>OU795037.1:83816880-85107467 GCA_917208275.1 Patella pellucida
CCCAAATTTTCGTTGGACAGAACGCTTTCTACCACAGATTGAGCAACATGTGGTAAACTCTTGCTCAAAAGGACGGGTGAGGTTCTTCATGAAAAAATTGAGATATTCAAGCTGGAAGTAGAGACAAGTAAAAATGCAATTCCCGGCCCTACATGTCAACGTAACCAGCCTCACAACTCTTGTATCCTTCCGCCTGAAAATCCTGGATATTCACCAAAACCTGGTTGAAAATGTATTTTCAAACCCTTTTTTTCGATTCTACACCAAAAAACCAACAAAAATCGCCATGCAAAAGGGGGAAAAAGGGAAAGGGAGAGAGAGGCTAAAAATAACTTTGGCCCTTGTTTCGTGGGTGACGGCGTAGAAATCTTTGGTGATCTGTGTCCTATATAGGGGTGAAACTTCTGGTATAAGCAAAAGGCCCTTTTTATAGGCTTCCCATATGTTCTGGCAACATACCGGTGAAAGAAAATAAAAATAAAAAAATAACTGCAAAAATGATGGCCCTTTAAGTAAACATGGTGCTTCATGCATAGAGGTGCATATCAAGTCCCTGGGCCTTTTGTGCTAAATTTGAAAACAAATTTTTATTAAAGGCAGTATTTCAGTTCTGTGAAAATATTAGGCAAGTTGCAAACAAAATACACTGAAAACACTCCTAATCTAGAATTTTTGTCAAAAATGTATTTTTTTAAATGCCATGTCATGAAAATGTACAAAATTTACATGTAGTATCTTCAAAAAAAACCAATAATTTTCCACTTTTTAAAAAAGCCAGACTGGCAAGTAATATATTTTGAGAAACCCTGGACAATATGCAAACAGGAAAATCACCAATCAGTTGCATTGATTGTAATATTAGAGATCTATACAGAAACATGTATCCCCACCCCCTAAACATATCACTGACTGAATCAATCTAACCATTGCTTGTGGAACTATCATTATCAAAGGAATCTGTCTAACAGCTATGTTTTACCATCCCTGGCTAACATATGTACATATAAACTAAAGTAGGTGCAATAAATATGAATTATGGTTAAAAATAGGCCTTGATGAATGACAAAAATGCAATATTTGGTCTATGATCACTCCTCTGTAACAAAAAGGTCACATAATACACATTTTTCACAAATTTGGGAATATTTCAAGATTTCCAACATCTCAAACCTCAGAGGCATCCTACAAAGTGTTATTGCAATCCTTGTGCTGAAGCAAGACATCTGGACCTTTACATCAATTTCCTGATAAAATACAGTCAAAAAAGTGGTTATGACAGAATTAACAGCAAAAAGGAGGCCTGTAAAGGAGCAAAATTTACATTTTATTGTTCTATAAGCCAGATAATTGCAACAAACACCACAAATCCTAGATGTTGATAACAAAATATTGAACATGGGGCTGACATTTACACATCTACACCAGTTTTGTGCCAGGGTGGGGTCTCATTTGCCTGGCATGTTTCAGGGTTCTAAGTTTGACTTTTAAACAAAAAAGGTTAGAAATACTTGAAATGTACAAAAAAACCATTTCTTGGTGACAAATAACATTCCGAGCTGTAATTCAGCCCAAAATTTCAGTTACTGCCGTTTAATTGTCAACACAGGTGCAATTAAATCTCTGAAAACATACTACTAAAAAAGGGTGGGGTGGGGCATTATAGCCTCTCTAAACAGAATGATGGAGTAAAAATTGCCTAGAAAGACTGGGATATTGCTTCCTACATGAAGGAAATGCAAGAATTTAATGTTTCAAAGAAGAAAAAAAAGCTTATTCTGGGTAAAATTGTGTCACAATTGAGCCAACCCCTGTTTTGAACATTTTGTACAAACCATGTGCTGTACATTATTAACTCAGTGCTGCCAATTTTCAATTTTCTGCAGGAAAGCTGGAGCAATTTCTGAACCTGACAAACGTATAGATCCAATCTAGATGTATTAGCAATGAAAATAGGTGCATTTTTAGAAATTTTGACTCATTTGAGTAGTCAAGAAAGCATTAAATTCTTCATCGAAAAGGGAGAATCTGGAGATTTTCAGTGAATATTGCTGATTTTTAGACAAAATTAGGTGAAATTTCAATACTGTTCACTTTATCTGTGCTTTCTGAGGCTGGACAAGTCAAAATTAAACATTAAAATATTTTTCTTAATTTTAGAAATTCAATAAAAACTTAAAATTGAGAAAAGTGCAGTAAAATCACAATTTTCAGCCAAAATTTGATAATTTTTTTTAAAATTTAACTTTTTTTTAGTTTTTCTGCACTCAAAATATTTATACATATTTTCTGAGAATTAAGTCTTCATATTTTCAAAACTAAGGTATATCAGTCACAGCCCTATTACACACAGACAGGCCACAGTACACTAAAGAGTGCCCCATTGACTTTAATGTTAAATCTCGTCACTTAGCCCGGCTGTAACTTTTTCCCAAATTTTCGTTGGACAGAACGCTTTCTACCACAGATTGAGCAACATGTGGTAAACTCTTGCTCAAAAGGACGGGTGAGGTTCTTCATGAAAAAATTGAGATATTCAAGCTGGAAGTAGAGACAAGTAAAAATGCAATTCCCGGCCCTACATGTCAACGTAACCAGCCTCACAACTCTTGTATCCTTCCGCCTGAAAATCCTGGATATTCACCAAAACCTGGTTGAAAATGTATTTTCAAACCCTTTTTTTCGATTCTACACCAAAAAACCAACAAAAATCGCCATGCAAAAGGGGGAAAAAGGGAAAGGGAGAGAGAGGCTAAAAATAACTTTGGCCCTTGTTTCGTGGGTGACGGCGTAGAAATCTTTGGTGATCTGTGTCCTATATAGGGGTGAAACTTCTGGTATAAGCAAAAGGCCCTTTTTATAGGCTTCCCATATGTTCTGGCAACATACCGGTGAAAGAAAATAAAAATAAAAAAATAACTGCAAAAATGATGGCCCTTTAAGTAAACATGGTGCTTCATGCATAGAGGTGCATATCAAGTCCCTGGGCCTTTTGTGCTAAATTTGAAAACAAATTTTTATTAAAGGCAGTATTTCAGTTCTGTGAAAATATTAGGCAAGTTGCAAACAAAATACACTGAAAACACTCCTAATCTAGAATTTTTGTCAAAAATGTATTTTTTTAAATGCCATGTCATGAAAATGTACAAAATTTACATGTAGTATCTTCAAAAAAAAACAATAATTTTCCACTTTTTAAAAAAGCCAGACTGGCAAGTAATATATTTTGAGAAACCCTGGACAATATGCAAACAGGAAAATCACCAATCAGTTGCATTGATTGTAATATTAGAGATCTATACAGAAACATGTATCCCCACCCCCTAAACATATCACTGACTGAATCAATCTAACCATTGCTTGTGGAACTATCATTATCAAAGGAATCTGTCTAACAGCTATGTTTTACCATCCCTGGCTAACATATGTACATATAAACTAAAGTAGGTGCAATAAATATGAATTATGGTTAAAAATAGGCCTTGATGAATGACAAAAATGCAATATTTGGTCTATGATCACTCCTCTGTAACAAAAAGGTCACATAATACACATTTTTCACAAATTTGGGAATATTTCAAGATTTCCAACATCTCAAACCTCAGAGGCATCCTACAAAGTGTTATTGCAATCCTTGTGCTGAAGCAAGACATCTGGACCTTTACATCAATTTCCTGATAAAATACAGTCAAAAAAGTGGTTATGACAGAATTAACAGCAAAAAGGAGGCCTGTAAAGGAGCAAAATTTACATTTTATTGTTCTATAAGCCAGATAATTGCAACAAACACCACAAATCCTAGATGTTGATAACAAAATATTGAACATGGGGCTGACATTTACACATCTACACCAGTTTTGTGCCAGGGTGGGGTCTCATTTGCCTGGCATGTTTCAGGGTTCTAAGTTTGACTTTTAAACAAAAAAGGTTAGAAATACTTGAAATGTACAAAAAAACCATTTCTTGGTGACAAATAACATTCCGAGCTGTAATTCAGCCCAAAATTTCAGTTACTGCCGTTTAATTGTCAACACAGGTGCAATTAAATCTCTGAAAACATACTACTAAAAAAGGGTGGGGTGGGGCATTATAGCCTCTCTAAACAGAATGATGGAGTAAAAATTGCCTAGAAAGACTGGGATATTGCTTCCTACATGAAGGAAATGCAAGAATTTAATGTTTCAAAGAAGAAAAAAAAGCTTATTCTGGGTAAAATTGTGTCACAATTGAGCCAACCCCTGTTTTGAACATTTTGTACAAACCATGTGCTGTACATTATTAACTCAGTGCTGCCAATTTTCAATTTTCTGCAGGAAAGCTGGAGCAATTTCTGAACCTGACAAACGTATAGATCCAATCTAGATGTATTAGCAATGAAAATAGGTGCATTTTTAGAAATTTTGACTCATTTGAGTAGTCAAGAAAGCATTAAATTCTTCATCGAAAAGGGAGAATCTGGAGATTTTCAGTGAATATTGCTGATTTTTAGACAAAATTAGGTGAAATTTCAATACTGTTCACTTTATCTGTGCTTTCTGAGGCTGGACAAGTCAAAATTAAACATTAAAATATTTTTCTTAATTTTAGAAATTCAATAAAAACTTAAAATTGAGAAAAGTGCAGTAAAATCACAATTTTCAGCCAAAATTTGATAATTTTTTTTAAAATTTAACTTTTTTTTAGTTTTTCTGCACTCAAAATATTTATACATATTTTCTGAGAATTAAGTCTTCATATTTTCAAAACTAAGGTATATCAGTCACAGCCCTATTACACACAGACAGGCCACAGTACACTAAAGAGTGCCCCATTGACTTTAATGTTAAATCTCGTCACTTAGCCCGGCTGTAACTTTTTCCCAAATTTTCGTTGGACAGAACGCTTTCTACCACAGATTGAGCAACATGTGGTAAACTCTTGCTCAAAAGGACGGGTGAGGTTCTTCATGAAAAAATTGAGATATTCAAGCTGGAAGTAGAGACAAGTAAAAATGCAATTCCCGGCCCTACATGTCAACGTAACCAGCCTCACAACTCTTGTATCCTTCCGCCTGAAAATCCTGGATATTCACCAAAACCTGGTTGAAAATGTATTTTCAAACCCTTTTTTTCGATTCTACACCAAAAAACCAACAAAAATCGCCATGCAAAAGGGGGAAAAAGGGAAAGGGAGAGAGAGGCTAAAAATAACTTTGGCCCTTGTTTCGTGGGTGACGGCGTAGAAATCTTTGGTGATCTGTGTCCTATATAGGGGTGAAACTTCTGGTATAAGCAAAAGGCCCTTTTTATAGGCTTCCCATATGTTCTGGCAACATACCGGTGAAAGAAAATAAAAATAAAAAAATAACTGCAAAAATGATGGCCCTTTAAGTAAACATGGTGCTTCATGCATAGAGGTGCATATCAAGTCCCTGGGCCTTTTGTGCTAAATTTGAAAACAAATTTTTATTAAAGGCAGTATTTCAGTTCTGTGAAAATATTAGGCAAGTTGCAAACAAAATACACTGAAAACACTCCTAATCTAGAATTTTTGTCAAAAATGTATTTTTTTAAATGCCATGTCATGAAAATGTACAAAATTTACATGTAGTATCTTCAAAAAAAAACAATAATTTTCCACTTTTTAAAAAAGCCAGACTGGCAAGTAATATATTTTGAGAAACCCTGGACAATATGCAAACAGGAAAATCACCAATCAGTTGCATTGATTGTAATATTAGAGATCTATACAGAAACATGTATCCCCACCCCCTAAACATATCACTGACTGAATCAATCTAACCATTGCTTGTGGAACTATCATTATCAAAGGAATCTGTCTAACAGCTATGTTTTACCATCCCTGGCTAACATATGTACATATAAACTAAAGTAGGTGCAATAAATATGAATTATGGTTAAAAATAGGCCTTGATGAATGACAAAAATGCAATATTTGGTCTATGATCACTCCTCTGTAACAAAAAGGTCACATAATACACATTTTTCACAAATTTGGGAATATTTCAAGATTTCCAACATCTCAAACCTCAGAGGCATCCTACAAAGTGTTATTGCAATCCTTGTGCTGAAGCAAGACATCTGGACCTTTACATCAATTTCCTGATAAAATACAGTCAAAAAAGTGGTTATGACAGAATTAACAGCAAAAAGGAGGCCTGTAAAGGAGCAAAATTTACATTTTATTGTTCTATAAGCCAGATAATTGCAACAAACACCACAAATCCTAGATGTTGATAACAAAATATTGAACATGGGGCTGACATTTACACATCTACACCAGTTTTGTGCCAGGGTGGGGTCTCATTTGCCTGGCATGTTTCAGGGTTCTAAGTTTGACTTTTAAACAAAAAAGGTTAGAAATACTTGAAATGTACAAAAAAACCATTTCTTGGTGACAAATAACATTCCGAGCTGTAATTCAGCCCAAAATTTCAGTTACTGCCGTTTAATTGTCAACACAGGTGCAATTAAATCTCTGAAAACATACTACTAAAAAAGGGTGGGGTGGGGCATTATAGCCTCTCTAAACAGAATGATGGAGTAAAAATTGCCTAGAAAGACTGGGATATTGCTTCCTACATGAAGGAAATGCAAGAATTTAATGTTTCAAAGAAGAAAAAAAAGCTTATTCTGGGTAAAATTGTGTCACAATTGAGCCAACCCCTGTTTTGAACATTTTGTACAAACCATGTGCTGTACATTATTAACTCAGTGCTGCCAATTTTCAATTTTCTGCAGGAAAGCTGGAGCAATTTCTGAACCTGACAAACGTATAGATCCAATCTAGATGTATTAGCAATGAAAATAGGTGCATTTTTAGAAATTTTGACTCATTTGAGTAGTCAAGAAAGCATTAAATTCTTCATCGAAAAGGGAGAATCTGGAGATTTTCAGTGAATATTGCTGATTTTTAGACAAAATTAGGTGAAATTTCAATACTGTTCACTTTATCTGTGCTTTCTGAGGCTGGACAAGTCAAAATTAAACATTAAAATATTTTTCTTAATTTTAGAAATTCAATAAAAACTTAAAATTGAGAAAAGTGCAGTAAAATCACAATTTTCAGCCAAAATTTGATAATTTTTTTTAAAATTTAACTTTTTTTTAGTTTTTCTGCACTCAAAATATTTATACATATTTTCTGAGAATTAAGTCTTCATATTTTCAAAACTAAGGTATATCAGTCACAGCCCTATTACACACAGACAGGCCACAGTACACTAAAGAGTGCCCCATTGACTTTAATGTTAAATCTCGTCACTTAGCCCGGCTGTAACTTTTTCCCAAATTTTCGTTGGACAGAACGCTTTCTACCACAGATTGAGCAACATGTGGTAAACTCTTGCTCAAAAGGACGGGTGAGGTTCTTCATGAAAAAATTGAGATATTCAAGCTGGAAGTAGAGACAAGTAAAAATGCAATTCCCGGCCCTACATGTCAACGTAACCAGCCTCACAACTCTTGTATCCTTCCGCCTGAAAATCCTGGATATTCACCAAAACCTGGTTGAAAATGTATTTTCAAACCCTTTTTTTCGATTCTACACCAAAAAACCAACAAAAATCGCCATGCAAAAGGGGGAAAAAGGGAAAGGGAGAGAGAGGCTAAAAATAACTTTGGCCCTTGTTTCGTGGGTGACGGCGTAGAAATCTTTGGTGATCTGTGTCCTATATAGGGGTGAAACTTCTGGTATAAGCAAAAGGCCCTTTTTATAGGCTTCCCATATGTTCTGGCAACATACCGGTGAAAGAAAATAAAAATAAAAAAATAACTGCAAAAATGATGGCCCTTTAAGTAAACATGGTGCTTCATGCATAGAGGTGCATATCAAGTCCCTGGGCCTTTTGTGCTAAATTTGAAAACAAATTTTTATTAAAGGCAGTATTTCAGTTCTGTGAAAATATTAGGCAAGTTGCAAACAAAATACACTGAAAACACTCCTAATCTAGAATTTTTGTCAAAAATGTATTTTTTTAAATGCCATGTCATGAAAATGTACAAAATTTACATGTAGTATCTTCAAAAAAAACCAATAATTTTCCACTTTTTAAAAAAGCCAGACTGGCAAGTAATATATTTTGAGAAACCCTGGACAATATGCAAACAGGAAAATCACCAATCAGTTGCATTGATTGTAATATTAGAGATCTATACAGAAACATGTATCCCCACCCCCTAAACATATCACTGACTGAATCAATCTAACCATTGCTTGTGGAACTATCATTATCAAAGGAATCTGTCTAACAGCTATGTTTTACCATCCCTGGCTAACATATGTACATATAAACTAAAGTAGGTGCAATAAATATGAATTATGGTTAAAAATAGGCCTTGATGAATGACAAAAATGCAATATTTGGTCTATGATCACTCCTCTGTAACAAAAAGGTCACATAATACACATTTTTCACAAATTTGGGAATATTTCAAGATTTCCAACATCTCAAACCTCAGAGGCATCCTACAAAGTGTTATTGCAATCCTTGTGCTGAAGCAAGACATCTGGACCTTTACATCAATTTCCTGATAAAATACAGTCAAAAAAGTGGTTATGACAGAATTAACAGCAAAAAGGAGGCCTGTAAAGGAGCAAAATTTACATTTTATTGTTCTATAAGCCAGATAATTGCAACAAACACCACAAATCCTAGATGTTGATAACAAAATATTGAACATGGGGCTGACATTTACACATCTACACCAGTTTTGTGCCAGGGTGGGGTCTCATTTGCCTGGCATGTTTCAGGGTTCTAAGTTTGACTTTTAAACAAAAAAGGTTAGAAATACTTGAAATGTACAAAAAAACCATTTCTTGGTGACAAATAACATTCCGAGCTGTAATTCAGCCCAAAATTTCAGTTACTGCCGTTTAATTGTCAACACAGGTGCAATTAAATCTCTGAAAACATACTACTAAAAAAGGGTGGGGTGGGGCATTATAGCCTCTCTAAACAGAATGATGGAGTAAAAATTGCCTAGAAAGACTGGGATATTGCTTCCTACATGAAGGAAATGCAAGAATTTAATGTTTCAAAGAAGAAAAAAAAGCTTATTCTGGGTAAAATTGTGTCACAATTGAGCCAACCCCTGTTTTGAACATTTTGTACAAACCATGTGCTGTACATTATTAACTCAGTGCTGCCAATTTTCAATTTTCTGCAGGAAAGCTGGAGCAATTTCTGAACCTGACAAACGTATAGATCCAATCTAGATGTATTAGCAATGAAAATAGGTGCATTTTTAGAAATTTTGACTCATTTGAGTAGTCAAGAAAGCATTAAATTCTTCATCGAAAAGGGAGAATCTGGAGATTTTCAGTGAATATTGCTGATTTTTAGACAAAATTAGGTGAAATTTCAATACTGTTCACTTTATCTGTGCTTTCTGAGGCTGGACAAGTCAAAATTAAACATTAAAATATTTTTCTTAATTTTAGAAATTCAATAAAAACTTAAAATTGAGAAAAGTGCAGTAAAATCACAATTTTCAGCCAAAATTTGATAATTTTTTTTAAAATTTAACTTTTTTTTAGTTTTTCTGCACTCAAAATATTTATACATATTTTCTGAGAATTAAGTCTTCATATTTTCAAAACTAAGGTATATCAGTCACAGCCCTATTACACACAGACAGGCCACAGTACACTAAAGAGTGCCCCATTGACTTTAATGTTAAATCTCGTCACTTAGCCCGGCTGTAACTTTTTCCCAAATTTTCGTTGGACAGAACGCTTTCTACCACAGATTGAGCAACATGTGGTAAACTCTTGCTCAAAAGGACGGGTGAGGTTCTTCATGAAAAAATTGAGATATTCAAGCTGGAAGTAGAGACAAGTAAAAATGCAATTCCCGGCCCTACATGTCAACGTAACCAGCCTCACAACTCTTGTATCCTTCCGCCTGAAAATCCTGGATATTCACCAAAACCTGGTTGAAAATGTATTTTCAAACCCTTTTTTTCGATTCTACACCAAAAAACCAACAAAAATCGCCATGCAAAAGGGGGAAAAAGGGAAAGGGAGAGAGAGGCTAAAAATAACTTTGGCCCTTGTTTCGTGGGTGACGGCGTAGAAATCTTTGGTGATCTGTGTCCTATATAGGGGTGAAACTTCTGGTATAAGCAAAAGGCCCTTTTTATAGGCTTCCCATATGTTCTGGCAACATACCGGTGAAAGAAAATAAAAATAAAAAAATAACTGCAAAAATGATGGCCCTTTAAGTAAACATGGTGCTTCATGCATAGAGGTGCATATCAAGTCCCTGGGCCTTTTGTGCTAAATTTGAAAACAAATTTTTATTAAAGGCAGTATTTCAGTTCTGTGAAAATATTAGGCAAGTTGCAAACAAAATACACTGAAAACACTCCTAATCTAGAATTTTTGTCAAAAATGTATTTTTTTAAATGCCATGTCATGAAAATGTACAAAATTTACATGTAGTATCTTCAAAAAAAAACAATAATTTTCCACTTTTTAAAAAAGCCAGACTGGCAAGTAATATATTTTGAGAAACCCTGGACAATATGCAAACAGGAAAATCACCAATCAGTTGCATTGATTGTAATATTAGAGATCTATACAGAAACATGTATCCCCACCCCCTAAACATATCACTGACTGAATCAATCTAACCATTGCTTGTGGAACTATCATTATCAAAGGAATCTGTCTAACAGCTATGTTTTACCATCCCTGGCTAACATATGTACATATAAACTAAAGTAGGTGCAATAAATATGAATTATGGTTAAAAATAGGCCTTGATGAATGACAAAAATGCAATATTTGGTCTATGATCACTCCTCTGTAACAAAAAGGTCACATAATACACATTTTTCACAAATTTGGGAATATTTCAAGATTTCCAACATCTCAAACCTCAGAGGCATCCTACAAAGTGTTATTGCAATCCTTGTGCTGAAGCAAGACATCTGGACCTTTACATCAATTTCCTGATAAAATACAGTCAAAAAAGTGGTTATGACAGAATTAACAGCAAAAAGGAGGCCTGTAAAGGAGCAAAATTTACATTTTATTGTTCTATAAGCCAGATAATTGCAACAAACACCACAAATCCTAGATGTTGATAACAAAATATTGAACATGGGGCTGACATTTACACATCTACACCAGTTTTGTGCCAGGGTGGGGTCTCATTTGCCTGGCATGTTTCAGGGTTCTAAGTTTGACTTTTAAACAAAAAAGGTTAGAAATACTTGAAATGTACAAAAAAAACATTTCTTGGTGACAAATAACATTCCGAGCTGTAATTCAGCCCAAAATTTCAGTTACTGCCGTTTAATTGTCAACACAGGTGCAATTAAATCTCTGAAAACATACTACTAAAAAAGGGTGGGGTGGGGCATTATAGCCTCTCTAAACAGAATGATGGAGTAAAAATTGCCTAGAAAGACTGGGATATTGCTTCCTACATGAAGGAAATGCAAGAATTTAATGTTTCAAAGAAGAAAAAAAAGCTTATTCTGGGTAAAATTGTGTCACAATTGAGCCAACCCCTGTTTTGAACATTTTGTACAAACCATGTGCTGTACATTATTAACTCAGTGCTGCCAATTTTCAATTTTCTGCAGGAAAGCTGGAGCAATTTCTGAACCTGACAAACGTATAGATCCAATCTAGATGTATTAGCAATGAAAATAGGTGCATTTTTAGAAATTTTGACTCATTTGAGTAGTCAAGAAAGCATTAAATTCTTCATCGAAAAGGGAGAATCTGGAGATTTTCAGTGAATATTGCTGATTTTTAGACAAAATTAGGTGAAATTTCAATACTGTTCACTTTATCTGTGCTTTCTGAGGCTGGACAAGTCAAAATTAAACATTAAAATATTTTTCTTAATTTTAGAAATTCAATAAAAACTTAAAATTGAGAAAAGTGCAGTAAAATCACAATTTTCAGCCAAAATTTGATAATTTTTTTTAAAATTTAACTTTTTTTTAGTTTTTCTGCACTCAAAATATTTATACATATTTTCTGAGAATTAAGTCTTCATATTTTCAAAACTAAGGTATATCAGTCACAGCCCTATTACACACAGACAGGCCACAGTACACTAAAGAGTGCCCCATTGACTTTAATGTTAAATCTCGTCACTTAGCCCGGCTGTAACTTTTTCCCAAATTTTCGTTGGACAGAACGCTTTCTACCACAGATTGAGCAACATGTGGTAAACTCTTGCTCAAAAGGACGGGTGAGGTTCTTCATGAAAAAATTGAGATATTCAAGCTGGAAGTAGAGACAAGTAAAAATGCAATTCCCGGCCCTACATGTCAACGTAACCAGCCTCACAACTCTTGTATCCTTCCGCCTGAAAATCCTGGATATTCACCAAAACCTGGTTGAAAATGTATTTTCAAACCCTTTTTTTCGATTCTACACCAAAAAACCAACAAAAATCGCCATGCAAAAGGGGGAAAAAGGGAAAGGGAGAGAGAGGCTAAAAATAACTTTGGCCCTTGTTTCGTGGGTGACGGCGTAGAAATCTTTGGTGATCTGTGTCCATATCGAGTGTCTAATTGGTTCCATGCCAGTATTCAAATTTCTAGAACAAACATAATTAAAACCATATCGCGGGGAAATGTGGTATTACGTTTTGCTGTGGTGAATAATTAACCTTACCAGAGCAAGAAAAAGATATTCTGTGGAAAGAATGATGTCATATATTTGGGATGCGGGTCGTTTCATCCCAAGACCCGTTCACCCCGGGCTGTTTCATCCCATACCCGATTTTCTATCGGGCTGTTTCATCCCGGTGTCACAGTTTCTGTTGGTCGCTGGTGTGTGTTGGTTCCTGGCGCATGCGCAGTTGTAGGAGTCATCTCACACTGTTACCGACACAGTGTGTGTTGACTCCCCGTGATAGGATGACCCCTACGATTTTCTTACGGTCAGATTGGTTTCTACTATTATCTACCAATATATAGTATTACTACTGACAGTAGCCGAGGATGCTGAGTTTCTATTGTTTGTTTATTTCATTTAAAAGGAAAAATACAAATTAACGATCTTATAAAAATTGAAAAATTCCCGTCCACATGCAGAAACAGAAAAAATAATTGCCCCTTGGTATAAACGCAGAATTTTGGTGTTTCATGTTCAAGAAATAGTGGTATTTTCAGATTTAGTTTCAGATGTAGATCCCTAGTTTCTATAAAAACGGATGTTACCGGTTTTCGGATAGAGGCCAAAGCCGATAAATATCCGATAGCCTACTTATAGTAACTAGTATAGTAGATCCCATGGTTTACATGATAAAGTATTTGTATTTGACAAATAAAACACATCATAGGCAACTTGTAAAAATTTTATTATGTACAAAATTAAAATAATGATTCAGAGAAATCCCAATCATATACAGGCCAATATTACACTAAAAACAACGGCAACAAATCACGAACGATAGAACAATTAATCTCAAGCCAATTAACTTAAATCCGTTGATCGTGTAACTACTGATCACTAAAAAAAACAGCTAATCACGATAACAAGTATGTTTATTAATGACAAAACTCTAACTAAGTAGGCTACATAACACTTTTTCCTGAAATGATCAGTTATTTGAGTTATGAGGAACCATCTCACAATGGCGGAAGTGGATGAAGCTGTGTTGTCCGTGTTGCTAACGCAAACATCCGTCTCAGACATGCGCAAGTGCCCAGGAACCAACACACACCAGGGACCAACAGAAACTGTGACACCGGGCTGTTTCATCCCCCTTGTTATTATAGTAGCAGTTAATTAACGGAGTTGTACTTATTGACATTATTGTCGAATAAACTGTTAACACTTACTTATTGTTAAATAAACATGTACTTTATTGTTTATTATTAAATAAACACAAATTAATTGTTATGGATTAGTAATAAAAACATGACAAGGAGTTGAGTTGTATTTACACATTTTAAATAAGAAGCCAGATAAATGATCAACATAATCAATATAAATATAATTACTTTGATCTAGAGCGTTTTCTGACTAGAAATATGATCGAAAGTGAAAGATTATTATTCATCTTTTGGATTTACACCATGGCTGATCTATGTATTCGTTGTTCCTCCGTAGTAAGACTCCGTCAACATGCCGTGACATGTGACATTTGCGATCGCTGGCAGCATCGAACATGCAATACAGGTGAGTTGCCTTGAAATATTATTGATAGTAAATCATATATTTATTTAGTAACTCGGATATAGTAATTATTTATTGATAGTAAATCATATATTTATTTAGTAACTCGAATGTAAAAATCATTTAGTTCACTCTTTAGTTAATTGTGTATTAATTGATTACCGCTCAACTGATCACAAAACAACAATTGCCACTCTTTTTAATCATGTAAATTGTGTATTTCAGAGGTCATCACGTACTTCAACGACCTGGATTTGTTCCCGTAAAAGTAAGAGCTTGCCATGTACAGCAACAGTGATGCAACGGGGGACAGACTTTATATCAAGTGGCAACCATATCCACGATTGTGATCCCGGGATAATGAAGGTCACCAAACTGACAGCAAAGGTATGTGTGTTAACAATATACTGTCGAGTAAATAAGCAGGTCGTTTCATAGCGTAGTGGATATAAGTATTTTTTCATTGAGACGATTTTTTAATTGATATAACTATTATTTAGGTAAAAGCTGTAGCCCTAGAGCAACTCTTTAAACCTGCTCTTCTCATTGCTGAGAAAGAGATTAAGGGGGCTCACCAGCCGACCGATGTGAGGGTACCGAACCCAATGTTGTTAAAAAGACAGGCCAACAGATACCGGGAAAAGCATCGACCGGCAGAACCATCCCCAACAGACATTAAATTTGAGGTACTTATATCATTTATGTTTATCAGTTATTATATGTTAATCAGTTATGTTATGTTTATCATATTCTATGTTTCATGTTATGTTATGTTCATATATATTCTATGTTTCAGGTTAACAAAGAGTTCATCGGGGAAGAGTTTTTGGTGAAAGAGGTGGTTGTGGGAGACCACAGACATTTGTTATTTGCCACACCAAAACAGTTGGAACTATTGAAAACATGCAAACGGTGGTTTATGGACGGGACGTTCAAAGTCGTAAGAAAACCCTTTTTGTCCTGATGACAAGGAGGACGTCAGAAGATTACGAACAGGTGGGTAAATAAATAATAACAATTTATCTAAAGATATTTTAATATCTATAACAATTTACATATACAAATATCTATAACAATTTACATATACAAATATCTATAACAATTTACATATACAAATTACCATCATTACATTTATCTATTTAATCTTTTGTTATTGTAGGTTTTATTACATATCAAAGAACAGTATCAACCGGCAGTGGAATGTGGCATATAAGAAAAGCGTTCCCCGGTATAAAGTTAAAGGGCTGTGTTTTCCATTGGATACAATGTGTTTGGAGGAAGGTTCAGGGTGTTGGTTTGGCGGGTAGCTACTACGAAAGAAAGACCGTATACAACTACGTCCGTAGTTTGATGGCGCTACCCTTTCTTCCCGCCGACCACATGCTAGCCGCCTTCGACAAGTTGTGTCTGATGGCAAACACAGACCCTTTACGGGAACTCATTTCTTATTTACATTCAATATTGTTTTCAATATTGTTTTCAATAGTATTTAATATTCTTATATTCTTATTACATGTTGAAATTCTTTAATATGATATTAATGTTTTTCAGGATGGCACAGACGACTTAATGGGAGGTGTATGGGAGCAGGGCTCAGTTTTTATGTATTGGTACCAATTCTAAAAGAAGAAGGAGAACTGATCGACATGCAATGGACTATGGTAGAAGAGGAAGTGAGCTTTAGGAATTGTAGAAAGAAGTACTGTAGAATAAACACAAAGATATTCGAAGCCTGGGGGCAATATAGCGAAAAGTCAATCACAACCAGTGCATTTTTAAAATTAGCCGGTAATTTGTATGGTCATAAATAAAAATACAAAAAATGTACAAAAAAATTTAAGGAATTTAAGCCTAGATATTTAACTAATATATTTAACAAAAAGTAAACACATTTATTTAGTAAATACATTTATTTATAAAGAAATTTAAAATAAACATTTAAGCAGTAAAAAGATAATTTAATGAAATCAAAGTAATTGCTTTATGTATGATTTACGTATGAAATTTAAGCCGTAAATAGATAATTTAATGAAATCAAAGTAATTGCTTTATGTATGATTTACGTATGAAATTTAAGCCGTAAATAGATAATTTAATGAAATCAAAGTAATTGCTTTATGTATGATTTATGTATGGAATGATTTGTGTATGAAATGATACAAATGGTATTACTGAATTAGCCATGAATAGTTATTGATGAATGAATAAAATATTAAAAATACGTCAAATGTGTCTATTTATTTGTGGGATGAAACAGCCCTATATGTGGGATGAAACAGCCCGAGATGAAATTGGGATGAAACAGCCCGGATGAAACAGCCCGGGGTGAAACGGTTTTGGGATGAAACGACCTGCTCCCATATATTTGCCATGGCAGTCTAATTTTTGATACATCCAAGTAATCAATCTGATTAAAATACAGAACAAATGTTTCTGGGCGATGTGAGGGATTAGCCGATGAAACGGTCTGTTACGTCGAGTTCTTGGCCTTTTGAATCACGGAACTGTGGCTAAACCACTAGAAACATCAACGCTGATGGATTAATCAATGCCTGACGTCATAGGTTCAAAAGCCACTCGTTTGACCCCGGACGTGAACTCCCACCATAACTTGTCAGATCTTCATGTAGTGTGGACCATCGAAAGTATAAAAAAAAGAAATGAAATATAGATCTGTATTTTAATCAGATTGACATGTCATTGTGTCGAATTACAACTAAAGGTTATTTCATTTGCCTCCTTTGTTTAGCTATTTAGTGAAAACACACAACACAATATTTAAAATGATTTACGATTTATTTTATAATTTTCTTAAATAATTCAAGTATATCACATTCACATTTAAAATTTGAATTAAAACTTACTTGATGATCCTTTGTAAAATAAGATTTTGAGTTCATATACATAATGTCACATGATGAAAGATTAAAATAATGAATTAATGATAATGTATTGTAATTAATGTAATGAAATGAAATAAAAGCCTGTACCATGACAGGGTGACGGTTTAATTGAAATGAAATAGAAATAAAACTTGATTGTAGGGTTGATGAAGATGAGAAAGGATTTAACCCATTAGCATTTGGACCATCCTAAAAAATACCTGAACCTACTGCTCCCAATTTCCCCAAATCGTCTAAAACTACTGCCCCCTCTAGTGTCCCAAATCATCTGAAACTACTACATGTACACCCTCTAGCGTCTGAAACAACTACACCCTGTACCATTTGACCCTCTAGCGTCTGAAACAACTACACCTCCTAGCATTTGACCCTCTAGCGTCTGAAACTTGAATAGCTTTAGACTATTTAAGGATTGCAATACAAGTTTTGCTTCTGGGAAACAGTTCTTTCAGCGCGTTTTGAAAAATAAGCTAGGAAATTCCAATTTAAAAGAAAACATCACTTTTGTTTAATACTTTCAATATTACCACGTTCCAAATACTAATGGGTTAATAAAAACATGGAATCCTCTAAATAGAACGTAACTTTGTGTTAAAAAATGTTTATGAATAACTAAACAATGTAAATGGTTACCGAGACAACAGAACTAGAGCTCTTATAATGCCATTTGCCTGGTTGTTCTTTTAATACCATTTAGTTTGAATCATACATGTAAGTCATCTACACGGAAACTAGTGGTTATCAAGCCACACCCCCTTTCCGTATATAGGTTTGTTTCATTTTTGGGTTCAAAGTTCCCTGAATATTGACTGAAGGTCTTTTTTATCCAGTCAGATTATTCTCATCCCATGGACCGAGAATTCCTTCAGCAATGACGCCCATTCTTAACAGAAACTGGTACAATAACTTTTACACCAAAAATTCCCTGTAGAGAGAAGAACACTGATGAGTGATACATTATATTCCATTTTAAAGCAAGATGGTCTATTTTAATCTGAATCAGTATCATCACTATCAGAATCCTCAGCATGCCTGTTTTTCCTCTTTTTTCTGGATTTTCTGTGTTTTTTATGTTTTCTGCTTTTTTTGTGCCTACGAGAATCTGAGTCACTGATATCACTAGCATCTTCACTATCCTGTGAGCTATCATCATCTGAATCATCATCTTCTGATTCACTTTCCCTCTTTTTCTTCTTCTTTTTACTGTGAGACTTTTTCTTTTTTATTGGGGATCTTGAACGATGCTTCCTAAAATTTAAATATAAAGTAATTTAATTCACTAGATATTTTAAAATAATGAATAAAGTCTTTCAAAGCATATTTCTGTATTTAACATTTCCATGCTTTAACAAAAATAATGGATTGTTATCTTGCTAATGTGTCGTTTGTTAACGGTCCTCTAAATTTCTGTTCCTGGAAAGTCAATTTCTTTATCCGTTAGAGGGGATCAAGTGGCTAAGTGGGTAAGGCGCTGGCTCGCTAGCCTGGAGGTTGAGTGTTCAACCCCTGCATTGGCCAAGAAAGTTTATCTCTATTTTTCAGCTTTTCAGTCAGTGATGCAGAACGGAGGGCCTGACACACATTAGCATGCATGTAAGAGATCATTTACAGTAAATGATCTCTTGGCAGTCGTAATTCGATGTAAGTGTAGGCCGTAGCGCCGCTGCCCGTTCAAAATTTCCCTCTTAGCACACTGTATTGCATATGCCTGTCTTCTATTAGCCCAGGTTAGGTGCATAACAATAGGTCGTTAAGCCACATTTCATTTATCCGTTAGCGAAGAGAAGCCTGTTTCTTCATTAGCTTATTTTAAATTTTTAAATTTAATGTACAAGTTAGTATTAACAATAAACTGAAGACAACTGTGCAGTCTGCTCACAAAACTATATTAAAGACAAATACATAACCTGTAGAATTTACTACAGAAAACATTATAGAAATGTTAGCATAAATCTGTAGGAAAAATTATGGGATTTGCACTACAGAATATTTAGGGCCATTATTTCCTACAGGCTCCCAAAGTCTGTAGAATACTATAGAATTTCATCCTATAGAAAATGGAATAGCATACCCCCCTTCCCCCCAGAATGTTCTATAGAAAATTACATTGGTAATCTTTGGCTTTATACTACAGCCCACTAATGCCATTGTTAAAGTGATAAGTGAGCCCAACACCTCAGTTAAATATAACAGCAAGTTAATGACACATTAAAGTTAACAGGGCTTCCAGAAACAATCTTTCTTTCCATGTTAAAGGATTGTTAAAAGTAAATGAAGTTTTGATATTAATAGGTTCATATATATTTACTTACTTTTTTTCTTTTTTCTTTTTCTTTTCCTTGCCATGTTTCTTCTTCTTTTTCACTTTTTTACTGTTTTCATCTAAAATCCAATATAACTATTTTACTTTATTATGTCTAAATAAGAAGACAACATTTTTAAATGAATATTTCTTACTGACCGTAGAATCACATTTCGAAATCACAAAAATGTGAATGCCTGTAAATTTGTAAAAGTTGTTTAAAATAATGAAATTGGACAAGAGTTTGATCATAAATAGGCTAAAACAAAGCACCTGAAGACTTTGACAATAGATCTCTGTTCTGAATGTGTGTTTTAAACAGATTGTAGACAGACAGCGTAACTTTTGAATGACCAAGTCAGATGAAAAGTTGTATTATTAATTACCTTTTCTTAGTTGTGAAAGTGGAGATATAAAGTTTTCGTCATCAGAATCCGAGCTTGTGCTGCTGATATCAAGTACAACATCTTTTTCAGGATCAGCCTTGATAAAATTACGACATTGAAAGGTTAAATGTCCAGCTGAAATAGTCAATTCAGATATTTTTAGATTGTTAACCAAATATGAGAAATAGATAAATTGTATATTATTAAATTATTATTCAAACATAGAATAAACACATCACAAATTGCAACCATGAGCAAAATATATTTAGGATATTAGTTGCTACTATATTATTAAATCACGACCGATTAGGTTGTTTGAACACATTTGCCTTGCATTGAAAACTACCATAAAAAGTTATGAAAACCATATACATATTTTTGCTCAAAATAATTACCGGTTCTTTAACTTACCATAACCACATTTTTTACAAGCAGCTCTTAAACCATCATTAGTTTTATTGGTAAACTTTGTAATTAAACCTGAAAAATATTGAAAGGAGTGTTATTTTGCTTCTACATGTAAAACAATAATACCGGTACTTACTTGCCGACAACAATCTTTTATTCTACCATAGTTTAATCATGATTTAATCCTTTTTTTTGACACAACTAGCGAGTGGCAGTACCGTAGTTGGCCTACGATAAGCAAGTTGTGTCTAAAGCTATGAAAACACTGGCAGATGAGGCTAGTTTAAAGGACAATTTAATCCATTTAATGTCATTTAAATTAAAGATTATTAATCCTTCTGTTCTATGATGCAGCTAGTTGCAGTAGTAGACAAAGTAGGCCTAGTGTGAATACCATGAGACCAAAATGTTGTTCTATCGAATAGCTATATGTTATGAAAATTCTGACAGAGAACCTTGGTTTCTTGTCACATCCAAATGACTAGACATAGCTGTCCTTATCAGGCCCTCCGTCCTTATAGCTACTGACAAGGGGAAACCACGCCAGAAAATCCAGATGAACTTTCTAGGTAAACAAAGGGGACCGAACCCGCGACCTTCTGTCTAAAAGTATAAAAGACCTGGCGTGTTGTGCTGTCTTGCTTATTGAGGCTTGAGCCACTGTGCCGCTCCGACTCCGAGAATGAATGATAACACTACCTTGTCACACAAATCACCACAGTACGATTAAGTGTCTGTGTACTATCCAATCCATATAATAAATGCCAAACATGCCATACTTTTAATCTCGTATAAAAATAAAAAAATTCTGTAGCTAAGCCTAAGCCTAAAAAGTAGCTAGGCTAAAGTAAACACTTTTTTATTTCCTTTTAGTAGCCTACCCGTTGGACTACATTTCTTTATCAGAAATTGTAATATAGACACATGTGTTAATTGTAATATTGATATACATGTAATAATTGATAAAATACTAACCTTGAACATCATGGTGCATAATGAAACCTTTATTGGAACGAGGAATGAAATCAAATTGTACATGTAGCTAATATTCTAAAAACAAGTTTGGCTTCAAGAATACCGGAAGTGACTAAATTTAGTCAGTACTACCCGATAATCAAACAAGTAACAGGTTTATATTAATAATTACACTTAAAATTGCGAAAACAAAACAAGCTGTGATATTATTTAAAACCTGTCACAGTTTCTCGATGCAACTTTTTCTAAAAAAAAAAACCCAAGAAATTTTTTTTGGAATATTTTATGTTTATCACTTGCTTTTGACTTTCAAGATGTCTGCGCCCATGAAAAACAAATAAAACAGATAAATAAAATATGGAATAGACATATATATAATAAGGCATTCCGTTAATATCAGCTATGAGTAGCATTTATATAAACGAGCCACCTACGACAGGAAAGGTGATAACGATTTTTTGATGAAAAAGCTTTGAAATGCAGAAATAGTAATAATAATAATAATATACTTAATATAGGCCTATTGATATTGTTGATAGATTCAATGAATCCATGATTGACACTGATTTGCATCCAGAAATTAGAAGTGTGTTTGTTAAACTGTTGACAAGTTGTCTTATTTCTATAATCTTAGCATACACGCGAGGTCTATTTACGACACTCTAACTAGTCCCCCCCCTCCCCCTTACAATTAAATTGTGAGGAGCTTTTTAATCACAGTGTTGCAATGGTAGAAGTCCAACAGTAATAAGCCTAGCCACTTGAAATAATCAACTTATTATTTATATACTTTATTTATTATGGTTGTCATTACAGGTTTTACTGGAAACAACTGCAGGTGATATAGATATCGAGTTATGGTCAAAGGAAACTCCAAAAGCATGTCGAAATTTTGTTCAGTTATGCATGGAGGGCTATTACGATGGTATAATATTTCACCGAGTTGTCAAAGATTTTATTGTTCAGGGAGGAGACCCAACTGGAACAGGGGAAGGAGGAGAATCTATATATGGAAAAACTTTTAAGGTGCTTTAAAATCATATTCTTATGTTGAGTTATGTTTAAATAAGAATTTAAATTTAAGTATTGAGAACTAGTACAGTACAATACCAGTATCTTTTTTTAAGCCTAACTCAAAACCTAGCTCACTGCAGGCTGTAGAGATTTGTAGCTTGCAGACCAGCTGCAAGAAACCTGGTGAACAATTTCGCATGTGCAGGACCCTTTTTTTTTTTTAAATAAGCAATATTTTATTCAGATTTGTATCTGAATAGAGATTGGGGAACAGGCATAGCCTAAATTAAACCCCCCTCCCTGCGATCTTCAGAGATGAAAGTCTTCCGGATTTTCCAAGAATTCCGGAATTTTAAATTTTGGTGAAAATTCCGCTTTTTTTTTTTTTTTATTATTTATTTATTTTTTTTAAAATTTTTTCAAAATTAAAAAAACCCAACTCAGATATGTCTTAATTTTAGTTTCAGATATATCACCAGAATGCACGACAGCCTTCCATATTTTCAAAAGTTTAACTCGCGCTTTTGATGCTCGTTTATCACGAGTTTAGCATTCGAACCTCGCGTCGCTGGCGCTCGTTAATTGCACTTCTTGTGCTCATCCAGGTTACAAAAATATTTTCAGGAATTTTGGCCATCAGCCACTTTTATCTCTGGATCTTCTACGGTGCTGATCATATGCAAGTGATGCATAAGTCTCAGGTTTGGGTTTACAAAACTTTCCCTTGACTTTAGAGAGACAGCTAGAGATAATGGGGTTTAACAGTTTAACATCCTCTTAACGCTACCCACCTTCCTTTCTGGACCAATTTGGTAAATCTAATAATTCAATTGCATGAAAGGGTCTTTACCAGAGAGAGCCCAAGAGGTTAGACACCAAGAAATATTATTTTAATGTATTTATTTTGTTTTTGTAGGATGAATTCCATTCAAGATTACGGTTTAACAGAAGAGGTATGGTTGGAATGGCCAATGCTGGTCCTAATGATAATGGAAGTCAATTTTTCTTTACAATGGGAGCAACACCAGAACTGCAGAATAAACATACCATATTTGGAAAAGTAAAATTCCTTTTTATACGCCCACATTTTCATGTGGACGTATTATGTCGTCGCCCCTGTCCGTCTGGACGTCCGTCCGTCCACAATTGTTTGTGGACCCTCTACAGGTCACAATTCTTGTCCGATTTTGACGAAACTTTAAAATATAGCTTTATCCCCAAAAGATCTCGGCTGCTTTCGATATTGGCATGTATCGGATCGAAACTTCATGGATTATGGCCCCTGATTGTACGAAAAATCACGTTGTGGACCCTATAGAGGTCACAATTTTGATCCGATTTTAATGAAACTTGACGTGCATGTTTATAACCCAAAGATCTGGGTTCCTTTCGATATTTGCGCCTATTGGAACGTAATTTCCTGAATTATGGCCCCTGATTGTCCGAAAAATCACCTATTTTAGCTTGTGGTCCCTCTGGAGGACACAATTATTATCCGATTTGAAAAACCGTTCGATTATTTCACCGTTACACCGTTGTACGCGAATACTGTTAAAAAATGGTATATCAAGGTTGTGGACCCTGTAGAGGTCATAATTTTAATTCGATTTTGATGAAACTTAAAATGCATGGTTATAACCCATAGATCTTGGTTCCTTTCGATATTTGCGCATTTCGGATCGTAACTTCCTGAACTATGGCCCCTGATTGTTTCGAAAAATCCCCTATGGTCCCTCTGGAGGTCACGATTAATATCCAATTTAAAAAAACGTTTGGCTCTATCACCATTACACCCTACTGAAGGTTGAGTTCGAATTTCTAGAAAATCAGACCATAATTGCCAGACAAAATGGCCGCTGTTTGTATGCGAATAGTGTAAAAATATGGCATATTAAAGTTGTCTAGATTAGCCCAAAAGTGTACCACATGAAATTCGCACTGCAGTGTACAATACATCTTCAGGTATCACAAAAACACCCTGACAGACATTTCTAGTGGTGGGGTAGGGGAAAGTGGGGCACAGTGGGCCATGAGGCACAATAAGCCAGGCTTTGTAATTATTGACGGGTTTGGGATAATTCAATTATGACATCACTGGGAAATTCCCCTTTATAGCCCCCATTAATTTGTCCTCCTAAATTCAATAAATTCATGTAAACTGATTAATATTTATCAGCCATTAACCGTTTTTCTGACGCATAAGTGAATTTTTGATGGAGTGGTTTAACGGCTTGGCTACTACAGATTTTGTTAGAGACCACAAACTTGATATTCCAGGTGAAGGAGATAGAAATTGACTCTCATTAGAAAATTTTGTTTCATAATACTATCACATGGTTTCCTTAAATTTACGGGGCACATTGGGTCAAAAAAAAATTTGGGTTTACAATGATTTACACAAAAATGGTTTCAATTTATTAACTTCTTAACAGCACTGTTATATCGAACATATGATTGGCTTCAACTGAGTACATAGTTTGGTTCTCTGTAGGATTTCACTTCTGGTCAATTTACTAAAAAAAGAAATCATGCCCACTGTGCCCCACTCTCCCCTACCCCAGACAGATCTATGTAATTACCAGAAATTTGTAGTGGTTGAGTATCTCTGACAAGAGTTAATTAATTTCCAGTCAACAGCTAGGCTAGATTAGCTGAAATCTGTACCACCTAAAACAGCTTTTGAGTTGTTCAGTATCACCACAGAAATCAGGAATGACCACTGCCAGACAGTTTGTGTGGTGGGTTACCTCTAACAGACTGTGGAATACCACACACACCACCAGAAACTCTGCAGACTTACATTTTGATGATACCAAATATACATGCTTTCAAAAATATAACAGAGAAAATTGGTACACTTTTCAGCTAGGTTAACCACCTGGGCTCCTACTCTAAGGAGGGCTGCCCAACACATTTATAAACAAAAACCCATACAACAATACCACAGACAAGACGCATGTACAATATACAAAGTATCAGGTGAATAGATCTATGGGCTAGGTGTTGGAGTCCACTGGCTGTTCAGTTCGGGACCATAGCTCTAGATCCAAACAGCTTAAAGTAGAGCTTATGATTACTCTATAATAATGTTATTACAAGTTTTCATACTTTATGATAACAAGTTTTCATACTTTATGATAACAAGTTTTCATACTTTATTATTACAAATTTTTATAATTTATGATTACAAGTTTTCATAATTTATGATTACAAGTTTTCATAATTTATGATTACAAGTTTTCATAATTTATGATTACAAGTTTTCATAATGTTGTTAAAAGTTTTCATACTGTATGATTACAAGTTTTCATAATTTATGATTACAAGTTTTCATAATGTTGTTAAAAGTTTTCATACTTTATGATTACAAGTTTTCATAATTTATGATTACAAGTTTTCAGTATAATAATGTTGTTAAAAGTTTTCATACTTTTTGATTACTCGATAATGATGTTGTCACATGTAAGAAACGGACACACGAAGACCGTGTGATATAAGATATTTGAATAAATAATGATGATAATTTACAGGTGACTGGTAATACTGTTTATAATTTAATCAAATTACAAGAAGCAGAAGTTGATGGAAGTGACAAACCTCTTCATCCTTATAAAATAATTAAAACACAGGTGAGATTATTTATCAATCTATATAAAATATCCAACCTCATAAGTTTTCTCCGGGTCCCCCAGGTTTCCTCCCACTGCTAAAGACCCCTACGCGCAAGCGAATTATTGAAATAAAATTGAACCATATGTTAGTCCCAAAATGACCTAGTTTGTTTCGAATGGATGTTAAACCCCATTTCTCTCTCCATATAAAATAAATACAATTGATTGAAAAGCGTATCCAAATTACCAGGAACGATATAAATTTGTTACCAAAATCATTGGACCTTTTGAGAGGGGGTTGGATGGCAGAATGGTGAGCACATGCACGCTGTATCATAAAGCCTGTCATTGAGTCAACTAGCGTGGTTTCGATTCCCCGGTTGTACTAGACAAGGAGGAGGGGCGCCTGTCCAGCCTCATGGGTTTTCCCTGGGTCCTGCGGTTTCCTCCCAATGCTAAAGACCCCTACGCGCAAGCGAATTATTGAAATAATTTAAACCATATGTTAGTCCCGAAATGACCTAATTTGTGACGAGTTGACATTAAACCCCATCTCTCTCTCTCTCTCTCTCTCTCTCTCTCTCTCTCTCACATCTTTTGAGATACTTCAAGGGAGATTTTTGTTGTTCTGATGTATATTTGTTGATTTCTTTCTTTTTAAAATAGATATTGTCCAATCCATTTGATGATATTGAACCAAGGGCTACAAAAAGGAAAGAAGATAAAAATGAAGAAAAGAAACCCAAAAGTCAATCAAAAGCTACTAAGTGAGTCATTGGTCTTTTTCTGCTTTATTAGTAGTAGTTAGTAGTGGAAGAAATTGTAGTAGTAAAAGGGGATAAAACAACTACCTACAATGTTTTATTTTTTCGCGTTATTAAATTGGATAAAAAAACATAAGTAAAAGTGCATTAGCTAGTGGAATTAATTTTTCTAATATTGAAACAAGGACAGTTTCTAAATCCACAGGAAATTAATCCACCACAACTACAGTACACATTTGGTACATGCACTTAATTAAGATTAGAATTCAGGGATGTCCTACTCCCAGAATTTGGGTATGTTAAATCTGTCAGCAAAAAATTGATTGAACAATTCTAAATTTGCTCCAATAATTTCTATGAGGCACATTACCATAGAAATGATTACTCTTAAAATGAACGAAATATTGTGATTTAAGCATCAACATGTTATTTGTTCTTGTAGAAATTTTAGTTTGCTGTCATTTGGTGAAGAAGCAGAAGAAGATGAAGAAGAAAATGTGCAGGTAACTAAGGTAAGTTTCAAATTTTATCACTTGACATTAAACATGTATTATGCAAGAGCTAAATCTGCCTATTGTAGGTAGGGGGATCACAGATTAAGTGGGTAAGGCGCTGGCTCGCTAGCCTGGAGGTCAGGTGTTCGATCCCTGCATTGGCCGAGAAAGTTCATCTCGATTTTCCGGCGTGGTTCCCCCTTGTCAGTGATGCAGAAAGGAGGGCCTGACAAGGACAGCTGCCTAGTCATTCGGATGGGATGGAAAACCGAGGTCCTGTCTACACATTGGCTTGCATGTAAAAGATCCCTTTGATATGAGAGTAGGCCGTAGCGCCGCTGCCCGGGCAATAATTTCCCTCACAGAACACTGTATGGCGTATGCCCGTCTTCAATTAGCCCAGGTCAGGTGCAGAAGAGTAGGACGTTAAACGCCATTTCACTTCCTATTGTAGGTCTGAAATGATACATAGATTATTAATTAGACCATAATAAACTCTTGATGCCAGTGGATGGCTGCGATATAAGTAGATTTAAATACCTTTCGTGGTCGATGCAGTTGATATAGAAATGGATAATTAAGACTTATAATCATAACAATGGTAGTAATGACAATCAAGGCTAGGCTATAATTGTATCGCCGATATCTAGGCTCAGAGTGAAGTAATTTTCAGCAAACGAAATAGGAAGCAATTCAGATGTGGCCTAAATAATTTTTTCTAAAGGTGACCCCAGTATTTATATAGTTGACACTATGATAAAATCCATTGAATTTTGTTATTTTGTTATCGCAAATTATTCGATCATTACCAGGATTTAAAGATAAAAAGTAAAAGTAGCCATGATTTAACAGATGACCCGAGATTGAGTTCAAAGCCAGCAGTAGATATTAAAACAGAAGAGAAAAAGAAACCCACACAAGATAAAAGTAGTAGTGAAAACTCTGATGTAAGTAGTAAATTTAGAATTTCCTTTTTTTATTGATTTTGTATTTAAAGCTGTTGATTGTCATTTTATTGGATTTTAAATCTCTTGAATTCTGCAATATTGTGATTGTTGAATCCTGACAAGGAGTAGGGTCCCTTGTCAAACCTCGTGGCCTTTTTCCGGGTCAATTTACGCGCAAGCGAATTATTGAAATAAAATTGAACCATATGTTAGTCTCAAAATTACCTAGTTTGTGTCGAGTGGACGTTAAATCCCATATCTTTCTCTCTTTTTTATCTTAAAAGATACAAAAATAACAGAAGTCTTTTATCTTTCAGTCAGATTCAGAGTCCAGTGAACCAGAGCCCAAAAAATTAAAAAAAGAAATGGATTCTAAAAAAGATGAAAAAGAAGAGAAGGTGGAGCCAGTAAAAAGCAGAAGGTATTTTTATTTTTTTTATATATTTAAATGAATCTAGATCATAGTTTCATGAATGGGGGGGGTGGGTGGTGGCCAAATGGTTTTACATTGGAGCGTTAGATTGTAAGATCTGTCATTGAGTCAAGTAGCATAGTTACGATTTTAAGCTTGTAAGTGACGAGGAGTAGGGTCGCCTGTCCAACCTTGTAGATTGTCTCTGGTTCCTTTGACTTCCTCCCACTGCTTAAGACCCCTACGTGCAAGGATATTAGTGAATTAAACATGAACTATGTATTAGTCCCGAAATAACTGACAATTGGTGTTGAGTGGAAGTTAAACCCCATCTTTTCTTTCTCTCTCTCCCCCCCTCTCTCTCTAACAATTTGTATTCTCACTCAACACAAACTATAAAAAATATAATCATTCATAAGCAACTGACTTTATTCATTCGTTTTTCCAGTGAAGAGTTAAAGGAGGAAAGTCGAAAATTACAGAAAGAATTAAGACATGGTAAAAAGAAAAAAAACGATGAAGATGAAAACCCCAAATTAGGTAATCAGACATATAGACTTCCTATTATTCTTGTCCAAGTGTTCAAATTCCACATATTATATAAGGACACACAAAAGAAATATTCTGCTTCTCAGATATCCCATTGTATTTTGACGACCATTAAAGATACATTCACAGAAAAGTATTTATCCGGTAGTTATTTCTAATAATAGTATGGCAATTTTAGTATATATGGAAAGTAGAAATATCCAATCTTACTAGAAAAATACTGGGTTCCCTGTTAAACACTCATGGAGTGCATTATGTCAAAGGTTGCACACGAGATTGAGCGCTTGATGTACTATTGATAAAAATCATGGAAAAAGACCTGGGTAATAATAACCTCTTTTAATAGATATTTTTATAGCAAGGTATTCCCTTGCATGAACAGTGTTTTGAGAAGGATTTGAAGCAAAACTTTGATAGATTAATTAGTTTGAATAAGTTTTTAGTCCAAATACATAATCAAATCACCGTGTTTGTACATAGGAACGTATCTTTAAATCTTCGACTATGTGATATCAATATCGCACTAATTTTGCAATTTTATGATAATTCAAATTTGATCTTATTTTTTTCCCTATATTGTATTTCAGAAAAGTCAAAGCCAATTAAGAATGATGCGATATCTGAATACAAGCAGGAACAAGAAAAATACAAACAACAGAAACGGACCCTGGGAAAGAAAGGATCTGGTCGTGAAGACTTAACTCTACAGATGTTATCTCAGTTTAAAAATCAATTAGAATCTGTAAAAACTATAGCTGGAGATTATTCGGATGATGAAGAAGATAAAAAAGATGAAGATGAAGATCTCGAAGCTGCGGATGATTCAGATTTATCTTGGTAAATTAAATTCTCGCATAAAGTACAGTAGAATTTGCATTAAGCAGCCACCTAAGGAGATGTTGCTGAATAGGAGTGGCTGCTCATAACTGTAGTGAACTGACCACTTTGGTACCCTTTTATGCTTTATTCAATTGTCATTTGATTTGGTAATCGTATATCTTTATGCTATCATTGGATAAACTGGCATGTTTTCGATACCCGGATAGTATGTGACAAAGAGTAGAGGTGCTTGTTCAACCTTGCAGGTTTTCTACAGGTCCTTCGGTTTCCTCACACTGCTAAAGACTACTATGTGCAAGCGAAATAATTGAAATAAAATTGAACCGTATGTTGGTCACAAAATTACCTAGTTTGTATTGAGTGGACGTTAAACCCCATTTCTGTCTCTCTGTCCCTTCTGTGCACGAGCCGCGGTGGCTAAGTGAGTAATGCCCTGGCTTATTAATCCTGAAATCACTATTTAGATGCATATGTTGGTAGTCCAGACTATATTTCCATGTCAAGGCTTAAAATGGGGTTCAGCTGACGGACTATGGCTGATAAAGAACTTTCGGGCATTGGTTCCCATTGTCAGTGATGCAGGATGAAGGGCCTGTCTATGAACAGCAGCTTTTAAATATCAGAATCTGGTAAAATTTGGGAAACATTTTGTTAGTGCATTAACAATAAATATGTTATTTTGTCCAATTTCTTTTTTAGGATGAGACATACACTGAAGTTTGATGAAAAACGTAACAAAGTTATTGACGCTAATATTCATGATGCAGACAGATATGAGATCTATGACCCCAGAAATCCAATGAATAAACGAAGACGAGAAGCCAGTAATAAAGACAAAGACAAGAGATGAACTTGATCAACTTGTTATTCTTGTTATATTGTGACATTTTTTTTATAAGGATATTATTATGATTGTTGTTTTTGAAGAAACTAAATTGTGAAGTCTGTGTCTACACAAAAAAGTGATTTTTTGAGCGGATATTGTAGGGATGTAGAACAAATGGAGAAGGAGGAAAATTTGACTATCTGTTTCTTTAAGATAGGGAAAATGTGGAAATTATTGTGTTAAAAGATCGGGAAAAGGTGGAAATTATTGTGTTAAAAGATAGGGAAAAGGTGGAAATTATTGGTGGAAATTATTGTGTTAAAAGATAGGGAAAAGGTGGAAATTATTGTGTTAAAAGATAGGGGAAAAAGTCGAAATTATTGTGTTAAAAGATAGGGAAAAGTTTTAGGTGGAAATTATTGTGTTAAAAAATAGAGAAAAAGCATAAATGGGTGTACAGATATTCAATCTGATTAAAACACAGATCCTATTTCGTTTCGTCTTTTATGGTTCGAAATTTCGTTTTACTTATCTTTCTTTACTACATTAGGATCTAGAAGATTTGTTATCATTGTCCTGTTCTGGATAATGTTAGGGATTATCCAATGAAACGGTCTGTTACGGCGAGCTTTAGGCAAGTTTTGCACGGACCTGTGGGTAATCCACTAGAAACATTAATGCTGATTGGTTATTCAAATGTCTGACGTCTGACGTCATAGGGTCAACCCGTCTTCAATGAGCCCAGGTTAGGTGCAGAAGCGTAGGACGTTAAACCCCATTTCATTTCATTCATAGGGTCAAAAGTCGCTCGTATGATCTCTGACGCAACCTATCGCTACAAACAGTCAGATCTTCATATAGTGTAGGCCAATCGAAAGTATAAAAAAAACAAAATGAAATATAGATCTGTATTTTAATCATATGAAATATTGATTTTTGTCTAAAATCCCCAACATGTAATAGAATAAACGTTGAATATAGAGGCTAAATCATAGAAAAGTATGTTTAGGCTTAAGTTTAGAATTAACTCAAAATCGTTCGTCTAATTTCAACTAAAAAATAGCCTTTTATAAAACTTTTGTTGTTTTAATGTATCAAGTACATCAATAAGTAACTGTGTAAAGGTTTGTTTTTCGGAATCAAAGATATTTCTCATTAAAAGTGCTTGAAAGTTGGGTAAATTCTTATCTTAACTCTGAGAAAGCTTTGTGATCCAGGGCCAGGCCTAAATAGGCTCTATCTGGCATGTTGTGCTTAAATAAATTTAATTGCTTCCATATCAAACATTTATGATTAAGCCTACATTTATTGTATTAAATTAAATTAGTCTATGTAAAATAGTTGGCTACATAGCTCTTATAATAAATTTATTATTTTATCCATAAGAGATATCTATATTGTTTATTTATACAGTAAGCCTATGATTACATTTATCGTATTAAATGAAATTAGTCTATTTTGTAAAATAGTAGGCTACATAGCTCTTATAATAAATTTATTATTTTATCCATAAGAAATGTCTTTATTTGTTTATTTTTACAGTAAGCCTACTGGTAGGCTGATTGTAGTTTGTGGTTGTTTTCTAATAGACCAAAATGTATTGACAGGATTTTGAAGCGTGAGGATCGCTGTGGATGTTCCTGAGAAAACTTTCGAAACCTTCTACTCTAGTGATATATGAATTATGAGAATTAGATTATATCTGTTATAGCATTGATTAGAATATGGGCAATTCCACGGTAACGGAATTACATTTAGAGCTATTTGGTACTGTAAAACCAACATCAGATTTTTACCCTTGGCTACTTTGTTGTCAAATCTTTAATAGAGTGAGAGCTAACAGGCATATTTTCTCTAAAAAATAGCCACTGTATTGCTGCATGAACGTATAATGTGTCTGTGTAGGTGAACCCCATGGTAACGGAATTACAAGTCAAAACCCCCTCATTTGGTTGGTTGTGGTTATTTAAGAAACTCTGTGATTTATACAGACATATCTACATTTCTGTAAAATAGGATATAAAGTAATGTTCTGCGGAATATTTTAGCTCATCCATTTTGCAACCGGCTTGATAATTTTGAGACAAGTGATTATTTTCTGTGGTAACGGAATTACATGTCATGGTAACGGAATTACATTTCTAAATAAAAGCATTATATCATAGGTTTATCAACATTCTACATTTAAAAAAGAGAAAATTTTATATAATTGACCAATTTTGAGAATAATTCAACAATGGTTATAATTATATTATGGTATGAACTCAGTAGGCCTAAATCTAAACGTATCATACGTATGGCCGTAATTCCGTTACCTTGGACTAGTTATTAAAGCATGAAAATGGTAGTACTGTGTCAGTTTAATCAAATTAACAAAAATAAGTTTCAAAACTAATTAACCAAATAGATGTAATTATTTTAATAAGATTTTTAGTGTTTCTGGAAAAATTAGGTACTGTCAGATTATGACAGAATGAACAGAATTAAGTCTCAGCAATGTTGCAACACTGTTGCAAACTTGCAAACTTGATATGAATAAAGATATTAATATGATGTATCAATGTAATACCCATTGAAATCACACATTGCTTAGAAATGTGTTAGCACAAGGATAACTTTAAATTTGGTGCAGTTATTAGTCACTTTTTGCATTTTTGGTTCAGAAAAATGCTAAGTAATTTGCTTTACTGAAAATAGTTGGCATAAGTAGGTCTATTGATGCATAATTATTAAATAAAGTGTTTTTTAAAAGTTTACCCTCTAAATAACTCATAATTTTGTTATTAGAACAATAGAAATAATGCTATTCTTATATTCGTAATTCCGTTACCGCCCAAATTTGTAATTCCGTTACCGCTTTTCCAAGAAAACCACCTCATGTAGGTGTCTGATCCTTACCTTTCCTATATCTGTTCAATTAGTAATTAGAAAATTTGGTAACACTTACTTATAAAATTTGGTAATCAAGAAAAGATTGAAACTTTTAGATATGAATGGTAACGGAATTACAGTGTAAGTTTGGGGTATATTTTAAACTGTTGTATAAAGAATTGATCTAAAGAATATGATATAAATGGGTGTTTATGATGAAATAGATGTACTTCTTTGTTAAAATCCTAAATATTAAATATTTTCCATGTAAACAAAAAATGATGCTGACATAAGTGCCTAAATTGAACAAAATTGAAGTAAAAAGTAAGAAAATAAGTTTTGACTTTGACTTATTTTTTTTTTGACTAAAGCATTTGCATATAATTAACTCTACCAGATTCATTGACTGGCATCATTTCTGAACTTAAATAACACAAAATTGGTTCATATACACCAATTTTCTTTTTTGGCATTTTTTATTTTCTGCCATGGAATTGCCCATATGTGAAAAAATTGGCCCGTGTATGGATCTTGGATGTGGCTAGTTATGAATAGCAGGGTCCTTGTAAAGGACAGAGCTAGAGGCGTGATTGCCCAGGCGAATCGGTAGGCCTGGACTAGGGTACTAAAAGAATGGTGGAATTGTTTAATCTGAAAATATAAGTCATATCCAATTTACAATCCGAATGTTTGCTATATGGACTTTTAGAATAAATCTGAAGTTTCTGGAAAGAGGGGGATCACGGTGGCTAAGTGGATAAAGGCGCTGGTTCGCTAGCCTGGAGGTCGAGTGTTCGATCCCTGCATTGGCCGAGAAAGTTCATCTCGATTTTCCAGCGTGATTTCCCTTGTCAGTGATGCATAAGGAGGGCCTGACAAGGACAGCTGCCTAGTCGTTCGGATGGGACGAAAAACTGAGGTCCCGTGTACAAATTGGAGTGCACGTAAAAGATCCCTTGGCAGTTGGAATTCGATATAAGAGTAGGCTGTAGCGCCGCTGCCCGGGCAAAAATTTCCCTCATAGCACACTGTATGGCGTATGCCCGTCTTCAATTGGCCCAGGTTAGGTGCTTAAGCGTAGGACGTTAAACCCAATTTCATTCATTCTGGAAAGAGTAAGAGTGCTTATTAATTTAAAGAGTAATGATACTGTATGGTAAATTGTAGTTGAGGGGAGGCAACTCTGTTTAAGAACGTAAGAAAACTTGAGAACATTAATTTTGTTCGGACAACTTAATAATGTATTTGGTACAATAGTCAATAATGATCTTAGCTTTCCAATTTCCAAGAAGATCAGAGTTATTTTATTCTTTTATTCTTAATCGACAAGTTTTGTTTAACTACAAAATTCAAATACATACATTTTCAGCTTCTATATTTGACATTTAAACAACAACCAATAATAACAGTAAAAAAAATCTACCGTTTAAATTTAGCCACGCCCCTCATATTTGCAATTTTAGCCAATAGTTTTCGAAGAAATTTCCGTCTGCTAGTGTGCGGGACTGCTATTTTTCATCAATATGGCGGCTCTTCCACCGCTTGCGAAGGTAATATCGATAATTAGATGTAATTTCACATAATTAAGCCAATGGATATCTATTTTTCATTCATTTTCTATTTGAATTGTGAATGTTCTAAATTATGATACACAGAAATGACCGATATCGAGGTAACAATTGTATAAAACGCCCCCGATTTTTGACATTTGTTGGTACTGATATAAAATTTCGCAGAATTTGTGTCACACAGACTTGACTTTTTAGGCTCTCTCACGTTCAGACAGACATCGAACAAACTATTCGCATTTCACATCATCATTAGTCCGAAATGTTCTGATCCTTTTCATTCGGTTTTTATGAGAATTTCAATAATAACGAACAGATAAGGAGAATCAGAAGCTTACTGCTTTTAACTGCTTCAGTGCTTGTTGATTGCAGCTTAGGCTTAGGCCTCTGAATTATCTCTCCAAAGATGCAACTTTGACATTTCTACTGTTTGTGATATAATTATGTGGAGAGAGGAAATTAGTGAGCTTAATTGTTTTTGAAACATGGCAATGAAATGAAGTGAGGTTTAACATCCTACTGTTCTGTTCCGTCTGGTGTAATGAAGACGGCTGACAGGCTACGCCATACATCATTACTCATGTGCAGTCTGCTATGAGGTGAATTGTGCATGGACAGCGGCACTATGGTCTACTCTTATATTGAATTTCAACTGCCATGGAATCTTTTATGTGAACATGACAGTCACAATGATTGATTTGTCAGAGCTGTAGCGTGAAGTAATAGTACACTCTTGCTGGCTTGACAGGGTCCAGAATTTTTTTTAAGCCTTATTTTAGCTACTAGATGTTTGAGGGGCCTACCTGTTGTGTAAATAATCCATTACATCCTATTTTACTTGTCCAACAGGTTCGAAAATATGTTTAAATCAAAGTTGCATTTGAAAGTACTTACGTAAGGCTCTTCAAACCATGTTACGGCATGTAGTTGAATTTTTCCAATTTTTAAAATTAGGTGTGTTAAGATGGAATTTGTATCATTTATTAATTGGAATATTGTAAAATAGTACAATTTGTTGACCAGAATAAAGATTGTGACACATTATTCACTTACAACAAGAGTGGTATTGGGGCTTTAAGTAATAGTAAGATTAAACCAGATAGAACCTTTACCCTGTCGGGAAAATAGTTCAGACTTAGTCAGACAAGTCTTTGGACTTGCTTAATGTCTTTTGAGACTTAGGCAACGACTGTTTGGACTCGATAATAACTTTGTTTCTAACAATAATAAATACTGAATAAATATATTTTAATACTGGTACCGGTATATTAATTTTAAAGGAAACAATGATTATCCAAGAACCGTAAGTGCAGCTAATGTTTTATCGTTTGGTGGAGACTTTTTTAGTAATTATGTGTGTCATGTTAATATTTTCTTTACTGTTTTGAGATAACCTTTTTCAAATAAATTCATCGCTAGACTTTGTTTTTATATCAAATACAGATAACAAAGAAACACATCTTATATAAAACATTCTTTTTGTATAAATTGTAAATAGTCAATTGCAACCTTGGAAATATTGCTGTTTCTTTATGTAGCAGAGTAAGCAAAGTATGATCCATGTGCTTGATGATGACAAATGGTAGATTTTACTTGCATGTTATTTTCATAAATTAGTTTTTGGGTTTATTATAAAGTTTTTCTTTTAACTGATTCTCGAGTCCAAACAGTTGTGCACCAGAGTCAAAAACTTCATCTACCAGCCTGCCGGAATCAGAAACGTTGAGATATTTTTTATTGTAGCTGAAATGTCATGTAAGGCCATGGTTAAAAATATTTCAGCTTGCCCAAACCCAACTCATGATGATTAGTTATGTAGGTAGGCAAATTTTTTTTTCCGGGAGAGGACCAGACTTTGATGATAAATAACGAGATTTTATGAAATCACTTCTCAAGTTTGGTGTTACAATGTATAGACATGACAGTGGCTGTTCAATTTCCCGACCGATAATTTAGCGTTTGGGTGTCATTGTCAAGCGTAAAAATAATGCTGTTAAAATAAAAAAATCCTTCAAAAACGGCAATAAAAGAATTTGAGTAGGCAGTTTTTTTGGGGGGTAGGTAGCGTTTGGGAAAACAAACAAGCTTTTAATTATGGCCTAACCAAGAAAACCTATAGGGAGTTATAGTTAGAGGTATCTGCAACTAACCCTACTCCATGCACGTCATGCCATGACATATACAAATTGTTGGATTTTAACTCAAAATAGTCAGTTATGCATCTTTCTTCAAGAAATACATGTGTATGTATAATGCATTTTACCTTTCACAATAAAGGAATGTGACTTATCTAACTGTGACCTTACCATGTACTTGTCATCAATATACACTTAAACAAGCTATTATGTACACGTAGATGTAGTATCAAGATAAAAGTGTCAGGGGGGGGGGGGGAAATGTCAGACATTTCAGAATTGTTATTATTATTAACCAGACCTACATGCAATATAATTATAAGCCAAAGACCAAATCTTTGTTAGTGCCTCCTTCCAAAACTGCAGTATAATGTGGTACCGTACATAAATCTCAAATGATATTTTATTTTCAGATTGCAGGCAGCCATGCTGGCATATATGAGGCCTACTTCCTTCAGGTAGGTTTTATTACTCATCCTTTATTTAACCCCATAAGGAAATTTACCAAACTGACAGCTTCAGTGCTTCTTAGAAAACATCTGATTATTTTGAAATAAAGTTGTAAATAATGATTTCGCCATATAATTTTGACTTGTCTCAGACTTAATCCATATAGTGATGGCTGTCAAACACACACACACACTTCATGTAAACAGCTCACAATGTAACCTAATCACACAGGCTTCATTGTTCTGATGTTCTGAATCATTTTTATACAGGCTGATCCAAGTGGAAGTGGGAGTGTCGGTGCTTTGGATGCTGCCAAATTCATGAAAAAGTCTGGTCTGAATGATACAGTCTTGTCTAAGGTACATGTAACTTGATGAAAACTTAGTTTTATACAAGAGAAATAGATAGATACTTTACATGTATGTAGGGATGCACTGATTTGACTGTAAATCGATTAACTGTAATGTGTTTAAAATTCAAGATACATGATGCAATAATTGTCTGTATCGTTATATAAAAGAAATGTGTTTAACATCCAGTTTGCAGGTATTTGTATTAGATATTAACTTGCTAAATTTAAATGATTCTTGACCAAATGAAATGAAATTGGGTTAAAGTCATACTGTTCTGCACCGACTGGGATAATGAAAACGTGGATTCTTGACCTGCTTCTAGTTAAGCTTCAGATATATACCCATATATTATAAAACCACTCGTTATTTTATGATCAGAGAAGAATTTTAGGTCAGATGGGGTTAATTATACAAGGGTCATATATATATATTGTTGTGTATAATGTTAGTGATATTGAATAAAGTAAAATTATCTAACAATATATTTTGATATTATAGCAATATTATGGTGTAGTGTTATTATTTGTAGGTTTGGGATTTATCCGACCCTACTGGAAAAGGTTATTTAGAGAAACCTGGGTTTTATTCAGCCTTGAAATACATCAGTTTGGCTCAGAATGGACAAGAGATGACTCCAACTGCTTTAGTCAATGAAACTGCCCCTCCCAATTTGGTAGGAATATTTTTCAATCCTTTACACTTCTTCAAAAAAAAATGTTTGAATTAAAACTTAGAAATCAAATATAAATAAAAAAACACACAACACAAGACAATTATTTGGACATAACTAATTGGTTTGTGCATAAATAGCACAGCGATTCTACAAGTATTTTCGTAACATTTTAAAGAACATATATGTTTTATATTCTTCCCATCTTAATGAAAGGAAGAAGAGATCCTTACTTTGACAGATAATTATCAACGATTATGTAAGATAGGTAATTGAGTCATTCCATGGTTTAATATAACTGATTATGATATACATTAAATCAGATTTATCACATAATTAGTATCTACATTATTAATAATTAATTGATCATCTTCATTAAAGGGACCGGTAGAACCAGTAGCTCCCCCTGCTGCTGGAGCTGACCAATGGGATATAAAGGTTAGTTCAGCATATTATTGGATAATATTCTCAATTCTGTAACTTATACACATTGGGCCTTAGCTCTTTGATCTACACCAATCATTTATATTTACTACATAGAATAGCATGGAAAAAGACAAATACAAAACTAAAATTAAGTCAACCAGAAATTTATTTGTACATGTACAGAAAATGTGGAAACAGAAAGTAAGATTTATATTGTCAAAATGTGGTTTTTGCTTTTTTCCTTATTCAATACTAATCATACATGGAGGTTAACAAGTTATTGATTCTATATTCTACATAAATACTTGTAAAACAATAAGATGACTGGTCGCAATATGATGTTCTGGTGTTTTTGTCTTTCAGCCAGCTGAGAAAGCAAATTATGATAAAGTATTTGATAGTCTACAACCAGTCACTGGTTTATTATCTGGTGATAAAGTTAAACCTGTGAGTATCTTTCACCTTCCTTATTGGAGTCTATCCAGATTTTTGAAACTTTTTGTTATGTAGTGACTCTCCATACAACGAATTTACCTTGGGGAACTGTGATGGCTAAGTGAGTAGACGTTGGCTCACTAACTAGGAGGTCTATGGTTTGATTCCAGTGTTGGTCAAGAAAGTTCTTCAGCATTTTACTGAGTGGTACCATATCCACTTGTCAGTGGGGCACCTAGCACAAATAGTGTCTGGTTGTTCAGATGGGACAAAAAACCAAGGTCTTGTGTACAAGTTGGTGTGCGCCTAAAAGAAATTGATATCAGAGTGGGCCATAGCGCTGCTGTCAGGGCAAATTTTCCCTAATTGTGTATTCTTAGAAATAATGTTTTCTGATCAGATTTGAAATAAATGAAATGAAATGAAATGGAGTTGAACGTCCTACTCTTCAGCACCTAACCTGGGCTAATTGAAGACAGGGATTTGAAATACATTTACAGATCTTAATTTCTCTTTTTACAGTAGAATGTATAGTTTTATTTTTTAACCCATTTTGTTTTAGGTTTTGTTAAATTCTAAATTACCAATGGATTTATTGGGTAAGATCTGGGATCTAAGTGATTGCGATAAGGATGGTTATCTTGATCGAGATGAATTTGCTGTGGTGAGTAAAATTTCGAGGAGGATTATTATTATTATAGTTGTAGAGTGCACAGGAAATCTGATTAATTATAACATAAAGAATAATTTCATCATATGATATTTTATTATGAGAGGGCATCTGGTTATATTCTTTTTCCGAACAGAATTTAAATCAGAATTAGTTTTCTTGTGCCTTTTGTGTGTTGAGAACAAACTTACCTTTCTAGAGGGTCTAATGCTTGAGCTTTAGATCGTAATATCAGTCATTGAGTTAAGTGGCAGGGTTTTTATCCCAGTCTTGTACGTGATAAGTTGTAGGATCCCCTGCCAAACCATGTTATTGAAATGAAATGTATCATTTGTTAATCCTCAAATGATTTATCTCTCTATTACATGATTGATCCTTTTTTCAGGCAATGAGTTTAGTATATCGGGCTCGTGAAAATAACCCATTACCATCAACACTTCCACCTACTATGATTCCACCATCTAAACGTGGTAAAGTCCCTGCACTACCAGGAGCTATTCCAGTACTTCCTCCTGGTGCTGTTCCTGTTCTTCCAGGAGTTGCCAGTATACCTGGTGCACCAGTTCCTGGAGCAGCTGTTCCTCCTGCTTCACAACCGGTACATCTTTATATTCATTCATATAGATCTTTAGACAGTAACAATTATATTAATCCTTTAAAGAGATTTTATGCTATAACTAAATCTGCCTCTTGCAGGTCTTTTATAATGGGCTTCAAATGTTTGTAAATCTCGTGGGCATTCTAATCCATTTAATTCTGTGCCATCCAATGATCTAAAATGCCTAACTGAAACACACAGATCTACTTATAGAACAATAATTACTCATTTATTCGGGAAACCTAAGATGAGTATTCTCCGAGTGTTTTCAAACAAGTACTCATTTATTTCTGCGATGTTCTGTAAAGTATTCTCTCAACGTTTGCAACAATTATATATGAATGATATGATTTAATTTATGTGATAGAAGAAAGTATTTTATTATGTAGCAGCATTGTGTGAAATGAAATGGGGATTAATCCACAGTTTATTTGTCAGTTCCATTTATAAATTGTGTGTTGTTAAAGGGGCCAGCCCGAATTTCAAAGAATCTGAAAACTACACATTCATGAACGTATGAAATTCAAACGCCAATTTCAGTTCAAAATATTGAGTAGTTTGGACGTGAATGCAAAAAAAGCTTAACTGGACACTTGCTCTTTTAAGTTTTCCTTTTAAATTGTTATGGTCGTTTTACTTGATAAGCACGACTATATTTGATACCAATTTTAACTTAATCAATAGAGAGCTTTAAAAGTGAGTCAATAGGGTTAGATTGAAAGTTGCACATATATAGACTCGTTTTATCCAGACACTTCTGTGTAATGCAAACAGAACACAAGTCTTCGGCCACTGAGCCATACCGGCGATTGGAAGTTGTTTGAAAACGTATCACAAAGCTTGAAGAAGTTGCTCGGATCTAAGTTAGAGGCTATAAAGGGCTTTTCATACAAAATTAAGCAGTTTTAACCCCCAAAATGTTATCGGGATGGCCCCTTTAAATGGCATTATAATGTTGGATATCCTTTTGTTAATTGCTGTTTATTTTGTTGCAGGGTACTGGTGCTTGGGTTGTTTCTGCAGCAGAGAAAATAAAGACGGATGCCATGTTTCGTAACTTGGATACGGACATGGATGGTCTGGTTTCTGGTGTTGAAATTCGAGATATTTTTGTTCAAAGTGGTCTTAACAATGTTGTCTTAGCACATATATGGTATGAGAAAAATATCTTATCTTACTGGACATCCAAATATACTAGTTATCCCATTAAACAGACATTATACAAGAGATAAATCGGCCTATTAGTGGAGTAAAACAGACCACTGAGGCAGGCCCGTAGCCAGGAAGTTGTTTGGGGGGGGGGCAAAGATGTTTTCGGGAGGGCCAACTAGCAGGGCATCTGCATGAATTTTGCGGTAAAGGCCAATTTTCTTGTGATATTGGGAGGGCAGTTGCCCCCCCGTGCCACCCCCTGGCTACAGGCCTGCACTGATGATGGGTACATATTGACTACCCCTTTCCTTGAGAAAATTAGACGCCTTCTCAAACTTGTTGGTTTACTCCGGATACCCTGGTTTCCTCCCACATTTAAAGACCCACTAAGCGTGCACAAAGATAATAAAAATAAGGGTAAAATAAGGTCCCAGCAGTATAAGAGTTACGTTTTGTCTAATGTGGAGAGAGGGAGAATTAGGTTGAACGTACACTCGCTTCAAACTAGGTCATTTCAGTACTTACACATTGTTCAATTTTATTTCCAAAATTTTCTTGCGCGTAGGGATCTTTAGCAGTGGGGAGAAAACGGAGGACCCGGAGAAAACACACAAGGTTGAACAGGCGACCCTACTCGGAATCGAAACCACAGCAATTGACACAATGTAAGACCTTATGATATCGGCCATCCAACCCCCCTGTTTAATGTGGTATACTTTTGATAATTACAGGAGTTTATGTGATATGGGTGGTGTAGGTAAATTAAATGCTGAACAGTTTGCTCTGGCTATGCACCTGGTACAACAGAAGATTAAAGGTATTGAACCACCAACTCAACTAACACCAGAAATGATTCCACCATCAGCTAGACCTAAAGGAGGAGCAGACCCAGCTGCTTTTGGTGTAATGGTAAGAGATGGATGGCTTTTAAAACTAAATTTCAGAATTAGTCAAATACATATTTCTTGTTCTTCATGAAAGATTTACAATACTGATATAACAGTATCCATTTCAAACTAGATATTGGTGATGAAAACACAGAATGATTTTGTGTACATTTTAATAATGAACGGCTTACATGTTAAATTAGTCATGTTCAACAATGAGTCAATTTACCAAACTGATTAAAACACAAATCCTATTTCGTTTCGTATTTTGTAGTTTAAAATTTCGTTTTACTTGTCTTTACTACACTAAAATCTAGAGGAGTTATATTACCGGCATTTTGCTTGAAGTAAGGGATTAGCCAATGAAGCTGTCTGTTATGGCGACCTTTTGGCGTCCCATGCACGGAACTGTCGTAAACCAATAGAAATCAATGTATGAATGTCATAGGGTCAAAAGTATAAAAAAATTAAACGAAATATAGATCCTATATTTTAATCAGATTATCAATTTATCTTTGTCCTGTGCCATTTTTGATTGTAAATGTCAAATATCCAAGCTGTGATATATTATGATCTTTTTATAAGGTCTAAACAATGACAATATCAAAATTATTCCGTAAAATAATGTAAAAATGCAAAGTGGAATTGATATTTGACATAAAGAAAATTGTTGATAATATATACATTATGGAGAGACGTGAACTTTTATTTTTGTGTTTTCTTGGTCTTTTTAACAACGAGACAGATACATATTATAACAACACATATACATGTTAAAAACATTCCAAATAAAGATATATAATCTTTTAGTTGTTCATTCAATGGTTCATACACAATCACTTTAAACGATGCTACATGTTCTTGCTTTAAAAAACATCTGAAAATACAATAAAACATTTGTCATGCAGTCGATAAAAACACACAAGTATTAATTTGAGTATAATATGGTTTTAATGAAGGTGGTTGCAATTGGGATGCCCAAGTTTAGATTTGACGTTGATTCCATAAAGTAGTAAGGTTTTTAAACATTAAATACTGTGTAATTCAAAATGGCACCCAAAGGGCAAACATGAAAGTTTTCAGCCGATTGGCTGATTTCCGCCAATCAACCTTAAGCGATTTTTATAAATTCAACTACAAACCAATAAAAAAGCCACATGAAAATTATTCAAACAAAAATTATAATCTCCATATGTAAACTTATGAAAATGGACGTAACTCGAGCAAATAACTTTCGCTTCAATCAGAACACCATTCGTTAATATACACTAAGGCCTAAAAAAAAAATGATGTGGTTCTGGTTACCCGACCGACCCTATTTTTCAGCTGCGACCCTAATAATTTTTTTAAAAAATTTTGCAATGAAAAAACCAGAAAATTCAAGGTTTAAACTGTCAACAAATGTCTCGGAAACTTCAATCATATTTACAAAGATATGATGAAATTTCTCAACATTCGGGATTCACCACAGATGATGTCAAAACAAGTTAGTGCCAGGTCTCTTAAAAAAATGACGTTATTATTGATAACTGTTTCATGCAATGGACTGAACTGGTTCATAATTTCATTTTAAAGCAAAATTTTAAGATTGAAATAATTTGAATACTTACAGATAAACGGAGGTATCTGATAAAAGTAGTTTTCTGATGTGTAATCGACTAGCCTGATCTAGAAACACTCTGTTTCTGGTTATTTTTCTTATAGTTAATGGATTAATCGTGTTTTTACCTCGTTTCCACACTGTTATCACTTTATTTAAACGTCTGAAAAATCAAAAATAAAATCACTTTAAGAACATCAGTTGACATCTTTTCTATGTTAGTATGCCTGGTTTATCATTTTATTTGCTATGTGAGTATGTCTAAAGCAAAAAAATTATAGTTGGAAATATACATGTGAAAACAGGAATATACACAATCACAAGTCTACAATATGTAGTAACAGAGAACACTGGGAATTTCAGATTCTTGCTACATTTAACCCCTAATTAACTAGAACAATTCAATGATATAAATTGAAACAAAAATTCACCAAATTTGACAAATCTTACTTGGGGCAACTGAGTATGAGATGTTTACCAGCGTCTTCGTAGACAACTTTACGTTGTGTTACAGGTGGTAGTGTTGGTGGGTGATGTATGGAATAAAACCCTGGTTCTAATACTTCTATTAGTTTACCAGCTTTATCTGTTACATTGATTGGTCCAGGACTAGTTGGACATGACTGTATACAATCTCGAATCATCGTTTCACTCGGCCTGTTTCTAATATCGGGGATTTTCTTGATGAATTTGGGTAAGGCAGTGGAATGACACGGTATACCGTCTGGATATAAGTCAATCATTGGAAAATCGATTGGTTCAATTGGAGAGTTTTTATCATGTTTCTGTTAAAATAGAAATTAATATAAACAACATAAATTATTCATTCTTTAGAGTAATATAGAAGCATGTCAAAGATAGCGTTGTCCCCGGACTGCTAGGTTTCTTACTAACCTTCATCGAACTGCCAAGGGTTCTTTTACATGCATGCATACTTACATGAATTGGTTTTAGCATCCTATTGTTCTGCTCTGACTGGGTAAATGAAGACAGGCATACGCCATACAGTGTGCTATGAGGGGAGTTTTGCCCGGACAGCAATGCTAAGACATATTCTTGTATCAAATTCCAACTGTCAGGGGATCTTTTACATGCACTCTAATGTATACACAGGACCTAGGATTTTTGTACCATCTGAATGACTAGACAGCTGTCCTGTCAGGCCCTTCATCCTACAGCTCTGACAAGGTGAAACCATGTCAGAAAATCTTAATGAACTTTCTCGGCCAACACCACGAGCGAACCCTTGACCTCCAGACTAGAGAGACACAAGGATCAACATGATGTTGAAGCCTCTTTAATTTTGAGGGCTTGAGAGACATTGACTCGCTAATCTGGAGGTCCCATGTTCCGTCCCTGCCTTGGCAAAAAAAAATCATCTGTTTTTTGCAGCGTGATTCCCACTCATTGGTGTAGAATGGATCTTTCAAATTAAGTTGGTGCAGAAAAGTAGGCTGATGAACCTTATTTCATTTCATTTTCAATTTTTTTAAAAATTTTTAATTGGTAAAAATTTTGAACTAGGAATTTTACCTTCACCATACAAAGCCCCATCTTTCTCTGTTTGCCAACATTGCCACATCTATCACAGAAACTCCAAGATGTCCACTCTGTAGAAACGCGTAAATTTCTATCTTCTAATATAAATCCTTCTTCTGGTTCGTGACCCTCTTGTCCTTCATATAGCTAGAAACAAACACAATATGTTAAATGACAAAAATCATGTTAAATGATAGCAAAAATCATGTTAAATGATGGCAAAAATCATGTTTAATGATGGCAAAAATGTTAAATGATGACAAAAATCATGTTAAATGATGGCAAAAAGTCATGTTAAATCAGGACAAAAATCATGTTATTGACAAAAAAAAATTAATTGCTCATTAGTGCTTTTTTATATTTTTAATTTGAAGTGTTCTGGGTTCTGGGTTTCTTGCCACGTACAACTGGGGAATCTAAACAACGACAGTTGATTCAATGACAGACTGTATAGTACAGCGTGCGCACGCTTACTTTTTGCCCATCCAACCCCCCTTGAGTGGTGACAAAGTCGATATTGTCTGAAACACTGCTTTAATTATTTAAAATTCAGTAGGAATGAGGTGGGATTGAAATGTTTAAGATGGATTGTATTTGATTGTAATACAGTACAGTACACATATTGATTTAACAACTTACAAGTCTTCTCTTCTCATTCAGTAGAATATCAACCTGAAAAACCGAGGCATAGTTATTTTGTACAACACAGAAATATTGTCCTGCATCTGTTATGGCCGCCTCATTGATATGTAGCGTATAATCTTTCAGCATTTTCATTCTCTTGCTCTTATGAAAATCAACATGTTTCATTTTACCGTCCGCTCTTCTCAGCATCTGCCAGTCTATACCCAAACTATCGGCATTCTGATCGGGTCTCATACTGAAATTATAACATGAACAATATACAAGTCACAAACATTTAAACGAGCTGACCCATATATATTTCAGTGAATAAATGATATGAAAGGAAAATGGGTTTAACGTCCTACTATTCTGCTCCAACTCAACTGGGCTAGAAGCACTTTAGGCCTTCGAAATATCTCTCCAAAGATGTTCCTCTGAATTTCATTCCAACTGCCAAGGGATCTTTTATGTACACGTCAATGTATACACAGGATCTCATTTTTTTGCCCCGACCGAAAGACTAGACAGCTGTCCTTGCCAGGCCCTCCATTCTGCAACACAAAGGGGAAGCCCGTCGGAAAATCACTATGAACTTTCTAGGCCAATGCAGGGATCGAACTTGCGACCTCCAGACTAGCTAGCCAGCGTCAAGCCCACTTAGCCACTGTGGCTCCCTTTAGTTTATAAGTGTGGCTTATAGGTCGAGAGTGAAAACAATCAAATAATATATCGACTGCATGAGCTGTAAGCCTGAACTTGTAGTAATACAGGCTTCACTTAAAAATGGAAACAAACTCAAAAAAAAGAGAGACCATCCAGGAAAAGTAGAAATGATAACTCTGCATTTTCCATACTATATCAAATGACAGGGTTAGATTACTAGTTCTGTCATTAAAGTGTTTCGATCCCTTGTTTAGAGCAGGATCTCCTGCTTAAACATGTGCGTTTTGTTCGGGTCTTCCAGTTTTGTCCCAGCACTAGAGAGTTTGAAAAACCTGTCATCCAAGCGAATTATTAAAATATAATTGTTCCATTGATATGTAAGTCCCAAAATGATCTAGTTTGTGTTGAGTGGAGGTTAAACCCCCATTTCCCTATCTCCAACTTAATGTCATACCTACCATATATCACATTTAAGTTCGACAGATTGCCCAACCATTAATAATACAGGTTTAATAGCATTGTCTAATTCTGCTTTTACTTCCGCTACCTTTCTATCTAAACACTTGTAATATTTTTTGAATACCTCTCTATAACCGTTCTGATCCATCCATGCATGATCATTTCGTTTACCCATTAATTTCTTGATAGAGCGTTTAATTCGAGAGGGTGTTCTAGTGAGAAAGGGATTTCTTGCCATTTTTGTAGATTCTTGCGAGTCATTTAGATGCGAAGATTGATGCTTTGTATCTGTTCTCCTTGTTGAATGTAAAGAATTATATTTAGGATTAAAACTGTTTTGTCTACTTGCTATCACCACTAACGATGATTTGGTCGGGGAATGTCTCGCAATAAATTTTCCCAGAGGCTTTGAAATAATCCAATGTCTTGGAATAAGGCGTCGGTGGAAAATATGCGCGTTTAAATGGCCCGGAATAAATCTGTGTAGGATATCTGGCAATTTTATATGTCTTGGTAAAAGGTTCTGGAAAAAATCTGATTGGTTAAAAATTGATGGAATAAGTTTTTGGAAGAACACTGATATCCTCGGAATGGTATAATTTTGAGGTACTTTATTTGCAGTTAGTCTAACACGAACAGTTGTAACTTGGTTACTGGGGTTTGGTCTATTTCTAGCAACAAGTTTTAGGGATTTCCTTAGAGCAGGCAATGATCCAACCGTTTGTGTTTTGTATCTTGGTTTAAGCGGTTTCGGTAAGGGTTGATGATGTGGTAATACTTTGGGCCATTTAATTACCGATTTCCACTCAAAAAGTGCTATAGGATCATGTGACCAGAAAGATGTCTTCTGTTGATTTGTGATATCATTTTTGATGTCATGTTGTACAGGCTTATTTGTACTTTTTCTTGCATGATGGATATTTTGACGAGAAAATCCTGTTTCTGGTGACGTGTGACATATTTTCAATACAAATTCTATAAAGCTGTTTGTCCATTGATGGGATTTCAGGTATTGGCAAATGTTCTTGTAGTTGGAATGTCGAGTATCGTGTGGTATATTCTCTAAAAGAACATTCTCTTGATCATTTGTATCTAGTTGATTATTAATGGACGTTTTTCTAAATTGTCGAGGTTTGGATCTATATATTAAGTGTTCTGATTCACACATGACAATATATTCAAAGAAAATTATCAACAGAATGAAATATCTTCTTGGTTCCATTTTGTAAGCAATTTCTGTCACAACCACATGGAAATCTGAAATTAAAAGATAATGTATGATTTAATTATTACCCTTTATTTACAACTTCTAAAATGTAAGTCATAAAATTTGGCTGTTCTACAGGACTATCTAAGTCTTAGACAGGGGTGCCCGGTTGGGTGGCCGGATGGTTAGCATGTGCATGCTATATCATAAGGTCTGTCATTGACTCCGCTTGCATGGTTTCGATTCCCCGGTTGTACGAGATAGGGAGTAGGATTGCTTGTCCACCTCGTTAAAGACCCCTACACACAAGGGAGTTATTGAAATAAAAAAATTCAACCATGTGTTAGTCTCAAAATGACCTAGTCTTAGGCCAAGTCTGGACATAAGAAACCTGTCACAGACTCAAATTATCACTTATCACATATAACATAAATATATTATTATCTGTACATTGTTTGATGACTTGTGTCTGACAATGTGGGTGGTAGATATCAGGTATCGCATGTCCAGGCTTATATATACACTTATGTGATAATTTGTACTTATTATAGTCTGTGACTAGTTTGGGTTTGGTCTTAAGTATGTAAAAAAAACCCCCAGGTTTATTATGCAAACATATATGTACCAAGTAAACTATAAAACGTGTCTATTCTTATAGTTTTATAAATACTTTCATGTCAATTTCTATTCAGGATGGTACCAATGCTGGTCCGTATAGTCATGTAGCTGATTTTTCTGCTATTAAAGAATTAGATAGTATTACCAAAGAAATTGATGATATTAAAAAGTAAGTTTTTTTTACAATTGTTTCTGTTTGTTTTATTCAGGCCTGGAAATAAAATTTAGGTATGTACCAAACAAAATGTCAGGCGCTACTGAACTACTGTCTGACATTTTGAAATGTGTTCTATATAGACATGTATTAATAATGTCAATAAAAACACAGTATGTGAAAATATCAAAACGTCTACATTAGGATTGTGAAACTACAATTTGTGTTAAATTGGTATCAGATGTCCGGAAGCTTTGTTTATTCACTGTGTATATTATTATTAATGCATGGAAAATTTTCATGTTGCTTTGACAATGTTTTTTTTAAAAAATGAAATAGGGTTTAGCGCCCTACTTTTTTGCATCAACCATGCAGAATGAAGAATATTAGGCACTAACGAAATAGTACCTGACATTTTCAACTTATCAATAAAAAAGTCAAATCAGTGCCCGACAAAATGACAGACACCAGAGGTTTTGTGCCTGACAAATCCTGAATCTGTGCCTGACATTGTCTGTGACAGGTGCCTTATTTCAAGGCTTGAAGATGACGACTAACAGGTATACACCATGTAGTGTGCTGGGAGATAAATTGTGTCTGATCAATTCTGTAAATGTTCTACTTGTATAACGAGTGGTTAAGACGTTGACTAACTAACCTGGAGGTCTGTGTTCCACCCTTGTCGGGTGCGGAAAAGATACAAGTGTCTTCAAAGTTTTGTTATTTTTCAGAGATAAGATGCAAGTTGAACGGGATAAAGCTCAAAAAGAAGCCGATATCAAAATTCGTCAAGGTGAGGTACAAATGCAACAAAAAGAATTTGATGCTATGACCAGTACGTTACACCAACTTGAATATCAGAAAAAAGAAGCTCAAAAACGATTGGATGAATTAGATGACAAAGTAGGTGATGATAAATAAAAATCCAAATTAAATTTTAATTTTGTGTAAGAAATGTTCAGATTGAACAGGGTTGTGGCGCTGTATAATAAGGTCTGTCATTGAGTCAACTGGCATGGTTTCAATTCCACTGTTGTACATGACAGAAGCAGGGTCGCCTGTCCAACCTCATGGGTTTCTCCGGGTCTTCTGGTTACCTCGCACTGCTAAAGACCCCAATACACATGCGAATTATTGAAATAAAATTTAACCATGTTTGTCCCTAAATGACCTAGTTTGTGTTAAGTGGAACTTCAACTCTCTCACTCTCTCTCATTCTCACTCTCTCTCTCAGCTTGAACAGAATTTTGGATGAAAACTGAAAGAGTACAATTACTGTTTATGGCAGGCCAGAGAAGTGTTTCAACTAGATTTTCTAGTCTCAGTTGAAACAGTGTTGTATAATAAATAGTAATAATAGTATTCCACAGAATTACGTCCTATGCAGAACATTTAATGAATAATAAATAAAAATAAAATTATAAAAGAAGTTTTTGGAGTGAACAGAATGTGGGTAAAATTCGACTCAAATTCGACTCAAATGGAAAACATTTACTGTTTATTTACTGAGCAACTTTTCAACTGAATTCCAACTGCCAAGGGATCTTTTACATGCACGCCAATGTGTTAACAGGACCTCCATATTTTGTCCCATCTGAACGACTAGGCAGCTGTCTTTGTCAGGCCCTCTATCTGCATCTGTAGCAATATAGCCGTGGGGACATTGTTTTTAAGGTTATAGACATTAAATTGGGGGATATAATAGCTTTATGTTTCACCCATATTAGTATAATATCTGGTGTGTACTAAGATCAACTTAGAGTTAATTGACATATTTATGTATAAAAAAGAGTGCAGAACTGATTCTATATGTAAACATAACTGGTTATATGGTCAACAACAGGTTAACAGATATTTCATGGGAATCATTGCTAGTGAATTTCCATTCTACCATATAAGGGTGGGTTGTTGACGTAATGGGCTTAATTGACCAATCTCTATACTTATTTATATCATATCTGACCAATTAGATAATTGAATGTCCAATATCCAACTGATACAAATTAAGGGTTCTCGTGGTAATTCGCCAGACAACATTTGGTTTCAGAAGGAGAAAGATGTGAGAGCTCCTATTAGTAAACTCGCCCAGCGAGTTTAGCTAGGGTTGAGAAGACTTAAGCTAGTATTTGACTGTAATTGTAGTCTGTAATTTGCTTGTATGTATACCTATATATGCTACATAAAAGGTAAAAACGAACTCTCGTATTGTTTTAACTGAGAAGACGAACGTCTTAAGAAATAAGGAACCAGTAAAAGTACACAACGTGAAAGATGAGCAAAGACGATCAAGGGCTGTTCTGATAGGTGGCAAGACGCCATATTGTTACATATACATTTGATGCCGTGCAAGTTTCGACCTTTGGGTTAAGACGTCACTTTAGAAAGAAAATACATGGTTTAAGACGTTCACAGACGAAAACAAGACCAGATCTGTCCATCCAGAGACGGGAAAAATTTTGGTGGAAATACGAAAACCTGATGATGATGGTCCAAAAATCTTGGTAAATACATTTTGTTTGTTAAATTAAATATGTTAAAATTGTTTAATGACCAAATAATATTCGTTTAGGTTTAAAATCAATTTTGAAGCTAAATAGTTAAAATTAATTGTAGGAGAATATATTATATTCATTCATAAGTTTTGATTGATAGGTTTGATAAACATGTGTAGTATGTATATTGCGAGGTCAATATGACCTATAGTTAATTCCAGTAATACAAGTTTAAAGTGAAGGTCCCTATAGAGTAGGTTTTAAAACAAACAAAATTTTCTTTCATATTACTAAGAATTCATAAGGATAAAGAAACGAAGTAAGGAAAAAAAATAGGAACTAATGTTGTCTCCGGATTGCAGTGGCTAGGCGGCAGATCTAAGATTTTCTGAGTGTTTAACTCTAGTTCTTCGAGATGGCTGTGCTCGCTACTGTAAATTCGTTAAAATGTGTTTTTCGGTTGTTTCGTATATAATCTAGTTTTTGAGATCCTTGTCCAAAGTCTCATTAATTAGGGTTTTAGTCGAGTAAGACTAAATGGGGTAATTCAACTTTTGAATACAAAGTCGAATTGCTATAATTTGTGTTTTTGTGTTGTCCATGTAGGTGGTTACGTGTAGATGCGTAGGGTTATTTTGAAATCATTAGTCCAGGTTTCAAAGTATGGTAATTTAGCTTTTGAATAAAGAGTTAGGTTATGTTAAGATCCCATTTAATTAAATCTAGGGATAAGGTTATGTTAAAATCCCATGTGGTTAAAATCTCGGGATGTAGGTATTGTTTTCCTGAAAAAAAACAACTAAAATTATTGGCTCGTTCAATTGTGTGAATATCACAAAGTCATTAATACGAGTTTGATAGGTGGTAAAGATAAGAATAGCACACTTTGTAGAAAAGTGTAGTGAATATGTGGTACATTTTGGTAGGCATATAATTTTATGTAATTATTTTTTTGCTTATGAACGTGATATATAGGCTACGTTTAATATATTTTGCTATTATATACCTGGTTAACCGAAATAAATAAATAATACGCGCTGATTAGATGGTGTAATTTGACATGAGGTCGAATATTTTTATACCATAGGTCCTAATACGGTGTAAATATGACGGGGTAAATATGACGTGTGTAATAGTCACTGTATCGAATGATATATATTAAGATATAATGTACTATGTATGATTCACAGCTAGGTATATTATTGTTGGGGTATTTACAGATAGGTTATGTCTGTCATGTTTGTATAAATGTGGATTTGTGTTCTGAGGGAGTGAAGTGCACGTCACTTGCTTGGAGCATGATTCTAAATAAGATTTGGATAAATTAAATAACATGGGGTTTGGCCTCGTACTGTAGGATAAAATGGAAGGTCTTTCATTTACTGGCCATATTTGATTGACATTTTATTCTAAATAAATTATAGTCTGGTATTGTCATGAGTTTGAGCTCAGCTTGTGTCAGTGTCAGTCTGGTAGGAATGTTTATGTAAAAGTGGGTAATGTTTATAAAAAACTGCAGTTAAAATTGTAAATGATTAGGTCAAAAAAGGTCACATTACCGTAGGACAATTATAAACTAGCACTAGGAAATCGAAAACAAAAGTAAACGCGATTATAAAATAATAGTGAAATTGTTTGGTGTTAATTCTAAAAACACAAGCGGAAATTATAAAATTAGAACATTATAAAATTGTAGATTACTAAAGTAAGGTCAAGAGGTCAAATGACTTTGAAAATTTATAGTTAAAGGGACACATCAAAGTTTATAATAATTAAATAAAGTTTAATTTTAATTACGAGAAGTATTTGCTAGTACGTTTTCGGAATAATATATTAATATAATAATAGATTAATAGCACAATAAAGTTTAAATAATTTAGAAATAGTTAGTTTATGGTCTGATTTCAATGACATGTTTGATTGACGAATAAACTTGTACAAACCAATCGTCCTTCAAGAAGAGAAGAAGAAAGTTTTCAACTTGAGACTATGGTACATGTAGCTGAGAATGACCACTACAACTCCAAGAAGATATGGTTTACCAGTTTACCAAATTGAGAGTTCCTGATGCAGACATTAATGTGAAACTGAACTTTGAAAATATTACGTGATGTGTTATAGTGCTTTGAAATTAGGACACTTCAAGATTTTAAAAAGACAATTTGTGTTTTCTGTGTTTAAGTTTAGATTAAAGTGAATTTTCATAGGACTTTGCAGTACATTGATGAACTTTTGGAGATTTTGTTTTTTTGCATGCAACTTTTGATTTTTGATGTTGATTATTTGTGTTTGTTTTTCACAGCTTTGTTTTATAGTATAGTAATCATTTATATTTCCCTGATGCGTGCATAATTAGTTAAAATATCTATATTCTATATATATTCTTAAAGGGGGAAGGATTGTAGCAATATAGCCGTGGGGACATTGTTTTTAAGGTTATAGACATTAAATTGGGGGATATAATAGCTTTATGTTTCACCCATATTAGTATAATATCTGGTGTGTACTAAGATCAACTTAGAGTTAATTGACATATTTATGTATAAAAAAGAGTGCAGAACTGATTCTATATGTAAACATAACTGGTTATATGGTCAACAACAGGTTAACAGATATTTCATGGGAATCATTGCTAGTGAATTTCCATTCTACCATATAAGGGTGGGTTGTTGACGTAATGGGCTTAATTGACCAATCTCTATACTTATTTATATCATATCTGACCAATTAGATAATTGAATGTCCAATATCCAACTGATACAAATTAAGGGTTCTCGTGGTAATTCGCCAGACAACATTTGGTTTCAGAAGGAGAGAGATGTGAGAGCTCCTATTAGTAAACTCGCCCAGCGAGTTTAGCTAGGGTTGAGAAGACTTAAGCTAGTATTTGACTGTAATTGTAATCTGTACTTTGCTTGTATGTATACCTATATATGCTACATAAAAGGTAAAAACGAACTCTTACATTGTTTTAACTGAGAAGACGAACGTCTTAAGAAATAAGGAACCAGTAAAAAAAGTACACAACGTGAAAGGAGAAGAATAGACGATCACAAGGCTAACAGAATTATGTAACAAGATGCACGAGTCTAACTTAGGACCTGGGGATGTCTAGCCCTGCTCTTCAGGTCCGAAGAAGACGCGATATTGTTACACATCACTGACAAGAGAAAACCACGCCGGAAAATCGAGAAGAACTTTCTCAGCCAATGCAGGGATCGAACACCCGACCTCAAGACTGGCGAGCCAGCACCTTAGCCACATGATCCACAGTCCTACTTGAAACATTGTTTTGTTTTTTTGTTGCATGTAATTTAATTACTGGTCAATGAATATCTATCATTGAAATACTCATCGTATTCGTGAAATAACTTGAAAACCATTTTTTGATTTTTGTTAGCGTATGATTTTCACTTGTTTTCAGAAATCAAATCTTGAAATAAATGTTCAAGAAATGAGAGAAAAATGTGATGGAGAACAAGGCGAGGTAAAACTTTCTAAAGATATTTTTATTTACCTTTATCAACCATACGCAACGTAACAACCAATAAATGTGAATTTGGTATTACTCTAGAATCTTACTATGTCAAGGGTCAAGTCTAATAAGGTTCTCGCTATAGGAAATCTGCAAGTAGCATTGATATTTAGGCCTAACCAAGATCAGGGACCTTATTCAAGAAAACTTAACATAAGATAGTAAGAAATGCAGTCTTTTCACCATCCTCGGTATTTCCAGTAGTCCCTTTTAGATCTACTCCACTATACCCTTGGTTTATCCATGGAGTATTCATGTACAGCTTGATTTTACAAAGCAATTTTTTGGATCGGCCAATAAACATAAAAGTCTTCAAGGAAAGATAATTTAAATGTGTGTCTTCCCCATGGAAGAACCCAGGGGTTAGTGGAATGGAACGGAATGAGACCACTTGGGATACCTAGGATGCCTTTTCACTGGGTGAGAGCTGGAATGTATGCTGTGAGCCTGTGATTTTAGTGGTCAGTTTTTGTGACTAAGGCCACAGTGTTATAGTGAAGCTCTAGTGTGATACATTGTTCAGTAAATTTAGAATTAATTGTTTAGAAAGTTACTGTTTCATTGTTTGTCATATTTATTATCAATAGGCCTGTGACTATTCGTGTCGTAAATAATTAAATATATGTGTAAATTGTATTTGTGTGGTACTCCCCAACTAATTATTTAATGGTTACTTTAATTTCTTGTTTTATGATATTTGATAAGCAGCACTATGATGATTGAAAACTCACCCATGCACTAATTTGCAAATCCAAGGCTTCTCCTAGCATTCTATATGTCACATGGATTTAGGAATTTTATGATAATCAATTTATTTTTACGTTAATGTTAATTTATGTTGATTAATGCATCGAATGACAGAAGTCAAATTTTACTTTTCTTTATCCTTAGTTCAACTTGTATTGTTCTAATTTTTGCAACAGAATTTATAAAAAGTCACAAATATTTTGATAATTATTACATACACATTAAACAATTTGCCTGCCTTTTAGGTTAGTGGTTCCCAACCTTTTTCCATCCGCAGACCCCCTTGAGACATAGGTCATTTTGATAGCTATATTTTCTGATCAAAAAATGATTACATCAACCTGTAGGCAGATGATTGTCATTCTTATGGCATATGTGACAAGGAGTTGGGTCACCTTGTCCAACCTCAATGGATTTCTCCCAGTCCTCTGGTTTCTTCCCATTGCTAATTAAAGACCCCTACGCGCAAGCGGATTATTGAAATAAAAATTGATAACCATACGTTAGTCCAAAAATGACCTAGTTTGTGTCGAGTGGAGGTTAAACCCCAATTCTCTCTCTCTCTAGCTCTCTGTCATTCTTATTATTGTAACAATGATATCAGCTTGTGAAATTTACATATAAATTATAATTTGTGTTCTATTATTAGATTTATTACCGTGACACAAACACCTTAACTTTGCGGTCCAAGCAACCCCCCCCTCCCTGGTTGGGAAACACTTATTTAGATTATTTAGCTTGCCACGAACCCTTCTGACCGAACCACCACCCAATTTTCAATTACAGGTAACAAAACTTAATAACCAGCTTAGTCAACAAGAAAGAAGTATTAAGGTAACCCTGTAGTTAACACTGGCTGGTTTCAACTGTTTGGGATTGTTGCATTTTATCGCATTTATTCTTTTAATGTATCTTCTTAATTTTAACAAGTTTCTTCATTAAAACTGGAAATTATTGTCAAATGACCTTTTACAATAATAGTGTTTATAGCTCTGTTCAGTTACAATTTAATTTTAAAAATCAGATTTGTAGGTAGAGAAAACAACACTGTCATCAGTCTCTTTGTTTCTAGGGGTGTGTGGTTGTGGATAGATTATGGCCAAATGGTTAGCCATATCATAAAGTCTGTCATTGAGTCAACTGCTGTGGTTTCGATTTCCCAGGTCCTCCTGTTTTCTCCCACTGCTAAAGACCTCTACGCGCAAGCAAATTATTGAAATAAATTGAACTATGTGATAGTCCTGAAATGACCTATTTTGCGTCGAGTGGACGTTAAACTCTCTTTATATATAATATATATATTTCAATTTTAAATAGGGGATACTTATTGAACAGTGCTATATAATAAAATAATGCATGCATGTACAATAATTTCCAGTTTGTTTGTGGTATTCTAGTCATCATCAGGCCAGTGTGCTACTTGTGCATGTAGCTATGTGCTTAACATTGCTGAATTTATTAATCGATCTAACTTATTTAATAATAAAATTCTAATTGATTCAATTTTTTCCCTGTTTAAGAACCATAACATTTGTAGCACTTGCATTATTTGTAAATACTAATACTCGCTTAGACTAATTATGCTATTAATAGTTTGAATAGGACTTCAGCACTTTAGTAGTGTAGATATATTGCAATCTAATTAAAACACAGGAACTGTGGGTAGGACATTAGAAGAGATAGAAATCAAACAAAGCAAAAGAAGATAAAAAAAAAAAACCCCATGTAGGTCGCTAATTGGTTAATCGAATGACTGTCGTTATCAGGTCAATGTCCTGTGCTTGGTACCTTAGTCATAGAACGTCAACTCCCACTACAACCTGTTAGATCTACATGTGTAGGTCATAGAAAGTATAAAAAACAAAATTAAATATCGATCTGTATTTTAATTAGATTGGATATATTGACAATCTGTCTGGTGCTGACTGTCAGCTTGACACTGACTCACTAACCAGGAGGTCCTGGGTTTCATCCCAGTGTTGGCCGAAACAGTTCCTCAGGGACTTCCACTCTGTTTTCCCATTATTTGTGTTGCAAGACTATAGGCTTTGTAATCTAAAGTTTCTAGTCATATGGATAAGACAAAAAACCTAAGGGTAACTCTTGCCACGCACGTAAAAGAACCATTGATGAAAGAAGGCAGTAAATGCCATGCTCATTATGGTTTTGGACAAACTAAACCCCACCCACCCAACCGGAACTTTGCATGGCATATACCTATCTTCATTATCCCTGTTCCAAATGTTGGTGTGGGAACATTTAGGATGTTAAACAATTTAAGGCATTTGAGTCTGTATAAACTTGTATACTGCTTCTACACTGCAGCTGCTTATATAATTAAACACAGTTCACTGATTGTCTCATGTGAACATTGTCATATCACGATTTTCTAGTACTTGTAATACTACATGTGAACAAAGTCATATCACTATTGTTATAAATATTACTTGTTGCTGATAACAGGTATGTTTACAGAGAATGTTTGTTATGTCAGAAACTCTGTGGTCATGTTTCATCTTATTTCAGCTTTTTGTATTTACAGGTGGTTTCCCCTATTTCATGTCTTTCTTTTTCTTCAGCTTCAGCTTTAAAATCATTTTTAAAACCTCCATTTTTTTGTTAAAGTCAACTTCTGCTATTTCTCTACACGGTTTGGTTTAAATCCTAGGTTTATTTGTGTTAAAAGTTACTGCTCGCTATTTGAATGTTTAGGGCAACATCAAATTTTCTCGACGCTATTAAGCGTAGGACGTTAAACCCCATTTCATTCATTCATTCTCGACGCTATCCACTTTAATATGTATCCAGATAGATTCTTTAACGATAACATTTTAATTCATTATTTCAATGGCATTTAGTAATTGAACTGGAATTATAAAGCCCAAAATTCTATGGAATACAATTACTGCAAATTACCATGGGCATGGACCGTATATATATGGACAGACAATGAGTTCCTTTGGTTCGATTGTCTGCCTCTCGCGTGAAACACAACAAGAACTCAATGTCAACAGTAAATCAAGCAAGAACAATTTTATACATTAATTTCTCGAACTCCTCCTTAGAATTTACGATATTCTTATTTTTCAACCTGATAAGTAGTTCTATCCGGTAGTGACAAATTTCTCCAGTTTAGAACTTTGAAATTTTCAAGTGCAGCAGTTGAAAATTGTGAAATGACAGATTTAAACATTTTCATAGTTTTTATAAGCTTTTTGGTTTTTCTTAATAATCCAAATTCCCGTATGTATAAATAGTATAATGGATTTTAAAATTATGAAAATAAAGGTCAGGTATAATAATGTTATTTGGATTTGCTGCAACACACACACACAACCATAATCAATTATTGATTTTAAAAAAAAGGTGTTATTTCTTATTACCATTAACTGTGAAATTCCATAAAAGGTTAAATTATTAATTTGAATATTTTTTACAAGTTTGAATGAGACTAGGATGTTATGATATACGTGCTTTATTATTTAATTGTTTCCTCCCCCTCCCCCTCTCCCTTCAAAGAAAACTGGTGTTAAATGTTACGTAATGTATTTATTTTGAAGGGTCAAGAAGAAGAATTAAGTAATTTAAAAATAGAATTAAATAGATTACGAGATGAAGAAGTGAGATTAGAGCAGACAGTTGATTCAAGTAGACAACAATTAGAGTCTCTAGTCAAATCAAATACAGATTTACAAATACAGTTAAAACAGGTAACTTTTCAAATATTATGCCAGTCCAGTCATCCCAAAAATTCTGAATGGGTTGGGAGCAAGGCTTCCATTTCGGCCGTATATGCCGGTCGGGACCTACGGCTCTGGAAAATGACCTACACCCGAGCAGACCCGTAGGTCATTTTGCATGCCGGAAAAATAGCATATTTTGTGCTAAATCATAAAATCACGGGATACGAAGAATCTCCGTGCGTGTCGTGATGTGAACTGTCAGGTATAATCAAATTAACAGTGTTCAGTAGTCCGCGAATTGACACCACTGCCATGACTGCCAATCAATTATCCTTGTGTGTATTGCTGTACTCACAATCAACGGAGGATCGATATCAAACAGATTAAAAGCTTGACATTTAATCACAATTAACCGAGTTTTATTTTTTAATCAGTACTGTGTGACCATTCTTAAAACCGAGATGTTGTTACAGCATATTTGCCGACTTTCATCGCTCGTGCAGCCATATTAACTATGTCAACATCAAACAGATTAAAAACTTCACTTTGATGTCATCACTTGATAACTAGAGTTAAGCATGCGAATGATATATAAAGCAGAAATGTTTGCATGCTTTATATCATTTCAAAATGTTGAAATTCCAAACCTCTCAGAATAACAATTGTCGTCAAATGAATCCAAACGCCTTTTTTCAACATCGGCCCACGTGGAAGACAAATTCCGTCTTAAAATCTTGTCACAAACATTCCCGTGGTTAAGATTTAATATTCCTACACAAAAATGTGTTGTCGGTTGTTTTTTTTTTTAATCCTTTTGTATTCTTTTATATTAAAACGGATTGCCGTTACTTTACTTGACACAATGAACGATTTACGCTGGCCGCCATTTTGATACAATGTGAATCAATCTTTACATGTTATCGAGTGCAAATACAAGAACGATCTTCTTTGAGCTCCCCAAATATTAATACGAGTTAATAATATATTAATTAGTTTAAAAAGTATGTTAATTATTGTACATTGAATGACTTTTAATAATTTAAATGCATTAATCACTCGGAACTACTTTTCGCCGTGTATGGAGAAATAGTCAACAGTCTAACTTGTCCCGTAAACGAACAGGTTAATTAAAAGATCGTTGTTAGAAATACAACGCCAAGAATAGTTTTGTGATTTTACCCAAAATTTTCGAAAGTCGGCTCTTGTAGAGCACACTGTCTCCAGTGACTATAAAACGTCACATGAACACGAATATTGACTATTTAAAGATGTTATACCACAACAGTTCCATTTGAGATACGACGAGTATATACGGGTGAATGATGTTGTAAAAAAAGTAAGAAAACAGTGTACTTGCGAATGTTTCTTGTTGTTATATTTTTATATTATATAAATCTATAAATGATAATTGGTTACATGTGTTCCTTTATTGAGGGGGTGGGTGGGTATAAATGCCGACGTGAGATTAAATTTCTTTGTGACTGTCCTTGACCCAATTAAACCCGAACGGCATTTCAATATCATGTTGTTTTATGGCTTCTTATTTTGTGCTAAAAATACCATCACTTTCTCCACGGGAAAAATGACCGGTTGTGAAAATTTTGAAGTGGAAGCCCTGGTTGGGAGCCTTAAAGTCTACTAGGTCTAAGCATTTTATAATGTCAATGCTTTAGCCATGTACCGCAAGTTATATATTATGCCAGTCCAGTTATTCAAATAATTCCCACTTGTTTGGGAGCCTTAGAGTCTAAGTCTAAGCATTTTATAACAGCAATTCTTTAACCGTCTCTCTTTTCACCCTATACAAAAGCAGTTGCTCCGGCGATACAGCACTGCATAGGTCCATCCGAGACCCCTTTTGTGTTTCGTTCCTCAACGACTATATAAGGGAACAACAGCACGATTTCATGTAAGTACGAAATGAACGAAACAAGTTGCCTCATGAGAGAAACCTGGGACGGCTTCTCGCCACTCATAGATTTATGATTTTATACATAGTGCATCAATTGCTTGCACATATTAATTTCTTGCTTAAGGGTTTACAAATTGGCTCACAAACATTCCTAAGTAAAAAAAAAAAGAAGTAAAATATCTCATTGATAACGCTATTGGTCTTATGTATACTTTTATGTATGATAACATGGAACTTTCTGTATGGTTATTGAAGACCTTCAAGAAGGGCATAAGCCATGTTCCTGAGGCAACGATTGCAAGTTTTGCAACATCTGGACGTTGCTAGATTACTTCACAATTCCTTAACTCATAGCTACATTATAGCATCCAATCAGGGGTTGTGACATCGCTACCTCCAAAGAAACCTTGACATTGAACAAACTTTGAACTTTGGAACTCGATTATCACATTTTAGCTTGATAGTGCGTCTTGGTATTCGTGACAATCAAAGAATATAAATTAGTGCCAAAATTGGATAATATGCAGGGTATTATGTAAGATCAAGCCTTCTAATTCTATTTAAGATGGGCATAATTTTGCTGGCTATGACAAAGCAAGCTGTCTGTATGTATGCATGTTTCATTTCTTGTTAGCTGATCAAAGCCAATGCTCCACATCCTTCAGGTACCATAGTTACTTAGCACTTACTTGCACCTTTGGAGTTTGACATCATCAGCCCCAAAACCCCTTTCCTAACTGTACAATTATTATAATACACAAACTTATTTCATACTCAAAGTTAATGTTATTATTTTCTTCAGACTAAAGTTAAAGTACAACACTTACAGGATCAGCATCGAGCATTATCAGGAAGTATTGGTGGTTACACATCACAGTTAAATGGTGGAGATACTTTATCAGGTTTCTCATCAGATATAGATACCTTCAGTAGTAGAGCCACTGTAAGTGTTCACTGTCCATTTTTTTACACAGTTCTAATTCATATTATTTTTACTATAAAACTCAGTCATTTAGCAAATCTTGGTGGCATATCATCATGTGTGCTTTGGAATTGATGAATTTACCTGTTGCTAAGCATGAGGTAATTGGTGTAACTAAGTGATGTCATCATGCTTTATGACATCATCATTTTATTGAAATTAAACTATGTTTTTCTTCATTATTTATAATATTATTATCAGATTTTAATGATTGAGAAAATAAAATGAAACTTTCTTTACAATAACATATTTTGTGCCAGATTTTATTTACATGTGCTAGGTTGGCCTACTACTTGCTTTTATTTACCTTATGATAACCGCTGTAGTACCGTACCGTTAGCGTATGTTCTGTTTAAAAACTAGCCTAGAGCCTACACCTCTTAAATAAGTAGACTATCAAGACAGGGTCTGTTTACATTTACCGTTATTGAGGGAAATTATTTGAAAACACTTTATTTAATGAGGCTTTAAATATTTTGGAAATAAGGGGGGTTTAAGATGGATTAATAACTAGTCTTTCTGACTAGTATTAGCTTATTCTCACTTTGTAGACAATCTGATTAAAATACAGAGATCTAATTTCGTTTTTTTATACTTTCAATGGCCTCTACTACATAAAGATCTGACCGGTTATAGTGGAAGGTCATGTCAGAGGTCATATGAGCGGCTTTTGACCCTATGATGTCAGATATTTGATAAACCAATCAGCATTGATGTTTTTACTGGGTTACCCACAGTTCCTTTTACCTCACGTCAAATACTTGACGTAACAGACAGCTCCATTGGCTAATCCCTCACATTATTCACAATGCAGATTTTTTAACAACTCTTCCAGATCCGAGTGTAGTATCAAAAAGGATACGAAATAGGATCTGTGTTTAAATCAGATTGCTTTATACTATTTATAGAGATACATCAAAAGAATCTAATGTAATATGGATCTATGACCAGCAAACAACCACACGAAGTGATGAGCTTCATTCTCAGGTGCAGCTCTGGTGTCATGTATATCCAATTTACCCAGACACTTGAATCATATGATGTGTAACCGTGATCAATATATGAACAATGTAGTCTTGGTCATCTAGACACTATCTAACATCTATTATATTGAAATTGTGTTTTAGGCTGGAAGTCCTGTTAGTACCATTAGTAATTTTAGTACATCTGGTCTCGATGATTTTAAAGAAGATCCCTTTAAAGGAAAAGACCCATTTAATAATTCAGTTGAACAAAGTGATCCTTTCCAAAATGAAGATCCCTTTAAAGGAAGTAAGTATAATGATTTGGTAAATAATAGAAAATACTATTTATTCTCAAGAATTTTTTATTAAACATCCTACTGCAAGTGCTTAATCTACCTATTGTGCGCTGTATCATTGAGTCAACTGGCGTGGTTTTGAATCCCCGGTTGTATGTGGCAAGGAGTAGGGTCCCCTGTCAAACCTCTCAGGTTTTCTCCGGTTCCTCCGGTTCCCCCCCAACTGCTAAAGACCACTATGCGTGAACATTAAATCCTACTTTTTTCACTCTCTCTTTGTTATTTTTATTAGTGGATTCTAGGTCACAAGTAGAACTGTTATAAAAATAGTACCTAGTTTCTGTACCATTTCCTGAACATCTTTTAAGCGGTGGACACACTAGCCGAATGATTCGGCCGAATCAATCGGCGTCGAAATTCGCCTAGTGTGTCCACTGTCGTTCAGCCGAATTTCTAATCGGCCGAATGATTCGCCCGAATCAAACATGTTTGATATAATCGGCCGAATATTAATTCGCCCGAATTATATTCGCCTGGTGTGTCCACTTCGCAGAAGCATTCGGCCCGAATTTAGAATTCATTAGCCAATCAGCACTCATATCGAGAAGTCATGTGATTGTTTGAAGACACAGACGCCGCCGTTTTTAATCATGTGACGTGAAAAGTGATGCAATCGACTGGTGAATCGGGCTAAACATTCGGCTGGTGTGTCCACCCATTCGGCTGAATAAAATTCGGCGCCGATTGATTCGGCCGAACGATTCGGCCGAATCATTCGGCTAGTGTGTCCACCGCTTAAGGAGCATATCAGATATTAAATAAATAATTATAATAACATATTCCAGGTGATCCATTTAAATCTGAACAGTTTACCGCTGACCCGTTTGGTTCAGAAGATCCATTTAAAAATACAGGTTTTAATACAGCACCGGTAAATATTTTATTCTTGTTATAAGGAATTAAAAAAGAAAAATATTTTGAGATTTAAATAAACTAACTGAAATCAAAAGATATTATGATTATTTTCCCAGTTCAAAAGAGATAAAAAATAAGCATCTTTGCAGAAATTCAATTTTGGGATAATAGCACAAGAACAAGTTTTGAGAAAATTTGTTTTGTATCAGTCTTTCACAGAGGAAGTGTAAATTATTGTTCCCCTGAATGACCTTAATTGAAAACAGACCTAATTTAATATTATTTATCCTGTAGCAGAGTGATCCATTTGGTAGTAGTGATCCATTTGGCAGTGCTTTCCCTTCATCTCCTGCCAAGAAAAAACCAACAGATATTGATGGATTTGATGGTGGTTTAGGCATGAGTCCAACAGCTTCCAAAAAGCCCTCACAGGTTTGAGATATTTTAAATGAACGTTTTTTTTTACTCTGTCAGATGAGACTCAGTATTATAATAAAACCCTTATACAGTCCTATATTCCTTATATAATACCATCTTCAATAGAAGGCTTGATCTCGCCTTAACTACATACAGCTATCAAGCCCTTCACTCAACACTTTTTCGGCACAAAATTTGATTGGGTACCTACCCCAACCGTGATCCAATCAGATTCCTTCGTTAAGTGAGTTAATAAAAACAAGACTACTTTCAATTTATTTTTATTTATCCTTCCTTAAAAAAATCGTCAAGATTATCAAGTCTCGCGCTTCTAAATAAAATGTCTATGTGACAATCGAGATGAAAAGGTCAAGGTTCGATTAATGTCAAGGTCCTAAAACTGCTTCAATTGCCCTTTTTGGGTTTTCTGTGAGTTTCTCAATTGAAAAAAAACTTTCAAAGGCTGTAAACTTGTCTCGTTCTTTTTCTGTGGAGGCTGCCATATTTGTTTACTACAGTCACGTGCTACAATGTGAGTGTGTTATGTGCCAAGACCTCTGATTGGACAATGATTTGAATGCTAATTAGTCATGTGTAAACACAACCAGCGTAAAAGTTTAGGAAAAGCCAAGTGTTGAAGCAAGGGTTAGATGTTGTTAAACTCGCGTCCGTTGCTTCAGGAAGATGATATAATACTGGCTACAGTCGTATTCACAAGTCTGTAAAGCTGCTTGAGTTGAGTTTCAAATTCTATAAAATGTAAACATTCTCCTCGTACTGTAGCCATTATTATCAAGATAATACTATCTTTGGTTGCCATCAGTAATTATTAATGATGGTTGCTAGCAGTAATTATTGATGATGCTTGAAAACAAATTTAAAATATATGTCTGGATTTGGTCAAAATCTGAGTTCTGTGTACCTATAAGACTGTATATGGGTCTTGCTATAATACTGGTGTTGTCTGTGGAACCCACAATTAGCATCAACTTCAAAATTTATTATTGATAGTAATCAATTAAAAATCAAAAGCTTCTGTGATTACATTTAAATTATCTGATTTAATTAAATGTTCCAGAATTTAGGTGATAGATTTCACAATGATCCTTTTGCTTCCCAATCCCACCCCAAAAGAAACGAATCTCCTAAACCAGCTCTTCCACCCAAACAGAAAAAGATGCCACCTCCAAGACCGGCGCCACCAAAAGGTAGAAGTCCAGCAGCGTCACCAATGAAACCAAAAGTAGATCCTTTTCCTGGATTTGGAAGTGATCCATTTGCCGGTAATGATCCCTTTGCAAGTTCTACTGAAGGTGGTAAATCAGATGGTTTTGCAAATTTTGCCGAGTTCAGTCCCAGTAAGGTAACTCATCATAATTATTTTACTTTTCTCACTGAGCACAGAGTCAAGCTAAAAACTTTAAACATTTAATGAGAGTTATTGTTCCTTAACATACAAAGTAACATAACACACGTAAAGCCAAGCACACTACCTGCTGTACGTACAATCTGGTAGCTCGCAGGCAAGATGCCAGAAATCATGTATGTGCAGGACCAAAAGCCTCCATGGCCAGTCTGTTATCTTCTACGATGCCGTACACACGCAAGAGATGCGTAAGTCACACTCAAGGATTTACTCAAATAAAATAAAACAATCCAAACCATTAGACAAAATTCGAAGTCAAAAAAAAAAAAAAAATGGTATAGGCAAAATAGTGAAATCTGGCAAAATAGTGTAATCAGCATATAAACTGTTCACCGTGTACAAAATACACAACAAACAGTGGTAACAGGTGTCCGGAAAAGTAAGCTTACCCTGCCTGGCGCGCCACACTGTTTAATCATGTGACGTGAACATACGATAGGTTCCAATTGTGAGCTAGGCTTTACTTGAAACCTTAAAATGAATTATGAAAAAAAAAATAAAATTAGATTTGGAATACATGTAAAATTATTTTCAGCACATTATCAGACATTTTGTCAGTAGATTTACTAATTAAGTAATAATTAATAATTAATATTGCCCTCTTGCTTTCCTTTCACTAGTTTGAAGATTCAGGGTGGGGAACAGGCCAGTAACAGACAATTCAGTGTGCGTTGTTTCTTGGTTATATTTTCTAAGTATACGCTGCATGTTTTTGTATTTCTTTTTTTTTTTTACAGTTTTGCAAGATAATTACCATTTAGTGTTTTATGGATGTTATTTATTATTATTATATTTATTATATATATTGCCTGGTCCTCCTAATGCTTTTTGTATTAACACCTAAAGGACCTCCAGTTTTATTGCATGAATAGAGAGAAACTTTCTTATATTTGGCTTCTAGTGAACCAGCTCAATCTATCTACGCATTGATACTGACCAAAAGTCAACACAGATCTAAGATGTGGGGGGTAGGGTGGATGACTGTATCTTAAGGTCTGTCATTGAGTCAACTGGCATGATTTTGATTCACCGGTTTTATGGGACAATGAGTAGAGTCATCTGTCCAAACTCGTGGGATTTCTCCTAGTTCCCCAGTTCACTCCCACAGCTAAAGAACCCGACGCGCAAACGAATTATTGAAATAGAATTGAACCATATGTTAGTCCCCTTTCTCTCTCCCTCTCTCTAGACCTAAAATGTTTTAGGGAAACTAGTCTGGTCAGAGGTCTATACTTTACTAATTAATTGTGTTCCCTCCCAAATTAATATTTTTTAAAAGTTTAATTATACCACCAATTTCCCAGCATTACCCAATGAATAATTAACCAATAATAGCAATAAAATTTTGATAAATCATGTTAATCTTTAATTACTTCTTTCTAATTTTAAATGGTGTTTTAACAAATTTTTCCAATATGGTTTTCTTTTCTCATTATGGTAAAATGCTTTTAAATGGTGTTTTAAAGAATTTTCCAATATGTTTTTCTTTTATTACCGTAAAAAAATTGAATGTAAAACAATTTTCCAACAAACCTTAATTATTTGTTATACAAAGAAAAGTTGATTGAATTTTTAATTTTTAATCGTACCCAACATCTACAGATTTTCCCAAACTGCTCCTACACCCCTGTGGCCAATATTTCCACTGAAATATATCTAACTGATTGATTGTAGTTTTGGTTTGCTTATTTATGAATTTAAATTGTCACAGTTGTCGTCTTTTCTGTGACAATAAGAGTACAAATAATACATTACCCTGGAAGTTGGAGAATAAATAAGGCCTAAGGCGGAGGGTGCACTGGCCGAATCATTAAGCCAAATCAATTGGCATAAAATTGCAGCCGAATGAGATTCGTCCGAATGAGTGGACACACAAGAAGTCATCAGTCGATTGCATCACCTTTCTTGTCACATGTTTAAACATGACAGTGACCATGTCTTCAAAGAATCACATGACTTTTTGATATGAGTGGTGATAGTCTAATGAATTCTAGAATCGGGCGAATGCTTGGGCTAAGCAGACACACTAAGCTAATATATCGAATGACAGTAGACACACTAGGCAAATTTTGGCTCCGATTGTCTACCACTTTACCCAGCTTACTTCATATTTGGCAGTAAGGTTTTGTCTTTTTTTAAAACTTTATTTTATGTTAGGAATATTTAAAGGGCATTGAGCAATATATTTTGTTAATTATTTGTATATAACCCTCAGTGGCTCAGTAACATGTCTGATTGTGTCATTGCTTGATAACGGTGAGAGTGTCCTCATTGAAAGGTTGCAGTTAATAAACAATGTTGCTTGATAACGGTGAGAGTGTCCTCATTGAAAGGTTGCAGTTAATAAACCAAGTGAATGTTATCCATAAATTTATAAAGCTGTTTTGTATTTAGTAGAAGTTTCAGGACTTGCTTGCCTGTGTGTAAATAAACAAAACAAACTACATTTATGTCATATTTTATTATATTTAACCAATCCCTACATTTACAGCATTATAAATATAAAGGTATTTTCAAGTACTGATAATTAAATTGAATGAGTATTAAAGGGACATAATGCTATCAATATCCTTTTTTTTAAGACCCTCTACAAACAAGCAAATTTTTATAAATAATTTAAACAATTTATTAGTAAAAAATGACTCTCCTATTTTGATTTATTTTTCATGTATTAAATATCTAATGAGTTTTTAAATATATTTGAGCATGGATGACCAATGTTAAATAACAGACTGCATCAAAAATTTGAAAATACTAGACCATCATGTACACAGAATGTACAAATTTTTAAAAAGTGGCAAGCACACAACTATTTTCCTGATTTTGACATATCTACAGAAGAGAATGAGCCACAGTGATGCTGGCTTACTTAACATGCCTTGTGTTGACTAAGAGATTGGCATGGAAAAGGGCTGGTCGTACGGATGAGACAAGAAGCATCAGGTGCCGACGTGTTGCATACAAAATATTCCTTGACAGTCTGAATTTGATATAAAGGCATAAGAAATGCAGATGTTTGGCTAAAAGTTTCTTCAAGAGTGCGTATCTATGCCTGTTGGAGCTGAAAAGTAGGATGTTCAGTGCCAATTCATTTCGTTTCGTAAAAGAGAAACCCATTATTTATAATTAAGTTTCAGCATTTTGTTCCTTTAATGACATGTGATTGTTTATGTAGCATGTTCTCACATCAAATATTAAACAAGGCATGGTTGTTATAACATTCTTATATCTTGTTTTAAACTGTATGAACAATAATCTCGCATTATTTACTAAGAAACACATTTTGTGTTCACAATATATTGGTCACAGTACAGGAATCTGACCTTCTATTCTATCCGTATATGCATACACCATATCGTACCAGACAATATATAAATATTATGTACGACATGATGTATGCATAAATATATGGATAGAAGGTCAGATTCCTGTGGTCACAGTCACATAGGAAGCTCAGAGATTATTTATAAGATAGAAGCTAAAGACATACAATTTATATCTGATATGATAAATCGAAAAAAAAACATTACATAGAAAAGATAATAATAGAAATTTGCATAAATTAAATATAAATGTAACTTATTTAAAGATGCATTATGTAAGATTTAGACAAAGATCTGACTAAAAGATAATGAGAAATTAATACTTTGAGACAGATTACATTATTCTGAGCGAAGTTATGAATGTTTGATATTTTCCAATTGGCAGACTGAGCTAGAGTGGCCAAGTGGGTAAAATGCTTGCTTGCTAGCCTGGAGGCCATGTGTTCGATCCCTGCATTGGTCGAGAAAGTTTATCAGGATTTTACCCTTGTCAAATACAAATATAAGTTATTTCATGATGATATGTCATATAATAATTGTTATTAAATATTCTTTTCAGTTTGATATCAATGATGCTTGGTCTGGTACAAGTCCATCAAAAACAAACTCAACAGTATCCCAACAACTAAATTTCACATCTAGTACAGAAAATGAAGAAACAGAAGCCTGATGAATATCTGATAATATTTATTCATTTTTTAAATTATATTATGTAGCACTGTTAATGGAGATTATTTTTATCTCAAATTAGAAAGAAAGGGGATGCTCGATTGTAAGACCAGAACGTCCAGAATTGAAATCGAGTGATGCGGAATTCATTCCTGTCACAGTTCTGTTAGCCCCCACAATAGGGTTGCTGTGACATGGAATTTAGTTCTGTCAAGTTCTATTATTCCCAACAACAGTGGTGTTGTGACGTAATTAAACACAACAAATGTTTCAGCTGTCACGGTTGAGATAATTTCTTGTGCCATCACCCGATTGTCACTAATTTTGTGATTGAGTGAATTCAGTTCTGGATGGTTCAACCGATCAGGAGTATCCCCTATGTAGCACTGAAAATGGAGATAACTCATAGTTTAAACAGTTTATCTAACATAAGAAACAAAGATTAAGATATTGGAAAGAAAGGGTATGATCCTTGCTTTTTATAGTCACCTTTAAAAAAAAAACTGTGATCCATTTTTATTCCATATCTGATGGCTTTACATACTTAGGTATATTGCAGCTTGTTGCCAAGCTTTTATATTCCATGTGACAATTATTATCATCAGATGTGCCAAAAAACTTAAAAAGATTTTAGGTCATAATTCTATTACTGAGCGACATAATTGCTGGATTATGATGGACTAGAGAAGCCTAGTTGAAATTTTGTAATTGAGCTAGAGTATATAGGTCACAATTCTATGAAATACAATTACTGCTTGTAACTGAGCCACGTTTTGACTAGGCTTCTCTCATTGCTTGGTAATGACTAGAGAAGCCTAGTCGAAACATCGCCCATAGAATTATGACCTGTATAATTGAACCATTGCTCAGTTATAAGCAGTAATTGTATACTCAAGTTCGATTACCAAATACCATTGAAACAATTCAAAAGTTTAATTAGGAAAAAATGAGACTTTTGATTTGGTCAATCTGTTGATATTTAGTGTCAAGTTAGTTATAATGTGCCATAGGTTGGCCACCCCCCCTGTTGTATAAACTTTATTTGACCTCATTGTTCCTTAAATTTTATTTATAACAAATTGATGTCATTCTTATCTTAATTCTTCATGGCCAAACTGTTTTGTGAAAGACATTGGAATAAAGTGATGTTCTCATGCATATGCATTGCATTGTACATAGATGCTCATTTCATTTTATATATTATCATTACATACAGTATTGGAGACATTTCTAATAATTAAAAGTATATCTATAGATGTAATTACTTGAACAAAATGCTATAAAGACTTTAATAATATTTTCAATCTCTCCTACTCAAAAGACTTCTGGTTTTTTTTCCTAGTTTTTTTTCAATCTTTAAAACATTTGAAACTTCTGTATTTTTCCTTTTACTGTTCCTTCTCTACAACATTTGAAGCTTCTTGTATTTTTATTTTTTATTTTTCATTCTCTACTACATTTGAAACTCCTGTATTTTTTCCTCTTGTATCTTATCCCTGTTATCATATGGCAATATATATATATCATAATTATTTATCTTTTCATCTACTCAAGCGATTCCATAATTACTGGTATATTCTTCTATTTCTATTTCTTTGTATTTGTATGCATATATATGTTTATGTCTTTGTAAAGCCTAGTATATAATTATTATTTATTCTTAGCCAGAATCGATTAAAATTAACTTCTGGTAAGTGATTGGAATGGAAAGATTTTTTTGCGTCTGATTGTTTTTATGTGTTTATTATTCGAATGACAGTAGCGTTCTTATGTGCCGGACATGTCCGCCTGAATTGGTAACAGTCCGACATCGAATATTTTAATCGGATATGGGGATAGTTTGAATCAAGCTCAAAATTCCGAAAAAGATGTACAGCGATTATAATATACCGCGTTTTTGAATTTTAACGCTTCATAATACTAATATTTAATGTAGTTCTACGTAGTATTAATAGATGACGGTACAGACGTTACTTAGTGAATTGCAAGGTTGTTTTAATGTAGGGAGATCCACGAGGGCTAACCTGTTCATTTAGTATATAATGTGATAATATTCCAGTGAGTTAGACTGGTTGACTGGGAGTATAGTCTCTATTCGCTGGTCGTAAACTCCAAAATGGTAATCCTGTTTATCAAGCCTTTCAACAAATAAAGTAAAACCAAGTACGAACAATCCAAACCATTAGACACAATTGATCAAGACCATTAGCAAAGATATTTTGAAGATTATGAATGATCATATCACTAGTTAGGAGTACCGTGTAATATTTTATCTGGAGGTATGGTTGATTTACGATTTAATAATTACTACATTAAGTTGCCTAAATCATAATTAAGTTTTCAGTTTTAACATGGACCTGCTTGTTTAAAACTAACAGGTAATTCAAGTAATAATTACATGATGATTAATTTTGTTAATAAAATACTAGTTTAGTATCGCCATGTTCAACAAACATATGATTTTGCCAATAACTAAATATGGGTTTCTAAAGTTTGACCGCGGGTTTTCATAAATGAGGCACCAGAAGTTGATCTTGAATTTCCATAAATGAGGCACCAGAAGTTGATCTTCCATAAATGAGGCACCAGAAGTTGAACTTGAATTTCCATAAATGAGGCACCAAAAGTTGACCGTGAAAGCCAGTGAGTTTCCATAGATAATTGTTAACAGTGGAGATGTATATTGATGTATTATTATTAATAGCCGTGTATTATATAAATATTAAACTGTAAAATAGATTATAATTATTATTATATAAATCTCTTATATAAGCCGTTGTTTTCAACTAGGAGACAATTTGTTCACTTCTGGGTGATGAATGACATCGTCCAAGAATCATAAAATGTAAAGGGCATTTCAAAAACTGTGGCTAATCGATGTTCGGCGCTTAACATGTGATCGTTTTTGTCACTTAATTGTGGAAGACTCATTGGGTGAATAGTTTGAAATCAAGACTTAAAAGAGGGAACGATTAAAACGAAAGCTTGAAAGAATTATTTAGATATATTATAGAGGTTTTCGATCAAATGGAGGGTGGAAGTGGAAAAACATGAACATTTTATTTTATATAAATAATTATTGAGATAGAGTGGTAAAAGTATAAAAATTGTGTTTCAAAATTTCTGTAATCATTAAAAGTAAACTGAGCTCAACAAGTGGGCGTCCATTGAAACTTTTGTTCTGCCACATAGGTTTGTGTGGGCCATGCTCAGTAGTACATGTAATCAGTGGCCGGTGCTTTCCTTATAAAGCCCATCGTTCTCTCTATCTCTCTCTCTCTCTCTCTCTCCCTCTCTCCTGTGCAACCTCGTGGCTTTTCTCCTACTGCTAAAGACCCCTACGCACAAGCGAATTATTAAAATTTGAACAATATGTTACTCCAGAAATGACCTAGTTTATGTCGAGTGGGTGTTAAACTAAACTCCCCCCCCTCTCTCTCTCTCTCTCTCTCTCTTAACTGACATAATTGAAGTAAAAATAAACGTGGATGAAGGCTGGGATGAAGTAAGAACTAGTTTTTAACCCTGATAGATAGTCTGAATGGTTGAAATATATTACAATAGTTTATAATATTATCTAAAACTATTGGTTAAATGAACTACATGGTGTATAGTGCACGTCTATTTTATTGTGAATGACATCTGCAGTATGTTTAGAGTTGTTAAATCACATGTTGAGAATAAATAGTGCAATAGCTTATTATTATTTCCTTTTATTTATTACCCTTTATAAGATGTCTCATGGCTCTGCTAGCCAAGGGTTCTCTGGTTCGCTCACGGTGTATCCTTTTTTTTTCCATTGTGCTTTGTCCTTGACAGCGGAGCAGAACAGGGGTGGGGGACTGGATAGAATGGGGGACTTGAGCAAAGACATGGGAAAAGTTTGGAGCTGGGGAAATAGAACAGAATGAACGTTATCGTAAATGGTGGTCTGACACCTTCGGTTTAATCGCAGTTGTTCCCCTTCTTCCAATATCCGTAAATGGATATGGTTAACAGTGGATATTCATAAAACCTCGGTCTTCGTCTTTTTTTTTGGATTTGTTTTACTCTGCCGTTAGCAGTGCTGAAATTGTGATGCTTTGTGCGCCCGATGTACGAAATGCTTACTGATTCAAGAGCACTTTATAGCTTGTTTGACACGAATACAATAAATCAGATACTGTTTTATCAAGCAGAATGTATCTAGAGGTTTGTAGGAATGGAAATGCGTTGATTTCCGCCCATCAATATCAGATATATAGAGAATCTCCTACGAGTGTTTTTTGATATCAAAAAATATCAACGAGTGTTGATATTTTTTGGTATCAAAAAACCCGAGTTGGAGATTTTATTTATCACCCAATCCTTTCTTACATGCACAAATAAATAAATATAATTCTTTGGTTTAGATTTCACTTTTACTGAACCTAATTACATTACAGCGTAGTGATGCATCATTTTTTTGACAGCAGTTTGCTATTGTATAGTCCTATATTCTGACCCAGTTTTTTCCTTCAAGATCAATAAAATAAAAGCAGTTTCTTTTTTTAAAAAAATCGCTAACATTTTGGGCCTAGAAATTCATAAAAGTGGTTCGCAACGCATATAATACTGTAATATGAATGTATATAAACTGATTTACATTCAATGGTTCCGGGTTTACTCCAATTTCAAATCAGTTATGTGTGGCGAAATAAGCCAGCAATGTCAATCATGTGCAAAAGTCGAGCGTCTAGTTATTCCAGTCTACTAACTCGCCGTCTGACTTATTGCAATGTGTCTAGCCTCGCCCCTCGAGTCTCTCAATACAACTAGAGCTGAAGCGCATTATGGTACACGATTCGTGTACCAACCAATGTTAAACAAATTATTTTATCTTAAATATCGGATATCAGAAGCTTATCTGTTCCCGGTAAGGTTACATCATCAATGTTGATTTAAATTGACCAATAATCCGTGTTTTCGATGTCGACGATTTTGGAGGATTTTGAGTTACGGACTTAGGTCCTTTAAACTAAGTGGTTTCTTTAAAATAAAAGAAAGTAGTTCCTTTTTGATTGACCAATCAAATTTAAGTAAAGTGATATCTCCACTGTGTATATATCACAGTAGATAATGTAATTTTATCACACAAGTGATATCTACTGTCAAATGTATTATTGGGTGATAAAGCTGACTAATACCGGTGTAGTTAATGACTAGGTCCTACTTGGCATTATTTTTCCTCGGGGATGTACTATAGATGGAAATTGACGAGCCTCGGGGGGGGGGGGGGGGGGGTGCTCAGGAATAGGTCCCCCTGTCTCTTGGGGAAGCATCAGGAGATTTGTGTGTATGACTGATGTGAAACGGTGTAGAACCGCATTACAAAACATTAGGCCTATACTAATATTTTGATGTGGCGGCCATTAAGGACAGAGATCTATTATCGAAGAATGAAGTAGTTGGATCTATGTGTGCAATATGACAGTGTGCTATGACGCAAATGTTTTCCGGACAGTGACACTTCGGCCTACTCTTACGACGAATTCCAACTGTCAAGGGTTCTGTTACGGGCTAAAAAGTGTCAAACCATTTTGCATTAAATAAAGCTTTATTAATAAAGAAAAATCAATCATTTATATCACAGATAAAACACATAATTTGCGGACACCATCGTTAACCCTCTGGCTGTAAGAACGTAGAAATACGAAAATATATTTTCATGGAAAATATTGACAATATTAACAAACATACTATCAACATTAAAGCCGAGGACAATATTCCATTAAATATAATCATTAAATATATTATATTTTCTAGTTCCGTTCCAATAGCTAAATTAAATGGTCCTAGAATAGACCCAATTCGCAATGCATAAACAAACATAGTTATAAAAACTATTATAATATACATGCATGTGGGTGCCTTATTGATTCATACAGTCAACATGATATTCACATTCAGCTATACAGGTATTTCCGAAAAAAATAAAACGAAGTTAAAATAAATGAAGATTTCTATACATAGGCGTACGGGCTCGATAACAGGGGGGCAGAACCCGCAATTTCCGAAAAAAATTCGGGTTTACAGACAGCGGCGCCGGTCTTCCTCGAGAAGCGAAGACGCGGAGCTTACCTTGTATGACCCCACCCCCTCCCCTCCAAAGAAAATTTGGGAATATTTGACGGCTGCAAACACGTTTTCCTGCTATTTCAGCCGGTGAACAAAGCAACTTTAAAGTGGTCTAATTTTGAGGTGTCTGACTCGAATTCCAATCAATCGATCACAGTCCACAAAGGCGGGACAGTTACCGTTGGGAGAAAATTTTGAAAATTTAACTGCCGCAAACGCGTTTTCCTGCTATTCCAGCCTGGTATACAGAAACTTCAATTTGGTCCAATATAGCCTACCTGGGCCTGGCTGACCCGAATTCCAAACAACCAATAAATTGTTCGGCCGCGGTACGGGGGCCTCACCCTCCCAGAGAAAATTTTGAAAATTCAATCACGCAAATGCCCTTTCTGCTATTCTAGCCCGTTTAAGCAACTCCAAAAGTATTCAATGGGTTTTTAACCGAAATCCCACTCTGAATTCCAACCTTCTAATCAGACTGTTGCATCTGCATGCACAAATAATAATCGTTGCCCGAAAAATGTCCCACAAAGTAGAGTGGCTCTAGACAAAATGTTTTTATCCATAGTCAACTCAGTACAAATTCGTGATATTCAATTACAAGAAAAGTACAATAAGTGTTTCATTAGGGCTAGAAATACACGAAAAAGTTCGGGTTTATAGACAGCGGCGCAGGGTTTCTGACTTTGTATGGGCCCCCAAGAACATTTTGGATTATTTGACGGTCGCAAACGTATTTTACTGTTATTCCAGCCCATAAAGTTAGTGTTTTATTAGATTTCGTGCACTTTATTTTGCTAAGTAGATGAAATAAAAAAAAAATCTCACTTTTCCCGTCTGCCCGAAAAGTCAGCTTGCCCGAAAGTTAGGGGGGCAATTGCCCCTCCCCCCCGGCTAGTACGCCTGTGTTTCTATAAATAGTTGATAATTGATATTATTTGCAGAGTCTTTTTTGTCGGTAGAAACGGGTAGAAATCCATAGAATAAATCGTCGCTGTCCAGACGAAAGTCACTTCGTCTGCCTATACCGACGTCCATTTCGATACAATACCAGACCTAATCTTATATAATTGTATCTTATCACAACAGAGTAAATCCAACCTCACAACATTTTTTTAATGTCCATTTCATGGAACTGGAATATTTGATTTAATTTATATCTCCTTCGGGGGCTTTTCAAAATAATATCCAATACGGAATCAATTCTAGACAAATTTACATGCCGACGGATTCTTCAAATCCATCACCATTTTAATTATTTCTAACAGTTTCGATATCAAGTAACAGTTGGATTTCAATTTGGGCGAATAATGAAATTTCAATACGTTAACGTGCGTAAACAAGAAATGGAATTCTATCTGACGGAAGAAATGCTTCACACTGAATACAGATTTTTGTTATTACGCGGATATTCGTAGGTTGGTCTGCGAATCTACATTACTCTGCGTATCTACTATTAATTTTCAATTCTATTATCCGATCAAATATCTATCTGAGAAATGTCAATAAATAAGAAGTACAGACCAGAGATTGATCTATGGAGTTTTGGAAATGACGACCCAACTTTAATAGAATCAGTTCGTGACCAGCCATTTCACTGATGTTCAATCCACGCACTCACAGTCACAGACGGGTGAAAACCGCATTCAAAATTCTATACTATATTTTCTCCCAAAACCATGTTTCTGGATATGATTATTAAAGCTTTGAATAACTTCAGAATGTCCAAGTTTACAATAAAAATATCAAGCACCTTGCCAGTGTCTTTATATTCAACAATAGTTAACATCCAAGTCTTAGATATATCGACTTATTACAGGGGGTGTGTACCAATAACATTAATGCTAGTCATTAAAACACGTGTGTAACGCGTTTTATGCGTCCATATGAGCCATTCCACTGTATAAAGGCTCGCTGTATTGCTCTGTTCATGCCAGCTAACACAACCTGAACGGTTAAACATTTATCAGTTTAGGTCCTCAAAAATCTAACTTTTTGGTGATCTGCACAATTCGCATCAAATTCACCTTAAAAACACGCCCTTAGCCAAATTATTTATTTTAAAACATCGTCAATATTTTTGCAATGTTTTCCCATCAATGGCTATCTTCATGAAACACGGATATTAATATCCCAGTTGTTTATTTTATGTGTAGGATTTGGTTCTTCGAGCGTTAGCCCTGTAATATAAAAGATAAATGAGATTTAGATATGAGAATTCAGCATTCATTTTCTTACGTAGGACACCTATTATAGAAAATATGGGCGATATTTTTTATTTCGATTTCAGAAGACAAAGTAAATCTGGAAACACCAACGACACCATTAGCAAATACCCTAATCTAGATATATGACAATTAAACACACATACGATATTTACTAAGTGGCGGATCCAGGTGGGAAAACCCTAGCCGCCCACCCAATTATTAAAAAACCTACTTGCTATTTTTTACCCCCCCCCCACCAACCCGCAAACCAAATATCCTGCGTCTGCCTCTGTAACTGTAACCATTTCCTTTAATTGATAATCTTTACGATAAGTTGGATTTGGTATACCGAATCACATGTGATAAAGAACCTCGGGGTAGAGGAAATGAAATGAACTGGGATTTAACGTCCTACTGAAGACGGGCATATGACATACAGCGTGCTATGATGGAAGTCTGCCCGGGCAGAAGCACTATGATCTACTCTTATAGCGTATTCAAACTGCCAAGGGATCATTTACGTACACGCCAATATCCAATCCAAACGACTAGACACCTGTTTTAGCCAGTCCCCTTCCTACGTCCTGTACAACTGATGACAAAGGACAAAATCGGGTCAAAGGGGTACTGACCACATCATTTGTCAATTTAATCCCCTTAACTTAGTTCTACCATAAATAAATGCCATATGTTACGGCAAACTAACACGTAAACACGGGGGACATAATCCTTTCGCAAGGCAACTTGCAAGCTTAACCCGGTCATGATAAGGTAATGATCGTCAGCCCATGTAAGTAGTAAAAAACCCAACCAAACAAGGGGAAAACAGACATTACTGCAAAACACTTTACATGTACATGGAGTGCACATCACCAATGCCGTGGTATATATTTACTTACTTATTTTTAACTTTAATAGTTGGTGTGATATCTGAATGTAGGTCCTTACTTCCTAATAAGGATCGGCTTAGTTCAGGGCTGATACTAAAAACACCGGAAGAAGACTCTTGCGCCATGTCAATACAAGGTGCATGACTAGATAGTAACATGTGACTTGTTTCATCTTGGTGTATGTCCTCTTCAATCATATCACCAGTGTTCATATCACTTACTGAAACCAGCGGTAAAACACGATACATATCCACATATATACCCTCAGGTGATCTCGAACTCGTATCCTCTGTTTCATTTGAAGGATTATTTGGGGACTTTGTCACATCAGGCATGGTATGTAGACTTTTAGAGGATCGAGTTCCGCGCATTACATCCGGTAAAGTACCACTGATGCTGTTACTGTGTGTGGCATGCAACTTCCGGAGCTGCTGACTGACTTCCGGTGGTAGATCATTCGGATCTGAATTACCAACGTAATATTTCTGATGACATAATTGTCGTCCGACGTGAACATATTGATTGCAACGACACTCAGATTGTTCTCGTGGAGGACTCGTAGAACAACAAATCTTTTTGATAGTTTTATGGACGCGTTTGATAAATGTCTTCCTCAGTAGGATGTACAGCCACGGATCCAATGTCTGATTTAAACTGGCCAGACGAATACACAATAAACCCACTACAGGATTCGGTTTACCGGTTGCCAAGGTTATAATGATGTGACTCTGTAAAATATAAAAGGATGTTTACAAGTTATAAATAATGTTGTGAGCAGCATGTTCAGGACAGCAGGAAATTATTAACGTCACATAAATAACAACGGGGCATCCTGGTTGACATCCTAGAATTGTTTTAGTTTCATAAACTGTGTTAACTCTCGAGTTCACTACAACAAATATCCTTTATGTCAATTTCCATTGTAAGATAAGAATGACACCCAGTGGCGAATACAAATACAAATTTACTAAATATTCTTTTTCTACGAAACGTGTGTAACTTTTTAGGTTTTTTTTTGCTTGCTACATTGATGGGGTTAAATTCTAAATATTTAGACCCCCTGCAGGATTCACGGTCACGTGGTGTTTGTCGAGGGTTGTAAGTTAGGATTAGGTTTAGCCCTGTTTACATCTCGAAATCTGGAAGAAATCTGCAAGCGGCCTTAATATTTAGATATAACCGGGTTGATCGATGAATAAATTGAATGTTATGTTTGAGTTCACAACCCCACAGGCTTTACCTGGATGACATCGCGCCTGGTACGTTCGTGCATTTTTTATGCGCGAATTCTTAGTTTTTCTATTACTGGCACGCGCACGGGCACTATTTTTCTTTGCTATACAGGTACCAAAATCTGGAATTTCGCACGTAGGTCCTTTGAGGTATTAGAATTTTCAGTACAGAGTTGATTCCCGCTCAATTTGTTGCTAAGCAAACCAACGGTATCATTTTCTCAACAGTGTATGAACTTATTCATAGCGATAATATCCTTACACCGAGAGAAATTATCTAGTCTCGGTGAATAGAACCATGGTTGTCTGGTAGAAAATTACTTTTGTATTTTTTGGAACAGAGAACAGTGATTTTAGAAGCAAACTAACCAGCCGCACATCATACTAATAATAAAAGGCGAGAACTCTTTTTGCGGCAGAGGCTTATCACTGAGTAATAGGTCAAGGTTAAAACATACGTTTGCCGTATAAACATCTAGCAAAAAGGTAAATATCTACGAATCTCGATAAAAAAAATAACATTCGGATTATAACTCTAAATAAGGTGTGTTAATTAACAAGGGTGTAAATTGAATATTATAATATGTATAGGAAGCCTAGTGACGAGTATAGTAAGTACGGTCCGTCCGTCCGTCGGTCCGGCGTCCACAATTGCTCGTGGACGCTCCAGAGGCTAAAGTTAATATCCAATTGATTTTAAATTTATACACGGTGTTTAAGGTCATGAGACGAAGAATCCTTTTGATTTTCGGTGAATTCCGATAATTACTGTCAGAGTTATGGCCCTTGATCACTCCAAAAAGTCTTGTGGATGCTCTAGAGGCCAAAGTTAATATCCGATTGACTTTAAATTTATACACAGTGTTTAAGGTCATGAAGCGAAGAATCCTCTGGATATTTAGCAATTTCCGATAATTACTGTCAGAGTTATGACCCTTGATCACTTCGTAAATTCTTGTGAATTCTCTAGAGGCCAAAGTTAATATCCGATTGACTTTAAATTTATACACCGTGTTTAGGTAATGTGACGAAGAAGCCCATTGATTTTCAGCAATTTCCGATAATTACTGTCAGAGTTATGGCCCTTGATCACTTCATAAAATCTTGTGGACCCTCTAGAGACTACAGTTAATAACCGATTGACTTTAATAATCATATTTTAGTGTATTATAAACGTTTCATTACCGAAAAAAGTAAAATATGCGACAACTCTTTTTACTGCCCGGACGATTTAGCTGCTGTGAGCGTATGTTTCGTTACCTGGCAACTCTCGTTAAAAGTTGTACGCGAACTAAATGCGTTTGTTAGATACTGACAGAGCAGCCCGGAGTCGAACAATCGCCGCCCGAGCTGTCTTCGTCAGCTAGTTTCAAAATGGCGTACAACCAGTGGAAGTGGGAAAAGACGACAATAAAATCAGAAATATGTTATTTATTATTGTCGCACTTATTACATCACCCCTGTCTAACAAATCATAAAGCTGTGGTGTTACGGTGGCGGCATAGTATACATCTAACTATCACTCCCTACACATTTCCCCTCGTCTACTTTCCCAAACGTCAACAACACATCTCATACATCCATTTCGCTGATTAACCCTTGTACCATGTCTACTGGATTAGCTCGGTTATCTAGGATTAATTTGTTACGTGTTGCGTCACATGTCTTTGTAATGTTTGATATTGATATACGAAAGCGGTAGATTATTTTGATGTCTTAAAACTGCTTTATGTTGTTGAGCTTTGATACCAGAATACTTTAATCTTCCCAATCACCGGCATTCTGGGTGGTTGGATGGCCGAATGGTTAGCACGTAAGTGCTGTATCATAAAGCCTGTCGCAGTCAGCCTGTCATCAAGTCAACTGGCGTGGTTTCGAATCCCCGGTTGTAGGTGACAAGTAGTGGGTCGCCTGTCCAACCTCGTGGATTTTCTACGTGTCCCACTTCTAAAGACCCCAACGCGCAAGCGAATTATTGAATGTTATGTAAGTCCTGAAATGACATAGTTTGTCTCGAGTGGACGTTAAACCCCATTCCTCTCTCCCCCTTACACATATGCGACGAGCATATACCATGCTGCAGGGTGCTATAAGGGAAATTTAGTTCGTACATGGGCGACGCGGCCCACTCTTATATTGAATTCCAACTACCAAGAGATCTTTTACGTGTACGTCAATGTGTACATGTGACGTCGGGTTTTCATCCCATTCGAACAACTATACGTTATCCATTTTAACGTATAAGTGTGCAATCGAAACCAGACCTTGGGATTTAAAGTTAACAGTTAAACTACACGGCCACCCCTCTACTCATTAGTCTTCTCATATATATATATATGGCGACAAAATATTTGAAATATACAGAACAAGTGCTCTCAGATTCAAAAACCAAGGACTATCGATTAAAACCCCCAGCGTGACGGTCCATAATACTACAATACTCAATTTAATTTATCAATCCGATAAAATGAGACGATGGTTGGTCGGGTTCCCCAGTGATGATAATATTTTACAGTGAATATCCTGATGATAATATTTTATTGTGGATATCCGGTAACAAAGGTAAATTCTTCGTCTCGTCTCACCACGTGAGTCCTGTATTGCGATTCTAAACCCGGATAAGGACCGGAAGCGTGAAGACAATAGATATTAGATAAACCCCAGGCATAAAATACTACCGGATATTGATTGAAACAATAGACAGGTCCATTTGGAACTTCATAATATCTATTTAAAAGAGAGAGAGGGAGAGAGAGAGGGAGAGAGAGAGGGGGTTTAAAGCCCACTCGACACAAACTAGGTCATTTTGGGACTAACATATGGTTCAATTGTTTATGTAAATAATTCGCTTGAACGTATGGGTTTTTAGCAGTGGGAGGAAACCGGAAGACCCGGAGAAAACCAAGGAAAATGTGTAGGCGACCCACTACTTGTCACCTACAAGCGGGGACACGAAACCACACCACTTGACTCAATGGCAGACCTTGGTATCCAACGCGCACGCATTAACCATTCAGCTACCCAAACACCCTTATCCGTTACATTAACTCCATGGCACAGGACTAACAAGACTAACCATGTTTTTCACGACCAAAAATATATTCAGAGTGAGAGAAGGTTCCGAACTAAAGTATTTATATAAGGCGTTTCTTTTGGGACTTGAAGAATATAAGCAAAAACCCACGAAACTTTAACTTGACGAGTCTTTAGAAGTGGTGTGTAACATGTAAGTGTTAATTGACCCAGACAACCAACGAAAGATTCAACCTTTGTAGTTCGTGCTCATCCGTTTAAAGAAAGTGTTAGTGACGTCTAAGTGTTAAATAACCGGGACAACCGACGAAAGGTTCAACCTTTGTAGTTCGTGTTCTTCTGCTTAGAGAAAAAGGCTGTTCTAATAGAAGATTTCTAATGCAAGCGGAAGATGCATAAATAATCATTATTTTGAGATCAAACGAGGTGTTTTTTACGCTATGCCCATTTTGAATACAACCATACGCATCTATCGCTTTAAGTATGGAGTGCTACTGACTGCAACATTGAAAGTTAAATGGATAAATACTGGTCGCCAATGTTCAATAGATTTTATGAGAATCTCTTTGGAAATAAATGTAGAAATGTAGAGGAACCTTGTTTGATGAAAGACAAATATCTCAGCAGAAAGATTCCCTAATCCGCTTGATTTAGCCCAAGGCGACGTTTCGTGCCCATGTTCGAAATTTATCGCAGTATGTCAAGTAGTGTTAGTAGCTGTTCATACACTGCCTGAAGCACAGTCATTTCATTTATTTATTTTCAGACAAAAGATCTTGAAGATCACAGATATATAGTGCCCAGTAGACGAACCAAAATGTTCCATTCTCAAATAAAGGTGAACTGGGAAAATCGAGTTGGCGCCATGACCAGAGGCTAGACTTGACTTGCACATGTTTTGTATTGACAAAAAATATGTTTAAGATTGGATACCAATATAAAACCAGATCTCATATTACCCGCGGTATTTAGCCTTTAATATATAAGAGATTAACTCTTGATATGAATTGTCTGTTTCCTACTGAAGTATATAAAACTATTCGGACGAGTATATCTATTTCAGACATCAGTAATATCAAAACTTATACATAAACAATACGAGCTCAGTTAGGAACGAATTAGCTCACTAACGCGATGATCCAGAATTCGATTCTAGTATTGGTCGAGATGGTTCCACGGGATTTTCCATCCTGGATTCACTTGGCAGCAGTATTGGGCGGGCGGGGCGGGGCGGGGCGGGGCGGGGCGGTAGGCAGAGAACAATGTATTTCCGAGAACCCATGTACACCTTAGAAGTAGTCCCGAAATGACCTAGTTGTGTTAAGTTGACATTAAACCCCATTTCTCTCTCTCTCTCTCTCTCTCTCTCTCTCTCACACACACACACACCTTAAATGTTTGAAGTAAGAGTATGCCATAATGTTGCTACCCCTACAACATATCCATAATAGCACACTGCGTAGCGCATGACCACCTTCATTAGCTTCGCCCAGTTGATACATACAATAAGGACATTAAACCCCATTTATTTTTAACGAAAGCACGATATACGCCCCCTAAACTCATACTGAAATATTAAAGACCAGTGAGTGTTTAATAGTTCTGTAAAGTTCACATCCTACACCAATCGTTAACCTTAATTGGTTTTCATCAGGAGTACCGGAAGTCATAATATGTGGAGTACGTGCTTTTGCAATCCTGTATGACGTCAGAATTGGTCAAATATTAATATAACAAGTGTTAAAGTAATGAGTATTAGTTTCGTAGAAAAACATTCGTGGGTCTTGGAATTCTATATATTTACAATATGGAATCTATATACATATATATCTTTATTTGTATCAAATCATCACGCTTGATAGAAGAAATAAAATGAAATAGAGATGTACCGAATGGGCTAATGACGACAGGGTGTCATATAAGATAAGTATGGCATTATACCCATTTCATTTCAAATTTATTGCTTCCTGAAGGCAGTATTACCGTCATTGCAACATTATATATTACAGAATTTATGAAACACAACGAATGTATTCAAATTTCGCCATACAGAGCACATTAATGAAATATGGTTCAAATTATTAATCAGATATCCAAATTCTTATCAACTCATTTTCTCAGTATATAGGGAAGCATGCCTAACTCTTTCGGATTGCGAAAAAAACGCAGGTACAAATCAAAACAATTCGGCAAAGATCACCTGACTGTTGGCATTCTTGCAATATCTATTGTAAAATCAACTGTCTTGGTACATCAGTCCTAGCAGTATTGCGCCTAGTTTCAACCGAAAGAGACATGGGGTTCAATGCCCACTTGACACACACACACACTAGGTCATTTAGGGACTAACATATGGTTCAAATGGGGGAACGTACGTACAACCTGGGAATCGAAAAAAAACGCCGATTGACTCAGTGACAGACTTTATGATACAGCACACATGCACTAAACATTTGGCCATCCAGTCCCCAGGAAACCATAGGACCCAAGGGAAACCTACGAGGCTGGAGAGGCGACTACACTCATTGTCACGTAAATTTCAACAAGTACGAAGTAATCATGACAGGGAGCAGAACCATTTAATGTTTATGACCCACGGGAAAGAGCAGTTATTATTACATCAAAACGTAAGTTACGCGTGATATTCTAAAATTATAACGTAAATTATTCATTGGGTATACTACACGAGTAATTCGCATTGTGTGGTCTATAACCATCAACGCCTACCAAAATAGCTTACCAATTACAATAAAAATATCATAAAAAATGTTTAATTTGCCGGAACATGATGTCAGAAGTATATATATATATATTTATAATGGTTGGTATACATGTATATAAAATTACCCACCAAGAAAGGAGGTCCGCAGTGGCTCCGTGTGTAAGACGTCTCTTCCCTAACCAGGAGGTCCCGTGTTTGATCCTGGGGTTGGCTGAGAAAGTTCATCGGGATATTCAGGTGTGGTTTTTGGTGCTTCCCGAACCAAGGGCCAACCATTGGGACGAAAAACCGAGGTCCCATGTACACATCTTCGTGCACGTAAAAGCAAGCATGACAAGTTTGAATTCGATAGCGCCGTAGCGACGATGCCAGGGAAAAAATCACTCGTCTTTATTAGCTTTCTCGGGGTAGAACAGTAAAACCTCATTTCATTTCTTTTCATCATCAGAGGTGCTCAACATGTACAGTAGAATCGTTAACTACGAGCATCCACTTAAGGTAATTTGAATGAGTCGCCTCTAAATAAAACAAACCTCAGTGTTTGTTAGTGATGATATCAAGTAAATTACACAATTATTCACCACAAGAGGTGAGAGGTGCCCAACAAATATACACAATTACTTACCGTGAGAGGAGCACAACAAATATACACAATTACTCACCATTAGAGGTGAGAGGAGCCGAACAAATATACACAATTACTCACCGTGAGAGGAGCCGAACAAATATACACAATTACTCACCATTAGAGGAGCCCAACAGACGGCAAATACAGTAGTAATGGCCGACATTAACCAGATCATCTGCATTTCAACATCTCGCTGTTTCTGTTTCTTAATCTGGGCCTGAAGTCGTTTATTTTCATCCAGGCCTTCAATTAAACTACTACAGACGCTCGCAGATCTTTCATTATCCTGTTGTCTCTTGATATACCGCACCCTTAGCAACGACACCATCACGTAACCGTTACAAAACATCATCAAAATCACAATTAATAAATTCAAAATGGAATAGCAATAACCATATATGGCCGTTACAAGTTCTTCTGTATGGAAATTCAGAAAGCACCAAGTGTGGGGATACTGTAAAGTATATTCCCCAAATCCAAATAAAGGCAATGCACCAAATACAAAGACGAAGGCCCATAGAACCAGCACCGTTATACGAGCATTTTGTGTCGTACAATATTTAGAGTAGAAATACGTGCATTTTAAGGCAAGGAATCGTTCAACTGCCATTGCACAGACTATTAATGGAGTCGATAATCCAAAACACACCATAATAAAGGCATTAAATCTACACAGACTGACACCTCCAGGCATTTCACGTCGGTTGATATAGGCAGCGATGGTGACAGGGGTAGTGAGGATAATACCTGTTAGATCCGTCCAGGCTAGAGCCGCGACCAGCGTATAAAACATCATTCTTCTGATCTTTCTCTTTGTTCTGTGTAAAACTATTAAAGCCAGGATGTTCCCCACAAGTCCTGCTAAACACATAGTGATTGGGGATATAATTGTAGCACCGATGGCGTAATGGTCCACTGCCGTACCATTAGTTATACTCTTATTGCCAGTTCCAGGAATCACCGTCTCTACAAGAGATATATTCATAGTCACCGAGGCACCGCTGTTAACGGTATATCCCACTGGGTCTGTCATACTAGCAGGTATTTGTCAAAGACAGTAATATATCCGATTTAGACACGCCAATCAAATACAGATTTACATTCTTAGTTGGTGATTAGGCCCACGCAGTAACTAATTTAGCCGACACGCACTGTCACAAGTTGAAATACCATGCACAGTTCTGTTGGAATTAAATAATCCATGAAACTATCAGGAATGTCAGAAACTCGAGACGATAAGACACACTATTAATTAATCAATTTGATTCATAAGCGGACATGGGTTCCAGTAAAATCACCTTCTCCAATTTGTCTCCTGTCTTGTTTAATAGTTGACCTTCCGGATAATCTGAAATAAAGGAAACGTGATACATGTATTGATTTATTAACACCAAGGATCTGTCATTACAGGTGTAGACCTCCTGAATCTTACATGGCGTCGTCAGAAGGTTGATTGAATAGGTGGGGTTTAACGTACCAGCATTCTGAATCAACTGGTTGGGGAGCCAAGGTAAGATGTTGGCTCGCTAGCCTAGAGTTCCTTGAGTGTTCGATGCCTGCATTTGACTGAGAAAGTTCATCTGATTTTCCGGTGTGGTTCCCCCTTATAAGTGATGCAGGACAGAGGGCCTGTCAAGGAACAACGTATAGTCGTTCGTATTGGACGAAAAGCCGAGAGTCCGTGTGCAAGTAAAACATCCCTCAGCAGTAGGAATTCGTTGTAAGAGTAGACCGTAGCGCCCCTGTCTGGGCACAATGTCCTTCATAGAACACTGTATGGTGTATACCCGTTTTCTTAGACCAGCCGGAGCAAAACAGTATGCCATTACATCACTCCAACCGGGATAATGAAGACGGAAATACAGTGTGCTAAGGTGGGGGGGGGGGTTGCCTAGACAGCCAACGAACGAGTACACGGGGCCTCAGTTTTTCGTTCAATCAAAATGACTACACGCTGCACCACTCAGCAAGAGGGAAATCTCGCTGCAAATGCCGAGAAAATTTTTCGGTCAAGCACCTTAATCGCAGAGCCACCGTAACTGCCATTGGGAGACAGTAGGAACATGGACGTTTTGCAATCACGTTATCCAAGATACAATTTTAATGGGAACCTATGTTTTTGTCCAACAACTAATGTTCAGAGACCAGAATAAAGTGGCAACCTTTGTCTCTTTATCACATAAAAGGAAAATTGGTATTTTTCTGGAACATATGCCGTTTTTTCTAGAATTACACTTTTTTGGTCTAAAAAATAACAAAAATAATTAAACCCGACTGATAACTACGTGTTTTTCACGAAAAGAAAATCACATAAAACTAATAAACCTGTCATCAATTTACTTGATAACTGCAATTTAATTCACATTGCATGAAATGACAGTAATAAAATTGTGCCACCCTCGCAATCAATCATAACTTTAATCTATCAGATATATGAGATTTCGTGCATCAGTTTTCAGTAATCCGTAATCATATATCGATATTCCCCGTAACTAGTAGCGTGCAGAGAGAGATAGAGAGAGAGGGAGAGAGAGAGAGGGGGGGGGGCGAGAGAGAGACAGGGGGAACTGTGGGTATCCATTTAAGTAATCATCGCAATCAACTTTGTAATACAAGCTGCCCTGCTAAATTGGAACAAATACCTTTCTTTCCTACATGTCTCAGTCTCAGTAGGAGACCATATACGTGAATGTCCGAACACCTTCAAAACTCTGCTCGTCACTGTTCGCAGCAAACAATGTGTATCAAAAGGCATTATAAGGTCCATGGTAAATCCAATTGTCTACATAATGCTAGGTTAAAACTATCAAGATTCACGCTACGGTAGAACTTTAATCGTGGAGTAATCGTGTTGATCGTATCAGGTTTTTATAATATATTGAGGTCAGTCGTAGTAATCGTGTTGATCGTATCAGAGCGTATCTGCACGTATCAGTAGGGACAATCTCATTGTAACGCATCGAACGACAGTGGGAATCTGGCAAAACACAACCCAGTAGACATGGTACAAGCAGCGGCGGCGCCAGTCGGTGCTGGGTGGGGGTTAAAAAACTATGGGGGTCCATTTTTAGCCACGCCCTTTTTGCTTAGGGAAACGCCCTTCTCCAGCTATTGGAAACACCCGTTTTAGGTCGAGAAAAGCCCTTTCTAACATGTGATGTTGCACTTTAATATAATATAATTCAATCCATTCATACTTATTGTACCAGCTTTGTTGAAATCTATAGTCTATTCCACTAAATTTTGTTTTTGGAAAATCAATAATCGGTCTAATAGGTCCTGAGCGAAGAGCGTTATCAATATTCGGACATTCACATTTTCATTACACGGACCTCTTGAAAATTTCGAAGCCATTTTCCTCAAACACAATTTCTTTTTCAATTTTCACCAAGAAGTACACTCGATCGAGTCACATAAAGTTATTGGTGAATCTGAACAATTTTTCCCCTTTTATTGAAACGAAATGGCTGCGTCATATCCACCCTGATGGTCTGTCACGTGGGCTAGAGACAAAGGCTTAACAGACTGGCGCCATACAGACCTGTGACGTAATACAATGATGCAATAGCTAAGCGGAAAATGTGAAATTAGTTTCTATTATTTTTTTGAAAAGATTTGTAGGCCGAGATGACTCTTAATCTAATATATTTTACAATTTAAATACCAACATAACAATACAATTACTAAATGATTACATAATACGTACAAAAAGGTAATAAAAAGATCAAGGTAAAGTACAAAAAAAGGTTTTAACTACTATTGAGGGATCAATTATCAAGTATTATCAATTATCAAGGAGCTAACAATTGAGTATTGCTATATCTGTCACGTTTTCGAAAGAAAAGACTATAATTGTTTTTGCAAGAATTTCGATTACATTTATGACTTCTTGACTGATAAGCCATTCAAATTGATCTTTTTCATCTCGCGAAATCACGTTTGGATAATTTAATTTAATAAAACGAAGCAGGTTTGTTCTCTCTTCAGTGAAGAGGGGACAAATCATCAGGAAGCGAAACTCAGAAGTATTGAAGGAGTATTGAAGGCCTACGCAAAAGCCTCTAAATTCAAACTTTCTACGTCATGCGTGGTGATGGGATATTCAACGAGCATGACCATTTTGCTTTTAACCAGTTCCTCCCCCCCCCCCATAAATTTCATGTCATTTTTTTTAGCAAAATTGGGATGGTCATGATTTTCAAAAGTACAAGGGTTAATCAGCGAAATGGATGTATGAGATGTGTTGTTGACGTTTGGGAAAGTAGATGAGGGGAAATGTGTAGGGAGTGATTATAGTTATTATGAATGGTTAGAGTGGCTGTGGTGTTACGGTTAAATACTTTGCCCCCATCGTAACACCACAGCTTTATGATTTGTTAAGACAGGAGTGATGTAATAAGTCCGACAATAATAAATAACATATTTCTGATTTTATTGTCGTCTTTTCCCACTTGCATTGGTTGTACGCCATTTTGAAACAGCTCGGGTGGCGATTGTTCGACTCCGGGCTGCTCTGTCAGTATCTAACAAACGCATTTAGTTCGCGTACAACTTTTAAAAGCCGAATGTCAGTATGGTATTTCTCACATAATTGGTTATCGCAAAAAACAGAGTGAACTGAAAGCGAGTAATCTCGACTTAAAACTATAGTCTATAGCCTACTTACTACACTTGTCACTAGGCTTCCTATACATATAATAATATTCCATTTACACCCTTGTTAATTAACACACCTTATCTAGAGTTATAATCCGAATGTTATTTTTTTTATCGAGATCCGTAGATATTCACCATTTTGCTAGATTTTTAAAAGGCAAACGTATGTTGTAACCTTGACCTATTACTCAGTGATAAGCCTCCGCCGCAAAAAGAGTTCTCGCCTTTTATTATTAGTATAATGACTTCCTCATGTGCGGCAGGTTAGTTTGCTTCTAAAAGCACTGTTTTCCGTTCCAAAAAATACAAAAGTAATTTTCTACCAGACAACCATGGTTCTTTTCACCGAGACTAGATAATTTCTCTCGATGTAAGGATATTATCGCTATGGATAAGTTCATACACTGTTGAGAAAATAATCCCATTGGTTTGGTTAGCAACAAATCGAGCGTGAATCAACTCTGTACACAGGTACGGTGGCAAGTGTACTACTTCACAGACTAATACCTCAAAATTACCTCCGCGCGAAATCCCAGATTTTGGTAAATGTAAAAGAAAAAGAAAAAGAAATAGTGCCCGTGCGCGTGCCAGTAATAGAAAAACTAAGAGTTCGCGCATAAAAATGCATGGAGTACCAGGCGCGAGGTCATCTAGCATAATAAAATACACATCTATATTTCGTTTCGTTTTCCTATAACTTCGATGAACTACACTACACAGAGACCTGGCCAGTTGTAGTGGGAGCTCGCACCAGGTGTCATACGAGAAACTTTTGACCATATGATTAATCAATCAGCGTTGACGTTTTTAGTGATTTTCCTTACAGTTCCATTCAACAAAAGGCCGTAATAGATGGTTTCATTGGCCAATCACTCACATCATCCAGATCACAACACTAAAAACAACTCTTCCAGATCCTAGTGTAGTAAAGAAAAGTAAAACAAAATTTTGAACTATAAAAACGAAACGAAATAGGATCTGTGATTTAAAAAGATTTGGCATAACATTATTCACAACTTCAATACATATCCATCACTATGACACGCTTCAAACCTACCTCGTTAATTCATATCCGCTCAAAAATGTTATTTCCGTACTAAGTGAATTAAGAAAGATAATATTTCCTGGGTATAATGATTATGTATTATAGACAGCTCCCTGTGATAACGTGGTATCCTGTATAGTCGGCATGTCAGTAAAAACCTGTTATTTATATTGATTTAGAGATAGAAATGTTGAAGAGGAAAATGTCCATATGGTACACCACGTGATATGACGTGTCAACAAACATATACATGTACATGATAAAAGCGACACACCCGACTCAGTAAAAAAAGAGGATGTAATTAAGTTCATCATTAGTATAGGTAATATACGCGATCGCTTATTATAACTAAGGCAGAGGGGGCTCCGTGGCTCAGTGTGTAAATTGTCGGCTCACTATCCTAGAGGTCGCGTGTTCGATCCCTACATTGGCCGAGAGAGTTCATCGGGATTTTCTTGCGTGGTTTCCTCTTGTCAGTGGTACAGGGCGGAGGGCCTGGGACCGGGCAAATTAATGCCGTTCAGATGGAATGAAAAACAGATGACCACTGATGGTTGGAATTCAACGAAGGCGGACATGAAATTTCACTCTTATCACTGCATAGCGGATTGGGAGGCCACGGCGACTCTCCTCGGGAACAGACGTACGGCCGGGTGTTGGAAACCAGATTCAACGACAGACCTTATGGTGCAACACGCACGGGTTAAGCATTCGGCCACCCAACCCCATAAAATACAATGTATGTATACTTGGCACTGTTTCAGAAGTATTTTTTAATGTCTACATAAATCTATTAGACCTATATCCATTGCTCTTTTTAAGATCAAACAAAATATCAAATGTCTTCCCGAAACATATGGCAAGCTCTAAATGAAGGAGTTGACGCAAATACTGGCGTGTTGCAAAATATCTAAATCTTCAGTTGATTTGTCCCAACACTTGATTGATAATGCTGACAAAACAAGTACATAATGATAGCAAACAAAACTAATGAGCCACAATCATCAGTGTCAGGATGAATCGAGCAGGCCAATGACCAGTCAATGACCCACAACGACGAGGAGACAATTACTACCTGGATGAGCGTTAACAACTAACTCCATGTTTCCATAATTGATACTGTTTCCAGTAGTAAGTGGTCGAGAATTAGAAGAACTATCTCGGCCAGGACGTTAAACCCCATTTCAGACTAGCGAGCCAGAGTTTTACCCACTTAGCCACGTGATTCCCTATTAGCTAAACAGTAGTGAATGAATGAAATGGGGTTTAACGTTCACTATTATGCACCTAACCCGGGCTAATGGAAGACGGGCATACGCCATACAGCGGCGCTACGGTCTACTCTTATATCGAATTCCAACTGACAAGGGGTCTTTTACGTAAACTCCAATGTGTACACGGGACCTCGGTTTTTCGTCCCATCCGAACGACTAGGTAGCTGTCCTTGTCAGACCTTCCTTCTGCATCAATGACAAGTAGAAATCACGCCGGAAAATCGGGATCGAACACCCGACCTTCAGGCTAGCGAACCAGCTCCTTATCCACTTAGCCACCGTGATCCCCCCTAAACAGTAGTACATTAGAAAAATTGTATTCTTAGATTGACATATCTATGAAGGGATTAAATACGGATGTTACATATCGATTATTGATAATCAATTAACTAACTAATCTCTAGGAATTACAAGATCTTAAAATGTTGGATAAGTAGCCATTCTTCTATCCAGGGTCATTGTTTTAAACATATCGACTGTTACTGAAAGATTCATTGTTTGTTGTAACTAGAAAATATATGTTATACAATTTTAATAAATACCATATTGAAAATAACCTTATCAATAGACTAACAATAATTTCAAACTACTGACTCGTAAAAATATAAATAATGTAATATTCCAAGAAACTATTGTCAAGCACCCAAGCACAGCACAGTTGATGCAAAGCTTCTTGTTCGTAATAAATATTTAAAAATTCAAGGCGAATATCTACTCTGTCGTTGGGGTGAGGGGGGGGGGCAAATGGTTAGCGCTTGCGTGTTGTGTCATAAAATCTGTCATTGAGTCAACTGGTGTGATTTCGATTCCCTGGTTGTACGTGGCAGGGGGTTAGGGTCGCCTGCCCCACCTCGTGGGTTTTGTCCGGGTCCTCCGCTTTCCTTCAACTGCTAAAGACTCCTACGCCCATGTATATTTTTAACTGGATAACGACGATATCCAAAAATCTAACAGCGGAGGCCTTAGTTTTTTGAATAATACAATCAAAGCTAAACAGTTGTATCTAAGCGTCGACTGCCCACCGTGTGTTTCACATTGCTAAACGACTTTACCAAACAGTAAGCTAAAATGTCACTGCGTCAGTATTCACGGAGATTATCGAAATTCTTGGGGGTTTGATAGCTGAATGGTTAGAAAGTGCGCACTGCACTGTATCATGAAGCCTGTCATTGAGTCAACTGACGTGATTTCGAATCCTCGGTTGTACGGGACAAGGAGTAGGGTAACCTGTTCAACCTCGTTGGTTTTCCACGGGTCCTCCGGTTTCCTCCAACTGCTACAGACCCCAACAGTACGCGCAAGCGAATCATTGAAATAAAATTAAACCATATGTTAGTCGTGGAATTACCTAGTTTTAGTCGAGTGGACGTTACCCCCCCCCCCCCCCCTCTCTCTCTCTCTCTCTCTCTCAAAATTCTTAACAGAGATACCATGTCGAGATTGTATTGAACGTTACGCTTTCATTGAAAGCTGAAAAGTTCTTTACTGCAACATGTTTACCACAGAACCGTATAATAATAACTTAATTTATTAAAAGCTTTTCTATAATTAACTTATTTCATACTTTTTCCTACGTGTCTTACTTCTAGCTAATTACTACAACTTTTACTTTTAATTGAAACGTTTACATACTTAACTTTATAATTATATGTAATAGATATATTGCACTCAAACACTGGGGTCATATAGGTAAAACTTGGATAATTTCCTAAAGAATGGCGTAAGTCGAGTAAGTAATTAACCAACTGTTCTGTTTAAACAGAGAGAAATGAGATTTAACGTCCATTGGACACAAACTAGGTCATTTTGGGACTAACGTATGGTTTTCAATTTTTATTTCAATAATTCGCTTGAGCATAGAGTCTTCAACAGTGGGAGGAAACCGGAGTGCCCGGGGGAAACCCGGGAGGTTGAGAAGGCGCCCCTATCCCTAAGTCACATACGCTCACACTAGGGCTCGAAATCACAGCCACAAGCCAGAGGTGACCGGCCAGCTAGAGGTCGAAGCGCGGCACTCTAGACCACTAGGCCATCTAGGGTTTTTCCAATTCCAAATGCCAAGGGTTCTTTCACGTGCACGACAACGAGTACGCGGGACCCCGGTTTTTCGACACATTCGAAGGAGCTTACTCGCCTAAAGATTGGTCGACCAGCTCCTCAATCACTGAGCCACTTTTGCTCCCATGGTGTAACAGACTGTGGATGGTCATTGTCCAGAAACAAATAACAGTACAACAAAACAGCAGGGTTAAACGTCCACTCTACACAAACTAGGTCATTTCAGGACTAACATATGGTATATTTTATTTCAGTAATCCGCTTTCGAATGGGTTTTACAGTAGGTGTAGAAACACGACGAATAAGGAGAAAACCCACGAGATTAGGCAGGCGAGCCTAAAATGGCAAAGCTCTTTACAACGAACGACACAATAAGAACCAATTAACAAAGTACGAGAATAACTACAGCAGATATAAATTATTAAATATTTTACCTGTTCATGACAAACAAGAAACAAATCACCGTTTCAGTCAATCATGCATGTCTGTATTAATATTTAATATCAATTTAAATGATATAGAGGTGAAAGCTACTGGAAAGGCCACGCCTATTTAAATGTCTGCCTCCTATTTCTTCGGGGGGAAATGAAATGAAATTGGATTTAACGTCCTACTGCACACTGATCCACAGTGAATATCCGCTTGGCCGCTATAGCCTGTAAAACAGATTGGTCCTACTGTTCCTCTCTGAAAGGGATAACGAAGACGAGCATTCGACATACACAGAGCTTCGAGGGAAATTTTGCACGGAGAGCGGCACTATACGGCCTACTCTAGTATCAGATTCCAACTACTAAGGGATATTTTACGTTCATGTCAATGTGTATATTGTCCCATCAAAACGACTTTACACTCTCCCTTACCACACCCTCCGTCCTGCACTACTGATTAGGGGGGGGGGGACCGGAAAATCCCGATGAACATTCTCGGCCAATGCAGGGATCAAAACATGGATCATCCAAGCTAGCGAGACAATGTCTTACCCACAGAGTCGCCACGGCCCCCTTTGTTCATGGGCAAGAGTAAGTCAAAAACTAAAGGTGCTTGGTTGCTCTTCTCTAGAGCTTGCAATTCTAAATATCCAAGTTTCGACATTTTAACAAAATATCGCACACAACAAACTGAGCAGTCTGATTAAAATGCAGATCTGCATTTCGTTTCGTTTTTTATACATTGATGGGCTAAAGACAAGTTTAACGAAATTTTTAAATATAAAAACGAAACGAAATATGATCTGTGTTTTAGATAGATTGATAATTAAGCGGATTATTTGTTGATTTTTAAACTATAATTTAAATTAGTTTGGCCTAAAGCATTTTTCTAATTATTATTGGTTGCGGTTTGATAGTGTTCAGTACCATGACACTACATTGTACGAGTCAAGTCATAAAATTGCAATATGCAATTAACAGCCGCACACAGTTCAAACTGAATATGACAGATCTATATTAATTTATATAATAATATCATGAAACATGATAAAGAGTAAAGTGTCATCAATCTGTTTGATCTATAATGACTGAACTGTCAGCTATGACTTATAATAGATCTAACGGATAATGCCGGATGACTGTCAGAACAATACAAACGGAACAAACGGCACAGACTTTAATTTATATTTTTGAATTTTTTAACATTTTAACCTTTGATAATTCTATGACCACGTGTTATGTATAATAATAGCTACAGTAGCTACATCCCAAACGTAGGGGGATAGGGGGTGGCCGAATTGTACGTGTTGTATCATAAAGCCTGTCATTTAGTCAACTAGCGTGTTTTCGAATCCCCGATTGTACGTGACAAGGAGTAGGGTCGCCTGTCCAGCCTCGTTGGTTTTCTTCGGGCCCTCCGGTTTCCCCCTACTACTAAAGACCCCTACGCGCATGTGAATTATTGAAATAAAATTAAACCATGTGTTAGTCCCGAAATGACCTAGTTTGTGTCGAGTGGACGTTAAACCCCATTTCTCCCCCCCTCTCTCTCTCTCTCTCTCTCTCTCTCTCTCTATCTCTCCCAAACTAAGGCTGCCCATCTACAATTAGCTAGATGCATCGTTGTGTGCATTATGCAGTAACTAGAGTGTGTTGACAACAATATGATTACACTGACAACTGTACAGATCTTCCTGATACTCAATTTGAGTAACTTTTCTGACATGTGAATACGACTGAATAAGAAAAATTGCAGATAAAAGTCATCAAACACATCTGTTATCAAAACTTGTTTGACAGGACAGGGGACGTTAAATACCCCAAATAGTCTTTTGTTATTAGTTAATTATTATTTTAGGAAACAAAACAAATAAAGACAACTTACCAACAATCCTTCACACTACTATCGATCACGTATGCTGATAGAAAAAAAACCTTTTAAACTTAAGAGTCACTCAAAGAACTTTCTGTCAGGTACATAAACTCTCTATGCCAATCTGGTGTTTAATATTCCATTATGGCCACAACAATGTCCTATAACCGTACCGATTATATTATCTAGCACTTCGACTAATTATATTATAAGCCTAGAACATTATGAAGTGTGAGCCCTTCAAAGCCATCGACGACAATAATGATTAGCCGCAGATCTATGGCATTATATTTCCATCAGCGAAATGAGTGGTTATCCAGAGAGTGAGTTACTCGAGTCTACTCTCTCTTAGTTTGGCATCGTGACAGTAAAAAGCGGCAACTTACATTTACTACCATTGACTAAAATATCGGTGAAGTTTACAAATAGCCTTAAACGTATGTTCTGGAATCACGAGGGCGGAAACGTTCGGAAAAACTATCGGGGTTAATGTTTGTAATGTTACTACTGGGAGTGTCGGATCGTGGCTCGAAAATCTCGGTAGATCGATTTTTTCAACCGGTTATAATCTGACACCGTCGTTTTTATGACTTTTTGATGTCATTCAATGCAAATCCAATCATAACCATTACGTCCGTGGATTACCACTAATTCATAATCACTCCTAGGTTAAATCTTTACATGATTTGATGTTACCGGGCTGCCATATAAATATCACATAAAATCGCGTTGATTTAATCAGACGGGTTAAGTGGGTACATAGCCCTCTCAAACTTTCAGACATAATTCTTTTTTTTTATCCCGAGGTGAATTTATTACAGATTGTGTGATTAGTCTGCTTGGTTGCCATTTTTAATAAAGAGCAGACGGATCCAATCAAATGGCCAAATACACTTTGGTTTCCGGGTCACCAAGGACGTGTTTTCCCCAGAATGATTTAAGATTGATCGTAACGTCTTCATTCCCACAGACAGGATCGAACTAACATATTTAATTCAGGACAAATGTCCATTTTGAAAACCCACCCCTTCTTCTTGTCGTAATTTTTAATTTGTCTTATCAAATACTACCAACATATTTACGTGCTTGTAGACGTACGAGTAGGTGGAAAAGCCATGGTCCGGGCAAATTATCAGTTCGGGTTGCCCTTGTCAGTGCTGTAGGACGAGAGATCTGGTACGGATAAAGCGTTTATTCATTCGGATGGGAAATGAAGAAATGAAATGCAATTGGATTTAACGTGCCACCGTTCTGATACGACTGCACTAATGAAGATGGGCATATGCTATACAATGAGTTATGAGGGAAATTTTACCCGGACAGCGGCGCTACTCCTATATCGAATTCCAGCGGCCAACGGATCTTTTACGTGCACGCCAATTTGTACACAGGGCGCCGGGTTTTCGTATCATTCGAGCGACTAGAGACTTGTCCTCGTCAGGCTGTCCGTCCTGCACCACTGACACGGGGAAACCACGCCGGAAAATGCCGATGAACTTTCTCGGCCAACACCGGTAGGGAACCCGTGACCCCCAGGTTAGCGAGCCAGTGTCTTATTCACTTAGCCACCGTGACGTCTAAGGCAAAAATAACCTTAAACCCTATTTCATTTCATTTTTTATTTGCCAATCCCAATTAGAAAAAAAAATTACGTGAGGAGAAAGAACCCATTGTGAAGTAGGCCCACTGGCAGAAACAACTACATATGTGAACCCATGTGGATAAAACATCAAGTTCTTTTACATTTAAAATCCTATAAAGCTTCTTCTGTACGCACCAGAACGTTAAATCACATTTCATTTCAAGGCTGGAAAATTAATTACCTAATTACTGTAAAAGATAAAGATACACGTAGGGGTTTTTGGCAGTGGGAGGAAACCGGAGGAGCTGGATAAAACCTATTGGGTCGCAATTCTTATCAAATCTTCAAACATTTATATAACTTCGCTCATTATCTTTTTTCATTCCATCAGAGCGAAAATTGCCAGTTGTTTGTCTAAATCTTACATAATATGCCTTTAATTAGTCACACCTATACATCGTGAATTATTATTTAACCTTTATTATAAACCTATAGCGGTAAATCTCTTTGATCTTTGGGGTATATTCTATGCCCGGAATAACTTGCTGTCTGAATATATAGAGAGGAATTTGGGGTTATTCTTCTAAATGTATGGGGTTATTCTTCCAGGGTGGGTGTTTTTTTCCATAAGAAAACATAATAATATAAGGGTTTTCTTACGGGAATTTTGGGATATTCTCATTTTACGTACATCTAAACATTGACGGTTTATAACTAAGATAAAGTCCTCGACAACGGTTATGCTGGGGAAGAAAGTCTTCAGAAAAAGCCCTCGAAGAAAACCATCGGCCTACCTGCCTTGGTTTTTACTTCTTCTCGGGTTATTTTCTCCCGTCTTTCTTTCCCCGGCATAACCCCAGTCACGTGCTTTATCCAACACGAAACATCCATGGACTAACAAGATTAAGGTACATTAAATATCGCCGGTGTATTTAGGCCATACTAGTGTACAGACAGTCACTCAATATCGCTGGCTTATTCAAACAAGGCGACCACGGTGTCTCGGTGGGTAAGACGTTGGCTCTCTAACCGGGAAGTCCAGTGTTCATCCCTGCGTTGACTGAGAAGGTTCACCGTGATTTTCCGGCGTGGTTCCCCCTTGTAAATGGCGCAGGATGGAGGGCCTGGAAACGGACAAATTAAAGATGGAATAAAAAAACCTAGGTCGCGCCCACATATTGGTGTGCACGTTAAAGACCCATTGACAGTTGGAATTCCACATAAGAGTAGGCTGTACCGTCGCTTTCGTGCAAAATTTCTGTCATAGCACACTGTGTGGCGTATGTTCGTCTTCATCAGCCCAGACTGAGTAGGACGTTACACACCATTTAATTTCACCTACTGTCTGTTCCAGGTAATACTACGACTCGAAAATTACTTGTCATTTCTTCCAATTTTAATTAAAATGGCTAAAACTTCGCGAAATACCTGGAATGGTCACCCCGTTGCTTTCTGTCTTGTGAAAAATACGTTTAGGACAAGTTTTATAGCCTTTCTCCTTTGAAAAATCGAAGTTTGTTTACATTTTGTTACTCGAAACAGCCACGTTTGGTCTAGCGATCTGGTCGAGCCTAAGTGGACAAGGGGGTCTGGGTTTGCTTAAAGTCGTTTCACCCTACTTCGATGTATTGGTGGTCGTATCGTTCCAGTAGAATATAACTCTTTTCATAAAATAATTATTTACTGAATTCCAGACCACGCTTGCTGGTCCCACTTACGGAATGCAACAAATTTGTGAAGTACCTGACTACCCTAACGCGAAATGCAGCTGCCTCGTTTAACGCATGCGTAGTCGAATGCTTATGTTATGAGAAAGTGACGATGTGGAAATATATGAAATTTACAAGAGAATACTATATGTTATCGAACTTCTAGTCATTTATTGTAAGGGAAGAAATCAAAGGGATGACAGTTCCAGGTATGTCACAAAGTTTTAGGCATTTTAATTACAAATTGAAGGCATGGCAAGCATTTTTCGAGTCGGAGTATCATCTGGAACAGACAGTAATTAATTTATGCCGGTGTATTCAAACAAGATTAGTGTACACCCGACTAGGCGTGTTCAGAAGAAAATGGGGTTTCGCCAAGTCCACTAATGAGCCCCCCCCCCCACGCAAGAGAATTATTGAAATAAAATAGAACCACATGTTTGTCCCGAAATGACCCAGTTTGGGCTTGAAAAAACCCCGAAATTCACACAAGGCTCCCAATCTTTAAGTGAAATAAATTGTGATTTTAACGTCCTACTTTTCTGCATCACCCGGGATGATGATGATGGGGGAGTGGGCTTTAAGACAGATAGTCGATTCTGTTTCTGTCAGTTAAATGTCTGATATAGATATATAGATATATTTGACAGATGTTAATGAAGTAACATATACTAATTATATAAGCATTTTATGATAAGGTAATCCAGTTTTTTACGTTGAATTTATATAATGATAAAAATATAATCTGCCGTTTATATCAGCCGTTCTGGTTCTCCGCAAGCGAAATATACAAAGTTTATCTATGTAATGAAACGAAGCGGAATTTTTTTTTCTATCTATACCATAAAATCAATGACTTTCAGTTATCGCCGGTAATCTTATAGTTTACTCTGTCTGTAATCTAAGCGCAATCCGCCCATTTATTTAAAGATACATTAGATAGCTGACCATTCTTGATATAATAACTCAAAAATAGATAATGCAATATGAATATATTAAAAAAGTCATTCAAATTACTTTATTCTTGAGTTAATGTTTGGCTGTCTGAAGATGCAGCGTAGATCGTTTATTATCGTAGCACCGCTACTGGACAGCCAAGGCTAAGTCTCAATTATCCATTAAAATCTCGCAGATGTTCTAATCCATTTAAATTACAGCCATCCGATGGTCTAGGTAAATCGGTTGTGGGTTAGTCATGTGATTAGATGTCTTAATAATAATATTTGAATCCAGATCAAAGACTCGCATCACCTGCTTATGCACGACAATCACTGGAAATCACGAAGTTGTTTTGGACAGATTCCAGCTTGTGATCCGGAATACACTAAATCAATTGTTTGATCTATTTTATTTCAATAATTCGCTTTGGCATAGGAGGGGGAAACCGGAGAAGCCATGGAGAACCCACGGGTTTTCAGAGGCTACTCTACCCCATCAAACTTACAAGCGGATAAACATGCAGTCAAAATATATACAAAAACCAATGATCAGCAATTTTATTTCTGAACTAAATTAATTAAAAATCTTGTTATTTTAAACATTTTAAGAAAAAAAGACCATAAAAAAATAGTAATAGCTCCTCATTAAAAGCTGGCAATAGATACATATTGATTTTATTAGACAAATTACAATATGTAACCAGTTCAAGTGATTGATCAATAATTCATTAAAGTTACCAGTGATAAAAAGAGAATTCACAAAAGAACATAATTGAATTATAAATCCCTGAAGATCTCACATAAAGTGATTTCAAAATAATTCAGGCATCTAAAAAACATAATAATTTTCTATGGATTTTTTTTTACCATAAATGGGGTTGGATACTATAGTCGAATCGTTAGCGCGTGCACGCTGCATCATAAGTTTGTCATTCTGGCGTGGTTTCGGTTCCCCGGTTGTACGTGACAAGAAGTAGGGTCGCCTGTGCAACCTCGTGGGCTTTCTCTGGGTCCTACAACTGCAAATTAAAAGACTCCTACGCGCAAGCGAATTATTAAAATACAATTGAACCATATGTGAGTCCCAAAATAACCTAGTTTGTGTCGTGTGGACGTTAAACCACAGCTCCCTCCCCCTTTAATATAATCGGTTAACGTTAAAGTGATATGTACATTTTTAAAAGGAATAATTCAAATGAAGCCCCAAAACGCGTCTATATAACAGTCTTTACTTGATTATGAATAATCCATTTAATCCTATAACTCACTCTTGTCAGTTAAGAAAGTTAGGGTTAGTCTTCGTAAATAATAGGAGCGTTTTTAACGAAATATTAACTAAGATAAAATCCAAATTTTAGTAATTTGATTGGATAATATTAGATTGATTTTATTTCTTAGCCAATGAAAAATTTGGATTTTATCTTTAGTTTAGATTTCAAGAAACAGGGCCCAGGTAATTCTTATTCGTGAACAATTCGGTTACGATTAACGTTGCCCCCCCCCCCAAAAAAAAAATTAAACAAACAACAAACAACCCAAACAAACAAAAACAATTATGTTACGTATATCTCACCTATGTATTGAATATTCCGCACTCCGCCCAACACGCCTTATGGAACTTTTTACGTACAAACCTCTTCAAATCTCCCTTACCTTGAAATATTCGGAAATAATTTTGTTTACTAAAACTGGCAACGTACAAAACTCTTAACTCAGTATAAGTGTAGTGTGAATAAAGTTGATGTGTTATGACAGTTAGCTGTACAGGATATGTAAATGATGATATAACTACCCAACTTTAATATATTACGACAGTATGCGGTTAGCATTAATAAAGCAGTTAACCAATCAGTAAAAAGTAAACAATGCCAACTATACCCGCTTACTACTTACTACACGTTCTTATAATGATAATAAATTTCTTACACCAAACCTTGACGTACGCGACCTTTCATGCTGAGTGAAGGACATCTAGACATTTTCTTCCTAATGAAAACACATAATTTTACGTCATAGAAAAGCTAGTTGACTTTCTTTCAAGCGCATACTTCTGGATGAAACCGTTAAGCATTCTTCCTATCAGTAGCACATGGATTTACTTAAAGATACATTATGGGAGCTAAGATAAAGAGCTGATAGTTTCACTATTATAGTTAAAAGCTAGATAATGTAAAGGAAGTATAAGTCTGAAAAAATCCTAGAATATTGCCAAGCATTTGCTTAAAGATATATTATGGGAGAAGAGAAAAGGAGCTGGCAGTTCTCACTGCAATAGGGGCAAACTAGATAATCCTAGATTATTGTCCAGCATTTGCTTAAAGATACATTACGGGAGAATACATAAAGAGCTGGCAGTTCTCACTATAATAGGGGAAAACTAGAAAATGTAAACGGAATTTGCGGAATATTTCAGTCAAATTATCCGCTCTGAACCGAGATTTTAGCAATTGATTTTTCGGCTTAGACTTGACCATCAATCCTTAAGTCGGTATGATAAAAAAACATAGTCTCGATTATCCATTTCATGATTACATCATGAATGAAAGTTGAGCAGCAAATCGGATCCTAATCGAGTAGATATCGCAGCCAGCGTTGCCATCGGCAGTTGATTATGATATGGATAAGTTAATTAATGTCGAATTAATACTTTAGATAACCTTTCAGACCAAAAGAAAGACCTGTAATAGGCAGATTTAGCTCTTGCATAATTAATGTTTAATAGCATTAACGTTTGAGTTTCCTTATTAACGAAAACCGTTGAGTTGAGACTTTATGAGCCTTCTTATTACACATGTTAATTAAATTATTGGATTAGAAATACCATCATCAACCCTCGGTGGCTCTGAATTTTAGTAGATATATAAATACGTTTTGCTTTTGATGATATACCGTAAAATTGAATATTATCGTAACAACGGTAGCAATGACAATTGAGGTTACACTGTTCTTCTAACGATGATAACGCGACTCAGAGTGAAGCAATTTTACTTCAATTTTCAACATATTTCCTTTTCATTATGATTTTGTAAATTATTATAGCGAGAACTGTCGGGTCTTTATCTAACCTTACCTAGTGCACCTTTAACAAAAGTTCATATGCTTTCGTCCTAACTGGAAACCATAAATATTTGTACAGAGAACACCCATAAACTTCCATAATAATGGAAACCCGTAAAAAGGTACTAACGAAACCCTATCAGATTACTTAACGTAGGCCAATAAACTGTCTTGCTGAATAGGAAATTTCCCCAAGCGGTATAAGAATGGAATTATCATGAATGCCATTATCCTCGAGGCAAACACAGAATTAGCTGGTACAGGCACAATCACCAATCAAGTCCACATTTCAAATTCACGACGTTAATGCTGTTGTCTACAATTTTCATCATTACAAATCAACTTGGTCATAAATAAAGAGAGTGGCCAACTGCGATATTTTGGTGAAAGCAGATGTTAACCGACATTTTGTTGGACAATTTGTAAATTTAATAGAACATTTAAATTATGGAATTTCTTAACTTCGTTTGAATTAACATGATCCTGCAAAAATATCTTATACGCTAATTATCACCTTACATTAAGGCAAGATGTATTTAAAAAAAACCCCTCAAAACAACCTACAATACATCGATTGCTCCCCATAGAACTAACACTATATTTTGATTAATCAATCAGCGTCGACGTTTCTAGTGGTTTACTCGCAGTTCTGTGCATCGCACGCCAAGAACATCACCCAGAACACGTCAATGATAACAACTCTTCCAGATCCTAGTAGTAAAGACAAGTAAAACCAAATTTTGAACTATAAAAAAAAGAAATAAGATCAAATTGACATAGATGCCATGTCAGTTAGTAGGTGTTGCCACAACAGTCTCACGATACAATACGACTCGCAGCACAATTCATCACCAGGCCAGTATTTACCAAGAAACAACAGGATAAATAAATAATTTATATTTCAGTCTCGCAGATGTCGAAGAAATAAAACTGTTTTATATCACGATATTGGGGTGGATCAAAATAAGGACCAAAACAATTTAAGAGTGTGTGTGTGACGTAAATAAGTATGAGTGACAAAATAAATTATTAAATTCAATACTTTAAATGAACCCCTTGATAAGAAAATGCAATACAATCAGTTTCTAAGAAAGAGAGAGAAAAACGGGGTTTAACGTCCACTCGGCACAAACTAAGTCATTTCGGGACTAACGTACGGTTTAATTTTATTTCAATAATTCGCTTGCGCGTATGGGTCTTTAGCAACGGGGGGAAACCGGAGGACCCGGGAAAAACCCACGAGGCTGGATAGGCGACCCTGTTCCTTGTCAAGTACAACCGTTGATTCGAAACCACGCCAGTTGACTCAATGATAGGCTTTGTGATACAGCACGCGTGTGCTAACCCCCCCCCCCGAGTCCCTTTACTTATGATTAACATTATCAAATGTCCCATCTGTTTCCAATCTTAGGCATCGCCCACCCCCTACTCTTCCATCACCGTCCCCTCGCAAGACCAAACAGTTTCCCGAGGGCATCATATACACTTTTAATGTTTTACTCATCTATAAGACGATTATTACATTTCCAGACATTTTAATATATCAGAAAAGCCGTCTCAAACACCCGAACACCAACCAAAATAGAAATCTAAAAAATCTGCTCTAAAACACTTGGTATCAGGTGGCGATACCCCCCCCCCCCTTCAACTAATATGGCTATGGTCCAGCGTAATGTTCTGTTGTGCAACTTTAGTGACAAGTATCGTGCACGAAGCAATATATGCTAACCTCTTAAGCAACACGCCCGCATTATAATCAGTAGTAATACGCCTGCTTGCTGTTTTATTCTTTTTCTGTCGAATTCTTCCATGAAATCTTAAAAGGAGAGAGGTACCTCAATCCTTTTCTGTAAAAAAAATATTGTTTATACAAAAAAATCTTGAAAGCTGATCACGTGCCAGGATTGGTATTGATTTAATTTCATTTTACTTTCGGTCAATTTCAGGTCAAGTTTCTTCTTAAACTGATTAATATGCTTATAAGTAATTACTTTAATCAAGTTGAACCATCTTTAGGTAGGTTTTGATTACTGTCCGTAGTTAGTAGATGAAATAAAATGAATTGAGTTTAACGTTCCATCGAGACGACACTTGGATGACCAACATAGGGTCAATTCTTACTATGTTGCTATGGAAGCGGCGTTGGAAAGCATTTTGCAACGAAAGCAAGCGATTTCCACACTGTGTTTGAGAATTTGAGGGGGGGGGTGTATGATACCAGGGCATTGGTTTTACACATTGGCACATGCGTCCGCTAAAATCCTCCAAATCTAAGGGGCCAAGTTTGTAACATGCCCCGAGTTAACAAAGCATTCTATGACTTAAGTTGAGAATTTACTCAACTTTCTATCACTTTTTATGAGAAATATATTAGATCCAGAAACACAAAACTTTGCAAACAGTTCCTTCTTGGTGTATGTGATACATTAAAACAACAAAAGTTTTTATAAAAGACTACATTTTAGTTAAAATAAGGCGAACAATTCTTAACTTAAGTCTGAGAATGCCTTGTCAACTTGGGGCCTGTAACATCGTACGTGACCGCATTGTGCACGCAGAGATCCATCTACTTCATACTTCAAGAATAGATCTATGTTCTAAATGGCCGCCAAATCACTGTTTTGTAATGCGGTTCTATCCGTTTCAGATCTGTCATATACACACACACAGACTAAATAAATATATTCAATTTCAATATTCAAAATCCTCGATGTTTACTGGGTGTTTTCGACTAGAATGTCGGTCAACTAGTTTAGTGTCTCTTCTCAAGCGGAGCTAAGTGTAGACAGCCTAAGTTTAGAATGCATACGTTCCAACGATAAAACAACACGTTACATATATGATCTCTAACCTCCTTAACCCCCCCCCCCCCAACATCCATTCCATGTCTGATTTTAACAGTTATCGTCCACCAGAGGGAAAGAGAGCCTCCTGCTCCTGGATCTCCCCTCGGGGCCCACCAATTTAAACCCTTGTATAAATTATAATACAGATCGCTGGTTTAACTGTAGAAAAAAAGAACGTTAAACCCCATTTCATTTCATATTCCAATAGTGAGTGTCATATTTACTGTAATTAACCGCTGACCGTTTCATTGGTATATGAAATAGATCTATAATAGATTAACTCTCCAACAGAGCGTGGAATTTCTGATTAAATCATTAAAAATACTTCAGGACTTTCTCAATCTACTGGAATCAAATCTCCATAAATAAAATAAAATGGCTGCAGACTGTTGTCTGTTTGAACGAGTATATTTCACGCTCAAATGAAACGTGGCTCCTTTTCACATCCATCATCTAAAGTGAATACAAATATGTATGTCTTGGAAGTAAAATAAAGTAGATAACGTCACGTGACCCATATTACGCAAGAATTGCGAATACTGAATGATTTTGAAGTCAGTTTTAGTATACAATGACCTGGAAGTTTCTTTTAAACGAATTCAAGGCCAAACTGTTGATTTTCTTGTTGGTTGTGTTACATTTCAATCATAAATTGAGCCAAATCAATTCTAAACCTTCTGAATAGTAAGCCAGTGCCCAATATATTCACAGCAACTGTTTGTGATGTATTAATGAAACAAAAGCAGTGAATATAGATCATCATATTTGTACAAGAGAAGTGTTCTAATTATTATAATTATAATATAGCTTTATAAAAACTATCATTAAACCATATACAATAGCATCTGTCATCAAATAACTTTTAAACTCAATAACTCAATAACAGAGAGAAAGAGTGAGAGAGGGAAGGGGAGACGGATAGAGAGGGAGAGATAGAGATAGAGAGATAGAGAGAGGTAGGAGACAGAGAGAGGGGGGGGGGGGGAGAGAGAGAGATCCACTCGAAACAAACTAGTTCATTTCGGGACTAACAGTATTGGACCGAATGGGAAACATGCATATGGTGGTAAAATTTAATGGTGGTCTGCTCCCAAAGAATCACAGACCACTACTGAACATAGAAAACTATATAGGGGTAAATGGTTGTAAGGGGTAGTCTACTTGCAAAGATCATAATGGTTATTATTCTTAAATAGACGATAAAACTGTCTGAAAGAGTGTGTATTTATTTCGACAATTCGCAGGTATGTTTTTGTAATAATAAGATTATATTAGATAGATTCGCCCATATTCTATCAGCTTAAGATATGCATTGATGACAAATGCTATAACTGTTATGAGATAAATGGGCTACACACACATCCATAGTAGAATTTTAATCTACTGAAAACACAGTACACAATGACATAGGTTGTAGGTTACTTTGACAAAATATATCAAGTTCACCGTAACTCTATTTATACATGATTTATATTTTCCTGTTCTCTTCCTTCTTTAAGAGAGGACATTAACAGTCTAGTAGGTCACACAATAACCGAAATGGAATGAAAGAAAATGGGGTTTAACGTCATATTTATCTGCACTGACGGGCATACGCCATGCAAAGTGTGATGGGAGGGGTGCCCGGACAGCGGTACTACGGCCAACTCTTATATCGAATTCTAACTGTCAAGGAATCTTTAACGTGCACGACAATGTGTGAACGGGACCCTCTGTTTTCGCTCTATCCGAACGACTTTACGTTGTCTCTTTTCAGGAGGCCCTCTATCCTACACCACTGACAAGCGGGAACCACGCCGGAGAATCCCAATCTCGATTCTAGAGATAATTTTACCCTTCGTTTATCGGTTCCGAAGCTGTGCCATCTTGTGGAACTTTGGGAAGCGACCGACGGAAGGATACATCACGTCACATTCAAAATGGCCGACGTATGACCGGCTAGTTTTACCAGAAAATCCCAATGACATTTCTCGGACAACTCAGGGATCGAACACGGGACATCTAGGCTAGCGAGACAACCTTTTTCACACCGAGCCACCGCGGCTCCCACATATTGACCAGCTTTTTAAAAGATATTCATTTAATTCATTAATTAATGGCAATAGTGTATGCATTCTGCACACAGAGATCCACCTACTTCATACTTCGAGAATAGATCTCTACCCTAAATGACCGCCATATTCCAAAATTAGTATTCCGGTTCATATCTGGCATACACACACATAGCTGTGGTCAGATAGCCGTGGCGATAGGGAGGCGGCTACCCACCAATGCATCGAGGGTATAATCCAAGCTCACGGTAAGAACTTTATCGTTGTAAGTGAGAGGGATATTCGGTCTCCCGTCCGATCAGGCAGGTTTCCCCCGAGTTCTTCGGTTTCTTCCTGCAGTAATGATCGAAATCGTTTGCACGATCTGTGCCAAGGGCCAAATTGAAAACAGGCCTCGGGCCTAATTTGCTACCCTTGTAAAATGACGAGATTATTATTATTATTATTAAAGACTAAATATAGTTTTCTAATGTTATTAAATGGAAGAAGAAAGAATATTTAACAAAATTCGCGAAGTATACTTAATGTCTTCTACTAAAATCGTCGATTTAGGACTCAAAATGTCGGTCAACTAGCTTAGTGTCTGTTCTTAAGTGGAGCTACCTGTAGACAGGCAGTCTTAAGTTTAGTATGTATTGTATGCCGGATAAAACCCACCCTTTCTCAGTCCATTCATTGATAATGTTATCACGCAACATACATTGTAGTTAAATGCTTTGTAATGTAAATCGCGTTGTATTATATTGTCAAGCAAAACGCCAACCAAAATCAATATTAATCTAAAACCTAATGTTACGACCTTTATTACGTATTATTCATGTATTTAGAAAAAAAACCCCACAACCCCACTCCTTTCAGCAAGATACTTTAAATAAAATTTTCAGATTAGGAATTAAAGATACATCATGGAATTATCCACTCTGAACCGATCATCATTAATCGGTAACAGAACACAGTCTTTATGGGATACAATCACTAGTTTTATTCTAAAAGCACGACGTTTCGACAAGTATCCTCTTATCGATATCAAGCACAAATTTAGTAAACTTGAGGTGAATGTATGAAATCAATAAGAAACCATCTCATGGATTCAAGAAACCATCTCATGGATTAAGAATAACAGTGACAGAAGGATATTTAACAAAAACAAAAAACATAACAAGGAAATTAGCTAACTGGCGACTAATCAGCTCTGATACTGCATGCGTAGGGGGTTAACAGTTATAAGGTCCTTCAAAGGGTGACACGATCGTACTTGTTACAACACAAATAAGAAAGAAACCAAGAGCCATCGTATATAGGAAACAGTTGTGTTGTTTTGTTGTATGCTTTCTACACAGCAACCAGCAATTTGTTTTATTTGTAGCGGCCAAGCGAATATTCACTGCGAGATCAGTTTAAGCAACCAGTTGTACGGAATCAACGGTTGAGAAATTAAATGTAATGTGGTTTAACTTTCTACTGTTCTGCTCCGACTAGGCTAAGGAAGACGGACATACGCCATACAGTGTGCTATAAGGGGAATTTTGCCCGGACAGCGGCACTACGGGCTAATCTTATATCGAATCCCAACTGCCAAGGGATCTTTTACGTGTACGTTAATGTGTACACGGGACCTCGGATTTTCGTACCATCCGAACGATAAGACAGCTTTCCTTGTCAGGCGCTACGTTCAGCACCTCTGATAAGAGGGAACCACAACGGTAAATCCGAATGATCGGACACAGGATCTCGGAGTTATCGTGCTTATGCCTCACTGAAAACTAGACAATAGACAGTAATTGTATTAGGGTGTATGTTCACAGGAGTTGAACCTTGGCGGGTTGGATGGCCGAATGGTTATCACGTGCGTGCTGTATCATAAAGCCTGTCATTGAGTCAACCGACGTGGGTTCGAATCCTCGACTGTACGTGGCAAGAAGTAGTGTCGCCTGTCCAGCCTCGTGGGTTTTGCCTTGGTCCTTCGGTTTCCCCCCACTGCTAAAGACCCCTATGCGCAAGCGAATTATTGAAAAAAAAATAAACCATATGTTTGTCCCGCAATGACCTTCTATCCGTATATAAAGTACAATACACCATACCCAACTAGACAATATATAATTTTAAAAAAACCCCAAACAACGCCCGTTCTCGGTCGGTTCGTTTAATTTCAATAATTGTCAGCAAATCTAACTGACGTCGACTCACTCAGGTATGCTTATTATACAATCTAGTCGTTTAGATTTGCATAAATATTTGCATAGCCACTTGTTTCCAATATTTACATTAATTTCGTCTGTTTAGCTTTTTCCGGTTCTACTAATTGAAACAATTGACAACGTTGTAATTATTTCATTTAGCCTTTTTTTCCGGAGAAAGGAAAATTAGGATAAAAATGCAATACTTTGTTAACGACACGTTAACCCCAATTCAACTTATTCAAAATAGTTCTTTTTTCTGGGACACTATACAAAAGTAATATACACCAGTGCCGCCGGCTGTTTTTAATGACAAGTTGTCAACAAGGATGTAACATATTCTTAGACACGGTTGATGATTTCACAATATCATATTATTTATTATACATGAATTCATTATCTTAGTTTAAGATGAGTAACAACAGATCAAGGTCACTGAACCCGGATCAAATTGGTAAAATTAAAAACAACAGGATACAATAAACATATAAAACCATTGCTGTGTCATCTTGTATGTGTCACCTTTAGAATTATGATCACATACCCACATATGCATTTTCAGAGAAATGAAATGGGGTTAAACGTCCTATTGTTATGCCCCGACTGGGCTAATGAAGATGGGTAATGCATGTTCGCACTCTCAGGGATACCTCACATCATTTCTCGGGGATAACTCATAAGGATAAATCATAAGGATAACTCACATTATTTCTCGGGGATAACTCATATCATTTCTCAAGGATAACTCATAAGGATAAATCATAAGGATAACTCACATTATTTCTCGGGGATAACTCATATCATTTCTCAAGGATAACTCATAAGGATAAATCATAAGAATAACTCACATCATTTCTCGGGGATAACTCATATCATTTGTCAAGGATAACTCATAAGGATAAATCATAAGGATAACTCACATCATTTCTCGGGGATAACTCATATCATTTGTCAAGGATAACTCATAAGGATAAATCATAAGGATAACTCACATCATTTCTCGGGGATAACTCATATCACTTCTCAAGGATAACTCATAAGGATAAATCATAAGGATAACTCATATCATTTGACAAGGTCACCCCATATCAAGTGTACCTTGTAAACTGTAAAGTCATGCATGTGGTTTTACACCCGCTTCCCGCTTTCAACTGGCTCTTTTATCTGCCAAAAATTGAGTTCGCCCAGTTTCTACTTTCCAGCCGCGAAAAAAGGAGCAAGCCAATCAGAATTACGTGGTAAAATACAACTCACGAGGTCAAGGTCACCCCATTCTCGTAGCAGTAAAATGGCGCGAAGGGTTTCCTTCCTGAACTTCAACAATGGCTGTTCCTTTTAATCTGAGATATTTACTCTTGTTAATGGTAAGATTTAGTAAAATGTTAATCAATCCTACCTTTAACAAGAGTAAATATCTCAGATTAAAAGCAGCAACCATTGTGGAAGTTCAGGAAGGAAACCCTTCGCGCCATTTTTGCTTTGAGACAATGAATGATCGAAACAATTGCTAGTGTAGTGGAAAATAAGAGCGCGCTGACTCGAAATATTTCGTGGCGAAAAATGCGCTTCGCGCGAAAAAAATTGCCTAGTGGAAAATCGGCTTTAAGGGGCACACGGGCGTATTTTTCGGGTGATTTTAAAAATCGCCGCGATCGGGCGAAAAAATACGCTCGTCTGTCCCCCACCATCCTCGGTTACCCAGTGTACACATTCCGTTCTACTCCACTATACCCTGGGTTAATCCATAGGGATTCCACGATTTCAAATTATCTGCCCTGGCTCATTGTGATATTTTTATCGTCCAATCCCAGAAAGCGTTACTTGGAAGGGAAATAAACGAAGGGAAGGAACTCTCGTCTTTTTTCAACAAAGAATACCCCAACATGGCTGCCGAAGTTCGTTCTTGCACACTTTGCAAATATGTAAACAAGTTGTATGACGTAAAAAACGTCACTAAAGGGTCTTCGGAAGACTTATTTGTAAACTGTTCTTTGATTGGCTCGTACAGTTTAACTACATTCTGATATTTTGAAATCGTGGAATCCCTATGGATTAACCCAGGGTATAGTGGAGTAGAACGGAATGTGTACACTGGGTAACCGAGGATGGTCCCCCACTTAAAACACTACTGGTATTCAGAAATAAATTCAGACATTAAGTTGGTGCTAACTGGTAATATTAGCTGCACAGGGTTACGTTTAACAAACCCCTGTGGCCTAAACGTCGCATATTGCCTATCGTTACAATTATCCAATCGGTCTAAAGACTTATAAAGAAAATGTGTTTCATGTTTCAAGAAACACATCTGAGACATATCATTAATACTCGCGGTGGTCGGGTTGAGTCACAGTATTATCCCTGCATGTATTCAATATAGCTAAGATACGAACTCATGCGGGAATTCCATAATACCACTATGTCTTCACTCAAATTTGGTATCCCGAAACGTAATGCTGGAAAATGGGTGAATTTATTTTTTGTCCACTAAATTTAAAATATTTTCTTACACATTAGGCCGGACAAAGAATGCATTAATTTCTTGAGTTACTTTTTACTAGTTGCCGACAAAAATCGTTTTGAATATTTTTACACGAATTAAATTCAGACATAATCATGTCAGTTTTGTATCAGATTTGTAAATGTAGCCATGAGTCGAGCAGAGTGGCCTATCTATTGGTCCCATCGAGAAAGCGATTCCCTATTTAAAAAGTTGGTCTGAAAAATATGTGGGAATTATCAGTGATGTGTGAATTTGGTATCCGAAAAACGTAGCGCCAGAATGGATACGCGTTATTGTGTTCTTGAACCACATTTTAAAAACATTGGCCTTACAACGATGTGACAATTCTCAGTAAACTGTGTGAGTCATAAGAACGCATCTTTATTAATTCGTTACATACAACGTTTCAGTACTCGTACAGATACCTTTATCTTAAGAAGTGGTAAATCCGTAGAGTTGTGTTATTATTAATTTTATACGCCCCCTCTCTCCATCTGTCTCCCCCCCCCTCTCCCCCTCTCTTCTCACTCACTCTCTTAATGCCATTTAATGATAATATCACATTGATGTTTGAATTTTACGAAATTATTATATGCGCTCAGATAAAAATAGTGAAAACTACTTACTTTATGTAAAGTTTCATGTACAACTCCAATCAAGGTTACCGGTATGTAAATAACACTCACAGCAGTCGTAACATAACGTAAATGTTACAACTTAATGTCGTGGCAAGTACACCAGGCACATACACGCAGGCGATGTCTTCAATCATATACAGTAAACTTATTCACCAATGTCTGCATAGGAGATTTACTGACGCTGGCGTGGCACTGGACAAGAAGGTCGTCATTAAAAGAGATAACATCACGAGTGTTAAATGAATTAACGGATACAGCCAACTGACTACTGTACATATAACAGTTGCATACGTAACTAACGTACGAAACTTAAATGGTAGCTGGCTTTTTTCTCTCTCCGCAGGTAGCGTGTCTCAGATGTTCAGGATGTTAACAGTTGCAGTCCCACATGTATAGACCTACTGTGTTCACAAAGTATATATTATGTAGTTGCTATTTAGCCACGTGCTTTATCCACGATTTGCGGTATTAAAGCCACTTATATTTTTAACATGATATCCAAGTCTATATGTACAAGGCGGGGGAGTGGTCTTTAACTCGCTTCAAATGCTTTCTATAGGTAACTATTATTACCACATGACATGCGTAGGCTAACATTATACATTTCAATGAATTAATAGTGGAGAGGGTTTTACACACAAGTCTATTGATCATTCTATTCAGTCAAACCTTGAGTACACCATTATTTGTGATTGGCTAACCCCAGACCAACACTTTCCAAATTAACATAATATCGTGTTTTAAAGGGATTATTCAAGAACGTTCATCCAGATTTTCCGGTGTGATTCCCTCTTGTCAGTGATGCAGGACGGAGGGCCTGACAGAGAAAGCTGTCTTGTCGTTCGGATGGGACGAAAAACCGAGGTCCCTTGTACACATTGGCGTGCACGTAAAAGATCCTTTGACAGTTGTAATTCGATATAAGATATTAGGGCGTAGTGCCGCTGACCGGGCAAAATTCCCATCATAGCACACTGTATGACGTATGCCCGTCTTCATTAGCCTAGTTCGGAGCAGAACAGTAGGACGTTAAACTCCATTTCATTTTATTTAAAGGGAAAATATCTACTGTCTTGAACATAGAGTTCAAAATGTAATTTTTCAAACTCTTGAACAATAAATTATTATTTTTCTTATCAAATGCCATACCCTTAGAACACAAAAAAAGAACATATTATTAGAAACATAGCTTCAAATAAAATACCTGGTTCAATTAAAATGATATTAAGACTAGGGTATGTCAAACTTGAACCTGTAAATATGTATACAACCATCATAGCTATCGGTTAATGCCTTCGTCTTTATGTCGGAGAGATGTAAATATGCAATATAGGCTTACGCTGCACCCTCTTCCCCTGTATCATAACGCCTTTCATTTAATCAACTGGCGTGGTTTCGAATCCCCTGTTGTACGTGGCAAGGAGTAGGGTCGCCTGTCCAACCTCGTGGGTTTTCTTCGGGTCCTCCGGTTTTCTCCCACTGCTAAAGACCCCTACGCGCAAGCGAATTATTGAAATAAAATTAAACCCATATTTTAGTCCCGAAATGATATAGTTTGTGTCGAGTGGACGTTAAACCCCTCTCTATATCTCTCCCCTCTCTCTCTCTCTCTCTCTCTCTCTCTCTTTTCCCGACCCCCTCTGTGAAAAAATGCTGTCTATGATAACCAAAAAAACACAATACCCCTTCCATTCCATCTCACTCACCCAGGCCGCCCCGCCCACGATTTGAAACAACTTTAAAATGCTATATGGGAAGTGATTGTGAATATATTTTTTCATAAATTATGACATTTTTGATTATAAACGAAATTGCTATTTGTAATCCATGTACGGAGCAGCCAGACACATATTTGACATACATGAAACACTGATTGAAATCAGAATGTCTGTTTCTCATGTATCTCTATGATTCCAGTGGGTTAGCTTTCACATTTACCATTATATATCCATAATAGCTGATTTTATCAGAGTTTTAGACAAAATAAATCCAATTTGGAAATAAAGGAAATGTGAGAGATAAATGCGAGAATATGAGCCCACTGAGAAATGTAAAACAAATCTAGTGACATTCTACGAAATAAACATCAAAAACCAGACACTGCAAGTTACGATTTCAAATGTCAACGTTTTCTCTCTAATCAATAACTTTTATTTTTAACATCACACGGCGTTTAAAGCGTTTTCTTGTTACCTCTGAATTCATGATGTGGTGGAGGAGCTATAGAACCCCCAACGAATTAGCAAAGTCTTGGCTAGCTATTGTAACATTTGATTACCTTTTTTAAAAAGTAAATCGCTTATAAAACATTTGTTAGCTGTATGAATGAACTCCCCAAAATGCTAGGACTCTTGTCATTTACGTATCATCTCTATATGTAGACAGGGGGGGGGGGGCGAATTTAGCATGTGTGCGGTGTATAATAAAGTCTGTCATTGGGTTAATTGGCGTGGTTTCGATTTCCCTGGTGTACGTGACTAGAATTGGGATCGCCTGTCCAACTCTTGGCTTTTCTCAGGGTCAACTCTGGTTTCCTCCCACTGCTATAGACGACTACGCGCAAGCGAATTATTTAAAAAAAGCTGAACCGTATGTTAGTCCCGAAATGACCTATATGTAGTTTGTGTCGAGTGGAAGTTAAGACCCCTCCCTCTATCTCTCCTCTCTCTCGCTCTCTCCCACCACATAATCTAGACATTTGTTGCGTGATATTTGAGAAGTCTAATATGTGTATGATTACATCACGATTACGTCATTATTGAGTTCAGAACAAACAAAATAATCTGCATGTAAATTAAATAAACGATAATCTTATCGACGTTTTTATCCCAAACTAGTATCCTACGACTGATACGAATTCTCTTTAGGTGATTTATAGACAGCTATTACCAAAATAACCCACGAAGTTTATTCATAGCGACATTTACGTTATATTTGATAGATGCATTCCGAAAGGGGATTTGAATTGGCAATAAACTACTGTACCTAGACATAAATAAATTGCCTTTCATAATTTTAGAAAATAATAATTATGTTTGCAATACATGAAAAATCAATTATTCGTATATAATCTATTTAAATTTATAATGATGGCGACACATTAACAACCACATTCAAACCATTTCCTTGTCAGTTACCGGTTCTATATAACGTCTAATATGAGAGAGAGAGAGAGAGAGAGAGAGAGAGGGGGGGGGGGTAACGTATACTCAACACAAACTAGGTCATTTCGGGACTAAAATATGATTCAATTTTATTTTATTAATTCGCTTGTGCGTAGGGGTCTCTAGCAGTAGGAGGAAACCGATTTCGTGATCATGGGTCAAATAGATACGTTATGTACTGTCGTAATCGGGTATTTACAAAACTATAGATTAACCCACTCAATTCCAGATTCCATAACATCGTACAGGATGTGCAATAAAAACCCCAGAGAAGATTAATATATCCTACTTGTAGGTTACTCTGTAAAATAAAACCCTCAGAGGTGATATATATTAGACACGCGTGGCGAATTATGTCGATAAGTATCATTGTCTTATTATTTTTGGGGGAGTTGGGTGGCCGAATGGTTTAAAGCATGCGCGTTGGATCATAAGATCTGTCATTCAGTCCAGTGGCGTGGTTTCGAGTTCCCCCAATCTCGGGTTCTCCAGTTTCTCCCATTAAGTAAAGTTTAAAAAGAATTGCTGCCAATCTCCCCAAAAACAGCTTTGAAAAAGAAGCCGTATTTTCAACGTTTTCAGAACTGAAGGCAGCAATTAAGAGATGGAAAGGGTTAGGTATAGGGTTAGGACTATATTTTCAACTTTTCAGTTTTTAACTTCTCCGATGGAGGGCTTTGAAAACATTGTCGTAACAAAAGCCTGGGGACTATTTTTACGACTCGTCGTAACAATAGCCACTGCCAATACTAAAACAAAAGTTTCTATTGCGCTTTTCAAGTTTTCCCAATTGAACTACGGAAACACTTCTGTAAACAGGAACGTCTTTAGCTGAGACTTAAATGCATGGGGAGTCATTGGTTCTAATGTTGTAAGGCAGCGAATTCCATAAGAGAGGAGCAGAGAACGAGAAAGATCTTTTTGCTATTTCAAGATTCACTGATGGTTGATACAGAAATTGTTTATCTGTGGATCTAAGGGTTCTTGTGGATTTATATGGGGTAACCAGATCTTTGATATATTTTGGTGATTGATCATGTAGCGCCTTGAAAGTCAACAGTAATATTTTGAACTTGATTCGTTGTTGAACTGGGAACCAATGCAGATTTTCAAGAATCGGGGTGACGTGGTCTGATTTTTTGGTACTTGTCAAAACTCTGGCGGCAGCATTTTAAATTCGTTGAAGATGTTTAATTTGATAATTCGGAAGGCCAAAAAATAAGGCATTATGGTAATCTTGTGATAACTATATTTATTTTCAACTCTAATTCCCTGGAGTTTTGTTCCCCTCAATTTAAAAGTTGTTTCTTTAAACCGACATATTGTAAATAATCTGCGTTCAGCTCTTTGATTAGTTCTCTTGTCTTTAATAAAAATACAAAACACAATCATTGTTGTGTTCATTGATTAGTTTTGTCGTCTATAATAAAAACGCAATATACAATAATCACAAATGGCCGACATCATGTACCAGTAGAATCTTTATAAATCATGCAGACGATCAACAGTTTGAACGTCTGCTATTAGTTATTGAATTCTTGCTGCCGTCGTCTTTGATCAAATGGACATTTTATTATGCATGTGCATCTATTCGGAATTATCTAAACATTATTCGGGCTGACAAGCTTTGACTTGGGAAATAATAGGAAATGATTCAAGATACGTCAAGGCTTAATAGGAATTTGACTATCAAATGAATGATGATTACATGTACTAGACACCAGAAAAAGTTGTTTACGATGAATATGTCAAATCAGGAGGGAAAAAAGCTTTAGAATTGTCCTCGTTTGATGTGTTTGGTAAAATAAAAGCAACTAAAACTGTTTCAATTGACTGACATCATCAATGAACAACATAACATAGAATATCTTCTAGAACGTCTACTACAATTTATCGCTATATATATATAAATAGAGAGAGAGAGAGAGAGAGAGAGAGCGAGCGAGAGAAAGGGGGAGAAAGAGGGAGAGAGAGAGGGGGTTTAACGTTCACTAGATACAAACTAGATCATTTCGGGACTAACCCAGGGTTCAAGATTATTTCAATAATTCGATTGCGCGTAGGGGTATTTAGCAGTGGGAGGAAACTGGAGGACCCGGAGAAAACCTACGAGACTGGACAGACGACCCTACCAGCGAATCGAAACCATGTCAGTTGACTCAATGACAGACATTATGATACACTACGCATGTGCTACCCCCTCCCCCTCTGAGTGTATAATACCCTTGATAAGTATATAATACGCTAGTTCAGCAGCCAAGAGATCTAAGGTATTGGCAAGTGAAGTTCCTCTGGAGCTTTCGGTGTGTTTTCATCTTCTCTGGGTGTAGGACGGGATTGTTGGGGTGGGGGTGGCAGCAAATAGAAACCAAGTTTTGTTTTCATGTTGGAATGAATGAAACTGAGATAATTGAAGACGGGCAAACGCCATATAGTGTGCTATGAGGGAAATTTTGCCCGGGCAGTGGCGCTACGGCCTACTCTTATATCGAATTCCAACTGCCAAGGGATCTTTTACGTGCACTCCAATGTGTACACGGTACCTCGGTTTTTCGTCCCATCCGAACGACTAGGAAGCTGTCCTTGTCAGGCCCTCCTTCTGCATCACTGACAAGGGGAAATCACGTCGGAAAATCGAGATGAACTTTCTCGGCCAATGCAGGGATCGAACACCCGACCTCCAGGCTAGCGAACCAGCGCCTTATCCACTTAGCCACCGTGATCCCCTGTTTTCATGTTGGCGTGCATGTAAAAAGAGCATTATACACTTGGAATTCGGAATAAGAGATGACTGTAGAGCAAATGTGTTCATAGCACACTGTATGACGTATGCCCATCTTCATATTATCCAGGTTGGTGCAGACAAGTAGGACGCTAAAACCCAGATGCCCATTATCGCTTTTCTCTATATTAAATGTATAATAGAGAATAAGGGTAAAAGGTCGCCTGCGCCCGATCTCGTGGGTCTTCAGGTGTCGCCCACTGCTAAAGACGCCTACACGTTCCAATGAATTATTACAAAGTTGTTTACTAAATGTATCTCGAGGCCTGTCACCAGGTCCTTCGGGTGTCGCCCACTGCTCAAGACGCCCACGTTCCCATGAATTATTAAATAGTTGTTTATTAAATGTATACTAGAGATATGTTAGATGTGTCTGGAATGACTAGAGGTAAATAATATAAGTCGGTAATAAAACCACGATGGATGCCAATAACCAGCGATAGGTGGAAACAATCAGAGGAAATGGGCTAGATTTAGATGGAATGATATACTCAAGGAATTTTGTGGGATGAGAACAAAACATATATAAAAAATAATAAAATTCCGTAGCCTTTAGTGCTAGGTAACTAGAGAGGAATCAGAGCACCATATTTATATACACGTGCATATTTTGGTGTCTATTTTTATCTTGGGTCCCACCAAAGAAAACAATCGTTATAAACACTTACATTGTAGTCGCATTTCACAAAATGAACCAAGTCCACCCATTTTACCTTGTAAACGATGATATTAAATTTCCCAGCACCCAACTCATTTCGCCCATTTATTGAAATGAAACAGCGTTTAACGTCACACTTTTCTGCAACAAACTCATTTCGCCCAAAAATTTAAATGAAATAGGGTAAAACGTCCAACTTTTCTGCATCAAATTCATTTCGCCCATTTATTGAAATGAAACAGGGCTTAACGTCCCACTTTTCTGCACCAAACTCATTTCGCCCATTTATTGAAATGAAATAGTGTTTGGCGTCCTACTTTTCTGAGGGTGGTTGGGATAGCTTAGTGGTATAGAGTGCCGCTCTTCGACCTCTAGCTGGCCAGTCACCTCTGGCTTGCGGCTGTGGTTTCGAGCGCTGGTGTGAGCGTATGTGGCATGGAGATAGGGGCGCCTTCTCAACCTTGTGGGTTTCCTCCAGGCACTCCGGTTTCCTCCCACTGCTAAAGACCCCTACGCGCAAGCGAATTATTGAAATAAAATTAGTCCCGAAATGACCTAGTTCTGTTGAGTGGACGTTAAACCCAATTTCTCTCTCTCTCTTTATCTCTCTCTCCTATTTTTCTGCACCAACCGAGTTAATGAAGAAGGCGGGTGTGCTGTGAAGCAGATTTTGCCCAGACAGTGGCATTTCTGCAAACTGTTCATCAAATTCCAACTCTCTGGGTTCTTTTACGTGCACGTTACGATGTACATGGAACCTCATTTTTACGTACAATTCAAACGTATCGAGTTTTCGAAAAAACAGTGTCCATACAAATAAAAATAGTAGAAGCATTTGATTACGTCAGCATTCTGATCATACATCAGGCCCCCCTTTTAGAAAAAAAAATCTCAGATCTAAGTTTTGTTGTTTTAATGTATCAATACATCAATGATGTTTCTTGATCGAAGTTATTTCTCATACAACGTGACTGAAGGTCAGTAAATTCGTATAATCCGAGAATGTTTGGTTACACCGGGGTCTGTTTTCGCGACTGTCACAACTAGGGCAGACCAAATAATATTGTGTGTATCCGCTCCCTTTGGTTGGATGGACAGTCAAGCACCCCCTTTGTCTACTTTTAATATTTATCAAGTGGGTTCGGCTACTGAGAATTGGTCACTTCTCTTTGAGGTGTTCACGTAGACAATAATTTTCAAATAACAAAAAAACATACATGAAGGTATTCTAATCATATAGCAGTATTTTCTCTCGTCATAAATACCCTGTAGAATTTGATCAATGCAGAAAATTGGAGTCAACTGAAGCCGGTGTATACTCCTTCGGTTTTATCAGATTTAGAACGTTAAGTTCATCGCATCATAAATACTATATATACGAAATGCACCGCACTGCAGAATTCGTTCAGTTCCGTAAACTAAAGTCAGTGAATACTAGTTCGTACACCTTTATCAGATTTAGTACTTTTAGTGCCAACACATAAACCTCTTTACAAATACTGTAAGAAACAAACCGATATTTTATTATTACCCAATGAACTTGTCGTTTTTCATTCTGACTCAATGAACTCGTCGCGTAGTACCTCTATTTAAATTGTAATTTCGCAGTAGGAGAGCAAGACGAATTACGATGTGTTCTTTTAATCAACAGCTGCTACTAGGTGTGACGGGATGTAATAATATACGTGTTAATTCAAAAATTGTACCTTTATGGGACTTTTAGATGTATTCAAGGTTTACTATTTTTAAGTGTAAATAAACCGACATAAAGGCACCCAAGATGGCGCCACAGGACAGTCTAGTTTTTTGACGTTGTGTTAGGAACTACAATACATATATACATAATGCCTGCTATCTATGCAACTTGTGGGTATGTCTGCTCTTGTATGGAGGGGGATCCTCGCCAAAACTCTCAATTTGTGAAAATAAATTTGTCGATTTGTGAAAGTACATTTTCACAAATTGAGGGTTTTGGCGAGGACCCTCCTCCATACCCTTGTAGTTGACAAGCGTGTAATGGCCTGTCATCTGTTAGTTCCGAATGTACCTAGTTTGTATTGGATGGACTGCGGATGTCTCCCCCCCCCTCTCTCTCTCGATTCGGTTTTATACAGATATCAGATCATATCATGTGTTGTTTCTTATCATTACACTGAGAAACCAGCCCTGCAGCTGAATTAGTATGCTGCTATAAAAGGTTATACAGTCAGTTAAGTGCTGGTACAGTCACTGATCTAATTGCAATTTGTACAGTTCAAAAACCTATCACCCTATTTTCTTGAACTAATACAATCACTGTCCATCATTTTATTCTACAAAAACAAAATGTCGACTTAATATGCATGACCACAATTAAGTAATAAAAGGAGAAAATAAAATCTTTACGATTAGCAGGAATTGGATATGGAAATATTGCGTAATTGACCATACATGCATATGGAAAAACCTAACAAATTTAGTATTTTAGTCATTTAAGAGCTAAGGCTTTGACCTTTAATAATTCTATCGAAACGATAGAACCAAATCAAGAAAGCAGTGAGCCGCTCTCTGGATATCGCGTCTTAAAGAATAAACCACTTTCTGGTATTTGGAAGAAAATCCAATTGATTTAAAAATAGAATTAACGATAATTAAGGTTACGAACCAGTAACTCCAATTTAAGCTCTAGAATATTATTTTTTGTTTTACATATACAATGTGTTAATCGATTTGAATCCGATTAAAAGAAATAACACAGCAAAAAAAAATAGAAACGACGCCAAGTCAGCAGCCATACAATAAAAATCCCATTCGATTTCAAACAATTCGACCATCTAAATCAAATAAACAACGGACAACTATTGAGAGAAAACAATGTAAACCATCAATATTATTGAATTAACCCACAAAACCAGATTGGAGATAAGAATAAACATAAAAGCGAAAGTAGTACTGTGATTTTTCAGAGAAAAGAACAAAAACAACGTATTTTTGTTTATTATGAATGACTTGGTATAAAATGTTTGATTGTTTCCCCATGCGGTATAATTAACTCAATATAGTTGATAATTACTTTACAGCCATTGCTGTCAGATATACGTGTACTTATCACCAACATCTATACTCAGTTAACATTCTATTATTTACTACTCTCTCTATAATAACTGTCAGATTCCACATTGTGTTGAATACAGGAATAATCTATAGCCTCTACAGTTGCTATATATAATATACCGTCGGGGGGGGGGGGGGGGCGAATGGTTAGCACCGGCGCGCTGTATCATAAGGTCTGTCATTGATTAATTTGGTGTGGTTTCAATTCTCCGGTTGTACGTGACAAGGAGTAGGATCGCCTGCATACTGCACACAGCGATCAACCTACATCAACCAGAATTGATCGCTGCCCTTTATATCCACCATTGTTTCTATGTTTAAAACGATCACGTGATCATTTTGGGGCGGGACTTATCCAACAGATACCGCTGTGTTTAGACAACAGACTAAAAATAGCCTAGCACGTGTGTTTTTAATAGTTGTATTTAAACACGTCTTGTCGCTGACACTAGCTTAAAAGCGATATATAATATGTGCTATGGGTAATATTGCAATACATTCTTTAAACTGTCTCTAGAGTTTCAATCTGTTTGTGTTTCAAAACAATTGTTAGATACTCCTAAATTTGTTTTCGCAAACAAAACCGCCTGTGAAATTAACTGTCATAGGCGCCACCATATTGAATAATTAGGGGACTTTTTTGTGATTCGGCCCTTCATTAGTTTGACATCTTTCATACACACAACGGCTAAATATACATATTTAATTTCATTCAATATGACAATAGAAGAGAAATAAATACTTCTAAAAATGTCTAAAAGCATACTCGGTGTTATCGTCTAAAATCGTCGATGTAGGAATTTAAAATGTCGGTTAATTAGGTTAGGGCCTATTGTCAGTCGAAGCTAGCAGTAGATAGGCAGCCTAAGTTTGGGATGGATAATAATAATAATAATAATAATAATAATCGCGTCATTTTACAAGGGTAGCAAATTAGGCCTGAGGCCTTTTCCAATTTGGCCCTTGGCACAGATCGTGCGAATGATTTCGATCATTCCCGCAGGAAAAAACCGATCGCCTGTCCACCTCGTGGGTTTTCTCCGGGTCCTCCGGTTTCCCCCAACTGCCAAAGACCCAAACGCACAAGTAATTTATTGAAATAAAATTTACCGTATGTTAGTGCCGAAATGACCTAGTTTGTGTCGAGTGGACGTTTATTTTAAACAATATTCAAATTTCTAATTTGTCAAAAATTCGACAATTGCTCTTAAAATAGCAAATTCCTTCCAGAAAAGAATATCGCTGTTAAAATAATTGTTCCGTGACAAAATCGGGTTAAATTAAGTTTTCTATAAAACTCAATTTAGAATTTCTAGATTTTCAATTAGTTTGTACCCAGTGCTACCTTGTACAAATGATAACGAGCATGGAAATAAAATCAAGTTCAAACACAAGTACGATTCAATTACTAGATAATACACAAACGGAACGAAAATTAGCTTTCTAGCACTGTTTAAATAAAATATGACAGCCGGATGTGTGAATTGCATTACAAGCAAAAACTGTACCAGTTATGTTTGAATTCTCATGGACTAAATATGTTTCTAATATAATGAGATTTCTACACGCGTTGACATTTATAAAAAAGCTGGAAAATCAACAAAAAACAAAAGGCAATTATTGTAGAGCAGTGGTGTTAGTAAATATCCCAAGGGCCTCATTGAACCAATAAAATATAAAATATCATCTACTTCTGACTGATTTTAGGTAAGTGAGCGAGGCTCGTCTATATATCATACAATACCCTTCTTGTTCTGTGAAAATATCATTAAATTAATATCTACAATTGAAATTTCTGAATTTCTTCAAAAACTAAATATCTACTGCTCTGTACACGACACCCATAGCGCGAAAGAACATCGTGGTAGGTTTAGCTTTTCAGAAATTAGTCTGTTTGCCTTTGCCAGAAAAGGTAATTTTCTTCGAACGGTTTATAAAACATTTTTTATACAAATTGTGGAATATTATTGAATTAATATCTGCAAATGAAATTTCTGAATTTCTTCAAAAAGTAAACATACTCTGATCCGTATAGCAAAAGAACACCGTTGTCGGTTTAGTTTTTCAGAAATTGGTTTGTTTATTTTTTCCCATGAGAAGATATTTTCTTCGAACGGTTTGATCAAACATTTTTACCGAGATTCTCAGTTAAATTTTTTTTCAGGGTTAGGAGAATTACTGATTACATATATAACCCGATACGATCGATGTCTTCTAAGGAAGAAAACACTGATATAATTAATAACTTATATATCATTTAAAGCCAAAAAAGGTGACCTGCAATAGGCAGATTTAGCTTTTACATATGCACCTTTAATATAAATGGGGGATCACGTGGCTAAGTGAGCTAGACACTGGCTCGCTAGCCTGGAGATCGGGTGTTCAGATTTTCCGGCGTGGTTTCCCCTTGTCAGTGATGCCGGACGTAGGGCCTGACAAGGACAGTGGTCAAGTCGTTCGGATGGGACGAAAAACCGAGGTCCCGTGTACAAATTGACATGCACGTAAAAGACCACTTGGCAGTTGGAATTCGATATTAGAGTAGGCTGTAGCGCCGCTCGGGCAAAATGTCCCTCATAAGACACGATATGGTGTATGCCGTCTTAATTGGCCCAGGGTAGGAGCAAAACAATAGGATGTTAAATCCCATTTCATTTCATTTAATACAAATATTTGCAAAATCTTACCGGATCTGTAAAATCTATCAACAAATCCTGTAAATTCCGTTCCAGGATATTCTTGATGATACACGAACATGTTGCCTATCAATCACATTTCATATCGCACCATCGCTCATCTATGGTGGCTGATAGTGGCCATGTTAAATATCGCCCTTTTCATAAGGCGACAACATCTGGACGTTATGGACTGTTGTATACCAGCAAGATGTCACCACATCCCGTTGATACATCACCTAATCTCTCTAGATTTAGGTACGACTTACTGAACCAGTTAACACCACTGACATCATAAATCAAGGCGAAAACGAAAGTAGATCAATAGTCATCCATTAAGAAAGTGTTAATGAAAACAAAGTGTATTGATAAAATCAACAACGGCTACTGCCATTTGTCATATGCAGTCGATATGTAACGATTTCCATCAAGTCTCGCTGTAGAATAAATCGGGGATAAAGAGAATGGACAATGGATAAATTGGAACAATAACAAGCAAACCATCAACATAGAACCACATTCTCATAATTCAGTAGTTATATCAGCTGTCTTTGGAATAATAAGCATACCCAGCCTCACGTACCACACCCTCCAACTTCGTGTTTTTTCCGGGTCCTCCGGGTTCCTCCCATTGCTAAAGACCCCTACGCGCAAGCGAATTATTGAAATAAAATTAAACCATATGTTAGTCCCGCAATGACCTAGTTTGTGTCGAGTGTACTTCAAACCCCAAATCTCCCTCTCTCTCTCTCTATTTCTCTCTCCCCCCCCCCCCTCTCTCTCTCAGGGTATACAAACCTGATCCCTCACTCAAGAATTCAACATTTCTTAATGGAAGTACATCATAAGGCATGGCCCAACAGTTTGGAGTAGGTATTTGAAAACAGGGGTGGATCCAGATGGGGAGAGGGGTGCTCTACATAAATAAATTGTAAAACAACACTTTATGAGAAAAGTGTAACGGTCATGTGCTTCATCATTTATCGTCAGATTGTGGAATGGTATTGACATTCGAACTGCGAAATAATGATATAGGCATGAACGATATCATAATTAATGCTTTGAATCAATGTGATCATATTCATTCATTATATAAATTGACGTCCAACGTTTTGTTGAATTTCTCTCTTTACAAAGCTCAATGCATATGTATGCCTAGGTAGTTTAGAGACATCATGCATTGTCAACTGTCAAATTTCCTTAACAGGAGCCTGACAAACCCCCTCCTTCAAAAATTCCCAGAACCGCCCCTGGAAAACCGCCAATAACCCCTGGCTTTATCATCGATTTGAAACGGATAATTAAAAACGAATAAAAATAATAAAATACACCGAAATGATAGGCGTATCAGCAAGGTCAAGGCATTACCCAGAGCATGCGTGAAAGAAGGGCCATGGTTCGATTGATCGATCCAAGAGATAAGGTTTACCCTTAGTTTATTTCGGGTAAAACTCGCCGGCCATTAATCAGCGTAAAATCGGTTCCTTACCTCCGCCCCAAGTGGATTTCTCGACAATATCAATGATCCTTAGAGTATTTTCCACATCTTGACATCAAAAGTTCATTCGAAAACAGCCGATTTGATTTACCGAGAACTATTTTTAGCGCACAATGTGAGTGATTCGGCTAAATAATTGAAATGTCTGAAGAAATGCGAGTTTGAGTCACCAAAATAGTAAACTTATCTCTTGGATCGATATTGATTGGGATGTAAAGAATTCCATCCAAGTAATACAATTGCTTAGCCAATATATCTATCATGTTCTGTAACCATAGAGAATAAATAAAACAATACATATGTTTATTTTAGACATGGATACTTCAATGTATACAATCAGTTTTCAAAACTATGATGTATTATATGGATCCATTATTATGACAAACAACACTAACACAGATGTAGGCCGACACTGGAAGTTATCGACAGCTCGTCTATAGTGTTCATTCTTAAAAGGGGCCAATTCTTATAGGGTTCATTCTTAAAAGGGGCGAAATCTCACAGGGTTCTTCTTAAAAGTGGCCAAATCTTATATGGTTCATTCTTAATTTAAAAGGAGCCAGATCTCATATGGTTCATTCTTAAAAGGAGCCGAATCTCTATTCTTTGGAACTTAAGATGGACTAGACACCAGTGGCGGAGTCACGGGGGGTATGGGGGGGGGGGTAGTTACCCCCCACTTTTGAAAATCATGGCCATCCCAATTTTGCTAAAAATGACATAAAATTTATGGGGGGGGGGGGGGGAGGGTCCTTTTTTTGTGCATTATATTATATTTAAGTGCAACATCACATGTTAGAAAGGGCTTTTCTCGACCTAAAATGGGTGTGTCCAATAGCTGGAGAAGGGCGTTTCCTTAAGCAAAAAGGGCGTGGTATAAAAAAAAATTTGGGGGGGCAAAGCCCCCAGACCCCCATAGCTTTTTACCCCCCCCACTCAGCACCGACTGGCGCCGCCGCTGCTAGACACTTTGGATTTTAATGATCTCAATTGACGAGCCTTTTTTATATCAAAATATATCAATACTCGTCGATAAGGTAAAAAAATAACCCTGCCTCGTCAAGCCTCGTTATTTTTAAATTATTGACTTCTGTTGTCATTTTTTGATATTAAAACAGACTCGTAAAGAGATTCTCTATATAACTGCTATTTATAAAGGTTGTCAGTTTAGTCTATAGAAAAATCAACAAATGAAAGTGGTTATAATATGTTCAAAATCATAATTTAATGTCAAATCTCAAAGAATTCCCTCAACTTCAACAACAATCAAAACATTATTATACTGAATATAGTTTTTTTTTATTAACTGGCTTACAAGCAATTTATATTGTAAAATAGTAATGGACCATACCTCAAAATATGTCAAAAATAACAATGACTAGCTGTATATTTTATACAGGTAACGTCATAGACATTGATGTTTTTACACGTGTCAAGTGTTTTATTGACATTAACGGCCTATGAAATGGGTGTTTTGTCTAAGTGTGTCTCAAGTGCAATATGCTACACGTGGGATTTATGATATCTGGTTTTACACCACTGTTTCGGTTTTTTATTTAACTAAATGTAAACACAAATAAAATAAACATCGCTGTTGTTTTACATATGGAGACATTGTGGTTCAGTGGGTCAGATGTTGGTTCACCAACCAGGAGTTCTTGGGCTCCAGAATGTTCCTCGTGATTTTTCAGAGTGGTATCCTATTGTCAGGGCCTGACCAGGAGCAGCACACCGAGAGGTCACATGTACACGTCTGTGTGCACGTAAGATGACCCCTGATTGTTATTGATGATTTGACACAGAGTAAGCGGAAATATAATTCCACTCATATAGACTGTATCGCGTATTCACTTCCGCCTTCATAACTATTTGGAGGGGTGGGGGTGGCGGTGATGCTACATTAGAATGGTTAGCGCGTGTGTGCTGTATCATAAGGTATGTCATTGAGTCAACTGGCGTGGCTTCGATTACCCAGTTTTACGTGACAAGGAATAAAATCGCCTGTTTCAACCTTGTTGGTTTTCTCCAGGAACCCCAGTCTCCCCCAGTGCTAAAGACCCCCATGTGCAGGCGAATCATTAAAAAAGAATTGAACCATATGGGCGTCACCCCCCCCCCCCCCGCACGCTCGCTCTCTCCTCCCTCTCTCTCTCTCTCGCCGTGTTGTTGTCTGTGTTCTAAAAGATAACTTAAGGATACATTATCCAGTACACATCCAAACGAAATATGAGCCTGTCCGTGTTTATATCTTCGACTTCTTCTGAATTTAACAGGTTGGATGCTTGGGTATAGTGCTTAATCACGGGTGGCAAGAATTCAGATTTTCAATGCAAATTTATTCGTTTTCTTATAACCATTTAAATTTTGGACACATTTTTAGATGTGTTTACACTAATGTTGCTCGGCCACTAAAACGGACAAATATGAGAAATTGTTACTGTATTGATAAATCTTTCTTACTTTTCGGAAAAATAATCATCACAAGGTCATTGAAGTCATCAACAACTCATATACTAATATTATACCGTTCTAAATCAATGAAGCGTAATCCAGATCGTATACATTTTATCTATATATTCCCCTCAGGGAGTTATGTATCTATAGTCTAGAAATCTTATATTCTTTAGAAATATTACGGAAACCCACGAGGGACATATTTAACACGTACCACTTCTCCGCGTTAACGTAATAAACACGTGTTAAGAACTCTACAGAGGCGTCAATATTTGCATAAATGTTGGATTTGTTTTATGATCTATTTTATGATATTATTCTATATAAAAAAAACGGTTTGTGGTCGGAATAATGGCACCGAAATACAGAGAGAGTGAGAGATATGGTGTTTGACGCCCACTTAACACAAATTAAGTCATTTCAGGACAAACACATGGTTCAATGCTATTTCAATAAATCGCTTGCACGTAGGGTCTTTCGCAGGAGGGGGGGATGGACCGGAGGACCCAGAGAAAACCTACGAAGTTGGACAGGCGATCTTACTACTTGTCACGTACCACCAGTGAATCACGCGAGTTAACTCAATGAAAGACCTTATGATACGTGCTAACCATTCAGCCATCCAACCCCTGCAGCGAAATGAGGCTTACTGTTAGATACAGTGAGAAAAACGACAGCAAGTACTTCGTCATCATCTATCACGTGTTGGAGCTCCCTTTAAAAAGATTGTTCGCCAGATGGGAGCCACGGTGGCGAAGTGGAGGTCGCGTGTTAGATCACTGCATTGCCCGAGAAAGTTCATCGTGATTTTCTGACGTGGTGTCCGCTTGTCAGTGGTGCAGGATCTAGGTCCTGACAAAGACAACTGTTTAGTCGTTCAGATGAGAAGTAAAACGGAAGGACCCTTAAATGATTCCTTGGCAGTTGGAATTCGAAAATTATTGGGTCAAGAAATCAACAGTCCACAGAGAACACAAGTTACCAAAAACCACATCAGAATCAAACACTTTACCGACAGAAAAATCAAGAATATAATCGTCTGCTCCTAAACTGTGGTTTTTAGGCTGGTTATGGTATTATATAACATAAATGTATGCCATAAGTCGACCAATTTTCTTTCAATATGAATTAAGACATTGATCGTCAATAGCGTGACCTTCAAATGATGCATCACAATAACCGTATTAGTAATACGCAACAAGGCAACTTGAGATCTGATAAGATAATAGGTCTAGTTTATACGTCACAAGGCAACTTCACATCTGATAAGATAATAGGTCTAGGTTATACGTCACAGGGCGACAACTGATCTTAGTGTGTTTAACATTTATCTTTGTTTACATAAATCGTCTTAAAGTGAAACTCGTATTTCTATCATAAAAACACCATTCATTTATTTATTTCACTTATTTCGAGAATGCTATAAGAATTAGACTTGCTGTTCACAGTGTATATATAACTATTGTCTCATTGCGCTTTCTGCATGCTTTTGGAGGTATTTGGCACTCTACAATTGTAGGCTGCGTTGTGATTTGTGTCGTCAGGATATGCTTACTCTTTCTGGATACTCGAAATGAATGAATGAATGAAATGGGGTTTAACGTCCTACGCTTAAGCACCTAACCTGGGCCAATTGAAGACGGGCATACGTCATACAGTGTGCTATGAGGGAAATTTTGCCCGGACAGCGGCGCTACGGCCTACTCTTATATCGAATTCCAACTGCCAAGGGATCTTTTACGTGCACCCCAATTTGTACACGGGACCTCGGGTTTTTTTTAGGAGTCATAATTCTGATAAAAATAGTTATTAATGTCTAGGCGAATTAAATTGTTTAACAGTGGAATATAAGTCTGAAAAAAAGAATATTGTCAAGCATTTGCTTAAAGATACACTATGGGAAAAAAGATTAAGAGCTGTCAGTTCTCGCTATAATAGTTAAACATAAGGTCATGTAAAGGGATTTTGCTGGATGTCAAATTGATTCACTCTGACCCGATATATTAGCTATTGGATCTTAGGCCTAGCCTCGATCATCATTACTAAAATCGGTACGATAAAAACATAATCTCAATTTTTTATTTTCTGATTTAATCATCAATGAGCATTAAGTAGCAGATCGTATTCTAATCCAGTGAATACCACAGGCTAGTGATGGCACCGAGAGTTGATTATGGTCTGGATAAGTTAATTAATGTCCATTTAACAGTTTAGATAACCTGTCAGGCCGAAAGAAAGACCTGAAATTGGCAGATTTAGCGTATGTCTAATAAAGTTGAGAGAAAACTCCTAACTGTAAATTAGATACACTCTTCATTAGCCCAGTCGGAGCAGAAAAGACGGAAGTTAAACCCCATTTCATTTCATTTATTCCAAGAAAATAACAACACGACGGAATCTCAGGATAATCATATAAAACAAAATCCCAAGACACCATAGCAGCTTAATCATCAACCCATTTCTAAATCGTCATTGAAATGAAATGGATATACATGTACAACAAAGAGATTCAGTCTCTTGGGGTTTAGTGAAAATGACATAACATCAAATACATTACACGTTAACCAGCCAGGGGGTAGGATGTTTTCAATTTATTCACAATGTGACCGAGTTTTTGTTTCTCAGTTCCTTTCAATAACAAACAGCTTGAATTAAGTGAAATATATCAGATACGGGCTGAACCGTAATGAGAATTTAAGGCGACGAAAACAATAACAAATGAAATTTTGATTTATTTCTTGTTTTTCTTCCGAGTCGGAGTATAATTGTGATGGAATGACTGCCTTTCTGAACGAAGAAGAATCCAATCAATTCATCTAGCGACAATTGAGCCATTTTAAAAATGTACCGTGATAAATCAAGTTTTGGCACCGGAACAAAACGTCCATCTCCACGAAAGCTTCAAAAGTACGAGCTAACAAATTCAAAATGTACCACCATTCTTATCAACCTTTTATTTCGAAACATCGAGTCGCCTTTAATTTTGTGTTTTACTGAACGTTTAAAATTTCTGAATGTCACCAAAACGGTGCATATTTACAGGTTTTCTGTTTTATTGAATATATTATTTTTCTTTATACAGGACATGGAAATAAAATGGAGATAATGTTTGTAATAAGAAATGGTAGATAAACTGTAATACTTACATTAAAGGATAATTCCCGATTTCACAATTATAATATATGAACAGCGAGGCTAGCACTTCTTGTCTGGTTGTAACATGTATTTCTCAAACACGTACGTGGATTCCTTATAAGAAATTGTTAGCAAAGACCTTCCAACATCAGTGAATATCTTGTATGTTCTAAACATGTATTTCTCAACAGAAACGTCGATTTCTTATTAGAAATATATAGCAAACACTACCCCACCTTAATATATACCTTGTATGCTCTAAACATGTATTTCACAAACAGAATGGTGTTTTCTTTATTTACAACTAACTGTATGTCTATATACATTCTACTTCCCTATTTAAACAGTTTCACTACAAGACACGTCGAGTTTACTTATAATTTACGTACCGTACTACTAGCAGTACTTTATAAGGTCACACCCGAATACTAAAGTTCATTCATTCATTCTTCTGACTTTCACACGTTTTTGTATACATAATATATATACGTGTAAGTAATTGTATTCCTCGCTTCAATGACCTTGCTTTTTTGTTGTTTTAAATAATGAGCCGGTGTCACATAATGACTGATTCATGTCACGTGACCCCACCTGACATAACAATCTACACGGCCTACACCTGACATATCTACTACGGAATACATGGACAGTTGCTGAAAGAGACAATATTACAGAAGAACAACACAACTAATCATACATACATCAGGGTTGTAATAATACCTTGGCGCCGATGTAAGCGGATAGGCCTACATATCGATTGTGTTTAAAAGACTACAATCTTAAAAAGATGTAATTGGGAAATCAAGAGAGGTAGAGAGAAAAAGATAGTGAGAGAGGGAAAGAGGGTGTGTGGTGGTGTTAACGCCCACTTGCCCAAATATAGGTCATTTCGGAACTAACATATGGTTTAATTTTATTTCAATAATTCGCTTGCGCGCAGGGGTCTTTAGCAGTGACAGGAAACCGGAGGATCCGGAAAAAAACCGCGAGTTTTGACAGACGACCATACTGCTTGCTATGGACAAGATGGGAATCGAAACCACGCCAGTTGACTCAATGACAGACCTTCAAATCCAGCACGTACGTGCTAACCATTCGACCACGCGTTAACCCCCCTATATTTCAATGTGGCCCCGACTTTAAATGAAATCATACAGGTTATTGCTTAAGACCCTACATGCAAGCGAATTATTGAAATAAAATTAAACCATATGTTATTTCCGAAATGACCTAGTTTGTGTCGAGTGGACGTTAAAACCCAACCTCTCTCTCTCTCTCTTTCTCTCTCATACTGGCTAGTAAATACTGACTTATAAAATAAACATACACTTACTGTTCGTGTGGATTACATGTCAACTAACAATCAAGTGTGTGTTAAAGAAACCTGTGTATTTTGACAAAAAAACTAACACACGCATTTACATCCTCTTGTATGAATGTAATTGACATAGTTTATACGACAAGCTTCGCATGTTTATTAAAGGCGAAGACCGGTAAAAGCAAGTACATTTAAAAGAATATTTTCTGAAAATACATTTTGACATTTGAATAAGATTGTTTATATTAGAAAGTGCGTTTGGCTTTAGGAATTTAATTTAAAGAAATATGCTCTCAGTCGTGGATTAAGTTTTTAACGTAATTTTAATTTAAAATATAAACCATTTCTCAACATCAAAGGTACCGCATGTGGTTAATATTATAACGATATCGTGTAGATAAATTCTAGTCATTCTTTTGAAAGGCATTTAGTGAAACTGATAAATTTTAACGTCGGTGGAAGCGAACGTTAAATAAAGCTATTTCACACATTAACAGACAGCTTTATGATTATGATAAACATTAAGTAAGTTTATTAACTGCGACGTTTCAATGAGGACACTCTCACCGTTATTATTCAATGATACAATCAACATGTTATAGTGGGTTATATACAAACAGATAACAATAAACTAACAAACAATTTAAAGTCAAACCTCATACCAAAGTCATTCTTACATTTCTAATTTTTTTTTTTTTTTAAACAATATTTTATTCAAGTTTTCTGAATGGGATTGGGGAACAGGCTTAGCCCTCTTACATTTCTAATAATTAAAACAAAAGCCCAGTTTGTTTAGAGGAGACAAACACACAACACATGCAGTAATATGCAGAGGATTGGTAATGCCCTGGGCAAACTTCGTGATTCAATGAGCTCTCGTGATCCTAATTAGATTCCATTTCTACCTACCATTATTCAATAAATGTCATAGATCATCTCCAAAGGTTAGGGTAACCAAATCTATAGCCATTAACCATACATTATATTTTACCGGAACAATTTACTTTGTATTACCTTTTTTTTTATTATTCCGTGGTTTCCCCTTGTCAGTGATGCCGGACGAAGGGCATGACAAGGACAGCTGTCTCGTCGGTCGGGTGGGACAAAAAACCTAGATTCCGTGTACACATTGGCATGTACGTAAAAGATCCCTTGGCAGTTGGAATTCGATATAAGAGTAGGCTGTAGCGCCGCTGCCAGGGCAAAATTTCTCTCATAGCGCACTGTATGGCGTATGCCCGTATTCAATAGCCAAGGTTAGTAACAGAACAGTAGGACGTTAAACCCCATTTCATTTCATTTCTTTACTATTCCATGGTTAGGTCTATTTCATAAGACCAACTTCAAGTTTGATCAAAGGTCATGAGATGTAAACAGAGTAAGAGCTAATCCCAACCCTGAACCAAACGAAAGATTGAGTTGACCTTAAGAAATAGATCTAGTCCTATTCAAGTTGAAGGCTGGCTACTCAGACTCTAATTGTTGACAAAACCTTGGTATGCATAGTAATCCTGAAGCAACGACCACGGGTAAAAGCGAGATGAAGCCTACTATCCGAGAGTGATTATCCTTGAAAAGCGCCTTAATGTCACTATCGTTTTATTTAAACTAATGCACAGATTAATATAGAAGTGCCAATAAGCAACTAATCTAATATGGCGTCCATCATATAGTCGCCAAGAAAAGTTTAGGTTTTGGTGAATCATCAAAAGTTGCCGAAAAGCCACAGTAATCCACTTTCAGTAGACTGCTACTGACAAGTGATCATCCAAAACACACGAACGTTTTGGATCCGTGTAAAATAGTTGCTTGGCTAGCGAGAATACGTGTCAGGCCATTAGGTGTTAAATCCTTGGAAAAATCTTTTGAGATATAGGGTTGCATAGAATATAGTGAACACAGCTGGGCTTTGGACGCTTCGTTTCTAGGTTGATTAATTGGAAAGAGATAAATTTGGTCCAACGTCCACTCGACACACACTAGGTCATTTCTGGACTAACATGTGGTTTAATTTTATTTCAATAATTCGCTTGGGCGTAGGGGTCTTTAGGAAAGCGGAAGACCTGGAGAAAACCCACGAGGCTGGACAGGCGACTCTACTCTTGTCATGTACAACCGGGGAATCGAAACCAGCCAGTTTACCCAATTACTGAGCGCACGATACAGCGCGCAGGTGATAACCATTCGGCCATCCAGCCCCCAGACATAGGGTGCCATTAAAAGAGACAAAACAATCGATTAAAATAGGTTAATTCCGGATTGGCATACTGGCATATTGACTGGTAGTCGGCTAACTTCTAAGAAAAGCGCATGTGTCAGTTACTGATACCCCGTAGTTCTTGTTTTCACATTTATAAACACACAATTACAATCCAGATTACTTACTTCGTAACCTCCTGTATTCATTTAGGGTCAACCACGTTAAGAACACATTTACCAAATTACCTCCTAAACATCCAAACAGACCTTGATTGCTGCCATAGAAGAAACACCTACCATGTATTAGATAATTCGAACTTGTAATAAACTTTAAAGACCGACAGTTTATGAATAAATAAGCTCCATTTCATACTTATCAAGGTCATGATTGATTGATTGGTGCCATAGAAAAACACCAACCATCTTTTAGGTAATTCATATATGTAAGCTTCAGTGTAGACCAGCACCCCCCACTTCCCCTGTGAAAAACGAATCACCCCCTGTGAAGAAAATCATCGGTAGTTGATATCGGTTTCTCAGTGTTTCCATTCTATCCAGATTTCTGGATTTGTCACCTTTTTCAGATCTTTAAATGAGGGGTATTGTGAGGTTTTCTTGTGAATTTTTTTCAAATGAAACCACCACCAACCAAAGCACGAAAATTGGGAGTTGCTAATTGTAGGCCGGTTGGGGAGGTTTGCGTGTTTCCGGAGCTCAAAATGGCCACATTATATAAATGAGATTTTTGGGTAATACTAACCCAAATCCTAACCCTAACCCTTTTTAGTAGACTGAAATTGGATCTAATTTACCTTTTACACCTCTTAAAGGGGTTAGGGTTAGGGTTAGGGTTCGGGTTAGTATTCCCCAAAATACTCATTTATATAAAGCGGCCATTTTGGACTCCGGAAACACGCGAACCTCCCCAACCGGACTACAATTAGCATTTCCCACGAAAATTAGCCGATGTCATCGGTGTGAAAGAGAGGCAGGTGCAAGTAATAGTGAATGTCCGTCTGCATCATCATCCTCGATTGATGAGGCTGCCCAGAGTACAGGAAATAGCGTTTCCGGCAGTCCATTATTTTTTACGTCCCTATATCTGTGATTAAATGTTTGTCTTCATTATTTGATTGATAGAAAGGTTTGATCAAAGCTGTATTTATTCCCTAATTTCTACATGTATTGCGGAAAACAATATCTAAATCAAAATATCATTAATTGTTTTTTAATACAAGCTTGTCTTCATTAATGTTGATTTAATTAACAAATAATTCGTTTTTTCAATGTAGAATACTTTGGATGATATTGAGTTAGCGACTTAGCTACTTTAAAGGAAAACTTTCATTAGTAAAATGAAACCTGCCTTGTTGTTTAGAAATTACTAGATTTTAATCCATAACATGTCGCGAAATGAAATTAGATGACTGCCAGTCATTAAGCTTATTGGCAATGTTTGTCTCACTGGGCGATTGATCTTCCTTTCTTTAAATGAAATTTCGGGATTTAATCATTAAAATATATTGAAATTACACCTGATATATTGAACGAATGACATGAAAGATCCAACGGGCCCTTACAAATATTTAATTATATAAATCACTTGTATTGGAAATACAACATGTTATCATTAATAACTAATTATCTTCTCCATCTATCAATAACAAATTACATATCGGCATGCGTTCTGTGTCATGTAATTGATTATTGAATTGTGTAACAACTCTTGTCCTTATCTTAGAATCACTGAGTCAACATCCTGTACTTGGTGATGTCAGATTTCATGATGCACCACGAACATGAAAATTGCGTGACGGACAAGAATATCAAATGAAGCACAATATAATTAAAAAGAATATTATATTTGTTCATATCTACGCCCGTGGCACGAGTGCTTGCCTATATAACTTGTACTGAACAGATATGGGCCATTTTCTGCTATATTACTTCGGTGAAGCGGACGTTAAATAAAGCTATTTCACACACGATATAGGCCAATTCATAAACACCGGGGTTATATTAAGAGGTCGGTCGTGAAAATTCCCCTGATGAGAGATTTGATTGGACCGTAATTGGACGGTAAAAGCCCAAGATCAGTACAGCAATGGTTAGAGAGGGAAGTCGTGGGCCATTGTTTCGGGATCCACCTATAATAGAAGGATTTTTTTATGAGTATTATAAATAAGCTGAAATCAGTAGTCTTGATAATTGTTAGTTAGTCGCGTGAATATACATTAATTCCCCGTCGCTTGCAGGAATGAGAGAGAGGGAGGGAGAGAGAGAGAGAGAGAGAGAGATGGGGTTTAACGTCCACTCGACACAAACTAGGTCATTTCGAGATAACGTATGGTTCAATTTTAATTCAATAATCCGCTTGCGGGTAGGGGTCTTTAGCAGTGAGAGGAAACCGGATAACCCGGTGAAAACCCACGAAGCTGAACAGGCGACCCTAATTCTTGCCACGTACAACCGGGGAGTCGAAACCACGCCAGTTGACTCAATGACAGGCTTAATGATACAGCGCGGAATGAAAATTTGAATACAGAAATTGCGATAAGAATATTCGTATGTCGATAAACATACAAATTATATCGCAATTACTCTACTTTTACACTGGAATAACAAAACAGTGAAATAATGACTTCATTACTTGTTTTCCAGAAAAACATCATAACCAATAAGAATCACTTCTCCTAAAATTATCCAAAATAAAATGTAATTGGTTTCTATGTTGTTGGAGCCTTCGAAGTCTGTAATCAAGACCCGTGGTATCTATCGGGTTTAATTAACCCTTTAATGTCGCCCGGAGGATGTGTTTACCCAGACATATATAATAATAGGAACTAATCACTAATGTTCACGTTTCAAAAATACCCACCAATATTTACTCCTAGTCCTAAATAAGAGAATTAATCACACTTGACATTGTTTTTCTCTTGTGCGTACTTGTGGTTGTTTTGCAGGGTAATTCAATGACCGCTGTGATTTGGAGTAGCTTCCAGGACATCTGAATTTAAATGGAATGAAATGTTGTTTTACACTGTACTTTGATGCAGAACACGGGCCACTGACGACACAAGAATCTATATAGAAATAAAATAAAAGCGTGTATATATATGTGTGTGTGTATGTGTATGTATGTATGCAAGTGTATATGTTCGCCCATTTACCTTCGTCACAACGACCCACCCCCACATGGGGTATCAAATTAACTTGCATGGCCCCGTGAAAGTTTTGGGCCATCGAATTTTGGCCCCGGGCGAATGTTGGACACCGGGCGGATTTAGACGACGGGTGAATTTGGGCCGCTGGCGAATATTTGCTACGTGCGAATTTGGGCCGAGGGCCAAGCCGCCCGAAGCCGGATATCCTGCTAGTTAAGAGGTTGACCCTAGGCTAGCGAAACTGGTGAATTTAAATGTTATGTTGTTTGGTTATTGGTTATGACAAATTTAGCTAAGCGATGAAATCAGATCACTCACTCACTCACTCGAGTATTAGTAATGACGAATTTAGCTAAGTGATCAGATCAGATCATTCACTCACTCGAGTATTTATGACGAATTTAGCTAAGCGGGTCGATCATTTTACCCTTATTGGTTATGAGAAATTTATCTGGGCAATTATACTATTCACATTAGTGTTGGTTATGACGAGTTTCCCAGGGCAATTACACCATTGATATAGTATGACAAATTTCGCTGGGCAATTACACGTATGACGAATTTAGCTGGGCGATTACACCATTTACACTTGTACTGGTTTTGACGAAGTTAGCTTGGCCATTAGATCATTTCTCCGTTGTATTGGTTATGGCGAATTTAACTGAGCGATTAGATCATTTCTCCGTTGTATTGGTTATGACGAATTTAACTGAGCGATTAGATCATTTCACCGTTGTACTGGTTATGACGAATTCGGCTTAGTGACAATTTTATTGGTCTTTGTCAAATTTTCAATACAATTTTGTTTCTTACGATGAAACTTTCTATATTTTAATTTTTAACACTTAATTTAAAAGAACAGACCGAAAGTTTCAGCGACTTTTGTGACTTGAGGCCATTCTCTATTTCTCTGCAACCCGTTTCATTTCTATCCACGACCAAGGTGACGTCACGGGTTTTTGTATCAATTGTCTAGATTGCTATATGGAAAGTAATGGCTTTTTTTGTGTTAAATTTGATTATTGATAATTAAGGCTTGAATTTGAAATCGCATTTATAGCTTGTAATGACAGGATGTTTCCGAGGCACAGCAGTGTCTATCACAGACTATAGACAATATTTATTTACAGAAACATTTCAAAAACAGAAGAATAAAAAATCGGAAATTATAGATAAAGGTAATTAATCAACCTAGAAACGAAGCGTCCAAAGCCCAGCTGTGTTCATTTTATTCTATGTGCTACACATTTTTTAAAGGACAATATTGATGTCAGTCGTTATCACATATGGCGGGTGTGGCGCGCCAGGCAGGGTAGGCTTACTCTTCCGGACACCTGTTACGACTGTTTGTCGTGTATTTTGTACACGGTGAACAGTCCATATGCTGATTACACTATTTTGCCTGATTACACTATTTATTTTGCCTATGCCGTTTTTTAAAGACTTCAAATTTTGTCTTATGGTTTGGATTGTTCGTACTTGGTTTTATTGAATTGTCAGATATCCTTTTACAGCCCCATGTATTACAAGTTTTAGTCTTTGGAAATATTTTTAGTGAGCAGAAGTTCGGCCGTGTATCTGTTACCACTCGTGACACCAGACGCTTTTTTTTAGAAATTAATCAACCTAGAAACTAAGCGCACAAAGTCGAGCTGTGTTCACTTTATTCTATGTGCTACACATTAATAATTACAGAAAAAATTGAATTCAACCAAAAACGTTTCCATCTCTCATTCATTATGCAAGGAGTTCTTGACAGTAGAGGTGACATCATTCATGACATGTCATAGTAATAAAACAGATTCATATATACATAGACATGTTGTTAGTACATTATCTAGAACATCTGGGCCCTGTTTCTCGAAATTTTAACTAAAGATAAAATCCAAATTTTAGTTGATACTTTGGGTTACCAACTATATAGAAACGTCAAAGTATAATAAAACGAAACGAAACCAAATATAGATCTGTATTTTAATCCTATAGATGTTTAGAAATGAAGTCGTCAATGATGATATGTTGTGGCGCATATCTGGACCTAGACTGGCCCAGCCTCTTCTATTCCGATTTATATAAAAGTATTAATTTTCAGTAAACCAACACTTTCGTTTTCATTTGTATAAAAAAAAACTTTGAGTAAACCTGTAACCAGCACCAGAGACTGGACATTTTGCGAACTTCACAATGAAATGGGCGTTCTTGCCATGTTTTTCGTCCTACCTTATTTGGAATGATTGACACTTATCAAGCACGCCCCGAGTCACGTGACATGAATTTGTAAATAAAGTCTCGATTACCGCGGTTTCACACACACGCCGTTGTAATTGTGGAATCATGTCCGAATTAGCGGGAATTGACGAGGCGATTGCAAATGTTTTACCGGCTCTTGGTTATAAGGATCCAAAGGAGTATCAGAGGTCAATAATGACTGCGTATTTACAGAAGAAAGATGTTTTTTTTTTGTGCGCGCCGTGTGGTTCGGGAAAGTTGCCGACGTTTGAGGCTGCTCCATCACGTGTACGACGTCACACGACCTACATAATGCAGATTGACCTACTAGATGAGATTGAAGCTCTATTTGCCCAGTCTCTAGAGATTACGTTCTCCCGTGTAAAACGCATACCGGCGTGGGATAATAAATTCAATTGTTGTAAGTTTGTTTGGGGGTTTTTATCAGACAGTTTTGGCAGATACAATATTAATATTTTTTTTTAAAATAAAAATTATTATCCATTTTGGCTGGAAAAAAAAGGAAAGTCAGTGTGAGATCTGCGATTGTACGTTTTCAAATGTGGTCTGATAAATTGAGACTACGCTATTATCACAGTCTATTATTTCTTAATTTCCTATTTTCGAGTTCATTTTGGCTTGTATAACGTGCTGTCGCCTCACATTTTGTCGTAACTTTTACTTTTCGTGTTTTGAAGGTGCGAAAAGAAGAAGTTATGAATGGTAGTTATAGACTTCCATACATTTCCAATTATTTGAAACTACGATTCATACACATTGATCCAAAATACTAAAAGCATTCAAATACCCCATTTATCTTCTTAAAGCCCCAATACCACTCTTGTTGTAACTAAATAATATGGTCAACAGTTTTTACTATTTTAAAATATTAAAATTAAAAAAAAAAATACAAATTTCATCTTAACACACCTAATTTTAAAAATTAGGTGGAATGCACGTAAAAGATCTCCTGGCAGTAAGAATTCAATTGTGCCCGGCACACTGTATGGCGTATGCCTGTCTTCATAAGGCCAAGTCGAAGTAGACCAGCAGGACGTTAAACCCCATCTCATTTTATAACGATATTTTGAACTATAAAAAACGAATCGAAAGAGGATCTGTGTTTTAATGAGTTTGACAAAAAAGGGTAATCATTGTTATTATATAAGCATGTCAAAAATGACAGATCTTCTTAAATTTAGTGTTTGAATATGAATATACTTTATTCTATCAATATATATATATAATCATCATAAATATATATAAATGGGGAAAGGGATTATATAGGCTTTGCCTGTTTCCTAATCCTAATAATCAATAAAATATTGTTTAGAAAAAAAAACCCTCCATTCCGATTGTCAATTATATAACGTAAATGATATAAAACTGCCAGGACAAAGGCGACAGATCATCACAAAAATTACTGTCGAGATGAATCAATATATTAATGATATCCTATCTAACACATTAATTTGAGTTGATTATTTTACTGTTATATGAGATTATGTTTGATATCCTAACGACCAATATGTTGTCGGATGTCCATTTAAAACAGATATATTTTTATCTCGGAGGGAAGGAAGTAATCACCACCATTGACAACCTACGTGTTTCACCACAATAAAACGTACAATGCCGTCGGTCGTGTAAGGATACCATTACATATACAAGAAATAATAGCACATTCTATTTAAACAGGAGAGAGATAAGGAAAGAGAGAGAGTGAGAGAGAGAGAGAGGGGGAGAGAGAGAGAGAGAGTTTTAAACAATATTTTATTACTCGGGTTTAACGTTCACTCGACACAAACTAGGCAATTTCGGTACTAACTTTTGGTAGTGTAGGCGACCCCACTTCTTGTCATTACAACTGCATGGGGAATAGAAACCACACCGCTTGATTCAATGACAGACCTTATTATGCAACGCGCACACGTTAACCATTCGGCCACCGAACCCCTCTATCGTTTATAATATGGTTGAATACGACGGACGACACAAAGGTATCATAAACAAGGTGGGAATATTTCCGCCAACCAGGGTTGCATGTTCGATCCCTGAGGCATGCCATTGGCCTAGAAGGTTTATCGGGATTTTCCAGCGTGGTTTCCGCCTTGTCATGATGTTACAGGATGGAGGGCCTTAGACAGCGATTTAGTCGTTTGGGTGTATACATATACATTGGCGTGTATGTAAAAGATCCCTTGCCAGCTGGAATTCGATTAAGAGTAGGCCATAGTACCGTTGTCCGGGAAAAATTCTCCTCATAGCACACTGCATGTCATATACCCGTCTTCATTAGCCCAGTCGGAGCAGAAAAGTTAAGACGTTAAACGCCATTTCCTTTCATTTCCCAAAGCCAGAGATATTACGACCTGATACAACATTCCCACGCTACATCAGTATGCCAAAAGATATCCATTGAGAATATAGAAGCTGATGATATTTATTAATTATGCAACAATCGACGCATGCAATTAATGTGGCGTATCACTATCTCGTGATACAATAAACAGGACATGAATTGATGTCAGTCAAGTTTTCCTATCTATGTACAAAATATTTGCTAGTAATGTAATGCAGTGTGCTATACGGCCATTTATCTCTGCCCGCGGACAGGAGTTCTTTAACGTGCACACCAACGCATACATAAGACTCGGGTTATCGTCCAACGAGTTAAATATGACATGTATACCATTCAATAGGATAATTAGGACAGGGGTTATTTTACATGCACACCGATACATAAATGAAATTTAATGTAATGTGGTTTAACGTCCTGCTGTTCTGCCCCGAATTGGGCTAATGGAGACGGCCATACGCCATACAGTGTGTTATAAGGGAAATTTTGCCCAGACAGCGGCACTACGGTCACTCTTATATCTTCGCGGTGAATCCGGAGTATTCAGATTGAAGCGGGGTGTTGAAATAGTCATTTGGCTATCTATATGTATCTATCTACTCCCAATGACGCCTGTGTTTGTGTTATTCTATGATTAGATTATTGACCCTTTTTGTGATTACTTTAAAGGACCTATGTACGTAACTCAAAATCCTCCAAAATCATCGACATCGAAAGCACAAATTATTGGTCAATTTAAATCAACATTGATGATGTAAACTTACCGGGAAAAGATGAGCTTCTGATATCCGATATTTAACATAAAATATTTTTTTTAACATTGGTACACGAATCGTGTACCATAATGCGCTTCGGCCCCAGTTGTATTGAGAGACTCGGGGGATGAGGCTAGCCACATTGCAGCAAGTCAAACGGAGTTATGTACACTGGAATAACTAGACGCTAAACTTTTGCACATGATTGACATTGCTGACTTATTTTGCCAAACATAACTGATTTGAAACTGGAGTAAAAACGGAAACCATTGAATGTAAATCAGTTTATATACTTTCATATTACAGTAATATATGCGTTGCGAACCACTTTTGGGAATTTCTAGGTCCCAAATGTTAGCGATTTAGCTCCTTTAAATGAAACGAACGTGCCCTATGTTATCGTTTCCATACAACGAGTAGATCTAACGATCGTGTCGTGGGTGTAGCGACTACTCTACTGTATTGAACGAAATAGGCCTAGCATAGTTCCTTTAGGAACAGCCACTGGGCCCTGTTTCTCGAAATCTTAAAGGGACAATACCGATATTTTTTTGGGAAAGTAAACTGATTAATTTTATGTTAAAATCCCTTAAAATCCTCTACCAAAGGACTGAACAACTAACTCAATATCGTGATACGTTTTTAAACAACTTAAATCCGCCAGTCTTCATCTGGAAATGGAAACGGTGTCCCAAGCTGTCGTATGATGCGGTGTCTAGATAAACTAGACTTTTATTTTTTTAAAAAATAATGTGTAGATGAAATTTACCTTTTGTTATCAATTACAATAAATGGGTCATTCACTGTATAGACACCTAAAAGAAAGGAATCGATTATCAGGTCACCCAACGAAAAAATTGATATGAAATCTGAAAGGGGTTACTCGTCCGGATAAGCAGTTTCGACGTTCACGTCTAAATGACTCAATCTGAGCTAGAATTTTGAGACAGGGTAAAAACAACATTTCTCTAAATTTTCGCGCATAAATTTTATACGTAGATAGTGTCTTTAACTGAAGATAAAATCCAAATTTTAGTAGATACTTCCATTTTGATTGGAAAAGCACTAAAATTAATCTAATATTATCCAATTAAATTACTAAAATTGAATTTTATCTTAGTTAAAATTAGGTGAAAAGGGACCCTGATCGGATTATGTCCGCTGGTAGCCCCTACCGCTTGCTATATAGCTGCAATATGAAAATACGGTAAAATACCGCTCCTCTGTTATTGAAAGGTTTTCTGAAGACGGTTAACTGTAACGTTCAAGACCAACATTTAGATTGTTTTTTTTTTTGTGGCTTATTTTAATAATCAAGACTATTTTGTAACTCGTGTTTGTATTAAGAAAAAGTCTTAAATGGTGGCCAAGAAACGAATCACCTGTCCATTAAATACACAATCTATTCATATATTTGTTTAAAGCTAAAAGAGTTCCGTATTTTTTTGGTGCCCATATGACCTTAGTTAGCATCACTTGTTTTATACATACTACTTCAACTAAGAGCCAATCCGGTATTCTCGGTGGCTTTGGAAAACAACAAAAATGGGACATCAATACTAAATCTGCTAGACTTACACACCTAGCAATGGCCATTTGGTGGCCAAGGACGTGATAAAAGACATCTCATGAAACACATTCATTCCAAACATCAAGTGTCTTCCAGGACATATTTTTGACAGAAAAGTATCCTAGAAATCTACAACGATGTTGAAGCCACAGCCCATGGGTTATTTGTTCTATCATCCTTCACGGCTTGTGAAGCAAACGAGTGTACTCAATTCTTTGGAAATAGCTGACATGTTAAATAATCGAACTTTTTTGTATTAGTTTGATTTCTATGACTGATTGGCCTAGATTAGTCGCCAAAGCCCCACAAATGTCAAACACCGGGAACAATAAATTCTCCCACGCAGCATTAACAGTGTATTTCCAATATAATTGAATTTGTATAAAACACTAAAAATGTCATATAAATTGATTTTGATATAATTCCTATATGGCGTAATGAAAATGACATATTTGTTTGAATGTACATTGTAGTCCTGAATCAATAATGTTAATGTCAGCAATATCAGACCACCACGGCACATGCTATTCAAATAACAAAAGATACATACTATACAGGTCATTAGAGAAAACCTACACCCACGCTGATAAGTACACTGTGAGCTGTAATGTATATTTAATAACTCATCCATTGACAGTGTATTATTTGTAAATGGCTTAAAGCGGAGAGAGAGAGAGAGAGGGAGAGAGATAAATGGTTTAACGTCCACTCAACACAAACGAGGTCATTTCGGGACTAACATATGGTTTAATTTTATTTCAATATTTCGCTTGCTTGTAGGGGTATTTTAGCAGTGGGAGGAAACCGTTGGACCCGGAGAAAACCCACGCGGTTGGACAGACGACCCTACTCCTTGCTACGTACAACCGAGGATTCGAAACTACGCCAGTTGACTCAATGACAGACTTTATGATACAGAGCGCGCACGCTAACCATTCAGCCATCCAACCCCCTCTGTACTGATAGAGATTACTGACTTAACTAGTTGCTTTGAGTTGTAAGATACGCGCAGGTCGACCTTTTTCAGTTGCAAGGTCGACTTAAAGTCTCTAACTCGATATCATCCAAAGTCGTCGACATTGAAAACACGATTTATTTGTAAAATGATATTGTGATCTTACCGGGAAAATATGGGCTTCTCATATCCAATATTTAAGACAAAATAAACATTTTACCATTGGTTCACGAATGCGTTTCAGTGACATGTAAAAAGGGACTCGAAAAATGAGGCTAGACATACTTCCACAAGTCTTGTCAAACGGTGACCACATATTCGTATCTGAAGAGAATGCGCAATAGATACTATCGGTGTAGACTGGAATAACCAGACGCTAGAGGACTGTCGTTCGATTATGACTTCTGGCGTATTTCGCCGAATATAACTGATTAGATTTACAGTAAAAACAGACACCATTGAATGTTAATCACTTTATATACATTCATATTACATTATTATATCCGTTGCGACCAATTTGTGTCAACTTCTAAGTCCCAAATATCATGTAATTAGCCCCTTTAAGAACAACTTTATTCATGTCGTCATAGTAAACACCGATGTTTGGGTGCTAGTCCTCGGGTACGAGATCAGATAGGGTTAGGACCTTTATTTACCGATTGATATGTCCCTTGTCAGTGATACAGGATGAAGAGCCTTGCCAGGACAGCTGTCTAGTCGTTAAGAGGGGGTGAAAAACCAAGGTCGTATTGCCGCTGTCCGAGCAAATTTACCTCATAGCGTATGCCAGTTTTCATTAGCCCAATTCGGAGCAGAACAGTTAAACGTTAAGCCCCATTACATTTCATTTCCCTTCGATATGATTTGTATATAATTTATTTTTAATTGTATATATAATAATATTGAAACGGGATTTTGGAATTTGACGTTTAGTGAACAGTGACCACCTTCACCAGAATGCTATCAAACACGTTGGTGATAATAGTCTGATCATTGAACTGTGGAATTTCTATCTTAAAGGCTTTAAACAATACGGATAATAATTGTATGTATATCATTCACTAAGTTTTTAAACTGCACCGTTTCAATACATGAGTCGCCCATTCCGTAAAAAAAGGGCTTCTCGCTGTGCATTGGGGGCGATCTATGAGTAAACTTACGAGGAGCTGCGAGGAGCGACCATTGCTTTGCATGGGATTTCTCTGATCAAATTTCGAAAAACGCCGATTAGTTTGAGATCATTATACTGGTAAAAAGAAACGCTTTTTTCCATTTTATCTATTCATCACCTTCACACATAATCAAAATATATACATTCGGACTTAATACTTTTAAAGCTACCAAACATATACCGGAAACGCTAAATCGCAGAATTATGATTCCGCTTTACAAATACCTACGGTTCGAACATGTGTACAGGAGATCGGTAGTTTTCGTTCCATCAGAATGTTCTATGCTAGGACCAACGTCCTGCACCACAAGCGAGGGGAACCTTTGCTGGGAAATATGGTTGGCGTGTTTAATTCGACATACCATAAGTCGACATCCATCAAAATCTAGCCCGAATACTTGGAGAGATGTTCACAAGTCCGCCGCTATAAGAAATACTATAAATATGGGTATCAATAAGCCCAACCCAACCCAACCCTAATAATAGATAACCCAACCCTAATAATAGATAACGGTTGACTAATAATAGATATCAGTGGACTAATAAACCCTAACCCTAATAATAGATAACGGTTGACTAATAAACCCCAACCCTAATAATAGATATCTGTGGACTAATGAACCCAAGCCCTAACTCAACCCTAATAATAGATATCGGTGGACTAATGAACCCAAGCCCTAACGCAACCCTAATAACAGATATCGGTTGACTAATGCACCCTAACCCCAATAATAGATATTGGTGGACTAATAAACCCTAGCCCTAACTCAACCCGAATAATAGGTATCGGTGCACTAATGAACCCTAGCCCTAATGAACACACGGACTAGTGAGCATTCCGCAGTATGTGTAAAACCGCCTGAAAAACGTGACATTTTTCAGGTGAGAGAATTTATACAAATATTTAAATACTGCGGCTGATGTTTTAACATATGGTTGTAAATTTACCTATGAAAATCAACACCTTTTTATCCGGATTTAAAAAAAATAAATTTGGCAATAAATCTTCTTTAATTAACACCTTGGTATTTTTAAGCATGTCTGTTTGCACATAAACAAATATATTTGAACATCTAAATACCTATTTTTTGTTCGTAGCTGTGCAGATAGCATTTCATAGCTAAAAGCTTTTATAGCAACATCTGTTGTTGATGATACGAGAGTAGAAATTAAATAAAACCAAGTACGACCAATTCAAACCATTAGACAAAATTCGAAGTCCTAAATTAAAACATTGCAAGCACCTGAACGAAGAATACTTCCCATACTATTACTAGTATCTTGGGATATATCACAAATATTGTTGAAGAACTGAAAATATACCCAGGTATATTTACATTAAGTATTAAATAATAAAATAATACAGGTGCCAACAGCTGATTATTATCAAATGCAGATAAACAATTTTCATCGAAGGTTTCTAAAATGAAAAAGTACCACAAAATTATATTAGCGATTGGAACAGCAAATAAACCGAAACGCATTATCAAGAAGGGGAATGCTCACTAGTCCGCCGATAACTATTATTAAAAGATAGATATGACGTCACCCTTTGATGTTTTTAACCATTGTATAGGAGAATGTACGCTTTTCTTTAACAATCGTCTATTATTTATAAAACTGTTTTATAAATAATAGACGATTGTTTAAGAAAATACCAATAATAGACACTTATCTTAAAAATGGAAATGTATTTTGGGACATTTTATTCTCTGAACAAATTAAATTACAGAACATAAAATTACTTTAAAACCGCAGAGTTACCGAAATGTTACATGAACGAATGTTGATTTCACGTGTTTGTCTAATATAAAGAATTCCACTTAAATCCGTCCGTTATATATGTCACTTGTACGTTTAATAGTACGTTCGGAACTACAGGTCGATGATACGTTTTTATACGCCCACATTTTCACGCACCGTCTTTGTGGACACTCTACAGGTCATAACTTGAAATATAGGCATATATCCCAAATATCTCGGTTCCTTTCGATATCGGCTTGTGTGCGATTGTAACTTCGTGGATTATGGCCCCTGACAGTACACACTAGAGGTCACAATTATTAGCCCATTATGATGGAACTAAACATGTGCGTTTATTACCCACAGATCTCGATTCCTTCCAATATTGGTGCATATCGGACCGTCACTTCCTTGATTATGGCCCCTGATTGAACAAAAAAAGGTGTTTTGAGCCTGTGGAACCGATACAGGGAACAATTTTTATCCGATTTTAAAAAAGAAAGGTTCAAATATCACCGTTACACCATAATGACAGTTGATTTTGGATTTCGTGAATTAGTTTGTGCCTTTGATACCGTGTCATGTCACTTATATCACAATCTGATTAAAACAAATATCCTATTTCGTTTTTATAGTTCAAAGTTTCGTTTTACTTATCTTTATTACACTTGGATCTGGAAGAGTTGTTTAAACTCGAGCACCTCAAATGAGGGGTCAGCCAATAACAAGGTCTGTTGAATCGAGTGCTTGACCTTTTTGCGCGGAACAGTTACCAGACATTGGCAGCGATAGAAATCAAAACAAAGCAACTATAGCCACGCGCAACATCGATTCAGATTGGTTAATCAAATGACTGACGTTATAGGGTCACAATTTGGACGGCTAGTACCCTCCATATTAACCACACCACTAAGAATGTTATTAATATCTAAATCATTCTCGTGAGCAGCCTTTCCATCACAACTTTGACGGCTATTATTCCCCATCTTAAGAACATCAAAATTTGTATAACTATCATCTTTCATATCGAGTACATTACGTAATCAGTATCCACATGCTTATCAAATTATTTTCTCACTATTAATATTTGTTTTGGACTGTGTTATAAACATGTCATCTCAATGTCTAACAGTGGCGTCACTAGGGGGTGGCACAGGGGGCACGTGCCCCGGATCTTTTCATGTGTGCCCCGGATCTATTTTGAGCAGACAAAATCAATAATTTGCAATAATTTCACTACTTTTCCCTATCATTATTTCGAATGTCCCCAGTACGGAAGAGAAGCTTTCCAGTGCGAAGCTTTTCTGGATTGTCCTTTCTGGCCCACCGTAGATTTCCTTAATTGCCTGCACGTGCACAGTTTAAAGCTGAACTCCGATTACAAAACTTCAGAAATAATTAAATAAAAAAAAAATAACCGCCATACTTGTTTTAGTTTGATAGAACAAGTATGGCGAGTGTACGACGTATGAAAACAGAGACAGGCCACGCCCACATTCAGTGTATACTTTGTCAACCACACTATCAACATCTGGCTAGGAATATTTCAACCTCCCGACTGATTGAAAGTTTTTTACTATCGGTTTTCTGAAAATACTATTGCTACAAAATTGTTATTTCTGATCAGGTACGTATCATTTTACTTATTAGACGAAATAAGTAAACCACTGTGTACTTTTGGGACAGTGGCGCCTGCACAATTTAGGAGTTATCAGTATTGAACAGAAGAAGCTGCAAGATTTTTCTGATGATCACATCATAGACCAGTTTGAAAAACTAAACAAGAGACGTTATGAACTGAGCTAATTAAGCTAACTATTGAGTGTTGAAACTGATTAAACTCGATATATGCATGATTTTCAATAAATGTTACTTCAAAATCCATTTTTTTCGGGAGGCTTACAGCACCCACGAACCCAGCTGCCTCGGGGCTTCGATATACACCATATAGCTGTACAATTGGGCCTGTGCCCCGGATCTAATTGGGTCCTAGTGACGCCTCTGATGTCTAACATTTTGGACTGTCCGTGTATGCTTGCATTGTATGACTGGAGTGTTTTGTGACATGCATTCATGGGCATTTGCATGTTGTTTTAAGAATACATCCATTATTTTGAGGCTTGTTGTTTTAGAAAACTATCCATTATTTGTATCTCTATGGTGCTATATTTTAAGTTTGATAATAGCCTAAGACTGTCCATTATGTAAATAAAAAGAACAACGCCTCTCAGTTGTTCTTTTTATTTACATAATGGTGCTATATTTTATGGTGCTATATTTTAAGTTTGATAATAGCCTAAGACTGTCCATTATGTAAATAGAAAGAACAACTGAGTCGGCCATTATCCATCACTTAGGGTTGAGTTAGGGTTCATTAGTCCACCAATATCTTTTATTGGGGTTAGGGTACATTAGTAAACCGATATCTGTTATTAGGGTTGGGTTAGGGCTTGGGTTCATTAGTCCACCGATATCTATTATTAGGGTTGAGTTAGGGCTAGGGTTCATTAGGGTTAGAGGTTGGGTTTATTGATACCCATATTTATAACATCTCTTGTAGCGGCGGACTAGTGTACCCGCGGACTAGTGAGCCCCTCTCAAAACTATGTAATTCGATTGTTTCAAGATTTCAGAGTATCAACTGTCAGTTTTTCTAAACACAAGCCAACAGTGAAGCTAGGTCACCCGCCGAAATAAATAGATGCCAAATATTAATTAATTCCACTTTATCTTTTTCAGAAGTATCGAGCAATCAAATTGATTATCAACTAAACACAAAATTCCACCACTCTCTATCAGATAGAATCCAAGTCAAATAAATTGCTTAGCTCTGCTTAGCTTTAGCGAGAAATGTTAATCATCCAACTCCCATCAAGGCATTCACGTAATGAACGCCTACACCAACTTTGAACATACTACCTCAATTAGAAGGAGAGTTATTGAGTTTCACTGTCTCGACCAGTCAGATTGCTTTTCGTTCTGGACCAAGTGCTACTCGTCTTCTTGGGGCGATGGACCAATCGACCGACACTCTTCCTTGGATCATTATGCGTACCGTTTGGCGGATATTTGATAAGATGGCGGCGATTACCCCGTAACTCAATATCTTCCAAAATCTTCGACATTGAAAACACTACTTTTTTTGGCAATTTAAATCAGCTTCTGATGTCCAATAATTAAGACAAAATAATCATTTTACCATTGGTACACGATCCGTGTACCATAATGCGTTTCAGCGCCATTTGTAACAAGATGCTCAAAGAATGAGGCTAGACATATTCCACATGTCATGTCAAACGTCGATGCCATATTCTTATTTGTGTGTGAAATAGCTTTATTTAAGGCCGCTTCCGCCTAGGTGTTATAACAGACAACTATTCTTATTTGGAGAGGATGCGCCCTAAATACTATCGGTGTTAACTGGAATAACCAGACGCTAGAAACTGACTTCCGGTTGAAACTTCTGGCGTATTTTGGCGAACATAACTGATGATAATTCACAGTAAAACGGAAACGATTGAATAAATCAGTTTATATAAATTCCTATTACATTATTATATGTGTTGCGATCCATTTGTGCCAATTTCCTGGTCCAAAATATTAGCGATTGAGCTCCTTTAAACTACAGAGAGCTTTCTCTATCAATAAACCTGCCTTACCCAACCACTTCATTAACAGCTGTAATAACAAGTTTAAAATTTAATTACATATTGTTAACACCCAATTCCGAATAGTAATATTTGTCCAATTCTGTTGAATATAGTTCAAAGTACTTTTTAAATAATGTACCAAAATTAACTATTATTTTTAAAATATCTAGTATAAACACACCTTTGATCTGCCATTTACAGTGAAATCTGATTAGTTCTGATTAAGAGATAATTGGCGGGAACATTTATGGGGCCGATCAGTACAAAACAAGTACCCATACTTATATTAACGATATACTAATATCATTTCTATTTGTATTACTTTTTGACCAACAACTGGGCCATAAGCTCTTCTCTTCTTATTGTTGCTGTACTCCAAGATATAAGAAAACATGCTGCTATTGCTAGTCTCAGCACAATACAATAAGTGTCCACACAAACACGATGGGTTACGATTGCATCCGACTACGAGTGAACATGCTCTGTCGGCCCGACGAGCCACGACGCGACGGAAATCGATTGGGTCGTGGGACTGTCCACACTGCACTGATTATCTGAGACAAGATGTTGCGTTGGGTAGGGTCTAGGCAAGTCTTTGCGGTGTGGGCCTGGTTTAAGGAACACAGAAATATTTCATTCTCGATAAATACAAAAGTAGAAACAATAGATTTTCTTTTTCTTTCATAAACAATAAAAATAAACAAGAACACAAAAATACAATTATGGAAAATAGTATATCAAAAATTAGTTTGCACGTTTTCTTTTTAGATTTAAAATAATCTCTTTATTAGACTTGCGAAAAATCTTTCAATTCTCATAATATTGCTCGTACAAACCTACGAATCGACCATCTTTCTGGGTTTCATCCTTTTTTGACGTAAATTTCTTCTTCGAGGTCTTCATACTTATTTGGCACATTTTTTTCTTTAATCTGATTTAGATTCAATGTTATCAGCATTTTGGTTTTTATTTTCTATTTCAGCAGCGGGTTTTGTAATATTACCGTTCTCATGTTAATTCCTTCTGGTTCATTAGTATTTTGTTTTGTCTATTTCCTCTGCTTTATCAATGTTTCCTGGTTCATCAGTATTTTCGTTCGTGTTTCTTTTCTCCCAGATCATCAATATTTTCTGTTCTAATTTTTCTTTCATAACACCTCTTTCTTCATTAATGTCAATTTCATCATCATTCATATTACCTTTTTTTCAATTACTTCTATTGTATTATTTTTTTTTTTAGCTGCGGTGGCTTTTTATGATTTATGATCCATTCCATGAATATCTATTGCACTGGGTTTTCTTGATTGCTTTCACCATTATTCGCTGCTGGTTTCGCTTCATTATCTGGTGTAGCTTGTTTACATCATCTCAGTCTTTCCTTCGCTAGTATTTTCTGTTTATTTTGTGTCATTCCTTGATTATTTTCACCATCTTTCACTGCTGGTTTATCATCATCATCTGGTGGCTTATTTTTATCATCGATCACCATTCACCAGTCTTTCCTTCGCCAGTAAATTTTTCTGTTTTCTTATTTATTCCCACCATCATTAGCTGCTGGTCATATTTTCACCAACACTATTAACATCAATCTCTTCTGCTTTTACTCCCGTTTCATCATTATTGTCTGTTTTAATTTCTGGTTTATTCTTCAACTTCTCCAGCGTAAGTTTCTGTTTCAATTTCTAACTTTCTAGCTGTCTTTATTGTCTGCTTTATTGTCTGCTTTATTGCTTTCACCTCCGTCACAGTTTTTCAGGGGTGGGGCTGGACTCTATTTCTTCCTTAGCATCGCCATGGCCCTTTTCCGCTGAAAGAAATATTTATTACTTTGGATATATATAACGGTATGTTTTAGTTTTAGACAACTTCATGCTGATTGCGTACACCCCAAACCTGACAGGAAAATCTGAAACAGATAGAGAGCACTGCACAAAGGACAAAAATCGTTATGTATAACCAAAGAGATATCTATGTATCCAAGGACATATTTTTAAAATATATATTAAACATACATAATACAACAGCTAAATCTGCCTAATACAGACCTTTCTTTAGGCCTGAAATGTTATATAAACTAGTAATTAGATTTTATTAAAATGAAAATACCGTAACTCCCGATGCCATTTTATGTGTCGGCAATTTCACTGGATATGAACCCGATCTGCTGTTCAAGGCTCATTGATGATACTATGTTGGTATATTGTACTGACCGTAGTAATGATGATCGAGGCTAGGCATTAAAATCCAATGCCTAATATCTCGGTTCAGAGTGGACCAATTTTACTGACATTTTTAACATATTGACATTACATTTTTTTAGCTTTAAACTATTATAGTGAGATATGGTAGGTCTATATATAATGTTGAACAAAACACATTCTTGCTTTGTGCAGGAGTCTTGTAGATATAAGGGGGTGGGGTTGTAAGGAATGATTGACGTTTGTGTCAATGACCGGATGGTATAATAGCTAATATACAAGAATACAAGAACAAATTGCTCTTTGTGTATTGATAAGCATATATGTAAAAGTAATATTGATATCGCGAAAAGAATCATGGCAATGCTGGCTTTAATTTGTCTGATTTATCAATTGTTTATATCAAGAACATAACTGCCATTATTGATCAGATATGCAGATATGTAATTCGGTGACCTTTAGAACTTTTACAGAAAAATGAACATCAAGGTTCTATCATAGTATTAATACTGGTTCAGGGTTTATTTGGCCAAGTCGTCATTTAGCTGACATCTACCATATCCCATAACAAATTCTCTATGATTCCATCGTATAATTATATATATTATTTTATCTCCTTATTTATATCAATCTGTAATTTGATCGGAAATAAATAACCGTGCTTTGTTTGTTGTACAATATGGATAAGGTCAAGGTCCATGGTTGTACTATCTCCAGTGAAAACTTAACCAACTCCCAAGTTATGGTGTTCTATTTCAGCCACTTCCCGCGTCGCCTTTGGAATAAAACAACTCGTGGCGTAAACGTTTTCAGTGTTAAGATATACATAGAAACGGTGACGTCAATTGTTTAACAAGTCATTTTTTGAACTTATGATTTAATTTTTAAAATTGATTTCCCTTCGCCAGACTTCATTATTTTACATTTTACAATATATTCTTAATGACTAATTAACCAAGTTCTTAATTTAGCTGTAAATCAAACATTTATCAAGTGTCAGAAACCGAACCAACCAGGAAACGAATACCACTTTGGTCTGATGATTTTTATACAGAACCTGGTGAATTATTAGTTTACATACTGGGTTATTTAATAGATAAATCAGAGCAATTCTCTACACAGAGTTGTATCGCTAGCAAATGACAACTGCTTATAAAATGTAAACAATAATTATAAGTGCTTCTTATATCTGGCTTCAAGTGCTAGCCTATATAAACTATTATTGAGGCATATATTTGCATGACGAGCCTAAGATCAACTGACAGCCGCTTAGACGATCGGATGGACGAAAAACCGAGGTCCCGTGTACACATTGGCGTGCACGTAAAATACCCCATGGCAGTTGGAATTCAGTTGCTGCCCGGGCAAAAATTTCCCTCGTAGCCCACTGTTTGGCGTATGCCTGTCATCAATTAGCCCAGGTTAGGTGCTGAGGTGTAGGACGTTAAACCCCATTTCATTTAATTAATTCTTATGATCAACTCTCTCGTTAAATCGAGACATGGTTAAACTGGATAACTAGAACTGTTATACTGGATAATCAGAACTTTAAAGATTCTTATCTTCGCTGAGAATAATGTAATTTAGATCTACTGAAAATGACAAAATATTCATTTTCTATTATCTAGTTTTTGAATTATTAAAACGAGAATGGACACCTCGTTATCTAAATCTTGCACGGTCGTGCAAAAGTGTCACCGTCGTGTGCTTTTTCCTTTATCGTCAGATTGCGGGATGGTATTGGTATTCAAAGCGCGAGATAATGAAAAAGGCATATGTGATATATCACAATTAATGTTTCAATGAAATTGAATCACAATGTCATTGTATTAATTCATAATAAAAATTGACGTCAAATGTGATGTTGGATTTCTCTCATTAAAATGTGCAGTGTGTATTTATGTACGCCAAAATGACTATACAAAGACCATGTATTTCTCAAAACTTTCAAGACTGGGAAGGAGACCCCCCCCCCCCAATAAAACAACCAAGATACATTGTCTCAGGTACCAGATAAACCCCCTCCTTCAGAAATTCCTGGATCCGCCACTGATTACTCCTTTAAAATTGAATAGCAGCCATTTGTTCATATTTTATTAACAATTTATAAACCCTTTTCTGTACACGAGGAGCAGTCCATTTGCTGATTACACTATTTTGCTTGAATACACTATTTTGCTTGAATACACTATTTTGCCTATAACGTTTTTAGGACTTCGAATTCTGTCTTATGATTTGGATTGTTCGTACTTGGTTTTTATTTATATCATATGAACCAACCTCCTACGGGTGAACAGTTCATGTCGATTTAATGCGAATTAATCACTTAATTAAATTTACATGGAAAATGCTGCTGTATACAAAACATGAGAATACCAATCTATCCCACGATGTGAGTTTGTTAAAAAAAAAATTCTTTTCCGAATTGCCTATAATGAAATAAACACAGAATTGTTCCTAGAAATCTAGATATAGCACTGAATAAGCACAACCTGGCAAAATAAGTGAATTAAAGCAAGATAACAATCGGATTATTTTTAATTAAAAAAAAAAACCATAACAAAAGATGGAATCCCAACCAGGAAACTAAAAAGGCAACCACAAAAGACAAACAATGAACAACGAAAAAATAACGAACCGCCGCAAATAATGCAAAACAACGAACAGCAGCAAAACTAACTTTACTTTTAAAGTAGCCAACTCTCTAACTTAATATCATCCAAAGTCTTACACGTTGAAAGAAAGAATTATTTGTCAATTCGAACCAACATTGATGTTGCTATCTTACCTTGAAAAGGTAGGCTTCGGATATCCAATCTTTAAGACAAAATCGTGTACCATAGTGCGTATCGGAGCCATTTGTATCAAGTGACCAGAAATAACGAGACTAGACATATTCCACAACTCTTGGAATAACCAGACGTTAGAAATTTCTATTCGGCCGACCCATGTCGTATTTCGCTGAACAAAAGTAATTTGAATTTATAGTCAAAACGGAAACATTTGAATGTAAATCAGTTCATATACAATCAGACTATATTATATATGCGTTGCGACCAATTTGGGTCAATTCTAGATCCCAAATATTAGCGATATAGCTCCTTGGAGGTAATAACAATCCAAGATACTATACATACACAAGCGGTTGTCATGCAAGATACGCACATATTTTGCAAGGGTTGGATAGAGAACACTTATAAAATTGCAACTGTTGTTACAATCAGGGGCCATATGCATCGAAAGGAGCCAAGCGCTTTTAGATATAAATATACAATTTAGGTTTCGTCTAAATCGGACAAAAATCGTGATTTTTCGTACAATCAGGGTCTATAATCCACGAAGTTTCGATCTGATATATGCGAATATCATAAAGAATAGAGATCTTTTTGAGATAGAATCGTGACTTGTAGATTGTTGACGGACGGGTAGTAGCGACGACAATATAGGTGAACATGAAAATGTGAGCGTATAAAAATACATAATAATAATAAGCGCGAAGATAATAGCTAATCCTGATAATATGTTACAAACAAATGAGTTTTGAGTTTGGATTTGAACACAGCTAATAAAAAGGCAACCCATAAAACAACGAATAGCGACCAACGACCAATAAAAGCCAGAACAAAGAACAACAATTAAAACAAAACATTGACTATAACTATAATAACTTTACGTTTAAGGTAATAACATAAGTGTGTTGCTAATAATGGTATAAAAACCTGTAGTTATTTGCTATAAATAAATGATACCACCTACATGGCAATAACAGACAGCAGTAATTACTATTAATTAATATAATAGACAGCAACTCTCACAACATAACATCCCATTAAACCCGATATCGCCATGAGCCATTAGCACATATCAAACAAAATCATTGTTTATATGTACAGGTTCTGTCAAAACTAAAATATAAATAGCTTACATTAATATAGGTCCGAATAATTAATTTTCTTTTAGCATTTTGTACATTAAAAAAAAAGATGATCAACAAAGATGAGAGAGCAAAATACACAAGACGTATTAATCACGTGTACTGTTATGGACTCCAGAATAAATATTGCAATAAAAATATTTCAATGTAATGTTATGGATGCCAGAATGAATATAGCAATAATTTGTAATAGTTCAATGTATTGTTATATTATAACAAACCGCTACATTTATTCTATGGTACTACATTTATATATATAGCATGACCATAATGGAAGAGAATGCAAGACGCATAAAAAATATTAGATAAATAATGCGCATGTACTTTAAAACTAAAGGTCGGAGTATCAGGCTGTCAGCTGACTAAACAAGGGCGTATTATTGATGTTATCTTATCGACTTGCTATTTGTATGGGTTTTTTTTGGTATTTTTTAAATAATTTCCACTTTTCATAGCAACTGGTGAATTGTTTGATGATTATAAAATTATAAATACATTAGTTTATTTAATCAAAGAAGTCGTCGTAGATTTGACGAGTTATCCGAAAAGATAAATGGGTTTATAAATGTGATGCTCGGGGTGTTGGATGGCCGAATGGTTAGCACGTGCTGTCCAACCTGGTGGGTTTTTTCTCCGGGCCCCCCGGTTTCCTCCCACTGCTAAAAATCCCTACGCGCATGCGAATTATTGAAATAAAATTAAACCATGTTAGTCCCGAAATTACATAGTTTGATAAACCCCATTTTAACTCCTCCAAGTGAATAACTGAAATAAAATTAAACCATATGTTAGTCCCGAAATTACCTAGTTTGTGTCGAGTGGACGTTAAATCCTATCTCCCTCCTCTCTCTCTCACTCTCTCTTCTACTGGAGATTTTAACTAGATTAAATGGTTCGCCATTTAAATATTTACTTTAAAAATGGGAAAGCGGAAAAAAGTTTTGAATATACCAATGCCCTGGTTACCACTATGCACACATCTTGTCAAAACTAAAAAGAGTGATAACATGGCTCAGAATAGAGTGATTGGGATGAAATTTTCAATATTTTCATTTTACATGATCTATTTTCGAACTATTATAGCAAGAATGGTCATCCCGTATCTTATAAAGGCAAATATGGCAACATTGTTAATATTTATCCAGCACGAAACGTGCATGGTATATTGTAATATTAAGATTGTAAAATAAAATGTCAAACACAGAATCATAAGGTCTGTCATTGAGTTAACTGGCGTAGTTCCGATTCATCGGTTGTACGTGTCAATGAGTTGGACCGTCTGTCCAGCCTCCTCTGGTGTCCCCCCACTGCTAAAGACCCCTACACACAAGTGAATTATTGAATACAAATTGAAACATATGTTAGTCCGGAAATGACATAGTTTCTGCCGAGTGGACGCTAAAACCGATTTCTCTCTCTGAGAATTAGTGTAAGTTACTCGTGTCTGTATTACGTCTAGTTTATTGTAAAAAAGATGGGTTATTTTTGAAAACTATTTTGATAAATTAATTTGAAAACCGGGTGGTGATGACAGCCGTGTTAAAAGTTCACGCTGTCTATTTACTCATAAATTTGTCATGTCAGCTGAATTAGATACCTGCAAGTAGCCACTAGAATTGATTGGAGATTTCCTCAGAACAACATAAGTGTTCTCACGGTGATTAAGTGGCGTAAATCCTCGACTTGATTCCATGGAATCATCAAGGTCGATAACCAGGTATGTATGGAACCGATAACTGATAAACTACTAATAACATGTATCCAATCAGACCTAACAAGATGGCGAGACAATTACCCTGTCGCGAGTTATTTCCCATTTGTTTCGTTATTCCATATTAATGATTGAATCTATCGATTTATATTCTAAACGTATTTACACAGATAACAGAACTGTTCTAATTATAGATGGGTGTATTTACCTAACTGCCAGAAACATAGAGAAATAGTATAACTAATTTCCCTTGATACAAGCCAAGTCAAAGACGAACCCCATGGTGTGTTATCTTGTTGCCACACAATTTGCTTTGATTTCAAGCGATGCATTCTCAACCAATAATTAAATCACACTCAAACTTAGCACAGTTTATCACACGCTATGGTTGATGTAGCATATCCCACAAGTCGTGCAATTCTGCACACAGATTTCATCTACTGCATACTTCGAGAATAGATCTCTGCATTAAATGACCGCTACATCCAAAAGTTAGTATACTATTTTGAAATGCGGTTCTATTCGCTTTCACATCCGTCATACACACAAAGACTAACTAAACTTTAGCAGTTTTATTAAATAGAAGCATATTAAATACTTAACAAAATTCGTCGATTTAGGACTTAAAATGTCGGTCAATTAGCTTAGTGTCTGATCTCAAACGGAGACTAAGTTTGGTATGGAATACGAAACATTGGATACCATTGGTCATGGACCTAATAAAGTTGGCCCCGGTCCTAAAGAAACACATGATGACACTGGTCACGGACCTAATAAAAACCTAATAAAATTGGCCCCGATCCTAATAAAACACATGATGACATTGGTCACGGACCTAATTAAAACACAAGATACCATTGGCTGCGTGTATATATAAAACCCATGCAAGGATAACGCTTGCCGTGCCCCTGTATAACACAGGGTGCCATTTGTCACGGATAACGATGGCAGACACTGTATATCATGGCTCTAATAAAACATATGATACCACATGCTAGGGTCCTTATAGCTAACATAGGGCGGGGATTAACATCCACTTGACACAAACTAGATCCTTTCGGGACTAACAAAACATGTTTTTTTTTATTTCAGTAATTCGCTTGCGTGTACAGGTCATTAGCCTCGGGGGAAAACCGGATTATACTGAGAAAACCCACGAGGTTAAACCACTAGACCCCCCCCCCTCCTCTAGAAAAAACCCACATAATTCCATTGGTAACGGTCCTAAAAGAAAGCAACGCGGACATCATAGCTCCTATAAAACAACCCATGCACAACTTTGAATTAGATTTTCAGTATATTCCTTTTCTCATTATCTATATTTTAACTTACATAGCAAGAATGGTCAGTTCTTTATCTAAATCTTACCGATAGCGACGGGTACTCTGTGAATTCCGAAGATGCTTCTTTAAAAGAAAGCATTATGCTTCATTAATTCATTACTACTCAATATCAAATTACACTAAAAATATATTCTTATTTTAATATGAAGAAACGGGAGAGCTTTTACAAAATATGTTTGTATTTTCTTAAAACTGGGTAATTTAGTTCGATTGTTTTGGGTGGTTAGATCTAAATATTGACGTCAGCTGCAGATTTCGTCAAGGTCACGAGATATAAACAGAGCTAGCGCTAACCCTAACCCAAAATCTCGCCAACAATCACTTGCCCTAACCCTGTTTACATCCCGCTACCATGTCGACATCTGCAGGCGACCTTAATATTTAGACTTGCAGGTTTTGAGTACACGCAGATGTAAGTGAAATAAATCTGAAAACAACAATACCATGCAATAATTTCTTCCGGCCTTTGAGAACTTGATATTTAAAGTCACACGCTTAACAATAAAGGTCATTTATTTTTTTAAAAATGGGGCCAGACAACACCAGCATGTTGCTGACATGAAAACCGATATTTCATGACTGTTTATATTTGTATGTAGTGTACCATATATTTAGAGGTTTCGTTTGATAAATATCGATATATTGTACATCAGAGGATGGGGTGAATATGTGAAATTAGTCCCGCTTAAGGTAAGGTAATTTAGTAATATGTAATCTCATTAAATTCAGATATTGGTTCGCGTTTTTTTTTGTCCAATATTCATTGTTTCACCGACCAAGAATTTACAAACAAATTTTTTTTAACGAAACGTCCAAGATTATTGTTAGAAACAGGTTTGCCAAGAGTCTTACAAAATATCTGTATTTTGTCTTTTTCATCATCATTTATTGTCAGAAATGGAAAGGGTGTGTTAAATTCAACTGTTTAAAATGACGATGTGCAATGTTAAAAAGTGTTTGTCCATGTAGAGGTATTTCCGTCTACTGATCAATGTATTTCAAATGTCAGCGGTTCTTTTACACGCCAACTTGTACACCGGACAAAGCTTTTGCGCGCCATCCGAAGTTCCTTCCGCCTGCCCCGCCACACACACGCACAAACAAACACCACAAGGAGGATCTCGACCAATATCGAGACAGAATCATTCAGCACCCAACTCACCACGCCTAAAATAGAAATAATCTAATGATATATGATTGATAATGTTTTATTGTCGAGTAGGTCTGAGTCACCTTGACTTTATCCCGCCTTAATTCTTATCGTTTTAATCCCACGTTATGACCAATCTTTGCGATCAAAATTGACAACAGATTAAAATTAATTAATAATTTACAAATCTTGTAGTGATGGGAAAACAAGATAATCAAAAAACCCAATAAATCATACATAAATGATTTTGACCACTTCAATGATGTAATTGGACTTTGAAAAAACAAGCTGGTATATTTTGGTCGGGTGAAAGTATAGGGGATCGAAAAATAGCAAGTTCGAAAAACTGTAACATCTGTCAAAAATAACATATCTTTAATTTGATATGTCTTTAGTAAAATAACGGGATTGATAGTTTAAGGAAAGATGCATAACTGATCACACAATTCCTGAACGTAACCTGTCCTGGGCGGAAAATGAAATGAAATGGGGGTTAACGCCCTATTGTCCTGCTTCGAATGGGCTAATGAAGACTGGCATACGCCATGAAGTGTGCTATGAGTGAAATTTTGCCAGGACAGTGGCACTACGCACTACTCTTATATCGAATTCCAACTGCCGAGGGATCTTTTACGCGGGAAGTGGTTTACACGGTAATATGGCCAAAATAATGCGAAAGGACGGGGGAAGGGTGCGAACCCCCCAGCAGTCTCCGATCTTCCGGATGATTAATCTTGCTGTTGGTTTTTTTTTTGTTTTTTTTTAAATGATGTTTGTTTCAGAAGGAATTTATGATGTTTTTCTAAGATATACAACTTATTTATGTAAATTGAGAATTAGATGGTTAAAATGGACACTCACGTCGCATGGTGGATTTCTAAAAAGATGAGAGAGTGGTGGGGTTAACATTACATTTAAATAGCGTATAGCAACAATCTGATTAAAACACAGACCCTATTTCGTTTCGTTTTTTTGTAGTTCAAAATTTCGTTTTTCTTGTCTTTACTACACTAGGATCTGGAAGCGTTATTATATTACCGGCGTTGTGTTTGACGTAAGGGATTAGCCAATGAAATGGTCTGTTACGGTGAGTCCTTGGCGTGTCATGCACGGAACAGTGGGTAAACCATTAGAAACATAACTCTGATTTTTCAATCAATATCTGACGTCTGGGGATACGACCTTCGAATACAACTTGTCAGATCTCTATGTAGTGTAGGCCATCGAAATTATAAAAAAAAAACGAAATGAAATATAGATCTGTATTTTAATCAGATTGGGAGTTGCAATGGACAGATCAATCCATAGACATTTTTTAAACGCCTAATACCATGTGATCGTCATTATTTTGACTGATATGATGGTGAACTTTTTATAAATGCGCAACTTTATTTATTTAAGGATTAGCAGCTAATTCTTAATCTTTTTTTTTAAATGTTGTAGCTCAGTGTTCATATACCACTCCTTGCTGTGTGCGGTTTACCACCGAATCGCACGCATTGCTGTTTAAACTGGTAAATGACTGACTGTTGGTGGTATGTTAAACTGTATGATATAATCACGTTATTTATCTGCCAAATACGTCATTTTTACATAATTAGCACTTTACATAACTATGACCTTATAAACAGCACCATTTTACAGGTGATAAGATACAATGAGTTTTTTTTCTTAAAGTGAGAGAGATAGAGAGAGAGAGAGGGGGAGAGAGAGAGGGGGGGCAACTAGATCGGGACGGTACTAACATAAGGCGATCTTAATCTTTGTCACGCACAACCGGGGAATCGATACCATTTTCTTAAAGCAATTATATGCATGTATATATGTTCCATTAATTAATGTTTGGGTCTATTCTTTTATCCTGCTAGTACTTCCTTAAAAAATCGAATTTATAAACCAACATGACTGACGATTATTTAAGAGTACAACCAGGTGGTCGAAGGAGTCGCACCTTATTAAAAAGAAATCATAGAAAACATATTGTAATTTCTGTTAACAAACGTGAAACTGCTTTGTTTTTATCTCCTAGACCTATTCTATTATCCTGCAAGTACTTCCTGAAAATATATCACAAATTTAAATCAGATTGATAAATCAAACTTGACTGGTGTTTATCAAGAGTACAACACGGAGGTCGAAGGAGTCGCATCTTACCAAATAAAAACCGTTGAAGACATATTGTAATTTCAGTTAACAGACGTGAAATAGTTTATTTTTTTTAAATGGCGCTCGTATAATATAATTAATACGCTGTGGCTCATGTAACGTTGTACTAATTACCAGGGTACAGGTCACATAGTGTATTACGTTATTTTTATACTTTTATTATTATGGAATTTTAATCCTTTATATATCGTGTAGCTTTTATCATGTGTGCATAATGCAGCTTTAAATATATCGATCTCATTATTGGGGAGGGGGGTCGTGTATTCTGTGAATCTGGCTGTTTAAAAGTGGCTCCTACTTTTATTTTATGGAACTTTAATCATTTCTATAAATTGTAGCTTTAATCATGTCTGCATTGTGTTTTGTTAGCACATGCTATTCTCTGGTTGTACCGGACAAGGAGTAGGGCCACCAGTCCAGTCTTGTTGGTTTTCCCCGGGTCCTCCGGTTTCCCCCCACTGATAATAACCTCTACACGGAAGCGAATTATTGAAATAAAATTAAACCATGCTAGTCCTGAAATGACCTAATTTTGTTGAGTGGTCGTTAAACCCAAGTTCTCTCTGTGTGTATGGTGTATCGATATTGTTATGGGGTGGGTTGTGTCGTGTGTCATGTGAATTATTGTTATTGGGGTTGGGTGGGGGTTGTATTGTGTGAATTTGTCAAGGGGGGGAGTTGTTTAATGTTGGTCACAGGTTCGATCCCCGTATCGGTTGAGAACGTTTCCCAGGTTTCCCAGGCGTGTTTGATCTTATCATTAGGGCAAGTCGTGGGCCTGGTAATAAAATTCACTTAATCTTGTCGTAACACTGCTGCCAGGGCAAAAGTTGTTTCATAGCGTATGTCCGTCTTCATTAGTCCAGTTTGTGCAGACGAATATGTCTTTGAGCCCCAATTTCATTTCCTCGGAATCACTGGTTGAATAAATGAAAATGAAATGAAATGACTTGCGTTTAACGAGCTAACTAATGTTCTGCTCTGACTAGGCTAACGAAGACGGATATTATTACGCAATGCAGTATACTGAATTCCAACTGCCAAGGGATCTTTTCCGTGCACGCCAATGTGTACACGGAACCTCGGAATTTCGTACCTGGGCTAACGAAGACGGGCATGCATACCATACAGTATGCTATCAGGGACAGTGGCACTATGGCATAATTTTATATCGAATTTCAACTGCCAAGGGACCTTTCCATGCAAGCTTATGTGTACACGGAACCTTTGGTTTTCGTCCAATCCGAAAGATTAGACAACGATTCTTGTAATAATAGATCGCCCAAATTAAATGCTTTATTTTGGCCTAAATCTAAGAGGTTTGATCACTTTAAATTAAATCATAAGGGGGGCGGGGGCCCGCACCCACCCGTAAAAAAAAACTTTGATTGATTAAGTCTGAGATTATCTTTATTGGGGTTTAAGTGGCCATATATTAAGCCATGCCTGCCGCAATAAACTACCTTTCAATTACTCCTAATAAAATCTACACTAGATCATATATCGTGCATTCCCTCAACAGTAGTTGCACTCTGGGTCAAATCAATTTCATTCAAGTCTTCTGCACCCAACGACTTACTAACCGGCTAACCCTCTTTATTAAAACGGTAAAAATCTGGTTTAATAATTGTTACAGACATATAACGATGTCTGTTAAACCTTGTAAATGATTAATATAGATTTTTATCTGCCAACTAAGCCCCAATCTGTTATTATTATATGGGAGAGTGCTACACGAAAATGCAATTTAAAAAAACAACAATCCCTTAATTATTAAATTTCATAGAGCACTATAACTGATGATGACAAATGTTAAAGTACTTGATTTGTGTAATGGTGCTTGAGACGATTATGATTCCACGTGGGCATAGACTAAAACATGAAACAGATACACTCAGCACCGCCTTAAACTAATAGCTCATACAAACTTGTCTGGAATCTCTTTATATTATAATACGGGAAATGATTGACATTGTTTTTTACAGACTAAAACCCCGTTTACATTACAAATTTTAAGCGTGCCAGGAACGGTACTTGGTACGGCGCTGTTATATTTTGTGTGGTGTAAACTGGTCAAACATAAGCGTGCCGTACTGAGTACCGTGAAAATCTGGCACATTGAAATGCGGTGGTCTATACACGGTACCAGGCGCGGCAAGGTTAAATTTTCTTAGTGTAAACGCTATCCGGTCTAAGAACGGTTTCAGTACAGATGACTGTGCATGCGCGAAACGAACCTTGACCTTTCCCCCGCAAACTTTGACAGTTCTGTTAAAATGGCTGCTCAAACTATATCAACCATCATAATTGTTTTCATCTGGGTAATTTGTATAGGTACGGGAATTAACTTTTCTGGGAAGAGTTCCACAATTGGCGTGCTTGGCGCGGTTCTGAGACCGGTTATTTAAAAGTAATGTAAACTGGTCAATTTCTTGAAATTTATCGCGGCCTGGTACCGCGCCCAGAACGGCACGCTTATCGCGGCCAAGTGTAAACGGGGCTTTAGACCTCATGCTGTCGATACAACCATCGAGCGAAAATACGCAGATAATATGTTAAAACCGCACATCAATTGAGCAACGTTAAGTGCAATGAATCAGTTTTGTATACGTAATCGATTCCACGATGCTGATACATTTGAATTCTATCAAGCTAAAACTAATTATGTTATAATAAGGCTTTTGTCACCGAGGGTCGCTTTAACAATAAATCTATATTTTATAGAAATAAAGACACGCCAACACAAACGATTAAATATCTATTACGTTGGTGTTAGTATCTTTTAATCCATCAAGATTCCTATTCGTGATTTATTGACTGGAAAGAAATCATGACTAAATACCTCGACTTAAACTCGTCACTTTCTCTAACTATCTGCTGATAAAGATGATACACCGGGCAAATAGCACGATTTATCTTTTAAGTGATTGGTTAATCATGTTTTAATGACGTTCACCTGACACGTCCCCTTTTATCGGTACCATTCACTTCCTTTTACAATTATCTTTATCTAACGGATAAAATTCTTAAAAACTCATTTCCCTTTTCTGAAATATTAATGAAGATGCATGCGTAATTTGTTTTTTTCAGCCACATATTGGACATTGTGTCGTTAAGTGACAGTACTAAAAAAAAAAGAAGAACATATTTAGAAATAATCGATGACTATAAGAGAGTTGATTAAATAAATGTCTGTGTTTAAACTTATTCCAATACAGCCATGCTGTACAATTAATTTAATAGCGTTTAGTCATGTGTGTGTGCCGACAAGTGCGTCTAGTCTTTTTTGCGTCATTGCAAAATATGACCGACAAGGAAAGATATTTATTAAATCACCGTATTTGTAAACCACCGTGCCATTCATTAGGTTGCGGTTTACTGCAAAAAAAAGCAGAGCGTATTTAGAAATAATCGCTGGCTTAAAAAGGTGTTAAGTCTAAATATTAAGGCCACCTTTCGTCGGGTTCACGAGATGTAAACAAGGCTAGCGCTAACCCTACCCGAAACCTAACCCCCAATCTCGTCAACAACCCATTTATATCTCGAGACCTTGACGAAATCTGTAATTGGCCTTAACATTTAGACTTGACCCTGATAAAGCTAATGAAACAAATATCTTTTTTGCAATATTTGGGGTACTGTTGACCAAAATACTGGGGGAGCCATTGACAAAAATGTAACTCACAGTTACGTATACAAATATCGCTTTACATTCAGTTGTCTATTCTTCCTGAATTAAAAACAACTTGCATTTTATCGTGCAGTTTCATTTTCTGAAATCAATGAAATAGACTATAAAATTTCATATTTCGATCAGGTTCCGGTTTCACGAAATTTTAACTAAAGATAAAATCCAAATTTTAGTAGATACTCAATTTTGATTTGTTAAGCACTAAAATCAATCTATTATTATCCAATCAAATTACTAAAATTTGAATATTATCTTAGTTAAAATTTCGTGAAACAGGCCATAAATTCCTTATCGTTTCGTCGCCACTCATTTCGATATTTTACCCCGTTTTACAGTGAACTGGTGATTTCATTTTTCTGACGCATAGCTACAAAATTGTCGTAGGTGACATAGGTCATAATGACAATTCATCATTTATTATATAGCACGAACAATATTAGAAAATAAATGCTCGGTCACGCGAGGAATTAGATTACACCGTTTAACATACACCGCAAATTAGCAACCGGTAGCTTTTAACGAAACGATGGAGCCATCGCCCCAGTCGCCATGGCACACTTATACCGACTTTTAAAATAATTGTTTTGTTTTTTTATATCAAATATCAATAGATATATTATACCCTGTGCAATTGATTTAGTGGGTTTCTGTCTGACTAAAGAGTTCCACTAAACCTAATAAATTAATACTCCGCGGTGATGTTGTCCGTGTCCAATGTTCATACACGATTTATCTGAAGAAAAAAAATTCCAGACGTAATAAAGCTGTAACCTTTTATAAAAAAAAGATCCTCGTGATCAGAGTATAGCTATCTAATAAATCCCACCCTTTAAGAATGGTTTTGTTTGTTTGTCTAGAAGTGCGAGAGACGTGATAGGGGGTAACGCTGTTAGCCGAAAACAGAATTAGTTTTATAGAAATAATAACAATTAGCCACTTTATTGTAAGCCCATAAAATCTTGCCCTTTGAGAAAGTTATTAGTCGAAAACTGAAAGAGAATTAAAGGCGATAAAAATTTGTTTTAATTTAGATCAATAAAATCCTATCTTTTGAGAAAGTATTTCGGTGTTTGTCCGGAAGTGTGAAACGCGATAAGGGTAAAGTTATTACCCGAAAACTGAAAATCTAACTAGGCTCACCGTATTAAAGGCACTAAACTTTAATTATTCGTAAGGAAGCGGTGTTTATAAGCTTAGCTTGTTACCGTAAGGAAGAAATGTTTATAAGCTTAGCTTGTTATCGTACCTTGTATTCTTTGTATATTTACCTAATCTTCTTTACAATTAATAAAATATTGTTTAAATCAAACTTTACTAATTTTGGTCAAGATAAAGTTAAGGAACTCGGTTTAAGAATTTGCTGTGTCTGTAAATGGGAGCTGTGGCTGGGGGTAAATTTATTCGCAGAAAACTGAAAACCGAATTAGTCTCAGATCTGGTCTTCTATTTATTTACTAATTCAGATTATCTGAACATAGGTTTTGTCTATTTATCAACAAATTAAATCAACCGATAAACCCATAATGAAGTAATTTGTTCATCCAATACGAACGACTATTTCTGATCCAGGGTAAAAAGGTTAGATTGTAGAATGTAATGGTGTAACGACTGGTTGTGGCATGCTAACCCACGAATGTATACCAACGCACGAATTAACACCAACCCACGAATATACCAACCCACAAATATACCAACCTCACGAATATACACCAACCCACGAATATACCAACCCACAAATATACCAACCCACAAATATACCAACCTACGAATATACCAAACCCACAAATATACCAACCCACGAATATACCAACCCACAAATATACCAACCCACAAATATACACCAAACCACGAATATACCAACCCACAAATATACTAACCTCACGAATATACACCAACCCACGAATATACCAACCCACAAATATACCAACCCACATATACACCAACCTACGAATATACCAACCCACAAATATACCAACCCACGAATATACCAACCCACAAATATACCAACCCACAAATATACACCAACTCACGAATATACCAACCCACGAATATACCAACCCACAAATATACCAACCAACGAATATACCAACCCACAAATATACCAACCCACGAATATACCAACCCACAAATATACACCAACTCACGAATATACCAACCCACAAATATACCAACCCACATATACACCAACCTACGAATATACCAACCCACAAATATACCAACCCACGAATATACCAACCCACAAATATACCAACCCACAAATATACACCAACTCACGAATATACCAACCCACAAATATACCAACCCACAAATATACAAACCTACGAATATACCAACCAACAAATATACCAACCCACGAATATACCAACCCACAAATATTCCAACCCACAAATCACAAATATACCAACCCACAAATATACCAACCTACGAATATACCAACCCACAAATATACCAACCCACGAATATACCAACCCACAAATATACACCAACTCACGAATATACCAACCCACAAATATACCAACCCACGAATATACACCAACCCACGAATATACCAACCCACCAATATACACCAACTCACGAATATACCAACCCACAAATATACACCAACTCGCGAATATACCAACCCACATATATACCAACCCACGAATATACCAACCCACAAATATACACCAACTCGCGAATATACCAACCCACAAATATACCAACCCACGAATATACCAACCCACGAATATACACCAACACGCTACTAATTACCTTTAAGTGTGGTGAATGTTAAGATTATTCAAGACATTCCCACGTGGGTATTCAAAATCTGATTACATGCATGGTGTTGATTGGCATGTCAATAACCGGGATATATTGCGCCAATTTGACGGGTCATAAACCGAAATGGTGTTCATTACCACGTCAGCACCAACCAGGCTATATGACGTCAAATTGACGTGCCGTTTTTAAATAGCTATTTATAATTAAATAATATTATGAATTTATTTCCAAGCCACATTGGAATCAGTAGTCAATAAAGGTATCATCTAGACGACCAATAGGTATCATCTAGAGAGAGGGGAGAGGGGGTCTACGCAATACAAACTTGGTCAAATCGGGACTAAAATTTGGTTTCAATAATTCGCTTGTGCGTAGGGTTCTTTAGCAGGTTTCTAACAGGTGATCCCACTCTTTGTCACGGGGAATCAAAACCACGATATTTAACCCAATGATCTTAAGCGTACGCGTTAAACCATTTTTGACATAAGTCGGTTAAGTGGACGTTGAATCCAGCTCCCGTCATAAAATGAAATCGAATTTAATGTCCATTCTGCTCCACCCGGGCCAATTAAGATGTGCACGCGTCAGGCAGTGTGCTGTGGTCGAAATTCTACCTAGACCAAGTGTCAAAGATTATTTTACGTGTACGCCAACGGATGCTAGGGACCCCAGTTTTTGTTGTATCCGAATCTCATCCCTTTCCCGCTACCACATGCATTAAGCTTTCTATAGTTTAATACAGTAGTGCATTGGTTCTTTAATGTCGGCTTCCAAATAAGTGACATCACAGGGATAAGACCAAGGGCAGTGGAAACTTGTTCCTGTATTTTAGAATATGATTTAGCAATCTTTCCATATGCGACCTTAGGCCATTGTGTGGTTTAGTGGAAAGTTATGTCCGTTAATCTAATGAAAAAACATATCGTTTGGTAGTTAATCAATAGAGAGGTCTATAACTTATTTCTCACTTTATCATAAGTACTTACCTGGGCAAAGGGGAGTAAGTAGAACTATCCTCTATTATTTTACAACATGTTCTGTATATACAAAACGTGCTTAAGCTTAAATAATGGCTTCCACTGGGGAATTGATATCAGTGTCAACTATGAGTATTATTATTATTTATCCAGTAAAATTATACTGATTGATATTACTAGATATCTGATAATTACTAAATATCGTTATAAAGTGCATTGTATTACTGACAGCATCCATTTAACTTGGTACATGATTCTTCCCTGATCGCCAACGTTCACAACAGCCATGAAATAGGCGAGAAATGAAATGAAAATTAATGGGGTTTAACGTCCTACTGTTCTGCATCGATCTGGGCTAATGAAGACGGGCCCACGCTACAGAGTGTACTATGAGGGAAATTTTGCCCGGATAGCGGCCTTCGGCCTACTCTTATATCAAATTCCAACTGTCAATTGATCTTTTACGTGCACGGGACCTCGGTTTTTGCCCCCCTCCCCTAACGCTAACGACTAGACAGCTGTCCTTGTCATGCCATCCGTTGTGCATCATTGACAAGGGAGAACCACGCCGGAAAATCTGGATGAATTTTCTCAGCCAATGTAGGGATCGAACACCCGATCTCCAGGATAGCGAGTCAGCGTCTTACCCACTTAGCTACCGTGATCGACTGAAATAGGCGAGGGGAAACAGTCAGAGAGTTCGGACATATTGACTCAATACACCTTACTGTCGTATTTTCAGTAAACTCGGCTGTTATCGTGTTAAAGTTTCATTTCCTGTCCATTTATTTTTACAAGGAGTTTTCAGAGAAATTATAAAAAAAAAACCTATAACGGTAAATCTCTTAGATCTTTGGGGTATATTCTATAATCTTTAAGTGACATTTAGTGATTGGGGAGCACAATAACAGAACACAATTTTTATGAGAAACAATCACTGGTTTTAGTCTAAAAGCACGACGTTTCGACAAGTATCTCCTTGTCGTTATCGTTTTAGAATAAAACCAGTGATTGTTCTTCCCATAAAAATTGTGTTCTGTATATTCTATGCCCGGAAAAACTTGCGGTCTGAAATTCGGGGGCGACTTTGTATATATACAGGATAATTTCATGTTGTTCTTCTGAAAGTTCTTCTTTGGACCTGTAACGGCTTATTCTTCCCGGGTAGAGTTTATTCCATGAGAAAATATGATATAATTTTTTTTCTTACGGGAATTCTTGGATATATGTAAACATACACGGTTTTTAAGCAAGATAAAGTCCTCGACTTCGGTTATGCTGGGAAAGAAACACTTAAGAAAAAACCCTCGACTAAAAAAACCTCGGCCTGCCCCCCTCCTTTTTCTGTCTCTCGGATGATATTCTCCAATCTTTATTTCCCCTGCATAACCTCAGTCTCATGTTTTATCCTACATATAATCTTTCTACAATAACATAGAACCAAATAAGTTGGAATATCGAGGGAGAGAAAGAGAGAGAGAGAGAGAGAGAGAGAGAGAGAAAAATGGGGTTTAACGTCCACTCTAAACAAACTAGGTCATTTTGGGTCTAAAGTATGGTTTTCAATTTTTATTTCGATAATTCGCTTGCGCGTAGGGGTCTTTAGCAGTGGGAGGAAACCGGAGCGCCCGGAGAAAACCAACGAGGTTGAGAAGGCGCCCCTATCTCCATATCACATACGCTCACACTGGGGCTCGAAACCACAGCCGCAATAGATATGTAACAAGCTAATTATAAATTTAACGAACTTTTCGTCAGAGTGTGAAATAGCATTTAGGTATGATTAATATTAATCCTTTTGTGGCTTTTAGTGATTGGAGACATAACGGAACTAACACAAATATATTGGAAATTAATCACTGGTTTAATATACACAAGCACGACGTTTCGATAAGTACAGTGATTGTTTCCCATGTAACTGTATTAGTTTTCTTATGATTAATATTCATTACAGATCAAATCTAGAAACTTTTCTACGTCATGGACTGTATATATTATCTCTACCGATGACTTTTAGATTGAACTATTTTGGTATTGGGAATTACCATTCATTCGACTAGAGATAAAGGGACATAATTTCATAGAGGAGCCAGTTCCACGTGACCTCATTGTATACCGCACAGCATTGTTTTCCTGATGTGTTGAATAAACGTTAGTTTTTGTCGTTAATATAGAATTTAATCCCTATACATCGAAACCTGGCCCTGGTCACGTGGAACCGCCTTTTTACTGGCGACGCCTGGTGGGAATTCCTTCAGCAGGGACGCCCATTAAGTCTATCCAGTTACTAAATGTCCCTCAAAGATTAATAAAAAGTTTTCTATTTCATAGACTGTATATTTTTTCTCCACCGATCTTTTTTAGATCGTACTATGTTCACAAAGAACTCCCCACGGTGATAGAAATGGGGATTACCTTTCACTCAGTAATAATTAGGTCGTTTCAGGTGAATATGTTTTGCTGTTTTACTGGGGCGCGGTGGGAAACCAGAGTACCTGGGGTCAACCCATGAGAATGAACAGGCAGTAGTTTAGTTCTTGGACAATAGACTATTTATTGCGCCAAAAATTAATGAAATGAACTGAATTTGGGGTTTAACGTCCTACTGTTCTGGTCCGAATGGGACATGCATACGCCATATAATACGTTATGAGGGAAATGTTGTCTCGACAGCGACGCTACAGTTTACTCTTATATCAAATTCCAACTGCTAAGAGGTCGTTTACGTGCACGTGAATATCTACACTTGACCTCGGTTTTTTGTCCAATACATTGTCCCTTGCCAGGCTCTCTGTCCGGCACCACTGCCAAGTGAGAACGACGCCGGAAAATCCCGATGAACTTTCTTGACCACCGCAGAGATCGAATATTAAAACAAAAATTAAACATGACATAGTTTTATATGGTCAGATCCGATTTCAGTGTGATATATGAAAGATAGATAGATGATGTGTAATATTATTATAATTATAGTAGGTGTCTATAATTAATGTTACAATAAAAGGTTTTGGTACTTATAGGTATTAGAATTATCTCCATCGTGAAATATTAATCTGGTTGGTCACATTTATAGACATTGTGATTATTTACAGATCGTGTGGGAATTTACTGATATTGCGAATATTTACAGATATACACAAATATTAAGATAGGTGACTATACAGGACATTGTTTGTTAGCTATGCGAACTCCTCAAATGTAAAATAGTATCTAGTTTTCTTGAAATGCTATCCTTCTACGGATACGACTCCCGTCACGCTTGTAGTTAACTGAAGCGATAGTTTGTACGGCGATGTCACTTCGTTGGAAGCGGACACTAAAGTAAGTTAATTCACACACCCGAAGACTTGGACCAAGATTTCGGAAGAGGAGTGTCTTTTTATAGACCTGTTGAGAAGAGGGGAGATTATCACACGCCTACTGTGGACTAGATGGGATCGGGCTAGGGGTAGGAAATCATAAAGCTGACCCTAATCTAGAATTCCCTACAGAGGAATCTAATTTGTGTATGTAACTTCCCCACCCCTCTTTTTTAAGGCAGACACTCTTCCCCAATAGTATTTAAAATAGACAACACTTTTCAGTAACCGAAGTTACTGTGTATAAAAGGAATGCCGACCACCTATATATTTATAAATAGCTGAACCGTCCCTTTAAATACAAATAACGTTGACCTTTAACCAATTATAGATCGTGCCTATTTTTGACTTTCAATATAAAAAACTTACATTATTAAGAGTTCAATTAACTCATATCTAGAACATAGAAACAGCATTAGAGTCAGATATTAGTACTTATTATAAAACTAATGGGATTAAACGACAAGTACTAATGTATTTCAGTATTAGTAAATAATTAAACGCATCATATGTAAAGATGATTATTACTATATGAAATGTATTGGTCACAGAAACAATAGATAATTTGTTGATGGTATAAATATACGCAATTGATTGAATCAAATGGGTTTCTCAATTATGCTCTATCCATCCCTAGATTCTGAATTTTTTAGACACACGTCTGAATATCGAAAAACGAGTAAGTAGCTTATTTATCGTTATTCGCCAATAACGGAAAAAGGAATATTGAGCTAAATTCACATTGCGGACCCTAATAGCCTGTCGACATTGACGTTAAATATTGGGTGAATAATTGGGTTGGACAAAATACATGTGTTATACAACTTGTCAAAGATTCTTGTGTGCAACTCATTCTTTCAATTAGTGAAAACTTACGGTCGGTCCACGAATCCATTCACCTGATTTGCTGTTTATTACTTGCAATATCTGTGTATTCTGTCTTGTCCGCTGGTTTATCTTTTAGATTTTGTTTTGTGTGTAGTGCGATCCTCCTGCACGTGGTAGATTATTTGTATGGAACACACAACCCTTGGTTTCTTGATATATGATTATGGCGCGATGTTTCAGCAAGTGTTCTGGTGTCGTATTTTAACACAGGCGATAGAGAGAAATGGGGTTTAACGTCCGCTCGACAGAAACTAGGTCATTTCGAGACTAACATATGTTTTAATTTAATTTCAATAATTCGCTGTGCGCGTATGGGGTCTTCGGCAGTGGGAGGAAACCGGAATACCCAGAGAAAACCCACGAGGTTGGGAAGACGACCCTACTCATTGTCAGGTACAGCCGGGAGGTCAAACCACGCCAGTTGACTCAATGACAGGCTTAATGATATAGCGCGCACGTGCTAACCATTCGGCCATCCAACCCCCGATTAACACAAATGATAGTCAAATGATAGTCAACGAGTATAAATAACAGAAATACTGGATGACTTCTTCATTACACATATATAAATTATAATAACCCTTATTGTAAAAATGAACATGTCTTTGTTGATGTAGAAAATGCAATATATCGTTTATACAATATACAATAATCTGTTCTTGGAACGCTTAAGAAAACACTACTTGTTGAAACGCCGCGCATATTTTAAAAATATACCAATAAATAATCTTTATTTTTGTACGATTCTTTCATCCGAACTAAAGGTGTATTTTTTTTCTCCTAAACGATTTGCTTAATGAGGTATTTAATGGTGTGTGGAAATAGAAAATAACACTGCTAATTAGTCAACAGAAACTGAAAATAGTATTCTCGCATTGTTTGACGCAACTGAAAATTATAAACATGTTACAATTGAAAGAACATGCAGACGGAACCATTGATGTGTTTACCTTTCAGATATCAAGACGATCATTAACAATATTTAATATTTTATTCCCAGGTCTCTCAATACAATTTAAGAGAGAGAGAGAGATTGGAGAGAGAGAGAGAGAGAAAGATGGTTTAATTTTAATTTAACAAATCGCTTGCGCCTAAGGGTCTTTCGCAGTGGGAGGAAACCGGAGGATCCAGAGAAAACCCACGAGGTTGGACAATACAATTTAAGAGTATCTAACAAATTCTCATGGGTTGTCATTTCTTAATTCATCTTGATTCAGTAGTTAAAAGCATGTATTTTTTTTGAGGGAGGGGGGGGGGTAATGATTGGATTAATCTATTTTATTTACCTGCGCCTGTTGAAATTTATAAAATAAGTTAAGAGTGTGACGTCAGTCTTAAAGACAGATATATTATTGAATGTCACTTGTGATACTTATTATAGAGATACCAATCCATCAAGTAAGCACTTGCCTGGAAATTTTCATTCTTCACAATTGACCATGGGATATTATTGTGTTTAAAGCTGTGGTGGCCGATTGGTTAGCGCGTGCACGTTGCATCATGAGGTCTTTCATTGTGTCAACTGGCGTGGTTTAGTTTCCCTGGTTGAACGGGACAAGCAGTAAGGTCGCCTGGCCAATCTCGTGGGTTTTCTCCGCGGGTTCTCCGGTCCCCCCCCCAAGGCTAAAGACCCCTAAAATTGAACCATATCCTTGTCCCAAATTGATATTCTTGGTTTCGAGTGGACGTTAAACCCCATTTCTCTCACTCTCTCTGTATTTAGAACTGTGATTGCTAGATTGTAGCAACATATTCCAAAACCCCAGTCCGGGCACCGTTCATTAGAAATTAACTTCAATAAACAATAGAGGTACCGTGTACAAATTGGCGTGTACATAAAAGATCCCTTGTTAGTTAACAATCAGACGGAAACGCAAATGTCGGGGCAACAATTATCTCATGGAACTCTACGTGACGTAAGCCTGAGAGAGAGAGAGAGAGAGAGAGAGAGTGAGAGAGAGACAGACAGGGGGTCGGAGTTTAACGATTCCAGTGTGGTATATGGAGAGAGAGAGAGAGAGAGAGAGTGTGTTTAACGATTTCAGTGTGATATATGAAAGATAGATAATGTGTAATATTATTATAATTATAGTAGGCGTCTATAAATAATATTACAATAAAGGGTTTTGTATTTATAGGTAACCTGTAACGTCGTTGTAAAACTGACTGTTTGATAATTTAGTAAAGTAACCTGTAACGTCGTTATAAAACTAACTGTTTGATAATTTAGTAAAGTAACCTGTAACGTCGTTATAAAACTAACTGTTTGATAATTTAGTAAAGTAGGAACGGCTTCAGCGCCTTCTAGAAAAATTCAAAAGTGTCTGGATGGCGTCAAGGGGAATTATGAGGATGTAACTGAAGCCAAGTTAGAATTATCTGAAGGCTTGGACATTTTTATTTGCACCGAAGCTACAAGATCAATTATTTCAATTACCGTCGTCAATGGATTATACTTGCAATTGTATCTGGTAAACAAACATTTAAATAACCGTATTATGGCTGTGTTTTATGTCGTTGTTAAATGGCGGTAATCCCAGTAACACATGTCATGTCTCATTGCATCGACAACTAAAGACGTACAATTAAATTTTCTAGTCTCCACATAATCTATATCAAAATAAAAACCCAACCTACTAGATGGTTCGGTACAGTAAGGTCATTTATCATTCGTGATAGACCTCAACCCTTTTGTCCTTAAAAATGCGAAAACACAGATCTTAATTCGTTTCGTTTTTATAGTCTTACTTGTTTTTACTACACTAGGATCTGGAAGAGTTGTTATATAACCAGCGTTCTGGATATGAGGGATTAGCCAATGTAATAGTCTGTGAGTTGCCCACTAGAAACACCAACTCTGATTGGTTAATTAAATGCCTGACGTCATAGGGTCAAAAGCATCCCGTATGACCTCTGAAGCGACCCTCCACTACAACCAGCCACATCTTCATGTAGTGTAGGCCATCGAAAGTATAAACTCCGATTGTGCAATAATGAAAATACTATATATCAATAAAATAAAACCAAGTACGAACAATCCAAACCATTAGACGAAATTCGAAGTCCTAAATAAACATGTAATCGTGCAATAATACTTCCCCATGCTTACTGGATAGTTCATAAGGTATATCATTGAGTCAACTGGCGTGGTTTCGATTCCCCGCAGTTAGCACTATATCCTTTAAAATACATATGAAAATATTATATTGAAATGATATTGATCCATGTTTGGTTGTGTGATTTATTTGCAATAATTATGATAAATGTACCATGAACTCGTTTGTATTCGGACGAAATTGTTTGGACGCTATATACCATTGTTATAGTTTGGTATTTGGCCCAGTGTCTTGTTTGTAAAAAGAAATGGAATGTGGTTTAACGTCCTACTGTTCTGCTCTGACTGGGGTAATGAAGACAGTATGGAATGGGTGATATTTTGCCCGGGCAGCGGCACTGTGACCTACTCTTATATATCGAATTCCAACTGACAAGGGATCTTTTATGTGTACGCCAATGTATACACAGGTAGGTTTTTCGTCCCATCCGAACGACTAGATAGCTGTCCTCTTCAGGCAATCGGAACTGCACCCCTGTCAAGGGGAAACCACGACGGAAAATTCCGATGAAGTTTCTCGGCCAATGTCAGGATCGAACACGCGACGTCCAGGCTAGCGAGCCAGCGTCTTACCCACTTAGTCATGGCTCCGTCTTGTTTGTTGTTTTCAATGACGCGGGACGGTGATACACACCAACCGCTGACATTTGCTGGATTCCGTTCCACCGGTCATTGATTGAATTCCTGACATGACTACCTCAAAACTTTGTTAATAAAGAGATGAGTTCTAGTGAATCTAAATTGAAAGGGTAGAACTATTACTTGAAATAGATCTGATAATAATCCTAATTTATAATGAGAGTAATTAATTATTATCTGATATTGATGCGATATAAATGGAAGTTAAGAACAGGGTCTTTAGTTGATTTAAATATGGCTACTAAAGCTTTCAGTACTAGAGCTAGGTTTATATTCATCTATCACGTACAGTCAGATTGGTCGCCATTTTCTATTGTTACGGCTAAATGAACAATCTTCACAAATCATCGATGTCCAATGTTCCGCACGGTATGACTATTGAATATCAATGGATGCTTTATCAAAGACACATAATCCCTCATAAAGTCTGTCATTTTCCTCCAAGATTAAATAAGATATTAATTAAAACTGCGAAGAACGTTTGTCAGTAATATTGTTTACGTGTACTATGTGATATATCAATGACGTAAAAGATAAAACCTGGGGGCAATTCCAGAGCCACTGTGGCTAAGTGAGTAGGATGATGGCTCGCTAGTCGAGAGGTCGCGGGTTCACTCCCGGTGTTGGCCTATGTGTTAGTTGTGCAGGACAGAGGGCGTGGTAAGGACAGATGTCTAGTCGTTGGGCGTGGAGTCTGGCGAAATAAGAAGAATTAGTGATTCTTTGGTAAGAAAGGCCTTGTCTGTTTCGTGTCAAGAGTTGTAATAGCAGATAAATAGCAGCTACCAAAGCAAGCCTACGTTTTAGGCGATTCGCCATTTTGTACAATTCACGTGGTCTTACGATCGCAACGTGTGCCCGCTCGTAATCGGCCACGATCAGACGATCAAATACGCTCGTCTGCCCATAGTTTAAGAAAACAATTTCTTGATGACATATTAACCCTGTTTTACCATGATTGGTGTTTTCTTTCTATTTCTCTGGATTGCGCCAATTGCGAGATAATTCATAATAATTGTCCAGAAATAACATTCACATGTCACATCTAAAATCACCTGTTACCAAAACACACGAGTGTCGGTTTAAACGTTTCTGATTAAATGTTGACATTCTATTTGGGAAATTATTTGTCTGAATATTCAAATCCATATCACCACAATGTATTGTTAGAATATATCGCTATATTATAATGTCACAATGTCTGGAAAAGGACCCCAGAGAGATATATTGAGTACTCTTCAAATGAATGACAGAATCAGTAATTATTGGCATGACTTAACAATATCAGTAGATTTTAATGAAAAGTATTGAGTTATACTCGGTTATTTTTAACAGGGAATATATAAATTAAGTATAGTCAATACACGTACTCAAATGGAAAAATTAGGAAAAATAGAAAATTAAATGAAATGGAGTTTAACGACCGACATTTTGGCCCATCCAGTGGAATTTTTCGCCTAATCTTTTATGTGCATGGCAACGTGTTATACGCGGGACCGTGGTTTTCGTTCCATCCGGATGACTAGACATTATTAATTCCCAGGCCCTCCGTCTTGTATCACTGACAATGGGAAACGACCCTGATAATTCACGAGGAACATTTTGGACTAACATCGCGAATTCTGGTTTGTGAGCCTGTTTCACACTCACGGGGTTTACTCCCGAAATGACCTAGTTGTATTGAGTGGACGTTAAACCCCATTTCTCTCTCTCTCTCTCTCTTTCACACTCACGGAGAAATAGCAATTCGACTGCCCACGTGACAAATGGTTTATAATTGAAAAGGTTACCCAGTGTACATACTTGTGTGAAAGGGTATTTTTTCTGTTCCCTGCCGAGAATATTTTTTTTTTCAGGTTGATTCACACGTGTTTTGTTGTCTTTATGAAACCATTCTACTCGAAATCTATTCACCAACCTAAAGCTGTTTATTATTAGTATAAATCTTAAATTAGTCTTATTTATTTCCTTAACTATTTCTTTTCTTTTAAACTGAAGCTTCCGGTGGTCGGACCAAATAAATGTCACGTGTCCACACTTAGTCCATGGTACAAGTTTTTACTATGTCTAGCGCGAACCTACTTTTCTAATTTACGATATACCTATCAAAATAATATATATATATCGTTATTTGCATCTTTCAGCATTCAAATGTCTACACCTACGCCCTTTATCCGTGGTACTTTTTTTCACCCCAAATTTGTATTGTACCTAGCGCGAACCCACTCTCCTTATCAACGATATGCCTTTCAACATATATAAATTGTTATTTGCATCTTTCAGCATTCTTGTACAGCTTAGTACAGCGTTCTTGTTTAATATCTGTAGATGTTATAACTTATACAAGAATGTTTCTCGTGTGGTAACATCAAAGAAAAAAATATTACAAAAAAACTACACTTAAATGTCAAAAAGAAAAACACATGTGTTTAATACTGATGTAAGTAATCCTATATGGTGTATAGAAACAGTTTCCCCGTGTAGATAAGTAATAATATATCTTATATCTATTATTACCTATGGTTAAAGTAAAGGTTATAATAATGATTTATTGTATTTCATACTTGAATGGTCATCAATAGTATAACTACCAGATTAAACCGGAAGTCATCATCAGTCAGATTATATAGCGCATCACGTGGTATTGGTATTTCACATCCTGGCACTGATACCCTGTTTCTGAAGAATGGTATTTACAAGACTTCCAATCTGCCAATAATGTCAAAAACTACGTCTAACCACTACAAAAATAATTTGTTGAAAGAGAATTTGGGTCAAGATGATTTCGAGTTTGTGATACGTGAGGATTGCATTTTGATTGTGAAAGTACAGAAATAAGATGGCGGTCGCTGTAGGTGGTTCAATGATTCTGTTTTTAGTACATTCATGATGAAACCATCAGCATCAAATACAATTTCCTGTTCTTTATTACCACACTTATTCTTAAAATAACCCATATTTATGTATGAAAAAACAACACCGTTCTATTTTTTATTCATCAAAGGTCATGAGTAGGCCAGCCTAATTAAAATATGTATTTTCTATTTGTGGTAGTTTGTGTGGATTAGTTTGTAAGAAGTAAGAGATTTGGGCCGTTTTGATTAGGTAAAATATACTTGCCTGATATAACCACCCGTATGAAAGTTATATCTTGCATTTAGTTTCGTTTCTTGTGGTTAGCCGTCGTGATACGGTTAGTGTGACAAAGTAATACATACATAGAACTTTTCTAGATTTGACATTATATTATATTGGACATTTTCAACTATAAACAACTTCTGCTAATGTGTTCAATATGTTATTTACGGGCAACACACAAATGACCTCTCCTAGTTTTGACAATGCGCACGATCTCATTAAATATCTTATTTATCCATATGTTATTTATAATCTACACATGTTCTATGTGTTGAACACTCATCAGAACTTCGCGACTTAAATGGTAGGACGAGTTGTAGTTATAGAAACTATAATCTCAATTCCAAATAAGTTAATCTGTCATGTATCATTATTCTTAAGGACTGTATGCTTTATAAAGCCAGAATTATCTGACAGTAAGTCAGACTTGAATAGAGCTCCTTCCGATCTATGTCTATTCTATGTTCTCAATAAAGATCTACCAACTATGCTGATAGTCTCTTATCTGTAGTGTAACAGGTAATAGAAATGGTGCACGTGAGCCAGACATAGCGTGTACAAGTCCTAGCCGCAGGAAATCTTGTTAGTTGCAGAAGTTAGATTTCAAGACGATCATTGGCCACTGATTGAAGACAGAAGAATGGTATCTATAACTTCTGAATGGGATCCCGGAGGAAAACCTTTGAAAAAGACGAAGTTTCCGGACGTTTTCTAAGGTAGGTACATTATTTCCTAACAATTTGACCATGGAAAGCCAAACAGACCAAGGGATAATTTTAATCGATTTTTAAGGTTAGGGATACGCTAAATGTAAGGTTTTAAAATGAATGTCAAACTAGTAAAATAATTAATTTAGGGAATAAGTTAAGGAAAAAAGTTAAGTTTTAAAACAGATGGACGATCGCAAGGTAATCATAATATAATAGCAATGAAGAGGCGTGTGTCACACGTTAGATGTGGGGTTTTGGGCGATTTCCACATCTAGTCAGTGTCACAAAAAACTGCAAAATGCTATCAAAGTAGTAGATGTAATACGTTGTTCAGTGACTGAGAATAAATACGACTCGTAAAATTGAAAAGGTAAAACTAAGCTAAAAGAAATAAATTATGTCTCCGAACTATAAATCTAGATTGTAATAATGTAATGTTGTGTTATATATGTCCAATTAATGTATATGTGTTTAACTGGGTATTTTTCCGGTATGGATCTGTGTAAAATTTATGTTTATGGGTAAAGGAATATGCCCAAGGGAAATTTGAACCTGACTGGCCCTTTGTAAATTCGCGAGTAGCGTGTGGGTCGGTATTAGGATTTAAATACTGGTTTAAAGTGAATCAGGGTGCATTGCAATATATAGCGAATAGCTTATGCAATATAACTGTTTCTGGATTATTCGTGTAGTTTTGTTTTGTTAAAAAAGTATAAATTTGTGTTAAAAACGTGAAAATATACCATGGTAAAATCGGTTATTTAAATTTAATTGTTTGGATGTGCGATGATATAGCATGACGAATAAATTTTGAATTTCCTCATATATCATGTGTAGCGTATACGTAAAACCATACTCATGTATTGGCAACTTATTTGTAAATTGTTGTTTGTTATAATTATGTGTTAATAGGGAATATAATACATTCAGGTCTTGAAATAAATACTGATCATATTTGTTTAAAGAAATGAATTAACAATAAGATTTAAAATGTTCATAGGGAGATCTATATGGAAATTTGCAAACGGAACGTGTCTGTCTTATCTGATCTCAGTGTGTTAATTAGCACACATGCTGCTACCAGCTTGGGTTATACAAGCAGGTTCGTATACGCCATGTTAAAAGGTGTACCTTTCTATCCTATACCCTCCGTGTTAACTGTTGGTGTATAGCGTTACACAGTAAACCGATACGGTTAAGATAATTAATTAAAGATGATTTGTTAATTATGAGATAAAACTGTTCACTGTCAGTAAGTAAGGAGAATACTAATTACTGTAGGTGATAAGTACTAATTAATGCTAATAATTGTTATTAAGGGGACAGATTGAGTTGTATTTGTTAATAGTTTATTCAGTTAAATGTAACTAGAATTAAGGTTTAATACAGGTATATTCCCAATAAAGTAACTCCGATTTTAATTTTAAAATAAACTTAAGCGTAATTTTATGATTAAGATATAATCACATTCAATTAAAATAAATGTTATAAATTAAGGGTAATGTAATGGTAATTGGTCTAATTGGGTAAGTACACTGGTCATTTTAAAGGGATTTATTGTACCATATCTTAACGCGAAACAACAACGAACATCACATGGGAATTCCAGAAGGAATCTGAAGTGAAGATTGCAGCAGTTTTTACCATCATCCAATTAGCTGTGCAAGAATCAGAACTGTGAATAGTCCATCTAATTTGGAAGTGTTAAAATCAGTGAACATATTGACATTGAAACAGTGTTTTTTTAAATGTGTTTTATAGTATAACCACATAGTCATTTTTTATATCGTATTGTAGCATGTATATCCGTGTATTTATATTGTAGAATCTTAATTGCCACATTTAGAGCTTTACATATATATTGTATTGTATTTAATGTATGTTAGATAACAACACTTAAAAGGATTAGTGTCGGCTGAGACCGAGGACGAGAATACGCTCCATGGAACAGATGATTCCACATCAACATTAAGACATAATCAAATGACATTAACTTTGTCATCATTTAGTCAAGAAGAATGGCAGAATTTAATGGTGTAGCGAGAGGTGTAGACCCAATAAATGGTATTGTTCTACATGAAATCTAGAACCACTGTTGCTCCAGTGCAATATAAATCGCGGGGTTTTTTTTTTTTTTTCATTATATACTCAGTACTTTTTATATCGTGTTAGATGTCTTAATTGTGTGTGCTGTTTTATTCCGTGTGTAATATACTTTTATTAATGTGGTATCCTGAGTACTCTTTTTACATCGTGTTAGCTGTCGTATATCATATGTACTGTTATTATTTCATGTTTGCTGTATTATATCGCGTTTGCTCTTCCTAATTCGTGTGTAATGTAATTTTATTGTGTGAAACATCAGTGTATACAGATGAAGACAATGTCCCACATGTGAGAATTGTGTTTGTTATGTCCTTTTGGTACATAACTCGTGGGTGATGAAGGAATGTGACAAAGTAATACATACATAGAACTTTTCTAGATTTGACATTATATTATATTGGACATTTTCAACTATAAACAACTTCTGCTAATGTGTTCAATATGTTATTTACGGGCAACACACAAATGACCTCTCCTAGTTTTGACAATGCGCACGATCTCATTAAATATCTTATTTATCCATATGTTATTTATAATCTACACATGTTCTATGTGTTGAACACTCATCAGAACTTCGCGACTTAAATGGTAGGACGAGTTGTAGTTATAGAAACTATAATCTCAATTCCAAATAAGTTAATCTGTCATGTATCATTATTCTTAAGGACTGTATGCTTTATAAAGCCAGAATTATCTGACAGTAAGTCAGACTTGAATAGAGCTCCTTCCGATCTATGTCTATTCTATGTTCTCAATAAAGATCTACCAACTATGCTGATAGTCTCTTATCTGTAGTGTAACATTAGGTCTACGGATATGCTTGGTCACAGAACTATAGATTTCCTCAATGACTTTTTTAAAGCCCCAATACCACCCTTGTTGTAACTGAATAATATGCCCCAATCTTTATTCTGATCAACAATTTGTACTATTCTACAATATTCCAATTAATAAATGATACAAATTTCATCTTAACACACCTAATTTTAAAAATTGGAAAAATCCAACTACATGCCGTAACATGGTTTGAAAAGCTTTACGTAAACACTTTCAAATGCAACTTTAAACATATTTTCGAACCCTCTGAACAATTAAGAAGGACACTTAAACATCTTGTAGTTAGAATAAGGCTAGTTTTTTTTCTGGACCTGTCAATAGTGTTATTGTCCGTTTAATGGTTTATCATATATGTGGTTCACCATGATGGAAATCTCGAGAGACACAAAACGAAGTAGCACATAGTGAACACTTTAACAGCTACCCGCTCTACATTTCAAATTAACAAACCTCCTAACTCTGCCAAATAAATTCATTATTAATCCCCAACCAACACTTCGTACAAAACGTTAATTCTGGACTCCTTTCCTCTACACAAATAGTTAAATAAAAATCGGGATGCAAAAGTGGTGGGTGGGGTGAACAATACGAGGGTAAATAATTGTGGTCTGGATCAATTTAAGGAGCGTGTGTTTTGTTTAATTTACATCAAGTCAGTGAAATTAACTCTTTGTCCAGGTAGTAAATCGCAATAATGATCTACTTTTAATGACCTAAACTTATTTGATTTCGGTTAAAATAAAGTATTGAATTTTGTGGATTTTGTATGTCGATAATTGATAATAAAACTCTAAGCGATTTGGTTTATTTTGAATGTACAGATAATGCGTGTATGTCGGCTTGTTTACTTGTCTTAGTTTTAATTTGAACTGACTGTGCGTTGACCGTGGCAACCTGACATTGGACTAGTAAAAGGGTAGACTTTAACGTCGACCTTGCGATACCCATAATAGAAAAAAGGCGCGATGACCGCCTCGAATGCTATGGAATGTGGAATTGGAATTGGCTTTAGATGTGCGATGACCACGGCAACCCAAAATTAGACTTGGGAATGGTAGTCCTTAACTTCGACATAAAACAATGATCGCCTCAAATGTTATATTTCTGAAGCAATGGTCCGAGAAATCCCTCTCTGGCCATTGCTGGGTTGGCTTCTGATACTTGAACTTTTGCGGGAGTGTGTCTATTCTTCCCGTTCAACCAAAGATGAAACCTGGAGGCCATTCCAGAGCCACTGTGGCTAAGTGGGTAGACGTTGGTTCGCTAGGTTAGAGGTCGCGAATTCGCTACCGGTGTTGACTGAGGAAGTTCATTGAGATTTTCTGACGTGTTTCCCTTGTCAGTTGTGCAGGGCGGAGGGCCTGACAAGAACAGCCGTCTAGTCGTTTTTACAAGTTACGTACGTGTACGCTCTTACGACGATCGCTACATGTGCCCGCTCGTCATCGGCAGTAAAAAAATCGCTGGCGAATTTCAATCGCCGCGATCAGGCGAAAAAATACGCTCGTCTGCCCATAGCTTATAAAAACAATTTCTAAATGACGTATTGACCTTTTAGCGTTCATGTAATTGGTGTTTCCTTTCTACTTCTCTGGATTGTGCCAATGGCCCAATTGTGAGATAATTCCTAATAATTGTCCAAAAATAAGTGAATATATAAATTAAGCATAGTCAATACACGAACTCAAATGGAAATTTCAAGCAAAATCGAAAATTAAATGAAATGGAGTTTAACGACCGACATTTTGGCATCATCCGTCTAATCTTTGCAGGCTGCCAACTGCCAAGAGTTAATTTACGTGCATGACAAGGTGTACGCGGGACCTTGGTTTTTCGTTCCATCCGAATGACTAGACACTATTCCTTCCAAGGCTACCAGTCTTACACCATTGACAATAGGAAACGACGCTGAAAAATAACGAGGAACATTATCGACCAACATCGGGAATGTGTTCAACACCTTCTGATTAGTGAGCCAGTGTCATACTCGCGGGGTTTCCCGGAAAAGTCGAGACATAGGAATTGGATTGTCAACGAGACAAATCGTCTATAACCGAAAAGGTTACCCTGTGTCGCTGCTCGGGAGAAAAGGCATCATTTACACAAGTTACGTTCTCTGTCGAGAATATGTATTTTTCAAGTTGATTCACAAATGTTACGTTGTCTTTATGAAAAATTTTACTCGAAATCTTATTACCAATCTAGCTGTTTATTACTGGTATAAATTTTAAATTAGTCTTATTTATTTCCTTAACTATTTATATTCTTTTAAACTGCAGCTCCCGGTGGTCGGACCAAATAAATGTCATGTGTCCACACTTAGTCCATGGTATACTTTTTGTTAACCCTTTTTTCTTACTGTGGCTAGCGCGAACCTACTTTTTTTTATTAACGATATACCTATCAAAATATCTATATCGTTATTTGCATCTTTCAGCATTCAAATGTCCACACCCTTTGTCTGTGGTACTTTTTTCACCCCAAATTTGTAGTGTGTCTAGAGCGAATCCACTCTTCTAATTTACGATATACCTTTCAACGTATTAATCGTTATTTGCATCTTTCAGCATTCTGTACATCCTAGTACAGCGATCTTGTTTAATATCCATAGCTGTAATAACTTATACAAGAATTCTTATCGTGTGGTAACATCAAAGAAAACATCCATGGAAATCACCGAAAAAAATATTACAAAAAAACTACACTTAAATGTCAAAAAAGCACATGTGTTTAACACCGATGTAAGTAATCCTATATGGTGTATATAGAAACAGTTTCCCCGTGTAGATAAGTAATAATATATCTTATATCTATTACTACCTATAGTTAGGGTAAAGGTTATAATAATGATTTATTGTATTTCATACTTGAATGGTCATCAATAGTATAACTACCAGATTAAACCGGAAGTCATCAACAGTTAGATCATATAGCACATCACGTGGTATTGGTATTTTACATCCTGAAACTGATACCCTGTTTCTGTAGAATGGTATTTACAAGACTTCCAATCTGCCAATAATGTCAAAAACTACGTCTAACCACTACAAAAATAATTTGTTGAAAGAGAATTTGGGTCAAGATGATTTCGAGTTTGTGATACGTGAAGATCGCATTTTGATCGTGGATGTACAGAAATAAGATGGCCGCGGTCGCTGTAGGTGGTTCAATGATTTTGTTTTTAGTACATCCATGATAAAACCATCAGCATCAAATACAATTTCCTGTTATTTATTACCACACTTATTCTTAAAATAACTCATATTTATGTATGAAAATACAACACCGTTTTATTTGAGATTATTCATCCAAGGTCATGTGAAGGCCAGCCTAATTAAAGTATGTCTTTTCTATTTGTATTTGTTGTGGTAGTTTATGTTGATTTGTTTGTAAGAAGTAAGAGATTTGGGCCGTTTTGATTAGGTAAAATATACTTGCCTGATATAACCACCCGTATGAAAGTTATATCTAGCTTTTAGTTTCGTTTCTTGTGGTTAGCCGTCGTGATACGGTTAGGTCTACGGATATGTTTGGTGACAGAACCATAGATTTCCTCAATGACTTTAATAGTTTATAATGTATGTGGTTCACCATGGAAATCTCTAGAGACACAAAACGAAGTAGCACATACACTCTACATTTCAAATTAACAAACCTCCTAACTCTGCCAAATAAATTTATGATCATTCCCCAACCAACACTTCGTACAAAACGTAAATTCTGGACTCCTTCTTCTACACAAATAGTTAAATAAAATAAAAATCGCCATGAAAAAGTGGGGGGTTGGATGAATTATATGAAGGTCAATAATGGTGGTCTGGGTCAATTTTAATTTTAATCAAGTCAGTGAGATTAACGCTTTGTCCGGGTAGTAAATTGCAATAAAGGTCTACTTTTAATGACCTAAACTTATTTGATTTCGGTTAAAATAAAGTATTGAATTTGGAAGGCCGATAATTGATGGGAAATCTCTAAGCGATTGAGTTTATTTTGAATGGACAGATTATGCGTGTATGTCGGCTTGTTTACTTGTCTTGGTCTAAATTTAAGCTGTGCGTTGATCGTGGCAACCCAACATTGGACTATTAAAATTGTAGACCTTAACGTCGACCTTGCGATACCCACAATAGAAAAAGGCGCGATGACCGCCTCGAATGCTATGGAATGGGGAATTGGAATTGGCTTTAGATGTGCGATGACCATGACAACCCAAACTTCCACACAGAATTGTTTACTTTATGTCAATGTGGATAGCATCGTTTGTCACGCAATTAATTTTAATGCAGTATTCTGCTATGCACTGGTTAATTGGGCATAACAAAATCGTGAGCCATAACGTAACGTTATGTAAACATATTTGGTCCAAGTTGACGCCCTGTTTAAAGGAAATGCCTTTGTAACGCAGTTAGCGATTTGAAGTTAATCGGACTATTGACCAATCATAATTAAGCACAAGAATGTCCCCACTTTCCAGCAGTGAGTAGTGGGATTAGCTCTTATCAAACGGAACACTGCGAGGAGTTTGTGATGTTGTGGGAATTGGTTTTATCTATAGTCGTCAATAAACGAAAATAAATACAACCAAGCCGACAATATTTTTTTATCCAAATCAAAAGACATTTAACCATGTTAGGCAAACATTACAGGACAGTATTTGTTATGAAAGGCAACCCTAAAGGTCTACTTCAGAGTTTCATTTATCTTAGGAATTCATTATCTTTCCGGTGCACGCTTAATTTCCAAGACAAGATGGCATATCGACATTATGATGGTATGGGAATTGGCTTCAGACGCACATAAACGAAAAAAGAAATATAATAAACTCGACAGTGTTTTTTTTTATCTAAATCAAAAGAGATTTAGATTTTACCATTTTAAGTAAACGTAACATATGAATTCATTATCTTTCCGGTGTACTCTTACAGGGATGGCATTACGGATGATAAGAGTGCTTTCAGATGGCGAATACCACGATTCTATTTTTAATTTATAGTAACTAAAGACAAGCACCACCGCCTTCCAGACACTCCTCGACTATATAGTATCAACTACCAATGTACTATTCGGGGTTACTAAAGATCATAGAGTATATCGTTAAAAATTGATAGTTATTGCAAAACATGTGAAGTACTATTTTTTCAAGAAATGTACTAGTTACTTACAAAGTCAAGGAAGTTAATTACTTTACAATTATTTTACGCAATAAGCCAACGTATTATACAGCCATAAATATTAAAATTATTGTGCTGAGTTACTCTTTACACTTTAGGATGGAAGCAATGCTGCCTCACTAACCAGGAAAATTCCCCCGTTATGTGATTTCCTCTTGTCAATAAAGCAAGGCGAAAGACCGAGAAAAAAATGTCTAGTTTTCTGGATGAGACAAACACCTTAGGCCCAGTGTTCACATTGGCGTGCACTTGACAGTAATCCCCGGTAGATGGATTTATAAATAAGAGTAGACCGTAGCGCCGCTGTCCAGGCTAAATGTCTTATATCCAGCTGTTAAAGGATCTTTTAAGCGCACGCCAATGTGTACACGGGACCGCGGTTTTTTGTCCCATCCGAACGACTATGCGTTGCCCTTGCCAGGCCCTCTGTCATGTATCACTGGTTGAACCACGACGGAAAATCCCGATGAACTTTCTCGAACACCTAACCTCCAAGTTAGCGAGCCACTGTGACTCCCCTAGTATGATGCGCGAGTGGTGAAAACTATGGGTGGAATGTATAAACCATTGTTTATGTTGTTAGACCATAAACCCGCCTACAATATCAACCACCTACATATATCTACATCTTTATGTTGTTTCTTCTTTCTCTTTCTCTAAACAAATTTCTGATGTTTAGCTCACGTCACGATATAAACTTGACGATTATAGGATTGACTGGTGCCATTAACACATCGTGTAGTTGATGGACCAATGTATACCCCCCCTCCACACACACACATACACAAACACACGCACACCCCTCCGCGATATTGCTACTTTTCAGATTACGCAGGTTTATTGGGCCTCTTGAATTTTAATTATGACAAACTAGGTACTTTACAAATCTATATGCAGCGTTATACATAAATATTTATTATGTGTCGTTTTCTGCTGATGTTCTTCTCAGCCTTGTATATAGGGCCCCTTGAGTCTTCAGTTTTAAATTTGAAAATCTAGGCACTTTTTACATAAATGTTTATTCTGCCGGGAATTCTTCGAGACAGAAATGAAATGAAATGGGGTTTAACATCCTACTTTTCTGCACCATGTTACTTTTCTGGCTAACAAAGGCAGGGTATACTTCAGGGTGTTTCTGTTAAGTGTTATTCTTTCCGGTACACGACAAAGTGTGCATACACCAAGACTTCAGGGTTTTTATAGTCATCTAAACGAATAGAAGACACGTTTCTCGCCTTGAATAAGGTAAGCCTTGTAAATCTAGAAGTACTATCTCGGCCGACACCGGGATCGCAACATGACATCATGTATAGTGAATCAGTTCTCAGTCCACTGGTCAGATAACCGCTATGCATCTTGTTCGTCCTGTTCTCGGGTTGACCCTCTTAGAAGAAGCTTATAGCTTCATCAATGCATGTTCTTAAACAATCCTGCATCGATTTTGTAAATTAGATTGTTGAATTTCATCCAACAATATGGTCGCTTCATGTTACATAATACGATCTGCTTGTTTCAATATGTTTATATTCTGGGAGGTTGGATGGACGAATGAGTACCACGCGTGTGCTGTTGCATATGGTCTGTCATTGAGTCAACTGGCAGGGTTTTGATTCCCGGTTGTACGTGACAAGGAGTAGGGTACTCCGGTTTCCTCCCACTGCTAAAAACCCTACGCGCAAGCGAATTATTGAAATTAAATTGAACAATGTGTTAGTCCAGAAATGACAGTTTTTATCGTGTGGACGTTAAACCCCAATCTCTCCCCCCTCTCTCCCCACCCCCTCTATCTCTCTCTCTCCCTCTCTCTTCTCTATCTCTGCTTATATTCCGTGTTTTCCTTTTCCGTTGTCAAAAAATCATGACGTGGATTCTATGTACCTGTGCTGGCTATAGCAAGAGATTTACTTTACCTTGTAATAAAGTATCAAGGATCTTTAATATAGACGTGTAAGAACTGAATTAACTAATTAAGACAGTGTTCATTTCAATTAGATATGAGTATGAATGGAAATATGATACGTTTAGACATTATGTCGGCATCTGAAAAAAATTAAAAGCAATCTGACTAAAACACAGATCCTATTTCGTTTCGTTTTTTATACTTTAAAATTTCGTTTTATTTGACTCTACCTTTATTACAGTAGGATCTGGAAGAGTTGTTATGTAATCCGCGTTCTTGTTCGTGTAAGGGACTGGCCAATGAACCGGTCTGTTGCAGCGAGTTCTTGGTGTGCGATTCACGGAACTAGAAACATCAACGCTGTTTGGTTAATCAAATGTATGAGGTCTTGGGGTAAATAGCCCTACCCCCCCCCCCAACGACCTCTAACGCCACCTCCCACTACAACCGGTCAGATTGAAGATAGTAGAGGCCGACGAAAGTATTCAAAAACCCTAAACGAAATGTAGATCTGTATTTTAATCAGACTGAATTACATGTAGTAGAGGCCATCGAAAGTATTAAAAAAAACGAAACGATATGTAGATGTATTTTAATCAGACTGCATTAGAAGCATACAATTAAAAATATAGCTATAAATGGGTAGACTTTTTTTTGTTTGAGTACCATTGACATTTCAGGTTAACTAACCTTTGATTCGTCATCATCTATACTAATATTTATGACTGTCGTTTATTAGTTTGTTTGTCTGTCTGTCTGTCTGTTCAGTGTTGGTGGCTACACTAGGACTGACCCTAGTCTGAAATTTAGTGTGAAGAGGTAGCTCGCACCGGGGAGCAAAATAGGTCTGGAGGCGATGAACTACCACTTCCGATTTCGGAGTTATGCTACTCCCAGTTCATGGCTATACCCGCGATACATCGGGTCAACCTCTAAAATTACACGAATACGCCGTAATATGCTTCAAATATATTAAAAATCATTACGACGTTTTCACGTAATTCTGTTATCATCGCTTCGCCTGATTACACTATTTTGCCTGTACCGTTTTTTAAGGACTTCGAATTTTGTCTAATGGTTCGGATTGTTCGTACTTGGTTTTATTTTATTTTTTTAAATTTTGTTGTAATCGCTTTACCAGTATACGGTGCCTAACCTGTGATTAGTTCATATTGTAACTTACTGGACCCTGTATCATCTGGTAACACAGACTAACATGTGATTAGTTCATATTGTAACTTACTGGACCGTACATCATCTGATAACACAAAATATAAACATAAAGTACAAAGTCATTTAACCTACATATATAAATACCTACGAAAGCCCCAGCGGAAATTCTTCTCTCGGCTGCAATTAGTCTACAAATGGAACGGGTTCACTTTGGTCATTGCTTCATCAGATTTAGTAATTTGTTTTGGTTTCAATCGATGACGTACCAAAAATGGCTGTATGTTATTCAATTCCATAGCACTCATATAAAGCCCCCAGACCATGTCTTAACAAAGTCGAATGTTAATAACATCCCCAAGAACCAGACCCCAGAGATGAAAACTGAACCTATTGTATATGAATAAATTAACAGTTGTTATGCATTATTGAATGTTAGTAAATTACTTCTTGTCAAAAGAAAGCCCAGAACTGTCAAGATTGTTTCATGATTTAGATAAGTTATGTTGACCTAAGACTGTTTAGCCCACTATTGTGTTTGTGGGTATTCTCTTGGTGTTTGTAGGTAAATAAGTTTTATAAGTTTCGGTCAATATACAAAGATATTACTGAAAGTCTGGCATTCTTTATGGATTCAAAACAAAAACATAGACAAGAAGAACGATTAATAAAAGCTCGCGTGGGCAAATTTCAAAAGGTCGTGGTGCTGTGGCTCCCATGACTATCACAATTCGACAGGAATCTGGCAAATTCTCGTTTTCATTTACAGATTTGAAAATATTTTGTTAGGGTTTTGGTTTATTTTCTATCTCAGGGCGTGGATAAGTAGGTAAAACGCAGACACTAGCCTGGGGGTCGACGGTTCGCTTCCGATGTTAGCCAAGAAAGTTCATCAGGATTATTCGGCATGGCTTCCCTTGTCAGTGGTGCAGGTGGAGGGCCTGCCAAGGAGAGCTGTCTAGTCGCTCGGATAGGACGAAAAACCGATGCCTCGTGTATACATTGGCGTGCACGTTTAAGATCATTTGTCAGTAAGATTTCGATATAAGAGAAGGCCTTAGTGCCGCTGTCCGGGCATAATTTCCCTGATGACGTATACCCGTCTTCATTGGCCAATTCTTAGCAGAATAGAAGGACGTTAAGCCCGATTTCATTTCATTTATTCAACCAGTAATATACGAAGGGAATGAAATGGGGATTCGAAGACATATCCAAGAAGCCAAGAGGTCGATGTAACAGACCGTTTCATTGGCTAATTCCTCACATATATACTATTCAAAAAGAGTAGGGGATATTTGATTTTGGGGGCATAAAACTAAAATATGCAAATGACTACGAAAAAAGTCACTATAGAACCTAACAGAAGAAACATTTCCAGTTACATGTGACGCCCGAACGCACCAATAGCTACCGCATGGAATGCAGGTGATGCTTGGGATCATCATGGCGGTCCAACCCAAGATTTGCACGACTCTGACTTTGAATGTTACAGTCATTGTGGCATTGAATTCCAGGGTGGAAACATCAGTTTAATTGTTTTAGTGACCAGAAAACAAATTTTGATATGCGTCGGGTTACCCAAAATGAAAGGTTACGTGCCCTTGGCATGCTACAAATCCGCACAACACAGGCGGTTGTGGCGCGGACGATGAATGTTTCCCAGTCTGCCATAAGCAGGCTATGGTCCAGATACCGTGATACACAATCTGTACAGGACAAACCACGCCCAGGTCGATTTATCCGTACCACGGCCTTGAGAAATCGTGTCATCACAGCAAATCAGATCAGCGCTCGTCTTCAAACAGACACTGGTGTGAGAGTGAGTGGCCAGACCATTCTTAATCGACTTCATAGGGGTCACCTTCGCGCCCGACGTCATCGCGTGATCCCTTGTGTGAGAGATCATCACTTTCAGGCAAGACGTCGTTGGTGTAATAGGGATCGTCAACACTGGGATAATCGACGCTGGAGCAATGTGATGTTTTCAGATGAGTAGAGGTTCACTGTTGATATTTTGAACAGACGTAGGAGGGTGTGGCGTCGTCGAAACAAGCGCTTCCAAGACGTTAACGTCATCAGACATGATCGATTTGGGGGTGGTTCTGTTATGGTGTGGGGAGGCATCACTGTTTCTGGAAGAACGGCTTTACATGTTGTTGCATGGTGTGTTACAGGCCAGTACTACCGGGACAACATCTTGGCAGTCCATGTTGTGCCGTTCGCACCACGTCATGGCCGTCGTTTTATCTTCCAGGATGACAACGCAAGATGTCACAGGGCCAGGATCGTTACAGGTTACCTCCAACAACAGAACATCACCACATTACCTTGACTAGCACTGAGTCCCGACCTCTCCCCCAACGAACATGTCTGGGGCATACTTGGACGGAGGTTACGTCAACGTCAACAACGTCCTGCCAATGTCCAAGAACTTGCTGCTGCGTTGCAACAGAAATGGGACAATCTGGACCAAAATATCCTTAGACCGCGTCTCATTAGGAGTATGCCACGTCGGATCAATGCTTGTTTGGCAAACAGAGGAGGATATTCGTTACCGACTTTGTTGTGATGCTGTGGTAATTTTGCTGTTTGAGCCCGGGTATCATTTTACCCTTATAATGGTCAGTCTGTTCCTTACTAACGATCATTTGGAATAAATCGATGAATGTGAACTTCATTTTATTTTGTCATTTGTTTCTTCGTCAGTTTCATTAGGTGACTTTAATAACACTTAAAAATCAAATATCCCCTACTTTTTATGAATAGTATATAACAACGCCTATATATAACAACGCCTAGTGTAGTAAAGACAAGTAAAACGGTATTTTTAACTATAGAAAAAACGAAACGAATTAGGATCTTTGTCTTAATCAGGTTGTATTTTGACCATTAACGTTCTTAAAGCTTTAATATTAGATTCAAAGCCTTTTATTCTACACGTATAACTAAAGATTCTACTGGAAATCAAAAAAAATTCTGGGAATGTACGAAATGTTTCAAGTCGAGATGAAATGAATTCTACATTTAAAACAGATTTTATTCTACCACAAAAATTTATAAAAATAAGACTTAATAGGTAAATTAGCAAAGAATCATAGAAGTAAAGAATTGGCACTTCCGAATTACGAAGAATGCTTTTGAAAATACATGTAGATGTTGGCACGTTCCTTACACCGTCAGACTCCAGTCCCATTTCTTATAAAATATGATACACTTAAGAGATAATTATCTTCACAGAATTTAACAAGTTTTTATACACATTGACGTAGTTATGGCATAAGTTAAATTTGCCCGCTCATATATTTGTAGAACTACAGATTTCGAAAGTTTTCTTTTGTTTTTATGCTTAATTAATTTCATTGAGATGTCATCACGTTTTGCTACATTTAAAACTTCAACAACTCTGACACCTGCACTAAAAGAAATGAAATGCGGTTTAACTTCCTACTGTTCTGCTCAGACTTGTCTAATGAAGACGGGCATGTCATACAGTGTGCTAAGAGGGTAATTTTTGCTCGGGCATCGGCGCTACGACCCACGCTTATATCGATTTCCAGCTGCCATGGGGCCCTTTACATGCACGCCAATGTGTACACTCGATCGCGTTTTTTGTCCCATCCAAACGACTATTCGTTGTGCCTTGCCAGGACATACGCATTACAGTGTACTATATTCGAAAATGTGCCCGAAATACAACGTGTCCGTCTACTAACGGGTGGACCGCCAATTTTTTAAAAATCTGAAACACTTTTAGTCCTCTGATAGGGTCCGCTCAATTGGGCGTCATAGGTCACGAGATATAAACAGGGATAGCAATTCTGGACCGAGCCCCAAATGCTTACCCTAACCGTAACCTTCAATATCGCCAACAATTCACACCTCAGAAGCCTTCGTAAAAATTGAGCTGGCCTTAACAAATAGATTTAGCCCAATGTCTGCTATTCATCAATAATAAATAAACATGAATACGATATTTTTAATCAACAGATATTACTTTAACACAGTGTGTAGGAGTATAGGTATTTGATATACTTTTGTTTAAAACTGAAAAGCAGGAATGTTGTGTTACTTCCAACAATTACTGAACACTAGCTGTTGTTTGGTTAACAAGTCCACCCACCATCTACAGATATCAAAACAAATATGTTTAACATCGTGATCACTGATCTAATCTCTCTATGTCTAGAATAGACTGGGGATTATAAATAACATATTTATAGACTATGATATTTGAATGATTGTCAAACTTACTTCACCTGGTAAAGGACAAGGCGAGGGGTGGGGCTGACAAGAAATAGTGTCTAATTCTTTGGATGAGGCGATAACCCTTAAGGAACAGGTAAAACAACCATCGACTTTTTGAATTCGAAATAAATAAAATGAAATGAGGTCTATCGTCCTACTATTCTGCTCCAACTGGGCTAATAAAGGCGGAATTCGAAATAATATTATGCCGTACCCCCCCCCCACACACACACACATGGCACACTGCATGGTGCAAAACAGTAGTATGTTAACCTCGTTTCATGTTATTCTCTCATCTTATGTTTAGAAGCCCGGCACCTCTAACGGTGTGGGTGGCGGAGGGGGGGGGCGAACGTTAACTCGTCCGCTTAAGATCATAAGATCTGTCATTGAGTGTTTTCAATTCCTGGCTTGAACATGACAAGGCGTTGGCAAACGAATGCTAGTCTAGCGTGGTCGTGGAACTGTAATATAGCATGTTAGCGGGAATTAAGTGGGGGAAAGATGGTTTTTAGTTTTTTATGATATGTTCTGTTGGTCCAGTACTAACCCACCATTGAGTAACCCATCTTTACCCCCCTTGGGGAAACCTTGTGGCGCCATTTTGAATTTTTGCCTCGGCCAATCATATTCGAGAGCACTAATTCCTAAATAATTTCTTTCCCATGGTTCTGAGTTACCAACCATATTTTTATAAACCCAAATTGAGGGGACATACAATGGAACACAGGACTGGGCTAATAAAGGCGGAATTCGAAATAATATTATGCCGTACCCCCCCCCCCCCCCACACACACACATGGCACACTGCATGGTGCAAAACAGTAGTATGTTAACCTCGTTTCATGTTATTCTCTCATCTTATGTTTAGAAGCCCGGCACCTCTAACGGTGTGGGTGGCGGAGGGGGGGGGGCGAACGTTAACTCGTCCGCTTAAGATCATAAGATCTGTCATTGAGTGTTTTCAATTCCTGGCTTGAACATGACAAGGCGTTGGCAAACGAATGCTAGTCTAGCGTGGTCGTGGAACTGTAATATAGCATGTTAGCGGGAATTAAGTGGGGGAAAGATGGTTTTTAGTTTTTTATGATATGTTCTGTTGGTCCAGTACTAACCCACCATTGAGTAACCCATCTTTACCCCCCTTGGGGAAACCTTGTGGCGCCATTTTGAATTTTTGCCTCGGCCAATCATATTCGAGAGCACTAATTCCTAAATAATTTCTTTCCCATGGTTCTGAGTTACCAACCATATTTTTATAAACCCAAATTGAGGGGACATACAATGGAACACAGGACTTCCCTCAACTTATCGAGTGACATTTTAACGCAAAGTTGGTGGGATTTGTATAGGCATTAAAATGAACATTCGGGGATGCTCATTGTGACAGTTTATATAGTTTGGTTGCGACCATCTTGGATTTCACAATGATTTCATGCGGTTTTCATCTAGCGGGTGGTTGCAAAGTATTCCTTAACCCTTCAAACCTAGGTATAGACACCAAACTTGTTCCCCTAACATGAATAGTAGGGGCGTTATGATCAGTTATATGGAATGGCTGCCATCTTGGACGCCATTTTGAATTTCACGTCACAGTGACGTCTTGGCGTAAAATTGTTGGGATTTTTGAAATCTGTTGTATCGATTTCCTATGGTTAGACACAATACTTGATGGGTTTAGAGGTCAATATCCACATGTTATTTAGGAATTAGTGCTCTCGGACGTGATTGGCCGAGGCAAAAATTCAAAATGGCGCCAAAAAGTTTTCCCAGGGGGTAAAGATGGGTAACTCCATGGAGGGTTAGTACTGGACCAACAGATCATAAAAAAACTAGAAACCATCTTCCCCCCACTTAATTCGCGAAAATTACGTACTCCGACCACGCTAATCTCCCAATGATCCAGTTTGTGTCGACTGGACGTTAAACCCCATCTCTTACCATTTCTAGTTTGTGCCGAGCACCGTGCCGAGCGGACCTTGAATATCTGTCCGTCTGCCTATCTCTCTCTCTCTCTCTCTCTCTCTATCTACTAGTATCTATCTCTCTCGTGTTTATCGTGGGCTGCTTTTGTATGGACAATAAACATGAGGGAGGGGACAAATGGTTAAACCCGTGCCCTTTAGACCATAAGGTCTCCTTCACACAAATTTCCTGTTTACATGCTGAAAATATGATTTGAACACTGAAATAACTAGATGTTTCTTAATTGTGCGAACTTTAACATAACAACAAAATAATGCTTAACATAACAACAGCTACTGAAACAACATAATGCTTATCATAACGACTGTTTAATCATTTCCGCACGAAACTTTCAAAATATATTTCTAAATAGGAAACGACCTCTCACTAACTGTTTTTACAACTTTCCTATATATAATCGGCTAATAGTACATTACATTATTAACATCAAGGTCCACACCGCGGTTAACCACACAGTCTAGTTAACATACTAACAGATTAGTTGACTTTCTGATGCGAAAACCGTGTACAAATTACCCATAGGCCTGTAAATCATTTCGTGCTGAAGTCAACAACTAAAAGTACACAATCATGAAGTAAAATATGCTTAAAGAGAGAGAGAGAGAGAGACAGAGACAGAGAGAAATGGTGTTTAACATCCACTCGACACCAACTAGGTAATTTCAGGACTAAAGCATGATTCAATTTTATTCCAACAATTCGCTTGTGAGTAGGGGTCTTTAGCAGTGGGAGGAAACCGGAGGACCCGGGGGAAACCCACAAGGTTGGACAGGCGAACCTACTCCTAGTGACGTAAGACCGGGCAATCGAAACCACCCCAGTTGACTCAATGACAGACCTTATGATACAGCGCACGTGTGTTATATTTTAAAAGAAGGGGTAATCGTATTTAAATGTATTGCCTAATGACAAGCCATTTAAACAAATACAAATGAATAATATAAATAAAACATGCAATTTCTTTTATCAACCAAAGCTAACACATCAGATTTTAATGTTTATTTCATTATAACCAAACTTCTCCATTTAATAACTTAATTATCGTAACGCCAGTCAATGAATATTTACTTCAAGTAAACTCGCCCAAAGGAATTCATATTTGTATATAAAAAAAAGTTAAATTTCATATCAATTTCCACAAAAAGGCTAGAAGTTGAATCGCTTTTCCTCTTTACAAATATATGTCTGCAATGTTCTTAACTTCCAAGTAAACTCGCCCAAAGGAATTCATATTCATAAAAAAAGAATTAATTTTCATATCAATTTTCATAAAAATGCTAGAAGCTCAAATCAGTTTTCCTCTTTACAAATATCTCTGTGAAATGTTAATAACTGCAAGTAAACTCGCGCTAAAGAATTCATATTTATATTTTAAAAAAAGGTTATTTCGGTGGTTATTTCATATCAATTTTCACAAAAGAGTTGAAAGCTTTTCCCTTTTTTTAACAACTATTTGTGTGATAGGTTCCAATGTTTATATTTTGAATTCGTCCGTTGTTTGATCATGATCCGGTGTTGATGATAAACATTAATACCATCTGCTGGTTATGTGAGCAAAACAACAAGTAGACTGGAAATTTCAACAAAAATATTTTTTATAATGAATTTCTATAAAATATAATGATTTCTAAGGTTTTGGCAAATCTAAACCAACAAGTTTACATGGTGACAGGTGGCGGAAATTACACTGAACATTTCCAGGTGTCCAGGAAAACCGCTCTACACACAAACAAGATCGACAAAACAGACCTGTCGGTTTATCTGGTTTAAAATCTAGTTTTACTTGTTGTATTACCCGCGTTCTGGTGGATGTGAGAGATTGGCCAATGAACGGTCAGTTATGTCGGGTTCTTGGCGTGCTGTGCACGTAATTGTGGGTATCCCACTAGAAACGTCAACGCTGATTGGTTAATCAAATGTCTGACATCATAAAGTCAAAAGTCAGATCTTCATGTAGTGGAGGACATCAAAAGTATAAAAAAATAAATGCTAGGTCTACAAACCATCTATACTAATATTTGTGATTGTTGTGTGTCTATCTGTCTGTCTGTTCAGGGTTGACGGTTACACCAGGACTGTCCCTGGGCTGTAATTTGGTGTATTGAGTAGATGGGTCGGGGGGGGGGGGATAGGACTGGTGGCGATGCACTACCCCTTCCGGTTTTTGAGTTATGCTACTTTCTGTTCAGGGCTATAACCAATTAACCATGCTACGCCAGGTCAACCGCTACCAGTTCAATTACACATTGATCAGCAGTGAATATTGGCTAGACCGCTACAATCACTGATGACATCGATGCGACTTAATGGGCCCCAAATACTAACTTTTTTCCTCCCACAAATTAAATTCTAAAACAATTTGTTTTATGTATTAGAAAAATAAATAAAGACGTTTGAAGTATTTGTAGGTAACAATTATTTCCTATTTAGTGTAAATGGGTATAAAAAAGAGTAAAAGGCACCATTCTGCACAAACCAGTAATGCCTTATGTAAACAATTCACGCGTCATTGATCCAATGATTGACACCATGTGATGTGACGTCATGTGTTTAAGTCACACATCTTCTACAGAGACACCAGAAGGCTTTCTTTTTTCACGACGTGATATTTGAGCCTATAGATGAGTTAAATGTCGCCCGTCATTATAGTTGTATTATCTATCAGTTGTCAGGTTGACTAATCGTTTTATTCTGTCACCCATTAGCGGTATATTTTATAAATGTCACCACTTTTCTTGTTTGTTATAGATAGAATGCTAACTACCATATTCCTGAAGCAATAGCCAAAGAAATCCCTCTCTGGCCATTGCTGGATTAGCTTCTAACACTTGCGCTTTTGAGAGAGTGTGTCTATTCTTCCCATTCAATCAAATCTATCACTTGAGTACAGCAACATGGCAGTCCTGTATTCAATCTGCGGTCTTCCCAAAAATTTTGGACAGTTTTTTAAGGTATTTAAAACTGTGAAAGCATGTTTGTCTCCATACAGTGTGTCTCCATACAGTGTTGTAAACTTGATGTCAATGTTGATAGCCTCGTGTGTCACGCGATTAGTTTTAATACAATATTCTGCTTTGCACTGATTAATTGGTCATAATAAAATCGTGAGCCATGACGTAACGTTATATAAACACATTTGGTCCAATTTGACGCCCTGTTTTAAGGGTAATGCCTTTGTAACGCAGTTAGCGATTGGTGGGTAATCGGAGTATTGACCAATCATAATTTAGAACAAAAATTTTCCCTCTATCCTGCAGTGAGTAGTAGGATAAGGCCTTATCAAACGGAACACTGCGAGGAGTATGGCTAACTACGGGCATATATGCTACGTAAACCACACAAATGCGACCATCTGAAGGTGGGGATACAAACATCGATATATTTTATTTTTAAGCGAAAATTTCATTTATTCCAAGAAAATCAATACATAATTATTTGAATGTCTTTTACTAAATAGGTTTTCAACTTACTATTATACGATCATAGGCATCATTCTAACAAATACAAATCATTCACATAAAAATTTGGAATATTTTCTACTCGCCCTGAGCTACTTGGAAATGATATCATTTCATTTCACTGGAAAACAACGTCGGGTGTTGCCTCGATCGTCAAGGTCTGTGGTTAGCCAGTTAATGATAATAATGCCTGGTTGACCTAGACTTAAAATAACACAATTACCTCCCTTGTGTTTCCTCTCTCTTTAAAACCATAGAAAGTCTATATTTCTATGTGTGAAACAACTCGATTTTCTCAAGGAATCTCAACGTTGAGATTCGAAATTGAAAATGATTTTTGCCAATTTCTCAACTGACAATAGTGAATTATAGGATTAATAGGATTTTTCTTTAACAAGGTGGGACTGTTTATAGATACCATATATTTTAGGGCTTTGTTTTAATACATATTAAAAATATAACTTAAATATATGAAATTGTCGCTTTAAGTATACATTTTCATTATTTAAAAAAATCAAAACTCGATGAGATTGATGGAAGACCGTGATGAATCCAGAAAGTGTTTCCAAGGTTAAGGGAAAAAATAAAGTCAAAATAAATGAGATTCGATTCAAGCGTTAAAAATAATTATTAAAAAGGCACTAGTCTTGACAAGTATGATCAGTGGGGATCAGTCGCTATTCTTGCTCCGTGATTCTATCCCTATTGAGAAACATCCAAGAGCTCACAGTCTTGCACAAGTTAATCCATTGGTGGTAGTCGTTGTAACATTCTAATAAACCAGATCCATCTCGTGATTTAGAAATAATTACTGAAAGGGCGCTAGTCTCGTGGGGAGTAGTCGCTGTCTTTTCGCCCTGGTGTAACTAAGAGAAAAATAAGCGACTTCGCGATGTTGCACCAGTGAATAAGCTGGTGGTAGCCGTTGTAACATTCTACTATACAGTTTTAACATCTCTAATCGATGGCCCGATTTTCTTAACTCAAATATCCATGACAAAACGAGTAGACAATGGCCTTTTTTATAATTTCAAAATTTCCGGAACTGTTCATTAAGTCCGAATTGGGAACCTGATCGCACTTCAAAGTCAGGCATTGATGTTTCGGAGACTTACTCCGAAACCTTGTTTTTTTTTTTTTTTTTTTTTTTAACTGGCTGGGGTTGTTTGTCTTATCCTAAGGAGGACACACTGTCGAAATTCCACCTTTCACCTGTATGCGTAGACTTCGACATAGCGATTGGACACAAAGTAGAATCGTCTCTGTGACGTCGTTGGTATCTACAAGCTTCATCTTAACGTGAAAAATTTTAGCGAGTAGACAAATAAAAAAAAAACATTTCTCCTGCACTTTCTCTTGGTTAGGGCTAGTAGGGGCTTAACCAAGAAACGTTTAATGATTTCGGGTACGTATTTGTTGCCTAGCAGGTAAAAGAATCCCCTTCCAAATGCTACATTTCTTCCCTTTTTCCCATTAAACGTCAACAGAATTAGAAAGACGCTGTTTTGAGTTAACCAATATGGCGTCGATGGCTTCAACAACATGACGTCATGCCGCATCCACGTCATTAAAACTTCCCTGGCTCAACTGGGCGTATACCAATATCCTCTTTCGGGCAATGACGGGTCCAATTCAAGGATCTGTTACAGTTATAAAGCTAATTTATCTGAACTTGTATTCTCCCCGGTGATTGGGCCAGTGCCAAACATAATCTTTATAGATACTTGTAATGGAGACTAATCTCAAGTTACCAACCCGTGATAAACTAACCATACCACATGCCCCAGACGAATCATGCAACGCCCATATTCCGTGGGGAAGCAAACTGTGTAACAAATGTAAAGAATGACAAGCATATACTAACAAACTGGCTCGCCATTATCGTATATAATTATCGTTCTGATATGCTTCAAGGCAAACGTGAGTTCGTGACGTGTCTCGTAGGAATAACAATCATTGAAGATTTAATGATTCATCTATGCTTGGCTTCAATCGTAATCACCACCAGAGCTTGGAGGCAGTGAACTATGTCTTGAGTTATGGACAGGTCACTCAGCAGATGTTTGTCTGGAAAGTTGCCTATTTGGGAATCATTGGTAATTACTCCTGCATGTCTTTCATTAAATATACAACCATCTTATCAAATATTTAATTGTTTATTTCGTGCATTGACGTCACGGGGAATGGGTGGGAGGTGGGGTGTCGTTTGAGTCAATGGCGTGGTTTCGATTCCTCGCTTGTACGTGACAAAGAGTTGGGTTGGTTTTTTCGAGGCCTCCGGTTTCTTCCCTATGCATAAGCTTTTGTTAGTCCTGAAATGACCTACTTTGTGTCGAGTGGACGTTAAACTCTATTGATGTGTGAGAGAGAGATGGGGGGGGGGGGTATTTACACAGTACGGAGTATAATTTTATTTCAACAATTCGACACTACTTATAAGTGCCCAAACCACGCCTATGGACCCAACGACAGACCTTGTGATCTATAGCGCGCGTTAGCCCCTAAGGTACCCCAATCAATACAAAATCCCTCTCATTAATTACTTTTAGAACCCTAGAACCCCAGTCAGGATGTCATACATATTTTTTTTCTCACAAATACGAGGGTATCAGAAATACTGATAATTATATTTTCAGTGCATTTTAAGAATTTTTTTTTTTTTTTTTCACAAATACGAGGGTATCAGAAATACTTATAATTATATTTTCAGTGCATTTTAAGAATTTATAATTTTAAGGATTTTGACGCTTTTAAGCATTTCAGTTGTAGAGGGGAGGGGGATTATAAATGTTTCTAGTATACTATATATAGTAATTTCAGCAAGACGTCATATCAAAAAACAAAGTCGGTGCACATTGTCCAAAGATTGTACTTAAAAACGGCGGGGTTTTAGCCTTTTTTTGAAGAACGTCGTACGCAATAACGACTGTTCTAGAAATATAAATTAATGTTTTCATATGAATCAAGTACGAAGACATTAATGTAGTATTCGCGGAAACAATAAATTGAATAACAAAAGTTCAGGTGTTTGTACAACACAGAAAGGTCAAAGTGCCATCATTATTTCAAAATTTATTACCTTGGAATTTCATAAATAAAACATCAGGCAATTTAGGAACTAATGTATATTTCTTTGTTTACCATTCCGTTGCATGGCGCGAAACCAGATTTATTGTTTGTCCATTGCACTTACTGCGAATGAAGTAGCACGTCCCTCATGTGAAACGAGACTACCAGTTTTTTGTACGTCCATCAATATCAATTATGTTCTGTTATTTTAATACATTCGGATGTCGTATTATGTTTGTGGATTCTCGCCATGTTTCATGTTGAGATCAAAAAGTTCGTGAACGTAACTAGGCAATACGGACATTGATGTATTGTGCTATTCAGTTGGTTTGTAGAATTTACGTGGTTTAAGTAAAGGTCACTTTGTTTAGTTGGGTGGGTTTTATTTGTAACTACAGGGAAATAGGATACTATCATAGCCAAATTTGTATAGGCCAAAATAATTTGAGAATGTTTGGTATATGTTGTACTCCATCCCTCCCTCGTTCCACATGCGTGTTTTTATCGATTTTAGTTGATGGGCTATTAAATTGCTCGAATTGTTTACTAATGCCAGGTTCCCGCTATTACGAATAGTGCTACGATTAAAATCGTGGTTTTAATCGTGGTGATCATATCAAGGCAGTCGTAGCAATAGTGTTGACCGTATCGAAACGTATCTGAACGTATCTGCACGTAGCAGATCGTGGTCTCAATAGGGTCAATGATATCGTAATCATCAAACGGTAGTGGAAATCTGGCATTAGGAATCTGCTAATATTAGGAGACTTGTAAATCTTATATATCCAAGACACAGTTTCTAGAGGGGGTGTTCTCCGTGTCCTCTAGTTTCCCCCATTGCTAAAGACCTCTACGCGCAAGGGAATTATTGAAATAAAATTGAACCATATGATAGTCCGAAATGACCTAGTTTGTGTCGAGCGGACGTTACTCCCCTCTCTCTCTCTGTGTCTCTCCCTCTCTCTTTCTCTTATTACAAGACACAATATTGGATTCATTTGGGTAAAGTTGTTAAAATCAACTCAATACCAACTTGATTTCTCCATTCCGTAAGATATTAGTTTTGTTATAGATTGCTCAAATTATTAAGTGCAATAAGTCACAAACCTTATACACCATCAAATCATGTGCGTATAGAAGACAGTTTTTCTTATAGCTATTTCCTCACAAGACACACACTTTAGATCAATCGGGCAAAAATATCAAATACCGACCCAATACTTGACTTTTATATTTAGCAAGAAGTAAGAGGCGCCACTGCAAATCAAGCCTTAATATTCTATTATATAAAGTACGCGATAATTTCTATGCAATAGGTTTATTCCCAGTCACTACCCTTGTCTATATGTGAAGTTGTTTAAAGATACATTATGGTAGATTAAAGCTGGTAGAGTTGCCAGTTTTCACTTTTAATAGTTAAAAACTAGATAATGTAAAGGATATTTGCTTAATATTTCAGTCAAATTGATCCACAGGGAACCGAGAATTAAGGTATTGGATTTTCGTCCTAGCCTCGATCATCATAAATACTAAAGTCGGTATCTTAAAAAAATGAATGAAATTTAAGTAAATCGGATCCTAATCCAGTAAATATCGCAGGCTAGCAATGACATCGAGAGTTGATTAAAGTCTGGATAAGTTAATTAATGTCTAATTGATAATTTAGATAAGATTTTAGGCCTAAAGAAAGATCTGCAATTGACAGATTTAGTTCTTGAATAATGTATCTTTAAGTATGAAAACGAATAAAATCGTTATCAAGCCAGAGTAGATGCTAAAAAAGATACAATGGGTTGCAAAGATTGATGAAACTCAGACAAAAATGATAAATTATAGTGAGATGTATTGTTATTACAGATTTAGCGGGGATAAAACAAAATGTTTTTATTCGTACAGTCTGTCTTTCAACAGCTGGATTATTTAAACCAACTCATAATAATTAATAGCACAATGTATGTATAATGTATCAACAGAATAGAGTCTATGTTCTGACACAATGTGCCAATATAAATACCTTGTTTTCAAACACAACCCATCCCTCCCTGTCTACTAGACATTTTCTCATTTAATCCAAGATTATGTCGATGGAATGAAATGGAGTATAACGTCCTACTTTTCTGCACCAACCGGGTTAATGAAGACGGGTATATACGTCATGCAATGTGCTATGTGTGACATTTTGCCCGGACAGCGGCGTTTTGGCCTACTAACTGTTCGTCGCATTCAAACGTCAAAGATTTCCGTGTCTTTGTGTTCACCACCAAAAGGGGGGGGGGGGATAGCCGAATGGTTAGCAAGTGCGCGCTGTATCCAAAAGCCTGTCATTGAGTCAATTGGCGTGGTTTCGAATCCCGGTTGGACGTGACAAGGAGTAGGGTCGCCTGTCCTACCTCGTGGATTTTCTCTGGGTCCTCTGGTTTTCTCCCACGGCTAAAGACCCCTACGAACAAGCGAATTATTGAATGAAAATTAAACCACACGTTAGTCCAGAAATGACTTAGTTTGTGTCGAGTGAACGTTTAAACCCATTTATTTCCCTCTCTCCCACCGGTCTCCCACGAAGACTAAGTTTTGATTCAGATCCCGGGCCGAGAAAACGACACATTTCGACCACTCAGCTCGCAGGCACCATTGCTAAGCTGTTCATTGTCGGAATCAGCTGTTCATGACCGCAACTTGAAAGAAAAAACGCGCCCGCTTGTTTTCTCAATGAACCATCGTCTATATTTTTTCTAAAATAACAAGTTTAATTTTGAGCACATTGTACAATCATACTAAACTCAGACTGTCTGTCAACACTACCAGTTGACCGACATTTTAAATCCTAAATCGACGATTTTAGTCGAAAACACTCAGTATATTTCGCGAATTTTGAGAATTATATAATATTCTGCTTTCATTTAAAGGACCTAAGTCCGTAACTCAAAATCCTCCAAAATCTTCGACATCGAAAACACGAATTATTGGTCAATTTAAATCAACATTGATGATGTAATCTTACCAGGAAAAGATGAGCTTCTAATATCCGATATATAAGATAAAATAATGCGCTCCAGCCCTAGTTGTATTGAGAGACTCGAGGGACGAAGCTAGACACACTGCACTGTATCACACGGCACATGTAGACTGGAATAACCAGGCGCTAAAAAAAATTGATCTGGATGGAGACTGAATGGCTTGTTTCGCCGAACATAACTGATTTGAAATTGGAGTAAAAAACGGAAACCATTTAATGTAAATCAGTTTATATACATTCATATTACAGTATTATATGAGTTGCGACCCACTTTTGTCAATTTCTAGATCCCAAATGTTAGCGATTTAGCTCCTTTAATAAAGATGAAAAAGTTTAATTAGTCAATTGTGTATAAAGATGTGAACAGGAGTAGGAACGCATTGCAAAACAGTATTATTAATTGTTGGATGTGGCGGCCATTTAGGGCAGAGATCTATCCTCGAAGTAGTTCTCCGTGTGCCTATGTAATGATTGTACTTTCTGGTATAAACCAACTAGAATTACAGGCTGGGTTCAGTGAATACTAACCACGATAACCTTTCGAGATTGTACCAAGTTGCAGATTTTGTTTTCTATTAACGTCCCAACTATTATAGTTCATGATGCATATACTCGTTCGGTATTGTTGCTATGAGCTTTGTGGTTCCAGAATCTGAACAGACGCACAACAGCTGTTTTCAGACATACACTAGCTGATGTTTCCGTTAAATTTAACGCCTCAGAGATAAGCTTACTCGCTTCGGGACACCTGATACGACTTGCAACAAAATTCGTGTCGGAAGTTCGGAACTTATGTTGGTTCCTTCCGTTATTGAAATGAAATGAAATGGGGTTTAACGTCCTACTGTTCCGCTCCTAAACTGGGCTAATGAAGAGGGACATACGCCATACAGTGTGCTATGAGAGATATATCAAATTCAAACTACATAGGGATCTTTTACGTGCACGCCAGTGTGTACACGGGACCTCTGTTTTCCGTCCCATCCGAACAACTAGACAGCTGATCTTGTCAGGCCCACCGCCCTGTATCACTAACAAGGGGATACCACGACGGAAAATATGGATGACTTTTCTCGGCTTATGCAGGGATAGTCACCCGACCTCCAGGCTAGCGAACCAGTGCCCTGCCCACTTAGCCACCTTGCCCCCCCCACCCTTCAGTTTTTAATCACATGTATTTATTTTGAGTATGAGAGACAAGTTGGTGGTATTAAAAGCAGTTGTAGCTCATAGACATCAGATGTTACAGATCCGTCTAGTCGTTTTATCTTTAATAACAAACATTTGTTTATTGTGACATTTGAGATAATTCTTCCTGTATACAACGTTTTTACTAACTGTTTATTTTTAGAGTTTTTATTATCGATCGCACTGAGGATGAGAGTTCTTTCAAAGCAGTTTGATCCATATTTATTATGATGTCTAAACGTTAATGACGAAAATTTTAACAGCTAAAATGATCGGTTTGTTTATTATTGTACCTAAGAGTAGTTTCCCTTTTGGTCTGCATTTATCTAGATATTAAAAATGTAAAATGTGAAGTTATCAAGATGAAGTGTTAAGTGGATCATCGTTTGTATTGTTCGGCAAAGATCTAAATTGTCTTTAGCAGTAGGAGGAAGCCGATGATCCGCAGAAAACCCACTTACAGCCGAGGAATCAAAACCACGCCAGTTGACTTAATGACAGACCTTATGAATCAGTCGGCACGCCCTACCCCCTCCCCCTTTAATACACGAACCCTACAAACGTGATCTTGGAAGCAACAATATTTGCCAATTCAAGCGCAAATGAAACTTGACATGCTTGTTCCTTGGACAACTGTGCATCGTTTGACACAGTTGGATTTTTAACATGACGTCACAATTTCAAGATGGCTGCGATGGCCGCTTGCTCCTTCCCTTGTCCATATTATTATAGTATAACCGTAATCTCGTACTTGTTTTAAATAAACTCTTTCTCCACTGTATATATCAAATTATGAAGGTGGGTCGTATTTTTATATCTGATGTATAAGAACCGTGATTATTTTTGTTTATCTTTTGGTACCATCCTGAATCGGATGAAAGAAATAGTTAACAGGCTGTAATATAATGAAACAAGATGTGAACGTGGTATACGAATTAGTTACGGCTTGTTAACTTCATTTCTACGAGAACTGCCAGGAATCAGGCTATGATGGTACCCTTTGGCTTTAAGCTAGGAACATAGCCTTTTTATTAATCGAGGTTTGATCGCCTTGGTTAATCCCCGGGTTACCAGAAACACGTGTACGATGGAGAAATGATACAATGTTAACTGTAACCACGTGTATAGTCTACCAGCGTGATGGAAGTAAATAAATATCTACAGGGTATACTAGTATATATCACATACCTTCTGATCTATCAGGGGGTCGACATATTAAATAACAAACTGACCAATACTATTATGGTCACCATTTCCTGGGATATTATTACAAGGATGATTCACGTACTAGACAATTATATTATTAGGAAATGAAAGAGACCTCTCATAATCGCCAGGAAATGATCAAATGTTCAACAACGATAAAGTTAGTAGTGGGTAATATGAAGAAAGAAGTAGGTTATTACGGGACCAACACGTGGTACATTGTTCCAACCAACATTAGCCCCCCCCCCCCACAAAAAATCTCAGTTGCGTCCAGCCCCCTCCTCTAGAAATGCCATCATTTCATATAACTCGCATTTATCACCAGGGCCGGATTAACCATGGGGCACAGGTCCCAGCCCCCCCCCCCCCCACATTAGGGCCCCCCACAAAAAATTGCAGTTGCGTCCAGCCCCCTCCTCTAGAAATGCCATCATTTCATAGCACTCGCATGGATTGGTCCACTGAAAAAAATCCCCAGAATGCGCTAACTTTGTGGCAGGAGGTATTTCTAAATGGCTCCACACAAGTGCCTGAAATGCCAGGAAATTTCTGAAAATTTCCAGAATTTTTTTTTGACAACCTTTCAATTATAAAATAATACACTTTATTATGATCACATAGTGATGCTCCTAAGCCACTGATGAGTCGGATGGTTTTAATGGCGCCTAAACCTGATCCAAACTTTAATTATATCTCTTATGTGGTGGCGCCCAACACCCAAGGTACGGACACCAAGAGCAAATGCCTCTCCCAAAAATCTGCCGCCATATCAAATACTAATTGCCACTCAGATATCACCCTAATGGCAAAAAAAACGTGTTTCCTGCATTATTATTTTCAAAATTTTCTGAGGGAGGACCCCGGACAATGGTGCCGCCCCCATAGGCGAAGGGCCTCTCAGCTATCACCTCTTTCTGGGTCGGCGCCTGGCCCACCTCATGAAATTAAAGGGTTCGTTTTGGTCGCCCTTATTCACATTTGACAGGACCTTATTGGTCTTTGGGAGCGCCGCCTCCAAATGACATGATAAGAGATTTTCGTTCTGGTCGCCCTATCCACGTCGCCTTATGGTGTTTCGGACTAGTTCTAGTAAACGAGAAATAGCCCTGCCGAAATAGACACACGGGGGCGACGTTGATTGCCGCTCCAAGTCTAATTTTCAAATTTGGGAGGGGGGGGGCTTAGAGACCCCACCCCCACAATATACACACACGCACTGTTCCGCACTCGGTAAATCGGGCATTAAATTGGCGTCCCCAACCCTCTGCTACACCCCCACTTTTACAATCTTACATACGGCCCCGCCCCAGACCCCCCTTGCGGGGCTTCGCGCCTTCGACGCTCGCGGTCGGTAATCAGGGGGCCCCCACATGTTCCAGGCCCCAGGGCCCCCACCATGGTTAATCCGGCGTTGAGTAATTGTATTCCATAGAATTGCAATATGTGGTACATTTTATTTCAATAATTTTCATTTTGCGTAGGGATCTTTGGCAGTTAGAGGAAACCCACAAGGTTGGACAGGCGACCCCAAATCTTTCCCTCGTAAATCCGTCATTATTTTCCCGTTTGGTGCAGAGTAATAGAACGTTCAACTCGATTTAATTTGATTTTTAAATTAGTTTTACTGTTATGGAATCTAGTAGTGTATCACTGTACACTATATCAAAGGGCCAATCCCGATAACTTTTTGGGGAATAAACATGCTTTATTTTGTGTTAAAATCATTTAAAACCCATTATCTAAGGCCGATCGACTAACCCGATATTTGTGATACGCTTGTAAATAACTTAAGCCAGACAGTCTGCATCTGGAAATGGGGACCTTTGTATTATACAGTATCTGGATAAACCAGACTTTTTTCTATAAAAATAATATGTAGGTGAAATTTACCTTTTGTTATTAAGTACAGTACATGGGTCATTCACTGTATAGACCTCTCAAGAACCGTTAATCGATTATCAGGTCATCCAATGAAAAATATGACCCGAAATCTTAAAAGGGTTACGTGTCCGGATACGCAGTGTTGACGTTCACGTCCAAACGACTCAATATTTTCAGCTGAACTTTTCAGACAATGTTAATGCACAATGCTTTTATATTTTGGTTCATAAATTTCACAAATACTCGGACTTTAATTTTTGAGACTCTGTTCTCTTTGGGATTGTCCCTTTAAACATCTTGTTCCGCTAATATTCATTGTAGTGAAAACATTTCAGGTTTAAACATTCATTAACTAATATTTATAACATACACATGGAATGAATGGCTGCATTTATTATACAAACAAGAGTCTAATTTATTACTCAGAAGTCGGGAAGAACAGGGTTTTATTTATGGTGCTAAATCAAGGCGAACCGTCCGTGTAAAAAAAAAACAATTTGTATACATGTATACGTATTTATCTCAAAATATCATTCGCAAATCATATTAGTGATTTTTCAACTTTTCCCCAAAAAATGTTTACGCCATCACTGGTCGCTAATTGACGGATTTTGAATCTGGGTGTACGGGTGTAGTGGGCATTTAAATATTGCCACTTTAACAAGTGAGTGGGTTCAGAAAGCCTTAGAATTCTGTTTTTGAGATAATAAATTTCTAAATTTCTAAAATTTGGCATTCATCGTTAACTCCATTAATAATTCTGACCGAACATCTGATCCTTCCATAATGTTCCTTATTATTTAAAATATGGACATAGATTCGATAACGCGTAGAGATCTTCAGCAGAGGCAGTCAGAGAAACCTGAAATCGAAACCACGCCACTTGACTTCATGACTTCATGATATAAATCGCACGCATTAGTAGATCTCTCCAGCATCCCAACGATCGATGGCATATCTATACAAGTAACAAATGACCACTTAAAGTAATCTAATTCCATGATTTATCACAGCTTATGATTTGTAATCATATTTAATGAGAACTGTATTAAAATTTATATATTTTTACCCTGACATAACGAGGATCATCATAGTTGGATATAGATTTATTGGGATTCCGGATGATTATTAACGGACATTTCAATCATACCGTTGAGGCTGAGATAAATTTCTAGTTAAGGTATTACACGCTATCTATAACCAATTCTTCCATAAAACTTGACATAATTTATAGGATAAAGGGGATCACGGTGGCTAAGCGGGTAGACGCTGGCTCGCTAGCCTGGAGGTCTGGTGTTCGATTCCTACATTGGCCGAGATTTTCCGGCGTGGTTTCCCCTTGTAAGTGATGCCGGACGGAGGGCCTGACAAGGACAGTTGTCTAGTCGCTCGGATGGGACGAAAAACCAAGGTCCCGTGTACACATTGGCGTGCACGTAAAATATCCCTTGGCAGTTGGACTTCGAAATAATCCGACTGGGCTGTTGAAAATGGTACACGTCATACAGTATGCTATGGGTTCTTTTACGAACGACCATGCTGCCCCCCCCCCCCCGAAGCCAGAGTCACGTAACTGCACAAAAAGACAAACCGAGAAAATCCACTTTAAACTAAATTGGAAATATCGAGTTCCTGTGCCAGAAATTTAGATACATCGTTTTGCCTTACGTGGTGCCAGGTATATTTAGAACTTATACCATGTTCAAATAACGTAGTTGATCCATATCTACTAAATCGTGAGAGTCATCGTTCATTAAAATATTTAATGCTTCAGAAGTATTTATTTGTCTCCTCGCCATCTTGACGTTTAGAAACAAACCCCCACAGGCTTCAAAACCCGCGGGACAAATTGACGTAAGTCACTCCCGGGAAAGTCAAGGTCCACATTTGGTCGATGGCAAAATGACGTAACCAACAATATGGCTTTTTTTCCGTTGTCAGTCGTTCGCATTATACAATTTACGTCGGTACGTTGCTTGGAGATTAACATGAAAAATAAACGATACGTTAATCTACCTTTGTCAGGTGTCAGAAAAGCGTTTGGAATAGCGTTATGTGTAATAAAGCGGGAAAATGCAAATTTGGTAGATACGTCACTTTGACTATGGGGGGGGGGGCATAGCTGTCCTTTACCAGGCTCTCTATCCTGCATCACTGAAAAGGGGGTACAGCCCATAAAAATGGTTTCTGTAATATTACAGTACGAACACTTAAAGAAGTATTTCCTTGGTAATTGCATTTCCGTAGTTCATAGAAATGTCCAATATTTGAAACAACTGAGAAGCTGGTGACCATTGACCACATAGTAACGTGAAGTCGTGTTTGGGACAAGAAATGAATATTCTATCTGTGACTATTTCTCATCTGATCTAACATTTACAATTTAAAACAAATACATACTATTGAAATATTTATCCCACCCCACAAGACACCCGACCTACTCCACCCCCCATGGGTCAACTGACGTGGTTTCGATTTCCCGGTTGTACATGACAAGGAGTAGGGTCATCTGTCCAACCTCGTGGGTTTTCTCTGGGTCGAGTGGACGTTAATCACCCATTTATCTCTCTTTCTCATCTCCTTCGCACCCCCCCCCCAAATAACCAACCATCAATAGGTGAAATGTTGTGTAATGTTGCCCCGTTTTCTATTCAATTTAATCTCCAAAACAATTTATATTACTTCTATTACGGTAGAGGTAGAAGACCCAAGTGTATTACTATGATACTAGTCATGTATATAGATACCAGTGGCACGGGCAGTGTATAGAAGGCCTGTCGAAATTTGGAAATAAACAATTTGGACCACACCGAATCATTTATCTAGCAGCATGTTGCAAAATACGTAACATTTCAGTTCATAGAAATAGTTTCTTGAGATTATGAATTTTGTTTTTAAGATCAAATATGTCGGCTACACCCTGCTGATGTATTTTCTTGAAGCAAGTGTATCAATATGGTCGACTAGAGCTGGATTTATTTTCATCACCCGATATAAAACGATAATCATTTCAATAAATACAGGTATCTAATTACAGAGGATAAAAAGGGCGGAGTGGGTGGCATCTGGCTGGGCTGCAGCCAGTGGTCTCAATTGGTTTGATTTGGGTATAATCAATTCGGATAGAAAAAAACAAATGCGGGGGAAAAGACTCCGCTTGCTTTCGTACATAACTAACATGACGAAATTAAATTGTAGCTGGCTTTTTTCGCACGTACACGGTAAATGGCCATTTAGCTCAGTAATCCCAGCCAGAATTTGGCTGTTTTTTTTAAATTGCGTTAAAGATGGGTTCCCAGCAAAGTATTTATCGGCTGGTTATTTCCAATAAAAGTATGGCAAATTTGGTATTTATGAAAAGTATAGACACCCAATCTTACTAGAAAAATACTATATTACGCGAAAATCGCCCATGGGGCAAGGATTGGGCAATATTGTCAGGGAATCACTAACTGTCAACCCGACAAGATTTGCTGCCTTATTGTCTGCTAGCTTAGGTCAGGGAGCAGTTGTTATTTCTTGCTCAAATGGTTAGGCGGTTTTGGGAACATTGCGGGTTGTCAGGGTACAAAATAATCTGTAATTAAAAGGCGTAAAAAGAAGTTGACAGAAATAATTAAGAATTTATTTAGGCCTCAATAATATGGTAAATGTAAAGTAAGTAATGATAGATACGTTTTGAAATATGGACCCTCCCACAATGAAGTTAAGTTGGCAGACATTGCGTTTAACAACAGCTTACTTACAGCTATAGGTATCCCCGGCGAAAACAGGGTTTTTAAAGGGAATTGAAGCAAATTTTAATAGATTGGTTACTTTAAATATGTGTTTCGTACAAAAATATCGTAAAATCACAAAGTTTGTATCCGGAAATGCATCTTTAACGATTCAAATTTGTGTTTAGAACTGAAATAAATTAACTATTGGTCAACCCCCACGCTAAAAACATTTACAGAACTGATTGTGTATATCTGAAATAGACCCGACCGAAGCACAACAAAGTTTCAAGATGTCAGCGCCCATGAGTGAAGAGTTTGGTGACGCTATAAATTTTAGAAGGAAAAACAATTGGAGGGATTACATTCTTGTTATGAAGGTCACGACCGTGCAGCTGTGTTACCGACAGGTTATGGAAAGAGCCTAATTTTTCAAATTCTCCCATGGATATTACAAAAGAAAGAAATACAAGGAAGAGTGAAGGCATAGTTGTTATTGTTAGTGCATTGACGTCATGACCCTTGAAGTATAGACCACGTCATATGAAAACATGGCCATTGACTGTCTCTGAGATTACTTCTCCGCAGGTAGCGTGTCTCGAAGTTCAGAATGCGCTTGCTTTATGTGTTACCATTAATGAAATGGAGTCATTCTTTTAGTCATGGTCTTTACCGTCTGTAAAGAGAAAAACTTAAAAACATATTTGTTGCCATCAAGGAAATGGACTAACACCTAAAGCCAAGGTCTTTATTGTCATTAAAGCCACATTTACAAAAATAACGTCACAAATACTATTACTGCCTTTTCAATTTTTTAAGTGCACACCAACAGTCACGTCTAGGGGTTTTGCAACATTTGGACGACTGGAAGTTATTCCTTCTCGTACTCTCGGTTCTACTTTTCTGACAAGGAGAATCAAGGCTCGATAAACCCTGTTAAGTTTCTCGACGAAAACCATGATCCATACCACCCTGGGCAGTACCACACTGAGTTACCAAATTTTTTCCATTTTAGACAGTTTATTATCAATTGATATATATGTTAAAATATATCTTTTAGTGGCATTTAGTAACTGGGTAGAGCAATAAACTATAACGCATGCTTATGGAAAAACAGCTTGTTAACGTTTGAATGAACAATCTTTGAAATGGCACCCAAATGAATAGGTTGTTTTTATATGCCCCCTCTTTTATTATTAGAAATGTCCACAGTGCGCCTTTAAAAGGTTGAAATAGAACCCCAAGATTTCCGATGAACTTTTCTCAGATAGCATATATTTCTATGATTGCCGGTTTTTTTTTCTAATCACAAATGGCCACTTTACCCAAGAGACAGATAGTAACATTATCTAGATTCTGATAGTGATTTAATGAGAGTTGGGTGTCTTTATAGGTTGTTGTTGTCGCCATCATTAGGAGCTTCTGAGAACTACTTGATTCCCAGAGTTGGTGAGTTTCAATCCAGTAATGAAATCGGTCAAATTGACAATTTATTATCAACAACAAACCAATAGACACGATACGAGTGATCTAGAATAAACAATGTAAATCATTTTAACTCAGTTTACCTCGTTTCTTACAAATTAACACAAACAATTTATAATTAGTCAAGTTGGTACAGAAAATGATGACGTTGAACCCCATTTCATTTTATTTCAAATCCAAACATCATAGCATAGGCAGGCCTGGATTAACATAAAGCAAAATAAGCACATGCTTAGGGCATCATGGGAAGAATTTCTGCTTTGTTAGATGACGAATTCAAATTATCTAATTTAAAAATTAAAAATTAATTAAGAACCTTTAATTAGTTTTTCGCTGTTTTTTGTCTTTTCTTACTGTTACCTAGTTTGACGGATTGTTTATGGGTATTTATTGTTTACATTTGAAGTATATACTTTATGCTTTTAGGTCTTAACCGGGGGGGGGGGGGATTAGTGGTCTAGAGTGCCGCGCTTCGACCTCTAGCTGACCGGTCACCTCTAGCTTGCGGCTGAAGTTTCAAGCCCTAGTGTGAGCGTATGTGACATGGAGATAGGAGCGCCTTCTCAACCTGGTGGGTTTCCTCCGGACACTCTGGTTTCTTCCCACCCCTACGCGCGAGCGAATTTTTGAAATAAATATTGAAAACCATACGTTAGTCCCAAAATGACATAGTTTGTGTCGAGTGGACATTAAATCCCATTTCTCTCTCTCTCTCTCTCTCTCTCTCACTGAGCACCGGAAACCTACAGTGGCCAACTGCAGATTTCGTCAAGGTCGCCAGATTTACAAAAAGGGGTAAGGGCACGTGATTGTTGGGGAGTTTGTGAGTTAGAGATATGAGTAAAGGTTTAGGATTAACGCTAGTCATGTTTACATCTCATGACGTTTGACCAAATCTGCAGCTGACCTTTATATTCAGACCGAACTTGGTCCAGACTGCTCGTAGGAGTATGATAACAGCCCATAAACCAGGATTTCCAGGGTTCGGCCCCGGTCTTGGCTTAGAGAGTTTCTCGTGATTGTCCAGAAGCAGGGCATGACAAGGAAAATGATTCTAGCCGTTTGGATAATACGGAAATAAATACCCAAGACCCACCGTGTATTTGTCGACGTGCACGTAACCGTGTCCTTGAAAGTTGGAATTCATAAACTGTAAGTAGAAAGGCCAGCGACGGGGAAAATTCCCTCCATAGCACACTGCGTGGCGTATTCTTCATCGATTTCCGAATTTCTGAATTCGGAAATACCATTGATTGGATGATAAACATAACATAAATCAAATATCTCTATCTCGCTCTCTCTCTCTCTTTGTCTCGCTCTCTCTTTTTTGTCTCTCTCTCGCTCGCTCGCTCTCTCTCTCTCTCTCTCTCTCTCTCTCTCTCTCTCTCTCTCTCTCTCTCTCTTTCTTTGTCTCGCTCTCTCTCTCTCATAGAAATAATACTTTTGTGTTTACGTGATAAGAGATTTTTTTTTTAAATGATCTCCATAAAGGTGGATGGGTAAATTTAATTTCATTTAATTAACAAATACAAAACGCGTTAATTAAAATGTGTTTGCACGTGTTTTGTAAAGGTAACGGTGTAACAGCTTTAAACAAGTTAACTAAATTGATACGTGTAGAACATCCGGGTAATAATTCAATTTATTTTAAAAACAACATCATTTAACAAACTTGGTGATTTTAGCCGTTTCGGTTCAGTTTACATGTACTAGAATTTATAAATTTTATTTTCTGTGGAATCTTTCTAATTTTCGGATGGGATGAAAATCCGGGGAGACGTCAATATGTTGCCGTGCACGTAAAAGAATCCTTGAGGTTGGAATTCGATGAATAGTGGACAAGGGGAAATAGGGTTAAACGACACAAACTAGATAATTTTGGGACTAACATGTGATTCAATTCTATTTCAATAATTCGCTTGCGTGTATGGGTCTTTAGCAGTGGGGGTGGGGATGCTGGAGGAAACTGAGAAACCCCACGAGGTTGGACAGACTACCCTACTCCATATCACGTACACGTACAAGTGGGGAATTGAAACCGCACCACATGACTAAATGCTAATAGACCTTCCGAATAAACGCGCACGCGTTAACAATTCGCCCCAACCCCAACCCGGTTGGTGGCAAACAACAGAAGGACGTTTAACCACATTTTATGTCAATCTTAACAATACACATTATAATGATATTTCATCTAAAAAAAGTTTAATATAACCATGGCCCGTATATAACATTGCAAGACTGGGAGGGTTCCTTTACTAAGCGATGTTTGGATCATAAGTACTAAGTATCTTCTTATCTTGGTACCGAGGTTTATTTTTCCTTCTCACCTTTTTACTTTTTCAGACATGCTAGGAGCACCATTGAAGAAGGTGGTGTTATGACATTCGATACGTTTCCATTAAATCTATTTATTTTCCCATCTGAATGACACCCATGTAGCACTACTACTTTCTAATAATTACTTGAAAGTACCTGAGTTGGTCACAACAATATATATCACACGGTAAAAAATTAATCACTACACTTCGTCGGTTTGTGGGAAAATAAAAGTTAACCAATGCAACCCATGTGCTGTGTCAGATTTTTCTGACTTTACTGTAATTTGACTTTACCTGAAAACAGTATGGAAAATAACTACGAGTTTGTTTTTTTTAACTTTGGACTGTAAATTCACCGCAAAACAGTAAATGAAAGGTTACGGTAAGTTTGTTTTTAACTTCCAAATGTAAATTACCTCAAGCAGTAAATGAAAAATTACAGACAAATGTAAAAAAAACAACCCAAAAACCCCACAATGACTAACATCCATTTACTCCTTTTTTTTAGTTTTACAACTTCACCGTAAGAGAAATACAATCTCAACTGAATAAGAAACATTTAACACCCTACGTGTTGTTGCCTATACCGAAAACATAAGACTACTCCTGTTTAATAGATAAATCATGTAAGCCAATAGGTACTTATATTTCTAACCTGAAAGTTTACAAAATAATGTGAGTAAACGTAAAATCTGTAAAATCGCATGCTAAGAGACAATAAATTTACCAAATACGATAACTACTAATAAGTTCAATATACATTATGCAAGAGCTAAATCTATCTATATGCAGGTCTTTCTTATGGTCGGATGATTTGTTATATAAATTATGAATTAGACATTAATTAACACGAAAAGACCATAATAAACTCGACCTTGGGCCCAACGCTCATTGGTGATTAAATTCAAAGCTGGTTAACCGTGACTATGTTTTATTTTATCGTACCGACTTTAGTAATGATGATCGAGGCTAGGCCTAACATTCAATCGCTAATATCTCAGTTCAGTGTGAAGCAATTTGACATAAATTTTCAGCGTATTCACACTCTCTAGTTGTTAACTATTATAGTGAGAACTGGTGTAATTTTTCTTATATTTCTAACCTAAAAGTAAATTACAAAATAATGTGAATACACGTAAGATCTGTGATATTACATGCTTGCTTATTTATTTTCAGTTCAGTTTGGAAATATTACATAATGTAAGAATGTTTATTTTACTGATTTTGAATGTGCCTTTGATTTCATGACTGATTGTTACGAAACTCTGTAAACATACACGAAACTCCGTAAAAATACAACAAACAAAACTACTATATTGTTGAAAATATACCGACAATGAAGGTACAGAAACTACTTGTACTACTGTAATTTTACAAGAATTTCTAACGGTGCAACTTTTAATTATTAGTAACAATTTGTGCCAATAAACAATTAATAGTAACAAGATAAACCAATCATATTGCCATTGGCGCCTAACCACTCTACTGCACTCCCACTTTTAAAATCCTACAGACGGCCTTGATTTATGGTAGCAATTTGAGCCAATTATGAACAACGCACCCTATTCTGATTTAAATAATAATCCTACCAACAGATTAAATTTGACCAAATTCCAAACTAAAGTTTATTTTGCGTCGTGTTTTAGTTCAAGTTCACTGTTTTTATGAATACTATAAAAACAAAACGATCCTTTAGACTCATTAGCATATCTAGGGTGACAGATAATGACGTATTCACGACATCCGTTCAAAATCAAGTCATAAAGACAACTTCCTTATTTTGAACACAAATTATGTGATAAAATTTAACAACATAAAAACATCGGTACTATCTTTTAAAACATCTCTATTCGCTGTTAAACATTTGTATTATCTTTTTAATCTTCTCTATTTGCAATTGGGGGTTGTATGGCCGAATGAATGTCTGTCATTGAGTCAACTGGCGTGGTTTCAATTCTCCGGTTGTAAGTGAGAAGAAGTAGCGTAGCCTATCCAACCTCGTGGGTTTTCTCCTGATCCTCCGGTTTTCCTCAACTGCTAAAAGTCTCCTATGCTATGTGCAAGCGAATTATTGAAATAAAACTGAGCCATGTGTTAGACCCGAAATGCCCCCCCCCCCTTTCTCTCTTTGTAATTTCAACATGATTGTGTTGGTCTTCAAAGTATAAGGAATATTGAATGTATTGAAAGAACTCTTCCTTTGCAGACATATCTCTTTAAAAGTGGGCGTGTATTAATAATATGCTTGTCTAACATACCACACGCCTAATTCTCAATAGTCCATTACAAAAATATAGGTCAGATAAAACAATATAATGCTATAATTTATATGAATGACTTATATGATATTATTCGTCACGCTCGGCTGATCTTGATACATCTACTTATTACGTGAATATATGTTTTTGTCATTTGTCTTAAAGTATGGCTGTCCTGTCATTCGTGTGTTTGTCATGAAGTCATACTAGAAACAGGAGTTGGTGTACATGTGAGTTGTATTTGTTTTAAAATACGTACCTATAAGTAGGTCTTTAATGGAATGCACACTAGCGACCAGCAGAAGCTTTAGCAAGTATTTATTTATTATTCCATTTATTATTTCGCATAAATTCAACCAATGTATTCGTAGTAGAGAGAGGAGGGAATGGGGTTTAACGTTCAATCGTCACAAACTAGGCCATTTCGGGACTAACACATGGTTCATTATTTTTCAATAATTCGCTTGCGCGTATTTTTAGAGGTGGGTTGGAAACCGGAGTACCCGGAGAAAACTTACGAAGTTGCACAGGCGACCCTACTCCTTCTCACATACAACCGGGAAATCGAAACCACACCAGTTGGCTGAATGATACAGCGTGCACGTGTAAACCATTCGGCCCACGGAGGGGGAGAAGGTCCCGGCCACCCATTTCATCGAGAGAGAGAGAGAGAGAGAGTGTGTGTGTGGGGGGGGGTCGCGGGGAGGGGCATTCAAATAGCGAAATTAAAATTAAGTTTGTTATACAAGCTGTCCTACTGAATTTGCATACACAGATTCTTTCATCTGTTAATAAACTTTTACATATTTAAAATGTATTCATTTCACAGAGTTGTTTAGTACCAGGCCTCTGCACGCCACCGAATGTATTCATAGGCCTACATCCGGTCCTTGTTTTAATTTTCATACAGATCATTTTAATTTGTACCATAGTTTCGTATTCATATCTAAAAGGTCATGGTAAACTATATTTTAGACGTCAGTATAGATTGTATAAATGCGTTTTAGTCACGCATAAAAAAATATGTCCAACTCATTTTTGAATTCTACCTATGACGCATCTTTATTCTTTTCAGTCATGTATTTCCACTATATTTATGTCAGTTTCTGAGAGAAGTTTATTTTTTTGTAAAAGATTGAGTAGTTATAAATTCGATCTACTCCAAACTCTTGTGTTCTTAATATTTCTAGAATATTTCTAGGTGACCAAGTGTCTGTAGGTCATAAAATATATCATTTAGTTAAAGAGGTAGAGGTATTATGTATGATTTAGATAAGGGGTTGGTCGTTCTCGCTATACAATTTCAAAAATAGATAATGCAAATATATTGAAAATTCCATTCATATTATTTTGTTTTGAGCGATGTTATCAATGGGTGCAGTTTTGACAAGATGTGTGCATTGATCGTAACCACCCTACTCGTTCTAATCTACTTAAAATTAAAAATTAATGCATAGAGATTTAATTATGGTCTTGGTATGTTAATAAATGTCTAATTAATAATTTATATATTATATAGGTCACTAAGAAAGACCCGCATTTCATTTCTTCTATACATGGTGTCCTGAAACTTTTTATGACTATATTTATATAAGAGTAAGTCAAGAGAGACTACACCTCACACAAACAAATATACTATACAAATCCACGGACAAGACACAATATACAAGACAATTATACGGACAAGACACAATAAAAAGTCAAATCTTCAGACAAGACACAATATACAAGACAAATCTACGGACAAGACACAGTATACAAGACAAATATACGGACAAGACACAATATACAGACATGAAATGAAATGGGTTTAACGACCTACTGTTTTGCTCCTAAGCATGGCTAATGAACATCAATCATATCAATTGAATGGATCTTGGGGGCTGATCGTAAGGTGGCCGATGATTCAGCTAGTTTTTTTTAATGCAGTTCCGGTTCTCTTTGAGGTCTAGTATAAATAAGTGATATCGGGGAAAATGAATATTATTCTGTACATTAAATATAATTGATAACCAATTACTAATGGTCGTATAGTGTGATGCACCATGGTAATAAGTGTTTCTAGCACTAACTTAAACACCCACACTAATTCATCCGGTATCAGTTACATGAATCAACTGTTTATATTGAATTGGCATTCAGATGATCACGAGTACGAAACTATCGCTAGCTAGCTGTATACTTTCTCCGTGGATAGCAACAGATTGAAAACAGGAACAGCAACCTTAACTCAGCTGATTTTTATAGGCCAATTCTAAAAGTTGATGTATATTGTTGTCATCATTTGTACTTGATAACGACAAGAGAATACTTGTGCTATATGTGTTTAAACCAGTAATTGTTTCCCATATAAATTATTTTCTGTGTTTTATATTGTTGTCACACGCAAACAGTCGTTTTGAAACTCACAAACCTTTAGCAGAATTGTAATATCTATGACGGTATTGTCCTTGCTTCAAAACTCCCTTCATAATTTGTGTGTAAATGCAAAACGGTTTGATAAGGATTTGCTGTGATATTTATGGGGTTATTGCCCTTGGTCCAGAATGCCCTTCACGGTATGTGTGTGTAAAATCAAACGGTAGGAAGGTTTTGAGAATTATGTTGCCGTCCTATTGAGTATAAAAGAATTTTGATAATTATTCATGGACTTTTTCCCACCATTTCTTAAAGAAATAATCGAAAGTACCCCAAAACGGCATCACAAAAAATATTGCCCAAATCAAATTTTAATCGCCACTTCCATAAAAGAATTTTGTCATAAATTCGGCCACTTGACTCAATGCCAGCCGCGTTTTAAACCATTAGGCCACCCAGTGTGTTAGTGTGATAGAATCGATATTGTTGAAATACAAGTCAAAGGTTCAACAATGGACAATTATTTTAATATTAACATAGAGATGCATAAAGGTTAATATTTAGTTCAGTTAACTTTTACTTTTTGACAATAAACAGTTTTATTTAACAGATACGCAAACTACTATCTTGTGTAATAAATATTTTTGATATTGTCAGCAGCTGTAACGCTTCTTGTAAATAAATGGATGACGTTCAAGATAAGCAACTTTAAAGATACATTCAATCTGATTAAAACTCAGACCCTAGTTCGTTTCGTTTTTTTATAGTTCAAAACCCTTGTTACTTGTCTGTATTGCATTAGGTTCTGGAAGAGTTGTTATAAACCCGCGTTTTGGATGATGTGAGGAATTACCCAAGAACAGTCTGTTATGGCGAGTTCTTTGCGTTTGATGCACAGAACTGTCGGTAAACCACTAGAAACGTCAACGCTGATTGATTATTGTAGTGTAGGCCATCGAAAGTATAAAAAAAACCGAAACGAAATATAGATAGATTGAAGATGTAAAATCGAGATGAAGAGCTGGCAGTTCTCGCTCGAATAGTTAATAATTTTTTTTAAAGAAACGGAAATATGTAGAAAGTTTTCGTTAAATTACTTCATTCTGAGAGGAGTTACCGTTGTTTGTAGAGCAGTGTAGTCTCGATTGTCTTGGCTAACGTTGTCACGATAATAACAAAGTCTCGATTATCAATTTTGAAATTATATCATTAACTGCCAAATGTATTTAAATGAGTATGGGTCTAGCTCGTCTAATTAATATCTATGTGAGGCCAAACGACAGAACTGCATAATATAGGCTGCTCTTTTTGCTTTTTAGACAGAGAACAGTATTACTTAAAGGGACTATCCCGATTTGAACAGAGTCTCAAAAGTAAAAGTCCGGTGATCTGATAAACGATTTCCGTATCTTTAGAGGTTTATACATTGGTTGACCCATGTGCTGTACTTGATAAATGGTAGATTTCAACTACACAATATTTTTATAAAATAAAAGTCCAGCTTTATCCACACACCGTATAATACAGCTCGCAGCTTGGGACACCGGTTTCCATTTCCAGATGAAGACCAAGGGGTTTCAGTTGTTTGAAAACGTATCACAAATATTGAGTTAGTTGCACGGCCCTAAGGTAGAGGATTTCAGGGGATTTTAACACAAAATTAAGCTGTCTTATTGTCCAAAATATTATCGGGATTGTCCCTTTAAAATCTGCGATGGTTTCAAAAATAGGAATGTCCATTAGCAAGTGCCGTTAACGAAGTGCAATGAGATTTGGTTCAACGTCAAAGACTTTTATGAATGAGACGAGTTTTTGAAGACAAATATACGCCATTTATAGTTGGCTATGCGGACAGCTTTACCGAAATAGCGGCGCTACCATTATTTCAAATTCCAAATGCAATGGGTTTTTTCCTTGCTAGGCTATCCGGCACACCACTAACATGGGGAAACCATGCCGGAAAATGCCGAGGAACTGTCTCCGCCAGTACAGTGCCGTTATCGCGGAGTTTACACTTGTTTGTCTTTTGCGTGTTAGTAATGTTTCAGAAGTCAAGCTTATGAAATTTTGAATATTTTGTTTGAACATCTACCCTCTAAATTATTTGTTTGAATTGATAACATTTTTTTTGTTGTGTGTCAAAATGGTCTTCTGCATCAAACGTCCTCCTCTACCGGAATCGTACCCGGGATGTCAACACATTGTCTATTCTTGTCTGTAACGCAGTCCTCCTGTACCGGGGATGAACTCCAGACTCCATGGTTTACGGACCAGCACCCTTCGACCCCCTTGGTTTGGGATGTTTTACACAATGTGTATGCTTGTCTGTCAAGCAGTCCTCCTGTACTTACTATCAGACTGTTAATATTATATTTCATCATCACCACGGTTGGACACTGCTCTATTTACACATAATACATATAATATGGATTTGTTTTCATCAATGGCACTCTACCTGTACTAAGCCGAGGATTTCATCGCATCAGCATGGCTTGAGTTGGGATGATATATTTAAGTAGTAAAATAATACCCCCTTCTAATCATATTCAGGACAGATTTAACCTAAATATTATCAATTACCCAATCGATGCTTACCTAATCGATATCAGTATGTCCATAGTTTTATAAGTAGTCTCAGATTCCGGAAAATATATTCAAACGTCGAGTCCAATATTTACTAATCGGGATCCTATATGAAACAAAATTAGTACTGAAAATGATATACAGACTATTAAATCGATTTGCAAATTAGGTTTCTTGATTCATTCGGAGACTACAATTAAATACCTAAGAAAAGGTGTTCATCGACTACTTGTTCAAGTCAATAAGTTGAAATAAAATACCTGGCCCCGAGTTCCGACAATAATAGTACGACGTTGTCAATCCGATACGCCTCAATTGTTAAGCATGGTTGTTGGGTTTTTATCTTAACATTGATCTGAAGTTACTCAACTTAAACGCGCTGTTTATGGCAAAATATCTTTCATCCAGAACCACAAAACTTTGTTTCTTCAACGTGCAGCACACCAATAAGTATACAAGTTGCATTTCTGATTTGTGGTCCCATTAGAACGACTGGATAACCTTTTAATTGCCAGAACCCCATTTATGTACCAATGGCAAGCTTTCCTAGACACCAGCATCAGGGTCGAACACATAACGCTTGGTTATTGCCGAGTCAGCACCATACCCACTTAGTCACATGACCCCGATTACATGTTAAACTGCAACAGAGAGAGAGAGAGAGGGAGAGGGAGAGAGAGAGAAAGTGGGGTTTAACGTCCACTCAACACACAATAAGTCATTTTGTGACTAACGTGGTTTAATTTTATTTCAATAATTCGCTTGCGCGTAGGGGTCTTTAGCAGTAGGGGAAATCGGAGAACCCGGAGAAAACCCACAAGGTTGGACAGACGACCATACTCCTTGTCACGTACAACCTAAACTATAACAAGAATAAACACAAAACGGAAAAGGATTCACAATTTAAATCCATATACAGTTGTATATTTGTATATTTAGATCCGTCACATGTCAAAATTAATGGTCGACATTGGTCGTGTGATTTAACTTAAATAGATTTCTCTCCTGCGAAAAAAGATCTATTTAAGACGTTTTATTACAGGGTGTAGGTTTTAAAATGATATTTTTACAGGATATACGAATAATAAACCGAAAACCTTAAGGTCATATTTTAAAACCTATTTTATGAATAGGATATACACCTACCCGACTTTATAATATATTAGGATCATGTTCCGTACCTTGTATATTTCATTTTTTATATCAGGCATGTATACATTATATTTCATATCTATTTAATAGTTCGCTAATGACATAATATATACGCATCTCCAACCTTGTTGGTTTTATCCGGGTCCTCCGGTTTCCTACCACTGCTAAAGACCCCTACGCGCAAGCGAATTATTGAAATGACCTAGTTTGTGTCGAGATAGCCAACAAAATAGCCAAACGCGTGTGCTTTGGGTCATAAGGTCTGCTGTTGGGTCAATTCTTGTTGTTTTCATTCCATGTATGTTTGAAAAAAGCAGCAAGGTTGCCTGCCTAGCCTCGTGGGTTTTACACAGACTTATTTCCTTGCCTCCATCCTTCCCAACAACCCCCGTATGTTAAAGACCCTGTGTCGAAACGAATCATTCAAATAAAAATATTATAATAATCCAGAAGTAAGTACTTTAATTATGTAGGCATTATATTTAGGTAAGAAATATGGTGTTGGCTCTCAGCCACTCTCAGAACATACATAAAACTGTTACCTAAGTATGTACATCATATATATATAGTAAAAGAACCATGACTCTTCTTTCATGTGGGTCACATAGTATATTAATTATATAGTTAATAATGAGTTAGACCTCATAAAGGTATTTACTCAATTACTATCATGTTCTGTTTTTCAGATGTAACGTCGACTTGGAAGAAGAAGGGCAGCAATTGATCGCTTGACTAGCAACCAATACCATTTCTATCTACGAATGAGTACGCGGTTATCGCGATATATAGGATACTATACGCTGTTATCTCGTGGCTATTATTCATGAACGTTTCTTCACTGTGCACATAAAGCTTTAGAAAGCGAGAGGGATCTCTTCGCGAATGGCTAATCGACGGTGACGTAAATTTGTGTGTCGCTTTGTACAAATGTAAATCTAGGCCAAACCAAGTGTAAAATTTTTTATTGACAGTGAATATTATTACAGTGCGTGAAATCTCTCTAATTGTATTATTGTGGTTTGTCGAGTTGGATTTCAGTGTTTTAATTGTCGACAAACCTGTTTAAATTGCGAGGAAAACGTGACCGTTAAATGTAAGTTAGTCCTCAAGATGAATTGAAAAAGGTACAGCTATTTAAAAGTGGTTTAGAGTTTATCTGCTTAAAACGTCTTTGCATAAAAATGTGCTTGAAGTAATACGTAATTGACAAGTTACAATGACGTATTCAACAATTAATACAACGTTTCCTCATTTAGCGGCAATTCACCTAGCATCGGATGTGGAAGTGAATTCAAGCGGGGGAGAATATGTAATAGACACCAATAAACGAAATCACACCGTAATGGTGGCCAGTGTTCTGTTCGGATCGGGTGTTCTCGGAAACCTGCTGGCTCTCTTTGTTTTAGCGACATCGGCCCCGGAACAGAGAAAAACCTTATTCTATAAATTGGTGGCCGGATTAGCGGTTACTGATCTGTTTGGAACGTGTACCACATCGCCCGTGGTCATATCGGTGTACCTAAACAATTTTAAATGGCTGGGAGGGATGGCCATGTGTCACTATTTCTCTTTCATGATGATTTTTGCTAATTTCACCACCATGTTAATCGTGTGTGCCATGTCAATAGAGAGATACATATGTGTTCGTCACCCGTATATATACCACACAAGATTAACGGCAACATTCGCTAAAACCACATTAATAGGTTCATGGATATTATCACTGTTAATCGCTTGTTTACCGATCGTAGGACTCGGCGAAAATTCTTTCCAGTATCCAAGAACATGGTGTTTCTTTAATTATACGAGTAGAACTCCTGCCAACATGGCGTTTAACTATATTTATGTTATCTTAGGATTAGTAACAGTCAGTGTAACTGTTATTTGTAACGGTGCCGTGATATACACTCTTATTAAAATGACCAGAAAACAAAATTTGTTAAAAACCAAAAATGGGGATGCGAGAAAGTTCCGGGGGAATAACAAACGTTATGCGGAGATCCAGATGGTCGTTTTACTCATTGGAATAACCATAGTTTTTACAACCTCGTTCTGTCCTTTGATGGTAAGTAGATTAACGATTATTGATTAATAATTTAGATTAATAATTTCATTTATCAATAAATCGTCAAACGCGGTGCATACAGTGCACCCAAGCGTACTATATGTTTATAGGTATCATGTAAGCCTGGAAATGAGACACCTGTCACAGACAATGTCAGGCATAATTCAGATTTTGTCAGGGACAATTCTGCAAAAATATGGCAGGGGGTCCATTGGCGTGGTTTCAACCCCAAGCTAGTATGTAATAAGAAATAGGGTCGCCGACCAAAAATGCATGATCCTCAAGCAACGACTGCGAGTTTTACAACATCTGGACGTTGCTGGTTAACTTTACAATTCTCGAAGTCATAGCTGAAGACATGTGTGCAGTAGCATCCAATCATATATTGTGGCATCACGAACCCCATGGAAACCTTGATATTGGACGAAGCTTGAACTTTGTAACTCGATTATTACAGGTAGGCATTTTAGCTTAAAAGCAAGACTTGGTATTTGCGACGATCAAACTTAGTGCCGAAATTTGCAGAGTATTACGTGAAGGGCTTGATAAGATGTGCGTAGTTAAGGCGATATAAAGCCTTCTTTTGAAGATTTACTAACATTATTGGTTTTTACTTGGTCATCCAGTTTCCTCCTGCTGCTAAAAACTCCTACACGCAAACGAATTAATGAAATAAGATTTTGATATATTGTGTTAGTCCCGAAATTATACCCAAATAGTTTCGGATGGATTGCATTTATATTTCTACTAAGATCCATGGTATATTTAATTTCCAAATAGACTAAATCCATTTCCTATTACGTTGTTATAGAACAGAAGCTACGGGTGTTGTGCGCGAGGCAAGAGATGCTTTTCTTTTCCAAAACATTCGATATTACCATATGTAAACTGAAATAACCAGACGCTAGAAATTTGCACTCGATTGAGACTGCATGGCTTATGACGCCGAACATAACTGATTTGAAATTGGAGTAAAAGCGGAAACCATTGAATGTAAATCAGTTTATATACATTCATATAAAAGTATTATATTATATAATAATGTGAATATTTATAATGCGCTATATCCAGAAACTAAGTTTATGCTCAAAGCGCTTCACAATTACTTTACCTGTCTCTAGGATACAAGTAAAGCCTGATAACCTTCCTTTACCCCTGAACTCTTTAAATATTAGAAAAAAGCCCCAACATATCATATGCTGCCCAAGGAGCGGAGCTTTTTTTGTGTAATACATACACCATCCTACCGATACCCATTTATAGCTGGGAAACAGGGATGAAGTGTCTTATTCAAGGACACAAGAACTCGACGGACAATTCGGGTCTCGAACCTGCAACCATTGGGTCACAAATCCTACTCTCTAACCGTTGTGCCAAATACCCCCCTTGCGATGCGTTGCGACCCATTTTTGTCAATTTCTAGGTCCCAAATATTAACGATTTAACTCCTTTAAATCGGGACATACGGATAACGAGATTTATGAAACAGACCTAACCACATTTCTACATTAGATTTGAAATGAAATCATTGAATGGCCGAACCGTTTTAATCTATTTAAAATCGGAGCAATCCGATGGCATCAAGAGTTGATTATGGTCTTGTCATGTTATTAAATGTATAATTAATAATTTATATAACGTAAAGGCAGATGTAGTTCTTACATAATGCCTATTTAATAATTAAGATAACATTTCAGGCCTAAAGAATGACCTACAATAGGCAAATTTAGCTCTTGCATAATGTATGTTTAATTACAATATTTCTACCGTTCTTTAACTTCCTTTAAAAACTACACGTGTGTTTTGATTTTTTTTTTAGATTAATTTTAAGTCCATACAAACACTGAACATGATTGGTTTTTTTATAAATTAGCGGGGAGTTGGATGATCGAATAGTTAGCACGTGTCTGTTGTATCCTACGGTCTGTCATTGAGTCACTTGCGTGGTTTCGATTCCCCTGATGTACCTGACAAGGAGTAGGGTTGCCTGTCCAGCCTCGTGGGTTTTCTCCGGGTCCTCTCGTTTCCTCTAACTGCTGAAGACCCCTACGCGCAAGCGAATTATTGAAATAAAATGGAACCATGTGTTAGCTCCGAAATGACCTAGTTTGTGTCGAGTGGACCTTACCCCTCTCCCTCTCTCCTTCTCTCCCTCTCCCTCTCTCTCTCTCTCTCTCTCTCTCTCTCTCTCTCTCTCTCTCTCTCTTATAAATTAATAACAATATTGTCACTTTAACTCCTTGCAATCACTGGATGTGTTTGGTTCGTTTAGTGTTTGTAATGTCTATTTTCTGTCTTGTCCGCAGGTTTATTTTGTAGATTTTTTGTTTGTTTGTTTGTTTTGCTTGTAGTACAGTCCTCGTGTAGTTTTGCGTGTAGTGCAGTTATGTACATATATCATTACGTGTACCCCTTTAAGGTACACGTAATGATATATGTACATAAAAAACACATAAATAAGATAATGTGAAGTTATGTCTTGTAAGGTGTTGTTGACGGATGGAGGTGGTTTCAATGTGAGAATAGTTTATTGTTAATGCTGTGGGTGTCTACAACCACTAATTACCTCTGTAATCTAAAATATTTTTTTGTAAAGTCATGAAAAATAATGGGAGCCATTTTTTATAACCTAATTGAAACAGGGCGGTAATTACTACGGCTTACTAATCAAGTTTTACGCCATTAAATTAGATATAAGTCTTTAAAGTTACTTCCGGTTTCTGAATCATACGAGTTTATAACCTAATTGAAACAGGAAGAGGGCGTTAATTACTAAGGTTTGATAATCAAGTTTTACGCCATTAAATTAGATATATGTCTTTAAAGTTACTTCCGGTTTCTGGATCATAAGAGATGTTGCGGTATTGTTAAATGCTCTGATACATTTCTGTATGAAACCCAGATGGTGTTGTGTTGGTGGTGCGGGTGTACTCATTTCTTGTCACTGGATAAACAAGCTTAATCAAGAGGAATCTGTGGTGTGGGGTAACTCATTAACCCAGATGGTGTTGTTTTGGTGCTTGCCAACTACAAAATTTTAATTAGAGAGCTTTAAATTCTGAAATTACAACTCTACGTTGGATGTAATGGAGTGAGCATGTCAAATTATTCTGTATTCAATCTCCCCTAAACTCACCATTTCCCAATTAGTTTTGCATTAGTCGGCCTTTACCATTAGTTGAAAACAGATCCTTCTCGTCGACAGATGCATTAATGGATCTTTCATTTGTACATAGTCAGAACATGGGCAAGCTAAACGACCCGAACGCATAATTTAAACACAAATACCTAATAGATCATAGAATCTTCTATTACGCGGGTATAAAACATTTATTGAATGAAAGGCAATATTTATAGACATCCACCAATGGGGAATGAAATGAAATGGCGTTTCCCTGTACTTTGACGGTCAGTGGTTTCTTTACTCGCGTACAAACGCATACACGAATGTAGCTTGGTTTTTCTTTCCACGGGAATGACGAGATGTTTTTCATTGCAAGACTATTCGTCTTAGACCACTGTAAAGCCTGTCATTGAGTCAACTGGCATTGTTTCGTATCCCCGGTTGTACGTGACAAGGAGTAGGATCGCCTGTCAAACCTCGTGGGTTTTCGCCGGGTCCTCCGGTTTCCTCCCACTGCTAAAGGCCCCTACGGGCAAACGAATTATTGCGAAAAAATTAAACCATACGTAAGTCTCGAAATGAACTAGTTTGTGTCAGGTGGACGTTAAACCCGTCGCTCTCTTTCTCTCTCTCTCTCTTTCTCTCTCTTGAACATCCCACAAAACTTCTCGGCTAATACCGGAACTGAACCCAACACCCTCGTGCTTAGTGGCGCCTTACTCACTAAGCCACTTCTGAATGGGAACGGATAGACTCCCAGGTACTGCCTCACACACGAGGGGGAATTGATAACACAATAATTTCACACTACTTTTATTTTGTATGACAGGTTGACATGTGTAGTATGTAACAGGTATATGAGTGTACTTTCTATGTGAACCCGGATCTATGTCCTCGGTCAGCTCACGCATATTAATATGATTAAATGAACACATGTGCCTCCTATCGGTTATCTCGTGATTTATCTAATTTTATACAATTAATATGCATATATTTAAAGGGACAATACCACTCTTGCTGGCTTGACAGGTCCAGAAAAAAGCCTTATTCTAACTACTAGATGTCTAAGTGTCCTACCTGTTGTGTAAATTATCCATTACATCCTATTTTACTTGTCCAGAGGGTTCGAAAATATGTTTAAATCCAAGTTGCATTTGGAAGTGTTTACGTAAAGCTTTTCAAACCATGTTGTTACCATGTAATTTTTCCATTTTTTTAAAAATTCGGTGTGTTAAGATGAAATTTGTATCATCAATTTATTGGAATATTGTAAAATAGTACAATTTGTTGACCAGAATAATTATGGGTGCATATTATTCAGTTACAACAAGAGTGGTATTGGCTCTTTAATATAATACAGATAGTAATTGATAGCCAACAGATTAATAATTTGTATTTATGCATAAAGACGCCAATGTCAATTAACATGTATAAACCCTTGTTAATTACATTAATCAGGGGTATATATTTGAAATGAAACATGCACGGAATAATCTTGTCGACATTAATTAATATAGATCATCCATCGTGTGGGCTAAGTATCCTATATCTCGGATATGTTCCATCCCCTTTCTGCACTCAGGTATCGCTGGCCGAGCAAACTTTTCCTCATGGTTCTCTGGATGACCTCGCGCCTGGTACCGTTCGTGCATTTCCATGCGCGAACTCTTAGTTTTTCTATTACTGACACGCGCACGGGCACTTTTTCTTTCTCTTTTACATGTACCAAAACCTGGGATTTCTTGCGGACGTAGGTTTGAGCTAACAGTCCGTGAAGTAGAACACGTGCCACTGTACCTGTGTATCGCTAATTATAAACCGAATGTGTAAAGACACTTTATACATATCACTCAAAAAAATTTCAGTACAAACAGAGATGATTCACGCTCGATTTGTTACTAAGCAAACGCATGGGATTATTAATTCGCGGATTTATTAACCTTTGTTGACCTTCTATGAACTTCTTATCGATACCTATATTCTTACACCGAGAGACATTATCTAGTCTTGGTGAAAAAAACATAATCATCTGGTAGAAAATTACTTTTGCATTTTTTGGAACGGAAAACATTGTTTTTAAAAACAAACTAACCTGCCGCACATGAGGAAGTCATTATACTAATAATAACAGGCGAGAACTCTTTTTGCGGCGCAGGCTTTCTTACTGAGTAGTACACCGCCCACGGACAATAATATAGGAAGCCTTAGTGACGAGTGTAGTTTTGAGTCGAGATTACTCGCTTTCAGTTTACTCTGTTTTTGCCATAACCAATTATGTCAGAAATACCATACTGAAATTCGGTTTTTAAAAGTTGTACGCGAACTAAATGCCTTTGTTAAGATTTAACACAATAAGTAGCAGGCGAGATTTCTGCTGTCTGCGTGACCAACTTCTTGACCTTAACTATAAACACGTATTAAAATCTGGGTCAGCAATACAAGCCTTTGCTGTCCAGTTCTATTTTAACACGATACGTTATTTTAGTTTTGTTCTTCCAGTGTTCATACAATTTTAACATTGAAAAGGTCTATTGCAAACCTGTTAAGGCAGAATTCTTTGGGGATAATTAATGTAACACAACTTTCATACCTACATCTTTATTGTGTTGTTTGTTGGTCACTAAATAGAGTAAATATGGGGACATAGGGGTTTGTCAATTACATTTGAAACCTATTTAAAGGTAATGGGGTTTAGATTCTCATAAAATGTGAAATGGGGGAGGTTTTGCCTGGGCAGCGGCATTACAGCCTACTCTTAAAATGGCTATCAACTGTAACGTAATCTTAAACGTGTATTCCAAGGTTGTACACAGGATCCAAGCCGCTCTTCCCATCCGAATGACTGGGCATCTGTCTTGCCAGGTCTTTTGTCTTGTGCCACTTACAGGAGGAGATCCCGAATAACCTTTCACACGTCCAATCACAATATCGTGCAACAGGTGTATTAATGTGATTTTAGGTTTAACCCCGCAAACAATGCCAAAATAGTGTTTTCACTGCTTACAGAAAACTAAAATTTAAAAAAAAAACATTTTATAAGGGTGACCCTCCCACACTCTCCCTATCGAGCTGGCGCTCGGTCTGCGCAGCCTCATGACTGGCACATACTGTCAACATTGTATATTTTCCCGTTTCCGCCCTTTCCCCCACAATATATATTTCACGGCTACGTTGCGACGGTACCAGCATACCCAGTTGTTGACACCCATTACATCACTCCTGTCTAACAAATCATAAAGCTGTAGTGTTACGGTGGCGGCATAGTATTTCACCGTAACACCACAGCCACTCTAACCATTCATAATACATCTAACTATCCCTTTACAGCACTTCACTCCCTACACATATCCCCTCGTCCTACTTTCCCAAACGTCAACAACACATCTCATACATCCAGCTCGCTGATTAACCCTTGTACCACGTCTACTGGATGGCGTATGTCTCTCTTCATCAACCTAGTTAGTCTTTTAACGTCGGAAGTTAAACCCCATTTCATTTTATTTCATTGTCATTTCTGATCTATACCTACCACACCTATAATAAGCAACCAAACCATACCATAACGAATTGTTACTATAATAAGCACCAACTATAATAAGCAACCATATTATAACGAGTTGTTACTATATAAGCAACCACTATAATAAGCAGCCATATTATAACGAATTGTTACTATAATAAGCACCAACTATAATAAGCAACCATATTATAACGAGTTGTTACTATATAAGCAACCACTATAATAAGCAGCCATATTATAACGAATTGTTACTAAAAAAAGCAACCACTATAATAAGTAACCATATTATAACGAGTTATTACTATAATAAGCAACCACTATAATAAGCAACCATATCATAACGAGTTGTTACTATATAAGCAACCACTTTAATAAGCAACCATATTATAACGAGTTATTACTTTAATAAGCAACCACTATAATAAGCAACCATATTATAACGAATTGTTACTATAATAAGCAACCACTATAATAAGCAACCATATTATAACGAATTGTTACTATAATAAGCAACCACTATAATAAGCAACCATATTATAACGAGTTATTACTATAATAAGCAACCACTATAATAAGCAGCCATATCATAACGAGTTGTTACTAAAATAAGCAGCCACTATAATAAGCAACCATGTCATAACGAGTTGTATATAGCTAAATATATATAATTGGTGGTATTTCTGCAATTTGTTTAACAGAGGTAATGCGAAAACCTTCTTGTAATTCTGTGTAAGATGACTGGCCGTTATAATAGCTTCTATATGTGATGTTGCAACTCGGCGACGATAACACGTACATTGCCTACAATAACAAAGAACGTATTAACGTAAAATGGTCTAGGCAGCATCTTTTACTCATGTATGCCTTCGCGTACTAATTGATACAGTGACGAGGAAATATTTTTTGGCCAGAAATACTTCACATTGTGAGCGGATTACCGTAACTCGCAGATGTTATCCCTTTCAGTGATTTTGCGGCCTATAGCAAATATTCATTGCTGATCAGTGTACGTATGTAGTAGCACCACGAGTATAACGTAAATACCGTAGTAGCACCACGGGATAACGTAAATACCGTAGTAGCACCACGGGTATAACGTAAATACCGTAGTAGCACTACGGGTATAACGTAAATACCAAACCTTGGTAGATATAGCTCATCGTCAAGCAGTTTTAGAGATATTTCGCTTTAGAAAGTCAAGCGTATTTCCATAATGGCCATTAGAAGCTGCTTTGGTATAAGCATGGTTTATTGCGTTGCGTGTTACGAGTGCATTCTCGTCGACTCTCTCAGGTAACATTTCCTTATTGGATTTAAACCGCCTCCTATTTCCGCGATATACAAGTCATTCGATACGTTATCTAGAGCCCCTGATAGTACGATATCCGGATGGTTAATTCTCTTGCTGTCCAATGTCAGCAACTTTTCCGTTGAAGTATGGATTTGTAATCAATTTTACGAGCATGTGTTAATCCCGACAAAATATCATAGGTGTTTCCATAGATCAGCACGTGTCTCAAACATTAATTGAACTGATTTCAAACTGCTCAATGTTCAATATTAGGATCCAATATTTCCACGGCACGATAACAACATGAATATTGATTGAATCGGGGTAATATTGAATTCTAATTCGTGTTTTTGATTTCAATTATTGTGGATAATATTGAGTTATCGGTTTAGCTCATTTAATGCCGTGTAACCAAATGAAGGTGTGCAAAGAAACGTAATAATTTTCATATTAATTTAATAATAAGTGGCTATAATAATAGGCTTCCGATATCCAATATTTCACATAAAATGAGCATTTTAAAATAGCCATGCGAAACGAATGCCAGAATGCTTTCGAGTCCCATTTGTAATTGAGAGACTCGATGAACGAGGCTAAACATATCGCACAGAATATGGACTGGAATAACCAGATGGCATTGACTTCATTCTCTTTAGACTCTTCGCGTATCTCTGACTAGAAATTACAGTAAAAACCTAAACGATTGAATGAAATTCAGGGTCCTGTTACTTCAATGATGATTGATTAAACACTAAGATCGGTCTAATATTATTCAATCAAATTACTAAAATAAGGATATTATCCTAGTTAAAATTACGTAAAGCAGCCCGAGTTTTTACATTTATATTAGGTTATTATATGCGTTGCAACTCAATTTCTAGTTGCCAATATATAGCGATTTAGACTCCTTTAACAGCGATAATTTCAAATTTCAAAATTAAATTTAAGTTAACTATTTGTTTGGACAATCCCTACACGCTACTGTTCTCAAAATATGCAATTATCGTATTCATGTGTGGCGACATAAACACATTTTAAATTATAATGAAATGAATTTTTGGTACAGTGACCTAGTTGTCCTTCCTATACAAATGATTGCTTTCTCTCATTTCTACGAGTATGGGTCATTATCTTTAATTGATCTTGTCATTAAATAACTATACGACTATGGGTCATTATCTTTAATTGATCTCGTCATTAATTAACTATGACTATTTTTATGAATAATGTATAACTGGATGTCTGGGTGACCAGCAGAGATATTTTACTATTGTTAGACAGATAAGAGAGACGGCGAATTAGAGGAGAATGTATTCTGTACACGAAGTCCTTCCGTTATTAAGTAGTTTTCGACGGACAACCATTCTCAATATGTAGTGATTGCTGTTGTTTAAATTATATTACATGTTTAATCCTGTTGGATTCATTCCAGGCTTTGTGTTACAACGAGAATCTGGCATCTGATATGGTACTTTGAATTTTATTGCATAGTTTCGCTTTGTTGGCATTTTAGAAATCTTGTATTTTTTGTGTCTATGACATGATGACGGGCTTGCTTTCGTTCGCTCAAATGAATTGAGAAAGAATTTTGCGGATGGTACAAAAGAGCTATTCTATTTATGGTAATCCTTTATTGTGAAATCGATTTTAAGGAAAACGGGAGATTAGAAAGTTAGTGGTAAGGGTTTTAGAATGTTACATTAGGATGTTGATTTGTTTTGTAGGGTGACGGCTAGTCTTCGTGGAAAGTTTAAACAAGTTTACAATTCTGTCACTTATTAAGTACGTGCGGGAACTGTCGAATACATATGGTAGGTCCAGGGAATCGTACTGTCTATGTAGGCCTATATAGCAATATACTCAATAATAATATTAATATATTATAGTCCTAGGATTCATACATGGCAATTAGAATGGGCGCATTAGTTAAGATTTCGTAAAAACATGGCCCTGGACTTATTGGTTGTCTCATTGTGGTTGTTTGTTTGGTAATAAAAGGGATAATTATATTTAGGATACTCTAGAATATTTCTGGACTCATCCTCATGTAGCCTGTTTTCAATACATACAAGTGTCGCCCAATTGTAACACTATCGTTGCGATAACAGATAACAGTTTCGTAGATAAAGGATTTATTTACATCAGGTATCTAAAACAGCTTCGGTTACATATATCAACATGAATACAACAGCAATACATAATACTGGAACTATTACTACTACGGGAACACATCTACATAATACAACATTTCATCTACAATTCTGCCCCTCTGCCAAGGCAGTGGCTGGACTCGGGTGAGTCTATACACCCGTCCAAGCCTTTCTCCTCCCCCGGCTCCTCGCTTACTAACTGTCAGGGAACTCCGCCAAACTCGTCGCTAAAGTTGTCGCATAGTGTGCCAGGGTTAAGAAATCGATTTCATATTACCTCCTCACTAATCGAAAAAATAAAAAACGTCAGATCAATCCAATGTAATACTCTTGATTTTGGACTAAATCACAATTCAAAAAAGGGGTTGGTGCATTCGCGTGTAAAGTAGTTTATTGAATACTACCCCCAGATGTCATTAATATTCTTATATACAATGGTTGTACCCGTGAGAATCGATTATACTGCTATTCTTCTTATTCTCGATGTTGAATAATAAAATGAATTATCTTCTAGAAGAGGTTCAGTAATTGAAAGCGATCACGATTCCAACCACATTATTCAAACGATCTTGGCTCATGCCGGCTCATGCCCTTTTGACTTTTTGTTCAGAATAATAGATTCGGAAATAAATAATGACGACATTGGATTGAACCCAGGGAATTCAAAAACCATGATAAAATTAAAATAAATCGCTCGACATTAGCCTGAAATCAGGGAATTCAAAAAACATGATACAATTTAAATCTATCGCTAGCATATATCGTCTTTATGTATTTCAGAAATAAACAGGATTAACCAGGGAATATAGAAATAACTATATCAATCATTTCGATTTATCGCTATACCATAGTGTGGACGTTTTTTTTGTATTTCAAAAAATAATATAATGAATTCTACATTAATTTCACAGTGTCAGTGCATGATGGATGAGTGTGTGTTCAATTTAATGTTTACAGACAGAGCTCGTTTTGAGTTATTTAGTTCTACTAATGTAGCTCAATAATTACTATGTTTATAACATATCAGTTAGTAATTTAAGACATCAATTTAGCTCTTAAAATTATACCCTTTCTGTTATTGGGTGCACCATACACGAATCAGGACATAATTACTATTTCCAGAACACATTTTCGCTTTTGAAAATCATTTAAGTTCTTAAATTTATAGTTTTGAAATATTTCTATAAACAAAGCATGGTTCACGAGAAATAATCATAACCCCGAACTAAAAAAGGGAATCTCGTACGAGTCTTTTTGATATCAAAAAAGGTGAGTAGGAGATTTTTTTATTACCCAATTCTTTCTTACGCGCACATGAGATATAATTCTTTGTATAGATTTAATTTTACTGGACCTGATTAAATTACAGCGTAGTGATACATGTACATCCTTTTTTGACAGCAAGTCACCCGATGCAGATAGTCCTATATTGATCCAGTGTTTGTTCTTAACATACATTATGCATAGGATATTCTTTATCATATCAATCCGAGGGAGGGTAGGTTTATATCCGAAATATACAACGCCATTCCACCCTTAAACTTAATGGGCTCTTCTATTTTAAAACAGACAACAATGATTGTATGATTGCTAGATAGTTTCCATCAAATAGCGAAAATTACCGAAGTATTTACGTGCATGTATTTGTTTATACAAATGAATTGAAAGCAAAAACGAAATGGACAGTAATACGAGGTCAGACGAATAATCAATCCCTTTTGGGCAACATACTGCCGATGGAATAGATGTGAATGCAAGTTTCGATGAGTATCTATCCAAACCCTGAAGAAAATTTGGGTCAAAAGGCAACCTCCTTTTCCGATAATTCTGAAAGTGAACTGTGATTGAAGGTTTTTGGTATGTTCAGAGAAGGATTTGACTGACTGTTTTAAGTGGACTGTACCAAAAAATACTTTAGAAAGGAACTCTTGGGCGATAAGTCTTGGGGTGTATGGAGAACTAATAAAATATGACAGTTATAGACCAGGAGCCCAGAGGGTCCAACCTAGACGAACCATGTGCCAATATCTGACCATAGGCATCTAAATACAACCCTGGGATGTACAGAAATGGGCGTCTGTCGGGGTCCAGTCCCTGGTGTCCCCTAGAATGAACCCTAAAATGGTCGAAACTAATTTGAATTGAAAGAGTACATCTCACTGAGTACGAAACATCCCCCCCCCCTAGATTCGCCTTGAATGTTAATGCAGGTGCAATGTTCTAGGGCTGGTAGAAAAGTTATAATCCTTTCTTTGAAGGACCTGTGCGAAGTTGATGGTTTCCATTTATTTTTCTACATAGTGCACTGGTCAGGAAGAAAATTGTTCACAACTTACATAGAGTCATCTGCGTCATCATTAATAAGAAAATGACAACCAGCTAGTACTAACAATACCAGGATCTGCTTCAAAACGGCGCAGATTGTCACTACACGGGACGTAAGGAATCTGACACATTTCTGATCTACAGTCAAGAGCTTTAACACCCATCTTGCAGAAACCCTTGTCATTCCCAACTCATTAGCGATAATGTGCTGAGCCCTCTCATGAGAGGTGCCAATGTCGAGTGGTCAATCGAACCCCCAAATGGAGACCATGTCGGCCTGTATACTGTATCTGAATAGGGGTTAGTCCTTTCATTTGCAGATACTTAATGGCTGTCGTATAGCCAGTTTTGTTGTTTTCTGGTGATTTAAATGGTTGCGTTCATCAGATGGCCTGGTAGCAAGACAATAATAACACCACAGGTGTAGTTCTTATGTCTATGATTCATTCAATGATTGTACATGTACTTGTCGGTGGCAACATGATGCAGTCAGTGTATTTACGAACCGAAAGCACAAAATGGTCTTGTGCGACCGGATTTCCTAAGGTTACCCTACTTCCATAGCCAAATACGATATACACTGCACCTACAGTTACACTCAAGGCTTACTAAAGGCTTTTGATCGTCTAGTATTTGTAATATTGTCTTCTTTGACTCTCTTTTGACGTTGTGTATTTTGTTCTTACTGCTATCCCAGTAGTTAGGACGGTTATCGTCTCATTAGTTAAGACGTTTGTCTTATCAGGAATAACAATTCATCAGTTCGTTTTTACATTTTATATATCAAGCACTGGTTACATACGACACAAGCATAGATTACAATAAAGTCATTCTCTCAATCCCATTCCACCCAGACTCGCCCCAGCGACAGATAGAAATTGCTACACCTTTTTCCTCTGGGATCCAGCTGCTGTCTGACGAATGTCCAGAGATATATAATAGCTTTGTAGCTTTGGGTTTGGACCTTCGAGTATCTAATTGGTCAAATATGACGTAATTAATTTGATGATTGGTTAATTAGCCTAGTGAAGTCGAAAATCACTACAGTGGAAAGTTACCACCAGAAGTGTCCCACGTGTTATTTTGTTATTAACCCAGAATTAAATGTTTACCAAATTATTTTTATGTGTAAATCTGTCACTCATTATTTGAGTGCATGAGATCTGACGTATTATTTTGTTATTAACCCAGAATTATTTTTTTTCCAAATTATAACTCTTTTTATGTGTAAATCTGTAACTCATTATTTGAGTGCATGAGATCTGACTTCTATAGAATGTGTGAAACCAATAATTAGTCAAAGATACAATATAATGCTTTTATTAATTTAAAGAGCAAAAATTCTACCAATATTCTTACAATGGTTACAATATACACTGCACCTACATTCACATTCAATGTGAACAGTGTTTCTAAATTTGTCCACCATCTTTTTGAAAAATCAAAATTACCTTTCATTATTTAGTGAAATGTGATAAACACAGTAAATATTCTCCATAAATTACATTACTTAGTGAAATGTGATAAACACGGTAAATATTCTCCATAAATTACATTACTTAGTGAAATGTGATAAACACGGTAAATATTCTCCATAAATTACATTACTTAGTGAAATGTGATAAACACAGTAAATATTCTCCATAAATTACATTACTTAGTGGAATGTGATAAACACAGTAAATATTCTCCATAAGTTACATTACTTAGTGAAATGTGATAAACACGGTAAATATTCTCCATAAATTACATTACTTAGTGAAATGTGATGAACATAGTAATTGTTATCGATAAATTACATTACTTAGTGAAATGTGATAAACACGGTAAATATTCTCCATAAATTACATAACTTAGTGAAATGTGATAAACACGGTAAATATTCTCCATAAATTACATTACTTAGTGAAATGTGATAAACATAGTAATTGTTATCCATAAATTACATAACTTCGTGAAATGTGAGTAACATACTAATTGTTATCCATAAATTACATTACTTTGTGATTAACAATGTTATTGTTATCCATAAATGGTGATTTTATTTGATATCTCCCAATACTTATCCATAAATGGTGATAAACACGGTAAATATTCTCCATAAATTACATTACTTAGTAAAACGTGATAAACATAGTAATTGTTATCCATAAATTGCACTACTTAGTGAAATGTGATTAACATACTAATTGTTATCCATAAATTACATTACTTTGTGATTAACAATGTAATTGGTAACCATAAATAGTTATTTTATTTGATATCTCCCAAAACTTATCCATAAATAGTGGTTTAATTTGATGTCTCACCATACTTAGTGAAATGTGGAAATGGTAAAATTGCTCACGAGTGATTATGATATATGTAAATAGTTTTTATTTTCATATGAACATAGAGAGGGGTTTTTTTCATATGAAAATAGGGTCGGTTTTTTATATGAAAATATGGGTTTTTTTTCATACGAAAATAGAGGGGTTTTTTTCATATGAAATTTTTTTTCCATATGAAAATAGAGTTTTTTGTTTCATATGAAAATGGGGGTTATGAAAATAGGGTTTTTTCATATGAAAATAGGTTTTTTTTCATATAAAAATAGGGAGCGGGGGGGGGGGGTCATATTAAAAAAAGTACATATTAAATTATAAATATTCATATTAAATTATAAATATTCATATTAAGTTATAAATATGGCCCAGGAGCTAGTTAGTATAATTTGAGTATAATAAAACCCATATTGTTAAAAGCTCACGTAATCATCAAAATTGCATGACACTATATATTTATCATTACACGTATAAATATTTGCACATTGTTTTGTTCATGTTCATAAAACCGTGACGTATGTAATATTATGTCAAGTCTGTAATTAAGTAGCAACATTCCATTTTATTGTTTTATATAATATTATGTTATACAAGTTGTTCTAGTAGAATTCTCGTTTGAAGATCCTGGCAAACAAGACAATCCAGTTAAATTTAAACCGGATAATTTGTAGACGGGATCTGGGGTTTCCGTACCATTCTAACGGTTAACCGCAACCGTCTCGGCTGACAAGCAAGAACCCGGACTTTATCAATTCGGGGGGTTCTTTCTGGTTCATGCAGGCATTTAACCCGGGAACTTATGCCAAAAGGCGCACGAACACCATAGCTTCAAAATCTCATTCGTTTGCAAAATGTGGGAGAAACCCATGTTAGTCTGAAAATGAACATAGTTAAATGAATTAATATATTAGATGTGTTTATCTCCATAAAGTATTATCTCTGGACAGAAGCATACCGAGTCAAGTTTCGGAACACTTACAATATTGTAGCACTAGGAGTTCTACGAATACAACGCAACGCGTGAGAGAGAGAAATAGAGAGAGAGAGAGAGAGAGAGAGAGAGAGGGGGAGAAAACGCAGGTGACCCTACTCCTTGTCACAGACAACCGGGGAAACGTAATTACGTCAGTTGACTCCCCCCCCCCCCCGGTTGCATACAAACCTGTCAATTTAAAAAAAATATGTGTCAATTTGTCCTCTTCATAAATCGATACGCCTCTGTTGCTTAAAAGCATGCTTGTAGGTTTTGAGGTTGATCTGTTAGTATTTCGTGATAAATTTTAGAATTAATGAAATTAAAACTGTATATTAAATTTTACAACACAAGATAATGGGTGTGTCATAGGGTTAGGGGTGGACATAGGTTGAGACTTTGCAGTTTTAACATCCTACCTTTCTTCACTTAATTGAAGACAGTTATACGCAATGGAGTGTGCTATGTCGCTATGCCCAACTTGTATTAAGAATTCCGTCAGTCAAGGGTTCCTTTACGTGTACGCCAATGTGTTGACATTTGCAATGTTAATGTGGGTTATAGCAATACAGTAAATCTACAATTGTTGAAACCCTTTTATTTTCAACCTATCAGTTTATCTCAAATAAGGGAAATTGGCTTTTCATTTTTCAGACATCCATAATATATAATTTGCATCCATGTTTAACAATGCCATACATTTACAGATATAGATTTATGAAATTCTTAATAATAAGTGCTAATAGTTTAACAGTAGCATACATTTTTGCAGACAGCTATATAGGTTCCGATAATGGCTTCTGTACTCTCTAATCTCAGCTGCATCTATGTTTAAAAATGCCATACATTTACAGATATGGATTTATGAAATTCATATAATAAGTGCTAATAGTTTAACAGTAGCATACATTTGCAGACAGCTATAGGTTCCAATAATGGTTTGTGTACTCTCTAAACTCAGTCGTTAAAAAAATGACATATATAGTGGTTTTTGTAGTCGTAATAAAATAAAATAAACGTTGTCGGAATTACTAACCGGAACTATATTTCATGTAAGAAGTATTAATGGATTGATTTATTTGTACGACACGCAACTATGCGCTGAATATGATATTAAAAGGGCACAAAATAGTAGAAATTAAATGGAATGGGGGTTAACGTCCTACTGTTCTGCTCCTAAACTGGGCTAATGAAGACTGGGCTAATGAAGACAGGCATGCGCCATACAGTGAGCTATGAGGGAAATTTTAATCGGGCAGCGGCGCTACGGTCTACTCTTATATCGTATTCCATCTGCCGGGGGATATTTAACGTCAATGTCAATGCGTATACGGGACCTCGACTGTTCGTCACTTCCGAACGACTAGACAGCTGTCCTTGTCAGGCCCTCCGTCCTGAATTACTGACAGGGGGGCCCACGCGGAAAAATATGTACGAACTTTCTCGAACTTCCGAACTCCATGCTAGCCAGCCAGCGCCTTGTCAACTTAGCCACCGTACCCCCCCCCCCCCCCCCAATATTGTAAAGATGTACGCCTTACTGACGATGTTATGACGTGGCATTACGATCGGGAATAATATTTTGTAATTTTTATATCGGACTGTTTACATAAATTACTGTGATTGAACAATAAGTGAAGCGGTTTGTCTGTTTTGGACTTTTCACCGAAATCTTACAAATCCAATATTCCACAACTGGGGCTATTAATCAGCGTAGTGATGATGTCACTCTGGGCAATTCGGGTTGGTTATCTACCATTTCAATAATTCGTTAGCTCTAAGGGGGGGGGGGGTAGGTGAGTAGTAGTAGGAGGAACCCAGGGGACCGGGAGAAAACCCATGAGGTTGGACATTCAATGCTACTGATTGTCACGTACAAATGTGGGATTAAAACTACGTCAATTCACCGTATGACAGACCGTATGATCTAAAACGTACGTGTTAGACCCCTCCACTTACTATTAAAACATTAAACCCCATTTCTCCTCTTGTTCGGCAAATCTGAGTTCGATCGAAACAATCTGATGCATCACATTAGGCGATTTATATATTGCTGAACGCCTGGCCGTATATCCGACATTGAATAATAATAAATTATTTATTTGATTTGGTACCGTAGATGAACATATTTTTTTATTTACTTCCATGGAGATTTAATGGCGGATTAGTTGATGGAATATATAGATAGTAATGCTCACGATTCCTGTTAATAACAGATGATGGAATCGATTTATCTTTGATTATCGGATCTCCAATCAACAAATAATTAATTTCTATAATTTTGATGCCATCAAGCACGTAAACCTTTTATCAAGTCAAAGTTCAATATATGGAATAATCAGAATTTATGCGAACAATGACAGTTTCGCTCATGAATGCTGACTCTAACATTATTTTTAATTGGATTTTTTATCCGTTGTTTTGTGAGAAAAAGATCAATTTTCCGGATTTTTTAGATTAGATTCCGATCAATATTGGCACCGTATTCAGTCAGCCATTACAGAAGTGTCATAGATTAAATACTTCATTTATTGTTGCGTTCAATAGCTTTTAGAGATTCCAAATAAATAAATAACAGAAATGATAGCGGCCCTGAAAATGTCATAAAAGATTCCATGTTAGTTAATGACGTTCACTAGGCAATTTTGAAAATGTGTCTGGGACTTTCTCCCCGGGTGTTTTCGTTCTGAGTTTCAATTAACAAAATTCCAAGATCAACAACACGTTTCTTTGAAGTCCTCCCTTTAATGTTGTAAACCATCATTTGTCTGTAAATATCTAATATGGTGGTGAACTAACGACCATATAACATAATGAATTTAGCCAGCAATATATTTATTACAAGATGGGGTTTTCTATGCCAAGTGTGCAAGTAGGCAAATATTGAAAGAATCAGAAATCAGTTCTCTGCCAAACGTGAGTAGGCAAATATTGAAAGAACCAAAGTCCATTTGTCTGTACGACTATGTGGCAAATATATCCAGGGCATTTTAAGTCATATATCCCACCTTTCCATTACATTTGTTTACTGGGGGTTTCTGGGGTTTTTTCGTCTTCCCTACCCGAATATAATCACTGATCTGAAAATAAATAGGGTTTAACGTTCTAAAGTGTGTTATGGGGAAGGCTTGGTGGAGGAGGGTGATGCAGTTTGTCTGGACAGTGGTGCTTCCGCCTACACTTTATCGAACTCAAACTGTCAAGGGTTCCTTCACGTGCACCCATTCGCTACCTGTTAAACTCTATTCAAAACATAGACATTTTAAATGAACGACTCCTAGTTTAGTCTGGTAGCACCAATTTGAAATGAAGGACTGCCATATTGTTGCTTTTTATTACTAAAACAGATCCACGTCCTCAATTTAAAGTATTTCTAGTTCACAAAAAAATCTCAGACTTAAGTTATGAATTTGCTCAACTCTCAACCACTGTTTGTAAGAAAAATCGTAGATAAATAAACACAAACATTTGCACACAGTTTCCTAATGTGTATTTGATGCAAAGCTGAATAAAATACAGATCTATATTTTGTTTCGTTTGTTTATGCTTTCGAGGGGCGAAGACAGGTAAAACGAAATTTTGAACTATAAAAAACGAAACAAGTAGGAGCTCTGTTCTAATCAGATTGATTTGATACATTAAAATAAGGCGAACAATTTTGAGAATTTTTTTAACTGAAGTCCGAAATTGCTTTGTGAAAGCTAGGATCTCTTACTGTAGTTCTGTTTTTACATTTAAATATGACCACTGTTGTAATACTTGACCTCGAAACTACAATATAGTGTAATTCTAGCTATGCGAACTTCTCGTATCAATCAAGAGAGATGTTGGATATCGTAGACAGTACTTAGGTCTATACACTCCCCCTAAAAAGGTCGAATATTTTTAGCACTAAGACTTTTGGGCAATCTCTGAGTAAATAACCCTTCAAGTTTGTGTAAATAACCAAAAATTGATATCTTTATATTATAGTACATATAAATTAGTTAAGACATGGCGTATCAAGTCTTAGAAGTACCAGATAACCTTTAAAGCGACAGGTAGGGATGCTTAACGCGTATGCGTTGCATCATAAGGTCTGTCTTTGAATCAAGTGGCGTGGTTTCGATTCCCCGGTCGTACATGGCAATGAGTAGGATCGCATGTCCCACTACTTCAGAACCCTACGCGCAAGCGAAATAAAGAAATAATATTGAACCCTATGTTAGTCGCGACGTTTAACTGCATGTAATGACGTAAGTGGTTGGCTTTTAACAAAATTCCTATTTGAACTCATATTAAGATTGGTCGCTTGCCACTTTAACTCATCGAAAGACTATATGTTTTCTACTTTAACTCATGTAAAGACTATACGTTTTCTACTTTAACTCATGTAAAGACTAGACGTTTGCTACTTTAACTCATGTAAGGACTCACCGTTTTCTACTTTAACTCCTGTAAAGACTAGACGTTTGCTACTTTAACTCATGTAAGGACTAACCGTTTTCTACTTTAACTCATGTAAGGACTAACCGTTTGCTACTTTAACTCATGTAAGTACTAACCGTTTGTTACTTTAACTCCTGTAAGTACCGAACGCTTGATACTTTAACTCATGTATAGACGAAAGGCTTGTATTGTTTTTTCTTCATAAATTAACAACAATATTATAACTTGAAAATAATAGTACATGATAAAACGCCCTGGGCAGAAACCATATCATAATCTAAATATAAATAGTTTTCATAGTTTGTTTATCGCTGATTTACGGGCGTAGCCATGGGTAAACCTATTAAAGCTGCTCTACAATAATCATTATAATCTCGTTCATCTGGTCTTCATTATATATATCAATATCTATAATATGTTTTATATTATATATGGTATAGTGTAAACAAGACCGTTAGATTCAATTAATCATCACCTAATCCACCTGCATACTTTCTCATATGATCTGGGCTTCAATTATATACCCGAGTCTAATTTGCGCAATTGCTTTACAGTTTTCGTCTCTGGCGGGGGGTTGCGTGGCCGAATGGTTATCACGTGCGCGCTGTATCATAAAGCTAGCCATTGAGTCATCTGGCGTGGTTTTGAATCCCCGGTTGTACGTGGCAAGGGGTAGGGTCGATTGTCCAACCTCGTGGGTTTTCCCCGGGCCCTCCGGTTTCCTTCCACTGCTAAAGAACCCTACGTGCAAGCGAATTATTGAAATAAAATGGCCTAGTTTGTGTCGAGAGGACGTTACCCCTCCCTCTCTCTTCCTCCCCTCTCTCTCTTATTCTCTGCACTTGGACTGTGTCAACATTTTGCACATTATTCATAATGCAAATCATATTTATGCTGAATAGATTCACAGCCATCATCATAGTATTCATATATTCACCCCATCATACATGTAAATGTTATTGGAAGTTTTAAATCTTTATCAAACACATTGTACCTCATCAGCAAGTCTTTGATGTTATTGTATAACCATTGTTACATTATGTTACAGGAGAACTGATCATGGTGGGGAATACTAATTGCTTTTTATATCATGTCCCGTCTTTATCAAACCAAAATCAGGATTCCATTTCTCTCTGATAATCGATTTGCGAAAAATGTCTTTTGTGTGGAGCAGACATTAAGTTGGTGCACAATTTATGCACTGTACTCAAAGACCGTGGCGACTCAACCAGAAAGTCAGGGGTTTTTTTCTGGCTGGCCGAGAAAGTTCAGGTTTGTTCCCTTTGCTGGTCGAGAACGTTCTGGGTTTGTTCCCTTTGTTGGTCGAGCACGGCCCGTGTTTGTTCCCTTTGCTGGTCGAGCACGGTCCGTGTTTGTTCCCTTTGCTAGTCGAGAACGTTCTGGGTTTGTTCCCTTTGTTGGTCGGAGCACGGCCCGTGTTTGTTCCCTTTGTTGGTCGAGAACGTCCCGGGTGTGTTGTCCGAGAACGTTATGAGTTTGTCCCCGTTGGTTGGCCGAGAAAGTTTAAGTTTGTTCCATTTGCTTGTCTAGAACGTTCCGGGATTGTTCCCTTTGTTGGTCGAGCACGGCCCGTGTTTGTTCCCTTTGTTGGTCGAGCACGGCCCGTGTTTGTTCCCTTTGTTGGTCGAGCACGGCCCGTGTTTGTTCCCTTTGTTGGTCGAGCACGGCCCGTGTTTGTTCCCTTTGTTGGTCGATAACGTGTCGATTTGTTGGCCGAGAACGTTAGTTCCCGTTGTCGGCTGAGAAAGTCCCGTGTGTGTTCCCTTTGTTGGCCGATAACGTCCTGAGTTTGTTCCCTTTGTTAGTTGAGAACGTTCTGACCCTGTTCCCTTTGTTGACTGAGAGAGTCTCGAGTTTATTCCCTTCCTTTGTTGGCGGGAATTATTTTTTATCCCTGTTACTCCGTATCGCTTGGATGGTGCGAAAACTTGTTGGTGTACACGTAAAAGAACACTCGGCATTTGGCATTCGATGAAGAATAGACGGAAAGTCCACTGTCCTGGTGTAAATGTCGTTTTGTCGGGTTAAAATGTCGTGGTGTCGTGATGTCGGGTTGTCGATTTATGCAGGGCGACATCAAGACATGATATCCACCAGTCACCAGAATCAACAGATGGGTTGTGGTTGATCGAATTGTAAGTGTGGTCCTTTTTAACCTAGTAATAAAAAATAAGGACCTTACTTTGCTTTTTACTGTTGATTTCTGTGGTGACAGTTTTCGCTCCTGAGGAAACGGTTCCTGCGCACCAGAAGATACATTAAATATTTCTAGTTCCGACATTCTTTGTCTGGTACATTTTTTAACATTGTGTCCAGTATTTTTGCATTGCACAATTTTTTCAGTAAAATGTCACATTAGGCACAGGCCGAAATATATAATTTTAAGTGCAGAAGATGTGTTTGGTATGCTTTTTTTGGAAAGTAGTACCACATGCTCCGAGAAATTCTAGACTAGGTTATTTGTAGACTAATGGAAAACATGGCATTGAAAAACAAGGTTGAATACCCAACCCCACCCCCGTAATAATAGGTTGGACCAAAAAGAGTTCTAATTGAAGATCCAAAAATTATTAAAAATATATTCAGCTAGTGCAGTGACGATGACCGGGAAACCTTTGAAATACCCACTTCAAAGTTTTATTGGTTATAAATGTCCTAGTCATGGCAGGTTTCTATTTTAGAATGCAGCCTGCAGTCAAAAAATCTGTATTAAAATGTCAATCATATACAGCCTGTAAAATAATTGAGTGCATATCGAGGTTAAAAGCGATCCATGGGTCAAATTTACCCCGCTATTATTCCTTAATTAAATAGAATTTACAAAATAGACGTTTATATCAGCATGTGTATTTTAAATCACGTCGTTCCTCATTGTGTGTGAATTGATATTCAGACATTGTTGTAAAACTTCAAATGGCGTTTAAATTGGTCATACAATAGGCACAGAATCTTGTAATATTTATGATTGTGCAGATATCACGAACTGTTTGAATTTGCATAATGCTGACGTCAACTAGACTAAAGAACATATTATTATAACTATTAGAATATTTCTATTGAAAAGGAAAATTTAACTTATTCTGAGGATACAATAAACGAAAGTTGTGAATAAAATTTCAGTCACTTAATGTTTTATTGAACTTTTTTTATTGATGAACGTGCCAGAAAATATCCATTCACCTTATGAAATTAGCGACAACAAAACTATTTAATTGACATATTGAAATGAAATGAAATGAGGTTAAACGTCCTCCTGTTCTGCGCCTAAACTGGGCTAATGAAGAAGGGCATACACCATACAGTGTCCTATGGAGGAAAGTTTGGCCGGGACAGCGGCGCTACGCTCTTATATCGAATTCCAACTGCCAAAGGATATTTTACGTGCACGCTTATGTGTACACGGGACCTCGGTTTTTCGTCCCATCTTAAGGACTAGACAGCTTTCCTTGACAGGCCATCCGTCCTACGTCACTGACAAGGGCTAACAAGTACAGTGTTGCTTGTTAATCGTACGAAAACTAGGCCCATTGACGTAAACGAATCCTAGACAGTTCGGGTAAATCATGTGACCATAGAAACAATCCTAACCGTTTGTTAGTTGGTATTGACGAGGCATTGAACTCATTTACCTTCAATGACGTGGGTGGGTGGGGGCTCATGGTTAGCACGTGCGCGTTGTATCATAAGGTCCGTCATTGAGTGGTGTCGAGTACCCGGTAGTACGTGACAAGAAGTATGGTCGCCTGTCCAACCTCGTGGATTTTCTCTGGGTCCTCTATTTCCTCCCACTGCTAATGACCCCTACGCGCAAGCGAACTATTGAACCTAATGAATAGTCTCTCATAGTCGTGACTAAAGTGATATTTTAGTGATCTGCAGTAGTAAGCACGTGAATATATCCTATACATATTTCATTCACCTTCGTGATAAAACAGTCGAGAAGTTTTATTGTAATGAATTTTGTATGACAGCAATAATGATAGACATTAATTAATCTGTTAACAGACATGGAGAATGGTTGTTTTTTAGCAATCTAATAAAAACTCTTATTTCGTTTCGTTTATATAGTTCAAAATTTCGTTTTACTTGTATTTAACCACGAGGTCATCGAAAGTATAAAATGACGATACCCCCACATCGCTTTCTCCCCCACTGTCTACGATATCACCCTAGGTGAAAGTAGACGTTAAACTCCAGTGACGAACGAACGAACACCCCTTCCTTCATATGGCTAGTACTCCCACGATTTCTACCCACCTTTCTTAGAATCTTATCGACATACATCTGATAGATTGTTTTCTTTGACTATGACGTATCTTGGCACTCTTTTACTATGTATTTTGTTAAACAGTATAACCGACTTTTAATTGTTTGTAATGAGTATTACAGGTAAGGCCTATATATGTTATTATTTTAGTGACAAATGATTTTAGGTTTAACATCATCCTTGTTACAAATTGTTTACGTTTTCTAAATCGTCTTGTTTTTGGTTCAACATTCTCAGTTTATCACGTTTATTGTTACTATGTTACCTTTACTCAGCATACGAAACTTTCTATAATTATCTCGACTAGTTCCACCGACTTTTTAATCCCCATTTGGACGATAAACCCCATTTCATTTCATTTGAATCCCAAGTCGACGATTCTAGTGGAAAACACCAACTATACCTATACTTATGAGTTATGAATATAATACATGTATTCCACTTCCATTTTGATATGTTATTGAAATGTATATTTAACCTTTGTGTGTAGGAAACCGAATTAAAACCGCATTATTAACAAGTATACTAAAGCTGCGTTCAGACTGCATGCACATTCAGTGCGAATTCCGGAGATCGGCCTCTGGAAATCGGATTGGTTTTTCCCGGATTAAAAGCGGTGCCTCATATTACAGTTTATTCGGAAAATTATGATGAACGTTTTCAGTCAACACCGGGAGTGAACCCTCGACTACCAGACTAGGGAGACAGCTTCTTACTCACTAAACCATCGTTGCTCCCATTTCATAATTCAAATTATTTCCGCACAGTTACAAGAAACATCGTCTTCTGAATCAAGCGTGTCATACTCAAATCTTGACTGCGACTAAACCGATTAGGAATAATTTTTTCGGGTTGAATTCGGGAAAATATACGGATTCGTTTATTCAGATTCATTTCGGTTTTTATCGAATTGAGTGTGAAGCCAAAGTCCGGAATAAGACTTTATTCCGAATTCAATTCAGATTAAACCCCTAATGTGAACGCAGCTTAAGTTTTTCCATTCAGGACAGATATAAAACTTTTTACAATACTAGACTTAAATTTGTAAGTATATATTATGCATTCCGTTTCTATTTTAATTTGTATTTGAAATGTATGTTTAGCCTCTGTGTGTATGAAACAGAATTAGAACCGCATAATTTATTAGTATCCCGATTCGTCTATTTCTTAAAGTAACTTTCTCGCTTTTTGTCCTTTAAAATTTACATCTACATATATACTACACCAACATCGAACATATGACCTTAACTTTGCACGATGTGAGATCTGGATGGATAGACTGTCCTTGATTTGAGATGGCTAGCATGACTCTGCAGTCTACAGTTACCTCAGTGTGCTCAAATTAGATTATGTCCAAAATGTGAGACCAATCGGTCACCGTCAGTCGAAAATGTTTTAGTTGCCAAATCTACATCGTCAAAGTTACGTCTGCACAAAACCATGTCATAAGAGACTCTCTTCCAATTTCATCATCCAAGTATTAACTTCTTGGTCACGTGATAGATCACGATCAAGATGATCGAATTTTGACCACCTTGTTTTGGGGAGAATGACTCGCATTATAATGCTGAAGGATGGTGGAAATTTGCAAATTACTTTGCCAAGTAAAGGTAGAATTTTGATCCCTTGTTTATTTTTTTATGCTCTCGTTTTTAGAAAAAAAAACACATATTTTAACAGTAAATCAGTCATTTGAGATAAGATAGCTCTACCGCAATTACTATAATATATTTCTAGTAAATTGTTAGTGCAATTTTAAACGAAATAATATGAGTTTAACAAACAAAATGAATAGCAATCATCAATCATTGTTTAAAGGGTTAACGTGGTGAAAAGGGTTAATATATTACAATGTGTGGCAAACAGATTGAAAAGACTGTCAGGTTTTTTTCCTCATCTTTCACTTTAGATATTATTGAAACCATCGAAAGAAAATGGTTCGGTAAGTGCAAAGAGAAACGAAGAAGAAAACAACTGTTAAGTCTAGACTGGTGCGCAACAAGGGCGATCATCTATAAAATAGAGAAAAATGCTAAAACACGACCGAAGGAACGGTAATTTATGTTCACCAGAAACTGGATACACTTTGGAAATAATAGGTGTATCATTAGGAACCTAGGCGAGTAGGCGTACGGTTTCGATGACTGTTAGGGTTGGTGGGGCAGTACTGGAAATGCCCTAAAAACAAATGCCCCCCTCCCTCGAGCAAGATTATTTGGAAAATCTGACGGCAGCAAGCGCCTTTTCCTGCTATTCGAGCCCATGAATACAGCAACTTCAAAGTGATCTAATATAGACCCATTTAGGTGGCTGACTCGAATTCCAATCATTCAAACAATCGTTAACAGTCCACGGAGATGAGGCCGTTGGGAGAAAATTTTGTAAAACGTGATTTCCTGCTATTCCAGTCCGTGAACATAACAACTTCCATGTTGTCCACTATATCCTTCCTTTCAGGTGGCTGACCTGAATCCTAAACAACTAATTAATGGTCGCGGAATATGGGGGTCTCACCCTCCTTGAGAAATGTTTTAAAAATTTAAGCGTCGTAAATGTGTTTTTCTGCAATTGTGACCCGTGAGTTAAGTAGCTTCATAGTTGTCCAAAGGTTTTTGTAACATGAATCCCAATACATATGTCGACCTGAATTCCAGCAATCCAATCAGACTTTTGCAGCTGCATTCACTAATAATAATCGATACCCGACAAATTTCACACAAAGTAGAGTGGCTCCAGACAAATTTTTTTAACCCAAAGTTAATTCAGTACAAATTCGTGGTATATTCAATTAAAAGAAAAGTAAAATTAGTATTATTTTTTAGATTTCGGGCACTCTATTTTGCCAAAAAAAATTGTTTTTAACTTTAACCGTTAGTTTGCACGAATGTTAGGAAGGGGAGGTGGTGATATTTATCAATCACAATCCATTTAATGTTGTAAATACTTAATAAAAAAACCATCATAATTAGAAGTCTGATTTATAAAACAAGGTAATTACTCTAATTGAAGTTACTGAGAACAAGTGTCAGAAACCAAAGCTACTTTGATGCATTGTGTTGTAAGAGTTAGATAGAGTGCTGGTCGTTCTTCCTATAATTGTTTTTAAAGAATTGGTAGTGACAAGTGGATATTTTGGAACTTTTATTCATATTACTTCATTCTGAGCGAAGTTGTCAGTGTTGTTTTGTTTTTGAATATATAGATTGTTATTATCGTAGCAAAGGTACTTGACAATGAAGACAATGGGTCTAGATTATCTAGTTTTAAATGACATTCATGTTTCAATCCATTTAAATCTCAGCTCTCCCAGTGAGTTGATTATAGGCTTGTCATGTGAATAAACGTCTAAATAATAATTGATATAACATTTCGAGCCAAGATAGAAATCTGCAATAGACGTTTTTTGATAGTAAACGAAATTGCCTTTTAAAGCAATTTGGTTTACTATAAAAAAAACGTCTATTGCAGTTGAGCGTTTTTTTATTTCCACTATTTGATTGTGTGGCTAGATAGACGCGGCTATCGTATACCATCACCCTGTATCCATTTCCCATTAATTCAATAATAGCTAGCGTAACAACAGATTTGTCGTTTAAACTATAGCTAATTCAAAGATTTTGATCACATTGGACATCATCAATCTTCTTCAAGAGGCGAATGTTTTGTCACATTTACCTAAGGTGGAGAATACGAGATTATCATGTTTCGAATCGACGCTCGTAGATCACTACTCGAAATTCACAACTCTATACACAAAAATACAGACTCAAAACGTTGAAAAGTCGAATATAAGATGCCCCAAAGGTGTCATTCGTAAATTCCTAAACAATTTCTTTTAACATGTTCTAAGCCAGTCTAGAGACGGATGGGGTGGGGTGGGTAACGTACGTCATTAAAACAGGGAAATGATTAAAACCCCCAGGTATGATGGCGGTAAATTAAATATTGGATATTCTATAATGATCGCGTTTCGCTCCTTTTAGTTGAAGTTCAAAGATAAATTCAAAATGTCATCGGCCTCTGTTTGTATTCTTTAGACCATTGTATATTCTATATTCGTTAGTAAAAACAATTTATCAAAATATCACAGGTTCATAATGTCGCTTACATCAATAATCAATGGGAGGGAAGAGAAGGTAGAAATAATATTGTGTAGAATTAATTACTTTATCGTGTAATGTACTTTATGTTCGAGTTGAACTTTTTATTAACCAGTGATAATTAATGACAATGTTTTATAGTAAACAGTACATTAAGCAAACTGTCTGATTAACGTTGCTCGTTATAATAGATGTTTAGCGAGGTGTTAGCCTTAAAGGCCATATAACCGGAAACACACTAAAATTATTACCGTGTAAAATGCTTCCGATCTAATTCAATTTGTTTGTTTGTATTTGTCAACCGGGAACAGTTATCGATTCTTAACTGAAAAGATAATTCGGGGCGTATGGCTAACACGTGACTGGGTGCAGAAAAGTGGGTGCAGAAGAGTTATAAAGTTAGCCCAGTATCCCAGCTATTTAATTTACCCCCGCCCCCAAAAACACACAAACTAGGTAATTTCGGGAGTAACATATCGTTCAATTTTATTTCAATAATTCGCTTGCGCGTAGGGGGTTTTAGCAGTGGGAGGAATCCGGAGGACTCGGGGAAAATCGACGAGGTTGGACAGGCAACCTTACTCCATGTCATGTACAACCGGGGATCCGAAACCAAGCCAGCTGACTCAATGACAGACCTTTTGAGGTAGCGCACATACGTTAACCATTCGGCCATCCAACCGCCCTCTTTTCGCGCGTGTGCAGATGTCTTTAATACTGGATATAAACCCGGAGATCAACAAACTCCTCACAGTATTTCACGGGATTATAGAGCCAATCCCACTTCTCACTGCTGTAAAGAGAGCAAATTCTTGTTCCACATTATGACTGGTCAATGTTCCCATTAAAAACCAATCGCTAACTGCGTAACTGAGCTCCACATTGGACCAAACATGTTTACATAACGTTACGTCATGACTAACGATTTAATTATGCCCAATTAACCAGTGCATAGCAGAATATTGCAGAAAAACTAATTGTGTGACAAACGACGCTATCAGCACGGATATAATGTAAACAATACTGTTTTGAGACGAACAACACTTTGTCCAAAGTTTTATGGAAGACCCCAGATTAAACGAAGGACTGTCATGTTACTGTACTTGGGATAGATTTGATTGAACGGGAAGAATAGATACACTCCCTCAAAAGCACAAGTGTCAGAAGCTAATCCAGGAATGGCCAGAGAGCGATTTCTCGGGCCATTGCTTCAGGAATATGGAGATCATAGATATTCCAAGAATCTACACTTGGTACTCAAGCGCATGCGCTATAACCCCCGCCTCCCTAGCTCCCCTTTCTTTTAACACTGTCCATTGATTCTCTAAATCTGTGTACATACCTCTGGTACATCTGTTACGAATAGTATAAATACTTAGTAGTTATGATTGAAATTGGGCTTTTCTGGTGTTAGAAATACAGATTACAAAAGGTCAATGGCCGTGTAGAGTGTTATCACGCGGATCATTTATGCATCTTCGGGGACTCGGTAGCATCATTGAACATACAAACGTGACGTGGTTTTATCGTGGAATACAAGTCCCTAGTTGATTCCCGGATACTGTTAACCTGGTAGTTACACACTGATTAATGATATTGTGTTAATGACTTTAACGTTAATTATTATCGTATTAATATGGTAGATATTTTTAGCTATCTGATGACGTATAGTCGCATAAATAACTTTTTATAGCGTGTGCGTTTGTTATATTTTTATTATGGTAACAACCTACGAGAGTTTCTTCCAGGCGAATACTTATGAACGCATCGCCGGGGTAAATCACTGCATCTCTCTTGACTAGCAGCGTTTAATGAGGTGCCTGTAAGAAAAGTTTATTTTGATTAGAAATCATGAACTCTGAATTTGACAATTTATTGAAGTTTTAGATGTCTGACCTAATGGCGTTACCTGGACGACAAAATCTGATCGGTTAACGTGGTGTTAAACGTCATACAGGCGTATTGACGTCGTTGATAATTATTGACACCCACGACTCCTGGCGGATTAATAAATGGTATTTATATTGGGTAATATAAATCACCAAGGATCTCAATATATGGAAAAAGTAACCGAACACATTAGTGTTTGTAATTTATTTAAAGAATCAGAATCGGGAGGCTGGTTTATAAAGTCTATAGTCAGGAAACAGGAGATCATCATGACTATTTCTGTTTAGTCTGTTTGTTTTAATGATTGTATTACCGTTTTCTATGTTTCTTAATGACAGCTGCTTGCTTCCGGTGATATCAAACTTGTAACATACAATTTACTCGAGTTGTCAAGCTAATAATGAGAGAGAGAGAGAGAGAGAGAGAGAGAGAGAGGAGGTTGGACGGGCGAACCTACTCCTTGTCACGTACAACCGAGGAATCGAAACCAGCCAATAACAAGAGCGAAGGGGTTTGTTTCTGAATACTTTCACTCGTGGTATTTAAGAGCATTATGTCATGTCCTGATATGGGAACAAAACAGAAAGTCTGGCAAGGGACAACGTCTTTCGGGTGGGACGAAAAACTGAGGTCCCGTGTACATATTGGCGTGCACGTAAACCTCCCCTTGAAAGCTGGAATCTGATATAAGAGTAGGCGTATGCCCGTCTTCATTAGCTCAGTCGGAACAGAACAGTAGGACGTTAAACCCCGTTTCATTACATAAGATTACCACCACCCCCACAACTTGATAAACCCGTCTAGAAATAAAGATTTATATGTCTTAATTATAATGATATTGTTTATAGTTTAATGTCATTAAATAATCGGCTACAAGACTAAATAAATCTATAGAATTACACGATGACATTTAAAACAATAATTTGATGTGGAGAGTCAGACAACATTACGGAAACATATTAATCCAATAACCAGGAATTCCATTTAGTTTCATTTCAGTTGCTAAAGCAGCGAAGATATTTACTGTTGACGTAATCTACCGCGTTAATGTTGACGTAATCTACCCCGTTAATGTTGACGTAATAACATGTTTTTATTTCTACTTTCAGTTTTATGTTCTTGTGTGCCAGACAAGTCTTGTCAATCTCATCAACGTAGATCAAGCTGGGTTACTCATGGTGCGATTCGCGTCGTTTAATCCTATACTCGATCCTTGGGTGTATATATTGTTTCGCCGCGAAATGGTCTGGAAAGTGATTAACCTTATAAAATGTATTTTAAGAATTGAACCCAAGCCAGTGGTTGTGGAAGGCGCCATGTTGAAACAAGATGAAGAATACACGTGTTTGGACTTCTGTTGGCATTGCTTGTCCGAACCCCCACCTCAGCGTGTAAATGCGCCATTTTCCCAGTCTAGGGCCAGCCAGTTTAATCGTTCGCCTTCCTATATTCGCCGTATGAGTGATAGTATGTACGGTAATGGGGCGTTGGCTGTGAATCTGTTAGTGCAACCGTCACCCTCCGACGTAGCCATGTTAAAGGCGGCGACACAAAGTAAAATGTAAACTGAAAGAGCGTTGTTCCCGTTTTGGCTTGGACGACCAGATATCTATCAAAATGGACAGTCAGGTTTTTTTCAAAATCGGGGTTTACCCAACTAATAAACGTAATGTTAATTGTAGACCGGTTTGGGAGGTTCGTGTATTTCTGGAGTCCAAAATGGTTGTTTTATATAAATGAGTATTTTTGTGAATACTAACCAGAATCCTATCACCTCCAAATAAACGTGATACCAACATTTATTTTTCGGAGTGTGATCAGACAAATAAACGAAACGAAATAGTATCTTGGTGTTTGTGAAACTAAGAATATAGTTCAATCGTTGACTTTAAGTTTGAAGTGAAACTGTAGGAAATGTTTCAAATTGTGTTTGGTAAATGATCGACGTGCACTTCCAACTTAATCAATACGTGTTTTTATTCACAATAGTGTGGAAGTCCATTGCCATTGGACGAGGATGAAACTCACAATACAAGGGGGATCACTCTTGTTTTGCTCGTGTTCTTTTATTGACGAAATGCAACTATTGGCATAAACTGACTGTGATAAGTAAAGAACTACTTACTATGCCTGCCTTTTACATCTTTTAAAATTTATCATTCCACGAAACAAATGTCTCACTATATTTTACATGTATTAAATATAAACACCAAAGACTTATCTCCCCTGCATTGTAAATTCTTTGACTATACGTAATATATTCGAATATTTCTAACTTATTCTGTTGGGTTGCGATTTTTTTTTTACTATAATTGAGTACAAGTGTTTGAAATGAAATGAGACGCACTCGATTTAAAGGCCCGTTGGGTGCAGAAAAGTAGGCTACAGAGTTACGCTCCATTACATTTCTCGTTCAAGAGAAACGCTATATTCAGTGGCGGACTGGCCAGGTTGTCAGCTTGCCCAATGGTAAGTTGGTCCACTTGGACATTAGACAATATTTTTTGAAAATTTAATTTATTCATTTAAATGGGTAGAATTGTATTAGTGGGTGTCCTCCTTTGTCTCCTGGCAAATAGTATTTTAAGACCCAGTCCACCACTGATCATACTCTTGCAATTCGGAATGTAACAACGTCAGATAACGACGATTGAGTGCGAATGCAACGTTTCACCGCAGATCAGTTGTTTCAAACAATTGTCTCAAATGGAATTCGATAGAATGGGAATTGTGAAAATCACAATTTTGTGCGGGTATAAAATGTAACTTTTCAAAAGATAAGGGCACTTGAAAATCGAGAGCGCACCATTGAACTTATTCAAAGGAGAATGAATACCAGAACATTTTGTTTCGACAGAAGTCCAATCAGTGGTGGGGATAGGGATGGCCTAGTGGTCTAGAGTGCCGCGCTTCGGCCTCTAGCTTGCCGGTCACCTCTGGCTTGCGGCTATGGTTTCGAGCCCTGTGTGAGCGTATGTGGCATGGAGATGGGGGCGCCTTCTCAACCTCGTGGGTTTCCCCCGGGCACTCCAGTTTCCTCCCACTGCTAAAGAATCCTTTAAATTATTGAAATAAAAATTGAAAACCATACGCTAGTCCCAAAATGACCCAATCTGTGTCGAGAGGACGTTAAACCCCATTTCTCTCTCTCTCTCTCTCTCTCTCTCCAATCATTGGTGCGCTTTCATTTCGTTTCAGGCGCGCTTTCATTGCGTTTCAGTATAATTATATTATATATGAACGTTCTGGCTTGCTGTGCCTTCAAAATAACGACGATAGAATGGCAAGTTGCATATCAAATTTGATTACCCATATCTTACAACAAGTTACGGGCTTTTGTAAACGGTCTCAAAGTTAAATTGTTTCAATTATGGAATACAATTACTGCTTATTACTGACCGACGTTTGATTAGAGCCAAGGAGGGATTTCTCGGACCATTGCTTCATGAATATGGTCACCACCATGCATTGCGAAGCCTAGTCGAAATGTCGCTCAGTAATAGGCAGTAACTGGATTCCATAGAATTGTGACCTGTATATGCCTCAAAATTAACTATTTTATATAAAATATCTCAAATGTCTTTCAATTGATGTCTCGTTGATTCGTGTTGTGAGAAAAAGAATTGTAAGAAATACAGTATTGTACAAAAAAACATTTAAACTATTTTGTTGTTTATATATCTCCATGTATTCATTTTCAAGAATAAACCTCAAATACTGTATTTGTGTTGATATATATTGTAAACCCGTAGTCGTATTGGTAATGACAGTTTGGTTCAGAGAGGAATTATGCTTAATAGGCTGTAACTAGCGCAGAGCAACGAGGGGGGGGGGGGGCGTTAGTGTTCTCGAGAGTGCTGTAATATTGAAGGACAATGTATATCTACTGTTTTGGTCGACAAATTTTCACGGGTGGGGGAGGGCAACATTTTTTGCAGGGGGAGATCCCCTCCCACTCCCCAATTACGGGACTTTTGCTTAAACAGTGAGGGCTACGGTTTCCTCGGGGTTAGATGGCTAAATGGTTAACGCGTACGTGCTGTATCATAAGGTATGTCCTTAAGTCAACAGGAATGGTTTCGATTCAACAGTTGTAGGGTGTCCTGGTTCTCCGGTTTCATTCCACTGCTAACGACCCCTACACGCAAGCGAATCAATGAAATAAAATTGAACCATGGGTTTTTCTTTCTCGAAATGATCTAGTTTGTGTTAAGTGGACGATACCCCCCCCCCCTTCAAACCATCTCGTTTGTTAATCTTAGATGCATTATATAGTAAGCAAACAGCTATTGGCATTGATAAAGATGGGTTCCCAGCAAAGTATTTATCGGCTTGTTATTTCCAATAAATGTATGGTAAATTTGGTATTTATGAAAAGTATAGACAACCAATCTTACTAGAAAAATACTAGATTACGCGAAAATTGCCCGTGGGGCAAAGACTGGACAATATTGTCAGGGAATCACTAACTGTCAACCCGACAGGATTTGCTGGCTTATTATCCGCTAGCTTAGGTCAAGGAGCAGTTGTTATTTTTTGCTCAAATGGTTAGGCGGTTTTGGGAACCTTGCGGGTTGTCAACGTACAAAATACTCTGCAATTAAAAGGTGTAAAAAGAAGTTGACAGAAATAATTAAGAATTTATTTAGGCCTCAATAATATGGTAAATGTAAAGTAAGTAATAATAGATACATTTTGAAATATGGACCCTCCCACAATGAAGTTAAGTTGGCAGACATTGCAATTAACAACAGCTTACTTACAGCTATAGGTATCCCCGGCGAAAACAGTTCTGAAAGGGAATTAAAGCAAATTTTTAATAGATTGGTTACTTTAAATATGTGTTTAGTCCAAATATATCGTCAAATCACAAAGTTTGTACCTGGGAATGCATCTTTAAACGGTTTATCTGTAAACTAATCCATCAACTACGATAAATAGACGGTAAATACACAATCTTACTTGCTCGGTACGATGTGGAGATGTCGGTATAGTATTTCTGACAATAATTCACTATGTATTGTTTTACGTGCAGGGTCGGCGGGAGCAATTCTTAGCTTACGGATACTTGAGAGGTCACAAATTTCATCCAATTTCGATAAAACTTGAAATGTATGTTCGGTTCCTTTAGCATATATCGGATTGTAACTTTCTATATTATAGCCACTAATTGAACGAAAAATCGCGATATTAGCTCGTGCAGGTTACCATTTTTATTCGATTTTAAAGGCGTTCGAATATATCACCGTTATACTATAATTACGGTTGAGTTCACATTTCCTGAAAATAGGATAGACGAAGAGGGGTTGAATTAATATTTTTTGACAGGTTTTGGTAAATATTCATGATATTTAGGCGGAAGGATAACGATGTTACCAGGTTGGTTACGGTAATATGTACGGCAAATAGTTACATGTTTTTAGTATGCTTCTTCAGGTCTGTGCATCTCAAAACTTTAGTCATCAACAATTCAGTGCAAAGTTGGAGGTGGGCAAAGAGGCCAGAGTTAACATTGAAGTCAATGGAAAAATTAATGGTGGTCTGCATCCAGCTAATATTAAAATCCGACGACGATAAATATAGTTATCTCCCTTTAACTGAAACGCTAATTATGTATTATGGCGTATGAACCTGGGAGTCTATAATAATAAATAATAATAAAAATGATAATAATCTCGTCATTTACAAGGGTAGCAAATTAAGCCTGAGGCTTGTTTTCAATTTGGCCCTTGCCACAGATCGTGCGAATGATGTCGATCATTACTGCAGGAGAAACCGAAGAACTCAGGGGAAACATGCCTGATCGGACGGGAGACCGAATATCGTTTATTTATGTCCCATCCGTACGACTAGACAATTTGGGCAGATTCCGGTCACCTACATCTAGCCTCGGCGGTGTGACGAAGTCAGCCATTGGAACTACTTTCAAGTCCCCGGATTACCAACGGCGTTGCCTGTGACGACGCATTTAAAGAACGTTTTATCATACAAAGATTTCAAAGTCTTTCAAGTTTATCCGATTTTCTTAAGACAAGGACAAGTTTGCACTGAAAATTCTACACACTCTGCGAAATTCGCAATTGTGATAACTTCTTTCTTAACGCGGCAACTTTTTCTAATAAGTTAACGGGTGCCGCATCGCAATTGTATAGGCGTTGGGGTAGGTGCATATCACTTACCATCATACAATTAAACCGAGGCTAGATGGAGGTAGGGTACTGGAATCTGCTGAGGTTTGCCGAATAAGAACCTTTGACAGTTGAGAGGATAGACCGTTGTCACGTGTACACATTATGTTTCCTTATAGAACACTGCGTTGTATATGTCCGTCTTCATTAAACCGGCCGATAAAGAACAAAGGGACGTTAAACCCCGTGTTATTTTCATTACATTATGTTGTGGGCCAATTCCTCATTTTCCAAATGAGTTACCTCCCTTTAAACACTATTCTAAGCAATTCAGGGACACAATTTGAACTGAGTATATACGAACATACATAAAATATATATACATACATACAAATAACATAGACCTAGAATTATATATTACAACTATTAACCGTTAACAAATAAGATAAGGCATGATATATGACTTTACAAATTGTTTAATAAACGGTTCCCTTTACTCCGTTTATGATGACCCTCTTACTATTTATAGTTCAGATAGAGAACAGCTATTTGACTGTCATCACTCGATGTAAGTAAATAATGATCATGACTCAGCTTCGACCCCTATTTTAATCACTTTACCCCCTATCTAGCGTGATAAAGAACACGCATATATTATCATGAGTTTGCTTTTTTAAGATATATTTATATTATGATCTAACTAACTAAACACAGCGATCTATCGCAATATTAAATTTGAATTGGGCAATTCATACGGTCGGTACCTTAAGTCCTTTGCCCCTTTGGTCGATCCCCCATTAAATGGTCTTAGTTCCTTCTGAAATCAATTTACCTTATCCTGCTTAATGATAAACACCTACGTTATATAGTTATATGTTTCATAATCGTGACTTTGCTATTTTAGACAAATAAAATGAAATGGGGTTTAACATTCCGTTGTTCTGCTCTGACTGGGCTAATGAAGACGAGCATACGCCATACAGTATTTCGAATTCCAGTTGTAAGGGATCTTTTCCATGCACGACGCACGTTAATGTGTATACGGGACATCGGTTTTTCGTCACATCCGAGCGACTATACATGCGTACGTTGTCCTTTGCCAGGGCCCCCCGTCTTACATTACGCACAAAGGGGAACCAAGCCTGAAAACCCTGATGAATTTTCTCAGCCAATGCCGTACACGGGACCTTCAGGTTAGCCGAGCCAACGTCCTCCTCACTGACCAACCTTTGTTCCCCTATTTTGTAAACAAAAAACCATTATGATCTAACTTACAAAAACAACCAACCTTATATTATTATTATTATTATTATTTATATAGCGTACGTTTTAACAAAATCTGTTCAGATGCGCTGTACATAATATCACAACAGCATATCCAAATTGGGCAATTCTTGAGTAAATCTATTCGTGTGGGTGAGTTACTGCGTGTGTGTGTTAGGGGTGGGGGCGGGGGCAGTGGAGGGGTTGTCTTATACCGTATGTTGAACCATATGTTAGTCCCGAAATGTCCTAGTTTGTGTCGAATGGACGTTAAACCCCAGTTCGCTCTACCTCTCTCCGTTGGTGCAGAAAAGTAGAACGTTCAACCCAGCGCATCATAGTTAGAAAATCGTTGTTGTTGTTTGACAGCTTTAATAAATAAATCAAAATAAAAATATAAATAAAATGTATATAATAGGAGCAACGAACGGTAGAGTCATCCTTTTGGTTGAAATGGCATACCGTAAATCTTTTCATAAAAAAAAATCGAAAATGAACAACAAACTATTCTTGTAAACAGAAGAGGCGTGTCAAACTTCAGATGTTAAACCTGTTTCATTAAAGTTGTGGTGACATTTATTTTATAGATTTTAAAAAGTTGTATACCATTAAGCTTGTTTGTGTCAAGTGGTCGTTAAAGTCCATTTCTCTCCCTGTTAATGTGTTTACTTTCACTGTCCGATTGTTTCCCCCTTTTGCTCGAGTTTTGCCTACCTTTAGTCCACATACCCCATCCGACTCGCATGTGTATATTACTGTATATTAATATAGTCCTAAACAACTACATTTACCGTTACCGTTACAAAACAACCACAGTCACCGTTACAAAGGCAATAAACAACACCCCAGTAACGATTCTCTTGGTAATTTTGGCGAATATACCGTCAATATGGACAAGAATTAACCAGGCTTTAAGCCCTTAAGATTAGTTTATTTCGTATAAAAATAAAACTATTTTTTTGAATAATTAAAAATATTGCGAACGATTACCAAGCAAGGAGTAAGACAGGCCCACAGCGGATAAATACATTAAATCTACTTTGTCAAATCCATATTGTATGACGTATGATGGTAATTAAGGAAAGTCACTATTGTAGGTAAACAGGTTAATTAGAGATGATAATAACCACGCACATGCCAGAAATCGCAAATTAACTTTATTAAAACCAACTGTATATACAGGTAGACTGCTATGAATTTACATACATGTCATGTCATTCATGAATTTATATACATGTAAATATCATTCATGATTTCATAAATAATTTTTGTGTTTCATAAAGACTAACATATATTATTTGTGTATTTCGTTTAGATTTCCCTTGTTCTTTCAAGAATATCCTTTATTTGACATATTTTTAATGTTAACCCCTCCATCCCCACCCGAGCATTTAATAATTTATTATTTATTTATACATGTATGAATTTGTGTATTAGTTCATTTATTAGTATATTATGAGGTTTTTATCCATGTATTAGTTCATTTATTTATGTATTAGTTCATTTATTTATGTATTAGTTCATGTATTCATCTTTTAGTTCATGTATACATATATTATATCTTTTATTCGTGTATTAAATCATCCATCGGTTTGTAGTATTCGTTAGTACTTATAATGTTTTGTTTATTCATCCGTCTGTTCCATTCTTCACCTGTTGTTTATTCGTGTGTTTTCTTATTCATCTGTTGCTTTGTTTAATGTCTATTAATTATTTATTTGTTTATCAAACACATTTGTCTGATAATTCAGCTGTTTCTTAACCCGTTATTTTTTTATCCATTGATGTATATGTTTATCTGTTAGCTTCCTTTGTTTATCTGTTTGTTTTTCTTTGTTTGTTTGTTTGTTTGTTGGTATCTGTCTGTATGGTGGTTTTCTTTGTTTATCTGGTTTCCTTTGTTTATCTGGTTGTTTATATGTTTGTTTTCCTTTGTTTAGCTCTTTGTTTATCTGTTTGATTTCCTTTGTTTCGCTGTTTGTTTATCTGTCTGTTTCCCTTTGTTTCTCTGTTTGTTTCCATTGTTTATCTGTTTGTTTAGCTGTTTGTTTTCCTTTGTTTATCTGTTTGTTTCCTTTGTTTGTCTGATTGTTTATCAGTGTGTTTATCTGTTTGTGTATATGTCTGTGTTCCTTTATTTAGCTGTTTGTTTCCTTTGTTTATCTTTTTGTTTATTTGTTTCTTTATCTGTTTGTTTTCCCTTGTTTATCTGTTTGTTTCCTTTGTTTATCTATTTGTTTCCTTTGTTTCTCTGTTTATTTTCCTTTGTTTGTTTTTCTGTTTGTTTCCTTTGTTTATCTGTTTGTTTCCTTACTGTTTGTTTTCCTTTATTTAGCTGTTTGTTTTCCTTTAAATAGCTGTTTGTTTTCCTTTGTTTATCCGTTTGTTTACCTTTGTTTATCTGTTTGTTTTTCTTTGTTTGTCTGTTTGTTTATCTTTTTTATCCATTGATATATATAATTATCTGTTTGCTTCCTTTGTTTATCTGGGGTTTTTTCTTTCTTTGTCTGTTTGTTTGTCTGTTGGTATCTGTTTATATGGTGGTTTTCTTTGTTTATCTGATTGTTTCCTTTGTTTATCTGGTTGTTTATATGTTTGTGTTCTTTGTTTATCTGTTTGTTTCCCTTTGTGTAGCTGTTTGTTTCCCTTTGTGTAGCTGTTTGTTTTCCTTTGTTTAGCTGTTTGTTTTCCTTTGTTTATCTGCTTGTTTTCCTTTGTTTATCTATTTGTTTATCTGCCTGTTTTCCTTTGTTTATCTGTTTGTTTTCCTTTGTTTATCTGTTTGTTTATCTGCTTGTTTTCCTTTGTTTATCTGTTTGTTTATCTGTTTGTTTTCCTTTGTTTAGCTGTTTGTTTTCCTTTGTTTAGCTGTTTTTTTTATCTGCTTGTTTTCCTTTGTTTATCTGTTTGTTTATCTGTTTGTTTTCCTTTATTTAGCTGTTTGTTTTCCTTTTTTTATCTGTTTGTTTATCTGTTTCTTTATCTGTTTGTTTTCCTTTGTTTATCTGCTTGTTTTCCTTTGTTTAGCTGTCTGTTTATCTGTTTGTTTTCCTTTGTTTGTTTTCCTTTGTCTGTCTGTTTGTGAATGTTTGTTTACCTGTATGTTTTCGTTTGCTTATCTGTTTTTGAATTGTTTATCTATTGTGAGTTTTTGCTGCAGTGGTTACTAACTCGTTTACCTGTTTAATTCATTTATTCATGTTCATTTTATCATTTTCATTTATTTCCTTTACGTGGATAATCTTTGTAAATAAATAATACAGTATATGAAACCTTAAATGTGATCAAACAACACAGTCCAACCCATCGGAGAATAATGAAAAATAAATCAAAGGCAGACCACTTATTCATATTTTGATGAAGGATGCAATAACCATGCATATTTCATCGCATATTACTGGTTCCGACATCCGGACCTTTATCGGGAATTTTCCGTGGTGGTGCCATGCGTCAGTGGTGCAGGACGAAGAGTCTGGCAAGAAACAGCATTTAGTGGTTCAGGTGGGACGTACAACTGGGGGCCGGTGTACAGATGGAATTAGTAAAAAAGATTAGGCCGTTAAATTGCACCGCTGTCAGGGCGAAATGTCCCTCATACATGTAGAATATTACATGGCTTATGCCCATTCTCATTATTTCGATCGATGCAGGCAGCAGAGTAGTAGAACGTTTAACTCAGTTTCATTTTATGTATTACGTCAGTGTGTGCAGCACCTCATCGCATCATAATTAGAAAACCCCTGTTGTTCAGCAATAATAGCAAGGGTGGGTCCAGAGACCAGGGCGCACGGGTGTAGAAGCCGCACAACGGTGAGGAGGGGTCAGGCGGCCTCACCCGGAAAATTTCGAAAACTAGGCCTGTAGGCCTACATGTATATATATTATACCAAGGGAAACATTGAGAATCACCCCGCTTATCTATTTGTTTATCTGCTTGTTTTCCTTTGTTTAGCTGTTTGTTTTCCTTTGTTTATCTATTTGTTTATCTGTTTGTTTTCCTTTGTTTAGCTGTCTGTTTATCTGTTTGTTTTCCTTTAGTTTGTCTGCTTGTTTATGTTTGTTTACCTGTATGTTTTCGTTTGCTTATCTGTTTGTTTTTGTATTGTTTACCTATTGTGAGTTTTTTACTGCAGTTGTTACTGACTCGTTTACCTGTTTAATTCATTTATTCATGTTCATTTTATCATTTTCATTTATTTCCTTTACGTGGACAAAACTTGTAAATAAATAATACAGTATATGAAACCTAAAATGTGATCAAACAACACAGTCCAACCCAGCGGAGAATAATGAAAAATAGGTCAAAGGCAGACCGTTTATTCATATTTTGATGAAGGGTGCAATAACCATGCATATTTCATCGCATATTACTGGTTCCGACATCCGGACCTTTATCGGGGATTTTCCGTGGTGGTGCCATGCGTCAGTGGTGCAGGACGAAGAGTCTGGTGGGACGTAGAACTGGGGGCCGCACTGACGTTTAGTGGTTCAGGTGGGACGTACAACTGGGGGCCGGTGTACAGATGGAAGTAGTAAAAAAGATTAGGCCGTTAAATTGCACCGCTGTCAGGGCGCAATGTCCCTAATACATGTAGAATATTACATTCTCATTATTTCGATCGGTGCAGGCAGCAGAGTAGTAGAACGTTTAACTCAGTTTCATTTTATGTATCATGTCAGTGTGTGCAGCACCTCATCGCATCATAATTAGAAAACCCCTGTTGTTCAACAATAATAGCAAGGGTGGATCCAGAGACCAGGGCGCACGGGTGGAGAAGCCGCACAACGGTGAGGAGGCCGGGGTCAGGAGGCCTTCCCCGGAAAATTTCCGAAACTAGGCCTGTACATGTATATATATTATACCAAGGGAAACAAAGAGAATCACCCCGCTTCCGACCAATTCAGTAGGTTCCCCCTCCCCACCAAATGGCCTCGATCATGGCAGTAAGAATTATAGAGACCATAGAACAATCTAGACAACTTTCCCAGTTATACAAACACTCACAATCACGTGTATATACATTGTAGTAGTTTAGGTGGATTACGCATGCTCAAATCAATAAACATTAGATCAATAGGTCTACATTCTTACAGCTAGTGCATTATCGATTACTTCCATGGTGACTCGACTTTAAATATATAAATAATGGTTAATTCGTGTTCTTTTAAAGGTCTTTAGAAAATAGTCAAAAACGTCTAGCTCGCGAATATCAAACTAAAAAACCAACTGAAGCATTTTGAAATATCGGTCATAGACTTATTATTTTTTTTATATTCAGATTATTGAGGTAGGACATCTTTAATCCGAATCGTTTACAATAAATAAGTTTATCGCCAACTAGGAGCTCGTTTATCTTCACTGGTTTAGGGGTTACCTATCTACTTATTATATTTATTGTGACAATCAAAACTCAGATTGCTGATCTGTTTGGAACACGAAATGTATAGTTTTCGCACCATGACGTAATATGGGATTAGGTTTCATACGCCAAAAAAAACCTGTCAGTTAGCATTCGGCGTAGAGTTGGTGGAAACGCCAGTTTACAGACAAATTGTTCCTCAAATCACACTGCATGGCATATGTCTGTATTTTTTCTTTAGCCCGGTTGGACGTTAAACCCCATTTCGTTTCATTTCCATATCTTAAATCTATAACGGCGTGTGAACTTGGAAACCTAAGTACAATAAAGCACACATTTGTCCTGTGCGCGCTGTATCATAAAGTCTGTCATTGAGTCAAATGGCGTGGTTTCGATTCCCAGGTTGTACGTGGCAAGGAGAAGAGTCGCCTGTCCAACCTCGTGGGTTTTCTCTGGGTCCTCCGGTTTCCTCCCACTGCTAAAGACCCCTACGCGCGAGCGAATTATTGAAATAGAATTAAACCATGTGTGTTAGTTCTGAAATGACCTAGTTTGTGTCGAGTGGAAGTTAAACCTCTCTCTCTCACTCTCTCTCTCTGTCTGGAATTCGATATAGAAGTAGGCCACAGAAGCCGCTGTCCGGGAAAAACTTCCCTCATAGCGCACTGTATGGGGGTATGCCCGTCTTACCTCAGAACAGTATAGGGCGTTAATCCCCCATTTATCCATTCATTCATTTTCATTTACAGAACGAAACTAGGCCTTGGTCGGCCTATCCTTTTTAAAAGGCAATAACAAGACATTTTTAATTTTTTTTATGAACGACATGTACAATGCCTTTTGTTGTGTTATTTGATATGACATGAATTCAATGAGAGAACATTCTAATGTGACATTTTAAAAATACAGTACAGGATTTAAAATCTTTATATAATGTGACGAAATAAGATTAGACAGTGTGTTTATGCACTTGAAATGTCAAAAAATGTGACGCTTAGGTGAACTTGCAAAATGGAAACTTTTGAAGGTGAATAATAAAGATGGGACGCCCTTAGTATCGAATATCTTAAAGGGTACAGACTTGGATGATTATTAAAGATACATTCCTTTATGAAAGTATTAATCTGGTGGTTATCACCTATAAAATGAAATTGGGTTTAACGTCCTACTGTTCTGTTCCGAACTGGGCCAATGAAGACAGGCATGCCCCATACAGTGTTCTACGGTCGAATTTCAACTGCCAAGTGATCTTTTACGTGAACGCCAATGTGTACACGGATCTCAGTTTCCCGTCCAATCCGAACGACTAAACAGTATTTCCAATACAATTATGGCAAATTTGGTATACATGTACAAAGTATAGACACCCAATCGTACCGTACTAGTAAAATACTGGATGTCATGGTATAATATCACTAACAGGTATTTCTTTATCATATGGAGGAGTTGGGATGGCCTAGTGGTCTAGAGTGCTTGCGGCTGTGGTTTCGAGCCCTGGTGTGAGCGTATGTGGCATGGAGATAGGGGCGCCTTCTTAACCTCGTGGGTTTCCTCCGGGCACTCCGGTTTCCTCCCACTGCTAAAGACCCCTACACTCTAAGTATATGTGTTCTAATACAGAACATACTTTACTGTTACTGAGAACACTAGTTATGTAACAGATTGAGAACACCGGGACGCGTCCGTTTGGCAATGTGTTCTATGCAGAACACTTCGAGTTCATGTTAGAACACATAGTGTTCTTTGTTAGAACACGTACTGTTCTATGTTAGAACACATACCATTTTAGGTTTGAACACGTACTGTTCTAGTTTAGAACATAGTCAAAGTGTTCTGAGAGAGCCCGTGAGAACACCAAAATAGTGTGCGTTCAAATGTAACAGATTGAGAACACTTGACACGTGTTCAAGGTAAGAGAGTGTTCTATAGAAGAATACATGAAAATGAAAATTATAAATCTGATTTATTATCAATTATAATATTACAAAAATATTTAATTTTTAAAGTTTTAACGATTTAAATCAGAATTTTATAGAATAAAAACATGCATTAGGTATGATAAAAAAATAAATGCAAAAATAATGTGCATGTTCACCCATGCATTGTTTTTTGAACCATCATTTTCGGGCATCATAGATTTTGAAAGGTCTATATTTCATCAAATTCCTGCTGCAGTGGCTTTACAAATGTCTTGTATCTAGTACTGCTTCCTCGGGTATTTTGTTCATCAATAATACGGTCTTGGGTAAACTAAATCAAAAACTAACAACATATCAGTTTCAATTTCAAATTTATACTTTTTTTTGACTGCATCTATACTAATAAATATATTCCATGTACTGTATATCCTCATTTGATGTTTTGACATTACTATGCTGGGCTCCTTTTCCTTGGTTGTCAAAATTTTATCTATTCGTACATCCTGCAAAGAGAAACGGATATTTCATGTAGTCAATAAAATATTCACAGATCCTTAGATCTCAATAAAATGTTGTATGTAATATAATGGACCGTACTGCAAAGGCAGCAACTTAGGATCTAAAATATGGATGGAGTAAAGTCCACAAGGCCCTTATCGCTGCCCATAATTTAGTTTGTTTACGAATTTTCACCAAACCACAGCTTTAAACGGTGGCCTAAACACGAAATGTAACCCCAAGCCACGGATGCCGACAATATATTCCAACATTTGTTTGAATTTGGACATGTAAAATCTGAATACATATTTGGAAACGAATTAGTAATATGAAATAATAATAACGGAAACATGAATTTGAAGGAAACGTCTTCTTTACATTTTCATTCGGCAAAGATTCTGATAATTCGAAAAAAGGCTTGAAAATGATTGATAAGATCAGTGATATTCAGCTCTAATTTCATCACAATCATATAATGCCATGAATAACTGGTTTATATATCAGCTTAATGAACTTGATCACTTACTTTTTTTTATTCTCAATACTATTCTTCTTCGTGATTTCCTTCCCCTCGATGTAGTGCTTTGATATACTCATTTAAATTCACCATTCCCAATGGGTCATATTTTGGAGATCATTTTAATTTAAAAACCTCATCATCGTTACATTTTCTACATTGCAATTTTTCTGTTTTCTGTGTAAATGCTCCCGACAATTTACAGCCTTTTTAGATGAGGAAGGAATATGGTCCTATTTTTAAGATGCATACAAATTCGGATCATTTTCATGATATCTTATTTAATCATGTCTCCTGAAAGCAACAACATTTAACAGAATAATATAGATGCACAAGCTGAATAAAAAGTTGGAATTCAACGTGATTAGCCTAATTATCTGTCAGTCGGAGTTCAAACATATTTATGTTGTTGATTTACAACGAAGTAATAATGATTAGAATATTTTATTCACAGAATGGGGAGAAGAACACCACGTGTTCTCAGGAGAACATTGTGCGTTCATTAGGCTAGTAGACCACTGTGCGGTCTCAACAATACCTTCGGCTTCAGAATCAGACCAAGGCGACGTTTTTTAAAAATCCCCCAAAAAAGACACACGATTATCAATATTATATAGGCAGGAGGTATTTGCAAGTAAGCGGCCATCAGTCTGGTTCAAACTAAAGTAAAGATGACCTAACACGAACCAAAATGAATAAGGACCACTGCATAAGCGACCAAGCCTTAGAGTTGACTGTTGAGTTCGAACTTTGCAATTAGGTCTATGTATTATTTTATTTTATATCAAAATTAAATTTCAATCAATTTGTAAACAATTCCATTCATTCTTTGATATACTTACCATTGAATTTTGTGGCTTTCTTACTTTCTTCGTCGGTGACAGTACACTTCAAAAAGAGCAGTTATAAAATGGCGTCCAATATCACAAATGACGTCAATGAGAATGAATGATGTCATTTAAATTATAAGGGAGATAACTGACATCTGCACAGAACATGGTATGTTCTAAATAAAACACCCCGTGTTCTGATTAGAACACTGTATGTTCAAAATGAACTCAATAGAACGCCAGGGCGTATTTTGTGGAACATCAAGTGTTCTCTTTCACGGACAGTGTTCTGTGATTCGTGTGTGCAATTTAGAACACGAGTGTTCTGAAAAGGACATACATGATCCAAATGATTAAAAACTAAAAGATTCGTTCCATTAATTGTGCAGAAGTTTAATAAAAAGATAACATATGGGAGGTAAAATCATTTACTGAAAAGACCCTTCTCAAGAGAAACATTGCAAGTCATTTCATAATGAAACATAAAGTTAGAACAAGCAAACTCACTTTATTGTATTTCCACGTGATTTTTCATTAATAATTTTGGGTAATATATTTGTATCTTTGAAATATTATTGAATTATGCCCAAAACATTTGGCATTTATTTAGATCTAACACCTAGAACACATTCATAAAACATATTGTTCTGTTTAGAACACTCGAGTTATGGATATTAGAACACATTAGAGAATTTCAGAACACATTTTAAAAAAACAGAACGCACTCGACGCGTCCGGGACGCGTCCAGCTTTTAGAGTGTACGCGCAAGCGAATTATTGAAAAAAAAATTAAACCATATGTTAGTCCCGAAATGACCTAGTTGTGTAGAGTGGACGTTAAACCCCCTCTCTCTCTCCCTCTCTCTCTCTCCCTCTCTCTCTCTCTCTCTCTCTCTCATCAAATGGTTAGGCGGTTTGGGTAACATTGAAGTTATTCAAGAATTTACTTCGGCCTCAATATATATGGTAAATAGACAGTAAGTAATGACAAATGTCCCCCCCCCCCTTAATCAAGATAGGTGACAATCGTGGTTTCTAAAAGTATTTTTGTTATAGCTTGGGGTATCTCCTCACGAATACAATCATTTGAGAGGGAAATGAAATGAAATGGGGTTTAACGTCCTACTGTTCTGCTCCTAAACTGGGCTAATGGAGACGGCTTTTGGGGGGTTTGAAGGAAAGGTATCATAGATTAATTACTTTGAATATGTTTTTAGTCCAAATATATCATCAAATCACACAGTTTGTACGCGGGAAGGTGTCTTTAAGTATAATTATCAGGGCCGTCGAGACAGCGGAGCCATCCCCTCCTCGATAATTTAAAAATTTGTATACATGAGTTTAAATTTGCCCCGAAGAGAAGCATTTCAGCTGGATACCCCCACGCCAGCCCACATCAATATGAATTCTTTCCGGTGGCCATGATTAGCTTCTAATATTATATCGTTTTAAAAAAAAGTTATGATCGAGAAAAGCAATTTGAATTGTTGGTTATTGCCCTGACTTTGCTATTAACCCGAAGCAGTATCGTGTCCTTCGTGCACTTTATCACACTTTAAAATAACTCTTTATAACGATTTTATTTTTTTTAGCAGGTGATGCAATAGCAGTTAATGGCATTCTATTAAAATGATTATTTCAAGCCATATTTTTTTTTTATTTGCGTAAACAATGGCAATGGTAGTACCCCTATATTGTGTCTACAAATTGCTCAGAAACGTTGTGCCGAGGCTGTGACAGTACACGCGACATGCAAGTCAATTATGTGTGTTAATGGCAGTTACCTAGGTCGTCTTTGTTTTCATTGTTACGTAATTTAAACGTCACTGATTTTGGTGATTGCATCCTTGGGGTACCGTGATAGCCTAAAATTGTTTTGGTGACGAGGTGAGGAAACATGTATTTGACCCTAGAAGGTCGCATAGAGGGTGTTGTCAATAACAGGGGTTCTGATTGGTCCACTTGGCATACCTAGCCGATAACGGGGCTGTTCTTTTATCTCGTCTCACGCCCCAGAAATAACATAAGTTTATCTATGTATTTAATGCTGGTACGATACACCTACAAGTATAGTTTTATGATATACATAGATCACACGATGTTACTATAGCGACGACCATGAATGAAAAACGTCACCAGGTCATAGTCGTTGTTAACCAGTTGCACCAATCAGTAGTCCGTTTGAACTGGATACTCTAGAGTGAGAACTTAGGCAATACATTAACCCAATAAAAACATTAACGTAGTGACGTACTATGAGTGCATATCTTTTAGGAACGCCTCTTGTGAGCGAATTGCCATTACGTGCTCAAAAGTTTGACATATATAGGCCGAAAGGGATTGTAATGATCCTGATCGCAATAAAATACCATCTGATGAGTAGGTCACGTTAAAAGTTGAAAAGAAACCAAAATAGCTGTGCGGTTTTATATGAAAGCCCCCAATAAATCCAATGAATGAAATATTATGATCACGTTTTTCTTCATAACGGCCGGATGTCATAAACCAACCAAAATTACACAGAAATTCTAAGACCGTATTATAAAACTTTATACATCAGCGATGTCATAATAATATGACAATTGTAGGCTTATAGAGGCTACCGACCTAGGAAAATTTTGGCTTACTCTTAGCCTATATCTAATTCAAATTGCCAATGGATCTTTAACGTGTGCGCCAATGTATTCACGGGACCTTGGTTTTTCTTCCTATCCGAACGACTAGACAGATGATCTTGTCATTCCCTCCGTCCTGTACCACTGACAAGAGCGCAGGGGAGGGGGGTCGATTGGTTAGCACGTGCATGTTGTATCATAATATCTGGCATTAAGTAAGCTGACATGGTTTCGATTCTCCGGCTGTACGTGACAAGGAGCAGGGTTGCTTGTCCAACCTCGTGGAGTTTTCTTTGGGTCCTCCGGTTTCTCCCCACTGCCAAAAAAAAACCTACGCGCGAGGGAATTATTGAAATAAAATTGATCCACGTGTTAGTCCCCGAAATGACCTAGTTTGTGTCGAGTGGGCGTTAAATCTCATTTCTCTCTCTATCTCTGATGACTAAGTTGAGTTTATTCAAGCAGTGGAACCACCAATATGGCCGAGATTGTATTTATGTATTTAACAGACGGGAAACATATTATTAGTAACCCACATGTTGTATCAATATCCGTCTCCAATGTCTATATTACATGATCAACTGTGTTTATCAAATGAAACTAAATGGGGTTTAACGTCCTATTTTTTCTGTATCGACTGGGATACTGAAGACGGTCATATGCCATATCGTGTGCTATATCGGAAATTTGGCCCGGAGGGCGGCGCTATACATACTGTGTAGACATCAGAATGACCATACGTTGGACCTTGCCAGGCCCCTTATTGTACAAAAATGACAAGGGGACAAGGCCAGAAAATTACGATTAAATTGTTCGAAAAACACTACATCCTGGTACATGATGCTATAATTGTAGGCCATTTATATTAAGCGGCCATTGTTGACTCGGGGGTATTCCCGAACCCTTCCTACCGGTCTGTAATTAGCTGACAGGAAGAAAATTTAGGATTTGATAATTAAAAGGAAAGTAATAGAGATAAGAAATTTTATGTCAATATCTTACTCACCACGACTTCCAACTGTATTTATAATATCATTATTTTATTGAAGCGGCAATACAAAACAATTAGTGTAAACAGATTGCAAAAAGATAAATAAAATTTTCCTTTTAATTGTTCTTGTATGTCTTGAAGCCGGGGAGGGGTGGGGGCGGGAGTGCTGTGATACAGAATAGGAGGAAACTGGAGGACCCGGGGACCACACACGATTGGGGAGCTGACCCAAATCCTTATCGGATACAACTGTCGGATCCAAAACCACGCCACTTGACTAAATGATAGACCTTATGATCTAAAGGATACGCGTTCACCACTAGACCTCCTACCCACAGAGAAGGACGCTATGCTAGTGGTTTTTAAAGGCGCTTTTCATTTTAATCTGAACTATATTTATAATAGCGCCACTTGAAACCGCACAAATTGATATAATGGAAGTTACGAATGGACCGCTGTAACAGCTGTTCGAATTACATCTATAAAGGCAAGCCAATACCTTTTGATCAGTCGTCACCGTCAATAGACTATTATAATTTCTCACGATAACCCAAATTATTTTAACTAACCTTTTGTCTGTCGACTGGAATCAGATTTTCAAACAGAGGTATTTATTTGTAGACGGGTATTAAGGGACCCGTCTGAATGACTAAGAGGAAACAATACACAGTTTTAAAAGAGGCCATGTTTATTTCAACTACCACATCGAGGGTATAGAACATAATTGTGATAAGTCAAAAATAACGAAAAACAATTTATTCTATTAAAATGAAGCGCCTGTAATTCTCTTTCTATTGGTATACAAATCAATACCATCGCTCATTTTAAAATAACTGAAAATATCGATAAAAAATATTAATAAATGAAGTTTTGGTAGAGAATCAAAAGTTTAAATTACCATTTTCTCAAAATCAGGCATTTTGACTTATTACAAGTGTGTTCTAAACCCTCGACATGCAATGATCAACCATGTGCATTTGATAAATAATCAACTAAAACATTTAACAACATGGTCGAATGAAATTTAAACGAAACGAAATAAAGCCGTTAACTTTTAAACAGACATTATTATATTAACTCGGAGAATGATGATTTCTCTCTAGCTTAAAATTGGCGACTTCGTGCACCAACCGGGTTATAGAAGACGAGTATATGGCGTGCAGTGTTTTATTCGTTTCCACCCACTCTTCGAATTCCAACTGTCAAGGGTTCATTTACGTGCACGCCAACTTATACAGAGAATCTCGGTATTTCGTCCAGTCTAAACACTGTCATTTACAAATGCTGTACTTTGAAATGGGTGGTGTGAGACGACCATTAGTCATTGTATAATGTATTTATATCTGTAATATAAAAACTAAATAAAACCTTCTGATATGAAATACGAAATATCACGAGGAAAATCAATACATACTACTCATATTACGAATGTGCCATTTGTGAATCTTTAAGCTCTTGCCAACTTTTTTATTTAGTGACGTTTTGTATGTTGAATCTAAGTACCCCCCCCCCCCCCCACACACACACACCTTTTGGACAGTTGGTAAACATCGGCCTAGTTCCTATAGGAACTGTCTCTAAATTCATCACCATTTATAATTGACATTACAAAACATTTACAATAATATAATGCCACACAAAATTACATTATATTATTTTTTGTATTAAATGCGAATAATATAATACCTAAGGTACATTCACCAAATTATCATGAAAATACAACAAGGCACTATCAGTTAAAATACACGTATAGTGAATATTTAACAATGTAGTATATGTAGGAGTTAAACAGTGAGTATTAAGCAAGCTGTTATTAGTTAGTGAATATTTAGCGTTGTACTAAAAGTTAAAATATAGTGAATTATGTTGAAATGTACTATCAGTTAAAATAAAATAAATATTTAGCGTACTATAATTTAAAATAATAGTGAAAATGTAGCAATGTGCTATCAGTTAAAATGTAATGAATATTTAGCAATGTGCTATTAGTTAAAAAGAGTGTATATTTCGTAATTTGAACATAAATTAGAATGTTATGGAAATTTCTTAATGTGACCATAGTTAATTTCAATGAATATAATTTGTAACGTGACAGTAGATTAAATTATTATGAATATTTCGTAATTTCTCGTCACATTATAATAAATATGTTGTAATGTGTTACTGAATTAAATTATAGTTGGTTTATATTTTTCATAATGAATATTCGTAATGTGTTCAATACTAGTAGTTCGTTGGTGCCTAGTTAAATTGTATTGCGAGGGTTTTTACATAGCCTAATCCTGATTCTAGATCCCATTGGGATATCCTGAACGGTTGTACTATTTAATTGCTATGAATATTTCCCAATGCGCCCATGGTGTGAATTTAGTGAATATTTCCAAATGCGCCCATAATGTGAATTTAATTAATATTTCATAATGCGCCCATGATGTGAATTTAATGAATATTTCATAATGGGCCCATGATGTGAATTTAATGAATATTTCATAATGCGCCCATGATGTGAATTTAATGAGTATTTCACAATGCGACCATAATGTGAATTTAATGAATATTTCACAAGGCAACCATAATGTGAATTTGATGAGTATTTCACAATGCGACCATAATGTGAATTGACCATAATGTGATTTTAATGAACCAATGCGACCATAATGTGAATTAAGTGAATATTTCTCAATGCGCCCATAATGTGAATTTAATGAATTTCACAATGCGACCATAATGTGAATTGACCATAAAGTGATTTTAATGAATATTCTGAAATGTGGTCATACATATTTCATGATTTGACAATAGATTAAATCTGTAATTATTATTTCGTACAGTGAAATGGTTACATTACTATAACTTAATTTTCGTGGGAGCGTATCGTTGTGTCGCCGTGCCGCTATGCCGTCGTGTCGCTATGCCGCCGAGCCTTATTGTATAGGGTTAGGGTACCCTAACCCCAACCCTAACCCTAGCCAAACCCTAGCGGCGGCATAACGGGTCGGCGGCATAACGTGTACCTCCCATTTTCGTAGTGTGTTCCTGAATTAAATTATGGTTGTTATTTTTTGTTATTCTTTTTTCATTATAAATATTTCGTATAATCATAATGTAAACTCAATGTGGTCACAATTAAATCATAATGAGACCACGTTTCAAAATTATAATAATAAAGAATATTTCGTAATAATGCGACCATAATGTGAATGTATTCAATATTCCATAATGCGAATTTAACGTGAATATAATGAATATTTTGTAATGTGGTCGTAATTTAATCTATTTCGTGATACGTATTTCTTACTTTGACCAACATAAAAGAATATTTTGTTAGTGTCAGACCATAAATTAAATTGTAATGAATATATATAAGTATATAAATATAAGAGTGAATGATATATGATAGTGATAAGGAGATCAATAGCGCTTAATTTATCTATATGAAATATATGATATATAACTGTTGTTATACCACAGTAAATTACTAGAGTAAGCTAAGTAAATATACTAGTATATTCATGTTTCACCTATATTTACTACAATTTGTACTATTCGTTTAATGATTTTGTGTGTGTACTACGTGTACATACAATCGCGCTAGAATATTCTTAACAAATTGTTGTTCTTAGTGCTTAACGTCCGCTTTCAATGAAGGTGATATCGTAGTCAAGTTGTCTTATTTTTCATTTTTTTTATCTAAGCGCACGCGAAGGGGTCTTTCCTGTGGGAGGAATCCGGAGCACCCGGAGTAAATCCATGAAGTTGAGAAGGCGCCCCTGTCTCCAACCCACATACGTCCACATCGGATATCGAAACCACAAGGTGACCGGTCATCACCACATCAATTCGTTTTGTTAAGTGGGTATACAGTTGCAGAAAAAAATGTTCGATTTGATACAATTCGGTGGTCGCTTTTCATGTCACCGTTGAAAGGTGATATAGGCTCAGATAAGTCACGGGTTACGTGTATCGATTTTTTGTGTTGAGAAAATTTATAACAGAAATCGCCCACATTCACCAGCTGTCAGTTTAGAAATAGCCATGAAATGTTCTTTTTATTAGACTAAGTCCTTTTAAAGAAATATAGTATGGCAATAACTGTTATTATCCATGAAATAAATCAATACAAGCCCCTGTGATTTAGATGTATATTGATAATAACTTGCTTATATATTAAAGATACATTATGGGAGATGAGATAAAGAGCTGACAGTTCTCGCTATAATAGTTAAAAACTAGATAATGTAAAGGCAATTTGCTGAAAATTTCAGTCAAATTGATCCACTCTAAACCGAGATTTCAGCGATTGAGGGAGAGAGAGAGAGAGTGAGAGAGAGAGAGAGAGAGAGAGAGAGGGGGGAGATGGGGTTTAACGTCCACTCGACACAAACTGGTCATTTCGGGACTAACATTTGTTTTTTTGATTTTATTTTAATAATTCGCTTGCACGTAGGGTCTTTAGCAGTGGGAGGAGAACGGAGGACCAAGAGAAAACCCACGAGGTTGGACAGGCGACCCTACTCCTTGTCACGCAGAACCGGGGATTCGAAACCACGCCAGTTGACTCAATGACAAGCTTTATTATACAGCACGCACGTGCTAACCATTCGGCCACCCCCACCCCCAGGCCTAAAGAAAGACCTGCAATAGGCAGATTTAGCTCTCGCATAAAGTATGTTTAAATACTGGAATATGTAAATAAACAAGAAATACGAAAGTAAATTATAATACTCATAATATATTTTAAAGGGTTTGGTTGTTGAAAAAAATATTCAAGAAATATTTTGATACTTTCGGTCAGCCGTAGATTTTAGCGACACTTTCGGTCATCCATTGATTATGGTACAATTGGGTGTGTTTTGGCACCGCGTATTTCATTTAACCATTTAATGACCCGTAATAAATAACTTATTAAATATCAGACCATTGTGTTGTGTTTGTTTACAGCCGAATCTCGTATCTGAAATTTACTACACCCTAGGTCTTATTGAGTTGATCAAGATCTTTAATACAGATCAACGGATCATCTGTAATAGGCTGATCGGCAAATCCTTTATAAATCGAATGTGAAACGTATGCCTATTGTAGCGTGCCGTTTATATCAAATGGCGGGAAGTTCGTACCTTTCATACATGAATAAAGCTATCACAAAGTGTTTGGATTCCCGCCAAATAACCTAATTATCGTCGTTCAAAACATTGGTAAAGCGGGGGACACACTAGCCGAATGATTCGGCCGAATCGTTCGGCCGAATCAATCGGCGTCGAAATTCGCCTAGTGTGTCCACTGTCATTCGGCCGAATTTCTAATCGGCCGAATGATTCGCCCGAATCAAACATGTTTGATATATTCGCCTGGTGTGTCCACTTCGCCGAAGCATTCGGCCGAATGTAGAATTCATTAGCCAATCAGCACTCCTATCGAGAAATCACGTGATTGTTTGAAGACATAGACGCCGCCGTTTTTAATCATGTGACGTGAATAGTGATGCAATCGACTGGTGAATCTGCCGAAACATTCGGCTGGTGTGTCCACCCATTCGGCCGAATAAAATTCGGCGCATATTGATTCGCCCGAACGATTCGGCCGAATGATTCGGCTAGTGTGTCCACCGCTTTACCTTTCTAGGGGTTATGGTGACCCCCGAACGTAAATGACCTTGTGTACGTCATCATATTATGTTTATTGTTGTGATAGTAAGGTCGTACAGGGTCACGATTATAGTTAAGGTAGTGACGATCAAGAGACAGGCACAAACCAAGTCATTTCGGGACTAACATATGGATCAATTTCATTTCAATAACTGGCTTGCGCATAGGTGTTTCTAGCAGTGGGTGGGAAACCGGAGGATTCGAAGAAAACCAACGAGGTTCGATGGGCGATTCTACTCCTTGTCACGTAGGCCTACAAGTGCAGGGTCGGAACAACGCCACTTGATACAATGACATATCTTATAAACTATCACACGTCTTAGTTACGACAATCTGATTTAAACACATATCCATTTTCGTTTCGTTTTTTTATAGTTCAAAATGTCGTTTTACTTCTCTTTATAACACTAGGATCTGGAAAAGTTGTTAAAATTGACGTGTTTTGGATGGTTTGAGGGATTAGCTACTGAAACGGTCTGTTACGGCGAGCTTTGGGCGTGCAGTGCACGGAACTGTGGGAAGTCCACTAGAAACACTAATGATGATTGGTTAATCAAATGTCTGACGTCATAGGGTCAAAAGCCGCTCACATAACCCATCGCTACAGATCTTCATGTAGTGTGGGCCATCGAAAGTATAAAAAAACGAAATATAGATCTGTTTTTTTTTTATCAGATTGTAGTTACGAAGGCATTTACTTTATCGATACCAATGTATGACGTATGTTGAAATGTATTTTTTGACTGACACACTCCTTTATTTAGTTATCAGTCTGTCCGTCACGAGTGTAGGCCTACCTACATTGTACAATAAATGGTGGGAAGTGGTACACACTCGTCTGTCTTTCGCTAGATTTCACGGCGTGATTTCCCATTGTAAGTAGTGCAGGACCGAGGGCCTAACAAAGACATTCAGATGGGACGAAAAACCAAGGTCGACGTAAAAGATCTCTTAATAGTTAAAATTCGATAAGGGGTAGGTCCTAATGCCGCTGTCCAGACACACTGTATGACGTATGCCCGTCTTCATTTCATTTCCTTTCGTTAAATCTGGCGTTGTTTAGGATTGGGTTTCCAAGGTGAAAATGTCGCGGTCCACCCCCCCCCCCCCCCCGCTTCATAACACACAGCATGGATGGCTCGTCCTTATTAGCGTCAGTAGTGGAGAAAAGTAGGACGTTACAGAGCCGTTGAAATCTGTGTTCTTAAGTTTAGACATTTTACCCTCACCCTAACCCCCCTTGTCCCCCGTTATGAACTTTGTTACGATGAGCTTGCGTTAAACCCCATTTCATATAAGTTAGTTTGAACATTATCTTATTCAATAAACTGAAATGGATTGAACAACAGGCTGAGGCAAAGGCCTATATAAGTTCTCTCCATATTAGTTTATTTTATGGAACATGTGCTTATTTGACATCTGGATGGAATCAGACCGAAGCTGGGTGGACTACATATAAATATATAGGTTACATTCTACATTCTACATACAATATGGGTAAACAGTACGTAGGTAAATACATACAGGCCATTGTAAAGGTCACGGATTATGTTTCAACAATATAGGCTACAATAATTACATATTATGACAATAATTGGGTCGAACCAAACAATAATGATTTAAGTCTAGTAGGCTATTAATCTCTAATCCAGGCCAAGAACATAAATATTATTTACTTCTGCCAACAAGGTATCAATTATCAAGGTTATTGGTTTAGAGAATTTTAATTAATTCTATGTTTTACGTAATGAAATGAAATAGGGGTAAATGGTTCATTGACACATTATTTCGGTGATCCCGAAACAAATATTTGTCTTCTTTTTCTATAAGTGTTTAACGTCCGCGTCCATCAAGGGTGATATCGCTGACAACCTGTCGTATTTTTTATCATTTTGGCGAACGCACAGAGATCTTTCCTACCGGAATAAGCGGAGTAAACCCGAGAGGTTGAAAAGAAGCCACAGGGTGAACGGGCAGCTGGAACTCGAAGCATGACACTCTAAACCACTTTTCGCCCCATCCGAACGACTAATGTTTTATGTCGCCATACAGGTCACATTTCAAACGGGCAACCAAATAACTCATTTCCGTGTAGTTATTGTATGGCATAAGCTCTACACTGATGTTATGTTTTCTTTTGTTATAAATTAACGTAATAGTGTCTATTGTATGCTTGTACATCAATCAACTTCGTTTTTACTGCCCCATCCGAAGAGATAATTCCAAACGGGCAACCAAATAAAACCATTTCCGTGTAGATATCGTATGGCATGCATGAGCTCTAAATTGATGGGGGTGGGGGTATAAATTAAAATAATAGGTATGTGTCTATTATGCTTGAACGCTGATCGACTTCGGTTTTCTTTTGTTTTATTGCACCATGCGAATATCTGGTCACACAATCAGGCCATGATATCAATAACTCACCTACTATTTTTTTGTTTTGTTTTTTCATGTTATGAATTAATATATAACAGGAATGTGTATATATAGTATGGTAGTGATATGAGAATAAGTGATAAAGGTCATCCCTAGTTTCAACAATTGGTATTAATAAATCAGCTACTGAAATAGAACAATAGTACATCTAGAGAGGTCAATGGGGTCTTTTATTTTGTTTTTTTTTCGTTTTGCTGTATAGGCTTTAATTTTGGTCTGTCTATGTTTTGTTGAACAGTTATCCTGTTGTTTTTTGTGTATACATAAATATAGTCGAATGACACGGATTCGATCGCAAGAAGTTAGGTCGTCTGTCCAACCTGGTGGATTATCTCTGACTTCCACCACTAATGAAGACCCCTACTATTGTTATTAATTATTACTACCAAAAGCACTTCCTGGATAAAGCGCGGGGAGGATACGACACCTCTAACACATGACATTTCGTACCAAAACAGTTTCATAGTCGGTACATTTCGTACTCAGAATATCAACGTAACTGACCACGAAACTGATTGAATCGATTATTGCTTCTGTCCAACGAATTGTTGAATGTCGAGAATCCCGCAGTCGGTGATAATCTGTTCAGCAAACTACTCAGCTCCCACAACCCCACCGCCCGGCAAAAATTTCCCTCATAGCACATTGCATGGCGTATGCCCGTCTTAATTGACACGGGCGGCGCAGACATTTCTGAAGTTAAACCCCATTTCATATTGTGTCCTCTAGTTTCATTATTCCTTTAACGAACCGTGGCGTTGGATGGTCGAATGATTATAATAAGCGCTTCGGCGTCGATTCAATCAGTCTGGTTTCGATTCCCCGTTTGTACGTGGCAAGGAGTATGGTAGCATGTCCCACTTTTGGGATTTCTCCGGATCATCCGGTTTCCTCCCACTGCTAAAGACCCCAACGCGTAAGCGAATTAGTGAAATAGAATTGAACCATGTGTTAGTCCCGAAAAGGCCCATTTTGTGTCGAGTGGACGTTAAATCCCATCCCCCCCTCCCTTTAACGGCCACACTGCATCAGATGTTGCAATTCACGCCACATGACGCCTACTGCATCTAAAATTCCTATACAATTTTACTACCAAACATTTCATCGATCAGACACACAACAACATGGTCACGTGTTATCAGGAATAAGCTCACCTGATGTAGAATGGCGTGATTGTAGTCTACACTAGAACACTACAACCTTGATATAAGATAATGAGAATCGTGGTTAAAGTGATTTAGGGGGCACCAACAACCACATGGTAATTCTCACGTAAAAGTTTTATCTAAAAATCTTTCAAATGTGTGACGGTCTAATCTGATCTGAGATCTGGAACCACAGGCTCCGCGACCACGTGCACACAGTGACATACACAGAGTTGTCTCCGCCGGGCGTTTGTCATGAAATATGCATAAATTGCCGAATCCAAAACATAATTTTCGTGGGAAGATTAAAATTGTGCCAGGCATCCTGTATCTTTCTACTGCTTCGACAGAAAAACACCCTTTTAAATGCGTGCATTAGGACAATTAAAATGCCCACTCCTCACGCTCTTGCTTAACCTACACAAGAACCATAAAAAAAAAGAATTCGCACTAAATGATCAAAATTCGAAACAGATATCTACTTAGAATGTGAGACCATCTGGCTATATATAATATTTCAACAAAAAAAATAATGCAAAATGAATATACGCTATTGAAACTTTCATTCAAATACTTTTTTTTCCAGCAAAGTTATCAATTGTGGTTATAGTTTTGACAAGATGTGTGCATTGATGGTAACCACCGTACTGGTCATTTGAGTCTTAATTAGCCTCGCTTCTCCATTATTAAATTAAATCAATAAATGGCGGTACAGTTCTAATCTTTTTCTCCGACGTGATTCCCCCTTGTCAGTGATGCAGAAGGAGGGCCTGACAAGGACAGCTGCCTAGTCGTTCGGATGGGACGAAAAACCGAGGTCCCGTGTACACATTGGAGTGCACGTAAAAGATCCCTTGGCAGTTGGAATTCGATATAAGAGTAGGCCGTAGCGCAGCTGTCCGGGCAAAATTTCCCTCATAGCACACTGTATGGCGTATGCCCGTCTTCAATTAGCTCAGGTTAAGTGCATATAACAGTAGGAAGTTAAACCCCGTTTCATTCATTCATTCTAATCTATTTAAAATCAGAAGCATCCGATGGCATCGAGAGCTGATGTATATAACAAAAGAAAGACCCGCAATGCAGATTTATTGTCAGCGTGTATCTGAGTTGGGGAGAGTCCTTTCAGTTTCAGGTACTTGACGACTGCCCCACGGCCAGTTTTGTCCATTTCTGGTGGATAGGTTTACAAGATGGTCTGGTACAAAGACACAAATAACACAGTTTAATGATTGTGCTTGTTCGTGGCAAAAGTTTGTTTCAACCCAATTGTCAACATGTGTATCCTTTTCAGGCTTAGTATGTATCAGTCATCCCTCGTATTTCCGCAATTCTATATCCAGAAGTACATTATACTTAGTTCTGTATAGTTGTGTTAAATTTCTAACCAATTCATGTATTCTGGCTATTTGAAATCAGGCCGCCATTAAAATATCCTTCCTTGATATCGCACGCTAAATGATTCACTGTAATCAAATTATTATTCTCAATTTGCGCAGAAATTGTTGACTCATTTTTTCTCCCCTGTAATTCTATAATATACATGAATTTACCCACTGTGATTAATACACAGATACTATTTCGTTGTACTTGTCTTCACTTCACTAGGATCTGGAAGAGTTGTTATTATAGTACCGGCGTTTTTGTTAAAGTGGTTTCGATCCCTAAAGTGTGAGCGTGTGTGGCTTTGAGATAGGGGCGCCTTCTCAACCTCTTTATTGATTTATTTGACTAAAGTCTTTACATATTTTAATGTAATTCAATCAAAAATTATCAACACTCGTAGGAGATTCTCTATTGTTGAGTACGTATGCCAGGTGATATTACATATCAGCGATTTTATATAAGCTGATAAGGCTTGTTATCGTATCCTATATTTATTATAAAAATTTTGTAAGTTTAAATGAATAAAATATTATTTAAAAAAAATATCTTGTATTAAAATCTATATGAATCATATAATTACTCATCCAACTTTTAAATCTCAACTTAACTTAACTTAACAGATACTACATTCTCTTTCTTGTCTGGTGATGTGGGTTGGGAGTGGGTTTATCTTGTCGTGATCCATGTCCCATTTTAACCTAAACACAACTCACTATAATCTTTATATTACCATTCCTGTCATGTTGGTGCCAGTTCATCATTTGAGGACCCGAAATTAATAGAACAGGTGTGTCAAACAATCGGCGCGCGGATCAGATCCAGTCCACAAAAGGTATATCTACGTCGCGCAAGCGAATTATTGAAATAAAATTGAACCATATGTTAGAACTGTTTCCAGGACCAAATATTTACCACCTGACTGATTTACAATAATTTAAAATACTGATGATAAATAAAAATATAGAAATTTTAAAATGCTTCGTAACTTTTGTATACAATTCATTTATATCTTTGTGAATTTAAGTTGTGCATCTTTGTATAATTATGTACATGTGTGTATCATTTGTTTGTTTCATGTATATTTCTATTATTTTACTAGCTTATGTTATTTAATGTATGTCATAATGATAGTAAAGTGGAAGATTTTTTTTACCCGGACGTATATTTTATTTATTTATGCATTTTTCTACCATAAACAAAGAAGTACTTGTACTTTATCTACTTCAATATACATGTATATATATAGGCACATAACCTTGTAAGGTTTTATATGTAAAGACTCTTCTTCATCCAGGTAAAGGAAAGATTGTGGAACCATTCCTTCACGGTCATATTACTCATTTCTAACTCTTATCACCGTCAGTCTATCTTAAAATACAAGTAATTTAGTAGTAATAAAACGCAATAACAGCTAGCACCAGTATACTCATCAGTTTGACTTGGTGCCAACAAAAATAAACATTATGGATATTTTGGGAAGATGTAATGAGTATGAACTGTGATTGACAGGATGAAATCAGTGTTTTGTAGCCTTGTGATTATAGTAGAAAGGGCGTCTATAACCCCGGTTTCTAACATATACTTTTAGGCCTAGATAGAGACAGAGAGAGAGAGAGAGAGAGAGAGAGAGAGAGAGAGAGAGGGGGGGGGACGTTGAGTGGACGTTAAATCCCATGTCTCACCCACTTTGTATCGTATAAATATTTCTGATGAATAAAAAACAATGTTGCTAACTTGCTTATCTTTTCCTTATACTTAGGATCGCTGGAGAATGTTTATTTTGACCTGAACGTATTTAACCTTTCCTTTAAGATTTATAGTACAACATAAAGAGATTAATTTTCATCTAAGGGGATTACATTTTCACTTCTCATACTTAACATTCCAATATATGTCACTGTTCACGAGATTAACGTAGCTCATGTGACATCATAAGGCCTACTCAATTTTCGTCAAGGTCGCTGAGATGTAAATAAGGTCATTGTGGGTTATATAGAGTTAGGGTAAGCGTTAGGGTTAGGTCCAGGGTTAGGGTTGGAGTTGGGATTAGCGGGCTAATCCCGATTATATATTGGTGGATAAAACCAGACTTTTATTTGTTTTAAATAAAGTGTCTGTGAAATCTACCTTTCGTTATCAAGTACAGCACATTGGTCCTCGTAGACCTCTAAAGGAACGGCAATCGATTATCAGGTCACCCAACTAAAAAATTGATCCGAAATTTAAAAAGTCCAAAGAACTCAATATTTTTAGATAAAATTTAGCGACAAGGTAAATACACCATTCCTCTATATTTTGACGCTTAAATATCACATAAAATGTACATCGGCTTTTTATTTTTGAGACTCTGTTCAAATCGGGATGATCCCTTTAACGTGGTCACTTCTCAACATAACTGGGATTACATTGTGCTTTGTCAGTGATTTTTCATCGTCGAAGAATAATCCTTCGTATATCACATTACAGTCCGACGGATTATCGGCGACGTAGAGGGGGCTAAGAAGTCATTATCGATTGATTGATTAATTAATATATAACTCATACGTCACATGTTATGTTTACTTCTACATGTAGTTTATTTTGCCATGCAGATACTACACCTTTTGTTATTAATTGGTTTCATCCGATTTGAAAAATAAATAACACATTTTTACCTATTAAATGTAAGTAACAAGAAATCACTCCAAATTGGCCATTTTCCAATATTTATGTTTACAATATATAGTATTATGTTTTCTATGTTGTAGAACATTGTTTTGTTGATCTGCGGTTCAAAAGAAATGGGGTTTAACATCCAATCGACACAAACTAGGTAATATCGGGACTAAGATATGGTTTAATTTTTTTTTTAATAATTCGTTTGTGCGTAGGGGTCTTTAGTAGTGGGAGGAAACCGGAGAATCTGGAGAAAAGCCACGAGGTTGGACTGGCGATCCTACTCCTTGTCACGTACAACCGGGGAACCGAAACCACGCCAAATAAAATGCAATGAAATAGGGTATTATAACGTTCTATACATTTCGGCATCGACTGGGCTATACATACTGAAGACAGGGATGTGTGTTCAATGAGGGAAATTCTTTCCTAACAGCAGCGCTAAGCCATATTTTTATTTCAGAGGCCTACACCATTGACGAGGTGAAATTACGCTCATCAGCTCGACAGTCTACATCTTAACAATCTGATTAAAACACGGATCCTATTTCGCTTCGTTTTTCATAGCCCAAAATCTTGTTCTACTGGTCTGTACTACACTAGGACCTGGGTGAGTTGTTATATTATCGGCGTTTTGTTGAAGTGAGGGATTAGCCAATGAACCAACTATAAGAAACGTCAACGCTGATTGATTAATCAATGTATGACGGCAACGGATCAAAAGACGCTTGTACGATCCCCGACATGACCTTCGAATACAACTGGTCAGATATTTATGTAGTGTAGGCCATCGAAAGTATAAAAAAACGAAACGAAATATAAATCTGTATTTTAATCAGATTGGCATTTTACTGGACCTGTCAAGCCAGCAAGAGTGTTATTGTCCCTTTAATGATAGTTATCATGCTAACGTAGCATAAATCGGTAGGAAAAATTATGAGCTTTGCACTACAGAATATTTGGGGTCATTATTTTCTACAGAACCCCAAAATTATACAGAATACTATAGAATTTCATACTATAGAAAATGGAATAGTCCCCCCCCCCCCCATCGCCCAACCTCTATAATGTTTTATAAAAAAATACACTGGTAATCTACATGTATGACTTTATGCTGCAGCCCACTAATCCCACCGTTAAACAGATAACGGAGCCCAACACCTCCATTAACGGATCGTTTAAAGTTAACAGAGTTTTGAGCAACCGGTCCCAGTTCTGAGACACACCAAGGGCAGATAACCCATGGTTAAGTTTTAGTCTCATGGTCACGTGCTTTAGTTAAAAGTGTTATATTTTCTATAGTTTATTTTAGTAATTTTATCTTTAATAAAGTGGGTCTACTTGATAGATAAAAACGCTAATAAATATGATCTGATGACCATATTGGGTCAAGTGGGCTCATACTGCCCTATCATTTATTCAGGAGAGTTATATCAAAGTTGATGTGTACACAAGCCATGTATACAAATTCATATCTCAAATAATTTCTTGTCTTATCAGATAAATATGATACGCCCCCATGCCCACTCACAAATCTATACGTTTCATCTCTATATTCATTACTATACGCCCATATTTTGTGTGGCAGTGTATTTCTATACCCCTATCCGTCTGTCCGTCGACAAAGCTTGTGAACGCCCTACATATCGTTAACTGAGAATTTACTGTATATCAGGAGTTGTTATGTTGGTATGGAACACTATCATACTTCTGAAAAGGGGCACGATTTTCTGCAGAGTTACTGCCCCTGTCGACGATACTTTGTTGGAATCCTAACGATCCAATTAAGATCTGTCCAGAGGCCCAATTTTAGGAAACCACACTGGCTCAGTTAGTAGGTTCGAACCTGTGTTTCCAGAGAAAGTTCCTCGCTATTTTGATAACATTTTTAATTATTACTATCCTGTGGCTTCACACAATCCAATTTATCATCGGTCTTTTCCTGTTATATCAGCACTAATGAGACATATTGTTAAATTTAAAGGATGCGGAGCTAAAGACATTTTGTGTAGGATTAGATAGCCTATTAATTAATTATTAAACAGGATATATTGCAATCAAACCATTCTATCCTATGTATTTCGTTTGACATAAACTTTTAATTTACAGCCTTTTCAAGTATATTGTTGTCAAATGGAAGTTTGGGTTTTTTCAAGAAAAAGTTTTGAACTATTGTTAAATAACGAATTTTTAAAAAAAAATCCAATTGTTCATAATCTAACTATTCATCAATTCATCTATATATATTTTAGGGATCAGTATATTTTTATCCTCCTCTTTGATCAAAACAGTTAGATAATTTATATTATTACATATATATATATATATATATTTGTTTATTGTATTTCAAATTTCATTACAATTATATTTATATATTTTTGTCCCTGTTCATTTACTTTAGTTTTGCCAATAAATGGCCATTTTCAATTCATACATTTTCCAGCATCATTCTCCCTTGTCAGTATTGCAGGACGGAGGGTCTGACAATGCAAGGACAGCTGTTTCGTCGTTCGGATGGGACGAAAAAACGAGATCCATTGTATACATTGGCGTGTACGTAAAAAAAAAACCTTGACAGTTGGAATTCGATATAAGAGTAGGTCGTAGCGCCGCTGCCCGGGCTAAAGTTTCCTCAAAGACACACTATTGGACGTTAAACCCCATTTCATTTCAATTCACCCATCTCGGTTGTGTTGTATGTGGTTTGAATCGCTTCTGTTTGTCACCCCTGTTAACCGACCTTGCATTGTTGTGTTTTGTATTCAATGTAATGAACGAATGTGACTGACTATATAGTCAGAGTGAATGTGTATATGACTAATAAAATAAACAGACGTAATTCAATGATTTGCAAGCCAACGGAGGTATTTTATTTATAATATTTATCTTTGTATTTGTTTAGCAACTGAATAGTGTCTATATCAACCTGACTGTCCGATATATCTACAATTGAACAAAATCCTTTTAAAACATGCGGAGTGAATCCCCCACTTCAACCCCTTCCTCTTCAAAATAAAATAGGGTTTAACGTCCTACCGTTCTGCTCCTAAACTGGGCTAATAAAGACGGCCATACGTCATACAGTGTGCTATGAGGGAAATGTTGCCCGGGCAGCGGTTCTACTGCCTACTTTTATATCGAATTCAAACTGCCATGGGATCTTTAACGTACTCGCCATAGTGTATGCGGGACCTCTGTTTTTCTTGTCAGGCCCTCCGTCCTGCATCACTGACAAGGGGAACCCCCGCCGGAAAATCTAAATGAACTTTCTCGGTCAATGCAGGGATCGAACATCCGCCCTCCAGGCTAGCAAGCCAGCGTCTTGTCCCCTTAGCCACGTCACCATATCCCCCTCCCTTTCCTCCTCAAGTCGCCATATGTCCCTCTTATATGGAGCTGATCAGATTCTGGCTCACCTTGAAGACTTATAGGCCTATACGCTTAATAATTAATATGACGTATTGTAAGAAAAAAAAACAACTTTGAGGCTAATATTTTAGCTTTATTAAAACCTATATATTTGTTGGTTAATTTCTAAATAACTTTCCAAAAAGCAATATATTTTCGGCGCGTTTTCTTGTTAAATTAAAGAGTATGAGCCACGGAGGGTCAGTGAGTAGGATGTTGGCTAAACGGAATGTTCGGTCCCAGTATTTTCCAGCGTGTTGTCCGGAGGGATATTAAACCGATGTCTCAAGTACACGTTGCTTCGCACGTAAAAGAGCCCTAATTGATAGATGGAATTCAGTTGTTGTTCGGGCAAAATTTCCGTCATCACACTGTGTGGCGTAGGCCCTATGGCGGTCTTCGTTAGCCCAGTCGGTACAGAACAGTAGGACGTTAAACCCCATTGCATTTTATTTCATATTGTTCAATCATTCTGGTTTAATTGCGATGCTGAAAAGTTTTATTGCTGTGCGTTGCCCCTCTAACTGCCAGAGCGGTAAACCGAACTGGACTATTACTTTTCAAGACCGATTTGAATATAACCGAGAATTGCACGGACATAATTTAATTTCCTAGTTACACAATTCAATAGATTGTTATTTTTTATACGCCTAAACTCCCTAAACATATATATTTCTATGTGCATATATATAGGCCTACACACGTCATCGATTGTTAATTGGTATTTCACTATTGATAAGAACATAGAAACGTAAATATTTGGTAATTTATTACGTCATTAATTCTTCAAGCTCGTGTAGTCATATCCTATTCATTAAATTTAAATGGACCACCTCACCTACCAAAAGTGTGTGTAAATAAATTGTCGAAGGAACACACAGGGCGTTTATAGTTTAAATCAAATTATAATCTCTCCGATTTGATAAACTAAACTATATTTTGAAATTGCGAAACGGACCAGTACCGTAACCGTATCCTGTTTTGAAACGTGACAGACACAGAATAGCCATAATTTAGCCATAGGCCTACATTTTGTATTCGTATTAAAATAGCCTACTCTGTACTCACCGGTCAAACGGTGAATTAACCAGTTTCTTGTCGCTACCTTGGCAGTTGAAATTCGATCGATCTAGTGGGCGCAAATGCTATTTTTCGAGCCCAGACCACCACCCCCCCTCCCAAGAGAGCTAAGGTAACAATTAAAATAAAAAAAATACAATGAGCCTGTCTTAGTAACAAAATTACCAAAGATATATTGTTTTAAAAATATCCTTCACATGCCTTCTCATCGAGATTTACCTTTCTTACCTGTTCTCTACGTCCTACAAATTGTTCAAATTAGAAAAGAAAATCCTTTGGAAAATGAAATATGGAAGCAGATTAAGTGTTCCTTTTAAGTAGTCATAATGACATTGACGAATACTTTTTTATTATGTAAGGAAATGTCATGCTAAATGTTATTTAATGCAATGAGTTTTGCGACACGGGAAGGTGAGTATCCCAAGATCGTATGATATAGTAAATATAGTACGTGGTTCGACCAATCAAAATCCACCAGTCAATGAATGGACACTCAGAGAGTATCGTACGATTCTACGTCACGTTGCCAATAACAGTGTTTTAAGAAAATCACACCTAAAACACCATAATATTATTCACTGGTTGTCGGATAACATAGAAGCACTCGAACTTGGACCCTATCTACCTTTATTGTGGTGTGTTCCATTTAATAAGTAAGCGACATTTGGAAACTTTAAAGCTGTGTGTCATTCTGCCCTTGGCCGGCTGGAAAAATCATCCGATTGATCATTAATATTCATGTTGTTCGGGCCGAAACGCATTAGAATATTTAGAGACGACATCATAGGAATAACTAGTCCTGGGATAAGATCTGACTATTTGTGATCCTAATTGTTATCAAGGAAGTGAAACATCTCCCTAAAAAAGAAAAACAAGGTATCAAGTGAACAAATTTTGAGGTCATTCATATACTTTTTTGTTGATGTGCAGAGGGAGGACCGTCAACTAGTGCAATAGCTGAGCAGACGGTTTCTAGATCCCCAACGATCTTTCGCGGGCATTAACAACACGCCGGCATCACTCCGGATTTGGGACATTTCTAAAGAATTATTGCATTTATCCGATCTATTTAAGGTGAAGATTGAGTTTTGTATAAGCAAGACTGTCGAACAGAAGAATGAAGAAATTGTCGTTGGCTATTTTGTCGGTGTATTTGGTGATACAACTGTTACTACAACCGACACGAGGAAAAAACAGTGAGTAAAAAATGGATATCTTCTTGTCAACGTATTAGAATCTACTATTACATAATTGATTTATTTTATATCGATAGTCTTCCACCAAAGTTAACATTTTTAATTGAGCATTTTATTTCGTTATGTAGGCCTATATTTCTTTATCTTCACGATCTATCTAATTCTGAGAATAATTTAGATCTAGTCCCAACTATAAATGATGACAGAAACTTCAATTTCAAACGCCAAAATCCATTCTCTCTAGGCCTAATCTAAATCTAATCTTTGGTATTTTGCTGAAGAATTCTATGTGCAGATTTCACTTTCTAACCGACTTTTGTTGTAAAAAGATTCAGCAGCTTCTTTGGCAAAAGAGTCGAACGAAGAGACGTTAGACTACAATTTAGTTCGGTCTGTTAGGCCTACTTTAGAGACGTTATGAATTATATGAAAGAATTGTTTTGTAAGTCTAAATATTTTTTCTTACAGCTACAGAAGCGACAAAATGTCCTAGTTCCCAATTTACGTGTACTAACGAAAGATGCATCCCTTCAAGTTGGTATTGCGATAAAGATGACGACTGCGCTGACGGCTCCGACGAAACAAATTGCGGTAAGTTTTTATTCAAAGAAAAAAGATATTTAATTTACTATCTAGATCTAGTCATATATTTTTTTGATGTAAACAACTAATTTTTTACCTGTATTTGTACCAATTTACTTCATAAGAATCGATATATTGATATTGCCGCGTGTGGGATTAAACATGTTGGCACAACAACGCCCACAGTAAATTTTCGGATAAGGCTGTGTAACCGCATCAATTTTTTGTATTGTCAGGCCTAGTCAAGGATAATTCCACACCGTTTTGTCAAAATATATAGGTGAATAGATCTAGATTTAAAGGAGAAAAAAACAATCAATTATTTCACAACTATATTTCGATTCATATGACGCGTGAGCTCGAGTCAATATTAATATTATTTCATCATCATTTTCAAGAGCTGAAACAACAGCTAGTTTTGTCAAGAAAAATTAAATATGGAATTGTGTAATATGAATAGATGTGGGCGTTAGGTTTGCCTTTTGCTAAAACTATTCGACATTTCACAAAATGGTTATATTATATTTATAAATTATCTGAATTATAAATTACGGGTTTTCTAGTAAAGTCAAATATCTCTCCATAATTCTCCCCCACTCAAAATGTAGGTCAAATGCCTGACCCAGATTCGTCTGATTGGTCAATAGAAGTCGCACTATCAGAAATTAACCAATCGACACATCGTGCTATTCCAGACATCTGACACACCCACAAAAATAGATGGAATTTTTGAGATAATTGAAAGTAAAACGAACCGGCGACCGCGCCTCCTAAAGAATGAAAGTTTATGTTGGTTTTTTTTCATTTTTGATTCATCTGCTATAAGAAACATATAAAATTAAAATAAATTGCAGATGATTTTAGATACGTATGTTTATTTCACATTCTTAATTCTTAATAAATTATCAGTGAAAAGACAAGCATATTTCAGTGTAGGCTATAGGATAGCTGTTTATGTCAGCTTTCACTGTACAGACCCGGCTACCGGTAATTCTGGCAGTTACATTATGAGTCATCTGCAAAACACCTAATTTTTTAAAAAAGATTTAAAAGAAAACCCCAACGCTGTGTGATAAGCTTACCAGAAGGAAATCTGACATTTTGTAAATATAGTTATTGAGAATGCTTCCTTTAGAATATAGAAGTTAGTAGAACTTCAACTAGAGAAAGAGTGAGTCGAACTGCATTGTGCACATGAATAAAAACTAGATAGAAACTTTTTAAGGGGGGATTTTATTTTAGTAGAATTCAAATTGAAATTAGAATTGATGAATACCGGTAGGTCAGATTATGAACGATTGAAATTTTTAATAATAATAATTCGTCATTGAATAATTAAAATTTTTAAAAGATAAACAAAACTTTATTTGACAACAGAGTTGAACAGACAACAGTTTGAATTAACAGTTTTTGTCAAACGAATTAAATAGTATAGAATGGTTATTTTTTTGATGATTATCAATTTCAAATAGGATGCAAATGACAATTATGTTTGAGTAGCTGTTGATTGTAATATATCCTGTTAATTAATTAATTACCGGTAATAGACGACCTTATCCTACACAAAAGGTCTTTTCTTGTCAACATTGCCGACAGCTCCGCATCCTTTTAATTTAACGACATGTCTCATTAGTGCTGATTTAACAGGAAATTGCTGATGATAAATTGGATTGTGTGAAACCACAGGATAGTTATAAATAAACAAAAACAAACAAACACCAAACAGATCTGTCAGCCTGGATTCAAAAAGTCAGGACCTAGTCAAAAATCACAAACCTATTTTATAACACAGATATCAACATTCACACAGTCCTTGTTGATAGATGTTGAAATAATTAATGACATTAATATTTAACCTCTATGTACCAGCCAGTGTAGGAATACGTCACAGCTTGAATAATTTTACTTTGTCAGTATATCCACCCCAACCTTGAAATAGGAAAGAAATTTTTTTTTAGAAAGGCAGGCCTGGAAATGAATAAAACAATAAAAACAAAAACATTAACAATTCTTTTAGTTCTGTGGCCTAATTCACAAAAACTTTAAACTACCTTATTTCATTGGTCGAGAGCTACAAACCTTTTACATCTTGACCAATGAAAGGTTGAATTCATTAAATATATTTGAATAAGATTTTGCCAATAAAATAAGCATTTATGATTTATCAATATTATGAAATAAAATAATTTTATTTTGTATTTTAATTTAGATTCTGCCACATGTGCGAATGATCAGTTCAGGTGTACAAATGGTAAATGTATACCACAAAGATGGCAATGTGATCATGAAGACGATTGCCATGATGGTTCTGATGAATTAGAAGCGGACTGTGGTAAGTACATTTCCAAATGTCTAATAATGGCTTCTTGTTTGGCGTTGGATCACATTATATACAATATGGAACACACAATGCTCAAAGGTTGTTTACCGTTTAACCTCAAACTTTTCTTACTCCAACTGAGCAACCATGGTTTCCAACACAAAATACAAGCGTCTTAACAAATGGGTCGATGGTTTGCATTGGAATGATTGCTGGGTATCCCACTGCTCTGGCGAAATGGGGTGATAAATAACTAGATTACTTTAATCGTGTTTGTACTGTATTCGACTATTTATAGAAGAATGATCATGTGACATTATTTTAAGAAGCGGGTTAATATATGGCAAGCCTATACCATACGCTATCTATCTTGTGATGACTTAAATAAATCCATTATATTAGTTACTGGATAAATTTAAATTTAATTTGGCTGATAGTTTCAAGTGGACTATATATATCATATTTTATGTCAAATCATACTACTCGTTTCTATTAACAATAATTGATTTTAAATAAGGATAAACTACTCTCCACAGCCCAGGACTCGGATTACAACAAAAAAAACAACACCAATAAATTTTGTTTTAAATGCCTTGCAAATTAGTTTGATAAGGAAGATATATTTTCGTGTCATAAAACACTTCCCATCAATAAATGTATTACCATATATTAAAAGATTGGTAGTTATATATAACATAAGCTATTTTAAATAAGCTTTTTAGCTTGTTTTTCTATCATATACATTATGGTAGTTCTCACTTTATATAACAGTTAAAAACTAGATAATGTAAAGGCAATTTGTTGAAAACTTCAGTCACATTGATCCACTCTAAACCAAGATTTTAGCCATTGAATTTCCGTGCTAGCTTGGATCATCATGACTAAAGATATCGATGTTACGATAAAAAATCAGTCTCAATTATCCATTTCTTGATTAAATCATAAATAAAGGTTCAGCAGCAAATCAGATCCTAATCCAGTAAATATCACAGGCTAACATTAAGTTAATTAATGTCTAATATTTCAGATAACATTTCAGGCCTAAAGAAAGACCTGCAATAGGCAGATTTAGCTCTTGCATCATAATGTATGTTTAAAATAGTTATGTTATATTTTTATATTTTTATATTTTGATAAATAGTGTTAAAGCCAACGAACACTTGTGCATCTATTAATATCATAATATAATAACTAAATAAGGTAATACATTTTTAAACAGAAACATGAGAAATGCAAAAAACTTGACTCGTCAGTTGGGCAATGACTTACCAAATATTTTATTGTTCTTATTCATATGTTAAGAGACTGGATAAAAAGACTTACATGCGTGTTGAAATAATCTTTAATACAAAAAATTTGATTCAGAGATGAAACCAGTAGAACTTGATATTTTAAATAAAATTTAATATGGTACATTAAACAAGGTGAAAACATGTCTAGGTTATTTAGGAGAGTTGCACTGTGTTGTGCTTGAGGTGTTTTAATGAATAAAAACGAAATACGGTAACATCCTTTTCGGTTTTAATGTACCGGCTACATGCATTCATGTGGAAATTTGTTTCTAGTTACAAACTTTATTATTTAAGACGACTGCCAAGTTAGGGAATAATTAGAAGCCTCAATTTGTATTTTAGATTTTAATCATATTTCCTTAAGAGTTTAGTTAATCTTTTGTTTATTACAAAAATGAAAGTGTGCCTTTACGCGGCCTGTTTCATGAAATTTTAACTACTGTAAGATTATATCCAAATTTGAGTAGATACTTCAATTTTGATTTGCTAAACCCTAAAATTAGTAAAACGGAATCAATCTAATATTATTCAATCGAATTACTAAAATTTGGATTTTATCTTAGTAAAAATTTTGTGAAACAGGCCCTATAGACTGCTGTTCAAATTTGAATTCAAGATAAGATTAAGTGTGCCTTTACTCGGCCTGTTTCATGAAATTTTAACTACTGTAAGATTATATCCAAATTTGAGTAGATACTTCAATTTTGATTTGCTAAACCCTAAAATTAGTAAAACGGAATCAATCTAATATTATTCAATCGAATTACTAAAATTTGGATTTTATCTTAGTAAAAATTTTGTGAAACAGGCCCTATAGACTGCTGTTCAAATTTGAATTCAAGATAAGATTAAGAATGAATATTCCCCTTTCGAACAATCTAGTACTGAATATTATGGTATGGAAAGTAAATAAAGGTGCTCGCATCATAAAACACTCACCGGTGAGGTCCGCGTTGAGGTATTATAAAAGTAATTTATATTCAAATATAACTGACAAGGTTTGAGAAGAAAACCACTCCTTGACTTTGTTAATGCTGGCTCAGTTCTTTGGTTAAATAAAATAGCATTATCAGTCTTGTTGGGTCATCCGGTTGTCAAAAAAAGCCTTACCCGTTGACCTGATTTCACAATGTTTGTATAATGTCTTTATAAAAAATACATTATTGTTGAGAGACGTGATATTTTAATGTCAAAATTAACCTGTGAAATAATGTCCCTACAGCTAAACTGAAAATAGCTTGTAACTCATCATATAACCATGAAATATGTAGTCTAAATTACCCAAGTGCAACAAGAATTTGTTAGCTATGTGAAATCTTTAAATAAATTGTATATTGTTATCTGATAAGAGTAAGCATACTCTGGTTCATGCACGATACCTGTCTAATTTTCTTTTTCTTTTACTTTTATATTATTTAAATGTTCAGTTTCACAAATGTTGCTCTGTAATAAACAATACACAGTGATATTCCATAGAAGATAATTGTGACTTTGAGTATTTTTACAACAGCTGGAGTTACGCAATCCCATTGAACAATTTCTGTTAGATCTAGCTTTTTGATTATTCAAAATCTTTTAAAGATAACTAAGGTAGTGAGATCAAACTTTCTAGGATGTTGGGATTAATTCATTGTAAGCTTATAAAGAAAATGATATTTTAAAGTGTGGTAGTGGGATCAAACTTTCTAGGATGTTGGGATTAATTCATTATAAGCTTATATAAAGCTAATGATATTTTAAAGCGTGGTGGGTGGGTGAGGGTGATTTTGGGAATATGTTGAAATTTGGTGGGGTTTTTTCAAATTAAAGATAACCAAATTGATGTATTTCGACATCATGTTATGTAGTTTTAGACTGCTTGAGCAAAAAGTATTTTTTAGGTCAACTTGTGCTTTGAGTAGTTTGAGCTAGACTTCTGAAGTGGTAATAAATTCAGCTAGCAAGGCTGGCTGGTTAGTATTACCTTGGAGTGTTAAAAAAATGAGGCTAAATAAACAAATAGCATGTGTGAAATATATAGAATACACATACAAAGGACAGACATCGTTATTCTCAAAGTGACTTTCAAAGTCAAAATACTAAAACGATTAACTCATGTTGTTGAATTTATTTTGGTAATTCTTGCATAAAAATAAAACTTGGGATTAACATCTAATTGACACAAACAAGTTTTTTTTATAAGATCTGTGTAACTGTAAAATCTAAATCGCTCGTAATCAATTTGCGAACATGAATAACTATGAAGCCAATTTGTGAATATCTATTATATACAAATGATGTTGATAAAGTTTACTTTACTTATTGAATTTCATTTACATATCCAGCCACATCCAAATTTATTCTTGTAGCTAAGAGAGGGGTCATATAGGTTAAGCCTGTTCCTCAATCACTTTCAATATCTGAATAAAATATTGTGTTTAAAAAAAAAAATTGAGACTAGCAGGTACAATTTTATTTCAACAAATCGCATGTACATAAGGGAAATATAACTGGAGGAAATCACACCATGTTGAACAAGTGACCTACTCTTTATCATGTACAGGTTTGGGATCAAAAAGATTCCACTTCAAGAACAGCCCGTGTATGATCTAAAATGCATGCATAGGAACTAGGCGACTTGACTACCCAAACCTATTTTGTTTAAAAGAAATATTTTTAAAAATTGTGACAGGATATTCATAAGAAGGACCAATCAAGCAGCATGAAACCTTGTATTTTTAGATCAGTTAGATTAATTCTAATGGATTTTCTTCTTATATATTACAGCTGCCAAGACTTGTAAAGCTGATCAGTTTGCTTGTTCTACTGGAGCTTGTATTCCAGCTGGCTGGAAATGTGACGGACAGGCCGATTGTACCCATGGCGACGATGAGGCTACAGAACAATGCGGTAAGTTTAATGAAATTCTCTTCCTTTTATTTATTAGATATCTCAATCCTTATTTAACTGATCCATATTTAGATTGAGTTGAATTTCATCCCATGAAAGATATGGCTATAAATTACTATGTAAAAAAAGTCAATTGAATTTAACAAATTGATCAACTTGGATATGTGTACTACCGTAATTACATTTAAGCCTTTCAGATCAACCAATTGATCAACTCTCAAATTTATTTTTATTTTTTCAGAAATAACTACATGTAACGAGGGTGAATTCCAATGTGAAAATGGCCGATGTATCAGTGAACGTTGGAAGTGTGATCAAGACAATGACTGTGGGGATAACTCTGATGAAAAGAAAGACAACTGTCGTAAGTATTGATGATGTCTTTATAATCTTGTGAGCCGCGGTCGCTCAGTCAGTAGGGTCCTGGCTCATTAACCAGAAAGTCTCAGGTTCACTGTCTTGTGTCCATTGAGAAAGCTTCCCCTAATTTTTCAGCGTGGTTTCTGTCTCGACAGTGGTAAAGGACAACGCACTTGGCAAGGAACCACTGTCTAGTAGTTCTTTGAATCATTCTACTGCAAATAAACTGTTCCTGAAATTATATTTTACAAATTCAAGGTGTGTTAATTTATTTTTCTTTCTTTTTTCAGCTGATCAAGTTTGTGATGAAGAAGAATTTCAATGCTCGAATATGATCTGTATTAAGAAAACATGGGAATGTGATGGAGATTTTGATTGTAATGATCAGAGTGATGAAAAAAATTGTTCTACTACGGAACGCAAGAGTAGGTGTTCTGCGTCTGAATTTACCTGCGTCGATTCCAAAGAATGTATCCATGTTTCCTGGAAATGTGATGGTGAAAACGATTGTGAAGATGGATCTGATGAACAACAAGATTGTAAGTTTTTTTTCATCCAAATTGTTTGTATAAAAAGGAAATGCTTTCTAGGTTGACAAAACAATGTGAAAAAAAAAATACAAATGGACATTTACCCGATAGCTTAATTAACTTTCGACTCCCCGGTTGTACTTGACGAAGAGTAGGGTTACCTGTCGAACCTCTTGGGTTTTCTCTGGGTCCTCAGGTTTCCTCCCACTGCTTAATACCCTAAAAGCGAATTATTGAAATAAAATTGAACCATATGTTAGTCCAAAAATAACCTAAATAACTTATAAGGTGTACTGTACTCTTCCACCAAATGTGATATCCATACATATATATAAAGTTTATTGTTGTTTTTTCCGTTTTTCAGGTAAAATTACGTGTCGACCGAATCAGTTTATGTGTGTACAAGATAGTTATTGTGTTCATGGTATATTACAATGTGATGGTAATGAAGATTGTTTGGACGGATCCGATGAACATGGTTGTCGTAAGTAACATATTACTCAAAATACCCTTATATAATCACCTTATATAAACCCCCTATTTTAATTTCTTAAATATTTCCGCCTTGGTTTGCCCTTGTCAGTGGTACAAGAACAGGGGGCCTGACAAGGATAGCTGCCTAGTTATTTGGGTGGAGAGAAAAGCTGAAGTCCTGTGACACATTGGCATACATGTACAAGATCCATTTCCCTCCTAGAGTTTTCTCTCAGTCCTCTGGTTTTCTGCCGTTTCTAAAGACACCTGCACACAAGTGAATTATTAAATAAGATTGAGCGATATGTTAGTCCTGAAATGACCTAGTTTGTGTTGATAGTGGTACTGGTCGTTAAACTCCATTTCTCATTTCATTTCTCAGAAATAAACATTTCATTTAATTATTTTCAGCTGCGAGACCAGACAGCTGTAAAGAGAATGAATTTGATTGTTTTAAAGATGGACAGAAATGTATTGCGTTAGATACAGTCTGTGATGGACAAAACAATTGCGGACAATTTGAAGATGAAGCCAAAGAACTTGACTGTCCTAGTAAGTTGAACTCTTAAATTTAATCATGAAAGAAAGTGAACTCTGTGAAATGGGACAATATTTGTACCAGAGGTTAACTATATCTCTCTGAAGCAAAACAGAGGGAACTTGTCTACGATATCACCCCTGGTGGAAGTTTACGTTAAACTTCAGAAACGAAAGAAACAAAAACTTGAATGTTTATTTTTTTATTCCAAATGAAGCCGATTCTCACAGAGTTCTCTGTTCTATTTTATTTTGTTTGATGAATGAAACGAGTGAAATAATATCACAGTAAATATAACAACATTAGTAAATAGTTATTTTATATTATAATAACCACAATATTTACAATAAACTATAACACATACTTACGGGAAACGGCTAGTGAATTATTTTGTTGCATTTCGAAGAGTATTCTCAACGTTAACAAGGTCGAGTATTCTGTCAATAGCTTGATAATTTTGAGAGAATACTCTTCGCAACATCGCTTATATAAACTAGTAAATGCTCTTCCATAAGTATATGTTGTAGTTTTCACTCTGTCCAATTACTTAATGCCCCTAAAAGATCACAATATTAACACTACCTACTAACAGAATGTTATCACCCCCACTTTTAATTTGACTAAAATAATCGACCACCAAGTTATAACAATATGTTTTGTTTTGTTCAGTAAACGAAGATTCCGATTCGATAAAAGGTATAATATCTGTTGTAACTTCCAGCTTTTCGTTGTTTAGTTGTTTTGTTTAATCACATGAGCTGTCTTCCTACAAATGTTTCGTACTCTAGTGGATATTTGTATTTTCGTATCGTCGTCGATGGTTACACGGTAAATGGGTGATCTATTAATACATGGATTTGAAAACTAAAACAAACTAATTGAAATTTTTAGCACAATATGGATTTATAGTATTTAATATTAGGGAAATATGTAAACAGCTTAACTTGTAGTTTAGAGATTAAATACCGTTAAATGTTGTCTGTTAATGTTCGTTTTCACACGGAAAGGGATTAGTTTTCTGACAATTGCACTGTCTCAGTCTTTATTAAACATTAAAGAGATTAATATTGTTGTTGGTAAATGTAGTCACCCTTTTTAGATGTTTTTTTTTATCACTAAAAATGGTACGGAGAAAACTAACTAGATTAAGAATACTTAGTAATATTAGTATACGTAATATTAGTAGTCACTAAATGTTCTGGATAAAACAGACTAAGTTTACACTTGATCAACAAGTTGCAGTGACAGACTTAAAGGTTGTCAGCTTTCTCAATGGCCCTGAGGAAGTGAGCCCCCTTAGACATTAGACAAAATCGAGAAAATTCTAATGCATCTTTTTCTTTCCACTTTCATTTTTTTTGAAAATTTACTCTATTCATTTTAAAAATTTGGTAACATTTTATTTATTTTTTTGGTGGGAGTTTTTTTTTTGTATTTAAAAATGTTTTATTTTCCTTGCAGACAAACCGTGTGATGATAACAATGGAGGATGCAATCAGAAATGCGTGAATTTATTTCCTGGAAATCATAGATGTGAATGCAATAAAGGCTTTGAATTATTTCCAAATTCAACGACATTTTGCCAGGATGTAGACGAATGTCAGTTAGTTGGATCATGTTCTCAGTTATGTACGAACTTTAAAGGAGGCTACAAATGTCATTGTACGGAGGGTTACACACTTGTTCACGATAAATACTGTCGGGCTAATGGTGGCAACGCTGAACTTCTATTGGCTAATCGTAAAGATCTTCGACGAATCAATATCGAGAACAACAAGAAACCAGTTTATGAATTATTGGTGGAAGACGAGAAGGTTGAGTGTGCTATCTCGGTGGATTATGATATTCGCGGACACAAGGTTTATTGGACCGATGTCAAGTTGGAAAAAATTTTAAGGTATTAGTCACCATTATATATTATCTCCTAAATAAGAAAGTCTCTGATATACATGTAGTAAACATGGCAGATAGAAATAGGATTTAACAACCACTCAACACAAACTAGGTCATTTTGGGACTAACATATGGTTCAATTATAAGAAAATTAATGATTCTTACATGTATATTATTAAATTGCAGCAAGTTGGATTTCATTAATTGTGAATTTAAAATCATTACAACTATTTTAGATTTCTACATGTAATTAATATGATATCTGAAACGGCCCAAAAAGTGAAAAACATGATGCTTTTTTTAATTGGCCTATGTTAATTTATTTCCTCGGTTAATTGTTCAGATAAATTTTTTCTGTTGTGCCAAATAATTTGAAATAAACCTCCAGGGCTATAAATTTTGATTTGTTTTTCAGTGCTGATATGCAGGATAAAAAGAACGTGGTAGCTATAGCCGAGAATCTTGTGAGTACACCTGATGGTATCGCGGTTGATTGGATTCACAAACATCTATACTGGACTGATACAGGTTACAATAAGATCGAAGTTTCTTCTCTAGATGGTAAAATGAGACGTGTTTTGATCAATAGTGATTTAGATGAACCAAGAGCTATTGTTGTAGATCCAAAGAGTGGGTAAGTAGTTCTATTTTTATTCTTGATATCGGTGCCAATAAACCAATAATTCGTAAGATTGTTTGTTTTGAGTTTTTTGGGTTTTTTTTAAGGTGTGCTATTTTGTATTTTACACTTCCTTTGACAATATATAAGCACAAAAATATTTAAAAAATCGCTCCCACATCAGATTTTTGTTAATAATTGTCAACTTTATAAACTTAAAAATATATGAAGAAAAGTTGAATATCTGTATGAATATAAACATTTTGTTTAATTGAATTATTATTTTTTCTTTAGATATATGTATTGGACTGACTGGGGTAACACACCTAAAATAGAAAAATGTGGTCTTGATGGTACTCTGCGAAAAACTATCGTACAGACCAATATCCTCTGGCCAAACGGAATAACACTTGGTGAGTACAGAACTCAATAGCTTCTCAGAATATCATGGAGGGTTAAAGCTTCTATATCCACAGAATGTCTTAATGAATTAAAGCCTTCTATAATGTCCTCAGAATGTAATCGAGGATTAACGCCTATCATGTCCTTAGAATGTCATAGAGGATTAAAGCCTTCTATAATGTCCTCAGAATGTCATCGAGGATTAAAGCCTATCATGTCCTTAGAATGTCATAGAGGATTAAAGCCTTCTAAGAAGTCCTTAGAATCTGATTTAATGATTTATTATTTAATATTCGATTCCAAAAACAGTAAAACTCATGGCATAGATTCAATCTGATTTAAATGAGCCTCATCATATAATTTTATATGTGACATAGGCCTGTTTATATCGTCTACAGTGGATGGCGAATGTTGCAAAATTTCAGTCTTATATCTTTGTAAATACTGTAAGGAATCAAACTACTTCATATTACAGACTCAAACTTAAACTCAGACTTGAATTCCATAAAATGACGATCAGAATATTTAATATTTATATTGTTTTTGTTTGTAGATTATGTTGATCAACGTTTATATTGGGTAGATGCTAAACTTCATATCATTGATAGTGTTGATTTAGATGGTCGAGCTCGTCGAACTATACATAAGTCTCAAGTCTCCATTCATCATCCATTTGGTATTACTGTCTTTGAGGTAGGTTGATGATTGTTTTATCATAGTTTACCTGTAGTAATTCTGGTAATAAGGCACCTGTCAGACATTCTCAGGAACAAATTCAGATGTTGTCTGGCATCATCCCTCTGGTGACTTGTCATTTGTCTGGCACCATCCCTCAATTCAGACTTTGTTCTAAATGTCTTGTACTAGTTCATTAGTTCCTGGCATTTTCCAGGCCAGAGCGGTATCTTTGTAAAATCTAATTGATTGCATAAAAAATTTGATGTTTTTTTTTTAAACTTTTCTTTTTCTTTGGACTGTTGGAATTTTCCGAGTCTGTTATTTTGTTACAAAGAAATAACTTTAATTAATGATGATGGATTTTTTGAGTTATTCTTTTCGGGTATGCTAAAGTTTTCCACCCTTTTTACATAATAGATATCTGTAATAAATAATGGCTTTAATTTACTAGGACTCCTTGTTCTGGACTGATTGGAAATCTGAATCTGTACGAAAGATGAGTAAATTTGGAGTAGGAGAACCTGTATCTGTTGTTACTGATTTAAATGAACCTATGGATGTCCATATATTCCATGAATTCCGACAACCTGCATGTAAGTACACTAGTTTTCATGCTTCACTTGGGGATACAGTCCTCACGATTCCATTCCACATTTGAACGTGACAAGAAGCAGGCAGGGTGGTCTGTCTAACTGTGTGGGCTTTCATCGAGTCTTCTAGTTTCCTCGCTTCATGCAAGCAAATTATTTTACTGTATGCTGGTCCGCAAAGATTCCCCCCAGGGATTGCATGGCTGTTAAACCCCCATGTCTCATCTGTTTCCAGCACTCTTCATGGTCAAATAATAATAATAAAAACTGTTGGATAAAAGAAATGGGGGGGATGGATGACAGAATGTTTAGCTTGTGCGCGTTGTATCATAAGGTCTATCATTGAGTCAACTGGCATGATTTCGATTCCCCGGTTGAACATGGCAAGGAGTAGGGTCGCCTGTCCAACCTCTAGCATTTTCTCTGGGACCTCCGCTTTCCTTCCACAGATATAAAGACCGCTGCACGCAAGCGAATTGTAGAAATAAAATTAAACCATATGTTAGTCCCGAAATGACCTAATTAATACATCTGTAGCATAAAATAAGTAAATGATAAAAAAAATTGTTTTTGTTTTTTAATTGAAATGATATTTGTCTTTACAGCTGAAAATAAATGTGGTACGGACAATGGTGGCTGTCAACATTTCTGTCTTCCCTCCCCCGTATCAACTGATGGTCCTAAATATAGATGTGTCTGTCAAGATGACTTTGAACTTTCTTCAAATGAAAAGACATGCACAGAATCAGGTATGTTCATTCTCTTATTTCCTCGTGGTTGTCAAACATGCACTTTAGATCATAAAGTCTGTTATTTGAGTCAAGCGGTGTTTCAATTCCCAGCTTGTACATGACAAAGAGTAGGGTGGCCTTGAGATAAATGTAGCATAGTGAGTCCCACAATGTGCTGTTTGTTTTTGGGTGGACTTTAAATCCATCTCTCTCTCTCTCTCTCTTCGTTACTTCTTTAATATTATACTAGTTATTTGAGTAAATAATTCTCATAGTTCAAGCTCTACATAGATAGGACCATGCAAACTATTATAAAATAAAATAATAAATTTATGTATGATTATTTCTCTCCACAGCCAATAAAACAGCAGTTGTTCCTAATCCACCAGATAGTTCATCGGCTGAAAATTCTCCAAATAAAAGTAAACATAGACGACGTAAGTTGGCTCTTTTTTCTTTAATAGAGTATTAAGTAGAGTATTCTTAATCACTGAACTGGGGGTCTTCAGTTCTCTCCTAGTGTTGGTCAAGAAAGTTCCTTATATGGGACAATAAACTGGCGTGCACCGTAATGATCCTTTGACAGTTGAAATTCTGAAATAAGAGTAAGCTGCAGTGCAGCTCTTGGGGCAAAATTTTCTCTCGTGGGACACTAGCTGTTTGTTGTATGCTTGTCTTCATTTGCCCAGTCTGTTCAGAAAAGTAGGACGTTAAACCCCATTTCATTTCATATGTTCGATTAAGAGAGAGAAAAAAAACCCCAACAGAATCAAGTAAGAAAAAAAAACCGAACAGTACTCCAGTTGGAAAACCTGAAAATCTCAGTCGTCCCATACTTTTTTATGTAGCTTAAAATCTTATGTTTAAACCAGACAGTCGCAGTTGATATCGGTAGACATTTGTTTGTATAAAAACTTCCCCATTCAAAATTTTTGCTAGGTTTCTAATGTAAACCAGATTTCTATTAAATGCAGTAATTTTTTGCACCCAGACAACTTGTGTAAAACACAATTAATGTTTACCAGATGTTCCGTGTTGCTAGGTTACCGGTGACACGGCAACAGTAGAGCTGTTGTCACTTAACCTAGAATAACTGAAGGCTTTTATATTGAGTTTCCTTACTTACTTTAAAATGTTAAAATTAACTTGTGGAAACAAATGACAAAAAATGAAATAAATGGCCACATGGTTAGCCCGTGCGTGTTGTATTATAAGGTCTCTCATTGAGTCATCTGGCATGGATTGAACATGACGAGAAGTAGGGTTGCATGTGCAACCTCATGGGTTTTCTCTGGGTCCCCCACTGCTAAAGCCCCCTCCCTACGCACAAGCGAATAATTGAACCATGTGTTAGTCCCGAAATGACCTAGTTTTTTGTTCAGTGGACAATAAACCCCATTTCTCTCTCACGCACAAGGGAATTATTGGAATATAATTAAACCATATGTTAGGCTAGAAATGACCTATTTTATGTCAAGTGAAGGTTATACTCCTCTCTCTCTCTTTCTCTCTCTCTCTCGTCCTATCATATATTTCATTCTTCATGTTTCTATTTTACAGGATTATTTTTTAATCCAAAGATGACCACCAAAAAATCTGACGTTGTTCCTGTTATTCCTGTAACTAAAGATCCTGTTGTTGTCCTACATCCTGATATGGGCGTATCAACAGAAGGTGGCTACAACATAGTAACATCAACCGATAATTCGACAGCAGAGGGAAATTCTGCACCCATACCCAAACCAACAGAAGAAAATGTCGGACAAGTGGCATTAATTGTCATAGCTGCAATTGTGGGATTAGCAGTGATTGTTGGAGTTGTAAGTTGATTATTTATATACATTAGTTTTTTTCAGAAAATTCGAGGGGTGGGGGGATTGACGAATGGTTAGCATGTGCATGCGCTGTATCATAAAGGCAGTTATTAAGTCAACTTGCGTGAATTCGAATTCCAGTTGTACTGTTGTACTTGACAAAGAGTAGGGTCACCTGTCAAACCTTGTGGGTTTTCTCTAGGTCCTTAAGTCTGAGAATGCTTTGAGAACTCCGGGCCAGAACTGCTAATAGTTTCATGTAGCTTCAAAGAAAACCGTTTAAACTGACGTCCTAACAACTACAATTTTATTGACTTTAAACTTAAAGAATTATTTTGATATCTTTCAGGTATTATTTGTAATCTTTAAACGAGTTAAACGAAAGAATATGAAAAGTATGAACTTTGATAATCCTGTTTATCGTAAAACAACAGAAGATCAGTTTTCTATAGATAAAGACAGTAAATTACCTCCAGTAAGTAGAAATATCTCTCATCAACTGTTGTCGACAATTATTTAGTTAAGTGGGTGGGTGTGTGCACACTCTGCATCATAAGATGTGTCATTAAGTCAACTGGCGTCACAAGGAGAAGCATTGTAACAGGTCCTCCTGTTTCCTCCCACTACGCACAAGCGAATTAATGAAATAAAATTGAACCATGTTAGTCCCAAAATGACCTCATCTGTGTCGGGTGAACATTAAACCCCATTTCTTTCTCTCTCCAGTACTTGATGTTATTTCACAATATTTCGTTTTTAAAAAAAATTGATTTCTCCGGTTGTATGTGGCAAGGAGTAAGGTAGTCTGTCCAGCCTCTTGTGGCTTTTCTCTGGTTTCCTCCCAATGCTTAAGACCCCTACGCACAAGCGAATTATTGAAATAAAATTGAACAAGCAATGTTAGTCCCAAAATTACCTAGTGTGTGTCCTTTCCTCTCCTCTCTCTCCCCCCTCCATCCAATACCTTATGTTATTTCTTCATTGAAATTTCTTATTAAAAAAACTTGATTTTCCCATCTAGTGTTTTGTGTTTTTATTTAAATGTTATTCCTTTTTGTTTTTTGCAGAGTCTGCAGCCATTAAATCCTCCCACCAATGAAATCGTCTGAGAGAGAAACTTTGTGTAACTTTTAAAATTTCTAATGACTGCGAATTGTCAAACGAGACAAGCAAACAGTTTTTAATTGGATTGGGTTTTAAATCTCTCAATTAAATATCTTCATCAATATTGTCATCCAATCATATCATGTGTTGTATCAAACATGAAGAAGATCGTTATCGCATCCAATTGTTTGTCTCAAAACATCCATTGACGTCACCAGATTATTGTTGCCTTCTCCACGTTCTTCAACAACACCCAAGATTTGTGTCAGAGATGGATTCAAAGAAAGTCAACATGATAGTTTGACTAGGTTGTGTGTTTGTGCGCGTGCATGTGAGAATACGTAAGAAATGTAATATATGATGATACCAGAGTAGTTTAAAATAGTAATATATTCGTTAAGTTATTATTTTGTGCACCTTGAGAATTTTTTTTCTTTTTTATGTGTGTGTTAATTTATGAGTTACGTTATTTTAATATCACTAGCATCTAAATCTATGGTTAATATAAGTTGGTACGTTCGAACACTTTGAATTGGATATATATATATACTAGTTTTCAATATATCGTAAACGGTGCCGAACTTGTTAAATGTGCTCTTGAGTTGTATAAATTGTTATATTGTATGGCAGCTTCTAATATCAAGCCTTTGACACAAACATAATTTGAGTTTAAGATCTTTCAGTATTTCTCATATTATTTATTATTATTTTATTATTATTATTATTATTTTGATCTGATATCGTCATCAACAGCTGTAAGAACAATATATCGTGAAGTTATCTCAATACTTACATATATATATATATATCTGGTATATGTTTGGTTTAGAATTCTAAATCGTCGTTGTATTATATCATAATCGATATTTGTATATTAACAATCGTAAATTGTTGTAAAACAACTTTAGCCCACACCCCTCTCTATAGGGCTATTTGTTGTAGATTGTGCTAGCCCAGATGTTACAGATAGAATTACATAATTCTATTTTAAAAAGACAATCTTATAAATAATCAACAAACTGAAAGGATTCAAATCTAATGTGAAAATTCAAAAATATGCTATAAAAATTGAAATCTGGTATTAAAATAGTGGAGTAAAGCAAAAACTTAATTTCATTAATGAATTGCAATTTATAGGTTGATTCAAAATTATCTAAATATTTACCCATTATGTCATCCGGCTATTATTAATGGGTCATGGAGTTATGGTGTATGTCAGGTCATGACCTGAAAGGTCAAGATTGCTTGACCTTAATTGACCTTACTCCATGTTAGCTTACAATGATATGGTTTTGACAAATTATTTGCATTGATCGAAATGAAATGAAATGAAAATGAAATGAAATGGGGTTTAACGTCCTACTGTTCTGCACCTAAGCATTGATAACACCTTTAAATCATTGACGTAACCTACATGGTACTAATTAAATCCATTCTGTAGGCCTACTCCAATTTCAAAACCCTAACCGAAAAATTATTTTCTTTTACATTCCAATAGTCTTTGAGTTTTAAAGAGAAAAAAAAAGAATTATGAAAAAGAAAAAAAAATTATCTGTTTTTCGATAATAAAAAAACTTTGCACTCTTGTAAATATTGAAAATGTACAAATTGCCATTAACCCTATATCTGTACAAATCCCTTAGTTAGACATGAAAATTGGTACTTTTTCGAAAAATAAACACCTCATTTTGAGAGATGGACTAGTCCGATACAAAACCATACTGCAATGATGTCATAGTTTGTGCGAGTTCAAACATTACAAAAGGGATAGTTTATTTTTTAAAATGGTGACTTTGTTTCAAAATGTAAATTTTGTAATTAGATTGTAAATATTGTAAATATCGTGAATTTGAGGTGTGGTTTGCATTGTCATGTAAGATAAGCTTATATATAATTTTCTTGGTTACTGATGGTCGTATTCTTAAAACTGACAAAAGCTGATCAAAATTGATCACTCAAAAATAACGATGTTACTCTTTGATTGGCTTTATTGAGAGTTGAAGAATCGACCTGGGTGTATAAATGTGGTTATCTATATGATTTGTATGATTGTTGTTTTCCTTTTGTTCAGGTTTTGTTTTTTTTAAGTGTGAATGAGAGAGAGAATGTCTGTGGGTGCATTAAGTGTGATTTATTCCAATCTAGTGCTATATTAATTAGATAATGTTGAATTTTTATTAATTATCATCATAATAATCCTAACATTGTTATCTGTTGATTGTCAAAGTTCTACATATTATTTTTGGTGTTATTAGTTGACAATACCGCTATGAATTAAATTTTAATTTTGATTTATTTAAGATTATGCATCTATGCATTCATTATTACTTAGGTTATATATATTATCTCTGCTTCTATTCACTACCTCAAAGTTGAATCTGTTGTGTAAAAAGCCAATAGACCGGAGACCCACCTGGTGAACATTCACTTTCAGAACAATCATGTACAATTTGAAAATTATTCTCTTGCATGTAAAAATTTGATAAATTACCATCAAATGATTTTTTATTTTCATTTAATAAAATAAAAAATTGTTGCTAATAATTTGGACCGATATATTACGGAGAAAAAAAACTGACCTTCGCGATTGCCCTTCACATTTAGGTACTAAGGAAAGTGGCAAAGATATAGTTTACGTATGTAAAACAATTATTTCGTCTGTCTATGCTGTTTCATTAGATTATTTTATTTTTTTTAATTACATAATAAATATATACTAAATGTGTGCATACAATTTTTAACAATTAATTTGTTTTATCCTTTAATAGGATATGTGATGGCTTAGAAACTCTTATATTATCATTATAGTGTTACTTTATTTTGTTTGTCTTACTGTACGTAAATTTTCTAGAAAATAATTGAATACCGGTAAATGTATTTAGAGGAAATCCAATTTATTTGCCAAACTTTATCTTTAAAGTCAAGAATCTTTTCTTTTTTTAAAAAAACAAACACAACGAATAGTCAACAAAGTACACTATAAATAAGCAAAAAAATAATCACAATTGAAATGATAAAAAAAAAGAAGCCTATGCACAATGTTTATCAGTGAAGTATGGAGTTTGCTTTCCTATTTTGTTGATTATTCATGTAGGTTACCTGATAATAGATTAGAGCTTAGAGTGTGTTCTACTTAAAATATTCTTAATCATAGAAATCAAACTTGTTGCTATTATTGGGCTTAAAATTTCTCAAATCATATCCAATCTTTGATACCGTCTTAAAAAATTTTAAATTCTTATTTCACTGAAAATTTCATAAATTTGCTCAAACAGGCATTTATTTAGTTGTGTCATGGATCCAATCTTTGATGCTGTCGGAAATATTTCTGAATAAATTTCCAGCATGAACTCATCTAAAAATTTCTAAATTTATATTGTAACAATCTATTTGCGTCAAATTTCCAATCTTTGATTTCTGAATAGTTTTTGAGCTGAATATTGGAAGAAGATCTGTTTCTTGATTAAGTTATATATTTTAGATGTAGTACATCACTGTGTAGAAATAATAATAGACTTGCTTGATTTATAGTAGTGTAATTATAATGTACATATTAATGCTTGAATCGGAAGGCATCCACAGCTGTTTTTTTGTGAAAATAAAGATATAAATATTATAAATATGGTGATTTTGTATGAATGACAGTCTGAGTGAAGTGAACTATTTTAAATTGTATGCTTCAATGACAATAAATATATAAAAATATAATGAATTTTTTTTTTTTTTAATTATTGTTACTGGTAATAGAGCTTGATTGTGGTGGTAGAAGGACCACTTTAATCTTGGGTCCATTGCCATGGTAACTGGAGGATGGAACAGATTCTTATTTACTGAACGAATTGTGAAACAGTTTTGCATACTAGTGTGAAAGTCTATCAAAATACACGAGGATGCTTTTTCTTTTTCTCCTTGAAGTTTTAACGTCCACTACCACCTAGGGTGATTTTGTTGATAATGGAGGATGCTGAACTGGGTGGGGTGGTCATCTCTTAGGATTACATTGGGGGAGAAGATGAGGTACTTAAGTCAAAACCCTGGAAGTCAAAATTGGTATTGGACTTGGCAAAAGGGGCCCCCACCCCCGGAAAATTCTGAACTGGGTGGAGTGATGAACTCAAGGATTATATTGGGTGTGAGCCTGTGAGGAGATGGGGTACTCAAGTTAAAACACCAAAACTGGGTGGGAGATCAGTTACTTTGGGTTTAACGAACTACTGTTCTACTCCAACTGGGCTCCTCAAAATTCTCCATTGGGTGTGAGGAGATTATAATAATAATAATAATCGCGTCATTTTACAAGGGTAGCAAATTAGGCCTGAGGCCTTTTTCAAATTTGGCCCTTGGCACAGATCGTGCGAATGATTTCGATCATTACTGCAGGAAGAAACCGAAGAACTCGGGGGGGGGGGGGGGGGAAACCTGCCTGATCGGACGGGAGACCGAATATCCCTCTCACTTACAACGATAAAGTTCATGCCCTGAGCTGGGATTGAACCCTCGTTGCATTGGTGAGAAGCCGCCTCTCTATCGCCACGGCTATCCGACCGATTGGGTACTCAAGTTAAATCACCAATACTGGGTGGGAGTTTAATGAACTACTCCAACGGGGCTTCTCAAAATGCTCCATGCAGTGTGCTATGGGGGAAATTTGGCCTGGACATCGGCGCTACGACCTACTCGCATCAACTTCCAACTGCCAAGGCGTCTTTTACATGCCAATTTGTATGCCGACCTTGACCTTAGTTTCCCCTTCCCATTTGAACAACTAGACAGCTGTCCTTGTCAGGGCCCTCCATCCTGCACCACTAACAAGGGGAAACTAGCTAGGCCGAAAAATCCTGATAAACTTTCTCTGCCAATACTGGGAGCGAACCTGTGACCTCCAGGCTATCGAGTCGGCGTCTTACTCACTAAGCTACCTTGACTCCCGAGCTCAGTTACAGAGTTTAAATATGTGATCATGGCGTTAAACAGAGAAAGATAGGGTTTAAGTTCACTCGACAGAAACTAGGTCATTTTGGGACTAACATATGGTTATATTGCATGTAGTGGTCTTTAGCACTGAGGTTTTTCGAATCCGAGCTAGTTGACTCAATGACAGGCTTTATGATACAGCACGCACATGCTAAACATTCAGCCATCAACCCACCACCCCCGCGTTAAACACAAGGTACCGACAAGGTACAAAACTGGATGAGCAGAGACAAGTCCACAGTATTGTTACATGAGCAAGATGTATTGTGGGAAGAGAGAGAGAGAGAGAAATCGGGTTTAATATCCACTTCACACTAGATCATTTCTGGACTAATGATTTAATTTTTTTTCAATAATTCGCTTGCGCGTAGGGGTCTTTAGCAATGCTAGGAAAGTGGAAAACCTGGAGAAAACCCATGAGGTAGGACAGATGACCCTACTCCTTGTCACGAAACCTGGCCAGTTGACTCAATGACAGGCTTACATTCTGCCATCCACCGCCCCCCCCCCTCCTCAGCAATTAAACTTGACATTATATAAAATGAAGACAACCAATCATTTTAAACACTGCACGAAAACTGATGTGCACGTAAAAGATCTCTTGAAAGTTGGAATTCGATATAAGAGTAGGCTGCTGACCAGGCAAAATGTCCCTCATAGCACACAATTCTGCGTATCTTTATATGAAAAGACAGTTTAATCGCATAATTTATAAGCATATTAATATTACAAGCCAGGGGGGTAGATATTGGATACTCTCAAGTTTTTAAGTTGGCCTAACTATGTCAAATATCTCCCCCATGATATATAACATAGTATTGTATAAAGAGACATATAATGATTATTTATGTATCCAGGCTGTTATATTATGTATGCAGGTTTTTGTTATTTGACCCAGTAACTGATATCTCCAGGCAATGTCAATACACAATATATAATATGTTATTTACAAAAAGCACAAGCTTGTGTAACAGTGGGTATAGTATTCTCCCCCTAAAACTTAGACACTCATATGCAAGGGCGTGGATTTGTTATAACTTATGATGGGGGGGGCAACGCCGGATTAACCATGGTGGGGGCCCTTGGGCCTGGAACATGTGGGGGGCCCCTGTTCAACGACCACGAGTGCCGAAGGCGCGAACCCACATACGGGGGTCTGGGGTAGGACCGTATGTAGGATTGTAAAAGTGGGGGTGCAGCAGAATGTTGGGGACGCCAATATAATGCTCGAGTTATTGAGTGCGGAACCGTGCGTGTGTGTACGTGGGGGTTGGGTTCTGGAAGCCCCTCCCCCCCCCCTGAAATTTTTTTGAAATTAGACTTTCACAAATGCGTTTTCCACCCACTTGGAGGGAGCTGCAATCAACGTCCCCCCCGTGTGTCAATTTCGGCAGCGCTATTTCTCATTGATGTTAAGCACACCAAAATGAGAAACTCCTTATGCTCTAAACTTGAACTAGTCCGAAACACCATAAGGCGACGTGGATAGGGCAACCAGAACAAAAATCTCTAATCATGTAATTTGGTGGCGGCACCCCCAAAGACCGCCAAGGTCCTGTCAAGTGAATAAGGGCGACCAAAAGAACCCTTTAATGTCATGTGGTGGGTCAGACGCCGACCCAGAAGAGGTAATAGGAAAGGCCCTTCGCCTATGGGGCGGTTCCCGTGTCCGGGGTCCTGCCTCAGAAAATTTTGAAAAATAACGATGCAGGAACACTTTTTTCTGCCATTGGGGTGATATCTGAGTGGCAATTTTGTATTTATATGGCGGCAGATTTTTTGGGAGAGGCGTTTGCTTCTGGTGCCCGCACTTTTGGTGGCGCCCGAAAGCCTCCACATGCCATCATTTCATAGCACTCGCATGAGTTGGTCCACTGAAATAACGCCAGAATTTTGTGGCAGAATTTTATTTTTTTCTGGGGGAGGTACTTTAGAGATAAAAGAAAGTTTGGATCAGTTGTAGGCGCCATTAAAACCGACCGACTCATCAGTGCCTTAGGAGCATCACTATATGATCATAATCAAGTGTATTATTTTATAATTGAAAGGCTGTCAATTTTTTGGGGAGGGAGCGCCTAATTTTCAGAAATTCGAGGCCGGAAACATGGTTTCTTGGCATTTCAGGCACTTGTGTGGAGCCATTTAGAAATACCTCCCCCAGAAAAAATAAAATTCTGCCACAAAATTCTGGCGTTATTTCAGTGGACCAACTCATGCGAGTGCTATGAAATGATGGCATTTCTAGAGGAGGAGGCTGGACGCAACTGAGATTTTATTTTTTTTGGGGGGGGGGGGGCTGGGGCCTGTGCCCCATCGTGCCCCATGGTTGATATTACCGTAATAAAGGTTAAATTCGAATTTCGTGAACATCCAGACAAAATGGCCGCCATTTCTATGCCAATAGTGTAAAAGTATGGTATATCCAACGCCGGATTAACCATGGTGGGGGCCCTGGGGCCTGGAACATGTAGGGGGCCCCTGGTCACCGACCGCGAGCGCCGAAAGCGCGAAGCCCCGCAAGGGGGGTCTGGGGCGGGGCCGTATGTAGGATTGTAAAAGTGGGGGTGTAGCAGAGTGTTGGGGACGCCAATATAATACCCGAGTTACTGAGTGCGGAACAGTGCGTGTGTGTACGTGGGGGTGGGGGTCTGGAAGCCCCTCTCCCAAAAATTTTGAAAATTAGATTGTCACACACGCGTTTTCCACCTACTTGGAGCTGCAATCAACGTCGCTCCCGTGTGTCAATTTCGGCAGCGCTATTTCTCAAGCACACCAAAATGAGAAACTCCTTATCCTCTAAACTAGAACTAGTCCGACGTGGATAGGGCGACCAGAACGAAAATCTCCAATCATGTCATTTGGTGGCGGCGCTGCCAAAGATTAACAAGGTCCTGTCAAATGTGAATAAGGGCGACCAAAACGAAGCCTTTAATTTCATGTGGTGGGTCAGGCGCTGAGCCAGAAAGAATTGATAGGAGAGGCCCTTCTCCTATGGGGGCGGCACCCTTGTCTGGGGCCCTCCCGAAGAAAATTTTGAAAATAAAGATGCAGGAAAAACGTTTTTATGCCATTGGGGTGATATTTGAGTGGCAATTTTGGGGAGAGGCATTAGCTCCTGGTGTCCGCACTTTGGGTCCGCGCCTGTGGTGGCGCCCGATAGCCTCCACATAAGAGATATAAGAAAGTTTGGATCAGGTGTAGGCACCATTAAAACCAACCGATTCATCAGTGCCTTAGGAGCATCACTATGTGATCATAATCAAGTGTATTATTTTATAATTGAAATTTTCTTGAAATTTTTTAGAAATTGGAGGCCGGAAACATGATTTCCTGGCATTTCAGGCACTTGTGTTGAGCTATTTAGAAGTACCTCCCCCAGAAAAAAATAAAATTCTGCCACAAAATTAGCGCATTCTGTCGTTATTTCAGTGAACCAATCCATGCGAGTGCTATTAAATGATGGCGCAACTGAGATTTTTTGTGGGGGGCCTAATGTGGGGGCCTGGGCCCTGTACCTCATAGTGCCCCATGGTTAATACGGCCTGGTGATAAATGCGAGTTATATGAAATGATGGCATTTCTAGAGGAGGGGGCTGGACGCAACTGAGATTTTTTGTGGGGGGCCCCCTAATGTGGGGGGCCCTGGGGCCTGTGCCCCATGGTGCCCCATGGTTAATCCGGCCCTGGGTATATCAAGTTTGATAAAACTGGAAATGCATGTTTATAACTCACAGATCCTGGTTCCTGTCGATATTTGTGCATATCGGATCGTAACTTCCTGAATTATGGCCCCTGATTGTAAGCAAAATAATAGTATTAGCTACTTAATTACTGACATTTCCTTTAATCTTGTTTAAAGATTTTGGGTATTACGGTCCTTTTTATGTCAATCGTTTCGATTCTTTCTCTAGGCCTAATCTAGTTCTAAGAACTATAAAATGTGTAACAGAGTAAGAAAACGGTGAAGGATTTATATTCTGACAGCGTTAAATGGGGTTTAGCGCCAAACTGTATTGCACCGACTGGGCTAATAAAGACAGGCACACAACATTCAATGTGCTATAGATATAATATGGGGCAAAGTTTGCCTGACCGGCATTATTGCAGGGTACTCTTATATCGAATTTCAACTGTCAGGGATTCTTTAACGTGCACTCCAATGTGTGAAAGGGAGGTCGGGTTACCGTCCCCGAACGATAATAAGTATGCTGTCTCTTGCCAGACTCTCCGTCCTGCACCACTGACAAGGGGGAACCGGACAATGGTTTCTGAAAACAGCAATGCCCGTATCAGACTCTGGGTGTAACAAAAGTTAGAAAAAGCAAATACCGATATGTCTTATAATATGCAAATAAATCTTATACAGCTTTATGAAAAAAATGTATAAAAGGTGGCATTTTAGACCGGTAAAAAAAATCCATATTTAGAGTTCAAAGTTTGACCATTATGACGTCACAATTAATATTACGGATAATGACGTTATATCCATTGTTCTATCACAACGTTACAAGTTTCAGAATTAGGAAGACGCATTTTTGCTATTTCTGTGATAAAATTGTTAATTTTTCAAAGATTTTTACGTCTTTGCTACAACTATGGATTCAAGGTAAGTGAATAAACTTTTGCTTTCTTGTTCTGTAATTTTTCTATCTAAATAAATCAATCAATCTATTCTAACATTGGATTCTAAATGATAGCCTAATGACATCATTTTGTGTGTATCCGCGCGTGTTTTTGCCGGATACACGTAAACGGTCCAATTGCATTGGTATTTAACCGGATATTTCCCCGACGAAGAAACACCGTGAAAACGCGCTCTGGCAAACAGGTCTTAAGACAAACTGGGGGTAAAGATTTATAGCTTTAAAGTCTGTGTTTAGTGAGCGGATTTTCGCGCAAGTTTCGCCGGTAACATGAACACACTTCCATTATATTTGCGAAAATGCGCGGGGAAACACCAAGAAAACGCGTACATTGATATTTGTGTTTTGTTACAGAATGAATTGGTTCCATGGTTTTAAGAAGAAAGTATTAGAAGGACATCGAGCTATGGTACCTCTAGAAGACGGTGACGAAGATGCTCCATATCCATCTCCTAGACCAATCACTGGTACATTACTTACACTACTATAGCGGGTTATCTAGTGGTCTACAGTAAATCCACCGAGGGTCTTCTATCGCCTAGTATCGGTCATGCTTTCCTCTTCATGTCATAATAATTCTCTCCCGGAATTATATTTTGTGTAATACTTTTTTGTGTGTAATACGTTTTATTTCGGAATTACAGGTCTTCCTGAACCAATTCCCGGAGAAGCATTTTGGGAAAAATCGTATTCGGATTCCGTATCTGCGTTCGGTTCTGATGTAGAATCTGTAAATGAATCTGAATCAAGATTCGGGTCTGAAGAGAATGAAGGAACCACCGAAACTACACCAGAACCAAAGAGTGAATTAAACCATTATTCAGGTTAGTTTTTGACACAAAATAAACAACATAATATAAAAACACCATCGTTTTAAAAACATCTTATGTTTGATAGTATAATCTGAAAATAAGGATTGTATTTATTATAGTTAACCTGGATGGTGTGTAACCAAACAGCTCTGTTATATTGTACAACTTTTAATTTCTCAGGTACATCATTAGTGAGAGGTGAAGAAGATGTCCAACCCGACATAGATCAACCCGATTCAGCTATTATTGCTGATCAACCCGATTCAGCTATTATTGCTAATTTGCGGCTAGAAGTTCAAGATCTTAACAAGTAATTTTCTTGTTTCTTTTTCACAAGTTAATAATAAGATTATAATAAGATACAGTACCGGTGTGTCATCTAAGTTTGTAACAGGGCTCAAATAAAACACTTTGATAAACTACTTACTTTGATAAATTTTCTTAGTTTGTCAAAAGACCCAAGTCATACAGTAAATTAATATATCATTTTTTATATTGTAGGTACATCGATCGTCTACATTCTGACAACGACGATTGCAAGAATAGGAATATTATTCTGCAAGGCACCGTAGAAAGAACTGACGAAGAATTGGACGATTGCAAGACTAGGATTATGATTCTTGAAGGCACCATAGAAAGAACTGACGAAGAATTAGACTTCTATATAAAGCTGCACGAAAGTTCCAAGTATAAAGGAGGAAATGGCACTATACAACCTACAAAGAGAGAAAAACGAACGCGATATCGTCACGGAAAGAAGATACAAGACGACGGTCCATTATTTGTTGATCCCTTAGTAAAAGTTTTAGTGGATAAACGACTTGAACGCATCACACAACCCAGTCAAGATGATCATAAAGATGGAACCTTGATTAAAGGCAGTCTAAACTTGGAAAATGGAGACAAAAAGGAAATGTGTAAAGCGATGGACAAGATATGGATGTGTAACACAATGGATAAAGAAGAAGAGGATAATACCATTGGTAGGAATACGCTTGATAACAGTAATGACAATGTCGAAATGCTAAAAATCATAGAGAGAAAGGAAGGAAACACTGCATGTGGTACCGTGGACAACTATTCAGAATTAAGTATGTATTCATCTTATATGGATGAATATTCAATCGGTAAAATATTGAAACCTGATTCTCTTAAAAGGGAATTAGATGTTTACAAAACCAAGGTTCCCGAGGAAGAAGCGGAAATAAAAACCGTATCTGATTTTGTTCAAGACAACAGGGTGTTTTCGGATGGCACTACATGTACTTCTTTAGATAAAGGTCATTCACCCAGAGAACGATCGGTTTTATCAGCGAGTTCATCCAATGACTCATTGATTACCATGGAGAAGGAAATCATTGGAACTGAAAGGTCATGTATAAATGAGAAAAGAGAGTCCGTTGTCCAGGTTTTTGAAAATGGAGGAAAGGAAAGTAATCAGGGTGAAGACCACGGACGTCATGTTAACCCAAAGACTCCCCCCGTCAATGATATTGAAAGAATTTTAGCAGAAATAGAGAAGATTGACTACCTAATTGAAAATAGTGAAGAAGACGCATCCTCTGTTGTTGGTAAATATACGATTGATGAGAATTTAAGAACAGGTGAATCATTCAGCTATCAAGATAGTCTCGGGAAATACCAAAAACTGCCTGCTATTGGACAGGGTCCTTATATTCCTTCGCCTGCTCTACACACAGAAAACAAAACCACAAAACCAAGAATGTCTTCTTCCGATCAATCTATAAACAATGGTGATGCTTCCGCCAAGATAAACCCGAAATTCACAAACTCTAACACCATTAATGTACGTAATTTATCAATCCCAGAAAAGAAGAACCAGACTCGAATAGCTAAGCTGCTGCCAAAAACACACACTAATAATAAAGAAATAAGTTCTACATGTACCCTGCCAAAGATCAAGTTATCGCCTGGAAAATTTAATTCCGCCCTGTCAGGGATCAAGCTACCATCTGGAAGTATTAGCAGTGACTTGCCAAAGATCAAGTCTGTAAATTCTAACTTGCCAAAGATCAAGCCTGTAAACTCTAACTTGCCAAAGATCAAGTCTGGAAATTCTAACTTGCCAAAGATCAAGTCTGGGAACTCTACTTTACCAAAGATTAATTCCATCACAGTTGGAGACAACAGCAACAGAAATAAGATTGTTAACAAAATAAAAATACCTGTTCTACCAAATCTAATGAAAACAATACCAACATTATCAACACATAACCAACAAAAGTTAAATTCAATAAAACCAAGAAAACGTCCGTATATTGGTAAATACAAGAAGTTACCTCCTATAGTAGATTTAAACACAGAATTAGAAAAACATACTACTTTTAAAGATACATAAACTTATTGTATATCAATGTAAACTTTTAATATAAAATACTTGCTAAATTTAATCATTGTATTGTAAATATTATGGAATTGCTGTAACCGTGTGTTACACTGGTAAACTAGAACTATACTGATTTTAAAGCACATAAAATATGTAGTAACTTTTACATATTTATGATATTATTATTATTTAAGGGGTATTTAAAATGAATTTAAATGTACCATTTTACTTTGCACTAAAATGTTGGGTTGGGTTTTTTTTCGCAGTTTTGAATAAACTATTTAGCCCTTAATGCAACGCCGGGTTGACCATGGTGGGGGCCCTGGGGCCTGGAACATGTGGGGGGCTCCTGATCGTCGACCGCGAGCGCCGAAGTCGCGTAGCCCCGAAAGGGTTGTAAAAGTGGGGGTGCGGCAGAGTGTTGGGGACGCCAATATAATGCCCGAGTTACTGAGTGCGGAACGGTGCGTGTGTGTACCTTGGGTGGGGGTCTTCAAGCCCCTCCCCCCGAAAATTTTGTAAATTAGACTGTCACAAACGCGTTTTCAACTCACTTGGAGCTGCAATCAACGTCGCTCCCGTGTGTCAATTTCGGCAGCGCTATTTCTCATTTTGATGTTAAGCACACCAAAATGAGAAACATCTTATCCTCTAAACTAGAACTATTTCAAAACACCATAAGGCGACGTGGATAGGGCGACCAGAACGAAAATCTCTAATTATGTCATTTGGTGGCGGCGCCCCCAAAGACCAACAAGTTCCTGTCAAGTGAATAAGGGCGACCAAAACGAACCCTTTAATGTCATGTTGTGGGTCAGACGCCGACCCAGAAAGAGGTGATAGGAGGGGCCCTTCACCTATGAGGGCGGCACCCTTGTCATGGGTCCTCCCTCAGAAAATTTTGAAAAATAACGATACAGGAAACACGTTTTTCTGCAATTGGGGTGATATCTGAGTGGCAATTTTGTATTTTATATGGCGGCAGATTTTTTTGGAGAGGCGTTGGCGTCTGGTGTCCACCAACTCATCAGTGCCTTAGGAGCATCACTATGGGATAATAATCAAGTGTAAGGTTGTCAATCTTTTGGGAGGGAGCGCCTTATTTTTCTGGAAAAATGATTTCCTGGCATTTCAGGCACTTGTGTGGAGCCATTTAGAAGTACCACCCCCAGAAAAAAATAAAATTCTGCCACAAAATTCTGGCATGCGAGTGCTATGAAATGATGGCATTTCTAGAGGAGGGGGCTGGACGCAACTGAGATTTTTTTTTGGGGGGGGGGGGGGGCTGTGCCCCATGGTGCCCCATGGTTAATCCGGCCCTGCCTCTGAAGGCATTTCAAGCACTTGTGTGGAGCCATTTAGAAGTACCTCCCCCAGAAAAAGAAATAAATTCTGCCACAAAATTAGCGCATTCTGGCGTTATTTCGATGGACCAATCCATGCGAATGCTATGAAATGAAAAGGGGGCAGGACGCAACTGAAATTTTTGTGTGAGACCTAATGTGGGGGCCCTTGGGCCTGTGCCCCATGGTTAATCCGGCCCTTGTGATAAATGCGAGTGATATGAAATGATGGCATTTCTAGAGGAGGTGGCTGGTCGCAACTGAGATTTTGTGTGGGGGGCCCTAATGTGGGGGGCCCTGGGGGCTGTGCCCCATGGTTAATCCGCCCCTAGGGGGGGGGGCGAACGAATCCTGAAACCTTTCATTACCAAAACAAAATAATATATAAGCCTACGACCAGTTTACTGTACCAGTGTTATTTCGATGAAAGCTGTAACTAGGGGTAATTTGATGACGATATGCAAAATTGACTATCGTGAGGATCAATTACTGTGGCGAGACTCAAGGCAGTGATTAGATAGCCTTGAGAACGGGACATTCATGTGGATATAAACTTGAAAATCTGTCCTGGCGATCAAAATCATGGGGTGGACAGAGACCTATTGCCTCCCCCCTTCCGATTCTAAGGGGGGGGGGGGCGTTCAAGCCCATGTCCATATCTTAGACACCATAGCACAACAATATTTATGGTTGGGTGCACAGCATATTGAGATACTGTTGCCTGTGCTGTATGTAATAGAAATGCAACGGGGTTAAGGTCTACTGTTCTGCTCCATCTGGTCTGACGCAGACAGGTTAAATAATAGAACAGTACAACAGAGATACAAGATAAATCGATTATTGATAATTTTGATCAATTTTAAATAATTTCTACTTTTTATTTATTCTTTACGTACATCAATCAGGCGCGGGTCGAGGGGGGGGGGGGGGGCTTTAGCCCCAGCGAGACTGGTGTATCTGCTTTTTAATTGATGATATAAACTGATTTTCGCATTGTCTCTGCCCAGGCAATGCGACAAAGGCCCTTGGGATTACACCAAACCACTATGCATGCGGCACTCAATGATTACCATTTGTTACAATGTATGCACCCCCCCCCCTCGAAAAAATCATTGATCCGGGCCTGTCAATATTTAACAAATCTGGGGCCTGTTTCACGAAATTTTAACTTAAGATAAAATCCAAATTTTAGTACATACTTAAATCTGATCGGCTAAGCGCTAAAATCAATCTAATACTATCCAATCGAATTACTAAAATCGGATTGTATTTTAGTTAAAATTTCGTGAAACAGGCCCCAGTTCACCTTTTCGCTCATCACCCTGTAAATATTTCTTGTTTGTATATAATGGGTAATTGTCTGCGATATTTGAAGCAAGACGTTAAATAAAGATATTCCACACACATGTTTTATGGCACAGTCACATATGATTTATAGTTAAATATACATGGAAATGAAATTAAATAGGGTTTAAGGCCCTCTGTTCTGTTCCTAACTGGGATAATAATGAAGATGGGCAAATAGGCCATAGGCCTACAGTGTGATATGGTGGTAAATTTGCCCGGACAGCGGCACTACGGCCTACGGTACTCTAATATCGAATTCGAACTATCAGGGGATCGGACACGCAATTCGTGTGCCAATGTTAAAAATCTTATTTTGTCTTAAATATTACTTTTCACAGTAAGATAACAACAATAACGTTGATTTAATTGGAGAGAGAGAGGGGGGAGAGAGAGAAAGAGAGGGAGAGAGAGAGAGAGAGATAGCATAGTTAAAGTAGCTAAGTCTCTAACTCAATATCATCCAAAATCTTCAACATTGAAAACATGAATTATTTGTCAATTTGAATAAACATTAATTCTGTGATCTTACCGGGAAAAGATGGGATTCTGATATTCAATATTTAAGACAAAATAAACATTTACCATTGGTACATTAATCGTGTACCATAATGCGTTTTAGCCCCAGTTGTAACAAAAGACTCGAGAAACGAGGTTAGGCACATTGTACCAAATCAAACGGCGTAGCCATATTCTTATGTAGACTGGAATGACCAGACGCTAGAAATTTGTATTCGATTGAGACTGCTGGCATATTTCGCCGAACATAACTGATTTTAAATTAAAGTAAAAACGGAAACGATTGAATGTAAATCAAGTTATATACATTCATATTACAGTATTATATGCGTTGCGACCCAACTGTGTCAATTTCTAGATCACAAATGTTAGCGATTAGGCTCCTTTAAATAGTAGTATTGTCTGTTAGTTACAAGATTATACATCACACGGTATTCCTGAAGCAATAGACCGAGAAATCCTTCTCTGGCCATTGCTGGATTCGCTTCTGATACTTGCACTTTTGAGCGAGTCTGTATATTCTTCCCGTTCAATAAAATGTATTCCAAGTACAGAAATATGACAGCCTGGGTTTAATCTGGGTCTTCCCCTAAAACTTTGGACAATGATTTAAGATATCAAAAACGATGAAAGTGTTGTTCGTTTCAAAACATTTTTTACATTATATCCGTGCTGATATCCCGTGTGTCACACAATTAGTTAGCGATTGATTGTTAATCAGACTATTGACCAGTCATAATTTAGAACAAGATTTTGCTTTCTTTACAGCAGTGAGAAGTGGGATTAGCTCTATAATCACACGAAACACTGTGAGGAGTATGCATCACACCATGCACCAATCGTGTAGAAAAAACATTATGGTCTAGACAATATCGTAAATCTTAGGGTAATATAAATTTATTCTAGTTATGTGTTACATTTGTGTACCAGGTTCTACTATCTGTAATAATCATTCAGCTGATACTACACCTAATAGTTAGGATAGGTTGGTTTGATTTATTGTAGTCAGAAAAATTGATCCACCCAAGGCCGTACGTAGGATTTTAAAAGTGGGGGTGCAGCAGAGTTGTGGGGCACCAATATAATGCCCAAGTTACTGATATTGATCATAACCAAGTGTATCATTTGATAATTGAAAGAATGTCAATTTTTTTGTGGAGGGGGCGGGGGCATTTCAAGGGGCGCCTTATTTTTCTGGGGGTGCAATGTACCCCCTACACCCCCGCTAGATACGGCCCTGGATCCACCATGATTTTATAAACATTGACGTATCAAGTACATGTCAACTACTTCTGATGCAATATCACACCATCAAATGACCTTTTCCTCTGACTCAGCCAAATCTTCCACAGTAACACAGTTATCTTTAATGTATGACATGAGCTTGTTCTATTTTAATAGTTTCTACTGAAGCTTCAAAACCTATAAGTCCGGGGGCTGGGGGGGGGGTGTCCTGTATGCAATCATATGTGCCCTAATTTTGACTACTGATCCCTGTAGGGTACCCATAGGAGTTAAAATTGAGTAGACATTCCAGATGAAGGGCAGAAAGGTGTAATTCAAGATGGCGTCGAAGATGGCCCCCGTACCCTTATACCCGATATAACCGCATTTAGATCTGTCCTAAAGTGACGAGAGAGAGAGAGAGAGGGGGGGGGGAGTGTAACGTCCACTCAACACGAACTAGGACGTTAAACCCCATTTAATTTCATTTTGTTATTATCGGCTATAGTTTTCTAAAACAAATTTGAAAAAGAATTACATTTGGCCCAACAAATCGATCGTCAATTATTATATAAAAATTTATTATTTCACGCAGCCAGATATATTTATACATACGTGTGAGTTTGAATGAAAGAGAGAAAGAGAGATAGAGAGAGAGAGAGAGAGAGAGAGGCTCAACAGGAGGGAGGGGAGGAGAGGCTCAACGGGAGAGAGAGAGGGGAGGGGAGAGGCTCAACAGGAGAGAGGGGGGAGGAGAGGCTCAACGGGAGAGAGAGAGAGAGAGAGAGAGAGAGAGAGAGAGAGGGGGGGGAAGGGAGGGGGAGAGGGGGCGCATAAATTTGGGACCGCGCCCTCCCCTTTTACTCCTATTCACAGCTTCTAGCGCCACTGGTATTATGGATTGTAACACGTCTGGGTTAACATGTACAATACATATTGTTTGACCATCTTCTGGTTTTTATTAAAGATTTTCCAAAAAAACACCAGAGGATTAGATTCACGAGGAAAAATACATATTTCTACCGAGATACGGAGATATTTTTGAAGCGGTTTTCATTTCTTTTTCCTTTTTTTTTCGTTTGTGTTAAAGACTTCGAGATTAAGATTTTAAAAAAATAACAGAATTAATATGAAATCACATAACAAGGCTGGTCAGATAAAAAAAATATCACCTACTTATGACGAAGCAATAAGAGATTTACAGCTTTCATTGTACAGGCTACATACATAAGATTAAAAAACTATATTAACGCGCTGTGTACAAAAATCGCAGCGCTTCATAGGGCAAGGGACACAACTCTATAATAACATGTCAACATGAATACAGACCACTGACTTTAAAATGATTAAAATGTCTTTGTGATGGCCTAGTGGTCTATAGAGTGTCGCGCTTCGACCTCAAGCTAGCGGGTCACCTCTGACTGTCAGTTTGGTTTCGATCCCTGGTGTGAGCGTATGTGGCTTGGAGATAGGCCACCTTCTCCTGTGCGTGCGCCAAGATAATTAAAAATGAAAAAAATAAGACTTGTTTTTTCATATCAACTTCGGTGAAAGCGGACGTTAAACATGGCAAATGAAGATGCGTATGCCATGCAAAGTGTTTTGAGGACAAATTTTCCCGAAAAGCTGTGTTACTATATACAATTATTAACAATTTAACTAAACCTTGTGATGTATTTTGATAAAGAGCTGACCATTCCTACTATAACAGGTCAGAAATAGAGGATATAAAATGAATTAGTTGTAAATATCCGCCAAATTACACTATTGTAAACGAATATGAGTGTTTTAAGTTTTGACAAGCAATAGCCATATTGTCTCCGGGAATTAAATAAATCCTTTTTCTGAATCAGGGTTATTAAAGTGACAATATCACTCTTGCTGGTTTGACCGGTCCAGAACTTTTTTTAGACTTATTCTAACCACTTAAGTGTCCTACCTGTTGTGTAAATTATCCATTACATCCTTTTTTACTCGTCCAGAGGGTTCGAAAATATGTTTAAATCCAAGTTGCATTTGAAAGTGTTTACGTAAAGCTTTTCAAACCATGTAGTTGAATTTTTTCATTTTTTTTTAATTCGGTGTGTTAAGATAAATTTTTTATCTTCAATTAATTGGAATATTGTAAAATAGTACAATTTGTTGACCAGAATAAAGATTGGACATATTATTCAGTTACAACAAGAGTGGTATTGGGGCTTAAAAGGCCAACTTCCACAAAGTGATAGTGGGAACGAATACTGCTCTTTAAACTTTTATGTGTTCTTTTATGTGTACGCCAGAGAGAAATGGGGACTAACATATTTTGTTTCAATAATTCGCTTGCGCGTAGGGGGTGTTTAGCAGTGGGGGTAGACTGGAGGAACCGGAGACCCCCCCCCCCTCCCTGATAAGGATGATATCAGTGCGACTTAATGAGTCACAAATAGGCCTATTAACTTTTTTCCTCCGACAAATGATATTCTAAAACATTAGTCCTCCGGTTTCCCCCCACAATTAAAGACCTACCCGCAAACGAATTATTGAAATAATATTGACGACCCACTCCAACTCTCTCCCTCTCTCTCTCTCTCTCGCTCTCTCTCTCTCTCAGGTCACTAATAATTCCTGTGAAGGCGAAGAGCTGGTACATGAGATTGTTCCTAAAACTAATAATTGACTGCCACGAGATCAGAAAAAGACGAGAGAACATTTTTTTAAAAAAAAGAATAGGTCTACGACTTACCTAGTTTTGATTAATTCTCTACTCGTATTTCAAGCGATAATTGTGGGTTGTTCGGGTGTTTTTTATAGAGTACGCGTATCCCACATCGTACACAAAACCCATCACAGAAGTCAAGCTAATACTCATCCGGCATTCTAAATTATCACAGAAACACCATACTCACGAAAATCCGGCATAATAGATTTTCTCAGAAATACCACACTTATGAATCCGGCATACTAGATTTACTCAGAAATACCACACTCATGAAACCCGGCATACTAGATTTTCTTATACGCCACACTTATGAAGAAAGAAATTACATGCTATAAAAGGACTTAAAATGTGCAGATCGGGCCTTGGATATAACATGAGAGGGTTATAAGTTTTCAATTATAATTTTATTTCTTTTCAAAGAATGTTTATCGGGTTTTCCGGCGTGGTTTCTCCTCGTCAGTGGTGCAGGGTCCTGTTTCTCGAATCTTAACTAAAGATAAAATCCAAAATTTAGTAGATAGGCCTACTTTAATTTTATTGGCTAAGCACTAAAATCAATCTAATATTATCCAACCAAATTTCTAAAATTTGGATTTTATCTTAGTTAAAATTTCGTGAAACAGGACCCAGGAGGGGGGAGGGTGGCTGACAAGGAACAGTTGTCGGGACGTTTGGATGGCGCTGACTGTATGAGAAAAATAAATATCCCAACCAACCATGACAGCTAAAACATACCTATTCGTTGTGCTTTATTACGTCACGATTCTACTAACAACACCTCAGTTGTTCAGACTGACAGAACTGACACGATTGCAATTCCGTTAATTCGTAACGTTCCGGACTGACAATCGATCATCCGGGCGTGTTTATTTATTGTAACTGTTCAAATTACATAGTTATCTCCCTTTAATACTATAATCTACACTTTGCTTGTTCATTTATTAGGAACTTTAGACTACGTGAGCGACAAATACGGGTGTGTAGCGCCTGATTAAGAAATGAAATGAAATGGGGTTTAACGTTCCACTGCTCGCCGGATTAGGACCTTAGTGAGTAATTGACTCGTTACGAAAGTACGTCTTTGTCAAATAACGTGGACCAAACAAGCGTGAGTTGCTGGTTACCTTCACTATAACTCTATACATATATGAAACTAAATTAGCAGGAATAGGGACAAACTGATCAGCAGCGAATATTCGCAAGGCCGCTACATTAAGACTTGGTAATCCCCTGTGAAACAGACTGGGATGGTACGTGACCAAAGAGGTGCTGTTTTTATTGAATTCTCGGGTAATTCCCTACCTTGGAACCCCAGCCCTCTTCTATAGCTGTCCCCCGATGCTCAAATACCCGAACACGCCCCTCAATCAACATATAAAACCCAATAAAATCAATAATTTTATATTAGAACAAAATTAATTTTCAAACGAAAAGCAAAGACTTAACAATATAATTTAAACCTGCGTTATGCAAGAACCAAATCTGCCTATTGCAGGCCTTTCGTTAGGCATGAAATTATATCTTAACTATTAATTAATCCAGACCATAATCAATTCTCGATGTTATTGCTAGCCTGCGATATTACTGGATTTCGGGTTTAATTTGCTGCCTAACATTCATTCATGATTTGGGGATCACGGTGGCTAAGTGGATAAGGCGCTGGTTCGCTAGCCTGGAGGTTGAGTGTTCGATCCCTGCATTGGCCGAGAAAGTTCATCTCGATTTTCCGGCGTGATTTCCCCTTGTCAGTAATGCAGAAGGAGGGCCTGACAAGGACAGCTGCCTAGTCGTTCGGATGGGACGAAAAACCGAGGTCCCGTGTACAAATTGGAGTGCACGTAAAAGATCCCTTGGCAGTTGGAATTCGATATAAGAGTAGGCCGTAGCGCCGCTGCCCGGGCAAAATTTCCCTCATTGCACAATGTGGCGTATGCCCGTCTTCAATTAGCCCAGGTACGGTGCTTAAGCGTAGGACGTTAAACCCCATTTCATTCATTCATTCATTCATGATTTAATCATGAAATGGATAATCGAGGCTATCTATGTTTTATCGTACCGACTTTAATAATGATGATCGAGGCTAGATCGAAAATTCAATCGCTAAATTTGAAGTTCACATCAGGGCAGTATGTAGGATTTTAAAAGTTGGGGTGTCGCAGGGTGGTTGGGGCGCCAATATAATGCCCGAGTTACTGAGTGAGGAGCGTCGATCGCGTAGCAGCGGGGTTGGGGGTCATTCTGGGGGTTTGACAGACCCTTTCTCCGAACCTTTTAAAAATTAGACTGCCTCAAACGCGTTTTCCACGCCCTTGGAACCGCAATCAATATCGGCAAGTGATCCCGTGTTAAACACACCACAATTAGAAACGTCTTGACCTCTAAACTAGAACATCAACCAGGCCATGTGCATAGGGCGACCAGAACGACAATCTCTACTAATGTCGTTTGGTGGCGGCGCCCCCAAAGACCGATAAAGCCCTATCAAATGTGGATAGTGCGACCATTATAACGAACCCTTTTAATGTCATGTGGTGGGGCGGAAAACTTTGAAAATTAACGCTGCTGGAAACATGCTTTTGTATATTTTATGGTCGTTTTTTTCAGGGGCGGCAGATTTTTTAGGAGAGGCAGTTGCTGTTAGTGCCTCCGCTCCTTTAATTGGATCCGCGTTCACATAGTTGATATAACAGTGATTGGATCATGTGCCCACTGGCGTGTGGGCACCCTTAAAACCGATAAATCAGTGCCTGAAGAGAGAGAGAGAGAGAGAGAGAGAGGGGGGCGGGGAGAGAGAGAGAGAGAGAGAGAGAGAGAGAGAGAGAGAAACGGGGTTTAGCGTCCACTCGACACAAACTTGGTCATTTCGTGACTAACACATGGTTTCATTTTATTTCAATAATTCGCTTGCGCGTAGGGGTCTTTAGCAGTTGGAGGACACCGGAGGACCCTGGAAACCCCACGAGGTCGGACAGGCGACCCTACTCCTTGCCACGTACAACCAGGGCTTCGAGACCACGCCAGTTGACTCAATGACAGGCTTTATGATACAGCACGCGCATTCAACCCCCCCCCCCTCCAGTGCCTTAAGAGCACCACCGTGGGATCATAATCACGCGTATTATTTTATAAGGTTGTCAATTTGACTGGAATTTTCAGCAAATTCCCTTTACATTATCTAGTTTTTAACTATTATAGTGAGAACTCTTTACCTCATCTCCCATAATGTATCTTTAATGTAGAAAAGTACTGAATGGAAATTGTGGTATAGATTACACCCGATTACACATAGAATACTATGATAGGAAGGATCCAACGAATTAATTCGGAAACTTGTAACATGCACAGAGCTGTTTACTTCACTGATCGTGACGTCTATCTGAATCAAGACCTAGTTAATAAACTTCCTGAAACATATTCCATCCTGTTTGTAACAAGACATACTATTGGTTGATATATGTAACAATATACGTCGTTATACAATACCGCATTCCACGTCACACCTCGTGTTTAAAACCAAGGTCATTTCATTTTCCTTAATTTCAAATAAAATGAAACGGGGTTTATTAATGTCCTTCTTTTCTGTACCGATCGGGACAACGAAGCCAAATATATGCTATACAGCTTGCTATTCAGAACTGTTTTGTCCGGATAGCTGTTCGGATGGGACGAAAAACCGAGGCCCCGTATAAACAGTGGCGTGTACGAAAAATAACCCTTGGCAGTTGGAATTTGATATTAGACTAGGCCGTAGCACGGCTGTCCTGAAACAGTTCTCCTCAAAGCATATTATGGCATACATGTATGCCCGTCTTCATTATCCTAGTTGGAGCATAACAGTAGGACGTTAAACCCAATTTCATTTCATTTCATAGACATACCGTCGTTTAAATGGATAGCATCGGAAGTTTAAGGAATATTTTTAATTACAATCTCTTATCTATATTACTTTCCTATTAATTATCAAATCATAAATTTTCTCCCAGTGTTTTCCTCTCTCTCTCTCCCTCTCTCCCAGCCGAATTTCAAGAAACCAAGAGGTTTTATATATCAATCGTTAGTATCATTATGAGTAGTTGTTCGAATACGACGAATAGCCGAGGTCCCGTGTACAAATTAGAGTGCACGTAAAAGATCCATTGACATTTGGAATTCAATGTAAGAGTAGGCCGTAGCGCCACTGCCAGGGCAAAATCTCCTGGCATTTGGAATTCAATGTACGAGTAGGCCGTAGCGCCACTACCTGGGCCAAATCTCCATCACGGTACGTTATTTGACAATGGCGTTTGCTTTCGTAATGAGTCAATTCCTCACCAAGGACTTAATCCGACGAACAGTAGGAAGTTAAACCCCATTTCATTTTATTTCATTTTCATTTCTATTATCATGAAAAACGAGTCTTCTGAAATATAATATAGGCCTACGTACAGGGATAGAACGGAAATATTTTATATCGTGATTTTACTTGAATCATAAATTCCCTTTCAATCTCAACCAGGAAGTTGATCAGGAAGAAGATAAATTGATATAATTGCATAAACCATTGTTGTATTCTAGTTTTTACCTGGGCAGGTTTAGTGCACGTTTAATTGTTAAAGTTAACAGTGATTGATAATATAAAAAATAACTTCCTTCTTGGTTATAAATGTTGACTGGATTACAGCCAACACATTCTGAACAATTTTTTTTACCAACGTCTAAATGTACTAAATAGGGGCTGGTTGATTTAAATAATATTTATTCAAATAAGGTAGGTAATTGTCAAAAAGTAAGGAGTCAAAAACAAGTCAGGGGTTTATTTTAATTTGTTTCCTTATTAAATACATTTACTACAAATACAATTATAATATACATCTTCACATACAGAATACATTTAACAGTACGGTATTTTATATTGTATATTTACTATTAATCCTGCATGTAAGTAAATTAATAGTTTGTGTCATATTCAGTGCTATCATAAGGCTGTCATTGAGTCAAGTTGTTTCAAGAAAAAGAATTAAATGACATTAAAACTGAAGAGCAGAAAGGGATGTTTATTTGTTTTAAAGAGGATTTTATACCAAGTCTAACTTTAATACGTAATTTATCCACGTTACTGCATGGTTAACACTAAATGTATGTGACAAGGAGTAGGGTCGCCTGTCCAACCTCGTGGGTTTTCTCCGGATCCTCCGGTTCCCTCCCACTGCTAAAGACCCCTACGCACAAGCGAATTACTGAAATAAAATTAACCGATATGTTAATCCCGAAATGACCTAGTTTGTGTCGAGTGGACGTTAAACCCAATTTCTCTCTATATATATGTGTCAATGAGGGCACTTATGTTTCTTTTAATTGACATTTGCAAGATATACACACTAGCCAGGGGTCTATAAGAAGGGAAAGGCCTGCAGGCATGACGTGTATTGTCCATATCTAACAATCTCTCATCTATCTTATTGAGCTGTGAATATCGTACGTGTAAAGCTCCTTTTGTTTCAAATAAATCTTTTAATCCTTTCAATACACCGCAGCAAACTATTGACAATATCTTGTTTAATACGAGGCCTCTAGGGTTTGATTATTGCTCAATGATAAATGACGACAAACCATGATAAGTAATGTCATTGTTACATATTTCCTTATTCCCAGCGGCACAAAATAAGCCATTGTCTTTGTAAATAATCACCGTGACATTTCCCCGAGGGTAGTTCTAACAAGTAAATTTACACCGGGAAGAAGTGGGTGTCCTTTCAAACTTATGAGTGCTTTAAAATGTTGAAGCGTAGCGTGATGGGCTTTTGTATGAAACTAAAACAGAGAGAGAGAGAATGAGAGATAGAGAAAGAGAGAGAGAGATGGGGTTTAACGCCCACTTGACACAAACTAGATCATTTCGGGACTAACATATAGACCGGAAAATATTAAGCACATCCAGCATTTAAACAATAAGACACACCTGACATTTAAACAGTAAGACACACCTGGCATTTAAACAGTAAGACACACCTGACATTTAAAAAGTAAGAACACCTGTCATTTAAACAGTAAGACACACCTGACATTTAAAAAGTAAATGGTGGGGTTTAACGTCCCTCGACGCAAACTAGGCCATTTCGAGACTAACATATGGTTCAATTTCATATGGGAGGAAAACGGAGAACCCAGAGAAACCCACGAGGTTGGGCACGCGATCCTACATCTTGTTACGTACAACCATGGAATCGAAACCACGCCAGTTGACTCAATGACAGACTTTATGATACAGCGTGTAAACCTTTCGGCCACTCAACCCGCAACTAAAACCTTGGCATTCCACATCCGTGTTGGTATCTTTATTTATTTTTTAAGCGTGAATATACTATTACCTTGAAGTATCCCATTCTCAAACACACATGAGTGTTCGGGACTTATTAATCTGATGGGGATGGAGAGGATGGTCCGTAATTTCTTTATTTTTACCCAGCACCCAGTTCAATGGATAATGCTACTATCAACGCTGGATTAACCATGCTGGGGGCCCTGTGACCTGTAACATGTGGGGGCCACTCATCACGGCGAGCGCCAAAGGCGCGATGCCTAGTAATGGAGGGCTGGGGAGTTTCCCCCCTGGAAATTTTCAGAAATTGGAGGCCGGAAACGTGATTTCCTCACATTTCAGGCACTTGTGTGAAGCCATATAGAAGTACCTCCCGCAGAAAAAAAAATAATTCTGCCACACAATTAACGCATTCTGGCGTTATTTCAGTCGACCAATCCATGCGAGTGCTATGAAATGATGACATTTCTAGAGGAGGGGGCTGCACGCAACTGACAGTGGGAACGTACATTAGAATTAGAGAGAAATGCCACGATTGCCCTAATTTCTGTAACCGCCCTGCCCACGCACTCCTGTCTACTCTTCCAAATAAGGATACGCGTGGAATTCAACTAACTAACCGTCATTAAATTTTCATTCTCTTGTATTTCTCAGGCCTGTCACCAACTCTTAGTTTCAATACCCTGGAACCTTGGCTTTTAATTAAGATAAATGAGTAAATGTCAATACTAAACATCAAAATATAGGCCCGAGGGCGGTAATAGTGACATCTTAATATATCCATTTATCATAGTTAATACAAAAACTATGGACACTTATTATAGTATATGTAGATTATTACATATGGGTTGTGCAATGTATATACTACAAGCAGGAAGTAACCCCCCCCCCCCCTTTTCTTTCTTCTGTTAAATTTTACCACCACTAAATAGCTTTAACATGTATCTCATATACTTAATATAATAGCTATAAATGCGTGTTTTATTCTTCCACAGATTACTAGTCGGAGCAGAAAAGTAGAACGTTAAACCCTGTTTCATTTCATTTCCACAAGTGTACATTATACAAAAATGAGAACTACATCCAGAGAGAGAGAGGGATAGAGAGAGAGAGAGAGAGAGAGAGAGAGAGAGAGAGAGAGAGAGACTTACATATGGTTCAATATAATTTCAAGAGAGGGAAGGTTTAACGTCCCCTCAACACAATGTAGATCATTTCGGGACTAACACGTCGTTCAATTTTATTTGAATATTTCCTTTGCGCGGAAGGGGTCTTTAGCAGTTGGAGTAAACCGGAGGAAATCCACGAGGTTAGACAGGTGACCCTACTCTTTGTCACCTACATTCAGTGTTAACCATAGTAACGTGGATAAATTACATATTTAACTTTAAAAAGTTATACTTGGTATAATACCCTCTCTATACAAATACACATCCCTCCCTTCTCTCAAGTTTTAATATCATTTAATACTTTTTCTTTAAAAATTAAAATCCGCCTTACACTCTTTTTTTAACCAATATACTATACTATGACGACTACATATACAAATACGAAGAACAATCTTTTTTTCAGGGGGGGGGGGGTGCATTTACTTGATATGAAAGATTATAAAGAGAAACGAAGTCGAAACATCACTCGGTAATTAAAGTAATTTTGTCTTGTGTAAACGGCACTCTGTCTATAAACATCTAATAAGGTATGCGATGGATTTAACCAAAACAGCACCCAGAAGTCAAAATGACATACGATCCGAGGCGGTCACGGGTTCATTCCTGGTTTTTGCCGAGAAAGTTTATTGAGATTTGTCACTAATTCTTTTCAGAAAACCGCAATTGCCAAAAAAAAAACCACACACAAAAATATGTTCAGAATGAGGAACATTTTTCGTGTTTGTAGCCCTGGGGCCGGTTGCTCAAAGCTCCGTTATCTTTAACGATCCGTTAACTTTAACGGAGAGAACGATCGTTGCTGGAAATAAAGGCCCTGAACATTCTGTAATGCAAATTTTTACTACAGATTTATGCTAATATAAAAAATAAAGTGTTCTATAGTGTTTTCTGTAGTAAATTTAACGGAAAGTTAACAAACAACACATTACCAAGATATGTCCGTTAAAGTTAACGGATCGTTAAAGATAACGAAGCTTTGAGCAACTGGCCCCAGGTGACTATCGACGCCGCAAGAATCACTCCAGGACACTGATAATAAATCGACATCAGCACCAGTTACCGGACGTGGATGAATGTCAGAGACGCGGTTGTTATATTTTCCTTTTCTTATTTGAAGCGTTGCGCTTGTCGCCATCAGCGGGTTTTTCGGGGGACATTCGGCTTCCCCATATTCATAAAAGTCCTACGCCTATGTTCGCACATGTTCCCATTTCTTAATTTCTTAATAGAATATCTCAACTAGCTTAGTTTTATTATTGCCGAGCTGTCTTCTACGTCATCAACAACCTTGCTGTATCGACAATATACGGCAATACTACATAAACCTCGATACCACCAAGTCCATATATGGTCATACTTCTTCTTCTCTTGGGAGTTTGACGTCCACTTCCACCTAGGGTGATGTCACAGACAAGATCATACTTCAGAGATCAATATCTATATATAGTGCTTGTCCATATTTAGATAAGATGATATATCCCGAGCTCCGTTTTCCGAGAAAAAGATATCAACACCTGTATATACTATCAATAATAAAAATGTATATTTAAAGATATGACTATATATGTTCTTATGAATCTTAGTCTATGTATAGTATATAGATGTTTTATATATACTGTACTTCTATTATCAACGATAGATTTCACCTGTAATATATTGATTCAATATAATGACCATATATGTATTAATATCTGAAGACGCCTATAGAGGGCAGACAGCTATAGCTTATATGACTTAATGTATGTCGGAATGAAGTAAAGTGGAGAATCTTTTACCTGGACGTATTTTTTAATTTTTCATATGCATTTATCTACCGTAAACAAAGAAGTACTTGTATTTTATCTACTTCAATATACATAGATATATATACATGTATATTGCACTGTTTGTTTACGACACGGCTAAACATATTCTCAATACATCGACTTTTAATTGTGATTATACTTGAACAATGGAGAAAATTTTATTATTCCTTAACACATAAAACCAATCGCATTGCTCAATGTCCAGTGGATTTGAATGCCATAAAGCCAATGATTATGTAACATGAAAAATTACAAAAATAAATTTTTTACAGGTTTCGACCGATGAGCATGTATACAATCTATAAGCGTCTATACACGCTTGGAGAGAGAGAGAGAAAGAGAGAGAAATGGGGTTTAACGTCCACTCGACACAAACAAGGTCATTTTTGGACTTACGTATGGTTTTCAATTTTTATTTTAACAATTCGCTTGCGCGTAGGGGTCTTTAGCAGTGGGAGGAAACCGGAGTGCCCGGAGGAAACCCACGAGAAGGCGCCCCTATCTCCATGTCACATACGCTAACACTAGGGCTCGAAACCACAGCCGCAACCCAGAGGTGACTGGCCAGCTAGAGGTTGAAGCGCGGCACTCTAGACAACTTATAGGCCATCCCAACCCTCCATACACGCTTGGAAATGTAAAAGTAGAGGGCGCATGGGTGTTCAATCGATCGAATATCAACCTGATTAAAAAAACAGGTCCCTTTTTACAGTTCAAAATTTCGTTATACTTATCTTTACTACACTAGGATCTGGAAGAGTTGTTATCATTGACGTGTCCTGAATGATGTGACGGATTGGCCAATGAAACGATCTGTTACGGCGACTTCTTGACCTTTTAATGCACGAAACTGTGGGTAAACTCAGTACTAGAAACGCCAACGCTGATTGATTAATCAATGTCTGACGTCATAGGGTCAAAAACGCCTGTTTGAATGGCATGTTCATTTGAATACTGGAACCAAGGGTTCGGTGGATCTTTCAAAGACCAGTGTCTAATAATCGTTCGGAAGGAACAAAAAATGAATGAATTAAACTGGATTTAACGTCCTACTTTTCTGCCGCAACAGGGTTAATGCGTATTGCAGTATATAACCATGAGTGAAAACAGCATGGTCAAGGGTTCTTTTAGGTACACACGAAGGTATACGCTGGACCTCGTTTTTAAACACTTTGGTGTGCACATCCATGTCTTAAGACCATCTCCAGATTTGGCCAAAGGTCACCAGATGAAAACAGGGCTGGCGCTAACTCCAACCATAACCCTGGACGTAGCCTTAACCCTAACCCAAACCCTAACCCACAATCTCGTCAACAATCACGTGCATTAACCTAATTCAGCGACCTTGACGAAATCTTGAGGTGGCCTTTAGAAATAAATCTAGCTGATTGTGTCTACGCCTTTTTATAAAGACAGTTATTCACATTCTAAAGGTGAAGCCATATGCATACAGTAGGCCTACATTCAGTATATATTATGTTCAATTTTCAATTTATAGTCAAATGATTCTATAGGGTCGCTGTGCAGACATTTTTTTCGTAGGTGATTTCCCTAATTCACGTCTGTTTAAGGGGGTTAGATGGCCGAATGAAAATAAATAAAATGGGGTTTAACGTCCTACTGCTCTGCTCCTAAACTGGGCTACTGAAGGGCATACACCATACAGTGTGCCATGACGGGAATTTTGCCCGGGCAGCGGCGCTACGACCTTTCTCTTATATGGAATTCCAACTGCCAAGGGATGTTTTATGTGCACGACTAGACAGCTGTCCTTGTCAGGTCCTCCGTCCTGCATCACTGACAAGGGGAAACCACGCCTGAAAATCTGGATGAAATTTCTTGGTCAATGCAGGGATCGATGTGTGTATGATAGATGACGTGATGTAGGGTGCCATAGTCTGTCGAGGTTTGCCGAATGGCCCGTGTGCCTATGAATGATGTAAAACGGGTTAGACCCACATCACAAAATAGAATATTATAGCACACCATTTTTTTTAATATGGCGGCCACTCAGGACAGCGATATAGTTTGTGTGCAAAATGAGATAACGATTGTAATATATTTTTTCACAGGATCTGGTCAGGGATCAACTCGACCCGACATCGTACTAAATGATGGTCTCAAAACTCGCATAGTTTTAAAAGTATTATCTGTTAGTGTTTTTAAAAGATCCTCTCATAAAATGCCGAAATCTTTGGGATGGAGGTGGGGGGGGGGGCGATTCCATGTGTTAATTTGTTTTGCTAAAGTGTACATACTATGTCAAGTCCAAGATTCTCGACAGGTAAGTAAAGCAAAAATCAACGAATCGAAAATCAATTATCGAAAATCATTAATGGAAATAACACATTAATCAATCATATTCACATTTAATTTTTACCTAATAAAAAAAACCGTTGAGTTCTTTTAAATGCGCCAAGGGCGTCTAAATCATCATCAATCAATTTTGTGCAGTTGTAAAGAAAAATTTCTTCAGATTGAATTGAATTCGACGCGATATAATCGGTCTAGCCGAGTTCCTGAACACCTCCAACCAAACAAAAGATAGTTTTAATGCCTTTTCGAATTTATTAAATGGAATAAAATGAAACGGGGTTTACCGGCCTTACTTTTCTGCCGAACTTGATCAATGAAGACGGCCATACGCCATACAGTGTACTGTGATGGAAATATTGCCCGGACAGTGGCACTAATAACTATGGCTATGGCCTACTCTTAATACTTATATCAATTTCCAACTGTCCGGGGATATTTTACGTGCACGCCAATGTGTACACGTGACCTCGGTTTTTCGTCCCATCCGAACGACTAAGCAGCTGTCCTTGTCATGCCCTCCGTCCTGCATCACTGACACAGGTAAACCACTCAGGGATCGAGCAAACGACCTCTAGGCTTGCGAGCTAGCGTCTTACCCACTTAGCCACCGTGACTCTCTTCCTGGCTTGACAGGTCCAGAAAAAATTAGCCTTATTTTAACTACTAGATGTTTAAATGTCCTACATTTTGTGTAAATTATCCATTACAATCTATCTTACTTGTCCAGAGGGTTCGAAAATATGTTTAAATCCAAGTTGCAATAAGTGTTTACGTAAAGCTTTTCAAACAGTGTTACGGCATATTATATTTGAATTTTTCCAATTTTGTATCATTTATTAATTGGAATATTGTAAAATAGTACAAATTGTTGACCAAAGATTGGGACATATTATTGATTATTCAGTTACAACAAGAGTGGTATTGGGGCTTTAAATGAAACCAGAATAAATATTTCTCCCAATTCTAGAAGCACACGTTCGTGTTTTCAACTAAAATCGTTGATTTAGGACTTAAATGTGGGTCAATTAGTTCGTGTCTATTCTCAAGTTGAGCTAATTGTAGACTTTATTATGTTTTTAACGATGTTGATAAGACTGATGATTGCGACCGGCGGTCAACACTTTCGCTCTTCTTCATTACCCCAATTGATGCAGAAAAGTGGGACGTAAAACCCCATTTCATTGGGACCCGCTGGCTACCGACAGCCATCCATAATAATATATAGTTATAAGAGATGTTGTTAGTTTGGAGATAGTAATTATAGAAGAACGGAGGTTATTTATATATAGATATAAGAGTTCTATTAGACGACATGTTGTTAATTTAGAGAGGATTAAACCACAGAAGAATAACAGTAGCGTGGAACAGATGTTATCATTGCGTCATAATAATTGGCATCGAATAAACAATCTCATAATGAAGATCACTGCTAATTAAAGATACATTAGTTAAGAGTTTAATAAAGAGTTGGCCATTCTTGCTATAATAGTTCGAAAATAGATAATGTAAATGAATAATTTGAAAAAAAATGTCATTCAAATTACTGTATTGCGAGTGAAGATATTGGCCTAAGAAGGTGCACCCGATCCGCCTATTATTAGCCTGCTACTAGCAGAGAGTTATTAGTCATTTTTAGATGCTAGTAGCAGTCACAAGGGCTCCCTCTGCGCCTTTGGGGGCAGTTGTTAGCCGCTACAGTAACAGCTAACAGGGGCAGCCTTTGTTATCTACTATAGTAGCAACTAACAAGGGCCGTATTATAGTTTTATTTTCTCAATAAATGTAGTCCATATCGGGACATGGAAACTACATAATTTTATTTCAATTTTCTGGTTATTGCAGGCGGAATGCCGACTTTAATAAATAACCAAATTACCTGTCGATCTCAGTTACTATATATCCATATTATACGACGGCCAAAATATATATGAATAATACTAAAATAAGGATTATAGTTTGGATTTTACTTTGTAGATTATCTTAGCCCTATCTTACTTATAGCAGGAAACTTTATGCATATTATTATTTTATAAACATTTAATTTCCTCCCAGAGGCCCTTAATATTCAGTCGGTTAGCCTACTCCGTAATTTACATCTAAGCCAAGTTTAATTGACTACAATCTGTTGTATTCAGTTCAATCCACAACTTTCAAATGACAATCTGTGAAAATCTGATTGGTTTAAGTTATTGTACATGTAGTTACACTTGTGTAGGTCTAATTTCGGCAATTATTGTAACAAACACTGTAGGCCTATTGCATCCACTAATAATTGTGACGAACAAGTCTGATTCGCTTTTTAATCCAGTATTTTATAATTTGCTCCCTTTGTTTTGGTACAATAAAATATAATCTTATCTATCAACTCCAATCGTATTTCTGACAAATGTATAGCAATAATGCCAATAATGATTTGTATTAATTAAATAAAAAAATAACCAACAACGTATTTTTTCATTTCTCTTTAATTGTAGGCCCTATATCGAACGTTATAGTGTTATTCGTAATATTTCTTTTCAGTCCTTAAATATGAAAACATTTGTTAGACATGTAAATTCATCAAATCAAAAGTTCTAGAAAGATTTGGAATGTCCTGATTCTGTAACAAATGTAAATTTATATTTTATTTCGGTCATTTTTGAAAATAGTGAGTTAATAGGGACTAGCCCTGGTCTAGATTCCGATTTGACTTTTGATGGGGGTATTAAATCGCGACTCTAACAGATGCTTCATCTTGCCAATTATTTATATCGAACGCACCTAAGTCAATTTATAATGTCATGTAATTAATTATTATCTTTAATCCAGTCAAAACCTGGAACTATTTTGCGACGTGGTTCCATTACGAGCGGTGGTCTGGTTATGAGATGCGTTTACCCGAATAATTCACTTTCAGGATCTCATTATTCTGTTACCGATTTAATAATTATATAAATTTTAAGAAAAAAAAACTGTTTAGAATTATCTTATTTAAAGAAGAAAAGGTGTAATGAGTCGAATGTCTTGTCAACACAAATCTGAAATTAATTTGTCTATATCGTTAGATAAATTTATCGTCTCAAGGAATAACGATGAGGCTGAAAGTTTTGAAATTGAATCAATCGGGTTGAACCTTAAAAAAAAATAAAAACCGCGCTCCATGTCGCCATCCGCCTAACCTTTATGCTTTTATAAAGTTAAAGAACACGTTGATTTGTTTCACAACCTATACAGTACCCAAACCAGTAAGTATTTCATAATATTTTATTAAATTTTGCCATAGGCATACATTAACATAGCCTACTTCCTCAAACATCGCCAGATGCGGTTAATATTAGACCAATTTCTGATTCCATGCACAGGAATCTGACCTAGTTTTTTTTTTATCCGTATACACAATTTAATGGCTTGCTGGAAACAAAACGAGTTGAAGCGAGAGCAGGTAAAATCGAGGCCTCGACAGTGTCTAAGCTTATGCATGTGTATCCTATATAAATATCAGATTCCTGTGTTTCATGCTACAAATAATCTTGCCCCCCCCCCCCCCCCCCCCCCCCCGCTGACAAAAAGTTGTCAACCATATCATGGCTACGGGCCTGAAAATAGATTAATTTAATATGGAAACAGGAGGAAAGCAAAAAGACTATTGCGGCTTTAGTACTGTATAAATACTAGTCGTGGCCTCAGTGTGTCGAGGTTTAATCCTGGTGTCGGCCAATAAATTGACCCAGTGATAAGCTCCTGCACTTTTTCCAATTTAAAATTGTCAGTGGTGCAGGAAACAGTCTAGCCTTGCAAGGAACAGTGTTTGCTCGAGTCATTCAGTAGTTCCTTTCAATACGGTCTCTCACGAACAAAGTCTTCTGTCAATTCCTGTCCATCCTGTTTATTATTAGGCTGCAATATAAAAACGCAGTGGATATTTTGCCGGATCCGGTTTCACATTTTTATGTCTATTTTACCGTGAATTCTCTTGCACATGTGCAGTTCTCTGATCCGTGGACTTAGCAGTTTTCGCTTTGGCAATGATGCCTAACCCTAACCCATGACCCTACCCCTAACCCTAACCCTAACCACCATTCATTCTTTGTCGAACATTACTACTTTCTCCGTTTCTTATAAAGGAACGAAATAGCCATACTTGGATTTCTACGGTAGAACCCAGAGAATTAGTTTTAAAATAAAATAAAATAATAAATGTAAATTGTAGAAAAGCATTTAGAATATTGTTCTATTTTGGTCAAGGGCTCATTTCTGTGGATTTGGGGTTTTAATTTGAAAGACGAAGTTACCGTTCTTGTGGAATATATCAAGAATCACACAACTTCGCATGTCGAACGGATCAGAGAACTGCGCATGTGCAAGAGAATTCACGGTAAAATAGTCATAAAAATGTGAAATCGGATCCGGCAAAGTATCCACTTTGATATAAAAATACAGCTCTTACTATAGATTACGTAAAACCTCTCTTGGAATCCTTTCCTTCAATTTTTTCCCTAAGGTACATTTTTGTTTGCCAAAAGGAATCATTTTCTGCCACATTTGATACATAATAATATATACTGACAATAATCCATCACCATTTTCATGTGTTTTGAATCGCAAAATCCTATTTAAAAATAGTATTATAAACTTGTCAGATGTAGTGAGACTGAGAATTACGGTCAGTATTTTCTTATTGAAGCTTCATATGGACGAACTGGAATGGGCAAAATTTCCCTTGTAGCACACTGCATGGCGTGGGCCCGTCTTCATTAGCCTAGTTGGAGATGAACAGTTTGATGTTAAAACCCTAATGTTTTTTCATTTCATTTCTGTCTTCATTAGCCAGAATAATCTTTTTTGGAATTTAATTCTGAAGAATCTTTTTATTGTTTCCTATAGCGGGATTAAATGCCGAAAGTATAACATTAAACCCCATTTTATTTCTTTAGTATAAATTGTCCAATCAGTCTATCTATCTATCCATGACATGCTTTTCTGCCTTTTTAGACATGAATGTGAAAACAGACGATCAAACGAAGGGAGGAGGCTGGTTTGCTACATAAGCTTACTTTATATATAAAAAAGAAATGCAGTCCCACAGACCCAATAAATATTCCTAAGTACTTCATTAAAAAGAAAGGTAACTTCTATGTTCATTTTGCAGATTTAATTTTTAAACAAATTAACTGCCACCCAGATTTTTTCCATAGAAAAATCTAAGCTTAATGTTACTGCACCAAATTATTAGTAGAGTATAGATTATCAGTACAAATTTACCTGCGTGCAAAGACATTTGATTTATGTTATTGCACGTTCAGACGTTGACATTGAACTGAATTTAATATCTTCTCGGCGCAAAGGCAAGTTAAATAAACCAGTTTAATAACTGAACCTGTCCTGTAGGCCTACCCGTCTTGAAAACGGTAACTCCAGCTTGCATTGGGCATGCACAGTAGGCTATAATATTCCTTGCAAAATAGCGACATGTGCCCTTGTGTAATGAACTCTAACCTTAACCGATGATGTAACAATAGTTAAACATGTTTCACAGTTTGACTTCATTTTCAAATTTTTGTCCCCGAAGAAAGCAGGGGACTATTAAAATGGGTTCGTCCGTCTGTCCGTCTGTCACACTTTTTGGGACACAATAACTCTCGTTCTAATTGAGCTAGAATGTTCAAACTTAGTGTAGGTGTTTATTATACCTTGATGGAGTTCAATGATAAGCATTTTCCGCTTAGGGTAGGCAGAGATAAGCAATTTGATTGGTTGATGCTTTGGGACACGATAACTTTATTTCTAATTAAGTGAGAGTGATGAAACTGTATAGTTTCATTACATCAATCAATACCTTGACTAAGTTTGATAATGAGCATTTTCTGCTCGGGGTAAGCAGAGCGATAAGCAATTTGATTGGTCGAGACTTTAGAACTGAATAACTCTCATTCTAATTGAGTTAGAATGTTCAAACTTAGTGTGAGTGTTTATTAGGTCAGTGTCTTGATGGAATTTGAAGATGAGCATTTTCTGCTTAGTTTAAGCAAAATCAAGCAATTTGATTGGTTGATGCTTTGGGGCACAATAACTTTAATTCTAATTAAGTGAAATAAAGAAACTTGGTGTGTAGTTTCATTACATCAATACCTTGACTGAGTTTGATAATGAGCATGTTCTGCTCTTGGTAAGATGGCTGATAAGCAATTTGATTGGTCGAGATTATGGAACACAATAACTCTCATTCTAATTGAGTTAGAATGTTCACACTTGGCATAGATGTCTATTAGGTGAATACCTTGATGGGGTTCGAAGGTGAGCATTTTCTGCTTAGGGTAAGCAGAGATAAGCAATTTGATTGGTTGATGCTTATAAAGTTCTGATTAAGTGAGAGTGAGGACACTTGGTGTATAGCTTTAGCTTTATTACACCGATATATTGACCAAGTTCGATAATCAACTTTTTCTGATGAGGGTAAGCAGAACGATAAACAATCTGATTGGTTGATGCTTTGGGGCACGATAATTTTAGTTGTAATGAAGTGATAGCAATGTAACTCAGAGTATAGATTCATTTTATCATTACCTTGACTAAGTTCAATGGTGCAAATTTTCTGCTAAGGCTAAGCACCTTTATTGGTCAAGACTTTGGAACATAACTCTGATTTTAATTGTGGTAGAATTTTGAACTTAATGTAGATGATCATTAGGCGAATGTCTTGACTTAGTCAATAATTAATATTTTGAGCTAAAGCTAATATTTTGAAAAAAATAAATGTTCGATTAATTAATATGTGTCATCTTATTATTTTGGGATTTCGGGGGGGGGGGGGACCATCAGCCTCACTGTTGGCTTGTTTTTTATACTTTCTTATTATGTGTAACATTTCCAACTTAATGGTTATCACTGTACAATATACCAATATACTTCATAAACAACCCTACATGTCAGAATTTATCACTTTGTTGACGCTCACTGCGTTCTGCATTTTTCAGTTTACCGGTTAACTGAAGTGCAACAATTTCCTCAAACCAATTTTATGGCCATTACAATTGATTAGCATATCTAGTTGGGAATCAAAATCCTGGAATAAAATATATATATCGAAAACTCTAACCGTTGCTAAGATGGTAGGACGCTGGCTCGCTAGCCTGGAGGTCAGGTGTTCGATCCCTGCATTGGCCATGAAAGTTCATCCAGATTTTCCGGCGTGGTTCCCCCTTGTCAGTGATGCAGGGCTGATGGCCTGACAATGACTGCTGTTCAGTCTTTTGGATGGGATGAAAAACAGAGGTCTCGTATACGCATTGGCATGTATGTAAAAGATCCCTTGACAGTTGGAATTAGATATAAGAGTAGGTCGCAATGTCACTGTCTGGGCAAAATTTCCCTCATAGCACACTGTATGGCGTTTGCCCTTTTCATTAGCCCAGTTCGGACAGAAAATCCCATTTCATTCTCCATTTAGACAAAACTAGAAACATTGGTATCCTTTTATAACTAATACTAATTTTGATCTCTTATAATATGTTTTAGTGTGATAGATATTTGGTTTTTAATCGGAGAAATTGGAGGAAAACCCTAAAGGAAAGAATTTCTGGTGAAGATGGGACCCACAAATTCTTCAATTCCCATTTGTAAGAGTTTGACGGAGAGTTTCAAATTTCAGGTAAATTGTACTTTATCTTCTATCTTATAATGTAAAACTGTGAGAAATGTATTACCTTCACCAAACAGTTTGTTCTTGAATTTAAAACATACCCATGGTGTCATCTCTTTGATGCTGTATTAAGTAAACTTTCCAATAAAATTGTCGGTTTTATTGCACACAATTCTGCTTCCAGATTTTGGAGAGCAATTTCTGCTTGGTTTGAACTAACATGATAAGACCATATGTTCACCTGCGCAGATCTAAGGAGGGACATAATGAGGGGAGGGACATAATATATATTGTCCCCCCCCCCCCATTTTTGTGTTACCATGCATCTCAAAATTCTATGCGATGGTCAGTGTTCCCCCCCCCCCACTTTTGAAGAGTGATCTGCGCCCATGCATATGTTAGAATTAGAGACAATGATTCCTCGAAAATATTTTGATGTCTCCAATCCGACATGTCAACAATTTGTTCTCAAATGGTATTAATAGATAATAGGTGTATATCTTAGCTTTGCATTGTTTTAACAGTACCTTGTCACAGGAGAAATTTCCAGCTGCATGTAAGGTCATGTGGTCTATATTCACTTCCACCTGTATTGTCATTTTTAGGTTTTCATGTCATTTATATTAATATTAGAGTCTTTGAGATAAACATCCTGGTCGATTTTCGGGGGATTTGTATATCATTATTTTAATTCATGCTGATCACATAATCCGGCCTACATGTTCTAGGCGCACTCCATAGTACATCAAAATCTCAATCAAGGGGAGTTCTTTTATTGCTCTCCTCGGTCCTTCGTAATCGTTGTTTTATTCTTCAAATAATCAACATTACATATGATTTTTTACATGTGTCATCATCTGTCCTTAAATTCCAGGAGAGCGATTTTCATTTTTTTTCCAATCCCAGGAGGTTTTTGGGGTTTTTTTTTAGCTCCCCATGATTTTTTAGACGTGAGCATAATGTGTTGGTTTGTGCACTGTATGTAACATAACTATATTATATCATTGTAGGGAATAATGAAATCTAGAGATCAGAATACCAGAAGGAAAATGGTGCAGTCGAAATTTCAAGATCTGTGGATTGAGCTTAATAAAATGCATTCTATAAATAGAGCCGTTGAATATACCATTCATTTACAGACAATTGATGATAATGTTACAACAAAGAACTTTTTTCTTTGGATCTTGTTATTTCATTAATACAAATTTTGAATGTATACATGTAACATTTTATTTTATATTTTGAAATATGGAAAAATTGTGATAATTGTTTATTTATTTTGAAATATCTAGACTGTGATATTTGTTTTAATTCATGCATATGTAACATAATCATTATTCAATAAACATTGTGAAATATTTGTTAGTTTCTATCAGCCAACATTAAACAATATGTTTATATTCAAAAGATCTCTGTTCCTGTCGATACTTGCGCATATCGGACTATAACTTCCGGAATTAAGGCCCCTGATCATAGAAAAAATCATGTTTTAGCCTTTCGATGCTAGAGGTCATAAAGACTTATTAGTTATAATACAAATGACTTAAAACTTATACACAGTGTTAGGGTTGAAAAGGGTGAGAAAGTTTCATGGAATTTTCAGCGTTGGGAATTTTAGACTTCCATCTATAGAAATTATTATTATTATTATAGTTTTATTCCAAATGGTAAAACTAAAAAGATAAATGTATGTAATGGGACTGTGTGCATCAGAAGACGTTTCGAGACGCATTTAGTCTCTGATTGGTACAACTCGTACAACAGTTAGAAACAGATTAACAAATGAACATGTTGAAAAGTTGGTCTGTATAAGATCTAATTTGAAATTAGCCATATGATTCCCGATTAATTATAGAATGTGTAACCTGTGTATGAATAATTTAACAGAACTACATGTATCTCATTATTAGTTATTAGATTATATATGACATATCAGATAATATGTTTGTATCCTTTAGTTATTAAAATATTACTGTCACTTGCAACTCATTAATAGCGACACAGGTTTCAAATTATGACACCAAATTCAAAATTCCCAGGGAATTTACCCTGTTTGAAAATTCCTGGGAATTTTGCAACCCTATGTAGTGTTATTGAGATGAAAAAATGCTATTGATTTTCAGTGATTTCCAAAAATTACTGGCAGAGGTGTATCCTTTGAACGCATTGAAAAATCATGTGGATTCTGATCTCTACAGGCTATTTACGTAATAGGTTGTTCCTTGATCAGTTTTTGTGTCATTTAGATGTTTCCACCTATGCAACAGACCACATGGACTGCTCGGAAGACTAAGTTGCTGTGGGCGCATGTTTAATTGCCAGGCAAGGTATCTTTTAATAAACTTGGCTGGGTGTAGACCAAGTTGCATGATTTGTTCTCAGGTTTCCCTACCCAACCAATAGCCTAGTGGGCTTTTTTGGGGGTTCTCCATAATGACTAACAGACATACATGTAACTAACTACCGGTAACATAGGTCGTACAAAAAGGTTGTGGAATATGCATTGGGAGAATTACAGAATGAAATAGGGTTTTACGTCCTACTTTTCTGCACCAGTTGGGAATAACGAAATATGGAAGGATAACAAAAAGCATTGGGGCTCTACGTACTGTTTTTCTGTACTACAACATGCATTGTGCTATGAGGTCAAGTTGTTTTTTCGGCGTGTTCCCCTTTGTCAGTGATGCAAGATGGAGGGCCTGACAGTAGTCTAGTTGTTCGGATGGGACTAAAACCAAGGTCCCTCTTACACATTGGTGTGCTCGTAAAAGATCCCCTGCCAGTTGGAAATCAATATAAGGGTATAATGGGCTGTAGGGCCAAATTTCCCTCCTAGCACACTGTATAGGGTGTTCCTGTCTTCATTAGCCAAGTTCTGCATCACTGAGGATTACTTGTTCTTTAATTGATTAGCTGGCATGATACAGTGAATTTCCTATAATGATATATCTATAACAAGGCGGGGGAGGGTCTAGAGTGCCGTGCTTCGACCTCTGGCCGGCCAACTCTGGCTAGAGGTTGTGGTTTCGAGCCCTGGTGTGAGCGTATGTGGCATGGATATAGGGGCGCCCTCTCAACCTCGTGGGTTTCCTTCGGGCACTCAAGTTTTCTCCCACTGCTAAAGACCCCTACGCGCAAGCGAATTCATGAAATAAAATTAAACCATATGTTAGACCTAGCTGTGTTGAGTGGACGTTAAACCCCATTTCTCTCTATATATAATAAGGCCACTGGAAGCAATTGTTGATTGAGTGGGCTACCATCCTAGGTCCTTAGGCGAGGGTAAGCCCAAAGCTCTTGTGGGTCTAGATCGTTGGAGATGCTTTCTGAGCGATTTCTGGCTAATAAAACTACATAGCAATGACGTGAAATTTAAGGTAACTACCTTACCATAAATCGCGTGATGCTGAAATTGACTAAAAAAATGCATAATAATACCTTTTGATATTGGCGCATATAGGTCTGCCACTTCCTGGATTATGGTCTCTGTTTGTACGAATTATCACATTTCACCCTGTAGAAGTAACAGGTTTTTTTTTATCGTTCAACAATATGTGGTCACAATTTTTACCCGATATTGACGAAACTTGAAATGTATATGTCCCAAAAATCTCGATGTAATACCCAGGTTAGATTTAAATATTAAAGCCATCTACAGATTTCGCCAAGGTAACGAGATGTAAACAGGGGAGAACACCAACCCTAACCCAAGTTCTAGCCCTTACCCTAACCTCCGGCAACAATCGCCTGCGATAGCCCTGATTACATCTCGTCACCTTGACGAATCTGCCGGTGGCTTTAATATTAAATCTGACCGTAAAACCCAGATTGCAGACCATCCAGCGGCTCGAATTTTTTATCCAATTTTGATAAAACTTAGAATGTATATTTATAATCCAAAGTTCTGGGTTCCTTTTGATTTTGGCGCGTATTGGATCGTAACTTTCTGGAATATGAGCCCCTGGTTGTACGAATTATCATTTAGCTTATGGACCCTCTGGAGGTCACAATTTGTATCTTATTTTAAAGAATGTTCAAATATATCACCGTTACACCATAATTATTTCCTCAAAATAGCCACTCCCCTTACGAAAATAAAAGCATGTATTTGTAATACCCATGTTGTGGACCATCTAGAGGTCTTAATTCTCGATTTAGATGAAACTTCAAACGAGTATCACTAGTTTTTGGGTGAGTTCAATTTCCGTGCCTTTTACACGAATAGTTTATTTGTTGACCTTTCACGATGAAACATAAACTGTGTGCTAAGGAACAAAAGTTCTTGGATGAATTGACTTTGGTAGCACCAGACCTTACATTCTTGAGCTATAACCCCTGCTTTTCACGCAAAACTGAAATAAGTACGGATTTTATAGACCCTCCGGGGCGGCTGCCATTATTGTCCCATTCTGTTGAAACTTACATATGTTAAGGATCAAAAGATCTTTGATGAGAGGATAAGCCGTATTGACTTTACCTCTTCCCTATCCATGTGGGTATAGCTTGCTTGACAATCACTTGTTCTAACTGGTCACAACTGATAGCAGTGAATTATTTGATAGATATAGGACACGAGGAAAGAATACAAATAAAAATCTTATCTCATCGCTTTTCTAATTACATAATATGTCATCGATACAACGGACGTTAGATGGACTTGAAATAAAGACAGTAGGTCTCTTAACCAAGAGATCAGTATAGAACATGGCAGGGTTTTCTTCTTCTGAAATTCTCCGTTCTAAAGTCTCATTTCTACCCCACTTGTTAAATCAAGCCTCTTGTTTTTGTATTGAAAAGTTACGTGCGTGCAATAACCTGGAGAAAAGAGTACTAGCGGTCAAATTGTTGGTGTTGGGGCGGGAGGGAGCTAGTTTGTGCGGATTTTCTATACCGATCTAAACCATGGGCGTAAATACATGTTACCGCATAGGGTGTGGGGCGATTATATAATAGCCTTTATAAATCAATTGTCTGCTACAACTATTTCATTTTGTGAGAATTTTCCATACGGATCGATCTGTACTTGACATATTACTGTTCTTAGTGAAACTATTCAAATGTCGGCCATCGTAACCTTTTCCTGGAGGGGCGCCCATAATGACGTGATTGGTGGGGCGCATTATAATGACAATATATGATTCTTGGGGTGGCCCCATAATGCATAATGCCGAGTAAGATGGGTTGGGGCGCCCAAAAGAAGACGAATTTCATTTTATTTTAAGCTGCCCTTGCTATAATGAATTGCGTCACCAATTTATCAAACGATACTTTTTACGAAATCCTAATATATGTAAACTATTTTTTTTTATTAAGTACAACTTCAACATCCGAAAAACGAAACCTGGCCAAATTTCTCATTTCTGCAGATAAGAAAAGAACCACTCTTTTAAATGATAATTAAACTTGCCAGATTACCTGTCCTAACTAGAGGGTACCCCACCCCCCACCCGTGGATTTGACTGTTACCTGGTTATTATTATGGTAATAATGTATCCTATTTCCCCGTTTTAAAGTCATTTTAGAAAATCGGAAAGAAAATAAATTAACGGATAATTTTATGAAGGCTATAATATTTAATTATTCTTTCCGTCTTGTTTAAATTGAATTTGTGTATCCTAATGAGGCTAGTAATTTAATGCAGGTTATTTACACCATTCCCCATACTTTTTGTCTGTTTTTATTTAACTGCCATGTATATATTGTGTTTGTTTGTATTTGTTTATATATGTTACTATAATGTTTATATATATACGTTATCTGATGAGTCAGTAGACTCAAAGAAATAAAGGATTGAATTGAATTGATTGGCGTGGGCGCCTATAATATAATTGGCGGGCGCCCACAATCAGATTGGTTAGGTGCCCATGAATGAATTGGTCTCCAAAAACGGTGTGATATTCTTCAAAATTGGTAAGGTGCCTCATCCTGGAGGGGCGCCCATAATACTGCTATTGGTGGGTCGCCAATAATATAATTTGCGGGGTCGACCAAATCAGCGTGATAATCTTCAAAATGTAAACAAGTCGCACTCTAACCGGATTGCGAACTTTCATTTATCATAAATTATTATAGGTACAGACCGTACATCGGCACCCCCAGAAGCCTTTACCCTTGGAATGTATTTTTGACATCAAAAACCGGCCTGCCAAAATTCAACAATAGGTGACATTGGCAAGTAAGAAAAATAAAATCTATAGAAACTTAAACCCCATTTTTTTTTCTTTACGTTTATACCCTCGCCACAACACGATAGAGTATTTGTAAAAATCATTAAAAAAGTAAATTTCTGATAGAGAAGTAGTATCTCAGTGCTTCATGTTTGAAAATTATAGAAAAGCCATATAGATCTCTTCTAAAACTACAATTGCTGAAAATCCCCCCTCCTCCCCAAAAAAACCCCTCTTCTCAACCCCAACCAAATCCATTATTTAGAAAAGCTATTCATGTATTTCATACTTTGAGTATAGATAAAGCCATTTATTGTCGATTATTTCATATTACACTACTCTCAACATAGCAACTTTTCACAATTTATGAACAATTACAACAACAAATATAATATCGACATCCTTTTATTTATTATTCAATAAATTATAGACGATAAAATGAACAAATTATTCATACCATATAGTTGATAAAACAAACAATAAACTATTTACAATATAGTTAACAAAACGGCAAATAAATATTTGCACTATAGTTGATATAAAATCGCCAATAAACTATTCGCATTATAGTTCATAATAAAATAAACAATATATTTATTCCAGTACAGATGTTAAAATATGCAAAATAAATTATTTGAGCTGTAGTTGATAAATGAGCAAAGCATTATTCATTGTATAATTAATAAAATAAGCAATAAACTATTCACACTATGTATGTACATTATCTTGGGAGAGGGGTTTTAGATAGGCTAAGCATTTTCCCCAATCCCAGTCAGATTATTACAGCTTTTAAGTTAGCTGTCAGTACAAATTCCATTCATTCATTCTTGATGTTTTATTTCTCAATCTTGCACAGTACTCTGTGACAGGTCACATATAGAATATAGACCAGTTCAAATCTGGACCCTGTTTCACAAAAACTTAAATCTCCTTAAAATCACAGGAAACTAAAATTTCATCCTAACTTAGGATAGAAGCGTTTCACAAAACGATTTTAAGCATTGTAGCTAAAATCCACTAAAATAATATTGTAAGTTACAATTGTATCCTAACTTAAAATAGTGGCGTTTCACAAAACTATTTTAAGGACAATTTTAACTAAAATCAATTTTAACTTAGGATAGCTGTCACCCTCTCCTAACTTACAATCACGACATTAACAAACATTGATTAGAGCTACATTGTTTGATTTATTGCGACATACAGATATACATGTAATTGGCAAATAATTTTAACATACAATCATTCACAAAAACAATTTGCATTCAATTTCTTTTTATAGTATTGGATATACAGCTACGTTCCACCCGTTTATTTTATTGTAAGGCAATTTAAGCATTGGATGGCGCCCCATATTAGAACTCCAAGAAAAAACCCACCCAAAACGCCAGTAAACCACACACTAAAAGAACATTTATATCCAATGTCATGGAAAGAAGAGCACTCTTATTTATAAAGAAAATATCTTTGTGTTTAATATGGCCAATTTCTTGGTATCAGAAGGCCTAAAGGCCTATAATACTAGACATGCCATAATATGTAGTATTTACTCATGTTTTTGGGGTTATGATGATTAGTAAAAAGATAAATCAATAATCACAAATGTGTTTATTCAAAAATGTTATAGGCCTATTTGAAATTAAATTCTAATATCATAAATTTATTATTATTTCTTAATGAAGTTACGTTAATAAAACAACATCAATAAAAAAAAAATACGCTCCAAAACTATTTTATCTTGGGAAAAAATCATCTAATTGAGTAAGAAAGATAGACTCTTTTGCATTTTCAAAGTATCATTGAAAGGGTCTATTAGAATGACATTTATAATCTAGGCATCGGAACATTGCCTATTTGGCGTATTAATTTAAAAGTTGATAAATACTTTTAAACTACGACAAAAAAATTGAAGCCTAGATTAGTTGTTTGAGTGACACATATCAAAATATGTTTGTGAAAATTCTCAAAAGTTTCTCTTGTCCAAATTACTATAAAAATTCGAAATTCAAGCATTATTTCTATTTGAGACGTTTCAAAAATGCAACCGAACCATGACAGGTTAATCGAATGACCGTTTACATCCTTAATTAATGCACTCGATAAGTTAATAATACTTTATCAATACTGTCAATACGGTGATCAACAAATAATATCAATACACTCCATACATTATAGTTGATAAAATTATTCACACTATAGTGATATACAATACACTCAGTATGTTGATAAACATTTCAATTTGATAAACAGACTATTTATCAATACACTCGGTAAATGAACTATTCGCGACACACATTATATGTCTTTATCATTACCACGGTAATCTTCCTCATAACAGTCAAACAATTTTTTTTCCGCGAAATCATACACAATAACATCTTTCCGAAAACATGTTTTAAATATCTGCAAAAAATGACTTTTTCCATCAAACATTGTTAGACAATGAAAGGGATAAGCAGCTACTTCAGATTTCTAGTTAATTTGTCAGGTGAAGTAGCTTGACTTTTTACCAAAGTGTATCATATGTAAGAATTTATTAATGGGTGTAGACTGTAGAGAATTTTTCAAATGTATTTTTGCTGTTGAAGACTTCTCTTCTGGTATTTCTTGTTGTGTTGCTTAATACGTTTTGTGACTTTTGGTTAATACTGATTTTCTTCAGTTGCCTTTCAACTCTGATTGCAGCAGCCTTGACTCCTGTAAAAAAACAAATGGAATTTCTGAAGAAAAAGTAAAAAAATAATAACCAAGGTGCATATTAAGATGAAAAATAATGTACCAAATATATGAGAATCGAAGGGGTATTATGTACCGGTATGTGATCATTTAGCATTTCAAAGTGGGACGACAAGATTTCAACGAAACAGTAAAGATCAAGAACTTAAAATATTTAAGGCACAATGTTTAAAGTAATATATTAGTTTGTCAGTGAATTGCTCATTGATACTGTTACCAATTTAATCCATCCCTTACAGTTACTGGTCACTGTGGGGATCATACTACTCGCAGTGTTCCTTTTGATAAGAGCTAATCCCACTACTCACTGCTGGATTGAGTGGGTATTATTGTCGCTAATTATGACTGGTCAGTGGTCCCATTAACAACCAATCACCGACTTTGTTACAAAGGCACTACCTTTAAAACATGGCGTCTAGTTAGGCCAACTGTGTTTACATAGCGTTAGGTTATGACTGCACGATTTTTATGCTAAATTACCCACCGCATATCAGGATATTGCAGTAAAACTAATTGCATGACGTAAAGTAAACACTACTGTATGGAAACGAACAGACTTTCACCATTTTTAATGCCTTAAATCTTTGTCCAAAGTTTTATGGAAGACCCAAGATTAAAGAAAGGACTGTTATGTTACTGTTCATAAGTGGTAGATTTGATTGAACGAGAAGAATAGACACACTTCCTCAAAAGTTCAAGTATCAGAAGCCAATCCAGCAATGGCCAGAAAGGAATTTCTCGGGCCATTGCTTCAGGAATATGTGTTGGGACCTGCTTTGTGATACTACAGCTAGACCAATTAGCTTTTGGTCATTGTGGTCTACTGTTTAATTGAATATGGTCGTTGGCATTTGAGATTACTCATGGCTAGGAATAGGTCCAGTTACTAGACCCCACAGATAATTGTGATCTTTGTGACGACCCAATGACTGGGGCCCTATGAATTGAAAAGATTTGCAATATTGTAAGTATGGTACCTTGTATGAGACTGATGACGCTGTAAAGCATTGCTTTTCTTCCATTGATATTTTTCTTACCTCAAATCTACAATAAATACATTACAGAGTATTAATATATGATTTAAATAATTGATCATGCACAATGATAGTGTTATGGCATTATGGACCTGACATGTAACTATATTTTGGGCTGAGTATTCAATACAGGTGCTATCTTATCACAGAATAAATTCAATTGTAATACATGTAGTCGCAAAATTCTATCTGCTGATCTTTAATACATACATCACATCCACATGTACTATTAGTAAAAAAACTACATATTTTCAAGAACACAAGCAATATCTGTAGTTATGATGTAGGATGAAAGGATATAGTAAAGTTGTAAACACACAAAAGACAATGCAATGTGTAAAATCGTTAATTGTAAGCTAATTGAAAAAAAAAACAATTAAAGACCCCTTCAGTAAGATTTTGACCAAGGATTAATTTGAAAATGTCAGTAAAACTACTGCATTCTTTGAGACGTTATCAATGTTTGAAGAATAACGTAGTCTCGATTTCAATGCTACTGTTTGTTACGATATAATCAAAGTCTCGGATATCCATTTTTAAATTATTATTAAATGATAATCCTGTTTCAATCTATTTATAATCACAACAATTCGACAGTCTATAAGGTTGATTATGGGCTTGCCATGTGAATTGTAATTAATAATTTTAATAATATTTCAATCCAACATTAAGATTTGCAATAAACAAATTTAGCTCTTACATAATGCATCTTTAAAAGAAACCTTAAACATCGTATCTACTCCACCCGGAAGCTATCAAAATGTTGGCATAAAACATCTTCCCTGACTACTTGATAATGAATCTTTTAAATGTTGCATTGAGATTTGGGAGTGTCCATTATTACCTGAAAAAATATATATATGCCATATTGTTAAAGTATTTTAAGTAATGAGTTCTATAAATTATAGAAAGATAGGTTGTCAGGCAAAGAAATGTACGCCCAAAGCAGCCCGAGCACTGCGAGCAGTCAACAAGGGTTGTCACATTTGTTTCTTATGTCTCAGTAATGAAAACATTTACAACAAATGAGTAACAATCAATAATTTAATATCAAGGATTATAACTATGACAGTACTTAGTTATTGAAAATCTTTGAAAATCAATAGGGCTCTTTGTATTCTGACCGTAAAAAACTGTGTATAAAAGTTAATCAGACATTAACTTTAACCCATAGAGCTTCCAAAAGAATGGGTGAAAATTAAAAGGCTTCCTTGCCTCATGTGTATAAATTTAAAACACAGAGAAAAAATAGGTCACTTCCGGACTAACACATGGCTCAATTTTATTTCAATAAATGTTGTGTGTATGGGTCTTTAGCAGAGAAAACCTACACGGTTAGACAGACGACCCTACCCCTTGTCCCGTATAACCAGGGAAACAAAATCACACCAGTTGACTCAATGACATACCTTATGACATATAGCGTGCATGTGAAGCCAATCGGTAACTAACTTTAGCCTCTAGAGCGTCCACAAGATTTTTCAAAGTGATCAAGGGTCATAACTATCAGAAATCATTGAAAATCAATTGACTTTTTTTGTCTCATGCCCTAAAATTAAATGGAATGAGGATTAACGTCCTATGCTACTGGTCTCACTTTGTAAAAATTTAATGTCACCGCCATACCAGGGGTGGTGTATCAAGCGGACATTAACTTTAGCCTTGTGGGTGTACTGTACAGACGGACACGGGCAACAACAATATAAGTCCAGGTAGGCTACACTGCTGTTATGTCAAATCAACAAATAATTAATTGACTGAATTCTGATACACCATCCAGTACAATAGGCCTAAACATTTGGAATGATATACATCTACTCGTTTGTCAGTTATCATTGAGAGAAAAGGGTGATCTATTTTAACTCTGAACTACATTCTCTGTAAAATGAAATGATAAATGTTTCTTTGACACCAGAAGCAAGCAAAGGACTGTTTAGTTATCGACCGCAACTCTTTTATGAATATGAGTACCGTAGGCCTACACTTTTAATATTAGGGGTCGATTCAAATTATTCTTTGACAATGCAAAAGAAAAACAAAAATGATATTACCAGGTAATGTGAACAAGAAGGTCAAAAAGTGCTATCAGATGTTCTAAAAAGAATAAGTACACCCTGCATAGGCTGCTAATTTAAATTAGTCTTAATAAAAGAGAGAGAGAGAGAAATGGGGTTTAACGTTCATTCGACAAAAACAAGGTCATTTTGGGACTAACATATGGTTTTCAATCTTTTATTTTAATAATTTGCTTGCGCGTAGTCGTCTTTTAGTAGTGGGAGTGCCCGGAGGAAACCCACAAGGTTGAGAAGGCGCCACTATCTCCATGTCACATATATGCTCACACTAGGGCTCGAAACCAGAGCCGCAAGCCAGAGGTGACCAACCAGCTAGAGGTCTTAGCGCGGCACTCTAGACAATTAGGCCATCTCAACCCCCCCCCCCAGCCTTAATAAAAAGGGACGAGCCTAAAGTTGCATCCTTTTTATAAATTATAGATCAGGGTTTTTTTCGAGGTTTTTAAAGGGACCAGCCCGAATTTCAAAGAATCTGAAAATTACACGTTTATAAACGGATGAAATTTAAACGCCAAAATATAGAGGAATAGTGTATTTACCTTGTCTGAAAATTTCAGTTCAAAATATTGAGTAGTTTGGATGTGAATGCAAAAAAACCTTAACTGAACACTAGCTCTTTTAAGTTTTTCTTTTAAATTGTTATGATACCAATTTTTACTTAATCAAAGGAGAGCTTTAAAAGTGAGTCAATAGGTTAGATTGAAAGCTGCACATAATATAGACTCGTTTTATCCAGACACTTCTGTGTAATGCAAACAGAACACAAGTCTTCGGCCACCGAGCCGTACCGGTGATTGGAAGCTGTTTGAAGACGTATCACATAGCTTGAAGAAGTTGCTCGGATCTAAGTTAGAGGCTATTAAGGGCTTTTCATACAAAATTAAGCAGTTTTAACCCCCAAAATGTTATCATAGACGAAATGGGCTATAATGTCTCTGGTTGAAATTTTGCATGGAAGAGTGCCTAGTTGTTTGGATGGGAATAAATTACAGTTAGAATTACAGAAAAGAGTAAGTGTACGCAGGCTACATTGGTGTCACTCAGTCACTGTCCATGCAAAATTTGCCTCATCATGACATAAGTTAAAATATTGATAGTCATATTATGATACTATTACTAATCATATTCATAGTGCGTTCTCTTCATTAGCCCAGAAAGAGATCTGCTACCCTATAATTATTACTTAGACTAGCCTACGTCAATAGTAGGCCTACTTCAAATCTAGTATGTATAGAGTATAGAGTATAGCACTATCGTATCTACTATCAGGTCCATAGCCAGCTTGCTGTCTGCTGAGGGCAGTGGTGGATCCAGGTGGGAGCCCTAGGGGCCCGGGCCCCCCTAAATTACAGTGAAAAAAATCCTAACTATTCTGTTTCTTAAACAAAAAAAACGCAGCCCCCCCCCCCCTAACACTTGTAGTAGTTGTATGATATCCTGGGATGGCCACTCGCTGAGGGGCAGTGAAGTTTTTAGGGGGGGGGGGGAGCACACCCGACAGTCTACAGTAGGTATTTTAGAGTTATGGTCGGCAAATTTTCTTGGGAGGGGAGGAGACATTTTTCAGGGGAGGGGGGGGGGGCATTGCCGCGGCTTGCTAAAGGGCCTGATGCCCTGATTTATAGTGCCTGATGACATCCTGTCCTGTTGGAACATTTTTCAGATTTTATTCATTAATTCGTGGGTGGGGATTTTATTTTTATTTATACTTGATAGGGCCTAATTAAATTAAATAATAAAGCTTGCGCTTGAAATGAAAGGGCCTAGATCAATATCATAACGTCTGTCACTCACTGAGTCTAACATGGCTTGCGTCGATTGTCAAAATGTACAAGTGAATTTAACAATGTTAGTCCCGAAATGACGGGTTCTAATCGCTGTTTAGGTTTGACCTTTTAACATTAAATAAAGTAAGATACCCTCAAATTTTGGATTTTCCAAGCCAAAATATTAACAAATGGCGCCCTTTCTCACCCTGTTGACCTTGAACCCTGTCCAAAAGATCGAACGAAAGTAGTTCGGAAGATAGAGTAACCCTAGTAACTCACAATGTCATTCTTCAAGTCGATTCCCGTTCATACAGGCCCAAATGCAGTATGCTACATGCATACGTGGCGGGGGGGGGGGGGTCCTAGACTTCGGCGGTATCGGGTAGGCCTACGTTGGTCTCTGATGTCGAATCATCAAAACTATGTAATGTAGGCCTAGGCCTACGTGTGACCTCGGTCGTTTTTGTCCCATCTGAACGACCGTATAGCTTTTTCTTGCTATATAGCCTAATAGCCTAGGCTCTGGCCTACTGAAAATGGGCAACCTTGCTTTAAAATTCTGAACCACTATCAAGGGAAACACCACGAGGGATTTATATAAATCCACGCCGTGAGCTAGCCCCAGACCCCCTATAATAGCCTAATCTAATTATAATAAGTAGGACTAGTCGTACTGGAAATTGCGTTCCATAGAATTGTGGCCTGCGTATATTCCAGTTCATTTACTAAATGCTATTGACAACAGCCTATTTATTAAATCTTTTACGCTATAAATTAAACTAATCTCCATCCAGGTTCAGCGGTACTGCCTATACTGGTTCGAGCGAGGTCGACGGGCGCTAGGCTATATTTTAGGCATAGTTGTTTGAAAGATTGTCTCTTACTTCAATACTTGAAAGAATTGTTCGGGTCGTCATAGGAAGGGGCCCTATATAAATTCGATCTTTTATTTCGATTTATATCGGAAATTAAGAAAATAATGATTTAATAGCGGTTACTAATATAACTAACGGCCCTTGTTAGTTGCTACTATAGTAGATAACAAAGGCTGCCCTTGTTAGCTGTTACTGTAGCGGCTAACAACTGCCCCCAAAGGCGCAGAGGGAGCCCTTGTGACTGCTACTAGCATCTAAAAATGACTAATAACTCTCTGCTAGTAGCAGGCTAATAATAGGCGGATCGGGTGGAAGGTTTGACAAGACGTGTGCGATAATTGCAACTACCGTACTGGTTGTTCGAAGCTAAGTCTCGCTCCTCCATTTTAAATTAATCAAGATATGGCTGAATCCGTTCTAATCTGTTTAAAATCCGATGCCATCGAGAGTTGATTTTGGCCTGGATCAATAAATTACTGTTTTTAAACTAATGATTTAAATAACACTTCAAGCCTAAAAATAGAGCTGCAATAGGCAGATTTAGCTCTAGCATAATGTATGTTTAATGTTTGATAATTAGAAGAAGAAGAAGAAGTCACCCGGTCATGGTGGCCTATGGCATGGGACACTGGATATTTCTATATATTTCTAAATTACAGAATAATATTAGATAAAATATCATGTTATAAAATAATATCATGTTATAAAATAATAACATGTTATAAAAAAATATCATGTTATGAAATAATATCATGTTATAAAATAATAACATATAGCTTTAAACAATCGGGATCACCTTGTCCAATATAAACTTGCAAACTGGGGTTGTTATCACTAAAAAAAATACTAATACCTTTCTCTTTTATAGACTTTCCATTTTCTGTAAATTAAAATATATGAAATGAAATGAAATGGGGTTTAAGGTCCTACTGCCAGTACTGGACTAATGATGACGCCCAAACACTACACAGTGTGCTATGCCTATTAGGGACAATTTGCCCGGACAACGGCTCTGCGGCCTACTCTTATATCGAATTCTAACTTCAAGGGCTCTGTCCCGCTCTACTTACAACATGGAGCCACGTCGGGAATCCTGATTTACTATCTCGGCCAATACCGGGATAGAACACGGGGCCTCCCGGTTAGCGTGCCAACGTCTTCCTCACGTGGTTCCAAATTTGGGATAGTTACATGTGAAAATAGGACATGTTAAAACTTGGACCAAGAATCCTAAATCGACACAACACAGAACAGACGAACGCAAAGGGCACCAATTAACAATGGTCAATAATTTGAATTTTCCATTTACATGCAATGATGTCGTAATAATAGGCCACTTAATAAATTCTTTGTGTTAATTATAAGATTAATTAAAAAATGATTATTAACTAACTAATGAATGCAAATGATTAATACTCGGATGCCTATACCGATTAGAATATCGCCGATACAGGCCTACGACAGAAAAATGGGGTTTAACTTTCACTCAACATAAACTGTGTCATTTAGGGACTGGCATGAAATGGTTTAACGTCCTACTGTTCTGTCCGTCTGCATTTAGCGACTAGCTTAAGGCATAATTGTGTCTGTGAGAGGAAACCAGAGGACGCAAAGAAAACCCAGGAGGTTAGGCAGGTGACCCTTGTCGGACTGAAACCACTCCCCATGACTGACCTCGTGATCTAAAGTGCACGCGTCAGACCGTTCGCCCTTAATAATAATAGTGAGAGAGAAAGAGAGGGAGAGAAATGGGAATTATCGTCCATCCGACATAAACTAGATCATTTCGGGACAAACATATTGTTCAATTTTATTTCAATAATTCGCTTGCGCATAGGGGTCTTTAGTAGTGGGAGGAAACCGGAGGACCCGGAGAAAACCCACGAGGGAATTGAAACCACAACGCCACTTGACTCAATGGTCGTTAAGACGCATTAAATCAATCGAATTGAAGAAAGTATTGACGATGTCGTGCACGAGGCATGTAATGCGTACTCTTTCCATAACATCGGATTGGACTTCTTATTTGGGGTCGAGATTACCCCAAAGGTCGAATTCTTTGACAATATCTTTGGTGATAAGCGTAGCCTATTCGATCAAATTTACACCCAGATGTAAATTTCTTTTAACACAATAAGGTTTGTCATCGTAATGTAAACAACTTGACAAAATACGTCATTGATTTAGATAAAGTAGCCGAGTCGAATATACTAAGTACGCAGTCACACATATTTAGTTTACTATAGGAGATATGATGAATAATTATACATACGTAGATCACCCCCCATCATATCTACGTCGCTCCTGTATATTAGATTGTATATATACTTGACCTAAATCCACACCAAATAATCCCCTCAATGGACATTTGTGAACAATGACGTCATTATGAACGATAAGTCGTTTGGATGATAATAATGGCGATTGAGGTGTTGTTCGCGAAAACAAAAGATCAATGGTGAATGGAATGCGAGAAAATGTCGAACATATGAATGAGTTAATAATTATCATTCTCTTGCTTCATTATGGTGAGCCAGATTATGAAATACGTGATCTTAGAATTAGGGGCAATTAGAAGTTGCTTATTCGTTGTACCATCGGGATTAAACAGTATTTGTTGAGTTGTTAGGCCGGGTACGTCTCACTTTCCCCACATCTATTGTTTACAGTCAGGGTCCACTAGGCCATGACTGATTAAACAACAAAGGATGTTAAAGGGGATTTAAAGTATAGTCTGTAATAAGTTTGTGACACTTCAACATAGTAAATAAATACCTTTTTATAGTATAAATATTTATAAAGTTTGATATATAATAAGTACAGATATATAATGAACAGATACATATATTAACTACATAAAAATGGATATATAAAATGTATAGCTCTGCAGTCAGCTCTGCTGACTCTGTCCTTCATCTTCTCTACAACCTCTAGGACTGCTATCGTGTCCTCTTCTGAAGGGCGATAATGTTGAGGAAGAGAAGATGCTAGAATACCATCGCGAATGGTAGCCCTAGCTGTACAGTACTTTTTGCAACATTCCCAGTATATGATAGTTTTACGTCTAGACTTAACTCTGAATTTAAAACCATCCAACACTAAATTCTGACCACCTTTAGTATTAGCAATGTATTTAAAATTTCCCCAATCTACTGATGGTGGGAAGTGATTACCATTAACAATAATTAGAGCACCAATCATACTAATTAATTAAAACAGACTATAGCTCTACACCCACGGTCTGCTAACCTCTTAATCCTTTATCAAAACATTCAAATGTGGGGAAAGTGAGACTAAACCGTTAGGCCAAGGAGAATCATGAATAAGACTAAATGAACGTGCTAGTAATCCGCTTGTAATTAATAACCCCTGTTAAAATGGGGGGGGGGGGTAGATGGCCGAATGGTTTGCACGTGCGCGCTGTGTCATAATGTTTGTCAGTGAGTCAACCAGTGTTGTACGTGACAGGGAGTAGGGTCGTCTGTCTAACCTCGTCGGTTTTCTCAGGGTCCCCCGGTTCCCCTCAGTGCTAAAGATCCCACGCGTGCGTGTTGTATCATAAGGTCTGTCATTGAATAAACAGGCGTGATTTCTATTCCGTTGTTGTACGTGACTAGGAATAGGATCGCCTGTCCAACCTCGTGGGTTCCCTCCAGGTCCTCCGGTTTCGTCCCACTGCTAAAGGTCATACGCCTGCGCGTTGTCTCCGTGTCCGCCGATTTCCTCTCATTGCCAGCGACCCATACGCGCATGCGAATTTTTGGAATATAATTAAAACATGTCAGTCCCGAAATGACCCCATCTCTCTCTCTCTTTCTCTTTCTCTCTCTCTGTCAAGGGTTCTTGTTCGTGCACACCAAGCCAAGATATAAACGGGATCAAGGTTTTATCGCCCCATCTAAACGACAAGAGGCTGTTCCTTGCCAGACATTCCATCGTGCGCCACTGTAAAGGTAAAACCACGGCCGAAATACCGCTGAACTTTGTGGAAAACGCTATTGATCGGAGATGGTCCTGCGCATTTTATGACGTCATATGGGTTAGAATAAGGGCCTGGACGGTAGGACCTGTAGATTTCGCCAGACTCTCGAGATGTAGACATGGCTATCCCTAACCCCAACCCTGTGCCAAGCCTAACCCTTACCCGAACACATAATCCACATATGACGTCATAAAATGCGCAGGGCCGTCTCCGAACTGTATGGGCAAACACTGGGATCGTCCCCGGGTATTCCAGGTTAGCAAGTCAGAGCCTTACCTGTTGAGCCACCCCAGCTCCTATAACGATCACGTGCGCGTTGTATCATAAGGTCTGTCATTGAGTCAACTGGTGTGGTTTTTCGATTCCCTGGGAGTACATGACAAGGAGTAGGGTCGCCAGTCCAACCTCTTGGGGTTTCTCCAGATCCTCCGGTTTCCCCACTGCTAAAGACAGCTACGCGAGAGCGAAATATTGAAATAAAATTGAACCTTGTTTTAGTCCCGAAAAGGCACGCTTTGTGTCGAGTGGGCATTACCCCTCCCCCCCCCTCTCCCTCTCTTCCTCTCTCTCTCTCTCTCTCTCCCGTTGAGCCTCTCCTCTCCCCCTCCCTCCTGTTAAGTCACCCCACCTCCTATAGCGATAACAACATGTCCGATGTAAGAACGTTAATTTATAAATTTCAAAAACACATACTTAAAAAAAACAATGACTTCAAATTCGCAAGTTTATTAAGATAAATGAAAGTAAATCATATGTAACAGCCATTGGTTGTTGATTAACCATAATAATGTAATAGCCAATATAATGGCAATCACTTCTATTATTAGACCAATAGCACGTGTTGGTCAAAGATCAAGCAATTTCTAGGAAAATACCTACAGCAAAGCCTTATTAGGTAATAATCCATACTGAGATGATTCGCCCTTGAAACCAGGTACAACCTACCATAATAAGTCAATTCGGAACTTAGATAAATTTGTTTGCAATCTCTTGTAAGAATGAATGAATGAATGAAATTGGGTTTAACGTCCCACTGTTATGCACTTAACCTGAACTAATTGAAGACGGGCATACGCCATACAGTGTGCTACAGTGGCCTACTCTTATATCGAATTCCAACTTCCAAGGGATCTTTTACGTGCACTCTAATGTGTACACGGGACCACGGTTTTTCGTCCTATCCGAACGAATAGGTAGCTGTCCTTGTCAGGCCCTTATTCTGTATCACTGACAAGGGGAAATCACGTCGGAAAATCGAGATGAACTTTCTCGGCCAATGCAGAAATCGAACACTCGACCCCCAGTCTAGCGAATCAGCGCCTTCTCCTGTAAGAATTTTAAAAAAATGACCTTTTTGCAGTCTATTTACCTTTTTGAAGGGATGGGTGGCCGGAGGATTAACGCGTGTGCGGTGCATCATACGGTCTGTCATTGAATCAACTGACGTAGTTTCGATTCACCGCTTGTACATGGCAAGGAATGAATGAATGAAATTGGGTTTAACGTCCTACTGTTATGCACTTAACCTGAGCTAATTGAAGACGGACATACGCCATACAGTGTGCTATGAGGGAAATTTTGCTACGGCCTACTCTGAAATCGAATTCCAACTACCAAGGGATCTTTAAATGCACTCCAATGTGTACACGGGACCTCGGTTTTTCGTCCCATACGATCGACTAGGCAGCTGACCTTGTCAGGCCCTCCTTCTGCATCACTGACAAGGGGAAATCACGTCGGAATATTGTCGTCTGGCCAACCTCGTAGTTTTTCTCCTGGTCCAACTGTTAATAAGACCACTGCGCACAAGCGAATTATGGAACTAAAATCGACTTATTTTGTGTCGAGTGGACGTCAAACCCCCTCTGTTTCCCTCTAGATTTTCATTGCTGTTATTGTTGGCAAAGGGGAATGCATAGTCGTTCAGATGGAACGAAAAACCGCTGTCCCGTATAGACATTGGCGTGCATGTTAAGGATCTCCTGACAGTTGGAAATATAGATACGATTTGGCCGTAGCGCCGTTTTTCTTTTATATCACTATGTTTTGCGTAAGCCCTTTTATATTCCAGTGTTTTTTTGGAAATTACAATTTGTTTTATTTTACCCATTTAATCTGTGTCAATTTTGATAAAACTCTTCTGAAGAATATTTTTTATGGTATCTGTATTCTTGATTTATCTGTTAGGTCGAAGTGTCTGAATTGCAGAGGCGAGTGTTGTTTCAGCGTAGGTCCGAAGTGTCCGGCAATCCGATTAGAACAACAACGATACGCGTGAGTTAATGCAATTACCTTATAAGGAAAGCCAACGCCCACCTGCGGTACAGGTTATACAGGTTATACGTCGAGCATATAAATACCATGCGTGAACAGAACAGTTCAACATTCTAGGAACAGCAGGGCTTGTGGACGGAGCTCAGTTTGTTTGTATCCATATACCTATAATAATCTTGTACAACATTGTTCACCATGGATGAGGACGTAGCTGCGCTTGTTATTGATAATGGATCTGGTATGTGTAAAGCCGGTTTCGCCGGTGATGATGCTCCAAGAGCTGTGTTTCCATCAATTGTTGGACGACCAAGACATCAGGTATGTGAAAATTAGTACTGAATGTAAAATTCCAAAAAAGTGCGAAAAGTGCGAAAAGCCACAAATGTTTTACGAAATGCCAGTTTGTTTTGTAAGCCACCACTTCTCCCCATTTAGTATCCTATATAATCTGCAGTTCACAAATTGTCAATCCATTGTATCTTTTTAAATTCTAAACAGAATTTGAATATTTTGGGACTCGTATTTCTTTTCACAATATTGTAGTTTGCAAAGCTAACGAATCAGATTCCTCTTAGTGACTTTAAAGCTATTTTTGAATTATTATAACAAGCATGACCAACTCTTTATTAAACTCTTAACTAATCTATCTCTAAGTAAATAAAAAGCAACACCCTGATAACTGTTTTATATGCTTGATCCATTTACCAGATTCTGTACTATGATCAAGAGCAATAACTCAATAAGTAACGACGAGAAACGGTTGTAATTTTTGTTCCTCGACAAAATCAAAACAAACGTATATTTAAAGTGAGACAGATGAAACATTTGGTGATTGTGTAGTTTCTACGATAGTCGGATTCTTCGTCTCTTTTGTGATTTACATAATTATCGTTTTGCTGTGGCCATGTCTCAGATTATGTATGTTATTGCTACTAGCTTAAATGCATATAAATTTCAAACAGATTGGGCGATGACCTTTGCAGTTAGTCTTTACAAGATTTTATAAAGTGGTCAAGATACTTAACTCGAAAAAATTAACGTTAATTGCAGACATTCAATAGGATTGTCGTGTCACTCAAGTCAACGATGCATAACAATCTCAACGCTCCAACGATCGCTTTTGACGTTGCTGGAGCGCTCACTAATTTGAAGTAATTCAGATAAGTTTGGTACTGTTTGATTTGAAGTTGACAGGCATCTTCATTATAATTAACAAAGATTGCCATGAATAAAATTCTTTCACTTGCTAATGTACACCCCAGTATATTATAAATTCCAGTACTCCAGAATAAATAGTCTAGAAAATCATCTATTATAGGTATCTATACTGCGATATAAAATAATTTCTCCTGGCCTTGTATATTTATGAATTGTATCTTGTATTTTTCAGGGTGTCATGGTTGGTATGGGACAAAAAGACAGTTATGTTGGAGATGAAGCCCAATCCAAAAGAGGTATCCTCACCTTGAAATACCCTATTGAACACGGTATCGTCACCAACTGGGATGATATGGAAAAAATCTGGCATCACACTTTCTACAATGAACTTCGAGTTGCTCCAGAAGAACATCCTGTCCTTTTAACTGAAGCTCCCCTCAACCCCAAAGCCAACAGAGAAAAGATGACACAAATCATGTTTGAAACCTTCAATTCACCAGCTATGTATGTTGCTATCCAAGCTGTATTATCCTTGTACGCTTCTGGTCGTACCACTGGTATTGTACTGGATTCTGGTGATGGTGTTTCCCACACGGTACCAATCTATGAAGGTTATGCCCTTCCCCATGCTATCGTAAGATTGGATTTAGCTGGCCGAGATTTGACCGATTACTTGATGAAAATCTTGACCGAGAGAGGTTACTCATTCACCACCACAGCCGAAAGAGAAATTGTCCGAGATATCAAGGAAAAATTATGTTATGTTGCTCTTGATTTCGAACAAGAAATGTCAACGGCTGCCTCGTCATCATCTTTGGAAAAGAGTTACGAACTTCCTGATGGTCAGGTCATTACTATTGGCAACGAAAGATTCCGATGTCCAGAAACCCTTTTCCAACCTTCTTTCATTGGCATGGAATCTTCGGGTATTCATGAAACAACTTACAATTCTATAATGAAATGTGATGTTGATATCCGTAAAGACTTGTACGCCAATACTGTATTATCTGGCGGTACCACAATGTTCCCTGGTATTGCCGACAGAATGCAGAAAGAAATTACATCCCTGGCTCCCCCTACGATGAAGATTAAAATTATTGCTCCACCAGAGAGGAAATATTCCGTTTGGATTGGTGGCTCTATTTTAGCTTCTCTCTCGACCTTCCAACAGATGTGGATCTCCAAACAGGAATATGATGAATCCGGTCCCGCAATCGTCCACAGAAAATGCTTCTAAACCATCCTTGTCTCCAGTACTAACAAGCTTCCTTGTGATAACTTGTCAGTGAAACTAAATCTATAGTGAATTATGAACAGAAACTCTCAATACATATCCCATCTGTTGAATTATTAACTTAATCATTTTATTATTGTTAAACACATACCTTATTTTTTACAAAATTAAAAAATTCCTTTTTTTGTCAAATTGTTTTGAGTTTTTTTTCTTAAAGTATGAAAATTGATATTAGGCGTCGCTTGCCTGTGATCCTAAAGTACAATGTCGAGATCGTTGTAGGCTGTAGTTAAATTGTTTTTTTTTATGGGGCGTCCAAGGTCTCGGTAATTACTTTCAAACGTAATTGACCGGTTACAACGGGATGGTTGACTGCTGAAATGGAATGGGGTTTGACGTCCTGCTCGGCTAATTAAGCAGGCCCGGATTAACCATGGGTCACGGGCCCCAGGACCCCCAACATTAGCCCCCCCCCCAAAAAAAAAATCATCTCATTTGCGCCCACCCCTCCCTAGAAATGCCATCATTTCATAGCGCTCGCATGGATTGGTCCACTGAAATAACGCCAGAATACGCTAATTTTGTGGAAGAATTTTTTTTCTGTGGGAGGTACTTCTAAATGGCTCCAAACAAGTGCCTGAAATGCCCGAAAAAACATGTTTCCGGCCTCCAATTTCTGAAAACTTCCAGAAAAATAAGGCGCCCCATCCAAGAAAATTGACAACCTTTCAATTTTAAAATAATACACTTGATTATGATCACATAGTGATGCTCCTAAGGCACTGATGATTCGGTCAGTTTTAATGGCACCTACACCTGATCCAAACTTTCGAATATCTCTTATGTTGAGGCTATCGGGCGGACCCAAGGTGTGGACACCAGGAGCAATTACCTCTCCCAAATAATCTGCCGCCATATACAATACAAAATTGTTAATCAGAAAAACTGGCAGAAAAACTTGTTTCCTGCATCGTTATTTTTCAAAAATGTCTGAGTAGGACCCCAGACAAGGGTCCCGCCCCCATAGGCGAAGTGCCTCTCCTATCACCTCTTTCCGGGCCGGCGCCTTATCCACCACATGACATTAAAGGTTTCGTTTTGGTCGCCCTTATTCACATTTGACAGGACCTTGTTGGTCTTTGGGGCGCCGCCACCCAATGACATGATTAGAGATTCTCGTTCTACGTGGCCTTATGTTGTTTCGGACTAATTCTAGTTTAGAAGATAAGGAGTTTCTCATTTTGGTGTGCTTAACATCACAATGAGAAATAGCGCTGCCGAAATTGACACACGGGAGCGACGTTGATTGCAGCTCCAAGTGGGTGGAAAAATCGTTTGTGACAGTTTAATTTTTAAAATTTTGGGGGGATGGGCTTCCAGACCCCCACCTCCACCCGACGTACACACACGCACCGCTCCGCACTCAGTAACTCGGGCATTATATTGCCGTCCCTAACACTCAGCTGCACCCCCACTTTTACAATCCTACATACGGCCCTGCCCCACCAGAACCCCGTTAATTTTAGTGCATCAACTATCTGTGTCTCTATCACATCATATGAAATATAACCCCTCACTAAAATTAACGTAAAATCGGCGTTTTTCGAAATTTGATCAGAGAAATCCCATGCAAAGCAATAGTCGCTCCTCGTAATATTTCCCCTCTCTCTCCCACAATGCACATTGTTTTCCAAATTGGCAATTCATGTATTGCATGAGGGAAAACAATATACGGACACGACAGTTTACACGGTAGAGTGCCCCTAAACGCGCATAGTCCGATGTAAACCACTGAGCACCGTATAATACCCTAGCTATGTATTAGAGACTGAAAGGAATGGCAATAGATTTTCAAGTCACACAACATTATAATAAGAAGTAATTGTATTCCATAGAATTGTGACCTGTATAAACATTATAACTGTTCCGAAATCCACGTGTTAACTGCTGAATAGATTTTCTATATTTGGCGCTTAACTTTAATGCGTACACGGACGTTTATTTCTGAGACGCTGTTAAAATCGGGAGGATCCCTATATATTAACTTCTTTTAAAGTTACAATTTCATATTTTTAAGTTTTTATATTGTTACAATGTATTAAATTAAAGCCTTAAAATTTATGGTATCTATCAACAGCCCTACCTTGTTAAAGAATAATCCTATTAATCCTTAAATTCACTATTGCCACTTGAGAAATTGGCAAAAATATCATTTTCAAATTCAAACGTTTGAAGATAGCTACTCCATGGGGGAATAGATAAACAAGGGAGGTAATTGTGTTATTTCCGGTGTCAATGAATTTTAAGTGTGGGAAATAATGCCTATGATCGTATAATAGTAAGTTGACAACCTATTGAGCAAAAGACCTAGAAATAATTATGTTTTGACTTTCTTAGAAAAAATGAAATTCGCGCTGTAAAGTGCCGCTGCCCGGGCAAAATTTTCCTCATAGCACACTGTATGGCATATGCCATAATATGGATACAATGGTGACCACATTTTCCGGTTTGGTGTCCGATTTTGGTAATTTTATTCATAATTACTTTGTACTCCATGGGGGAATAGATAAACAAGGGAGGTAATTGTGTTATTTCCGGTGTCAATGAATTTTAAGTGTGGGAAATAATGCCTATGATCGTATAATAGTAAGTTGACAACCTATTGAGCAAAAGACCTAGAAATAATTATGTTTTGACTTTCTTAGAAAAAATGAAATTCGCGCTGTAAAGTGCCGCTGCCCGGGCAAAATTTTCCTCATAGCACACTGTATGGCATATGCCATAATATGGATACAATGGTGACCACATTTTCCGGTTTGGTGTCCGATTTTGGTAATTTTATTCATAATTACTTTGTAGTATACATGTGACGCGTTTACAGGGTGCGACACCACCTCGGTAAAACACCATTTATAAATCTTTGGATTCAAACGATAAGCTCAAGCAACTGGGTGGAATAATATCTGACTCTGATAGTAGCGGTGAAGAGATAGCTAAGGCTGGGTGCGAGGTTTTCTGTATTCTTTATTGTGATAAAAACAATACCGGGTTGACTAAGTTGCGTCATATGAAATTCATTCAGATGATGTGTGGTAAAAATACTATCGATGCAGCCCGCCTGCCACCTACTGAACGTGCAGCTAAGTATCATACACTGAGAGTTCGTCAGCAAATTATTGTTTGGGAGAACGAAACAAAACTCTCTTAAATCCTTTGTTATGGGGCTGGAAGGCGGTTGATAGCCAATTTAGGCCAGTGCCAACTGACTTTCCCCCCACACCAGATAATGTTTTAAATTTTACTCGATCCAAATGTAAATCAACCAAAAATTCCTGCGGTACAAATCACTATACTTATAAGAAGAACGGGGTGAAATGTTTTGCTGCGTGTGGGGGCTGCCACGGGGAAAGTTGTAAAAATGCAGAACAGATTGATTTGAAGAAATAAATTGGATGCGAGTATTTTTATTTTGTAATTTGGCCTATGTAACCTTCCAGTGGTAGTAGGTTCACATTAGTGTCTTAACTATTCAATAACTAGATTCCATTCTACTAGTTTTAGGCCAAATTAGACAAATATGGGCTATTGGGCCATCTTATCTACATCATACCCTTAGAATCGGACTATGCGCCCCTAAAAATCTATATTTTGACACCTTACATGTACTACAAAATAATTATAAAAAAACCACAAAAATCAAATACCGAACCTGAAAATATGGTTACCATGGTAACAATATGACAAAATAGACACCATTTTCACATTCTCCGACCCCGAACACCTATGTATGGACACCATACAAAGTACCATTGACCAATCAGGGGCCCACAAGCTGAAATTTTACAATACTTCGGATATCAAACCTAAAAATGGCTGGGTGGAACAATATCTGACTCTGATAGTAGCGGTGAAGAGACAGCAAAGGCTGGGTGCAAGGTTTTCTATATTATTTATTTATGAGGTATCCGACCTCAAAATGAATGATCCTTGTAAAAACACATTATTTAGGTTATCCCCAACTTTACGCACTCTAAACCATAAACCCACTCAACACGGTGATTTTTATTTTAAAGAATATTATTAGCGCAACTATCTATATCCACCATACTCGAACTGTCATTAAATTGTGTGCTGATGCGGATGGGTGATGGCTCGGTTTTTGTTGACTTTGTGGTGCTGAGTAGCAGGATTTTGGTTAAATTTCGAAAACAATTGTTTGAGATTGCATTATGTGTATGATAAAGCGCGAGACTTGGGTTATGTTTGGGAAAGAAAGACTGAAGAACATGACCAGGGAACAGAAAAATCGAGGCCGACAGGCCAAGTCGAGGTTTTTTTCTGAAGTTTTTCTTCCTAAGCATAACCGAAGTCGATGACTTTATCTTGCTTATACATCGTCTATGTTTACACGCAAAATGAGAATATCCCAGAATTCACATAAGAAAAACGTATTTTGACAATGAATACCCCTACCCCCTCCATAATCTTAGTAATAGAATTTAATACCCCCCAACTTCGATCGTTCTGTAACATTATATCTGGAATTTGTTATTTAGACATGTATTTTTACCTTAAGGACCCCCCCCCCGTAATCACGGTAATAGAGTTTATGAACACCCAATTTTGATCGTTATGTAAGCTAAGTGAATATGAATGTGCTAGAAAATTATTTACATATTTGAAAAGAGCAATGTACGTGCTTTTCAGCGAGATGTAACATTATATATGGAATTTGTTTTTAAGACACGTATTTTTACCTTGAATACCCCCTCCCCCATAATCACAGTAATACAGTTTATGATCACCCAACTTTGATCGTTCTGTAAGCTAAATAAATATGAATGTGCCTGAAAATTATTGACATATTTAAAAAGAGCAATAAACGTGCTTTCTAGTGATATGTAGCATTATATCCGAAATTTGTAATAAAAACACGCATTTTTACCTTGAATACCCCCTCCCCCCCGTAATCACGGTAATAGAGTTTAGTACCTCCCAACTACGACCGCTCAGTATAAGGTAAGAAAATATGAATGAATGAATGAATGAAATGGGGTTTAACGTCCTACGCTTAAGCACCTAGCCTGGGCTAATTGAAGACGGGCATACGCCACAGTGTGCAATGAGGGAAATTTTGCCCGGGCAGCGGCACTACGGCCTACTCTTATATCGAATTCCAACTGCCAAGGGATCTTTTACGTGCACTCCAATTTGTACACGGGACCTCGGTTTTTCGTCCCATCCGAACGACTAGGCAGCTGTCCTTGTCAGGCCCTCCTTCTGCATCCCTGAGAAGAGGAAATCACGCCGGAAAATCGAGATGAACTTTCTCGGCCAATGCAGGGATCGAACACTCAACCTCCAGGCTAGCGAACCAGCGCCTTATCCACTTAGCCACCGTGATCCCCAAGAAAATATGAATGTGCCAGATAATTATTTACATATTTGGAAAGAGCAATGAACGTGGATTTCAGTTATGTGGAACATTATATCTGGAATTTGTTATTAAGACACGTATTTTTACTTTGAATACCGCCACCCCCGTAATCACGGTAATAAGAGTTTATGAACACCCAACTTTCATCGTTCTGTAAGCTAAGTAAATATGAATGTGCCACAAAATTATTTACATTTTTGAAAAGATGAATGAACGTGCTTTTCAGTGATATATAACATTGTATATGGAATTTGTTATCAGCATACCGAAAATTGTGGATTTTATAAGTCGAATGGACACGAACACCAGGACGTCTCCAACTTTTTTTGCCCAAGGCCGATTTTGGTGGATTTTTGTCCTGAAGTTTAACTCATATAGATCTTTCATAAAAAGCAAGAATCATTTGTTTCCGATTTTTTACCCCAGCTCACCAAAATCTGAAGTTCTCCTACCAGCCTAAATAGGAAAATTCAGATCTTGCATAATGTATGTTAAATCGCAGACCAACAGCGGCTCCCCCAACGACCACAGCATTTCAGATGCAAACACTTTAATTTAAAATTTTCATAAACTCATACTTAGAGAACAGGCTCTAATAATAATATAAGCCATCTATAAATTGGCAAGTAGGCGTAATCTGTTTTTGTTTACAAACATGAATGAAAGTAAATCATATGTAACAGCCATGAGTTGTTGATTAACCATAAGAATGTAACCGCCAATATAATTACAATCACTTCTATTATTAGCCCAATAGCACGTGTTGGTTAGAGATCAAACAATTTCTAGGAAAATACCTACAGCAAAGCCTTATTAGGTAATAATCCATACTGAGATGATTCGCCCTTGAAACCAGGTATAACCTACCATAATAAGTCAATTCGGAACAAAGATAAATTTGTTAGCAATCTCCTGTAAAAATAAAACAGGACAAATGACCATAAACAAAATTGCAGCCAATTTACCTTTTTACAGGGGAAGAGAGAGAGAAATGGGGTTTAACGTCCACTCGACACAAACTAGGTCATTTCAGGACTAACATATGGTTTAATTTTATATCAATAATTCATTTGCGCGTAGGGGTCTTTAGCAATGGTAGGAAACCGGAGGACCAGGAGAAAACACACGAGGTTGGACAGGCGACCCTACTCCTCGCCTCCTTGATTCGAAACCATTTTACAGGGTGGATGGGTGATCGAATCGTTAGCATGTGCGCTTTGCATCACAAGTTTTGTAATTTTGAGTTAAGTGGCGTGGTTTCGATCCCTCATTATACGTGACGAGAAGTAGGATCGCCTGTCTAACCTCGTGGGTTTTCCCTGAGTCCCCCGGATTCCTCCCAATGCTAAAGGCTCCTAGTGTATTCATTACTACCGTTGATTGGCGGTGGACAACGTATAGCCCCGTGTAGACATTGGTGTGCACGGTAAAGATCCCCTGCCAGTTGGAAATCTAAATAATAATTGGCCGTAGCGCCGTTGTCTGGGCAATTTTTCTTTCATAGCACTTTGTGTTGTTTTGAATTACATTTTGTTTTATTTCACCCATTTATTCTGAATAATACTTTTTGTGTCAATTTCGTGTAAACTCTTATAAATAATAAATTTCATGGTATTCGTATGCTTGGGTTATCTACGTGGCCGAAGTGTCTTAGTTGCAAAGGCGAGTGTTGTTTCAGCACAGGTCCAAAGTGTCCGACAATCCGATTAATGAGTTAATGCAATTGCCTTATAAGGAGAACCAACGTGCACAAGTAGACCAGACTGGATATGAATATTAATTAGTCTAAATTGACCCACGTGGTGCGATTTCTTGGAAAGCACTGTGGTACAGGTAATACGTCGAGCATATAAATACAATGCGTGAGCTGACCAGATCAACATTCTAGAAGTAGCAGGGCTTGCGGAAGACCTTAGCTCATTAGTACCGATATACCTATAATAATTCTAACATAAAGTATTTCATCATGGATGATGACGTAGCTGCGCTTGTTATTGATAATGGATCTGGTATGTGTAAAGCCGGTTTCGCCGGTGATGATGCTCCAAGGGCTGTTTTCCCCTCCATTGTAGGACGACCAAGACATCAGGTATGTGAAAATTAGTGCTGAATTTAAAACTTCGAAAAATTGTTTCACGAAATGCCAGTTTGGTATGTGAGCCACTACACGTTTCACCGAGCCACCACTCTCCCCATTTAGTATCCTATATAGTCTACAGTAGACACATTTTTAATCCATCATATCTTTGTAAATACTAATCAGAATTTAAATATTTTTGGACTAGTATTTCTTTCCAGAGATGTAACTTTCACAATATTGTAGTTTGTAAAGCCAGGGAATCAAATTCCCCCATTGAACGTAGCCAAGTCTCTAACTCAATATCTTTCAAAATCTTCCACATTGAAAACCTGATCAATTTGTCAATTTAAAGATGGGTTCCCAGCAAAGTATTTATCGGCTGGTTATTTCCAATAAAAGTATGGAAAATTTGGTATTTATGAAAAGTATAGACACCCAATCTTACTAGAAAAATACGAGATTATGCGAACATCGCCCATGGGGCAAGGACTGGGCAATATTGTCAAGGAACCACTAACTGTCAACCGGACAGGGTTTGCTTGCTTATTGTCTGCTAGCTTAGGTCAGGGAGCAGTTGCTATTTCTTGCTCAAATGGTTAGGCGGTTTTGGGAACATTGCTGGTTGTCAACGTACAAAATACTCTGCAATTAAAAGGTGTAAAAAGAAGTTGACAGAAATAGTTAAGAATTTATTTAGGCCTCAATAATATGGTAAATGTAAAGTAAGTAATGACAGATGCATTTTGAAAAATGGACCCTCCCACAATGAAGTTAAGTTGACAGACATTGCGTTTAACAACAGCTTACTTACAGCTATAGGTATCCCCGGCGAAAACATAGTTTTGAACGGGAATTGAAGCAAATTTTTGATAGATTGGTTACTTTAAATATGTGTTTAGTCCAAATATATCCTCAAATCACAAAGTTTGTACCCGGGGAATGCATCTTTAAATCAACATTAATGTTAATTATTATATGTATGCGTTGCAACCCATTTGTGTCAGTTTCTAGGTACCAAATATTAGCGAGTTAGCTCTTTTAAGTAATAAAAAGCAAAAGTCTGATAACTGTTTTATATCTTAGACCCGTTTACAAGATTCTGTAACATAATCAAGGGTAATAACTCTATACGTAACAATCAGAAACTGCTGTTATTCGTGGACATAATCTAAATAAAGAACGTAAGTGGCGCAGATGAGAAATGTTGTAGCTGTGTAGTCACAAGCTCTACGACCGCCGAACTTTGTCGGATTCTTCATTTTTGTTGTGATTTAGCCCACGATAGCCGGGACTACTCCTACCTTCCCGTACTTCCAGTAGGATTTGACTCTCACATTACTGTTTTGTTAGGGATCACGGTGGCTAAGTGGATAAGGCGCTGGTTCGCTAGCCTGGAGGTTGAGTGTTCGATCCCTGCATTGGCCGAGAAAGTTCATCTCGATTTTCCGGCGTGATTTCCCCTTGTCAGTGATGCAGAAGGAGGGCCTGACAAGGACAGCTGCCTAGTCGTTCGGATGGGACGAAAAACCGAGGTCCCGTGTACAAATTGGAGTGCACGTAAAAGATCCCTTGGCAGTTGGAATTCGATATAAGAGTAGGCCGTAGCGCCGCTGCCCGGGCAAAATTTCCCTCATTGCACACTGTGGCGTATGCCCGTCTTCAATTGGCCCAGGTACGGTGCTTAAGCGTAGGACGTTAAACCCCATTTCATTCATTCATTCCTAGTTGTGTTGAGTGGACGTTAAACACCATTTCCCCCTCTCTCTTCGTCTCACTAATTTAAAGTATTTAATTGAATTTGAATCTGATTGGGAAGAGATTGCTTGATTTGAAATTGATAGCATCAACATTATAATTGACAAAGTTTGCCATGAATTCTATGATTGGCTAATACACCACAGTATATTATAAATTTCAGATCTCCATAAAAAATAGTCTAGAAAACCATCTATTATAGGTATTTATAAAGTAATATAAAATAATTACTTCTAGCCTTGTATATTTATGAATTGTATCTTGTATCTTTCAGGGTGTCATGGTTGGTATGGGACAGAAAGACAGTTATGTTGGAGATGAAGCCCAATCCAAAAGAGGTATCCTCACCTTGAAATACCCCATTGAACACGGTATCGTCACCAACTGGGATGATATGGAAAAAATCTGGCATCACACTTTCTACAATGAACTTCGAGTTGCTCCAGAAGAACATCCCGTCCTTTTAACTGAAGCTCCCCTCAACCCCAAAGCCAACAGAGAAAAGATGACCCAAATCATGTTTGAAACCTTTAATTCACCAGCTATGTATGTTGCTATCCAAGCTGTATTATCCTTGTACGCTTCTGGTCGTACCACTGGTATTGTACTGGATTCTGGTGATGGTGTTTCCCACACGGTGCCAATCTATGAAGGATATGCCCTTCCCCATGCTATCGTAAGATTGGATTTAGCTGGCCGAGATTTGACAGATTACTTGATGAAAATCTTGACGGAGAGAGGTTACTCATTCACTACAACAGCCGAAAGAGAAATTGTCCGAGATATCAAGGAAAAATTATGTTATGTTGCTCTTGATTTCGAACAAGAAATGTCAACGGCTGCCTCGTCATCATCTTTGGAAAAGAGTTACGAACTTCCTGATGGTCAGGTCATTACTATTGGCAATGAAAGATTCCGATGTCCAGAAACCCTTTTCCAACCTTCTTTCATTGGCATGGAATCTTCTGGTATTCATGAAACAACTTACAATTCTATAATGAAATGTGATGTTGATATCCGTAAAGACTTGTACGCCAATACTGTATTATCTGGAGGTACCACAATGTTCCCTGGTATTGCCGATAGAATGCAGAAAGAAATTACATCCCTGGCTCCCCCTACGATGAAGATTAAAATTATTGCTCCACCAGAGAGGAAATATTCCGTATGGATTGGTGGCTCTATTTTAGCTTCTCTCTCGACCTTCCAACAGATGTGGATCTCCAAACAGGAATATGATGAATCCGGTCCCTCAATCGTCCACAGAAAATGCTTCTAAACCATCCCCGTATCTAGTACTAAAAAGCTTCCTTGTGATAAACTTTGTCAGTGAAACTATATCTGAAGTGAATTATGAACAGAAACTCTCAATACATATCCAATCTGTTGAATTATTAACTTAATCATTTTATTATTGTTGAACACCTAATCTTTTTTTACAAAATTAAAAAAAAAATCCTTTTTTACTAAGATTAATGTTGTGTTTTCTTTTAAAATATTAAGCGCCGCTCGCCTGTTATCCTGAAGTACAAACGAATATCGAGATCGTTGCAGCTAAATTGGGTTTCTTATGGGGGGTTTCCTGTGACTGCTAAAGACTCCTACGCGCAAGCGAATTACTGAAATAAATTTGAACCATGTGTTAGTCCCGAAGTGACCTAGTTTGTGTTGAGTTGACGTTAAACCTCATTTCTCTCTTGTTACGACGGTAAGATTGTCTGTTGAAAAGAAATGGTGGTTTAACACCCTATTCGGAACTAACTGTGCTAATAAGAGATATACGCCATACGCTCTTTACCGTCCTGGATTCCAACCACCCAAACAGACTGTTGCAGTGGTATTCACAAATAATAATAGATGCCGGAAAGTAGAGTGGCCACAAACAAAATGCGCTAGGGAATCGTTAGCATGTACACGTTGCATCACAACATCTGTCATTGAGGCAGATGGTGTGTTTTCGATTCCCCATTATACGTAACGGGGGGGGGGGGGTGTAGGATCGCCTGTCCAGCGTCGTGGGTTTTTCCCGGGTCCTCGGGATTCCTACCAATGCTATTAGGTGTCACTTGCCTGTCATCTTGAAATGAAATGGGAGTTTAACGTCCTGCTGGTCTCCTTTTTAAACTGGGCTAATGAATACGAGCATACGCCATAAAGGTTTTGTTTTCCCAAACAGTGGCACTATGGCCTACTCTTATATCGAATTCAAACAGCCAAGTGATCTTTTAAGTACACTCTAATGTGTACAAGGGACATCGGTATTTCGTCCCATCCGAACGACAAGACAGTTGTCAATGTCAGACACTCCAATTTTCCCGTTTCTTTCGTTAACATATGAATTGTGAACCGCGTCAGTCACTAATTAAAAATATTAGGGTGGTTCGCTCGCTCTGATTGTCCTTTCTTCCTACCCATACCACTGGGAAAATGGTATTCAAGATCATGGTTCAAATAGTACCTTGCCGTAATTGTTAATGATTGCTGAGGAATTAACACTAAACGGTCCCTTATCTGGGCTTTGTGATGGACTAAAGAATAAAACTTGAAACTATTGACGAAGCAAGGTTATAATTGAGAGGTGATGAAGATTATTCTCGAGATAAGATTTACGTTTTATTCTTAAGTCCATCACAAAACCCTATTCTTTAGTCCATCACAAAACCCAGAGATTAATCTTCATCACCTTTCAATTATAACCTTGCTTCGTGGATTTTCACCAAGATGTCATTTTGAGGTTAAAGATAATTGTCCATGATTCAATCTCGCGTCCTTTGTCATTATCATTCAAACGTTAGACTGGAGGTATAGTAATGTAGTTTGTAGAAAACAACAGCCTTTTATCAATGAAATGAGAGGGGGGGGCTAATGGTTATGGAGTCAACTGGCGTGGTTGATTCATCGCGTGTACGTGGATTTTCCCCGGGTCCTCCGTTTTACACTCTCTATATATATCTCTCGCTCTCACTCTCGTGTACACCACACCTTTGCGTTTTCGTCCCATCCGAATGACTAGACAATGTACAGCTGCTGATTAATCAACACTTATGGAAATATTAATGTAAATGTCAATATTTTCCTTGTTCCGTTTTATTTGATTACTTAAGTTGAGGTCGAGTGTTGCCAAATTTTGAAACATGTTAGAGCTTGAATCGGTTAATGGGTTAAATGCATGAATGGAATGGGGTTTAACGTCCTACTATTATGCACTTAACCTGGGCTAATGGAAGACGGGCATACGCCATACAGTGTGCTATGAGGCGCTACGGCTTACTCTTATATCGAATTTCAACTGCCAATGGATATTTTACGTGCACTCCAATGTGTACTCGGGTCCTCGGTTTTTCGTCCCATCCGAACGACTAGATAGCTGTCTTTGTCAGGCCCTCCTTCTGCATCACTGACAAGGGGAAATCACGCCGGAAAATGGAGATAAACTTTCTCGGCCAATGCAGAGATCGAACACCCGACCTCCAGGCTAGCGAACCAGCGCCTTATCCACTTAGCCACCGTGATCCCCGGTTAATGGGTTAAAATGTCGTGCAACTGCCTTTTAGATCTATCTAATATATTGTGATTCCGTTTGTAAAACCTTGTAAAATTGTTGGAAGATAATAAACAAATTAAACATTTCATATGTACAAAATAGATAGGCCTACTATATATAGGCCCTACAAGCTGTAATGAATGGTGTCGAGTGGTAGCCTATAAAGAAGTGCCCCCACAATACGATAATCACGCCCCTCGTAGGCTAATATACGTTACAACGCCTAATATAGACATATTAGTAGGTATATATTATCTATAGTAGAGTAAACATAGCTTGAATTTACATTGATAAGACAAGAATATGAATATCATAACCCACTGACGATGATCGACGTATGTTGGGCGTGTACATTTAATTTTAAAAAATGTACTCGTTTAGCTGTGTTTTCCCCTTGTCAGGAGAGAGAGAGAGAGAAAGAGGGAGAGAGGGGGAGGGTTTAACGCCCACTCAACGCAAACTAGATCATTTCGGGAGTAACATATGGTGGTTAAATTTTATTTCAATAATTCGCTTGCGCGTATAGGGGTCCTTAGCAGTTGGGGATGAGAAAACCCACGATGCTGGACAGGCGACCATACTCCTCGTCACGTACAACCGGAGATTCAAAAACACGCTAGTGAGTTGACTTAATTACAGGCTTTATGATACAGCGCGCACGTGTTATCGATTCGGCCATCCACCCCCCATCTTTGTCCATAGAGCAGTATGGATGGCCGTGCAAAAAACAGTGTCTAGATCTTTGGATAGTAGGAAAACCCGAGGTCCCATTAGTCGTAAGTGACCCCTTAACAGCTGAAATTGAAAAGAAAAGTAGACCCGTATCGCCGCTTTCCCAGCTAAATTTCCTCGAAGTATTCGCCTGAATGGGACAGACAAACAGGATTGGAGAACTAGGACGCTAAGCCCAAACTAATTTCATTGGCTGTTTATATTTCTCGGTTGTACTTTACACGGAGTAGTCCTACGGCCGCCTGTCCAGCAAGCGGATTATTGAAATGAAAATGAACCACGTGTTAGTCCTGAAAAGACCACTGATATACTTTTATAATTGTGTCGTTTTCGTGGGTTTTTCTGCCGGTTATGGTTTCCTCCCACGACTTAAAATCCCTCTAGGGCATAAATGTAGGCTATCCTAAATAATAAATCAAAGCTAAGATGCTAGTCCCGAAATAACCTAGTTTGTGTTGAGTGGCTGTTTAATCCCACGCCTTAAACAAAAAAAATCGTACAACAATGGCATGGGCCCCATTTATGATACTAAACTAACCCATTATTAAAAAAACACATTATTCCTTAATATTTAAGAAGAACGCTAGGGTACTGCGCTTTTTATGACATCATATGAATCATGTGACGTTAGGGTAAGGGTTAGGCTTGGCCCAGGGTTAGGGTTAACCTGAGGGCTAGCCCTGTCTACCATTCGGCAAACCTCGACATATTCCGGTGCCCTACATCTAGACTCGGCTGTATGATGAAGTCCGCCATTTTGGAACTATTTTAAAGGACCCGAAGAAACATGGTTGCCCCCAGGAGATGGGTGCCAGTCAAGTCGTCCACAAGCGAAGTCGTCCACAACCGTTGGTGGAGTCGTCCACAAGGCATTGGTGATGTCGTCAACAACTAAATTTGTTTATGAATTTGTTAATGAATTTGTTATTTATGGAATAAAACGATTTACTTTGTTGTTTATTTGCCGGGAGAAAGGGTGACCACGCAGAAAAAAACTATAATAATTAAAAATACATCGTGTGGACGACTCCAAAAAACGTATTACAATATCCAGAAATTATTTACTTTGTTGTTTATTTACCGAAAGAAAGGGTGACCACGCAGAAAAACTATACTATTTACAAATACATTATGTGTCCAGAAATTATACTAAGTCGTGTGGAAGACTCCACCAACGGGTGTGGACAGCTTAACCAGATTTAGGGACTTTTTTGTAAAAGCGGAACGTTTTCCTGTTAGAGTAAATCGGTAGTCGACAAGCCGCATCGCAAATGTATGGTCGTAGGTACATATCAATGACTATCATACATCCGAGTCTAGATGTAGGTTACGGAGAGTACCGGAATCTGTCGAGGTTTGCCGAATGCCCTGTCTACATCTCGAGACTCTGACGAAATCTGCAGGACCTAGTCCTTACCCTAACTAACTTTATCCTAACCCACAATCCACATATGACGTCATAAAATGCGCAGGACCGTCTCCGATTTAGCGTTTCCAATATTCAAGTATTATTAAGTGATTAACCGTATTGAAATAAAAACGGGCGTGATTATTTGACCACGTGATACCCAGGATTAATCTTATAGGTGGAGGTATAAACTACACTGTACACACGTATCTAATGTAACGATGAATTCATTAAATATTCGCTATGTAAATTAGATAAAGGTTGTGTAACAGTGTGGGTTAAAGGCCTACACACACGGGGAATGTGCCTCGGTGTGGGTTAGATGCCAACATATATGGGAGTTGTGCCTCGGTGTGGGATATAGGCCTACATACGTGGGTGTTGGCCCTCGATGTGGGTTAAAGGCCTCCACATACGGGATCTGTGTCTCTGAGTGGGATGAGGAACTATACACATATGAGATGACCTTCGGTGTGAGTTAAAGGCCTACAAACATGGGAACTGTGTGAGTTACAAGATATTTTCACTCAATGACTCAATTGTTACCATTCGTGGAATTGCGAGAATTCATTTCCGGGACGGGATGTCGTTCAATCGAGTATTCCATATCCCAGACATAATTATAATCTTTGGTGTGAGCATGGCTTTGAACACAATCTTAAAATCACTCATGCTTTACAAAATTTTGACAGCGCCATTAACAACTTTTTATGATATGAAAGGATACGCATATAAATAACTTCAATTAAAGATACGGTGACCTACTGCTATAGAAGAAACTGGGACAACAGTTTTTAATGGAGTAGGCCTATTATATGGCCTTGGCAAAAGACATTGACTTTGATACATGTAGCCTACTGTCTTGGAATGGCGAATAAAAGGTTGATTCTTCACAACTTCTCAACGTGAAGGAGCTAATACAATAATTATGCTATCACATTTACAGCATAACAATTGGACGTTCGGGTTGTGAAGGCGTTCGTAGTCTGCAGAACAAAGTTCGACACGTGAATTTCCTGTTGACAGGTACATTACAGAGGTCAAATGGGTAGATACTGATTTGATATTTGGGTCCCGGATTGGGAGTGAAATTAACACATTGAGGGTCCAATTACGATTTGTATTGGCAAAAAATATACGTTGTTTCTTGGGATTACTGTAAAACAGTAAAATGTTTATATTTGAGATCGATAGATTCCGGTTCGGTTATGTGATGTTGATAGGCCTACCGGTTCAAACGCAGGATAGTAGAAACAAGATAGCGGGCGTTCCGCGGTGCTAACCAAGCGAAAATTCCCACATAGTAAGCCTAAATACATTCTCTGGGCATTGAGGTCGATTTTTATATCCTTTGCCAAAATAGACATATGTCGCAACTGTCTTTCACTTGATTTTCGTCTCTGTCTGATTTTAAAACGTGTGCATGACACGCGTGAGTTAATGCAATTGCCTTATAAGGAGAACCAACGCCTATCGTCCCATATGAGTCGACCAGTAAGACAGGTATGAGAGGTTGATCTATAAATATATGCACGGGTGGATCCAGGAATTTTTGAAGAAGGGGGTTTTCCAAACCCCTTAAAGGGACTATCCCGATCTGAACAGTCTCAAAACTAAATGTCCGCTTACGTATACAATTTAAGCGCCAGCATATTAGAGCCGTATTTACCTTGCCTCAAAAATTTCCGATCAAAATATTGAGTTGTTTTGACGCCAACGTCAAAACTGTTTATACGAACACGTAACCCTTTTAAGATTTCGAGTCAAATTTTTTTGTTGGGTGACCCGATAACCGATTCCCGTTCCTCGTTCCTTTAGAGGTCTTGAATGACCAATGTGCTGTATAACGAAAGGTAAATGTCATGGTTTCATTTTTTATTTAAAAAAAATAAAAGTCTGGTTTTACCCAGACATCGCATAAAACAGTTTCGGAAATCGGTCTCCATTTCTAGATGAAGCTTGACAGGTTTAAGTTGTTTGAAAACGTATCACATATATTGAGATAGTTGCTGGGCCCTAAGGAAGAGGATTTTACGTGTTTTTAACACAATATTAAACCATAGCTATGATGTTATCCTTTGTTTTTTTAATCCATTATAATGAGGAATGGATTGTTATCTAAAAAGTACAGTCCAATATTAATGAAAAGAGTCCATTATTTACAGAAAAGGTCCTCGGTTGTTCCTGCTTTTTACATAATTGACAGTCTTCGGCCATTATCCACTGCTTAAGCAGTTTTATTCTCCAAAAAAAATTATCGGTTTGGAAATTTGACAGTTGGCAATGCATGATGCCATGATGGTCTCTAAATTACTTAATAAGCACAAATTCACATTGAGCTTTGTAAAGAAAGAAATCCAACACGCCGTTGGATATAAATTTTTACAATGAATTAATAGGATCCCATTGTGTTTCAATTTAATTGTGATATCACACATGCCTATATCATTATTTCGCGCTTTGAATGCCCATCCAATCCCATCATCTGATGACAGAGGATAAAGAACACGACCGTTACACTTTTCTCACAAAGTGTTGTTTTACAAAACAAATTATGTACGTGAGCAGGTTGGGGTTTAGATACCAACTCCCACCCCCCTGTGGATCCGCCCCTGCTATCAGTCTAGAATCACTCAAGCGATGCGATTTCTTTGAAAGCAGTGTGGTACGCCCTAAAACAGTGACACCACGAGGGTTAAACATCGAGCATATAAATACAACGATCGAGCAGACGAGTTTAACATTCTAGAAACTGCAGGGCTTGTGGAAAGTCTTTACTTCATTTTTACCGATATACCTATAATAATCTTCTACAAAATATTTCACCATGGAGGATGACGTAGCGGCGCTTGTTATTGATAATGGGTCTGGTATGTGTAAAGCCGGTTTCGCCGGTGATGATGCTCCAAGGGCTGTTTTCCCCTCCATTGTTGGACGACCAAGACATCAGGTTTGTGATAATTAGTACTGAATTTAAAACTTAAAAAAACTCATAAACGCCAGTGTTTCACAAAAGGTCAGTTTGGTTTTTGAGCCAACACCTTCTTCGCTGAGCCACTACTGTATTAATTTTCGTACTGGGTATTACATTTTAGTGTGGCCTGTCCAACCTCGTGGGTTTCTTCGGGTCCTCCGGTTTCCTCCCACTGCTAAAGACCCCTCCGCGCGAGCGAATTATTGAAATAAAATTGAATCATATGTTAGACCAGAAATGACCTAGTTTGTGTCGAGTAGACGTTAAACTCTCCCTCTCCCTCTCCCTCTCTCTCTCTCTCTCTCTCTCCTTTTCAGAGATGCAACTTTCACAATATTATAGTTTGCAAAGGAATCCAATTTTTTAAGGTTTACTGCACGCAATAAGTAATTATGCGGTTACATAAAACGAAGCCTGGTTCGAGACTTTGAGAAGAAACCCCTGCTATGATCTATACTTATCCCGTGGTTACCTATGACAGATTAGGTAATTTAAAAAAAAACGACTGGATAGAGGTTTTTTCACACTCTTTCCTTGTAACCCTTAGCCATCAAATAATTCATTGTTTTCAGTTATGACCAGTTAAAACTTGCGGTTGCACCCACATTTTGCAAGTAATGGAAGGGGAAGAGGTAAAATCAATAGAGCTCATCCTCTCATTCAAGATCCTTTGATCCTTAACATATTTGTTAATTTACATCAAGATGAGCAACAGTTGTAGCCCCTCTGGAGTGCCTACAGAATTCATACATATTTCGCATTTTGCGTAAAAGTCAGGGGGCCAATACACACCAAAGGTGACCTGATCTAAGGGCAAATGGGATTCGTCTGACTAATTTAAAGTAATTCAGTTTCATTTGAAACTGGTTGGGAAAAGATCGTTTGATTTGAAGTTGATAGCATCAACATTATAATTGACAAAGATTGTCATGAATAGAATTCTAATGTACACCTAGTGATCAAGAGACATAACTCTAAAATTTAAAGTTAATTGTTGAAAATCAATAGGATTATCGTGCAACTCAAGTCAACGATGCATAACAATTTCAACGCTCCGGCGATCGCATAATACATAGCCTAGAAAGCCGTCTATTTTAGATATTTATAAAGTAATATAAAATAATAACTTCTAGCCTTGTATATTTATGAACTGTATCTTGTATTTTTCAGGGTGTCATGGTTGGTATGGGACAGAAAGACAGTTATGTTGGAGATGAAGCCCAATCCAAAAGAGGTATCCTCACCTTGAAATACCCCATTGAACACGGTATCGTCACCAACTGGGATGATATGGAAAAAATCTGGCATCACACTTTCTACAATGAACTTCGAGTTGCTCCAGAAGAACATCCCGTCCTTTTAACTGAAGCTCCCCTCAACCCCAAAGCCAACAGAGAAAAGATGACACAAATCATGTTTGAAACCTTCAATTCACCAGCTATGTATGTTGCTATCCAAGCTGTATTATCCTTGTACGCTTCTGGTCGTACCACTGGTATTGTACTGGATTCTGGTGATGGTGTTTCCCACACGGTACCAATCTATGAAGGTTATGCCCTTCCCCATGCTATCGTAAGATTGGATTTAGCTGGCCGAGATTTGACCGATTACTTGATGAAAATCTTGACCGAGAGAGGTTACTCATTCACCACCACAGCCGAAAGAGAAATTGTCCGAGATATCAAGGAAAAATTATGTTATGTTGCTCTTGATTTCGAACAAGAAATGTCAACGGCTGCCTCGTCATCATCTTTGGAAAAGAGTTACGAACTTCCTGATGGTCAAGTCATCACCATTGGTAATGAAAGATTCCGATGCCCAGAAGCTATGTTCCAACCATCTTTCTTAGGTATGGAATCGTCTGGTATTCATGAAACAACTTACAATTCTATAATGAAATGTGATGTTGATATCCGTAAAGACTTGTACGCCAATACTGTATTATCTGGAGGTACCACAATGTTCCCTGGTATTGCCGACAGAATGCAGAAAGAAATCACCTCTTTGGCTCCAGCCACAATGAAGATTAAAATTATTGCTCCACCAGAGAGGAAATATTCCGTATGGATTGGTGGCTCTATTTTAGCTTCTCTCTCGACCTTCCAACAGATGTGGATCTCCAAACAGGAATATGATGAATCCGGTCCCTCAATCGTCCACAGAAAATGCTTCTAAACCACCCCTGTCATCAGTACATCTACTAACAAGCTTCCTTGTGATAAACTTTGTCAGTGAAACTGAATCTGAAGTGAATTATGAACCCTCAATACATCTGTTGAATTATTAACCTAATCATTTTATTATTGTTAAACACCTAATCTTTTTTTACAAAAATAAAAAAAAAAATCCTATTTTTTTACTAAGCTGCTCGCTTGTTATCCTGAAGTACAAACGAATATCGAGATCGTTGCAGCTAAATTGGGTCATATGGGGGTTTCCTTTTTACAAAATTATAAACAAAATCCTAATTTTTTTACTCAGATAAATGTTGTTTTTCTTTTAAAACATGGGAAAACATGGGCTTCTGATATCCAATATTTAAGACAAAATACAGATTTTACAATTGCTACACGAATCGTTTAGGCCTACCATAATGCGTTTCAGTCCCAGTTTTAGCGAGAGAGTCAAGGAACGAGACTAGACATATTGCACCAACCAAATTTGGGGTATGTTCACTGGAATAACCAGACGCTAGAAATTTGCACTCGATTGACACTGCTGGCTTATTTCGCGGAACATGGACTCAGTTAGACTTGCGCGTCGTCGTGATTTAATATAGCAGACCCAACAGGGGTCATTTTTGGGATCGCCGAAGTTTAAAGACAAGGTTCAATATTAGACCCATCATTATGGGTCATTTCTGGGGGTACCCAGGTTCAAAGCTAGCCTTGGCTTATTTTAGTACAAATGGATTATTAAAAATAACTAGAATTACAATTAAATTACGAACCTAGCTTCATAATCATACACGTATCTGGGTAGTTTAACCCTTGAGCTCTGGGTGTAATTAGGGAACCTCTGCGGTCCAATTGGCTTAAAATCGATCCTGGCCTTATGACATGTCTGTGTTGTGTCTGACTTACTTAGTAAACACATTTGCTAGTTGATATTTTGATCTGTCTAACCGTTATTGTTTTGTCTAGTGAATGGCCTGTCAATCAAAGAAAAACTCGCTGAGATTTCAACAAAAACCTGGAGATTTGTCATTGTTAGAGATACCATATCTTTGTCGTTTACCTGCTACTTCCGCTGAACAAGGACTCTATTATCACAATCTGTCATTAGCCTGTAATTTGATTGAGACTATTTGATTGTATAAACAAATTCCAGGGTATTAAAATACGTTAATTCTAGTTGATATACAGTTCAACCAAGCGACAAAATCTCTAGGGCAAGTCTAGTCAATTGAATACCTACCACGATGTGTCATATATGGTATGACGGCGGGCCTGAAAAGAAAAAATGCTATAGTCGTTCGAATGGCATGAAAAACCGCCGCCCCGTGTATACATTGGCAATTAAAATTGGCGTATACGTAAAGGATCCCTTTGCAGTTGGATTATCGTAGCTAAGTGGATAAGGCACTGGTTCGCTAGCCTGGGGGTCGGGTGTTCGATCCCTGCATTGGCCGAGAAAGTTCATCTCGATTTTCCGGCGTGATTTACCCTTGTCAGTGATGCAGAAGGAGGGCCTGACAAGGACAGCTGCCTAGTCGTTCGGATGGTACGAAAACCCGAGGTCCCGTGTACATATTGAAGTGCAAGTAAAAGATCCCATGGCAGTTGGAATTCGATATAAGAGTAGGCCGTAGCGCCGCTGCCCTGGCAAAAATTTTCCTCATAGCACACTGTATGGCGTATGCCCGTCTTCCATTAGCCTAGGTTAGGTGCATAATAGTAGGGCGTTAAACCCCATTTCATTCATTTGGAATTCGATATATATATACATATATGAGTAGGTCATAACCGCTGCCCGGGCAAAATTCCCCTTATAGCACACTGTATGGCGTATGCCAGTCTTTATTAGCCCGGGTTTGGAGCAGAACAGTAGGACGTTAAACCCCATTTCAACTCGTCTTTAAAACGTCGTTAGTGTATAGGCTACTTTAAATTTTTAATGACATTCTATTGGTCAACAGATTGATATATGAGATTTGAAGTGGTGTATATTACCAACCGTCAATATAATATGAAGTTCATAACTTTGATGTACACGAGATTTAAATTATATAGGCCCTATGACCTGTAAGATGACATTGTCTTTTTTTAAAACGTCACAACTTGAAATTTAAAACAAAACTTTACATATCTTGAAATTGAAAAAAAAATACACATCTTGAAATTTATAAAAAAAATAATTGACACATCTTGAATTTTAAAAAAAAGTTCGCCATTTTCGCTATGTCCTTCGCATTCCTCACTGCAAAAATTAAAATTATTGAAATCAATATGTTATTTCCAAGAGAAATTTAAACTCGCTATCTCTCTCTCTCTCTCTCTCTCTCTCTCTCCCATAGTTTATTATAAGAGAATCAAAATATGGCGATATGACAATAAAGTTTATTATAAGTAACATCTACACTTGAGGGGCCTATAGCGTAGCCGTGAAGTATATATTGGGCGGGTCCGCAAATGATATTATATAAAAGGTTGAAATTCTGTGACGCGGCAGGGACGAGCCAATGTAAAAAAAAAAGTTTATGTAAACACTGTTTTGGCATATTTTACGGGGTTAAACTAAAACATCACACCAACATATTGGGATATGTGGTTTGATACAGATACAATCTTAACTACTCCTAATAATTGTTGTAAAACAATAGAAGCTAGGCCTACTACGTAATTTTTTTTAATTTTTTTTTTTTGGGGGGGGGGGTATATTCTACCCCCCACCGGAGCCCCGCATGTGTGACGCCCATGGCTGGCAGTGAATACATGCAGCCTATATGCCAAATACATGTAATGTGCAATGATTCATTTTATCAATGTCGCATACATAACATTGTCAGTTATTTACCTTACAATTTAATGAAATACACCGCTAATATACGTAACATCTGAACTTTACAAGTCATGAATTATTGATGAGGGACTTTAACCAAATTTTGTGTGATTTATGATGAAAATGTCGCCTGTCATCGCTATTGACATTGTTATATATTATATAGGTCAATCTGGTATATTGTCCACATTTCTTCACTGTTAAATAGGTCGTGATTTATAGCTCGCTATACGTTGATAGACACGCCGGTTAAAGAGATATTCCGCTGAAGAATATTGCCGAATTAGAATTTATACGGTTGCTTTTTGTTTTCGAAATGTTTGGGGGTGAAGGGGTTGTACATATCATAGAAAGGGTTTATCGTCCACACGACACCAACTATGACTTGGTGATAGACCTTATGATCTATGGCATATGTGTTACACCATTCGTCCTCGCCCCCATGCCCACACACACAATTATCCCCCCCCCAAACCAACACACACACACACATAATTATATACCCCCCACCCACCAACACACACACATGATTATACCCCCTCCCCCCACCAACACAAACACACACATAATTATATCTCCCCCACCAACACACACATTATACCCCCCCTCCCACCAACACACACATAATTATACTCTCCCCCCCCCCACACACATGATTATACCCCCTCCCCCAACCAACACACACACACATAATTATATACCCCCCCCCCACCAACACACACACATGATTATACCCCCTCCCCCACCAACACAAACATAATTATATCTCCCCCACAAACACACACACACACACATTATTATACCCCCCCCCCCCCCCACCAACACACACATAATTATACTCTCCCCCCCACACACACACATGATTATACCCCCTCCCCCACCAACACACACACATGATTATACCCCCTCCCCCACCAACACAAATACACACATAATTATATCTCCCCCACCAACACACACATAATTATACCCCCCCCCCCCCCCGTCCCACCAACACAACAAACACACACATAATTATACCCCCCCCCCCCCCACAAAAAAACCACCAAAAAACACACACACATGATTATATCGGTACTAATGCCGTTGTGTTTCGAAACTGTGCAGATGAAACACGCAATTAAAAATGGCTGAAAACGAATGAGAAACCAAGGTTTGGTGTAAGTTACATCGTAAGACGCACATGTTCATATTTGATATGTCGATAATCCTGTCTTGTAATCGTGTTTAATACCAGATGAACAGTTGGAAACGTGTATTTACACCTGAACTGAATAACCCTATAACAGATATTTGTTTAATTAAAGCCACGACAGATATTCCTAATTGAAAGCCAGGCAAAAAGAAGTATTTACATCCCCCATCCCACCTCAATATATATCTGTAATCTTTTGTATCCACGAACATCGAGGCCAATATTGTATCAAACTTATGTTGGTTGTTTAAAATTTAATCGTCGAAATTATATTCAGAGATCACTTTTTTTGCACAATCTTTGCCAGGCAGTAATATATTTCAAAATTTTCAATTTATAAGTTTATATTTTTTCAAACTGTTGTCTCTTTAAGGTGTACGTGTGTAAAGCCAGAACATGATATACAAGTCCCCTCTTAGATTTGTCATCGTTTAGAGATAAAGGTTTTAACCTAACAGCCAAGGTAAGGTTGGACTCGTGGGGGGTAGTTAGAGGCTTCCCTACCCACTTTCATGCCCCCCCCCCGCCCTTTTTTTCATTTATCTAAATAAATTAGTTTAAAATAAACGCAACTAAACGAAAAAATCACAAAACATGGTGTATTAAAACTTTGGATTTTTGACTGATAGTCTAGGGAGGTAAAATAAAATTTCGACTCTCTGATCGCCGTACAGGAAATATTCTCATTTGGAAGTGCCCCCCCCCCTCTGCACACACACACACACACTTAGGAGCAGAGTGGTAGGACGTTAAACCCCATTTCATTTTATTTCATTTCATTACACACGTCCCTCTCCCTTTAAATAAAAAAACCCAAGACAATAATTTCTAGGATCCGCGCTTAAAAGGTCTGTATTGGGATTGGTGTTAGACTAAATGTCGCATACAGTCTAAAAGATATTAACCCTTTTTGTTATCTGTAATAGGAATGTCGTAACGCCGTATTAAGGCCTCTCCCTATGGGATTGTTATTAGCCTGCAATACTAGTTATGTAGTGAGTGTGTAGTGTTATGTAAACTCTTATATAGATAAAGTGCTGTATCGAGAGCCCTACCTGTTCGTTTATTCGCGGTGTTTGTAATATGTAATATAATGCTTTTATATATAGAACACAAAAATCAAACAATCCCGTGTAGTCCGAGCCCCTCCTAAACGAGTGAAATTAAAGATCTAAAGATCTAAGAATAAAGTATTTTGAATGAAATTTTCAATATTATTTATTCATTTTGCATTATTTATTTTTGAACTATTATAGCATTAAAGGTCAGGGGTCGGTTTCTAAAAGCTCCGTTATCATTTAACGATCCTTTAACTTTAACGGAGAGAAAGATTGTTGCTGGAAATAAAGGCTCCAAACCTTCGGTGGTGCAAATTTTTCCTACAGATTTATGCCAATATTTCTAAAGGAAAAAATAAAGTATTTTATAGTGTTTTCTGTAGTAAATTTAATGGAAACAACACGTTACCAAGATATGTCCATTAGAGTTTAACGGATCGATAACTTAGTTTTGAGCAACCGACCCCAGCTCTATTTCTAAATTTTACACACGGCATTTTAACAAAAATCACCACAAATGCAATGCATACAGGCATCTATTGCAATGTATTTGTTGAAATTGAGATCAAAATTATTTTTAGAAATGATAATTTGTTGTGTTGGGCCATCGACATGTTTAAAAGAAATATGTATATATTATAAATACATTTATGTACATTTTTAACATTCTTCTGGTTTTACCAAATAAAACAATCTAATTATTTTAACAATTATCACATAGTAAATTTGAGTGGGCGTTTATCTTCATTCCATTAACCGGTGATACAGGATGGAGGGTCTGCCAAGTTACTGTCTAGTCGTTCGGATGAGACAAGCCGCTGAGGTCCCGTGTACACATTGGCGTGTACGTTAAAGATCCTTGGCAGTTGAATTTCGATATAAGAGTAGGAAAGTAGGAACTATAGTGCCGCTGTCCGGGTAAAATTTTCCCTGATATAGCACACTGTATGGCAGGTGCCCGTCTTCATTAGCCCAGAGAAGGATGTTAAACCCCATTTCATTTCATTTCATTATCTAAGTCCATGCAGAACAGTAGGACGTTAAACCCCATTTTTTTTATTCCCTAAAGCAAATTTCCAGGATTCTATACAATAACTACACAATATGAATGCATAAATATTGTCATCCGACATTAGTTCAAGCTTTCCAATGCTATTCGTCTAGATTTAAAAATATAGGCTACACCTTTTCTGAAAAAGAAAATAATCAGATTTGTTATATTATCTCAGATAAAAAAAAAGCAAACGTTACGTAACAGAAATCAAAACACATTTAGTAATCCGCATGGTTGTTTATGTCCGAAAGTGGATAGGCCACATTGAAATGAATCGACACGGCTATATAGGTAGTCAGTCCTACAAATTTAAATGACACTTATTTGGCGTTTTCAACATTCGTGAAATAATAGGTATTTTAAATTCCCTCTCATATATATAATAGCAACCTGTAGTTTATATCCATCATGACCATATATAAACACTCTCGACTTACTTTTATTGTACGATAAAACACTTGTTTGTGTAGTACACACCAGGCTAGCCATATTTGGCTCTAGCCTATAGGCTAACTACTAACACATGGCGTACTATAGCTTTAAAACATACCGTTAAATATTTGAAAATAACTGTTATACAGTGTTCGAAAATGAAATGAAACGGGGTTGAACTTCCACTTTTCTACACCATTCGAGATATAATAAAAACGGTTATGGGGAGTGTGCTATGAGGGAATCTTCTTCGAATTGTACCTGCCGCGGGTTTATTTTGTGGACCTCAGTTGTTTTTTTTTCATCTATCTATTTTAGAGGAATTGAAGTCTTCACTCAGTCCGTCCATTATTCGTCGATGGTTCATTTACGTGCGCATGTTTAGACATGTTTCGTCTATTTTAGGCTAAATGGTTGTTTGTTTGTTTCTGTACAAATTTGTAGTATTTATTCAGTCAAATTGTCACTTATATGTTTGTTCGGGTTCTATTTCTGACTGCTATTTTGTGGGGCATTATTGTTGAAGCTACTCTCCAAAAATGTCCAAATCGAGAAGTGTATGCACTCGTTCGGGTGTAACAAAAAAGGTCCCGATTTTGAAAAGCTGTGCACGATATAGATCGGCGGTCATTTTAAAGTCTCACAGACTAAAGATGTTCAAACTTATTCCTGTCACATGTCAATTTCGTTTCCTTCTATTTTTTCTTATTTTATACTCAACCGTAAAATTCAGAATATTAAACGAAACGAAAGAGAAATTAAGAAGTGCGATATTCTACGCTGTGTTCAAATCAGTTGGTTATCTTTCAAAACGGGGTAATTAACATGTGGAATGCATTATAAATAATATGATACACATATTCTATATAATATACGTCGGACATTATCCTATGTACACCACCGGGATGTCTGTTTATTAATAAACATTACCTAAGACAAGTAGGCCTAATGACTTGCACTGTCGATCAATTCAAGCTGAGCTATTCTTCACTGTCCCGCCTAATACGGAAAACGATAATCTACGTTCGACAGTTATCATCTATTATTACTGGAGCTTTATTGCTTACTATTAAAATCCCCCCCCCCTAAAAACAAGTGAACGGCAATGACACCAAACTGTGTCAACGCCACGCATTTTTAAAATGTCCTGTGGTGGGTTATATACTATACTAAATGTAATGACAATGTACTCCTACTGACACTACTGTTAAAATATTTGTGTCGTCGGCAGTAACGTGACAAAAAACAATGCAGGCTTTAAAAAATGTATCACAATTTTCTTGTATGTTTTTGTATCGCTTATATTATATCTTACTACTAAAGTGAAAAATTGAAAGGATTATTAATAAGTTTTACTCATAGCCTACTGTACAGGTCCTATTGTGAATAGGTCCACGCATTAGACACGCCTTTAAAAGGGGTGTGTGTATAACTACCTTATAAGGAGAGCCAACGCCCATCGTCCCATTATGAGTCGACCAGTATGACAGATATGAGAGGCTGGTCCATGAATATATCAGTCTAAAATCACTCAAGCGATGCGATTTCTTGGAAAGCAGTGTAGTATGTCCTTATATGGTATTAAAACAGTAACCCCACGCGGGTTAAACATCGAGCGCATATAAATACAATGAGCGAGCTGACCGGTTCAACATTCTAGAAACAGCAGGGCTTGTGGAAGGAGCTCAGATTGTTAGTATCCATATAACTATTATAATACACAATTTTTCACCATGGATGAGGACGTAGCTGCGCTTGTTATTGATAATGGATCTGGTATGTGCAAAGCCGGTTTCGCCGGTGATGATGCCCCAAGAGCTGTGTTTCCATCAATTGTTGGACGACCAAGACATCAGGTATGTGAAAATTGAAATTTTATTTGATCGCCACGTCTATCATTTGAAATTCAAATTGAGATGCACATTGTTGCTGTTTTTCAGCAATGAATTTGAATTTCGCATAGGCGTTTAACATCGACTGAATTTTAATAAATTGACATTAGTTCAGTGAGTTAGCTGTATTTTTCATTTGACAATAGCCATGCAACGGCCGACTTTTTTCTACCGATATTTAAACAATATAATATTGGGTTGGGCGTTTCTCTTTTGATTCATCTCTGGAATCCCAATGTAAAAAAAACACGACGCAACCCCAGAACCCAGAACCCTACGAAAATAGCCCAGTGGATGAAACATGCCGGTGAACTAACCAATCGCTTAGTCCTCTACTTAGATCTACTTTTATTCAAATGAAAATAGAAATTTAAATTTTGATGAGTGCGCTTTTAATTTTTAGACAGGCCTCGCCTTAAATTTTAAATGGGATACCTTGGTGATGAATCATGGCTTTAAAAGTTATTTCATCGTTCGATTGTATGATCGCCAGACATGAGGCAGCGCGTGCGAAAAAATCGATTTGACAACACGTCAGTAGAATAGAGCCGGCTTCGCATCATTGAATATGATTAGAGCACGTGGTTGTCTCGATGGAAAGCTGTGCCTCGCAATGGATTACTGGCTAAATCGGACTGAAACCCCGCTTGTGTTGGATTTTACCTGGCTAAACCTAAAAATAAATAACATACTGATGTCCAGGACAACTTTCATTGGTAATGAATTCACACTTTCCATTACTGTACAATGACTCATGAGATGACACATTCCCTTGCCCGTCCCACTCCCCAAATATACGCTTTGCCCGAGTCGATAAGAAATTAAAGAATGTTTAATTCTTGAATAAATAATTACTTACTTCTAGCCTTGTATATTTATGAATTGTATCTTGTATTTTTCAGGGGGTCATGGTTGGTATGGGACAGAAAGACAGTTATGTTGGAGATGAAGCCCAATCCAAAAGAGGTATCCTCACCTTGAAATACCCTATTGAACACGGTATCGTCACCAACTGGGATGATATGGAAAAAATCTGGCATCACACTTTCTACAATGAACTTCGAGTTGCTCCAGAAGAACATCCTGTCCTTTTAACTGAAGCTCCCCTCAACCCCAAAGCCAACAGAGAAAAGATGACACAAATCATGTTTGAAACCTTCAATTCACCAGCTATGTATGTTGCTATCCAAGCTGTATTATCCTTGTACGCTTCTGGTCGTACCACTGGTATTGTACTGGATTCTGGTGATGGTGTCACCCACACTGTACCCATCTATGAAGGATATGCCCTTCCCCACGCCATCATGAGATTGGATTTGGCTGGCCGAGATTTGACCGATTACTTGATGAAAATCTTGACCGAGAGAGGTTACTCATTCACTACCACAGCTGAAAGAGAAATTGTCCGAGATATCAAGGAAAAGTTATGTTATGCTGCTCTTGATTTCGAACAAGAAATGTCAACGGCTGCCTCGTCATCATCTTTGGAAAAGAGTTACGAACTTCCTGATGGTCAAGTCATCACTATTGGTAATGAAAGATTCCGATGCCCAGAAGCTGTTTTCCAACCATCTTTCTTAGGTATGGAATCGTCTGGTATTCATGAAACAACTTACAATTCTATAATGAAATGTGATGTTGATATCCGTAAAGACTTGTACGCCAATACTGTATTATCTGGAGGTTCTACCATGTATCCTGGTATTGCCGACAGAATGCAGAAAGAAATCACCTCTTTGGCTCCAGCCACAATGAAGATTAAAATTATTGCTCCACCAGAGAGGAAATATTCCGTATGGATTGGTGGCTCTATTTTAGCTTCTCTCTCGACCTTCCAACAGATGTGGATCTCCAAACAGGAATATGATGAATCCGGTCCCGCAATCGTCCACAGAAAATGCTTCTAAACATTGTAGTCAGTATTACTATATGGAGTACTTACATTGTGATGCCCTGAACTGTTTAATTGTGAAAAATGAAGCAATGGTCGAGATCCAGCTACGTCGATCCTCCATCTGTGAAAATTAAGATCTTCAGAACTAAATGAAACCAATTCTTCTATAAAAAAAACATAAACATTAAATGAAACAATCGACCCCATATTTAAAGACAGAAATCTCATTTGTCAATCATTAACTTATAATTGTGCCGACATAATGTTGATTTTTATTGTTAATGTTTAACCTTTTTTGTACAATAGTTTTATACAAAAAATACAAAAAAATCCTTAAATGTTTAGTTTTTGTTCTTTGTCGGGGTACATTAAAGTTTTCAAGAAATTTAACTAAGGTAAAATCCAAATTTTAGTAATTTGAGAAACTGGGCCCAGAACCTTTGAGCAAGATTAGGTTGGGTGAGTGGGTATTATATTAAAGGGGGGAATTTGCAGGTGTGGGTTGGGGGTGGTCCAATATTTGCAGTGGATCATTTGGCCTATTTGTCTTTGCCAGTCAAGGGGTTACTTTAAAGCTGTAAAAGTAAGGGGGGGGGGGGCAGCCATGCCAGTATTGAGACCCTCAAGTTCAATTGATTTGTAGTACAGTTCATACAGATTTTTCGACCTGGTTCCCCTTTGTCAGTGATGAGGGAGGGTGTGACAAGGATAGATGTCTACAATGTAGTTGTGCAGATGGGACGAGAAATCAAGGTCATGTGTACCCATTGGCATGAACGTAAAAGATCCCTTGCCAGTTAGAATTCCATTTAAGAGTAGGCCAAAGAGCTGCTGCCCGGGCAAAATTTCCCTCCTAGTATGGTGTATGCTCGTCTTCATTAGCCCAGTTCAGAGTAAGATGTTAAACTCCATTTTATGTCCAAGCGAGTCCATGACCTGTTGTGTTAAAGCTAAACACAATTTGTAGTTTTAAGAGCCCCTCATCATCAAATTGAAAAGATATCTTGCCTGAAAAAGCTCTCCCATTTTCGATAAAGATGATTTAGAAATTAAGGAGCGAATGTTATAAGTGAAATTTTACCCTGACAGTGGCGCTATGACCTTCTCAAATATTGATTTCCAACTGCCAGTCACCTGTTTTTTTTTTTAGTCCCATCTAAATTACCTAGACATCTCTCCTTGTCTGGTCCTGCACCACTGACGAGGGAGCACCATGCCGGAAAATCCTGATGTATTTTATTTTCTTGGTCCACAGGGATCGAACCTGTGATCTCGAGGGTAGCAAGCCATCTTCTTACAAGTTGCTACTGTGGCTCCTCATCAATAAATACAAAACAAAAAAACCCAATGACATTGTTGTGCACAGTAAGGAGGAGGTATGGGCACTAGTCCTTGAGATGAGATATAAAAAAAATCAACAAATTCGTAAGAGGTGGAAACCCTGTTGTCCGTGCAAAAATTCCCTAGCATATTGATTGGGTAGCCAAATTGGGTTAGTGCGTATGATAAAGGTTTGTAATTGGGTAAAGTAGTACAGTGGTAGGGTCCCTCCTGTCAAGTCTTGTGGGTTTTCTCTGGTGTCCTTCCACTGCTAAAGCAAATAATTTGAATAAAATCCTGAAATGATCGTTTGTTCGTAGGGAAATTTTGCTAGGACAGTTACAACCTATTCTTCAACTTGTGTTCAGGATCTCGTTTTTCCATCCCATCCTAACCACTATACGTTGTCCCTGGTCATACCCTTGGTCTAGTAGTACTAGTATCACTGACAAGTTTCTCGGCCAACGCAGGGATCGAACACAGGACTTTTAGGTTAGTAAGCTGTATTACGGTGTTACGCACTGAGCCATCATGGCTCCCTACTCTGTTAAAGAGGTCCCAAGTTTTGATCCAGGTTTTGGCTTAGGCGGTTCCTCAGGTTTTCCCCTTGCCAAATATGTGTGAGGGAGTTTCTGGCAAAAAACCTATGAATGATTATTTCATAACTGTTGTTACTCGAGTTAAGTTGAATTTAATTTTTCAGGGCTCGTTACAGTATGTGTGATATGTATATTCATATCCCCACACAAATATCATGGTTTTTGCAAAATGAAACAGGGGTTTTAAGACAAGTCCTACTGTTCTGCTCCGACTGGGCTAATGAAGACAAACATACTCCATACAGTGTGCTATGAGGGAAATTTTGCCCGGGGAGTGACCCAATGGCCTGACACAATTCAAACTGCATGCCAATGTATGAATGAGACCTGTTTTCCAACCCCTCCGAACGACTAGACAGCTGTCCTTATCAGGCCGTCCATTTGCATCACTGACAAGAGGAAAATCGAGATGAACTTTCTCAGCCAATGTAGGGATCGAACACCCAACCTCCAGGCTAGTGAACCAGCACTTTATCAACTTACCCACGTCATCCCCTGGTGTTTTTCGGGCACACAATTGTACCTCCTAAAAGTTGTATAAAAAAATATTGTGTTCTTGAATGTGTCCTATTGAACAGCAAATTTTAAATTCATAGTGTTTATAGTTAGGCAAATAAATAGAAATCTTAAGACTCAAACTCTTTATTGTTTGGAGTACAGTAAGCGACGAGTAACAGTTACAAAAACAACTGTTGAAGTTGTCCTTATTACAAGTAAATAAAATTTAGAAATTAAATACTTATTCATGGCAAAAGAGATATTGTAGAACCTGTCATGGTTAAAACTACATTTTTTGGGCACCAACCACCATCACCCCCCCCCCCCCCCCCCCCCCCCAGTCAAAAATTTTCCTGTATGCCTATGCTCATAGCACACTGCATCAGAGGCAGATCCAGAAAATCCAGTTAGGGGGGGGGGGCCCGTGAGGGTCCCCTGAGAAAATTTTTGAAAAAATTGGGGTGTCAGTGGTGATTTGTGGCACATATCTATTTTTTTATACTGTTTTTTGGGGATTTTGGCTACGACTTTAAAATGGGCAAATGGTTAGCATGTGTGCGTATAAATCACAAAATCTGTCATTGAATCAAGTGGCGGTACAATTCACCGCTTGAACATGACAAGGAGTACGGTGGCCTGTCTTACCTTGTGGGTTTTCTCCGGGTCCTCCCACCACTGCGCACAAGCAAGCAAATTATTGAAATATAATTAAACCACGTCGTTTACTCATGAACAATTATTTCATAACTGTTGTTACTCGGTTAAGTTGAATTTAATTTTTCAGGGCTTGTTACACGAAGTGTGATATGTATATTCATATCCCCCCACAAATATCATGGTTTTTGACGAAATGAAATGGGGTCCAACTGTTCTGCTCCGACTGTTCTAGTGATACAGTGTGCTATGAAGGAAATTTCGCCCGGGGAATGACACTTATGGCCTACTCTTATATCAAATTCCAACTGCATGCCAATGTATAAACAAGACCCGTTTCCCATCCCCTCCAAACGACTAGACATCTGTCCTTGTCAGGTCCTCCGTCCTGCACCACTGACAAGGGGAAACCACGTCAGAAAATCCTGATGAACTTTCTAAGCCAATGCAGGCTAACGATCCAGCGCCTAACCCACTGTGGCTCCATGTTTTTTTACAAATGAAATATACCATTCTTATTTAAGGGGGGTTGGGATGGCCTAGTGGCCTAGAGTGCCGCGCTTCGACCTCTAGCTTGTGGCTGTCGTTCCAAGCCCTGGTGTGAGCGTATGTGGTATGGAGATAGGGGCGCCTTCTCAACCTCATGGGTTTCCTCTGTGCACTCCGTTTTCCTCCCACTGCTAAAGACCCCTACGCACAAGCGGATTATTGTAATAAAATTAAACCATGTGTTAGTCCCAAAATGACCTGGTTATGTTGAGTGGATGTTAAACCCCATTTCTCTCTCTCTCTATTCTTTTACAACATGATAACATCCACGATAACAAATATGAATCAGACCCGGTTACGTTATGTCAAATAGTAAATGCCACCTACAAGCACGTTGTAGTAGACAATATGAAAGATTAGTCTTTTGGATTGGACGAGAAACCAAAGATCACATTAGGAATTCTTAATAAAAGAGTTGGCCATAACGCCGCTAACAGGGTAAAATTCCCTCCCCAGCACCCTGCATATGGTGTCTTCAATTGAATTAGTTGGTGTAGGAAGTTCATCCTCATTTCAATTTAAGTGAAAGGACCCTTGCTCATTACTTTTCTACAAATTTTTAGCTTCCTTGCCATGTTAGCAAATTCAACACCATATAAGTACTTTGTTACCTTCCAAATATACTTTCCAGCCCCTCAAAATTGTTATTTGGAAATTTTTGACAGGTAATTAAGACCGTTTCTCCACTTGATGCCTTACAGGCTGGTTGGTTATCTTCAGTGGCCCCTTCCCCCTACATCTCAAAGGTCCACCTGCCTGCTACCTCCCATGTCACCTTTGGAACTATACTTTCCAACCCCTCAAAATGGTTATTTGGAAATTTTTGACAGGTAATTAAGATCGTTTCTCCCCTTGATGCCCTACAGGTGGGTTGGTTATCTTCAGTGCCCCCTCCCCTCCTGGTCCATCTGCCCACTGATCGATCAGACCCTATTTCTCACCATTAGTAGGCCTCTGTTTGCTCAGAGGCAAAGAATGCTCCCATAACCGATTCATTTAAAAATAATGAGGCCCAGCAATTATCTCAAGCTCTAGTTACTGAACAACTTTCAAATAGTTTGATTTTCAAGAGTTTATCATGACAATAGAACCCAAGAAAAGCCATTAACAATAAATGTACAAATTTTTTATGTCAATTATGTCGTTTAATTAATGTAACAGTTCAATTTTCAATCACACATGGTTCAATAAAACATAAAACACTTGTTATGTTTTACTTTGAAGACCACGAAACAAGGTAAAAAATGTAAAATGGAATGAAAAAACATTGGAAAAGGAAAATCATTAACATAATAGAAATTACTTTGTTTGAATTAGAAAATGTTTATTTAAAAACTGTTTTTAAAAGTCAACGGCACGCACTCTTCAGATCTCTTGCAAGTCCGCAGGGCTGCACACCCATAGTGGAACACTGAGCCTTATCACTTTGGGGGAGGGACCCATCAACTTTCCATTCCTGTGCCGTAGGAATTTTCTTTTTGTCCGTAGTATTTGTGTCATTACTAAACATGTAATATCTCCATAATTTAGAAGCACTTCCGGTGAACGATTGCGGGACCGGATTCATCATATTCCTGTTTGGAGATCCACATCTGTTGGAAGGTCGAGAGAGAAGCTAAGATAGAGCCACCAATCCATACAGAATATTTCCTCTCTGGTGGAGCAATAATTTTAATCTTCATTGTGCTAGGAGCCAAAGAGGTGATTTCTTTCTGCATTCTGTCGGCAATACCAGGATACATGGTAGAACCTCCAGATAATACAGTATTGGCGTACAAGTCTTTACGGATATCAACATCACATTTCATTATAGAATTGTAAGTTGTTTCATGAATACCAGACGATTCCATACCTAAGAAAGATGGTTGGAACATAGCTTCTGGGCATCGGAATCTTTCATTACCAATAGTGATGACTTGACCATCAGGAAGTTCGTAACTCTTTTCCAAAGATGATGACGAGGCAGCCGTTGCCATTTCTTGTTCAAAATCAAGAGCAACATAACATAATTTTTCCTTGATATCTCGAACAATTTCTCTTTCAGCTGTGGTAGTGAATGAGTAACCTCTCTCGGTCAAGATTTTCATCAAGTAATCTGTCAAATCTCGGCCAGCCAAATCCAATCTCTGGATGGCGTGGGGAAGGGCATATCCTTCATAGATGGGTACAGTGTGGGTGACACCATCACCAGAATCCAGTACAATACCAGTGGTACGACCAGAAGCGTACAAGGATAATACAGCTTGGATAGCAACATACATAGCTGGTGAATTGAAGGTTTCAAACATGATTTGTGTCATCTTTTCTCTGTTGGCTTTGGGGTTGAGGGGAGCTTCAGTTAAAAGGACAGGATGTTCTTCTGGAGCAACTCGAAGTTCATTGTAGAAAGTGTGATGCCAGATTTTTTCCATATCATCCCAGTTGGTGACGATACCGTGTTCAATAGGGTATTTCAAGGTGAGGATACCTCTTTTAGATTGGGCTTCATCTCCAACATAACTGTCTTTCTGTCCCATACCAACCATGACACCCTGAAAAATACAAGATACAATTCATAAATATACAAGGTTAGATGTAATTATTTAATGCCACTAAATAAAGTTTGAATAGTTAGGAAACTTCAAAAGAAATGAAATGGGGTTTTAATGTGCTCAGGGGCGCCGGAACCTGGGTACCAGGGTATACAAATGGTACCCTGCCCTTTTCTGGGGTATACATGTATACCCATGCCCTAGCGATATAAGCTTCAACGTAACATCATGGGAGGGGCTCAGGGGACGGGACGTATTTTTAACAGCGTGTTGTGTCGCTCATACTGTCTCTAGCGAAGTAAGCAAGGTCTTATTTTCTCACTAAGATGTTCGTTTACATTGTACAGGCGCCCACACAGATTGACACCCATCGTTTGGAAGTGAAAATTTACCCATAATATTGAGTGGGGTTTCAATTATTTTCGACATTGATTGAATGTGACGGTCCCTGAACGCTCAGGGTGAGTGTAACGAGACCGATGTTCAGAGCTGAACTATGACTATTGACTCTAGAGCTAATTGTAAAGTAGCCATCATAATGTGATCTATTTTAATAATCATTGCAAATTGGGATGGACTAGGCTTGGCTGGGAGTGGGCAGGGCAAATAAAAGATGAATTGAATATGCTAAAACTGGCATGGTGACCAGTGTAAATGTAATTAATTGAATCAGTCATTCTAAAACTAAAAAGCCATGTCATTAATTTTTTTAAAAAGCACCTTAGCTTAGTCAACGTATCAGACAATTACTGTCCAAAACACCCATCGGCATCACAAAATATATAAACCAATTTAAATATTCGTTTAGTTCAACTTTATTTACATTTTAGCCATTAAAGTTTAAGCTGTGCATAATATTAATTATAAAGACAAAACCGGTCAAGTGAGTCATTTTTCTAACGTGCGAGAAGTGAGAAGGACATCCCCGCTATGTGTCATTATTATCAACTAACCAATGAAATCTAGAACCGGCTTATGAATATTGAATAGCCGGTATCATGCTAATGATGTTCTACTACTGAACTTCTAGAGCGTGGAGATGTAATTTTGACATTCTTCTGCAACCGGGTGTATAACGATGGGAAAATTCTCCCGATCGAAGTAGTAATCTCCGCAAAGACCATAAACCTGTTTAAAAGTCGCCTAGACAAAGTCTGGAGTTCCAGCAGATTCTCATCTTATTTCTCGACTCACTAGCGCACCACCACACCCAGCCAGTACAATAATACACTGACTTGACAATGTAACTCGAAGATATCAACAAACGCTACAATCTACGTGTAGAAACACTGATGGGGCAAGCCAAAAGGTCGCTGACCTACCTAAAGTGGCTAAAGGCCTCATCGATGATGATGATGATTGTTCTTACGAGTTTAGCTAGGCTAATTCTATTCCAACCAATGACACAATCTGTCAACACACGTGTTTTTTCAGTCAATTCAGTGTAGGCTAATTGTTTGTTGTATGCATGTACTATATTATGTAGGCCTATAGGCTATAGTTATAGAATCTACATTAATGTTGCCATTAGACTATTATGCGTTTTGGTTCAATAAATATAGGCTTAACATCGAATCCTAAGTTAGCCATGCATGGCACAAGCAGCCCATGCCATGGCCTAGTCTAACGGTAAAAAATTATGACGCAAGACCACCCTCGGAGGCAGACAGTAGTCGGTGGTTGACATAGATACCCAAACGTGACAGCCAGGTATAGGGCCTAGTGCTGATTTTGAAAATACTTTCAGTTTACAAAAACATCCAAATTTCAACAAACCTGATGTCTTGGTCGTCCAACAATGGAGGGGAAAACAGCTCTTGGAGCATCATCACCGGCGAAACCGGCTTTACACATACCAGATCCATTATCAATAACAAGCGCAGCTACGTCTTCGTCAGCCATTGTGAGATTTTATATTATTTCTAAACTAAATTAACTTATATTGCGTGCTTTCGGTTGTACACCAGAACACGAAATGTCGGAAATGGCTTTGCTACCTAATGCACCGGTCTGTAAATATAGTCAACGTACTTGACTCTGTCTCTGGCAAGGTGACTAATCTCTTGCCTTATATGGAAATATACCGCGTCCCACTGACAGCGTTTTCTAGGAAATTGGCCTCGTGTTCTTGGTTATATGACTATTTATGGGCAAATACTGATCGAGACGATGTTTCCATTTTTAGAGAGCCAGTCAAAAGAGAGCTGAGCTTTGCGGGATTCCCCTTATTTACATAATAATGACAGTTGATAATAGAATAGAATAGTAAGACGGGGAACTCCCGTCATTGGGGTGAAACGAAGGTCACGATTACTTTCACTCGCATTCATCAATCGATAGCCAAATAGGCCACAGCATTGTTCTTTTGAATTATTGGGTTTATGTCAAATAGCTAAAAGTGATGTAAATTTTTCAAATAAATGGGAATGTAATTGCTAGCTTTTTTTGGCAAGACTTTCTGTTATTTTTGTGTGACAGTACACGAAGGCTATCGTGTAGGTAGCCTACAATAACCCACATCATTTAGCATGTAGGCCTAGTTCATTTGCAATGTTTTATTTGAACGAGTTAAAAGAAAATCCTCAAAATAACCCACTCTTTGTCAAAGGATTTCTAAAAATACTTATTTGGATCGGTCGTCTTGGAAGGCGCTATCCCAAGGTCGACCAGCTATTTGAGTCTTAATAAAGTTGTAAAGTTTTAAAAAAATCAAATAAAGATTAATTTGATCCGGATCTTTAGAAATACTAAGGCCTAATAATACAATAATAAGTGATTATCGCAAGATCCTTTAGTCTAGTCCTACTAATTTGGTCAGTCTTTTTTTTTAAATAGCCTATAAATAAAGGCTCGAGGGCGGAATTTTCCACAATGGATGACATCCCCACAATCTTTTATTGGCCTTACCTGCCAGTCTTTTTATTAGCCTATGCAAATTCACTTTTCCAATCACCATACCTAAGTCCCTATTCTGCACGAACCGGGCTTATAAAGACAGGCACCATGCATATTCAATGTGCATGAGAGATATTTTGTTCAGACAGCGGCGCTAAATTATTGGCCTAGCCTATTGATGGGCCTATAACACTCATTTTGATTTTTTTGTCTGCGATATCACGTATAGGTGGAAGCGGGCGTTAAATAAACCTATATTTCACACGCACTCATTTCGAATTCCAATTTCCAAAGGTGTACGCGGGACCTCGGATTTTACTCCCATCCCAACGACTAGATAGACCTAGGCTACTAGTGAATGAGACTCTTGGGACTTTATAACTGAATGTAATTTCAAACTAAAATGTATCTTGTTTTTTCCCTTTAATATGCCTAGGCCCTTTATTACAGAATTAGGCTATAAAGCATTAAACATGAGCTACATTATGCAAGAACTAAATCTGCATATTCTAGGTCTCTCTTTGAAAATTAGGCCTATGAACTATTAATTATCATTTATTAACAAAACCAAACCACAATCGACTCTCGGTGGCATGGGATAATCGAGATTTTAACTATAGATTAGAACGGTTTGCCATTTGAAAATTAAATTAAAAAGAGAAAGTCTCGAATAGGTTATAGGCTATACGAGTATACTCGGGTTACCACATTGCGCGCATCTTGTCAAAACAACAAACAGCTCTCTGAATAAAGTAATATGAATGAAATATTTAATATTTTCATTTTACATTATCTATTATAATATAGTAAAAATGGTCAGATCTTTATCGATGTTACATAATGTTATCTTTTGGCTACAGGGCCAATTGGACCGTGATCAACCATTGATGGTGTTGTTGAGTGAACACTCGATCGTCTGTAAATGACAACCTTAATATAAACAAGATAAATCGACCTGAAAGACTTATCAATTCACATTAATTGGGCTACCTGGGTTGTATGGCTGACATCTTGAAGTTTAATAATTACCGTAGAGTAGTTGGTTTTCAAAGGGACATGTCATGGGAGAGATTGATTTCAAATTTATTCAAGTGTGTTTCAAACTTTCAAAGACTCACTTTTTATTGATTGATAAGCGTTTGTCATTTTTTTCAGAACATTTTGTAATAAGCATTTTGATTTCGCTGCCATGGTGTGTGCAATATGGATGAATTTTGTAAGGGTGCAGGATTCCTCAATGTAAACCACTGCAAGACGTGACGTGTTTGGAACTTGATTTAAAGCCCCAATAACACTTTTGTTGTAACTGAATAATATGTCCCAATCTTTATTCTGGTCAACAATTTGTACTATTTTACAATATTTTAATTAAAAAATGATACAAATTTCATCTAAACACACCTAATTTTAAAAATTGGAAAAATTCAACTACATGCCTTAACATGGTTTGAAAAGCCTTACGTAAGCACTTTCAAATGCAACTTGGATTTAAATATATTTTCGAACCCTCTGGACAAGTAAGATAGGTTGTAATGGATAATTTACACAACAGGTAGGGCACTTAAACATCTTGTAGTTAGAATAAGGCTAAAAAAAATTATGGACCTGTCAAAGGTGTTATTGTCCCTTTAAAGTTGTTTTCGAATCTATTCAAAGAATTAACACAAATATATAGTTCTACTTTATAAAACAATCGATTAAAAATATGACTATTTGTTTGAACTATACACAGAGGGGCGTGATGTGACTATTGATAGTGTAGACATTATCTTGTAAGCAGATTTATGAGCCCAGTTCTGTGTCAAATTATATAGATAAGAATATATAGGCCTAATTACATACTTCAAATATTTTTCAATGACTTACAAACAGAGAGAAAGGTGTGTGTGTGTGGAGGGGGGGGGGGCTTTTTATAACTTTCTTTTCCGGAGAAATATTACGTGCCCGGAAGAGTTTGTGAACACGCGATGGAGATCAATCATAAGCTGCTGTCTTTGGCTACTGTTGTTTTGTTAGGGTGGAGGTGGCGATTTCGAGACATCTAGCTGTTGTGTTGCCGCATTTTCAATATAAAACACACGACAAGAGAAAACTGTTTGTGGACGATTTAAGGTTATCAAGCCAATTTAGCCAGTCTTTTTAGCGCATCAAATAGATATAATATTTTATAAATTATGGAATTGGATATAAGAGTAGGCCGTAGCGCCGCTTGCCAAGGCAAAATTTCCCTCATAGCACTGTCTGAATGGCGTATGCCCGTCTTCATTAGCCCATGCAGCTCCGGGCAGAACAGTTTGACGTTAAACCCCATTTCGTTTCATTTCATAAATAGTGATCTGACATTAATATTCATAGATTCTATCAACACTCATTGAATAAATCCGTATACAAATGAATTGAAAATATTCACGATAGACTCTGCCCCTTCTCAAAACTTATTTGAGGCCACGTATAGCCTACACATGACAAATTCCGAAATAATCCTTTGTAGGTTTCAAAATGCCCCACCTGTTTGGGGGGAATATAATATCTAGTGTGTAAATATTACATTATTATACGATACACTATAAAAATATATAACACCCTTAAAGCCCCAATAACACTCTTGTTGTAACTGAATAATTTGTCCCAAACTTTATTCTGGTCAACAAATTGTACTATTTTACAATATTCCAATTAATAAATGATACAAATTTCATCCTAACCCACCTAATTTTAAAAATTCGAAAAATTCAACTACATGCCGTAACATGGTTTGATAAGCCTTACGTAAGCACTTTCAAATGCAACTTGGATATAAACATATTTTCGAACCCTCTGGACAGGTAAGATAGGTTGTAATGGATAATTTACACAACAGGTGGGACACTTTAACATCTAGTAGTTAAAATAAGGCTATTTTTTTCTCTGGACCTGTCAAGCCAGCAAGAGTGTTATTGTCCCTTTAAATAGATTTATAGGAGGCGGGAACGCAAACATTACATAGGCTACTATGGTTGATTGCGCAACCGAATTTGTGTGAACCTACAACTTCCCCGGTCGTCAGTGTAATTGACAAAAGACGGACGACATTTTGGAAGAGGCAAAGGGGACTGTAAGAAATTGACAAAACCTTTCCTTTTAAAGAAAACAAGTTAAACCTAAATGTTATATTATGGAATAAAAAAGACATTGTTTTCATTTGTTTATCAATATAAAAAGGCTATTAAAAGCGAAAAGGGGTCATTCTAATTTGTCCTCCCTATAATAAAACAATGGATTCGTCTATCTATAGTGTGTGTACATTAGCCTGTAGCCTATAGACGTGTAAAATGTACTGTTGAAATAGACAACGTGGATAGTTATATAATCAAACACTTCAAATCAAAGTATATATACATATAGGCTATATATAGCTTTAATTGTTGCAAACATTCATTTGTCTGCGATATCACTTGAGTGGAAGCAGACGTTAAACACCAACTAGATAGATAGATAGACAAACATTCATCTGTAGAATCTTTACACTTAACGCACCTATCTCACCCTGAAAGAAGAAAACAAGAATGGGGATTAACGTCTTGTGACCTAGGCTGATGGCGGGGGTCTCGAGAGGGTGGGTTCAATGATTCAATCGCACAATTTAATAGGAAAATTAGAATGCCTTCTTAAAAGGTGTGTCTTCATTATTGTTATCCAAATTATGGCAAGGGATGTTCCAGAAATCCCCATGCAATGCCATTGTCTACTCGATTTATCCCCCCCCCCCCCCGCAACGGATTTACACGTGCCCCGCACAGACCTGTGTATCAAGCAACACGCATAAAAAAATGCCGGCAACAGGCTTGACCATTCAAGGACAGATACTAGCTGTTAAGAAAAAAAGGTGACCTAAGGATGTCAAATATCTAGAGCTATATCCTTTCCACGTGACTTAAATTTCGCGTGACGTACAACAATAAGATTTGACAGCTCCGTAAATTAGTATTCGGATTGTTTGATGGAGCTGTCATCTTATCAACAAACCAAACCGGTTTATTACCGTTAAATTATTGTTTATAACCTAATGATCAAAGGCGTGGCTGTCACGTGATATACCTTCCAAATATGGTCGCGCTACTACGGGACACTGGGTTGGCCGCTGATAACATTAAAAATTTATAGGGCATACCGGTGTTATCTTAAAAGGTTACCGTGTTACGAATGCAAAGTACCGCCTGGCTGTTCATATTATATCAAGCAACCCAACCGTTTGAAAAATGGTAGCATAGCCATAGGCTAAGTTATGAAATGGAGTTGAGTGGTGAAATAATTTTTAGACAAACACGTGATTGGTTTTAATGTAATGACGGTTTCGTGTGCAATCCCAGTAGGAGAACTCTTCTCCAACTTCTCTTGGAAGTCCCATTGTCTGGAGATCTTTTAGATGCACTATAACTATAGGCCTATTACTAATCAAACTCCTCGCAGTGTTCCCAACGCCGGATTAACCATGGTGGGGGGCCCTGGGGACTGACACATGTGGGGGGCCCTGATCACCGACCGCCAGCGCCGAAGGCGCGAAGCCCCGCAAGGGGGGTCTAGGACAGGGCCGTATGTAGGATTGTAAAAGTGGGGGTGCAGCAGAGGACGCCAATGTAATGCTTGAGTTACTGAGTGCGGAACAGTGCGTGTGTGTACGTCGGGGTGGGGGTCTGCAAGCCCCACCCCCCGAAAATTTTGATAATAAGACTGTCATAAACGCGTTTTCCACCTACTTGGAGCTGCAATCAACGTCGCTCCTGTTTGTAAATTTCGGCAGCGCTATTTCTCATTTTGATGTTAAACACACCAAGATGAGAAACTCCTTATCCTATAAACTAGAACTAGTCCGAAACACCATAAGGCGACGTGGATAGGGCTACCAGAATAAAAATCTCTAATCGTGTAAATGGGTGGCGGCGCCCCCAAAGACGAACAAGGTCCTGTCAAGTGAATAAGGCGACCAAAACGTACCCTTAATGTCATGTGGTGGGTCAGACGCCGACCAAGAAAGAGGTGATAGGAGAGGCCCTTCGCCTTTGGGGGCGGCGCCCTTGTCTGGGGTCCACCCTCAAAAATTTGGAAAAATAACGATGCAGGAAACACGTTTTTCTGCCATTGGGGTAATATATGAGTGGTAATTTTGTATTTTATATGGCGGCAGATGTTTTGGGAGATGCATTTGCTTCTGGTGTCCGCACCTTGGGTCCGCGCCTGTGGTGGCGCCCGATAGCCTCCACATAAGAGATATAAGAAAGTTTGACCAGGTGTAGGCGCCATTAAAACCGACCGACTCATCAGTGCCTTAGGAACATCACTATGTGATCATAATCAAGTGTATTATTTTATAACTAAAAGGTTGTCAATTTTTTTTAGAGGGAGCGCCTTAATTTTTCTGGAAATTTTCAGAAATTGAAGGCCGGAAACATGATTTACTGGAATTTCAGGCACTCGTGTGGAGCCATTTAGAAGTACCTCCCCCAGAAAAAAAAATAAAACTCTGCCACAATATTAGCGCATTCTGGCGTTATTTCAGTGGACCAATCCATTCAAGTGCTATGAAATGGTGGCATTTCTAGAGGAGGGGGCTGAACCCAACTGAGATTTTTTATGGAGGGGCCCCTAATGTAGAGGGCCCTGGGGCCTGTGCACCATGGTTAATTCGGCCGTGGTGATAAATGCGAGTGCTATGAAATGATGGCATCTCTAGAGAAGGTGGCTTGACGCAACTGAGATTTTTTGTGGGGGCCCCCTAATGTAGGGGGCCCTGGGGCCTGTGCCCCATGGTGCCCCATGGTTAATCCGGCCCCGAGTGTTCCGTTTGATAGAGCTAATCCCACTAGATGGATTTCTTGGGCCATTGCTTCAGGACTATGACTACATACGGGACCTTGGCAAATAGACCCACTTTCCTTCATTCGGCAAACCTCGACAGATTCCGGTGCCCTACATCTAGACTCGGATGTATGATAAAGTCCGCCATTTTGGAACTATTTAAAAGGACCCGGATAAACAATGGCTGCCCCCATGGCCATGGAGATTATATCAACAAACTAAAAAAAAATGGCTGCCCCCATAGAGATAATATCTAGAAAAGACGCCATTTTGGGACTTTTTTGAGAAAGCGGCACGTTTTCCTGTTGAAGTAAATCGGTAGTTGAATAGCCGCATCGCAAATGTATGGTCGTAGGTACATATCAATTACTATCATACATCCGAGTCTAGATGTAGGTTACGGAGAGTATCGGAATCTGTCGAGGTTTGCCGAATGCACTTTCCTTATCAGTGTCCCATGCGACGCCTCTAGCGGACATAGCAGTAGGCCTAATCTGAAGTGAGGACAGGGCATGAACAAGCCCGAAGGTACTTTTCGACCCAGGACAGGTTTCGCCCCCCTTAAGTCTGAGAATGCTTCTGTAAACTCGAGGCCTTGATTATCAATCTGATTAAACCAGCTCCTGTTTCATTTCGTTTTTTTATAGTTCAAAATTTCATTTTAAAATATAACGAAACGAATTAAGATCTGTAGTTTATTCAGATGAGCTGTTTACGTATTACCACGTGCTACGAAAAGGCCATGCATAATTAGGACATTTATTTGGTTTACAACATAGTTGTAATAAAAAAAAATTTGCTGAGGCGTTTGTTGTTTTATATAAAAAAGGTTACACGTTTGTTTGTGGTTTTTTTTAAAAAGCAAGTGACAATATTCGAAAATAAAAGTGTTGAAAAGCATCATATTTCCTTAGTTTAATAGTCGACTTCCTCGGAATAGATGTGTTTAAACAAATACATTTTACATGTATAAATATATATATATATGTAGCCTAACAATCCCATTTCTTGGAGGGAAAAAAGTTCAAACATATTATTCGCGGGTGTATAATTCAATACGTGACTATCTTAGGTTTGGAAGAGATTTTTTAAATACAAAGCATATACTAATCATTGTATAAAAAAAGGTAGTGAATCGTAATATATAAAAAAACAATAATAAAAAATAATGACCAACAGGTTAGTTAAAGTAAGTTTTTGTTTCTATGTAATGTTTCAAACAATGAACACTGGCGTGCCATTGTACAAACCCAGCGGCCTAAAATAACCATTCATCAAATTTGTAACATAAATTACAAACGGCTAAAATAAATGGAATGTGGTTTAACGTCCTATACTGTTCTGCTCCTATAGGCCTACTGGGATAATGAAGACGACCAAACGCCGTACAGTGTACTATGAGGGCCTATTCTTATATCGAATTACAACTGTCAAGGGATCTTGTACGTGTACGCCCATGAGTACACGGTTCCTCGGTTTTTTGTTCCATCCAAACGACTTAGACAGCTGTCCTTGCCAGGCCCTCCGTCCTGCATCACTGACAAGTGACAACCACGCCGCAAAATCTGTGAACTTTTTTCGGCCAATGCAGGTATCAAATACCCGACCTCCAGGCTATAGCCTATCGCATATATAGGATCCCAGAGCAACAATGAGCCCTGGGTATCCATTTTTCGTCGTTCTGGAGTAACACCTGCTGGGCTAGTAGGTCACCCAGGGGACACGAACAATTGAAATTCAAAGAAGATTAGACTGAAGCGTATAAAGAAAACGACGATTTTTATTCTAGTCGCAAAATAACACACAAGAAAAAATGTTGACGTCATTTCATCGCGACAAAAACATGTAATCTGTCTATAAGGTTGAGTCTGCGTGCACATACAAATGATAAGAAAAGACAGTTAATGGAATACACCCAAATATACCGTTCACCTACACAATTACATCACCATGAAGGAATGTTACTCCCGTCTAATTAAAATAGTTAATCGTTGTGTAACAGCTATTGTAGTTTTAATTAACACAATAGATAGCCTACTGTCAGTGTTAATCACGTCACCTCGTTTTCAGAGCCTGAATCTAAAGTAGCAAATTGTTATTACCTCATAAACACTAACGATCTTTGCATCCAGTTAAAGGAGCATTATATAGGAAGATTAGAAATGAAATGAAATGGGGTTTAACGTCCTACTGACAGCAGTGCAGCACGTAACCTGGGCTAATGGAAGATGCGCATACGCCTTACAGTGTGCTATGAGGTAAATTTTTCCCGGGCAGCGGCGCTACGGCCTACTCTTATATCGAATTCCAACTGCCAAGGGATATTTTACGTCCACATCAATGTGTACACGGGACCTCGGTTTTCCGCCCTATCCGAACGACTAGACAGCAGTCCTTGTCAGGCCCTCCGTTCTGCATCACCGACAAGAGGAAACCACGACTGAAGATGGCAAGAATTGATAAAGAACTAAGAGTTTTCGCTACAGACTCACTGTCACTTTAAATGGCTGATTCTGTTGTGAAAACAGGAGCTGTAGAAATTAATCCACTATTAAATTTTGAATGACTATTTATGTCACGTCAGGTTTCGTGATGGCTCATGCCTAACTATTTTTTTGTTTTATCGACATTTCACGAGAGAGTGCAATATATTTGTTTTGAGAGATTTATTTTTCGAATTTGACGAATCATATTGAGCCGCAAATCAATTCTATGCCGAATTATTGCCCTTGTCACCAAAACATATTAATGATTGCTAGTCTCGGTTATCCGGACCCCAACCCTTAGTCTTCAACGTAGGTATATTTGTCTGGTTGATAGAGACTAAGGCATTGCCGTAGTTACGTGTTAATTGAGTCTAATTTTTGATGATTTATTGACCCCGTCACAGATACCTTAGTGTCAGATATGGGTTAATATTACATTTTTTATCTCTCATGACATATTTGAAACCATTTAAAATACTACATGGTGGGCGGACATTCCTTGTCTGGCGACGCTATGTTTTGAATAACACACAGTGTAGGAAAACTGTCCAACAATACATAAAAAAAACCTTTAAAGGGGCTAATATTATGGACGTTGCAATTAACACAAATGGGTCGCGGCGCATATAATAATTTAAAATGAATGTATATAAACTGATTTACATTCAATCTTTCTTAATTACTAATCAGTTACGATAGGCGAAATACGCCAGAAGTCTCAATCTAATGGCAATATCTAGCGTCATGATTATTCCAGTCTTCACCAACACATTTATTGCGCATGCTCTTCAGATTAGAATATTATGTCGTCACCGTTTGACATGGAATTTGTATAGCCTCGTACCTCAAGTATCTTGTTACAAACGGCACTGGAACGCATTATGGTACACAATTCATGTACCAATGGTAAAATGTTTGTTTTGTTTTAAATGTCGGATATCAGAAGCCAATCTTTTCATGGTAAGACCACGCCATCTATGTTGATTTAAATTGACCAATAAGTCGTGTTTTCGATGTCAAAGACTTTGGGTGATATTGCGTTAGAGACTTAGCTACTTTAAAGTGAACATTGAAAAATAAATCCTATTTTTCTTCACCCTTTGTGCTCTGGAAATGGGCATACACCATAATATGCAGTGTGCTGTGAGGTAAATGTCCGCGGACAACTGAGTTTCCGCCTACTTTTCTTCGAATTCTAAGTATCACGGTTTCTCTTACGGGCACATGACATAGTAGGCCTACATTTCATTTTTCCACAACTAGGCTCTCCTTTGTCAACCCAACTGCCCCATTGAACATGTGGAACCCAGACTCTGACTGGGAAATAAATACCAAAGAACTACTTCGGTCGGCCAACACCGGGATTTAATCCACGCAGGCCCGTAGCCAGGGGGTGGCACGGGGGGGCAACTGCCCTCCCAATACTGAGTCTTGCCCCCCTAATATCACAAGAATTTTTTTTTTTTTTTTTTTGTAAACAATATTTTTATTCATTAAATCTGAATTCGGATTGGGGAACAGGCTATGCCTATGTGTAACCCCTTTCTCTGATATAGATACATGTACACATTATAAATATTTACATACATACATACACATTTACATAAATATAGAGCATATATTATGACACATCATGAATAAAATAGAGACTTAGATAATTATAAAAAGTGCAGGGCTTGGAATAACTTAATAGATGTTTATGGGGATTTAAATCTTTTTGATAGGAAAATAAATTGTTGGACCTCTTTGAAAATAAGTATGTTTATCCCAGGACTAAATTTTGTTGACCCGTACAGAAGACAACTGACTGTTTTATGATTGTGTTGGAGGTTGTCGATTGTCTGTTTTCTTGCATCTGAATGAAAGGGGCATATAAGTAAATAGTGTTCGGTATCTTCGAATTTGAAACCACAGAGGTAAACAGGACTGTCATCGACGTGTCTGAGAAATTTGTGGCCTTGTAAGTTCGAGCTGTATAATCTTAGTTTACTGTGGATTATTTGTATTTTTCGTATCCCTTGATAGTAGCATGATGGGACGATGGTATCTAATTTATGAAGTGAGTTTCCAAAGATAGCAACAAATCGAGAGTTTCTAATTTCAACTTAAGTTTGTTCCATTCTCGTATACCGGAAGGATGAAGGACTCGGAGAAAATTTCGGTTCTGCATCTTGTTTCCTTTAGTTTATCTTTTTTTCTAAGGTTATAATTGATAGGGATAGGGGACAGTTCGAATAGGTCAGAAAGATATGATGGCACGAGGTTGTTTATAAGTTTATACATTAGTTTTAATTTATGACGTCGACGTCCTTCCGAGAGTGGAACAAACACAGCTTCTTTATAGAGTAAGGCATGGCTGGTACCTCTTACTGCCCCACTGATAGTGCACAGTTAATCTAATTGTAGGGATTCTAGTTTGTTAGCTAAATAATCACTGCACCCATCCCAGATAATATCGGCATAATCAAAGTGTGGAAGGATAAAATAACAATATATTGTATTTAAAGATTTTCTATTCAGTCTATATTTTAGAGATTGAAGGCAATTTAATAGTTTGGATACTTTGCTTATCATGCTATCTATATGGTTATTCCATTTACAGTTTGTTTGGAAGATTATGCCTAGATGTCTGTGTTCACTTACTTCTTTAACTTGTACCTGGTTCATAAATAATGGTGGGTTAACTATGTGGGGTTTAGTAGTAATAGTCAGTGTCTCTGTTTTTAGGGGGTTAAACGTTACCAGCCAGTTACAGTTTGTTTGGAAGATTAGGCCTAGATGTCTGTGTTCACTTACTTCTTTAACTTGTACCTGGTTCATAAATAATGGTGGGTTAACTATGTGGGGTTTAGTAGTAATAGTCAGTGTCTCTGTTTTTAGGGGGTTAAACGTTACCAGCCATGTCTCAGCCCAAGTTTTGATTCGGTTTAAGTCATCGTTAATGGTAGTCGCATTTGCCTCTGGGTCTTCAATTTTTAAGTATAAAGATGTATCGTCAGCAAATAATCTAATGTTTGAATTTATATTGTTCACAATATCATTTATGTATATTAAGAATAAGAGAGGGCCTAGTGCAGATCCCTGTGGAACACCAGCAGGGATGCTTCTGGGGTCCGAAGAGGTGTCACTGATGGTTACACATTGTTGTCTGTTATTTAAATAATCTACGAACCAGAGTAGTAGATCTCCTCGAATCCCCGCAGCATCCAGCTTGTGACAGAGTCCGACATGCCAAACCCTGTCAAAATTGGCCTGCAAATGCCTATGCTAGTTGGCCCTCCCGAAAACATCTCTGCCCCCCCAAAAACAACTTTCTGGCTACGGGCCTGAATCCACGACGTCCTGAATGTTTAGTGGCTCGGTAGCGTGGTATCTTCATGAATTGGGAAGTAAACGATCAGGAGATTGATTGATTGATTCCGCGAACAAAATCAACGCATACATCTGGCATGGCTGGCCAATATCCGAACATATTCGGCTGCGACTTTGCTGCAGAAATGTCAACAGTGACATCATCGATGTTATTCTATATTTCTGCTGGGATCAGTAATTATCTTGGATATTAATGTAGATTGTTATGACTGATATTGACAACATCTGTCAACCACATGTCATCTCAATCAACGTCACTGTCATACATGATCATATCACATTATCATCTGATATAATATGCTGCATGTCAGTTGGTTTAATCGCATTAATTACCCACATGAGAGGAAAATCAAACAACAATTTCAATAATTTTAAAGCCTGTTTTATCTTTTGAATGGGAAAATTGGGTAGATCAAAGTAAAGCCGCTTTGTAATTGAGTATAAAATTCGATCATGGATCTGCTGATTTTTGGGTAAATTTTAATTTAAGGTCTACACTCATGGTTATAGAGCTGTAGCCTGGGTTTCTAACCCTGGGGTCGCAACCCTAACTGAGGTCGCGGAGCACCTTTTATGGTGTCGTGCATGGCAGAAACTTTTGAAAAAATGCTATTTTATGTCGAGATGACGTCAAGTTTGATGTGAAGTCTGGGTGATTACCGGAGAATTTTATAAATTTAAAGGCAGCGAGGCAAGATTTCTGCTACCTATATAGTTGCATACATGTATACGAATACAGTGAGGCCTACACGGTGACAATGCTTTGCACGTTTGTACCACGTTATTTCGAATGTCGGACCCATGGACCACCGCTCTGGGCCCGGTTCCTAGAAAATTCTTAAAGTAAGCACAAAGTCATACTTCACTTTTACTTACGTAAGAATCTTATAAAAATACCGTCCCTAGAAAATTCTCAAGACCATTCTTACGTAAGCACAAGTCAGGTACAAGTCTAAGCACATTGTGACTGGTAAAGCTTACCATACACTGAGACTACGATGCTCTTTAACGTCATAAAATAACTTTGGTATGCGAATTACGTCATAAATTTGTCGTCTGCTTCATTGTGGTTGATATTGATTGACATGTCCCCTGTATAGGCCTACATAATTATAAAATGTGCCAAAATATATTTTTAAAAAAAGAAGACACATAGGCCTACAACAGAATAATTGTGGGAGCGCCTGATCAGCCTGTGTGTTTGTAGCCTATTGTTTATTAATTGGCAAATAGGCCTACATAAATTGGTTTCAGGGTAGGCCTATACTATAAGGCCCTAGATGCAAAATTTTCTATAGCATTCTTAATTTCTTTTTGAGAAGAATTTTTTCTGTCTTGTAATTGTCTATTTGGTATCAAAAGGTGTCGGAAATGCCGTCGAATAACTCTACGGTCAGCCATCTTTTTGAAGCAGAAACAGACTTAAGGTTGGTAAGCAAGCCCTATACCTTGCTTGGGATTTGTGCTTAGACTGGCTATGTTTAAGAACGAAGTTGTGCTTAAGTTTTTTCTTGGAACGCATAATAACGTTCTTGTGCTTACAATGAAGTCTACTTAAAATCGAAGCACAAGGTCGTTCTTAAGAATTTTCTGGGAACACAAAATAAGGTAAGTTTACTTAAATGCAAAGTCGACTAAAATCTAAGCATAAGAACGTGCTTAAGAATTTTCTAGGAATCGGGCCCTGGACTCGCGCCTGCAATGGACCATTTCAAAGTTGAGGCCTACACGGTGACAATGCTTTGCACGTTTGTACCACGTTATTTCGAATGTCGGACCCATGGACCACCGCTCTGGACTCGCGCCTGCAATGGACCATTTCAAAGTTTTAATTTAAACATACATCATTCAAGGGCTAAATCTGACTATTGCAGAATAGAATCGATTGCCTAAACTCGTGGGGGTTTTTTTTGGGTCGTACGGATGGCATGAAAAACCCGAGGTCCCATGTACAGTTGGTGTGCACGTAAAAGACAACTGCATGGCGTAGTCCCGTCTTTATTCGCCCAATCGGTGCAGAAATTAGGACGTTGAACCCCATCTTATTTTAATTCTTTTCCCCTGACTGATATCTCTGAAATAGAACAAAAGTCCTAAAGTACTATAACTTATTACTCAAACTAAAACTTGAAATTACACAATATATGTTATGTTTGTAGTGAAGGAGGCGATTGCGTCAATCAAGGCTTTGAATATTATAGTCAGGTGGAAATGTATCCATGTCAACCATCAATCAAAGTCACATGAACAAATATCATCCGTCATTCTTTAAATATTTCAATCTTTTTAATTACTACATATTGTATTATAAGTACACAAACTCTAACAGAGATGTCACCTCCTGTCATTGACGGTGACGTAATTTGTATAAGATACCCATGTCAGTTACATACTATAGAACGGAAATACAATTGCAAGTGGAGCATTGGACAGTATATTAGTAAATAGTCTGCAAGATTTGAAAAAAAGGAAATACATGAAGAACAGCGACTGGTGGTAATTAATTAAACAGCTATCTAGCTACCAATACCCACGAGTTTTTGATTTTGCGTTCCATGTATGAATAAAGGGTGGGACTCTGCTGTCGATGTCAACAACATCAGCTTGCCGTCAACGCCCTCACTTAAACCAAATTTATATTATCAAAATTATACTTTCTTTGGTAAGGTCACAAAGGTTGAAATTCCTGTAAACCAAAATGAGGGAAATGATATCATATATGGTCTTTATTGATGACTTAATAGTTTTTGCTCAATTGGTTGGATTTGGTCAGAACTTGAGCTGTGTGTAGGACTGGAGTTGCTCTAGCAGCATATCAACACATTACATAATATAATACATCTTTAATTACACTATTGCGACTATTGCGTAATAGTGTATAATAATGATCAATATCTATTAGGATAATTAATGTTGTCGGTGTATATTATATATTTATGTATAGAATGGTCACCAGGGTAACAGTATCCTTTCATCAGAAATATTATATAAAGAGTGATTATATATATTACAGGGGGGGGGGGATCACCGAATGGTTAGCACGTTCGCGGCTGTATCATAAGGTCCGCCATTGACTCAACTGGCGTGGTTTCGATTTCCCGGTTGTACGTGCGAGGAGTAGGGTCGCATGTCCAACCTCGTGTGTTTTCCTCCCACTGCTAAAGACCCCTACGTGCAAGCGAATTGTTGAAATGAAATTGAATCACGCGTTTGTCTTGAAGTGACCTAGTTTGTGTCCAATGGACGTCTCTCTCTCGCTCTCTCTCTCTCTCTCTCTCTCTCTCTCTCTCTCTCCCTCTTTCTCTCTTTCTCTCTCATAACGATATCATTTAAGAAGAACAGTGGGACGTTAAATCCTTCATTTAATTTCCATATTGTTTAAATAACTATTTAAAGATTATGTAAGAGCTAAAGCTGTCTACTGCAGATCTTTCTTATGGCTTCAAATGTTATTATAAACTGTCATTTTTAGATTAAACATACGTTATATACGTTATGCAAGTGCGAAATCTGCCCATATAGCAGGTTTTTCTCTAGGCCTGAAATGTTTTCTAGTAATTAACTTATCCAGACCATAATCAACTCTGGATGTCAACGTTAACCTGTAATATTTACTGGATTATGATCCCATTTGCTATTCAACGTTCATGCATGATTTAATTATGAATTGGATAATCGAGACTATGGGGGGGGGGGGTGACTATCTACTTCAGTAATGATGATCGAGTCGAGATCGAGATTTCAGTCGCTAAAATCTCGGCTCAGAGTGGATTAATTTGACTGATAATTTCAACAATTTCCCTTTACATTATCTAGTTTTAACTATTATAGTGAGAACTTCCAGCTCTTTATCTACTCTTCGATAATGTATCTTTAACTTACGTTTATTTTTTCTTTGGTCGCGTTTGCAATACTAAGAGGGAGAATTTTGTCCCTTTACCGATGTTTACTCATACTTTTCATCGAATTTTAGCTGCCAGGGTTTCATTTGGGTACACGAAAGGGCCTTGGGTTTACGTCTCGTCCGAACGACTTGGCGCCTTTTCTAGCCAGTACCCACCCCCATCCCCATACCTGCATCATCAAGAAAGACAAGCACGACGGGAGCCCACACTATTATAATATTACAATAATATATATTACGCATAATATAATAATAATTTACATATACCACAAGCAGAAGACTCTTGTAAACTATTGGCGAATTGAATTTACGATTCCAGCAATCGCTTTGTAATTTACAATTTTTTTTAGCCCGGCGTTACCATTAAATAGGGTCCTACTTCTTGGCACGCCCTATGTAAGCTATGTAAAAGACAACGCCCTCAGATTTCCGTTATACTATAATACAATAAACACACAAGACATTTCCGATCTATCATTTTAATGACGTCATATAGCGAAGAAAGCTATATTATCGGTGGATAATGAGTAAGAATTAAAAACATGATATTTAAGATGAGTCAGCATTGAGTCATTCTGTCACGTTCACCTTGATGTTTCTTCTTTCTTTGTTTCTAACACAATTAATTAAATTACTTCTTCATATCAAGTGTGTATAGATATCAAGAACTGCTTTATTCATACAATAGAAAATGAAATAAGGTTTAACTTCCTACTGTTTTGCTCCTACCTGAGCTAATGAAGAAGGGTATACGCCATACAGTGTGCTATGAGGGACATTTTGTCCCGCCAGCGGCGCTACGACCTACTCTTTTATCGAATTTCAACTGCCAAAGTGCCAAAGGATATTTTAAATTAAAAGTTGAACAATGGGTTTAATTTTGAGAAAGGCGAATAATAATTTAATGTCTAACTAAACCCGCTATAAGAAACACTATGTAGATTTTATTTGAACAGGTATTATGCCAAGAGCTCAATTTCGCAATTGCAGGTCTTTCTTTATGCTTTAAATGTTACATGCATTATTAATTGACAATAATTAACTTACCAAGACCACAGACAACTCTCGATGACATCGGATAGTCGAGATTTTCAACAGATTTAAAAACTACTCGTGGTTAATGATTTAACGTAAAAATGGATAACCGAGACACTTTTTATTATCGTAAAAAAGATAGCAATGACAATCGAAGTTACACTGGTCTTGTAACGGCGGCAATATCTCAGCCCAGAGTGAAGTATAGTTTAACTGTTATGTTCAAGATATCGCCATTTCAATATCTATGTTTGTAGATATTATGCCCTATAACTTTTAGTGATAGGGGTCTGACATAGGCATTTTGCCTGTCCCCAAACTCCCACTGATTTATAGTGAATGACATATCTCTTTAAAAAATTAACTTTTAGCTCTTTATCTAAATCTTATATAATGCGTATTTAATGAGAACACTCGTATGTTTGAATAGTAATATATTCACAAACAAAATTTAAATACGAATAGATAAATACGTCGTGAATATATTTCATTCTTTCCCTTGCAAAATAGTCATGACATATTATGAATATAATACAAGAGAAATTCCCTCGTATCTGCATGAATCTAAATGTGGATTTAATAAATCTCTAAATTTGTCTTATGACCATATAGGCCTACATGTGAATCAATCAAAATATACATTGACATTTGAATTTAAAACAACCAGAACTATGGGCTAAACATTTGAAATAATTTCAAATCAAATGTTTTACGCGTGAGTTGGCCATGTGTTGTTAGTTTTGTTTAATCACGTTTGACAGATTTATACAGGGCGTGTTAAGTCATTATTACATTCGTTAGGTGTACGTCAAGGTACAAATCTAACATTTGACATATACCTAGTTATGTACTGCATTTTCATTACCGAACTGAGAAGGGGGGGGGGGTGGACAAACACTACTTCATCATTACTAAAGTCGCAGTACAATAACAAAAACATAGTCTCGATTATCCATTGGTTTTTTATTTAATAATCATCAATGAGCGTTGAGCAGGATATCGGATTCAAATCAAGTAAATATCCGACACATAAGATGGTATCGAGAGTTGATTAAGGTTTTTTCATGTTAATAAACGTCTAATTATGCATATATTATGCAAGACCAGAATCTGCCTATTGCAGGTCTTTCTTTAGATCTGAAATATTATACATGTATAAACTATTAATCAAACGTTTATTGACATGGATAGACCTGATGTTTCGGGTGCCATTTTATGTGTCGGATTTTTACGTGATTTTAATCCGATTTGCTGATCAACGCTCATTGATGTTTAGATACAAAGTTAATTTCATTAAGGGGTGACGTTTTTCATTTTAAAAATAATCAAATAAGATTACGAAGTTCGGATTTACTTGAAATGGTAAGGGGAAGTCTTACGTGTAATGATAAAGTAGCCTTATGCATGGGTAATGATAAAGTGGCCTTATGCATGGGTAATGATAAAGTAGCCTTACTTGCAATGATACAGTAGCTACTAGCTAGCCTTGTGTGTAATGACAAAGTAGCATTGTTTTTAATGTAGAAGTAGCCTTACGTGTAATGATAAAGTAGCCTTATGCAGGGGTAATGATAAAGTCAGCTTATGTGTAATGATACAGTAGCTATAGCCTTGTGTGTAATGACAAAGTAGCTTTTAATATAAAAGTAGCCTTGCGTGTAATGATAAAGTGACATTCAAAAGCAATCAAATAAAATATAAAATTTGACGGTATAAGTGACTGTCATAAGTTTTATTTCTTTGATGATCTTGTTAATATGTTTTGGAATATCTGCATTTCAAACAACAAGACTAAAATTGGCGAGGTATTTTTTGGAGGGGGGGGGGCAATTCCAAGACTTTGTTAGTAAGCCGTCTAAATAATGTTGTGACCGAAGCCGTTTTCTCAAACATGATAAATGATATTGTCGAGGTATAAACAACGTTTTATTTCGACCACATGTTTGTATAACCGTCTCGTTGATTTCAATATCTGTGTATATATATATATATGCATGGGTGTGGCCGTTACATATCAGACTGTACTAAAACAAAGTCACCTTCAAACACCACCCATGTCTTTATTTCAACTGCTTGGGGATCTTTTACGTGCACGCCGATGTGTACACGGGACCTCGGTTTTTCGTCCCGTCCGAACGACGAGGCAGCTGTCCTTGTCAGGCCCTCCGTCTGCATCAATGACAAGGGAAAAGGGCTATTATAATTAAACCGATATGATATAAATATAAATTTATAAACACTAATGGAATGGGGGTTAAAGTTACGTCAAAATTATACATAGTTAATTCTGAGACTAACAAATTTCAACGTTCAGTTAAGTAGCCGAATGGTTAAGGCGTGTGATTTCGATTCCCCACTCGCCTCTCAAGCCCCGTGGGCTTTCTCCGGGTCCCCCGCCCCCCCCCCCCCCCCACCGCTAAATTTCACTACGAGCAAGCTAATTATTGAAATAAAATTGAACCATGTGTTAGTCCCGAAATGACCTAGTTTGTGTCAAGTGGACGTTAACACCTTCTCTCTAATGCGATACTGCTCGCCAAACACGGCGGAATTGCTTGGGGACGCCGAATAATACAATAATTTGTGTCATTTTATTATGCAGTGAGACGTCAAACCCCATTTCATTTCATTTCATTTATTGTACTGGACGCCTTTCCTCTTTATAGCATAGTTACATGTAATAAAAGTGGGGTGAATAATGGTATATGAATATTAAGCTATTGATCGAGTTGCTAGGGGTGACCTTAATACACGCTATACAATAGAACGTATAACAGATGTTAGTGATTCGAGTTTAAATTTGAATGCTAACGACCGTCCCAATTTATTGATGACAAGATTCTAGATTATTCATGGCAAATCATCGATTTTCTCCCGACCTCTCCACGTCTGCTCTTTGTTTAAAAGTTTTGATGATACATATATTTATAACCCAGCGAATTAGTTATATAGGCCTTTGATTAAATTAGCCTACAATCTTTGAAGTCCCACTCGCCACAAATTAGGTAATTTTGGAACTAACATATATATAGTTTATTTGTATATCAATAATTGGCGTTAAAGCCCCAATTCCACCTTTGTTGTAACTGAATAATATGTCCCAATCTTTATTCTTGTCAACAATTTGTACTATTTTACAATATTCAAATAAATAAATGATGCAAATTTCATCTTAACACACCTAATTTTAAAAATTAGAAAAATTCAACCACATGCCGTAACATGGTTTGAAAAGCTTTACGTAAACACTTTCAAGTGTAACTTGGATTCAAACATATTTTCGAACCCTCTGGACAAGTAAGAAAGGTTGTAATGGATAATTTACACAACAGGTAAGACACTAAACATCTAGTAGTTAGAATTAGGCTAAAAAAAAAATTCTGGACCTGTGAAGCCAGCAAGGGTGGTATTGTCCCTTTAAGTTAGCCGTGGAAGCAAGCTGGGAATATACAATTAAACACATGCATTTATATAAACCCATATCCTTAATAAGACCCTCGGGTGTTAATTATATGTTGCAAACCCTTTCAATGTCAATATTCAAATCAATGTTAAATCATTCCATCATGCCACCCCACCCCAATACCACCCATATAGATAACAGAACAATAATCAAATCTACAGTTTAAACATGCATTATGCAAGAGCTAAATTTGCCTATTGCAGGTTTTTCTTTAGGCCTGAAATGTTATCTAAACTATTAATTAGATAATGAACTCTCGATGTCAACGCTAGCCTTCGATTTTGACTGGATTAGAATCATATATGCTGCGCTCATTGACAATAAAATAAAATAAAAAGATAATCGAGACTATGCTTTTTATCGTACTTACTGTAGTAACAAAGATCAAGGCTAGGCCGTAATTTCAATCGCTTTATTCTCGGTTCATAGGCCGAATGGATTAATTTGACTGAAATTTTTAGCAAATTATCTTTACATTATCTAGTTTTTAACTTTTAACTATTATAGTGAGAACTGCCACATATTTGCCAACCTTCATGCGAATAGGCAAATTCTATGTACAGCTTTAGTTTTTATACATTTCACCTGTCCAAACTCGTGAGTTTTAACCGCCCCCCCCCCCCTGTTACTGCTATCCACCCATACATTTGGCTCTCTAATTCTTTCTCTCGGTCTAACAAATGTCATATTGACCGGTCCATTCATGTATTTTCAAATCTCGTTTGTCGATTGGTTGACAAGTCCATCCTGGATGACAATACGTAGACACACATCCGCCAAAACCATTAAATCAAGTACGATTAATGTGCATACGATAAGGATATACGTTCGCTTTATTATAAACATGGTCATACTCAAGGTCATTAGAGCCAGAAGCAGACGGTATGACCAGACTTTGTCCGGTTGTGAGTATGGGGCAGGGTTCGCGTCATAATAAGAAGAAAATAAAAAGTATCGGGTTAGGTATATCTATTATAAACCTGGTCTGTCAAGAAACAGTGTCTAGTCGCTCGGATAGGGCGAACAAATCGAGGTCCCCATGTTCACATTGGCGAGCACGTATGCTGTTTATGTCCGTCTTCGGAAGCGAAGTCGGTGGAGAAGAGAAAGAAGTTAATTCCCATTTCATTCATTCATTCCTTCATTCATGTGTGTGCCTTCGAAGTCAGATAGATAGGCCTACTGGATAATCGAAACCCTAACCCTAGAATTAACCCTGAAATTGCATTAGTCGACAGTCAAGAAGACGATTGTGATGAGCAGTGAAGGACAGAAAGACATCTTGTTGGGATTTTTTTGTCGAGTTTTTAGCATGAAACAAGAGATAAAGTAGGCTACTTCGTCTTAAAATACGATAACAGATTAAATAAAAGTCACTGCGATGTTTACAGACCCGTTTCTGACGTCATCGTCGATACTTGACCTATTTCCCGTAGGCCTACTAACAAACAGGCCACCAAGATTAAAGACTACTTATGAATTTTCAATACATATATCTTTTGTAAAATATTATTTTTTATGAATAATTCAGTGTCTATGGCATACCAGCTAGGAGGCCCCGGTTCGCTCCTGGCAAGGGCGTGGATTTGGCATATATCTTTTTGGGGCGGGGGGGGGGGGGTACGAACCCTGGAACCTTTTATTATCGTACCAAAATAATAATTAATTATGAACAGTTTACCAGTGTTACTTTGATAAAAAAACTGTAGCTATGGGCAATATGATGACGATATGGAAAAATTGACTATCGTGAAGATCAATTACTGTAGCGAGACCCAAGGCAGTGATTAGATAGGCCTAGCCTCCAGAACGGGGATCACGTAAAGAGACTATACTATATTATGCTACATATTACAATCAAATTGCTTCACTCTGAACCAAGGAAGCCTGTTTAAATCGAGAGTTGATTATGGTCAATCTCGAACCAGAAAAATTTTAGAGAAAGAAATTTCTCTGGTGACACTGGGTAGCCATTTTCCGGGAAGGGGCGAATCACACGACTGTCACGTGACATGTATTTATTTTAAGTGTCTGGATGACCGAATCACTTAAAAATATACACACGCATAGAAAAATAGATCTTTACGAAAACTTAAAGTTTTACATTTAGGATCCACTTTTGTTATGTCAGCGAGTTGACTTTGACTCAAGAATCATTTCACAACAAACAAAACGACGATCTGACATCTTGTTTTCGAGAAGAAGACCCAAAAAAGATTGACCAATCAGAGCTCAGAATGGGCGGGGCTTACCTGTAAAAAAAATTGAAGATAATGGACGGTCTTTGGCCCCAGAGGCCTCCGGCCCCGCGGCTGACTCTGGGAACGAGATTGGATTATGGTCTTAGTAAGTTACTTAATAGTTTATCTAACATTCCTAAAGAAAGACCTGCAAGTAGAAAGATTTACCTCTTGCATAATGTATATTATTAAATGAACAGATTCGCGTCAATCATGTTTATGAAAAATAGAATAATTCGCGTGTCCGTGTCATATTATTTGGCGACGATCAAATCTTAGTTATTCAGGTCTTGACCAAATTTGGTTAACTTTGTCATCAAGGAAGAAGTTCGTTGGTTGATGTCCCACGTCACAGTTTGACTTCCCGTTGTAAATTTATTGTGCTATTGAAACAAGGAACAATACAATATTTATTATACAACTTATCTACATAGATATTACATCCTGGTGGTACTGGCTGGAACAAGATTATCTGATTGTACAATTCCATTCAAGTTGAAGCGCTTTGGTAACCGGGAGATTGGATTGGCGAATGGTTAGCGCGTGCGCGTTGTATGATAATGTATTTCATTGAGTCAACTGGCGTGGTTTTGTTTTGATTCCCCGGTTGTACGTGACAAGGAGTAGGGTCGTCTCTCCAACCTCGTGGTTTTCTCCGGGTACTCCGGCTTCCTTCCACTGTTAAAGGCAACTACGAGCAACCGCCCTGGTAACCGCCTTGACTCTGTTAGTAAGGCAATGGCTCATTTGCCAGCAGGTCTCGGGTTCACTCCTGAATCTTCCGGTGGGGTTTCCCTTTGTCAATTGTGCAGCTCGAAGGACCTAATAGTGTCTAGTTGTTCCGATGGCACGAAAATTCAAGGTATACATTGACATGCACGTAAAAGAACCATCTGACAGCTGGAATTTGAAATATGAGTAGTCGTAGAGTAATCTCTCCCTCTTATCACATTGCATAACGTATCCCCCGTAACCTCATTTTATTTAAAGTTCTTTTCTTTTTAACCAACAATTACCGTCGTTTAATGTCGGTCTTGAAATATAAATTTCTATTGCATGAAAATATCTTACATCGGTACTACGCATTAGTTTTACTCAAATTATATTGCGTTTTCAATTTAGCCTTTGGCCAACCCAACTCTTTAAGTATCTAATAATTCGGCAAGAAAGTGGTATACAGTGGGTTTCAAGAGTAACGCCGAAAGGGGAATTTGTTTGTGTTCCAAAATCGTGAATTGCTTTCGTCCATTTCTTATTCTATTATTATTTATAAAAGGCCATTTGCATGCCTACGACTGGTTATCACATGCTTTCTATATAGAACTATCAACAATACAGTTATTGAATTGGCCTTGTATAGATCTAGTATCTACAACAGTGGCTAGTTGTCAATAGCCTATATGGTAATGTATGCAACATGTGTGAACATATATAAATAGCTGATAGTTTATTTAATATCCTTTTATGGACATGCGACGGTTTAATATCCTGCCAAGTAAGCTACATGTATATGTTTAGTTGTATTCTCCTGAAAATCTATCAAATTGGCCGTCCACGCCTGTAATAAAACATTAAAGAGACAACTCAGAGAGAAATGTAAACCGCGATGTTCCGTAGCGCAACGTGTCAGGCTGTTAATTGGCTTACCTCCACTCACTTAACCACACCCCAGGCATTACTCATTAACACTTATCATTGCAGGTTATTCCTCTGATATTAGGGTAATAGTCGGGCCCACGAGGGCTTGTCGTTATTGAGCCTGTCACAATTTATCCTTTGATTTATAGCTTAGGCAGGAAAGTAAACGATGTGGGGAAATAAATGAAATGGAATGGGGTTTAACGTCCTACTCTGCTCTGACTGGGCATATGCCAAACAATGTGCTATGGGGGACATTTTACCCGGACAGCGGCACTGCAGCCTAAACTAATATCGAATTCCAACTACCAAGGTTTTTTTTTAAGGGCACGCCAATTGTTTACACGGGACCTAGGTTTTTCGACCGGGTCCCTTGGATCAAAGAGCGCCGCTGCCCGTGCAAAATTACAATATGTTTCATAGAAGTATTGCAAAAACAGCTTTGTAGTGGCCTAGCTAATATTCACTTCTGATCGATGTAGTGAAATTAATGTCCCTTTAGTCCCTAAGCCGATATATGGAATATAGGCTATAGCCACTTGTAGATTTTGTTTAGAAATAGCCCCCGGTCATTCAGGGTGCGACATTGTAAGTTGAATAAACCAGATTTTGTAGTGGCACATGCCATTCAATGGCTTTATATATAGTCTACCATGCAGAAACTAGTGAAATATTATAATTATAAGCATTGATATTTAGTCTACCATGCAGAGAACATTGAGAGAAATGTGGTTTAACGTCCACACGACACAAACTAGGCCATTTTGGAACTAACATGTGGTTAATTTGATTTCAATAATTCGCTTACGCGTAGGGGTCTTTAGCAGTGGGAGGAAAACCGGAGGACCCGGAGAAAACCCACGAGGTTGGACAGGCGACCCTACTCCTTGTCACGTACAACCGGGGATTCGAAACTACATCAGCTGACTCAATGACAGGCGTTATGATATAGCAAGTACCCCCCCCCCCCTCAGAGAACATTGAAGTATTATAATTATAAGCATATAATAATGTTTATATTTTAGTTTATAGGGAGCTTTGCTTCTCCACCGTTTTTTGTTATCATATTTTCCCCGGGTTCTTATCGCCACGCCTGCAGTCGCTAGGCCGATACGATCACTGATAGGGAAGACATCGGGGCGGGTTAATGAACTCGCAATATTAACTAACTTCCTGGTTGCAAATTTAAAGATACATTATGCAAGAGCTAAATCTGATTACTGCTAGTCTTAATTCAGACTTCAGATGTTATAGAAATTATAAATTAGATCTTTATTTAAAGTTACATTATTCAAGATATAGATAAGAACTAGCCATTCTTGTTATACTAGTTCGAAAGTAGATGATGTAAAATGAATAATTTGAAAATTTCATTCAAATTACTCTATTGCAAGCGAAGAAATAGGCATTTAAAGATTTGACCGACCTGTGCAATAATTTCAACCACGGTCCTGGTTGATCAAAGCTACGACTCGAAGCGTCTAGCCGCGCCATATTTGATTTACCGCTGAAACGTTTTAATCTGTTTAATATCGGAGCAATCTGATGCCATCCAAAGTTGATTAAGGCCTGGATCAGTTAATTAATGTCTAATTAATACTTTAGAAAACATTTCATGCCCAAATAAAGACCTGCACTAGGCAGATTTATCTCTTGAATAATGCATGTTTAAACAACAAGCCCAAAATCAGATCTGTAGACCCACGGATGGCTAGGCTACAGCTTAAATAGGATTTCACCGATTAATTAAATCAAATATGGCGCACAGTGATGAAATTATTATTTTTTTTGTTTACGTCATCACTTAGATAGAGGCTAAATGATAGAGTGTGCTTAGCGAGGCCACGGATTTGATATTCCGATGGCATTAAACACTTTACTTGATAATTGAGATTATGTAGGTGGAGTTAGCGCCTGTCAATCAAACGATAGGCCAAGGTGAAGGCACATTTGGCACCGATTTTTAGTCAAATATTATAACGTTAAAAACTTTGTACAGAATAAAGAAATTTGACTAAAATTTTCAATATCTTCTTTCATCATCTACTTTTGACCTGTTATAGCAAGAATGGCCAACTCTATAAATATCTTCCATAATGTATCTTTAAATTCTAAAAAAAAAATTGTTGAATCTAGAAAAGTAAAAAAAGATGTATATCTGGATTAAAAATATTTACTTTTTAGTGTAAATTGGTATTTACAATGAGTAAATGGCACCATTCTGCCGGGACCAGTTAACGCAACAACGTCGTATGTAAAGCATGGAGCCAATGATCTACGTCATCTATATAAAGGAGTTTTAGATAACCCCGCTGAAACCGTTTCACAGTTTACCAAACAAACCCATTCTCTTATTTTATTGGTTTGGTGTCCCTTTCTCGGGGTGCAGATCAGACGACCTGTGAGGTATAGAAACCGAGGCTGTGTGGTCTGAACCCCATGAGTTATGTGCCCAGTGAGTTGTGTGCCCTTTATAGCTCTCTTATAATAAAGTTACCTTGAACTAAGGCTGTAATGTCGCCTCGTGTGTTTCAATTGAAAATATGTACATCTAGACAACCTAGACAACATAACATGGCGCTGCGAGCTGTTTTACTGCTCTAAAACAATTCTCGCTACTCTTATAAAGCATCAGAACTAGGTCAAGTATGTCTCAGCAACCGGCTGCCCCCACAACCACGAAAATAAACTTCGTCCTTCTGCCGAACAAGCTCGATCTTTCGGTAGACAAAAGTGAAGCATTGAAGACGTGGAAAGAGCGTTGGGATATATTTTCAAGCATCAATGCCTTGGATCAAATGCCCGCTTCTACTCAAGTCGCCCTTTTAAAGTCGGCCCTTGCAGACGAAACACTTAAAATTCTTCGCAATCTGCCATTGACAAGAGTCCAAAGGGAAAGACCAAATGACATTATTGAGGTACTGCAATCCTATGCTTTAGGTAGCGTAAACGAAGTTATAGAAACCTACTACTTTCACAGAAGACACCAAGAGGTCAACGAATCATTTGATGATTTCCTAACAGAGATTAAAGAAATGTTAAAAACTTGCAATTATCCTGAAAATATTCACAGCCGTTTATTAAGGGATCAGATTGTCCTGGGTTTGTCTAACAGTGAGACACGCAAGAAACTCCTAGCCGCCAAAAATCTCACGCTGGTAACAGCCACAGAGATATGCCGCGCAGAAGAATCTTCAGCCCAGCATGTGACAACAATTGAAGGCAAAGAAGGCATCAATTATATGTCCAGCAATAAAGCTCAGAGGTCCAAGACATCCCAGTACAAGGCACCCCTCACAGTTAAAAAGCCCATACGCACCTATATCTGCAAGAAGTGTCTTACCACTCATGCTCAACGTCAATGCCCTGCATATGGCAAAACTTGTCCAGTATGTAAACAGTTGGGTCATTTCCGCAAGAGTACACATTGTAGTGGAATGCATCAAATTTCCAGTATTCGTTCCAGAGTTTTACATACCTCAGATGACTCGGACCAGGAATTCTGTATAGATATTTACCTTGGATCGCACCTTCACAGAGCTTGCCTTGATACAGGTGCAGTTGTTTCTGCGATTAGTCCAGTATTGTTCCAAAATATGCAGCTTCCTGTTCGCTTGCAATCCTCAGATCGATCACTTGTTGGAGTAGGCCACTCTTGTCTACAATGTGATGGCTATTTTGAAATTGAACTCAAGTACAACTCCGTCACCACAACTCAACGTCTTTATGTGATCCAAGGAATGAAAGGCCTTATATTAGGAAGACCTGCCCTCCGAGCATTGCATTTGATTCCAGAGTACTGGCCTAATCCTTATCCATTGGCTATGGTTGTCAGCTTACAACAAAAGGTTGTACACAGTTTTCCAGCCGTCTTTGACGACAAGCTCAAATCCATGAAGGGTGAACAGCTCCACATCCAGTTACAAGATGATGCAAAGCCATTTTCCGTTCACACCCCAAGACGAATTCCACTACCCTTGAGAGATAAGCTTCAAGCCAAGTTGGATAGCATGGTAGCTCAGGGAGTCATCACCCCGGTAACAAAACCAACTGCGTGGTGTCACTCTATCGTCGTAGTCCCAAAGAAAGACACTGATGATATAAGAATGTGTGTCGACTTCACCAAACTCAACAAATTTATCGTCAGAGAACGCTATCAATCTTTAACCCCACATGAGGCGATCGTCTCCATATCCAAACATGAGGCCAAGATCTTCTCCAAGGTTGACGCTCTGACAGGCTATTGGCAAGTCGCTATTGCCCCAGAAGATACTGACCTAACCACGTTCATCACCCCTTTTGGTCGCTATCAGTGCCTTAAGGCTCCGTATGGGATCAATAATATATCGGAGCATTATAATCGCCGCATGGATGCAGTGGTTCACGGTCTTACAGGTGTCGCCAAAATTGTTGATGACATTGTTATATATGGAAAAGATGACACACAGCATGAAGAGCGGTTGTTTGCCTTTCTCCAGAGATGCCAGGAACATTCAGTCAATCTAAACCTGGCCAAATGTCAATTTGGAAAGCAGTCCGTTCCATTTTGTGGCTATATTCTGTCTTCGGATGGATATGAACTCAGTCCAGAGCTCACTAATGCTGTCAAGAATTTTCCTAAGCCAAACACTATCACAGACATCAGAACATTCTTTGGCCTGGTAAATCAGTTAGCGGATTTTTCGTCAGAAATAGCAGATGCCCTACAGCCGCTTCGTCCACTTCTCAAGCCGAAGAATCACTTTGTTTGGGAACAAGCTCAAGAAGACGCTTTCAAACTTACCAAGGATTTTCTCACCAGTACACCAGTTTTGGCCTACTTTGATCCTAGGTTACCAACCCAGCTTAGAGTAGATGCTGCAAGGCTACATGGTTTAGGCCTCGCTCTTACACAAACCCAAACAGATGGTACATGTAGACTTGTACAGGCAGTCTCAAGGTTTTTGACACCCACAGAGGCCAGATATGCTATGATTGAAATTGAAGCACTAGGAGCAGCTTGGGCCATGAAGAAATGTCATCTTTTCTCCACGGTCTTCCTCACTTTGATTTACTTACTGATCATAAGCCGCTTATTCCAATTTTCAACCAATATAGGATTGATGAGATTGATAACCCTAGACTACAACGTTTAAGGATGAAACTATGTCCGTACAATTTTACAGCTATCTGGGTGGATGGTAAAAAACATTTTGCCGCTGATGCTTTATCCAGAGCACCCATTGATCAGCCAGACGAAGATGATATTATAGACCAAGATGATAGCGAAGCACTAGTTAACACCATGCTGTCTCTCCAGTCGATAAACACCCTGTCAATATCTTTAGGTTAATGATCCACACATGTCAACACTTGCATCCATCATTGCATCAGGTTGGCCAGACTCCAAGAATGATTGCCCAGAAAGTATTAGACGATTTTGGTCAGTGCGTTCAAGTCTGACACTTCATGATGGTATAATCCTGTATGGTTGCCGTACCGTAATACCAACATCCATGCAACGCCAGATGCTACAGCAGCTCCACGATGGTCATTTAGGCATGGAAAAGTGTAAGCGTAGAGCCCGGCAATCCGTTTACTGGCCTGGGATGGACAGAGCCCTGGAAGACCTCATATCACAATGTGAAAAGTGCCAGATAACCCAACCATCACAACCATGTGAGCCCCTTCGCCCACATCCAATGCCCGAAAGACCTTGGCAGAAGGTTGGCACTGACTTGTTCCAATATGGCACAGAAAATTATATCGTTATTGTCGACTACCTATCCTTCTGGCCCGAGTTATACCGTCTGCGCAAAGATACGACATCTGAAACAGTCATAAATGCACTGACAGACTCATTTTCCAGATATGGGATACCAGATGAAATCATTTCTGACAATGGGACGCAATACACTTCGAAGTTATTCCGGAAATTTACCCAAGAATGGAACATCCGGCATACGACATCCAGTCCCAGATATCCCCAATCCAACGGGAAAGCCGAGGCTGCAGTCAAGGCCATGAAGAATCTGGTACGCAAGTGTCGCATCCATAAAAATCCAGATTTGAATGCCTTGCGGAAGGGATTAATTGCATTCCGGAACTCGCCCTTACATGAAGGTCAGTCTCCAAGTGAAGTATTCCTGGGTCGACGTCTTAACGATACCCTACCACGTCACCCGACAGCATTCCACAAGAAGTGGGCGATACCCGATGACCGTCGAATTCAACGTCAGCAATATTCCAAGGACAGGCACCAGCAATGGTACAACCAGCGATCATTCCCGTTATCTCAATTAAGTGTTGGAAACCATGTTATAGTCCAACACCATAGTACCAAGCAATGGACGTTACGAGGCAAAATCACAAAAGTAATGCCCCATCGCTCATACCTCGTAAAACTCTCAACCGGAAGCACTGTTCGACGCAATCGCCGACACATCAGGCCCTATCGATCAATGCCGATCCCTCCTGGATCTGGGGGAGGTGGAGGTACAGAAGTCAGTACAAAAGGTTCAGCAGTCAGTTCAAAACCTATCGAGCCCAAAGCAGTACTCAAGACACGATCTGGCAGAACTATACACAAACCAAAGAATTTAAAAGACTATGTTTTAGATTGTTAGAACTAACTGTGTTTAAATAAAATTAACTTCAAAAATCTTGGGGGAGGTGTGTGGTCTGAACCCTATGAGTTATGTGCCCAGTGAGTTGTGTGCCCTTTATAGCTCTCTTATAATAAAGTTACCTTGAACTAAGGCTGTAATGTCGCCTCGTGTGTTTCAATTGAAAATATGTACATCTAGACAACCTAGACAACATAACAGAGGCCTTGCACACATACATTGACTCTTGACAGTTGGAATTCAAAATAAAGAATATAGGCCTTAGCACAGCTGTCCTTGCAAAATTTACCCTATTGTCACATTTTACTATTAGTCGGCGCCCGGATTTCCTTCCTCAATGTTAATATCACATTTATAAATTCTCCATGAAATGTTAGTTTACCTTTATGAATCACGTTGATCAAGTCTAAAATAAATTTGCTCACAGGAAATCATACAAACCAAACAAGAAATAACCATTTCCTTAATATTCAAAATGAATTATTAATAATTACCAATTTCCGTTACAAGCTGATGTGTGATGTAAAGGGATCAGCGTCTTTACAAATTTAAATAGGGTTTAATGTCCTATACAGTTCTACAACGACTGGGCTATTGAATACGTGTATCCAAAAGTAGCGTACTTGCCCTATTACCATGGTACCAGTGTGAGTTCTAGCAAACTATTCCACATTCAAACACATCTATTAATGAGGGTGTAAAGGGGAGTGTCCAGGAATTTGAGCAGCAGGGGGTCAAGGGTGACGACGACGTCAAGCTTGGCGTAGGTCAGGGAAGGAGGGGGGGGGGGTACTACCCGCGAATTTGATAGTATCAAAAGCTTTTAGACATTATTTAGGTGCTACGTAAATATGCAGAATACAACGCATACATGCCATACATGCGCGGGTATTTGAATTTGTATTCATTACCACTGCATAAAGATGAAAACGGAAATGAAACGAACATTTGCTGAGCAGTTAAACCACACCGACAGCAGAGTTTGTGTTTATTATTTTAAATTCTAGACCCAATTTGCACATATACTACTGGTCCGGCAGTAACTTTAACTGGTGTGGTCTTGCACAAAGTACAGTAAAAGATTGGCTGGGCTAAGGGAAATAACTCCATTCGCGTCTCTATTAGTGTCGAGGTAGATTAAAATTTCTTTCATGAGCGGATTTCTGCTTTTTGAATGCTTCATTATCACCAAATAGGTAGCCTATTTCAGAAGAGCCACAAAACTACACAAGAGAGAGATGGGGTCGCAAAACTACAGAACAAATACATAGGCTAGGTGGACCCACTGTAAACAAGACCATTTCCATGGGTAGTAATATCCAAGATAAAAACGCCGTGCAGCTTTGTTTTATAGTGCTGAAGTAAGTATCGTTAAGATCATGCACATGAAACGAACTCTTTCACAAGGAACTTCATTTATTAATTTAAATCATAGATGCATTTAAAATTATAATTACTAGGCCTACTCCTATAATTGTATGTTCTCAACACTTTCGTTGAAATTAAGATGTTTTCGCTTGTTCGAAGAAATAATTTTTTCATCTAATAAATATATATATATGCGTTATTGGTTCAATCTGGTTAAAATATAGATCCATATTTCGTTTCGGTTTTTATACTTTCGGTGGCCTACACTACATGAAGGTCTGGCAACTTATAGTGGAAGTTCACGCCAGGGGTCAAACGGGTGGCCTTTGACCCTATGCTAGAAATTAATTAAACAATCAGCGTTGACGTTTCTAAGAGTTTACCTACAGCTCCGCGCAGAGAACGCCAAGAAGCTGGCGCAACAGACCGTTTCATTGGCTTATTCCTTACACCAATGTTATACAACAACTTCCACATCCTGGTGTAGTCATGAGAAGTAAACCGAAATTTTAAACTATAAAAACGAAACGAAATGGGATCTTTGTTTGAATCAGATTGTTTTTGATTGTTATTGTACATGGTGGGATTATTGGTCATGACTTCAGTTCGACACAAACATCAAGAATTAGGCCTACGTCGGTATTTTATCGAACATCAATACCATCATCTTGTTCTCCCGTGGTAAACTGTTTGCACGATGCCATCCGTGCTACTCTTTCGAATCAAAACCACAACGAGGGTGACAACAACCACCAATAAAAGAAAGAATACACCACACGTGACCGGATGTATGTAAATCCACGCTTCGTGTTCTTCACGGACTGTGTTCCCGGCAACTACAATAAAGCATAAATTAATTCTGAATAATAACAGACTGGAAATCCTTGTCTGGTTTTGGTACCACATTACAACAGTCGGTTCCATGGGCCATTGGGGAGTGATGCACATAGAAAAAGATCACAGGAATTTGAACAGTGGTGGATCTAGGATGGAGGCACTGTAAAGTTTGGCGACAGGTCGGTGGGGGTGACTTCGCGAGTTTAATAGAATCAGAAGCTTTGAGACAATATTTCTGCTCACTTTGGTGCATAGGATTATTAGCCTACAGTGGAACGAGGAGGAGGCCGTTATTTCCATGAATGTAGACAAGAAAATATATGGTCCCCCCCCCCAAAAAAAAAATCTATATCTTTGTTAGGGGCAAAAGGTATGTAACATATTTATACCATATTTAAACCACGGCATGTGTTACACATTCGTTAAGCATGATCCTCATAGCGTCGAAAACCGGATTGAAACCACGGAATTGTTTGGGTTTTTTTTCATAGGTCCACAAACAGTGTAAACCCATACACTATGTTCCGTTCACTTCACCCCTTGTAGGTTGATGCAACAAAGAAATTTGCAATGGAATAAGCTAAAAACATTTACCTGTGGGCTTGTATTGTTTACATGGACGTACAGTAATCGACGTTGACGTTGACTTACTACTAGACGTTCCATTAGCTTCACGTCGACGTCTATGATCTTCACTTAAAGATGCACACCTCTATAAATATGATAGATACATATTAAAGTACATTTTTCAATGAGTAGATCACAGCTTTGGAAAACAGTCTAAAATATTTGTAATACTATAGATATTCGTTTTGATGCAATTAGTGTTTAAATGTTGCGATGCTCCCTAAAAGGGCCGTAATGTAGATTTTAAAAGTGGGAGTGTAGCAGAGTGGTGGGGCGCCAATGTAATGCCCAAGTTACTGATATTGGTCATAATCAAGCGTATCATTTTATAATAATTAAAAGACGGTCAAAAAAAATGTGGAGGGGAGGGGGTGCCGTCCATAGGGGCGCCTTATTTTTCAGGGGGTATAATTTACCCCCTGCACCCCGCTAGATACGGCCCTGCTCCCTTACTGAAATATCCAACTTACCGCCATGCACCTTAGATCGTCTTCATTAAAACAATATTCATAATTACAGGTAAATATAACAACTTGAGATCCGGGGAAGGTAAAAATAGGAAATGGAGCTGATATAACTGTCAATCCATCACCTTTTAGTAGAGACACTGTGGACGATGGTAATTGACACCTATAATATAAAACTCTTCATATTAAAAACTTACAAATCGCAATACAGGGAAAAAACTCGGCCCTGTTTCTCCAATTCTTAACTAATATTAGTGGATATGTACTTCAATTTTGATTGTCTAAGCACTAAAATGAATCTAATATTATCCAATCAATTTACTAAAATTTGGATTTTAGTTAAAATCTCGTGAAACAGGGCCCTAAACTGAAGGGGAAACGTCTTTTTAAGAAACTAAGCGATTTTGGCTGTTCTGATACCAACTGACGTGCGCATTTGATCATTCTTCTGTGACCCCATAGCATTAGATATGAATCAGTTCTGGAAATTACAGAGCTAAATATAGCTGATTCTAGTTGGATTAAACATTTCGAAGGTGTAAAACTAACCCCTTGGTATCAATGAGGGTTTTCACCATGCTACCATTAGAATTTCGTGCTGTACACCCGAACACAGATATACCTTTAGCTGAGATACCTTAAATAGAAGCGAAGAGTGAAAATAAAACCCCCATATAAACTACAAGAAGAGATAACTAACAATATGTCTGCTACATTTTTTTAATTTGGGCCAAAATAATATGTTGATCTGGTTTCTTTTTTTGATTAGTGATTAGCGGGACCGATCTAAGAATCTTAGCGGCCATCGGCCAATGTAAGGGGGGTCCCGATCTTAAGATAAGCTCCAGCTTATCCGATAGGAAAACTCCGGCTTATCCGAAAAGAAAACTTGAATGTTGAGCAAATTTGATAAAGATCTAGGATCCTTGAAGAAATATAATCTCTAAGGTTCATCCTCTGATGACTCCATTGCTTCCAGTTACTTCCAACTAAATTTGAAAAACAAAATTGCTAAAGCCTATAGTCTCCAACGAGTTCGGAAACGGATGATAACTCTGGAAAAGAAAGTCCTAGACTGCTGAATATCATCTGAGTTTCGTCATACTATGACCACAATGCTCCATACCAAATTTCAAAATAATCAATTGAAAACTGTAGCTTATATCGCGTTCAGAAGACAATTGTTGAGCCATGAATCGACGGACGTGGACACATGGTGACGACAGAATACGTTCACACTGAAATTTAGGCGCGTAAAGACACAAGGGGAATAACTTCAGTTCAAATATAAAAATAGTTTTTTAAGGGTATGTGGTTATATAATGAAATTATTAAAAAATAAGATGATAATTAATCATCAAAATAATGTATAATTAAAATCAAACGGAAAATACCTACAATTGAAAACAACTAGTTAACAATTTATTTATAAAAGTTAACACACGTTGTTAAAATCCAATTGATGTTGGCCATTCCGGTGGCATTTTGATTTCATGAATAGTATGCTGACGAATCTATTGTGAATTAACTAACCAACCAAATATATAATTAACCTTGACTATTCCCATCTGGACACTAATTAAGTGTTTGGATCCAGAATCAAGGTTAAATCAAACCTGGATTATAATGGCAACAGTACAAGCTCTATATGCTTTCTACTGACGCCCAAATCCAGGGACATGCACCTTCGACTCAACGCCCTTAATAGTTTCTAATAATACGAAAACGCCACGCAGATCGTGCCTGCGCCACAAAGAATAGACAACAGCGTTGTCTCATATCAACTGCAGCTTTTCCGAATTGAAAATTTGGATCTTGAGCTATCTGAATATCAATAGGGCTCAGCTTCATGCTTCACGCACAATTTTACGAAACTCTGCTAAAAACTATAGCCCATAACATGACCCAATGCTTCACCCAAAATTCGAAAAGAAATCAGTTAAGAAACTACAGCCTCTATTGCGATAACAAGGTTTTTGGCAAAGGGGATGGGGGGAAATTCGGAACGAAAAGTTGCAGAACACCGAATACGACAATATTCATCCTCTCATGACCCCAGTGTGTTTCACTATATATATGAAAGAATCCCGTTAAAAAAAAGCATTTACAGCGGTTACAAGCTTTTTGGCAAGGGTTGCGGAGGGTGGGGGTGGGCGGGGGTCTAGTAGTTTAATCTCACGAGAATAATATACAAACGAAGCACACCTGCCTGTGTCTCCAGTAGAACTCGAAGAACAACGTTGGTTCCTATTACAACTTCTGATAAACTTTCTTTGGTAAATGGATCAATTATATTTAGGTTTATTTCTTCTTTTGTTGCTTCTAAATTCCTCGTCTCAGCCTGTAAAAGACTGATCACAAATGAATTATCTAACATGGTTTACGATACACGGGGAGCCGCGGTGAGTCAATGAAGTTAGTAATCCGTTTATGGCATTATTAAGGTTGTAAACGAATACTTAGTAACTTTCCCTGAACTAAACCATGTTGTTGCACAAGAAAATCAGCGTGGTTAAAATAAGGTTATTATTGGCTAGTTAGTAAACACTCTGTGGCGTCATTAAGATAACAAACTATAAAAGTTAGTAAACACCGTGTGACGTAATTAAGATAACAGACTGCAACAGTTAGTAACTTACCCACCCACTGCCCCCTGCTGTGGTATATAGAGGATATCAGGTTGTTTGCTAGTTAGTAACTTACCCGCCCACTGCCCCCTGCTGTTGTACAGAGAGAGTATCAGCATGACTAAAATCACAAGTTAGAGTTAAAACTTCATCAAGTTCGGATAATACGCCTTCTGTTTCTTGTAGGTAAAATCGCCATTTAAAAACATTAGTAGATATCTAAAATACAAACAAATTTTAATAGTTCTGTGTGCGTGGGAGTGTAGCCGGTGCCCACACTTATAACGACCATAAAATTAATATCCTAAATGATATGACAGGCTATCTACTCTGTTTACCTACAAAATAATTCAGATAATGTAATAAGTTTTATTTTAACCCCTTTAAGTACCAGTGGATAATCCTGATACATTATTAAAATGTTCTTTTTATAAATGAGTGTTCAAAAATAAGTAACGGTCACAATGGCGATCGGCGTCGCTAGTGTAAACCTGTCGAGAGATTGCCGTTTACAATTGAGAATGGAACAACAAGAGTTGCATTTGTATTACTCGCGCTGAGAAAGGAACTAATAGAGTTGTATCGTGCCGAGAAAGGAATTTTAAGAGTAGGCATCGAGCTGAGAAAGGAACTCTAGAATTGTATCGCGCTGAGAAAGGAACTATAGAATAGTATCGCGCTTAGAAAGGAACTATAGAGTAGTATCGCGCCGAGAAAGGAACTGTAGAGTATTATCGCGCCAAGAAAGGAACTGAAAAGAGTTGTATCGCGTTGAGAAAGGAACTATAGAGTTGTATCGCGCTGAGAAAGGAACTCTAGAGTTGTATCGCGCTGAGAAAGGAACTATAGAGTAGTATCGCGCCGAGAAAGGAACTGTAGAGTATTATCGCGCCAAGAAAGGAACAAAAAAGAGTTGTATCGCGTTGAGAAAGGAACTATAGAGTTTTATCGCGCTGAGAAAGGAACTCTAGAGTTGTATCGCGCTGAGAAAGGAACTATAGAGTAGTATCGCGCCGAGAAAGGAACTCTAGAGTTGTATCGCGCCGAGAAAGGAACTCTAGAGTAGTATCGCGCCGAGAAAGGAACTCAAAAGAGTTGTATGGCGTTGAGAAAGGAACTATAAAGTTGTATCGCATCTCTTTACATCCACAAATAAATATTTGAAAAAATGGAGATATTTTCTCAAATGTATACCGTACCTTAGTAACGCCACACGTGTTCTTGCCATATGCATCAACTCGACGACTTCTCTCGTCATTTAACAGATTCGTAGTAAAGGTATTACCTCGACATCGTTTGACCCTTTCACCGTCGTTTTTAAGTGCAATGATATCAGCATAATGTGTTCCTCTTGGTGCTATCCGTAACAGCATGTATTTTCCATCTTTTTTAGAATTTATACAATAGTATATAGCTGAAATATTGGCAAATACAATATTATATCCAAAGATAGTAAGCTGGCACTGCCAGGCAGGATACGCCCACATTTTCGAGAGATGGTTAGAGAACAAGCAAAATCGAAAGTGATTTTACCTACAATCAAAGGCTATAATTCATTAAATTACAATTTGATTCGCGCAAATATCGAAAAGAATCAAGATCTTTAGGTTATAAACATGCATTTCAAGTTTCATCAAAATCGAATTAAAATTGTGACCTATACTGGGTCCACAACCTTGGTATACCATATTTTAACACTATTAGCGTACAAACGGTGGCCATTTTGTCTGGCAATTATGGTCAGATTTCCCTGAAATTCAAACTCAACCTTCCGTAAGGTGTAACAGTGATAGAGTCAAGTTTTTTAAATCGGATAATAATCGTGACCACCAGAGGGACCATAGGGGATTTTTCGGACAATCAGGGGCCATAAGTCATGATCTGATATGTGAAAATAACGAAAGGAACAGTATTCGCGTACAAACGGCAGCCAGTTTGTATGGCAATTTTGTTCCGAATTTTCCCGAAATTCGAACTCGACATTCCTTAGGGTGTAACGGTGATATAATCAAACGATTTTTTAAATCAGATAATAATTGTGACCTCCAGAGGTACCACGAGCTAAAATAGGTGAATTTTGCGTATAATCAGGGGCCGTAATTCAGGAAGTTACGATCCGATATGCGCAAATATCGAAAGGAACCAAGATCTTTGGGTTATAACCGTGCATTTCAAGTTTCATCAAAATTGAATTAAAATTGTGATCTCTGCAGGGTCCACAACCTTGATATACCATTTTTTAACAGTATTCGCGTACGAACGGCGGCCATTTTGTATAGTAATTTTGGTCCGATTTTTCCGAAATTTGAACTCAACCTTCCTAAGGGTGTAACGGTGATATAATCGAAAGGAACCAAGATCTTTGGGTTATAACCATGCATTTCAAGTTTCATCAAAATCGAATTAAAATTGTGATCTCTACAGGGTCCACAACCTTGATATACCATTTTTTAACAGTATTTGCGTACGAAATTTGAACTCAACCTTCCTTAGGGTGTAACGGTGATATAATCGAACGGTTTTTCAAATCGGATAATAATTGTAACCTCCAGAGGTACCACGAGCTAAAATAGGTGAATTTTCGGACAATCAGGGGCCATAATTCAGGAATTTACGATCCGATAGGTGCAAATATTGAAAGGAACCAAGATCTTTGGGTTATAAACATGCATGTAAAGTTTAATCAAAATCGGTTCAAAATTGTGACCTCTATAGGGTCCACAAGCTAAAAACGTGATTTTTCGTACAATCAGGGGCCATAATCCATGAAGTTTTGATCCGATACATGCCAATATCGAAAGCAGCCGAGATATTTTGGGGATAAACCTATATTTTAAGTTATGTCAAAATCGGACAAGAATTGTGACCTGTAGAGAGTCCACAAACAATTGTGGACGGACGGACGGACGGACGGACGTCCGGACCGACGGACAGGGGCGACGACATAATACGTCCACATGAAAATGTTGGCGTATAAAAACTGATACAATAAAAGGGGCGGGGTGAATGCGTTAACCATATGGTAGTCCCGAAATGACCTAGTTTGTGTCGACTGAACGTTATACCCCCTCACCCACCCCCTGTTACAAAACATCGTTATGAAATAAAAGAGCCGAAAAGAATTCTAGTGGAAACCTCGCTAAGAACTAATAAACAGAACAAGTTTATGATTAACTACATGTGGGGGATCGCGGTGGTAAGTGGGTAAGACGCTGGCTCGCTAGCCTGGAGGTCGGGTGTTCGATCCCTGCATTGGCCAAGAAAGTTCATCCAGATTTCCTGGCGTGGTTACCCCTTGTCAGTGATGCAGGGTGGAGGACCTGGCAATGACAGCTGTCTAGTCGTTCAGATGGGACGAAAAACTGAGGTCCTGTGTACACATTGGCGTGCACCTAAGATCTTCATTGGCAGTTAGAATAAGATATAAGAGTATGCGGTAGCGCCGCTGTCCGGGCGAAAAATCCCTTATATAAGACACTGTATGGCGTACGCCCGTCTTCATTCGCCCAGTTTAGGAGCAGAACAGTAGGACGTTAAACACCATTTCATTTCATTCATACTACATTTAATCTTTCAACCCATCTGACTGAAGTAGGTTAATTACGACTTACCATCAGCTCTGTTCTTGGCTACAAATAAACAAACCATATTAATATTCTGTATGAGATAGAGAGAGATAGAGAGAGAGAGAGATCGGAGAGAGATAGAGAGAGAGAGAGGGGGAAATCAATTTTATTTCAATAATTCAAGTATACCATCGACATGAAATTGTTTCTTGGACAATTGCGCATCGAGATGGGTGCAATGACGTCATGTTCGACTACTGTTTCATATAATACACCCGAACTTGTTTTTTATTTTTTTAAAAAAATGGTAGTGCCTCAATATTACAAGAATGGACAATGTTTGCTTTATATAAATCTAAAGATTACCCCGCCCAACAAATTGAGAATTTTTTTCGGGACAATTTTCCATGTCCACATTTCACATCATCGTCATATAATTATTTTGGAAGTGTGAAGGTCAAATCAAGAGTAGGCCTATATACCTTGACTACATGTTGTACCAGTCCAGCCTCGTTCACAGCCATACTGACATATTCCACTGATATCACAAGTTTTACCTTGACAATGACACGATTTATCACAGTTTTTACCATATTTTCCATCAAAGCAAACTTTAATGTAAAAAACCAAACAAAAATGTAAAACAAGTTGTTGATTAATTTCATGTTGATAAGGAATTTCGAATCGGGATACGTCAAAATAACAAATAGGCTATCATGTGAACAGACCGTACGATTTGTTTCAGAAAGAGCATTGTGATGTAGTTATTAAATCTGTTAAATTTTTGGCACTAAATGTTTTCCATACAAAATTATTCCTCTTACACCAGGGAGTAAGTTTCAAATAAGTTATGATGGTTTCACGGGCGTGTCCAGGAATTTGAGCAACGGTGGTTCCACAGTTTGATGTTGGGTCGGGGGGGGGGGGGGAACTATCCAGAAACTGTCGGACAATATTTCTTCTCATTTAGGTCAGTGAACATGGCGGCTATACGTCATGCGTTCGGTTTTCGACGTTATTTCCATGAATGTTGGAGAGAAAAACGAGCAGGGGAGGTTCTGGGTGACTGAGACTAACTAGTATAGCAACAATTACCGTCTGTTGGCCATTTTAAATCTCAACTCAAAAGATTCTTATTTCAAAACCCTGATCTGTAAACAATCAGTGAATATAAAAACCTAGACTGGCCCAGTCTCTTCTATTTATTTTACATTTCGATTTATATAAAAGTATTAATTTTTAGTAAACCAACACTTTCGTTTCCATTTGTATAAAAAAAAAACTTTGAGTAAACCTGTAACCAGCACCAGAGACTAGACAATTTGAGAACTTCACAATAAAATGGGCGTACTTGCCATGTTTTTCGTCCTACCTTATTTGGAATGATTGACAGTTAACAAGCACGCCCCGAGTCACGTGACATGAATCATGCGTCTCGACTGGGCTGCAAAGCAGTCATGCTGAGACCGTCTGAAGGTCGATGTCACGTTGTTGTTAATTATGTCGTGATCACGTGCACGACGCCACACGACCTACATAATGCAGATTGACCTACTAGATGAGATTGAAGCTCTATAGGTTTTTTTTCGTTTTTGTTTAGGAGAAGACTGGCCAATTTTTGGTGTCTGGGGAAGACTGGCCACCAGTTTAGCTTTATGATACAGCGCACACATGCTAACCAATCGGCCGTCCAACTCCCCTATCCAGTGTACAGTCTGATAAAAACCAACAGTGCCTTAGCTTAGAAACTGTTTTCATCAGTATTAACGCGCTTTATAAATTACGATATTATTATTATTAGTAGTAGTATTTTTGAGAAATGGCTATGCCGCCCACTTGGCAAACCTCAGCAGATTCCAGTACCTAGATGTAGGGAACCGGATACTGCCGAGGTTTAACGAGTGTTATTCCGCCTATTCGAGACTAAACAAACCTGCATCTTTTTGACAAACAAATTCTCTTTGTAGTTCAACGCTACACCTGTGACCAAACGACCATTTTCCTGATTTGTTAAGAGATGCACAGTATTGTACACTTGAATAGGGATGGTAATAAGTGTCCCAGTTTGACCACTCTATCTAAAATAAATAAAATGAAATGGGGTTTAACGTCCCACTGTTTGGCCCCGTACTGGGCTAATGAAGACGGACATACGTCATACATTGTGCTATGACGGACATTTTGCCCGGACAGCGGCACTACAGCCTACTGTGTTATCGTATCCCAACTATCAAGGGATCTTTTACGTACACGCCAAATTCTACATTCGGTTTTTTGTCCCATCAGACAGACTAGACAGTAGCCTTGTCACATCTATCTAAAATACAAATGGTACATATACATATTGAATCGGTTTTTAACGTCCTACTTTTCTGCACCAAGCGGGTTAATGAACGCGGACATACGGGAAATCATTCGTCGACGTTTTTTTTTATAACATCCGAACGACTAGACGCTGCCCCCCCCCACCATGCACTACTAACAATCACGGGGAACACTCGAGGTCAACATAGATACCGAACACCGGAACTTATGCTTAGTGAAGGAATGAACGGAATTAGATTTAACGGCCTACTTTACCGCGACGAGGGGCTAATGAAGACGCCATGCAGTGTGCTATATGGACAATTTTGTCCGGACAGCAGCGCTACGGCATACTCTTCTATCGAATTCCAACTGTCAAGGATTCTTTTACATGTTTACACGGGACTCCGAGCTTGTGACCCATTTGCAGGGCTAAATTCTGTCCTTAGAAGGTCCTCCGTTCTACACAACTGACAAACCAAGAGGAAACCAAGCCAGTACATCCAGAGGAACTTTCTTGACCAACACAGGGATCAAGCCCAAGAACTCCTGGTTAATTAGTCAGCGCCTGCTTGGCCATCATGGATTCCGAACATTGTCAACAAATTATAAACTATATACGACACCATCTTAAAGTTAATGACATTGATCATACTAGGCGACAATGTTACAGAACTATAGAAAACAAATAATAAGCATTTATCACCAAATATAGGAGGAACTTACCGGTTCTTTATTAATGAAATTCAATGAAACATGTCTGCCCATTCTCTCTATCCCAATCCAGCCAGAAAATCGATCTACAAAACACAAAGGACAGCTCAATAATATCGAAGAAACAACATTCTCGTCAACAAATTAGATATCTTTAATGCAATGTCAAATTAAATAGAAGTTCACGTCAGGGGTCAAACGTTCGACTTTTGACCTATAACATCAGACATTGATTAATCAATCAGTGTTGGCGTTTCTAGTGGATTACACACAGTTCCGTGCATCAAATGGAACTCGCCGCAACAAACCCTTACATTGGCTAATCCCTTACATCATCCAGAACACGTCAATGGTAACAAAACGAAATTTTGAACTATAAAAACGAAACGAAATAGGATCTGTGTTTTACACAGATTAGGTAAAAGATGAACATTAGTGGTCAAAGACAAAATATGAAGCAGTTAAAGCCAAGAATCAAGAACCATCTTCCAGGATCTCAGAGCTGAAATATATCTTCTCTACTTGGTAAGACATTTCATAAGGCTAACTTCACGATTGGTCAAAGGTTCTGATATGGCTAGGCTAGTCCCAATCCTAACCCTGGAGCTAACCCCAATGCTTACCCTAAACCTAACCAACAACCACGTGCGCTAACCTTATTTACGTCTCAGCGACCTTGACGAAAATTGACTTGGCCTTAACTAATAGATTTAGGCTCTCTACTTCAGTTACAACAAGAGTGGTATTGGGGCTTTAAGGGATATTTTAATTTATCACACAAACTTACCGACTAACCACATGTTGAATTCTTTGGTATTAGGAGCAACAAGGGCCCCGCCTTCCTGAGAACAGGCATTCTTTGCTTCTGAAAAGAACACTGACTCGTTCCGGAATTGAACGCACACGGATACATTGTATTGTACCCAACCATCCTCACAATAAGAGTTACTAACATTGTTTACAATCTCTGGAACAAGCAAAAAAAACCCAATAGAAATAAATATTTTGGCAGAAAATGGGACATATACTCACCAGCACTCAAGTCGCCCCATTCGCCATAAACGCTACAATGATTTAACTATATGGGTGAATTAAAATCCTACAAAATAATGTTGGAGCGGCCCCTCGAGGTTGTTTTTTTTTAAAAGCCGAATAATTTGTGTTCCTGGGTCTAAGATATTTCTCATACAGTGATTGAAAGTTGAGTAAATTTTCACTTAAGTCTGAGAATGCTTTGTGAACTCGGGGCCTTGTTTGTTTTCAAGCCCCAACAGGTAAAGTGTTTCAGGGTTTTGATTACAGAGCAGTTACTGAATCAAAAATAATATAAACGACATCACATCCCCTTGCAAGGTGAGAAAGGGGTGGAGGGAAAAACCGAAGTCTTTTGCACGGATACATATTCGTGAACGTAAATGAACAATGGCAACTGGAACTGAAAGAAGGGTAGGTGGACACGCCGCTGTAAGGGCAAAATCCCCTAAAATAATCACCGCATGGCATGTGCCCATCCGAGGGGTTAAGTGAGAGGGATGCAATGACGAGCTTTGCCTTCGCGTCATGGTTTTGATCTCTTGCATCCCCTCGCAAACATCACGTGGTTTGGATGGGGTTTACAAAATTATAATCATAATCAATCATAATGCTTAACCACTGTCAAACATATTCCATGCATGGGTCAGATATGCGACATGTCCAAACAGCCAAATATTACCTGGTGGCACTGGGAGTGACTCGTCACTGGGGGGGGGGGGGGGAGACGAGTCACCACGCCCCTGGCCCATCTACATTGGATTGGTTTAAAAGAGTAAAACGTTAGACCCCCCGTTCTGTTGTATTGCCATGTGACACTTTACGCGATACATGCAACCAGTAAAAACATCATTCCAGCTGGGTTCACATATTTAAACAACTTTTGAAATCATTTCTAGCCCCCCGGACCACTTTAGTATGACGTTTGCCATGACATTGCAATTCAGACATGGTCGTCACACATGCCCCCCCCCCTCAATTTTTTGGTTGTTGACGTAGTTGGTCCTAACTCCTAATGTTTTACAACAATTGTTAGGATTTGTTAAAGGGACAATAACACTCTTACTGGCTTGACAGGTCCAGAATTATTTTTTTTTTTAGCCTTATTCTTACTACAAGATGTTTAAGTGTCCTACCTGTTGTGTAAATTATCCATTACAACCTATCTTACTTGTCCAGAGGGTTCGAAAATATGTTTAAATCCAAGTTGCATTTGAAAGTGCTTACGTAAGGCTTTTCAAACCATGTTACGGCATGTAGTTTAATTTTTCCAATTTTTAAAATTAGGTGTGTTAAGATGAAATTTGTATGTCATTTTTTAATTGAAATATTGTAAAATAGTACAAATTGTTGACCAGAATAAAGATTGGAACATATTATTCAGTTACAACAAGAGTGTTATTGGGGCTTTAAGATTTTATCTGTATAAAACCTGTAAATATCCCAATATGTTGGTGTGATGTTTTAGGCCAAAACAAAACAGCGTTCACATAATTTTTTCAGCTGCCCCCCCCCCCACAGTGGAAGGGTGGCCCTCCAACACTCTTCCTATCGCGCTACGCATGCTAATAAAATACCATCTGGAAACTATAGAATAAAGCGAAAAATCAACATATTTCAAACAAGTAAAATAAAATGGGGCTTAACGCCCCAATTTTCTGCATCTACGAATTCGGGGGGGGGGCTACTGACCATACCCCCCCCCCCCCCCACAACCTTTTTTCGCTTTTTTGAGCGTTTGGCGACATTTTATTTTCACTATTAAAAATTATTGCCAGGGCTAAAGCCCCCCTAGCCCCCCCCCCGGCTCCGCGGCCCCTAACAGGGCGAATGAAAAGGAATATTTCAAACAACGATTCGGATGCCTTTTGGCAAATATACACAACAGTAAAATTCGCTCAGAGCAGCGAGGGTTACCATATATATTAGCTTTGACACTTACCCGTTGAAGAGACAGTTTGGCAATAAGTGGCACCGACAAGAAAACACGTATATAAAGAAATAATTAATAAAGTTGACCATTTTAAAAACACCATCTTGTTATAATTATAGCCTTTTGTAAAGAAAGATGGGTGACCTCCCTATAGCCTTTTGTAACGAAAGATGAGTGACCTCCCTTTGTCGCGTGATTACTGCCATTAATTAACTAATTTGATAAGATAGTTAAAGAGCGAGTTCGGGTTAAAATATACTTCGACAAGATATTCTTTAATATGTTCATAGATCATAAATAGAACGGCAAGTTCATTTTAAAGGGCCCAAGTCCGTAACTCAATATCATCCCAAATTTTCTACATTGAAAACAAGGTTTTTTTTGCAATTTAAATCAGCATTGGTGCTGTGATCTTACCTGGAAAAGATGGACTTCTGATATCCAATATTTAAGGTAAAATAAACATTTAACCATTGGTACATGAATCGTGTACCATAATGCGTTCCAGCGCCATTTGTAACAAGGTGATGCCATATTCTTATTTGGAAAGCATGCGCAATAAATACTATCGGTGTTGACTGGAAAAGCCGGACGCCAGAAACCGACTTTCGGCTGAGACTTCTGGCGTATTTCGCCGAACATAACTGATGATAATTCACAGTAAAACGGAAACGATTGAATTTAAAACAGTTTATATGAATTGCTATTACATTATTGTATTTGTTGCCATTATTAGCGATTTAGCTCCTTTAAGAAGGATGGAAACTAGGTTGGCTCAGTTGGCAGGAGCTCCCCGGTATTGAGAAAGGTCTTCCGAGATTTTTTTTTGCGATATTTTCCCTTGTCAGTGTTGTAGGGCGGGGGACTGGGAAGGACCATACTCTAATTGTTCAGATCATATGAAAATATTGACAGCTGGAATTCCTTGACAGAAACACAGCTGTCCGGGCAAAATTGTCCTCATAGTACATTCAATGCCGTATTTCGGTCTTCAATATCCCGGTTGGTGCCGAAAGGTAGGACGTTAAACACCATATCATTTTATTAGGAAGGAAAGATTGAAAGTATTACGAAACCCCACATTTTCCAATTCAATAGGAACTTTTACCTCAGTCCAGATTACATTTAGGATATTGTGATGGTTCCATGGCTGAATGGTTAGTACGTGCGTGCTGTATCATTATGTCTGTCATTGAGTCAACTGGCGTGGTGTCGATTCCCCAGTTGTACGTGACAAGGAGTAGGTTCGCATGTATACCCGGTTTCTTTCCATACTCGCAAACGAATTATTGAAACAAAATTGAACCATATTTGTCCCGAAATGACCTAGTTTGTGTCGAGTGGGCGTTAAACCCACCTTCTCTATATTTTTAGTGAGTTGTACAACACAATTTCCCCCTTTTATATAATAACGTGTCCGCCTACATGAAATAGATTTGATTAAACTCGTCATGCCTTTGAGTGAGTTGAATGACGTGTTGTCCGACTGATTATTCGTAGAAAGAAGTTATTGTACCATTGTGGGGAGACAGCAATTTAACCAACCACCAAAACAACTCATTGTTCGAAAAAGTGTGTACATACTGTATATCAAAGTAACTAAACGTTTTAAATGTTGTTTGTAAGATTTGCACCCTGTTAATTTCTGTTTGTTTGTTTATTTGTCTGTTATTTATTATGTATGTTATGTATATTAGATCTATATTTATTCCATCTCACAAGTCTTCAAGTACAACTGAACTATTATATAATTTATACAATTCTAAATATGGAAAGGACGTTTGTAAGTTTTAATAACTTTTGTCATATCCAATTGTATCACGAATAATTTTTGTTGATGCAATAAAATTTGTTTAAATAAAAAACCCGACTACTTGGTTACTGTCCAAAGTGTTACTGACTCAGCCACTCCTTATCCCGAACGGCAATAAATATCAAGGCCTTTTTAATGTAATACAGAATATTCAGGCCTATCCCATTAAAATCACAGAACACATTATATTTTTAAAATTGTAAACATTAAATGCCAAAGAGGGTAACACTGAGAGGAGCCTGCTAATGTTGTTATGTAGTTAGGGGTCCCTCTTTAGTCTTGATGAACATCATAATAAATGTCTTTGGAAAGTCTTTGGAAAGCACCCTTTAAGGTCACATTTTAAAATTGTTCTCAGCCAAGTCTTCTGGTACTTCATGTTCCTAAAGCAACATCTGTAAGTTGCTAGATTACTTCATAATTCCCAAACTTATAGCTACGTTATCTACAGGCATGTGAACAGTAGTGTCCAATCAGAGGTTGTGACATCATGACCACCGCAGTAACAGTGACATTGAACTAACCTTGAAGTTTCAACTCCATTATCACAGGCTGACCTTTTAGTTTGAAAGCGATGATCAAGGTATCTGATAGGCTCACAAGCGGGGCTTGTACCCTATCGAAATTGGTTCCGAAATATGCAGGGCAAGATGCGAAGGCCTTGATAACATGTACGCAGTTAAAGCAAGATCAAGCCTTCTATTGAAGATACGGGACTTCTGGCTTCTATCAGGCCACCCCTGAAATTGAAGATGCATAAACATTTGGCTATCCTTCATATTAATTAGAAATATTGGCTGCACAGGAAGTTTGTACCTATCCCACATCCAAACAGGGCTAGTAGGCTGGACTCCTACTCATAAAAGAAATAACACTTAGATTTTACATTTAAAAATTTATACACGATTTTGTTAAAACATTTCACATAAAAATATATATTTTTTTTACAAATACGATTATCATATTAACAATTGAATTAAATAGAAAATTATTCTAATCGAATTAAACAGAATATTACACCTCATTGCGGGATAACAGTGAGGGTGTCCTCATTGAAACATTGAAGTTAATAAAACCCACTGAATTATATCCATTATAAATCACATTCACTAAATGCCCTTCATAGACACCTACAATGACTTTCTAGAAAAGGAATGGATCCCAAAAGTTAGGGAATGGACGTCCGGGGTAGCCGTTCATCAAGACGGCCGAAGTGTGTCTTGGCTGCCTAGTCACGCGCTCAAGGAATTTCAGTGCCTGTCCCTCTCGAGCTGGAATTCCTCAGGCTGGCCAATTCCTTGTCTCAGAGTTGCAGAGAGAGGCAGGCAGGGGAAGTGACGACCGGGGCTGCTATAAACATACTTGTTTTAAATATTTCACATTGCACTTAAAAATACACAAACATTACGAACACAATAAAATTATTCTTCCGCATTTTCTTCATTTAAACAAACATCTTAAAGGGGCCATCCCGATAACATTTTGGGGGTTAAAACTGCTTAATTTTGTATGAAAAAGCCCTTAATAGCCTCTAACTTAGATCCGAGCAACTTCTTCAAGCTATGTGATAAGTTTTCAAACAACTTCCAATCGCCGGTACGGCTCGATGGCCGGAGACTTGTGTTCTGTTTGCATTACACAGAAGTGTCTGGATAAAATGAGTCTATATATGTGCAGCTTTCAATCTAACCCTATTGACTCACTTTTAAAGCTCTCTTTTGATTAAGTTAAAATTGGTATCATAACAATTTAAAAGAAAAACTTAAAAGAGCTAGTGTCCAGTTAAGCTTTTTTTGCATTCACGTCCAAACTAGTCAATATTTTGAACTGAAATTTTCAGACAAGGTAAATTACACTATTCCTCTATATTTTGGCGTTTACAATTCATACGTTCATGAACGTGTAATTTTCAGATTCTTTGAAATTCGGGCTGGCCCCTTTAATTAAGCAACACTTTCAACCACGGAAACACTCTGTAAGATTATTTAAAACCTTACTTATTATACATACTATATTATATGTTTCATAAAAATATAAAGATACATGTAGTTTGAAAATTAACCAAACATACTATATAGGTCAATAATGTCTTGTAATAGAAGTTTTGATGATGCACTTGAAGAGCTAGTTGATGAACCTGTCCATATTACTACTGGTGAAAAATGTCCTGTACAGGAAGCTATGGTGATTCTCCAGAATGTCCTGTACAGGAAGCTATGGTGATTCTCCAGAATGTCCTGTACAGGAAGCTATGGTGATTCTCCAGAATGTCCAGTTCTGGAAGCTATGGTGATTCTCCAGAATGTCCTGTATAGGAAGCTATGGTGATTCTCCAGAATGTCCAGTTCTGGAAGCTATGGTGCTCTAGAATAGAATGTCATGTACTGGAAGCTATAATGATTCTCTAGAACGCTCTGTACCGGAAGCTATGATGATCTAGAAAGTTCTGCACTGGAAGTTATGGTGATCTAGAAAGTCCTGCACTACAAGCTATGATGATGCTCTAGAGCCCTGTACTGAAAGCTATGATGATGCTTTAGAGTCCTGTACTACAAGCTATGATGATGCTCTAGAGTCCTGTACTACAAGCTATGATGAAGCTCTAGAATGACCTGTACTGTAATCTTTGTTGATGTTTTGTACTGTAAGCTAACCTTACAGTTACACATTGATGCTTTGTTAGATTTATAAAATGTACACATGTGTTGATTAGATATTTGGTTTATGTCTATCTTTATTTACACAGTTATATCACGCTGTCATCAGATCCTCTGTAAATAATGCTGAACAACAAGATATTCCTAAAATAGAGAAGACAAAGTCTAACTATTGATTCTTTAAATTTCATATTGATCAGCAGTGAATATTCGGTAGGCTGCTACAATCACTTATTTATAAGGATGACATCGATGCAACTTAATGAGTCATAAATATTAACTTTTTTCCTCCAACAAATTAAATTCTAAAACATTTTTTTTCATGTATTAGAAAAAGAAATAAAGACTTATTTGTAGGTACAAATTATTACATATTTAGTGTAAATGGGTATAAAAATGAGAACCAGTAACGTCATATGTAAACAGTGCATGTACCCCTGAGACAATGATTGACACCGCATGATGTTATTGTCAGTTTGATTGTAGGTAAGTTTGTTGAGTTTTTCGTTGAAAGGAGCTAAGTCTTTTAACTCTATATTAATTATCCATAATTTTCGAAATTAAAATCACTTTACATACATTTGTATTTTTTTAATACATGTATGTGTTTTTAGACCTATTTTCGTTTCATCTATTCTAAGGGTCAAAAGGTTTGTGCGCGTTGTATCATAAGGTCTGTCATCGAGTCATCTGTGGTGGTTTCGATTCTCTTGCTGTACTTGACAAGGAGTAGGGTCGCCTGTCCAAACTCGGGGGTTTTCTCAAAGTCCCCTGGTTACCTCCAACTGCAAAAGACCCCTATGCACCAACGAATTATTGAAATAAAATTGAAGTATATGTTAGTCCCGAAATGATCTAGTTTGTGTCGAGTGGATGTTAAAGCCCATTTGACAATTTAAGCCAAAAGCAGATTCGGAAATAGTCAATTTCAACAGTTTATTTAATATATAGACAATTTTAGGTTCATTACGCACACAGTGAACTTCCATCTCTGCACTTAATGGCCGCCATATCCAAAAATAAGTATATTTAATTGCAATGCGGTTCTACTCCGTTTAACATCTACCATATACATAAGGACTAAAGAAACTTTTTCAATTCCATTAAATGGAAGCATAACAAAAACATATCAAAATTCTCGAAGTAAACTTAGTGTTTTTGAGTAAAATTATTGATTTAGGGCTTAAAACGTTGGTCAAGAAGGTCAACTAACTTAATGTCTGTTCTCAAGCGGAGCTAAATGTAGACAGACAGCCTAAGTTTAGTATATTGTAGGATGTGAAGAGCATGACAAACCTGAAGATTTGTGAAGAGTAATGATCTTGATATGTAGAGTTGTCTCCCCTGTTTATCATACCTCCATAAATGTAAAACTTTTCCTGCAAGACAGAGACAATCAAATTACTGAATAATAATAAAAATAACATTGTTAAAACTGCTTTAAATCATATGGTCTGTCATTGAGTCAAGTGGTGTTTCTATTTGCTGTTTACAGTACAGTCTGGGCACCCATGTTTCCTCCCACAGCTAAAGGCCCCTACTCGCAAGCAAATTGTTTAAATAAAACTGAAGCATATGGTAGTCCAAAAATGACACTTTTGGCATCAATTCATTGAATGTACCTACATTCCATTCCAAATGATGTCATATAAAATGATATACATATTTTATATGATTACAGAGAGAAAAACAGGGTTTAACATCGACTCAACACAAACTAGATCATTTTAGGACTAACACGTGGTTCAATTTAATTTCAATAATTTGCTTGCACGTAGTGGTCTTTAGTAGTGGGAGGAAACCAGAGGACCAGGAGAAAACCAACAAGATTGGACATGCGACATTAATCCTAGTCATGTGCAACTGGGGAATAAAAACTACGGCAGTTGACTCAATGACAGACCTTATGAAACAACGCGAACTTTCGGCCATCCACCCCACCTATTTAAGGTGATAATTAATACGTTGTTTCTTATAATAGCGTCAATATATAAATAAAGTCTGAGTAACAAACACGACCCACATATCGTTTTAGGATTCATTACATATGTTAGGGTAACATTATCACAATGAAAGAAGTTTTTTTATCAGCAGGTCTCCCAGGTCAGCAATCAATGAAAGACAGTTTTTAAGAGCAGGTCTCTCAGAACAGCAATACAATGGTTTTTGTTTCTGGTAAACAAATCACTGGAACATTAAACCCTGTTTTGATTCTGATATTTTTAAATCCCCAACATGGGTGTGTCCATAAACTTTGTTGATTCATGTAATTATGAAGATGTCAAGACAATCAAATCCTAATAAAAAATGTTACACAATATCCCTGATTTATGACCCAATTTTATAATTTATTATACAAACACTGCTACAATATAGTTAAACTACAATACCTATTACTAGTCCTAACATATTGGAATATTCTCTACCTGAACTGTATATGAGGTTGGAGTTGGAGCTCCTAATAACTAAGGATTCAGTAGCTCTGAGAAAGAGAGAGAGAGAGAGAGTGAGAAAAGGAGAGAGAGAGAGAGAGAGGGAAGAAATAGAGAAAGGGGGAGAGAGATTAACATCCAGTTGACACAAACTAGGTCATTTCAAGACTAACACATGGTTCACTTTTATATTGACAATTCGCCTACAAATTTCAGGACTAACACATGGTTCACTATTATATTGAAAATTTTCCTGCACTAAGGGGCATTTAGCTATGGGAACAATCTGGAGGGGCCATAGAAAACCCACAAGGTTTGACAGATGACTCTACTCCTTGTCAAGTACAAGCAGGGAATTGAAACCATGTCAACTGACTCAATGACAGACCTTGTGATTTCATGCGCGTGAGTTAAACCACTAGACAATGTGCTGCGTAAGTAGAAGATCCCTTAACAGCTGTTCAGGAAAAATTTTCCTCATAACACACTGTATGCCCCATTTGGAGAAGAACAGTAGGACATTAAACCCCATTTCATTTCATTTGTAAGGGAACAAGGGCGGATGACAATGCTCCTGGTGTTGGGTGTGAAAGTTCCTTAGGATTTTTGAGCATGGTTTCCACTTATCAGTAGTTCTGGAGCCGGTTGGTCAAAGCTCCGTTATCTTTTAACGATCTGTTAACTTTAACAGAGAGAAAGATTGTTGCTGGAAATAAAAGTCCCAAACATTCTGTGGGTGCAAATTTTCCCTACAGATTAATGTTAATATTTCTAAAGGAAAAAATGAAGTATTCTATAGTGTTTTCTGTAGTAAATTTAATTGAAAGTTAACAAACAACACATTAGCAAGATATAGGTCCGTTAGAGTTTAACAGATCGTTAACATTTCTTAGTTTTGAGCAACCAGACCTAGGACACAAAACCTAGCAAATCAAAAAACTGAGATCCCATGTACATGTACACATTGAGAGCAGGAATTTGAAAAAAATCACCTTAGCATTGCTGTATCAGCAGCAAAACTGGTTTAATAGAACACTGTATTGAGTATACTCATCCTCTGTGACCCAGTCAGGGGAGAAAAGTAGGATGTTAAACCCCATTTCATTTCATTTGGTTATATGTAAAATGATTAATAAGTAATTAAATTGAACCTACCTAAAACCGTTTCAGAGTAATTACCACTTTCATCAGCTATAAAATAATTTCCTTCAACACAACTAATCTGATCGAGCTTATTGACATTAATTAATAAATCCTCTTCTAAAGGTTTAAATAAAGCTGTACCACTTGTTTTCCATTCCTCTGTATGAAACACATGAGTACTGTTTCTAACTGGTAGAAAATGTCGACCTTAAATATCAATACAATAAATAAATGACTATTTGGTTTTAAAGAGAGAGAGAGAGAGAGAGAGAGAGAGAAAGGATTACTCGACACAAACTAGGTCATAATTCGCTTGTGTGTAGGGGTCTTTAGCAGTGGGAGGAAACCAGAGGACCTGGAGAAAACTTACAAAAGTTGGACAGACGACCCTATTTGTCACCTACAACTGGGGAATCGAAAGCCATGCTAGTTGGCTCAATGCAGCAAGCACATGCTAATCATTCGGCCATCCAGCCCCCCTGCTTTTAAAGAAAAAAAAGCAACCTAAAGCAGTCACTAAAGGTTGTCACATTGGGATCAATTTGAAATATAAAATATTATATGCTGTAAAATATAATGGTGAACATTCTATGACAGAATCAAGAGCAATAACTCTAGAAGTAATTAATCAGAATTAATCTTATTCAATAAGACTTTTTTGATGCAATAATGGAAAACAACCCAACCTCGACTAGGGAAGTGTTTACAAGGTTCCATAAAGTGAACAAGGACAATAAACAAAAGAAATTGTTGAACAATATGTATAAGATGAACTGAAAACCTTTGTTGCTTGAGCATTTTAGAAGTTTAACCTGTAGTCGATGCAATCTAGGTTATTTCGGGACTGACATGATAAATTTTATTCAATAATTCGCTTGTAAGTAGGGGTCTTTAGCAGTAGAAGGAAACCAGAGGAAACCCATGTGGTTAGGCAGGTGACCTACTCCTTTAATGTCAAAGCTTTAGATGGAAACCATGCCACTTGACTCGATGACAGATCTTGTGGTCTAAAGCCAACATATTTGACCCCTTGACCACCCGATCCACCATTTAGGGTCTTGGTATATATAAGGTGTACTTACACTCAACTTTAGGTTCTCATTGTTCAATCTTAATATTTAAGAAATGAAAAGAGATAAAGACAACTACACAAAATCGACTTGTTTAAATTCGTGTGGGAGGGTTGGATGGCCGAATGGTTAGCACGTGCGTGCTGTATCATAATGCCTGTCATTGAGTAAACTGGAATGGTTTCTAATCCCCAGTTATGTGTTACAGGGAGTAGGGTCGCCTGTCCAACCTCGTGGTTTTTTTCAGGTCCTCCGGTTTCCTCCCAGTGCTAAAGCCCCCTACCCGCAAGCGAATTATTGAAACAACATTAAACCATATCTATATGTTAGTCCCGAAATTACCTAGTTTGTGTCGAGTGGACATTAAACCCTGTTTCTCTATCTTTTTCTTTAATTTGTGTTAGAGAAACATAAAGCAGAAAATCTAATCTTCAATTCAAATCTTGTTTACCAGTTAAATATGTATTAATAATGTTATCAAGGTGTGGTTATTAATAATTAATTTGTTTAATATTTTTTTATCTGATGTAGAAAACTTAGTTTTAAATGTGGAATTATATTGTCATTACTACTGCTTGATGGTTAATCAGTTGATATTCTTAACTGCATTAGATGATTAGAAATGCTGCATCTAGTTCTTATGAAAATAATAAAGAAAGGTTTTGTTTTTTTTAGGGATTTTATTATTTTGTGCACATCCTTTTAAAATGTCTAAAATTGGTTGGAAGCGTGACAGTTAATGGTGATGATCATTTTATTATAGCCCTTTACAGCTCTTAATAAGTATATAGGATGCTCTTTTTTAATAAGGATAAGTATTTATTTTGCGTGGTGGGGGGGGGATGTATGGAGGTGGTCTGATGTCCAAAATTGTGGGAAATGAAATAACGTCCTACTGCCTACTGTTCTGCTCCGAACAGGGCTAATGAAGACAGCCATACGCTATACAGTGTGCAATGAGGGAAATTTTGCCAGGCACTATGGCCTACTCTTATATCGTATACGAACTGTCAAGGGATCTTTTACGTGCATGCCAATGTGTACATGAGACCTCGTTTTACATTCCATCCAAACGACTAGACAGATGTCCTTGTCCTTGATATATTCTGTGCCTCGAATGGCTTAATTATGCATTACGATTGAAACCCCATCACAACATACGTATTGTGATAAATACATGTATTAAGACTATTGTTGTTATAACAACGTACTCTAATTTAGATAAATACGTGAATAACAAGAGAATATATCATTTACTACCTGAACTCTAGATGACTTTGTATTTAACACAATATAATTATATAAACCTGTGTATGTATTATGTAACTTACTAATAATGAGCCTGACATGACAGACACGATAATTACATCTACCTTACTTTAATTAGTAGGGTTTGTAATAATCAATCCAATAAACCTCCCTAGCTCTAATTCTCTTACAGGTTTCATTCCAAATAAATATATAATGTATGGCCAGGTAGACTTTATTCTACCATACCTAAATTACAAATTGGATCATAGTTATATTGAGATACCAGTCATTACAGATAAGCTATAAGCTTCATCAATGTCAACTCTAATTATATTTGATTGTCATTGTTTTATTAACACATGGTTCAATTTTTTTTCAATTATTCGCTTTGCACATAGGGGTCTTTATCAGTTGGAGGAAACCGGAGGATTCAGAACAAACCCACAAGGATGGACAGGCGACCTTATTTATAAGACCTGAGAACTGTAAGTTAGGGGGGACAATAAGTGACGAGTCTACTGATAAATTGAGTCTTGCATATTGTGTACTGTGCCTATCTCTCCTTACAAAACCCATTGCCTTAGTGTGTAATTTTATAGAAATTATGTTTCTCTGTATGTAAATGTATATACTTGAAGTATGAAGAATATAGAAGTCAGCCCATGAGATATAGTTGTTCTGTCATAGTATAGTCTATGACATGTTCCTGAAGCAACGGTATACTAGTTTTATATAAGGAACATGAGTCTATGAGGTACCCTTTTGTATGTGCATCACATTGTCAAAGAAATGAAATGAAATTGGGTTTAACATCTTACTGTTCTGCTCCGAACTGGGCTAATGAGGACGGGCATACACCATACAGTGTTCGATGAGGGAAATATTTTGTCCAGACATGTCCAGACAGCAGCACTACGGCCTACTCTTATATCGAATTCCAACTGTCAAGGGATCTTTTATGTACACGTCTATGTGTACACAGGCCCTCCGTACTGACCACAAACAATGATATATTTATTATAATATTGAAAAGCAAATAAGGCTGGTTGTTTTGTAATAAAATGTCCAATGTAAGAGTAAATGAATTAAAATGGAGTTTGACATTTTACAAACAGGCTAATGAACCAATTAACCTGGATTACCAGTAATAATGTTTCCTGGAACAACTAATTAAATAACTCTTCCGTTTTATATTAGCGACAGAAGAAATTTGTTCACATCATTCTTTCAACACAGGTGCACTTTCCTGAATTAAATTTCAATCTTTTTTTTGTCTCAACTTCATGTACCTCTCTCTGCCATTCATAAGAGATATTATAAATGGCTTAAAGCAGTGGAGCCACAGTGGCTAAGCAAGTAAGACACTGGCTTGCTAGTCGGCAGGTTTCGGGTTCGCTTCCACTGTTAGCCAAGAAAGTTCATCAGGAACGGCCATGGGGGGGCCATGGGGGGGGGGGGGGGGCTCGCCCCCCCCCACTAGCCTCGGGCCTGCATATTGACCAATAACAAATTGTCATTATGTAAAACCTGGTCACCAGATGCTACTGAGGATAGCTTATAATAATACAAATGGGCATATGATACTTTCAGATCCATTGCGTTATAATAAAAGTGTGTATTTATAATGCACACATTCCATTCGAGTATGCTCATGGCGCAATTGTCAGCTCTTCACATATACATATAATTGAAGAAGTTAGTAGGATATGGTACAAGAGTTCCACAGGGTTGGTACTATATAGGAGAAAGCTCTGAGTCCAAATGATATAAGTTTATAGGTCGTTATCTGCATTTATCACTTATTTTGAAAATTTCCCACCGTTTAATCCACATCAGATAAAATATGCAGCGTGGTTTCAATAAGGTGGAATACAGGTCTTTCAATGCCAGATCTACATGTATTGTTATGGCCAACTCAATTTTCATCCTTAGGTTGCAAATATGTAATTGTAAATAAGGTTAGGGCATGTGATTGTTGGTGAGACTGTAGGTTAGGGTAAGTGAAGGTCCTGGTTTTGAGTTAGGGCACGTGATTGTTGGTGAGACTGTAGTTTGGAGTTAGGGTAAGCGTTAGTACCTGGTTTAAGTTAGGGTTCAGATTAGAGCTAGCCCTGTTTATATCTTGAGATTTTTGACCTAACTTCAAGTTAGCCTTATCAAATAGATCTAACCTCCCCATTAATCAGCTTTTTGCGAAGATGTTAAGATGGCGTTAGCTTTATTGCATAGCGAGCTGCACACACTAATGAAATGTCAATGCACCATAACTTTGTAACAGGGTTGAATAATTTTTAGAAAAAAAACTTATCCTTCATAATAGTGTAGTTTATAAAGGATCCCTATTGCATTACAATGACGCATTGTCACCTTAACTGATTGCAAGGAATATAATATACATGTTAAAAAAATCTATCAACCCACAGAGTTTAGTCTAGAATATACTGCTGAACACAGCATGTAACTTAAACAGTTTAAGGTATGTTGGTGAATCATATTCTAATGACAATTTAAGTAAACATCAGATAAAAAAACATAAAAGAGTTCAAAGGGTCAAGATCAATTGAATATACACAACATGTGTTACTTATTCCAGATATACTAAAGACAAAAATAAATGTTTATAGCAAGATCAAGAGGTATTTAAATATTACAGGGAAGATATCAAAATTTTAATTGTTCATTTAAGAGGCAATAACAGTTCATATGACACTTTTTTATCATTGATATAATTGGGGTAATTAGTGCTTAAAGGTATCATGGTAGCCTTCAAGATTTAAAATTATTAGATTTAATAATATCTGGACTTTGATGTCAGAGGGAACAAAACAAAAAAATACTTCAAATCTGTACTGAAGCATAACGTTAAAAGATGGTGGCATCAAAGCTAGTATCAGAAAATGGTATTTCTACATATATAACACAAATTAAATAATATTTAGACCAACATAGGATCTACACTAAGTATAAACCATAACACATACCGGGGCTGCACGTATTTAAGCCCACCGTTATTTAGCCCAATAACAGGCAAAAAACCGTTTGTAGTCCTATGTTTTGATGGTTTTTGCTAGTTTTTTTTGCCACGGGCTTAAATCTGACTAAAATGTTACCTCATGAAAACAGGCAAAATCCATAAATACGTGCAGTCCTGGAATAACAGGTACTTGACATGGTATGTGGGGTTCCACAGGGCTCTGTATTAGGTCCTGTCCTATTCATCATCTTCACAAAGCCAATTACAAAGATAGCAGCAGATTTTGGATTAACAGTTCATCTTTTCGCCGACAATACCCAACTATATATGGAGTTCGATTCCAATTCTCGCATCCCATCTCTGGACTGTGTCAAATACACATGGAAGAAATACACAATTGGATGACAAATCATTTTCTTAAACTAAATCCCGAAAAAAACGAATTTTTAATCATTGGTACCAAACAGCAACAAACAAAATTTCAATCTGAAAATATTACCCTTAACTTTGACAATAAGGAGATCATTCAGTCAGCAAAGGCTAAAAATATTGGAGCGGTCATTGATTCCAACCTCAGTTTTAAAGAACATGTTCAGGCAGTCTGTTCCTCATCCTTCTTCCATCTCCATAATATCAGCAAGATCAAAAAGTATTTAAACAGAGATAATCTAGAAAGACCTGTACATGCTTTCATTACATCTAAGCTCGACTACCACAATGCTCTCCTGTATCAACTTCCAGAAAACCTCATAAAGAAGCTACAATATGTTCATAACTCAGCCGCCAGATTACTCACTGGGAAAGGACGATTTGACAGCATCTCTGCCACATTATCATCACTACATTGGCTACCCGTTAAACAACGAATTAATTTCAAGATTTTATTATTAACCTTTAAAGCTCTAAATTCACATTCGCCTACCTACATCAAAGATATGATAGTTACTTACACTAAAAGCCGAAATTTACGTTCAGCTGATAAAAATTATTAAAGATCCCTTGTGTAACACTTGAGACTGGAAAACGTGGATTTTCATACGCAGTGCCATAAATGTGGAATCAGCACCCATTACAAATACGCCAAGAGTCATCTCTATCTGTTTTTAAGATCAAACTCAAAACTTTCCTTTTCGAAAGTCCTTTGTGATATATAAATTGTGAACAAATCTAGTGAACTCAAAGCGCATTAGAAACTGTGGAAGCAGTGTTTATGCGCTATAGAAATACTGATATTATTATTATTATTACTTATTTATTTTGGTGACGTTTCGAAGAGTATTTTCTCAACGTTATCAAGCTAATCCAGGTATTGTTGTACACAGTAGGACTTTTACTTCAAAATTTGCCAGATGGTAAATTTTTTACAGATTTATTTTTTGGATTAGCAAAACATTTTTTCCAAAGAATATGATAATTTATAGAATTATTCAAATTTTAAAAAAAAATATTACACATAAAACTTGAAAATTTAACTGCATTTATTGCATTTCACAGTTAATCTTTTTGAAACCTAATTTAATGGCATGTAAATTGACGGTCGGTCAATTTCACTGCTTGTCAGTCAAGACCAGCTAATATCAATGAAAAGAGCACCCCGACATATGAACGAAATGGGGTTTACGTCCTACTGTCCTGCTCCTATACTGGGCTAATGCTAATGAAGAAGGTCATACGCTATATAGTGTGCTATGAGGAAAATTTTGCCCAGGCAGTGGCACTCTGGCCTACTCCTTTACTAATTTTTAACTGCCATGGGTTCTTTTACATGTATACACAGGACCTCGGTCCCATCCAAATGAGTACACAGCTGTCCTTGACAGGTCACCTTGGCATACAGTATAATAACATTAAGTGTAGAATTATCATATATACAGGTACACTGAAATAAGAGATGGCAGATCTCTACATTTTTTTACATAGTATTGTTCTCTTGTTTGTAATAGACCAGATATTTGTACTGTGAACAGTAGATAACATTTATTTCCTTGATGACGTGGTTACAAAATCTTACATACCGATACAATCTCCCCCTTTTTTTGAGCATAACTTTACATATACAATTACAAATGTTAACAATTAAGCACACTTATATTCAACAAATATTTTTATAGGTTTTTTTTCGGGACTTCAAATCTTGTTTAACGATTTGGATCGTTCGTATTGCAAAAGAAACCAATAAGTTTGGTTCAATGATACATATCGGACAACATCATAAAGGCGAAATGACATAATTAACATAATTCAATTTTGGCGGTCTTCAGAAAGTTTCTGGTAAACAGTGTTGTTAGTTGTAATAGAATATGACCAAAAGAAAACCTAAAAAAAAGAATTTTTCACATGGGGTTGCATCTTTCAAAATGGTTGCCAAATACAGTAATAAAATGTCATTTTCTCCATATAACCAGTGAGAATCTCATAATGACTTTACTTACAGTATCGTATATGGTTTTCGATGTTAATGAATTAAAAGATAAATGTTGAAAATCCAACATGTAGCAGCAATTCAAAATGGCAGCCAAAATGGTAGAATTTAAGTTAGTCATCAATTTGCATATGAGTTGTACATGTAACAGTGTTACATGGTTTGCGATGTGGCTGGGTTCAACTCTGATCCAGAGTTTTTTTTCAAAATCGGTGCAAAATTTCTGACTGTACACTGTAAATGGTGCTTTCTAGACTATAACCTAGTGTTTCTAGCTTATGCGTGCGTATACATAATTAAGGTGCGGCTATCTTTGCAATTCATCAAAACTGTGCAAGAAAATGACCTAGAACACCTTTACAGCCTGTAACTGAAAAGGGAGGGAGAAAGATAGGGTGCAATACTTGATTACTGTAATTCGCCATATAAACTGATAATTTGTATATTATTTTACAGCTACATGTACATGTACTAAAACAAAAAATGTTTCATCCAAAAAACAATTCATTGTTAATTCAGAAAGAAGGATATGGTGTTCAAACATGTAACAAATTTCGGTTTTACATGGTAGACCTTAAATTATCATATAAATTAACAATTGGTATGTTGGTCGAGTATTTACAGCTACATTTATTAGGAAAGTTTCCAGTTAATTGAAAATTCCAACAAACAATTTATCTTTAATTCAAGGCATAAGTGCGACAGGTGGTAGACAATATTTAAATGTTCTTTAAATGTTTATTTCCATAAACTTATTAAGCGGATAGATTATTATATGGAACGTCCGCCTCGATATAAAATAGCGACAAGAGAATAACTCCCTACTCCTATCCGGAACAAACATTTGCATTTCCTAAAAAATTCCAATTAACAATTTTTTTTTACTTATTTTTAATTTGAGGGGAAAGGGATAGTAAGGTTACTATCGGTACCAGGGACTGACTATAGGAGTTACAACGCCATTGGGGGGAGGGGAGTATATACTGCATCAAAAAAAATAGGTTGCAAGTTGCAAGGCAACAAAACATATGCCCACAGCAGCTAAGTCGTTCGGGCAGTCAACAAGGGTGGTCACATATTTTTTCTTTTGTCAGTAATGAAAACATTTACAACACACTAAAATCTATTATAAGTAACAACCCATTATTGAAATCATTGACCCCAGTCTGAGTTATTCACATTTAATTTTACTTATTAATGACATTTTTTAAATAGAACCAGTAACCTACATACTTCATTAGAAATAAAATATAAGTTAAGTATCATGTTGTGATATCAATCTCCGATTCATGTAAAGAAAAATATAAGTACATGTAGTAGGCTATTCAAAAAATATTTTCCAGCTTAATAAGGTCTAAATATAGTTTAGGAACATAAAAACAGGATCATTTTTATATATCTGTTGATCTTTAATGACTTGATAATTTTGCAAAGTCACATAGTTAGTCAGCCCTTCAATACACTTGATAAAACACTATAGCTAAGTAGACAAAATAAAACCAAGTACGAACAATCCAATCAATTAGACAAAATTTTTAGCCCCCACCCCCCTAAAAAACAAACAGCATAGGCAAAAAGGTGTTATGTGGCAAACTAGTGTAAAAGTGTAATCAGGAAAAATAGTGTAATCAGCATCTGCAATGGCAGATCTAGTAGGAAGTACTTTTGCCTGAATTATCTCATTATTGGCTATTAAACCATTAATTAAATAATTTCTCATCTCAAATATCAAGCAGGAGTAAAAGGACTTACCAAAAACCATCTCGTTGTTATTAGTAAAAGATGAATTTGAAACACAAGATTGTTGGTCCGTCATCTTTCTCTTTTTGTGTATGTTAAAATTATTATCACCATCACTGTCCTCACAACTCAATGAATCACACGCTATATTCATCCTAATCACTGAAATTACAAAATTTACAACTATATAGATTTATTACACAGCAGGGATTTATTGTTGTGGGATTATAGATTATATATTTTACAGATCAAGTTGGACAAGGGGGGGGGGGGAGAGCCAAGTGGGTGAAATTCTGGCTTGCTAGCCTGGAGGTCTGGTGTTCGATCCCTGCATTGGCCAAGGAAGTTCATCAGGATTTTCCATTTTGGTTCCCCCTTGTCAGAGCCACTCACTGGTGCAGGACAGAGGACCTGACAAGGACAGCTGCCTAGTTGTTTGGATGGTATGAAAAGCCAAGGTCCTGTGTACAAATTGGCATACAAACAAATAGACATGTTCCTTTCTCCATCCTGGATGCCCCAGTTGGTGGAGGTCGGCTGGATGGCCAAATGGTTGATGCGTGCACATTAGATAAGAAGTTCTGTCATTGAGTTAAGTGGTTTGGTTTTGATTCCCAGCTTGTTTGTGACAATATGGACGGGTCACATGTCCAACCTTGTGGGTATTATCCGGGTCTTCTTACTGTCTCCTATTTTGTGTCGTGTCGATGTTAAATCCCATTTCTCCCTCTCTCTCACTAACAAGGAGAAAATCACACTGGAAAATCTGGTTCCTCGATAATTAATGATGCTAGAAAGTAGTCACATACTTAAACATACATTATGGGAGATTAGATAAAGAGCTAACAGTTTTCACTATAATAGTTAAAAACTAGATAATGTAATGTCTAATTAATAATTTAGATAACATTTCAGGCCTAAAGAGAGAACTGCATTTGGCAGATAATCTTTAAGTGGCTTTTAGCGATTTTGATGAAACTTGAAATGCATGTTAATGGGTGTGGCAATTAAACTTAAAGGACAATATTGGTGCCAGTCATTATCACAAATGTGATAGAGCTGGTTAAACATTCAAAACATACTTTTAACGCAGAGATCATTGCTGCAATAGCTGAGTAATACATGTGTCCCGAACTATTTCTTTTTTTCTCGTGTTGTTCACTTGTCAGTGTTCGCGGCTCTTTAATTTGTGAAGGGAAATAATTGATTTGATTTATATAGAGTTATTTCTCATAACTCTTCAGCATCAGAGACGTTAATGGCTCTCTAATGTTTATTTCTGTTTGAAATTATAAAAATCGCGAATTTAGAATGGAGGATAGAGAAATACCCCGTATTTTTCTCGCCCACATTGTGCTTTTTTAATGAAATTTGACTTTAATGGTCTTTTTTAAGGAAAATTTTTATAACTCGGTTATTTTTCAATATATTTTCACCAAATTTTGCTAAAATATAGACAATATTGGCCTCTTCATATTCTATACAACAAAATATCACATCTGTCACATGATTCTGTTAAATATTTAGCGAAAATTGGATGAGAGTACCTAAATTCTGAAAATTCAAGATGGCCACCAAGGAACGTGACCTAACCACGTAAAAAATTTTTGGAAAATAATGTCCTATTTTCTCTGTAAGAATGTTTTTTCATCGAATTTGATCCAAAAATTCCCTTTGATTTAAAATATTCATCTTGTATCACATGTGGAATACAATAGGCATGTTTTGCATATATTTTAAGCTTTAGTATTATACTGTGGGACAAGCTTAGCAGTGAAAGGGTTAATGCATTAGACAGATTTGGCTCTTGCATAATGTACATGTATGTTTAACTGTCAAAACACTCACAAAAAAACTACTCTTTCTTTCCAATCGCAAAATGAATTATTGGCTCTATTTAGTGAACATTATTACAAATATAAAATCACTTTCCTTATCTCTTTTCCTCCTAATGATAAATAAACTTAGACTTTGATTAATTCTGTGTGTGAGATTGACTCATGATTTTTTGGGTTCAGATTAGTTCAGAATTTAGACAGGCTCATTGATAATAGATAATAACGCAGCTGCAATGTTAAACATGTAGACTTACATCATTAATAAAAAACAATATGAATCATGATAATGGAATCAATTATGAGATAAGATTTTTAATATTTATACAATACAGTCATAATCAATTAGTCTAAATTCGACAAAATGACAGCTGTCTAGTCCCTTGGATGGGATGGAAAAACAAGGCTCTGTGTATACATTGGCATGCATGGAACCTGGGACCAGACGTAACTTTGAGTATCTTGACAGCATCATATTCCTCAGCACGTATCGAGGGTATATTATCAATGTTCTGCTTAATGCATTCTAAACTCAGAAATAGGTTAAGCGTGAAGAAGGCTGGGAAACTAGGTTTTTTTTAAACAATGACCAATATGTAACTTCAGCTATGTTTTATTCAGAAATTTTGTGTTATTTTGACTTCAGTTATTTTAAACAAAAAAAACCATTAAAATAATGAAGTAGAAACAATTTCTTACCTTTTACTTGACATATGTATAAACAGGTTGTTTACTGCTAGAGTTCTATATATCTTGTTATTATTTTAGTTACTACATCTAGTGTGTAGCTTCTGTCTGCCTGTCAAACTCGGGTCAAATCACCTGTCAATAACAAAGGGGCATGGCTTAGTGGATTGAAGCAATCTGTTTGGTTAATATCAGCTACATGACATGTGGCTACTAAAAAGTAAAAGTAGTAGTGCAAACAGTATCAACAATATAATAACTTATTACAGACCAGAATTAGAAAGATTATAAAGTTCAATTTCTTGCTTATCAACAAAAACAAAGCAGATCAATAAAGCAATAATAACTAAGTCTAATCCAGTACACAATACCGTAAAAAAGTTGTCTATAGTCTACAAGCTAGATAAAGAGATCCGTGTAGGTAACCACAAAATAACAGAGAGAGAGAGAAATGGAGTTTAACTTAATGTCCACTCGACCCAAACCAGGTCTTTTTGGGACTAACATATGGTTTAATTTTTTTCAATAATTTGCTTGCACGTAGGGGTCTTTAGTAGGTGGGAGGAACCGGAGGACCCAGAGAAAACCCACGAGGTTGGACAGGCGACAATACGCCAGTTGACTCAATGACAGGCTATATGATACAGCACACATGTGCTAACCATTCGGCCATCCAACCTCCCCACAAAATAACAAGTTGACTGAATCAGGCATAAGTTATCTACAGGCTACTTATAGTTCTATCTAGGTACATGTACATGTAGGTATAATAACAATTTTTAACTGAATCAGCCAAGCGAGAGTATTATTGTTACTAACCTATTTTACAGTGACAAGATGAGGACATATTGACAGATCTTTCTCATCAGTCACAATTTACAAACTAGGAAGACATAATAGCGCTTTAAAGCGAGAATTTCAAATTTTCTAAGAAAGTCAAACATAATTATTTCTATGTCTTTTGCTCAAAAGGTTATCAACTCACTATTATACAATCATGGGCATTATTTCCCACCCTTAAAAATCTACATGTATGAAACAGGAAATAACAACACAATTACGTTCATTGGGGAAGCCATTTTTTTTCAGTTGAAAATGATATTTTTGCCAATTTCTCAGCTGGCAATAGTGAACTATAGGATTACCGGTAATAGGATTATTCTTTAACATTATGAGTCAAGCTGCAGGGTTTCGAATCCCCGGTTGTACGTTACAAGGAGTAGGGTCAGCTGTCCAAACTCATGGGTTTTCTCCGGGTCCTCAGGTTTCTTCCGACTGCTAAAGACCCCTATGCGCAAGCGAATTATTGAAATAAAATTAAACATACGTTAGTCCCGAAATGACCTGGTTTGTGTTGAGTGGTCGTTAAACTCCATTTCTCTCTCTCTCTCTTTTGTGGTTACCTACATGGATCTCTTTCTCTAGCTTGTAACTAACCTTATAGACAACTGTTTTTACGGTATTATGGATACCATCTATTTTAAGGCTTTATTTTAATAAATTTTAAAAATATAACTTAAAAATTTGAAACTGTAGCTTTAAGCGTTAAAATGGAGGGGTTGGGGTGGAGGATAAAATTCAAAACATTGTCTTTAAGCTCTAATACTCCAGATTAAAAAGTTCAATACATAATCAGATAAAGAGGTTTAGACCATTTTCAATCAGGTATATATGTTGTCCAGACTGTTATGAACTACATGTATACTTTAAATACACAAGATAATATTCTTTGGAATACCGCAATTACTGTTTATTATTCCGGAACATTTCGACTAGGATATTCTTGTCTTTATCAAACAATGAGTGATTGTGCCATTGTTTTGTAATTGTATTGTTGTTGAATAAAACGTCACTCAGTAATAATACTACTGTAATAAACAGTAGTGTTGTATTCCATAGAATCGTGTAAGATTTCATCTCTATTAGTAAGTGCACCACATATGATTTACACAAAAGACAAACATAGCGACAAGACACCATACTCAAAAAAACAACAACATACAAACAATTCAAAAAAAAAAGCGAATGAATCCGGGGGCTAGCCGTAAGCGTCCACAGCGCTGTACAGACCCGGGTCTGTGGTGACACAGACTTCACTCATTTTTGAAAACAACTGGAATGCAACCCAAAGAAATAATTATATAGTGTCAGCATTTATTCCCGAAATCACCTAGTTTGTCTCAAGTGGTTGTTAAACCCTATTTCTCTCTCTCTCTCTCTCTATTAAAATGTAGTTCATCAATTATACTAATTATAGTAAAAATTGTTTTAATGGCATTTAGTAATATAATATGTGTGGGGATTGATGACATAGTATTATGTAAGATGTGATGGGTTGTTCAAAAAATGTTTAGACGACAAGTATATTATGATATAAGATTTAGGTAACGAGCATTAATACATATTGTCTAAGAGCTAGGAGGTGTGACTCTCTATAATTATTTCTCGTTTTCCTGTTTACTAATGATATTAACTATGGCGTGCTGCATGATATAAAAAAGCCTAGTTTAAAACAGGCCCGTAGCCAGGAAGTTGTTTTTTTGGGGGGGGGGGGGGGAAGATGTTTTCGGGAGGGCCAACTAGCATGTGCATCTTCATGAATTTTGCAGAAAAGGCCAATTTTCTTGTGATATTGGGGGGGGGGGGGGAAGACTCAGTATTTGGAGGGCAGTTGACCCCCCTCCCCCGTGCCACCCCCTGGCTTCGGGCCTAGTTTAGATTAGAATCAGGTAGAGAGAGGTACAGACGAGGACAGAGAGAGACTTCTGCCCTTGGACCCCGGGAGAATAAGGTCTTTGCAGGCCTAGGGGCAACAGTCAGATAGATAGATTTCATAATATGTACCTGTAAATATGTTATCTAGCATTAAAGTATATTTCTAATAACAATGAGTTTATGTTACAGTAATTCCAGTTTGGTTCCATTATATTACTAAATGCCATTAAACAATTTTTACTATAATTAGTATAATTGATGAACTACATTTTAATAGAGAGAGAGAGAGAAATAGGGTTTAACAACCACTTGAGACAAACTAGGTGATTTCGGGACTAAATGCTAATCGAAGAAGACATACAATAATCAACTGGTTGAAATTTTATTTAATTTCATCGAAAATGTACGCCTACTGAATTCTACATAAACAACCTCCTGTCATATTTTCTTGTTACAGTACTAAGGGACAAGGCGTTTGTTCACCAAAAATATCTACATGTACTATTACAGTAAACCAGTAAGGTTGTTTTAGATGGCTTTGTTCCATTTTGAATGTCTTCTTTTTGAGTCATTGTGACATACATGTACATGTACGTGGAAATAAAGCAGCTAAAACCTCTACATAGGCCTATCTAAGAATAATTTCAATATCATTCATTAAAGTGACAAACTATAATCAACTCTATGAATTTGAACACCAACAATGTTCTAAAAGACTTTTTCTTGGTTGTCAAGTACCATTGCTACGCAGCATCGTCAAACAGTCATAACTTTACGCAGAAATAAGAATAAAGTAATTTGAATGAAAATTTCAATATACCGGTATTCATCTATTTTTTTTATTTTTTATAGCAATAACAGTCAGTTCCTTTTCTAAATCTTACATAATGCATCTTTAATTGGTACAGGTGTCACATTTTGACCTGGTATATTAGCTGTGGCACCCCAAGATGTTCTCTAATAAAGAATTAGTGCATACACCTCAATACATGTAACCTGGTTATTCAAATAACCACAAGGTCTGTGTCCAGTTTCGCTGGAATTTTCAGTGTTAGTTGCCTTGTCAGGGAAATAATGGACAGACGGCTTGGCAAGAAACAGTGTTTCGTCAAGGTCCTGTGTACAACTACACGTACCATGCATGAGGTATATATATGTCTTCATTAGTCCAGATGGAACAGTTACATGTATGTAGCATTTTATTACATTTTATACGACTTGCATGTTGGCAATAGCATCAAATTAAAAAGTCAAAACTAATGATGTATAAAAATAATGATGCAATTACTTTGTAAGCCTATATATAACAGATTGAACAGGTGATATCCATATGAAAGTTTCAGTCAAATTGCTCCACTCTGCACTGAGATATTAGCGATTGAATTTTAGGCCTAGCTCCGATCATCAATACTTAAAGCCCCAATACCACTCTTGTTGTAATTGAATAATATGTTCCAATCTTTATTCTGGTCAACAATTTGTACTATTTTACAATATTTCAATTAAAAAATGATACAAATTTCATCTTAACACACCTAATTTTAAAAATTGGAAAAATTCAACTACATGCCGTAACATGGTTTGAAAAGCCTTACGTAAGCACTTTCAAATGCAACTTGGATTTAAACATATTTTCGAACTCTCTGGACAAGTAAGATAGGTTGAAATGGATAATTTACACAACAGGTAGGACACTTAAACATCTTGTAGTTAGAATAAAGCTACTGTGTGATTCATCGTAAATTTTAAACGGATTTCTTTGATTATGAACAAACTACTGAATAATTGTTATTAAAATCTTACCTGTGTGTTTGTAATCAACTCCCGTTAAATAAAATCCATTGCACAACTAATTATCACAACGATGAAAACAGGTACTCTCTTGAAAAATTGAAATATCAAAAACTTTTGGCAAAAATAAACAATATGGAAACTGGGTTACGTCACTCTCTGGGAGATATCATTTTGTAGATTAGGGGTGAGAGCATAGTGAATTCAGGTACAATTAGGACAAGAATCCATGAACACTCGGCCCAAAGACCACTCGGTCCAAGACCGGTCGGACCAGCTGATAGAGCACACAGCCCAAACAAATAGACTTCTCGGACCCAACAGAAAGAAGACTCGGACCAATAATAAAGTGTTGTTTTAATAAATTGATAATTGTGTTTGTTTTAATATGATAACTCGAACCAATAATAAAATGTTATTTGAATAAATTGCTAATTGTGTGTGTTTTAATATGACGTACTACTCGAAATAATAGTGTTGTTTGAATAAATTGATAATTGTATCCCAAATCGCAAAATATAGAGAACCACACAAGTCACGTTTAAAAAGGAGCATATACAAGTCCGGTCTTAGAGAGAGAGAGAGAGAGAGAAATGGGGTTTAACGTCCACTCAACACAACTAGGTCATTTCGGGACTAACACATGGTTCAATTTTACTTCAATAATCCGCTTGCGCGTAGGGGTCTTTAGCCGTGGGAGGAAACCGGAGTGCCCGGAGGAAACCCACTAGGTTGAGAAGGCGCCCCTATCTCCATGTCACATACGCTCGCACCAGGGCTCGAAACCACAGCCGCAAGCCAGAGGTGACCGGCCAGCTAAAGATCGAAGCGCGACACTCTAGACCATTTGGCCATCCCAACCCCCCGTCCGGTCTTAGATGGATGACTTGAAAACGTGTTTCCCTCCATATATTATTGCAGGGGTCAGTGGGGTAGAACGGGGTGAAACCACTGGGGATACCGCGAATGTGGAAAAAGTTAAATTAGGCTATCAGACAAGAACAGTATATCCGTATATTATGTAGAAACTGTCAAAAGTCTGGACATACTGCGTCTCATTGCAAGAGTAAATAAGACAAATTAGATTGATATTTTTTGCGGCACCATTATTAATTAATTTTAAAATAATCGTTGATTTATTTTCCGTACACAAAACTGAACTAAATAACTCTAAATATAAGAATTGCGTATAAGAATTAGTTGCTTCTTTGTATTGTGATTTAATAATAAATAAAAAGCATATTATCTAGCCATATAGTTATAATACAATTTAATTGGTCCGACTGGTCTTGTTTTGGTCCGACTGGTCTTAGTCCGAGTAGTCTGGATACCTACGACAATTGGCATTGAGTTTGAGTGTTCGCACACATAACTACGCACATTCCTGTATTTAGTAACCGTTTTTTTTTTTTTACATTCTAGTAAGATCTCTGCAAATTTTATAGCTTTACCTTTTGAAATATTTTGATTTAATTATTTGATAAGCGACTCGGATGGGACAATTTACTTTTGAACACGCATGCCGCACAAACACAACTATACATTCGTTTTATGGGCCTTATCACACTTCGGTCAAAACTGTCGAATCCGGAATTAATGTTCCGTTTCTTAGGAGCATTATATTCCCACCCGGGCACCCAATATGCACGCTGAGGGCTGCCGCAACACGCTTAAAGATGTTACTGAAGCAGTTATTATTCGATCGAAAGAATGCGTATCAAATTAAAAATACACTCAGAGAATTCGGAGGTAATTTAGATTCATGATCCTTGTTAAATTATTTATTAAAGAAGATAGGATATTTATAGTTTATAAAATATTATGACTTTATTTTTACGAGTATCCCTGCAATCAGTGATATTTTCATTGTGAATAAAATTTAATTGACTGGCGATCAATGCGGTTTCCTTATAAATCTCCTATGTAATTGCCTTCAATTGATATTTGTCGTTGCCCAAACCCACATGAGAGAGAGGGGGGGGGGAGAGAACGAGAGAGAAAATCCACAAGATACGACAGGCGACCCTACTCCTTGCCACATACAACCAGGGATTCGAAACATATCAATGACAGGCTTTATGTTTATGGTACAGTGCGCGCACACCAATCATTCAGCCATCCAACCTCCCAAACGCATACGATCAGAATGGTCCTGATGTCAAACTCAAACTATCTTTCAGTGTTAACCAACCCCTGCAACAGGTATATTATTATTGGATTCGTCCAACACGTGACAATGACATTGTTGACATCCTCTCTGTCGAAATTACTAGAAAATTTTCAAATTTTTCAAGAGAGAACTTGTTTTCATAGTTGTAATAATTAGTTGTGCGATGAATTTTATTTAACGGGAGTTCATTACAAACACACAGGTAAGTTTTTAAAAACAATTATTCAGAAGTTTGTTCATAATTGAAGAAATCTGTTTAAAACTTACGACAGTTCACAAAGTAATTTTTTTTTTCTGGACCTGTCAAGCCAGCAAGAGTGTTATTGTCCCTTAAAGTCGGTAAGCCTCAATGTTGTTGCAGTAGATTGGGCTACACGTATGTGTTACATCTCAACATTTTTAGTTATGTTCTCGTAGCTATATCATGTGAATCACATTGATGAGCTGCGAGAAGGAACTATATACCCTTCTTCGATCAACTGAGTTGAGACAAGTAGGTATTTTATTTATCTTTTGATATGACAAGCCTTTCATAATAATTTCTGTTTCTGAGCTTTCAGTATATTATATAGATCTCACTCTCAGATCTCTACTACTAATACTAATAGTATTAGTACTGTCTGTTCCAGATGATACTCCGACTCGAAGAATGCTTGCCATGCCTTCAATTATTAATTAAAATGCCTAAAACTTTGTGACATACCTGGAACTGTCATCCCTTTGATTTCTTCCCTTACAATAAATGACTAGAAGTCCGATAAAATATAGTATTCTCTTGTAAATTTCATATATTTCCACATTGTCACTTTCTCAGAACATAAACATTCGACTACGCATGCGTTAAATGAGGCAGTTGCATTACGCGTTAGGGTAGACAGGTACTTCACAAATTTTTGCATTCTGTAAGTGGGACAAACAAACGTGGTCTGGAATTCAGTAAATAATTATTTTATGAAAAGAGTTACATTCTATTGGACCGATACGACCACCAATACATCGAAGTAGGGTGAAACAACTTTAAGCAAACACAGAACCCCTTGTCCACTTAGGCTCGCCCAGATCGCTAGACCAAACATGGCTGTTTTGAGTAATAAAATGTAAACAAACTTCGATTTTTCAAAGGAGAAAGGCTATAAAACTTGTCCTAAACGTATTTCTCACAAGACAAAAAGCAACGGGGTGACCATTCCAGGTATTTCGCGAAGTTTTAGCCATTTTAATTAAAATTGGAAGAAATGACAAGTAATTGAGAGAGTTCATGAAGGAACTATACCAGTATACCTGGCATGGAACAGACAGTAGTAATATATAATTCATTATATATAATTAATGTGCGGATATGAATATGTATTTGCTCTCCTCAAGATGTAATTTGATTAATAGTAATACCGTTAATTACCTATGCAATGCCTATACTGGCCATACGCAATCAGCCGCCTACGATAAATGCTTTTGTCTTTCTTATATGATCACTTGTTCAAAAGTTCAACATTGAACTTGGCGCCGGTGTTATTGTTGTTGTTGAGACTTCCATTTATCCAGACGGTTTGAAACCACTTTAAAAATACCTCTGGTAATTCGAGATCAATGTTTACGGAAATGACGTAAGAGACACGAAGCCGGAAACTGTACAGGTGCGCGAGATTGATTTCCGGTTGAATTTAATGGCTTCAAGAAAATAATTTTAGGTCTGTAACAGTTTTTATAGGCTTTTTAGAATATGCTGTAAACCTAGAGATTTACAGAAGCGTATATCCAAAAGGCATGCTGACAGTGAGCTAATTTCTTAAAGTCTGCTGTCACTTAAGTCTCCATCATGTTCGCCTTCAGTCGATGGTGCGTTCACGCCAGTTGTGAAGAACCCTGGCGTATTCAACACCAGGCTAATTCAACACCGGTAAAATCGGCGTATTCAAGACCAGTATATTAATTATAGGATTGATTGGTCGGTGTATAAAGGTGCTAATTAAACTAATTTTAGGATGTTTCATTCATTAAATATATATTTAAAGTTTGCCTTTTGAAACTAAAGGTGTGTACATGTATTTTCAGGTGGTTTGTTGATCAACTTGTACCAGTGTCATCATGTCAGCGTCAGCTGTTTATATTTGTGATGTCAAGGGAAAGGTAAAAAAAATGTTCTCCTTTTTTTAAAATATTTCTTTGAATCTTATGGAATTAAAATTATTTAGGAAATCTTGTTACAATGTGACTTGTCTTTCATGTAAATGTCATGATTTAGCTGGGGGGTGGGATGGCCCAGTGGTCTAGAGTGCCGCGCTTTCACCTCTTGCTGGCCAGCCACCTCTAGCTTGCGGCTGTGGTTTCGAGCTCTGGTGTGAGCATTTGTTGCATGGAGATAGGGGCGCCTTCTCAACCTCGTGGGTTTCCTCCGGGCACTCTGGTTTCCTCCCATTGCTAAAGACCCCTACGCGCAAGCGAATTATTGAAAAAAATAAGATAAACCATATGTTAGTCCCGAAATGACCTAGTTGTGTTGAGTGCACGTTAAACCCCATTTCTCTCTCTCTCTCATGATTTAGCCAATATGATTAAGTCATAGACATTACTGCTTGTCCGATTACCTGGGAAAAGTAAAATTTAAAATGTTCAAGTAATACTTTCATAGTGACTTGCATGCTTTTACAGTGCTGTTTTTCAATAGAATTAAATACCAAAATTATGCAAATGTTCATTGACAAGCAAAGATTCGTAACAGATTCATAAAAATACCCATTTCCCTGTTGCTTGCGCTGTTGTATGGGGTTCAGCAAAAGATCTGTTAACCACAGTTATCCAGTAGTGTAGACCAGTTAATAAGTAAAACATGACTTAAACGACATGAGGTTTTCTGTATCTCCTTTCGAAAAGAGTTACCAGGGACGTAACCTTGCGTTTTCAAAGTGTTGGCACTTGCTATTAAACTGCGAAGAAGGATCAAAGTAACTTTACCGGTGTTCTGGTTAAATTGAGTTATAAGCCAATGGAGTGGTCTGTTATGGCTTGTTCTTTGCATCAATGTCTGACTTTATAGGTCAAAACTTCCAGAATAACCGGTCACATCTTTATTTGATATAGGTCATCGAAAGAATAAAAAAATGACACGAAATATAGATCTGTATTTTAATCAGATTGATGATGAACATTTCAGAGAAAATTATATTATATATGTTCTATTTTGCAGGTGCTGATATCCAGGAATTACAGAGGTGACATTGACATGTCAGTGATTGACAAGTTTATGTCATTAGTAATGGACAAAGAAGAGGAAGGCAATGTCACCCCTATAATTCAGCACAATAATGTCACCTTTATTTATATTAAATACAATAATTTATATTGTGTGGCAACATCCAAGAAAAATTCTAATGTAGCACTTGTCTTTTCTTTTCTACATAAAATTGTCCAGGTAAATAACACTTGCTTCTCAGCGACTCACTCCACTGCTAATAAATTCCAAGATATCTTTACCATTTGTCCTTCCTTTCAAAGTCATTGAGTCAACTGGCGTGGTTTCAATTCCCGGGTTGTTCATGACATGGAGTAGCTATAGGGTCGCCCTCCCAACCTTGTGGGTCTTCTCTGGTTTCCTCCTACTGCTACAGACCCCTACGCACAAGCAAATTATGGAAATAAAAATTAAACCATGTGTCAGTCCTAAAATGACCTAGTTTGTGTGAACGTTGAACCCCGTTCCATTCTCTCTGTGTAAAGATTAGCTCAATCAAGGCGGATTAATCAGTTAATCAATGTAGTGTTATGCACTGTATAACACGATAAATACTTGGAACATTTAATTACCTAATTATGGCAAGATGACTAGTAGTTAAACAGTCAGTCAATATTGTTTGGAACTTTGAATATTATTCACATGATGTTCAATTCAGCATACCACTGGTCGAAGTAGCATCCATGGTGTAAAAATACAGAAGTCATGTCAGAACCTACTTGGGGTTATACACAATCATGTTTGTATTGTCCACGTATAAACATGATGCATATTATAATAACAAACAGCTTTATGGATAACATTCACTAGGTTTATTAACTGCAACGTTTCAATGAGGACACTCTTCATTGCTTGATAACGGTGAGAGTATCCTCATTGAAACGTTGCAGTTAATAAACCTAGTGAATGTTATCCATAAAGCTGTTTGTTATTATATACCACTTTCACTAAATGCCATTCAAAGATATGATGCATATTGTTGAATTATAAAATATTAACTTAGCATGTATTGTGTATTTGAATAGTCAAATTACATTCGTTTTTTATATTTCTGTCAACAGATATTTATAGAGTATTTTAAAGAAATGGAGGAAGAGAGTATTCGAGATAATTTTGTTTGTATTTATGAATTATTAGATGAAGTAATGGACTTTGGTTATCCACAAACAACTGATACAAAAATATTACAAGAGTAAGTCGTTTGATATTTGGAGGGACCTCAGTTAGTATTTTGTGGGCTCGACCTATAAAATTTCCCTACAGGTCTCCAGTCTGATTTCTCCCATTCAGTGGTGTAATACAGGGGTCTGGCGAGGGAAAAGGTTTAGTTGTTCGGATGGGACAAGAGTATACTTATGTCCCCTTTATAGTATTGGCAGCATGATATTAATGATAAAGATCACCGGACATTTGGAAGTCATAATAGTGCTGCTTTCAAGGCACAATGTCCCTCATAGCTTACTGCATGGTGGTTGCCCATGTTCATTTGCCCAGTTGGTGCAGAAAAGTAAGCCCCATTTTATTACACTGTTTTTACTTTAAGAATAAGTTATGACTACCATTTTGATCATTACAGCATTTTATGTTTAATTACAGGTATATTACACAAGAAGGTCACAAATTAGAGATGGCCCCTCGGCCACCCATGGCTGTGACTAACGCAGTGTCCTGGCGTTCGGAAGGTGTCAAATATCGTAAAAACGAAGTATTTTTAGATGTTATTGAATCTGTTAATTTATTGGTAGGTACATACAAGTCATAAAGATCTTTCATGCATAAAAATGTTTTTCACAAAATATTAAATATTTTTAGTTACAGTCTATGTTTTCAAAATAACTATCGAACAATGGACACAATTACATTGATGATTGTCTTAATGGAAAACGGTTTGGAAATTTGTGTAGTTACGCTATCTGCAGACATGAAATTAATGATACAGGCTGTACCTGACAGTACTAATGGTGTGGTACATGTACATAATAATGAAATTAGCTGTGTCTGACAGAACTAAAGGCGGGGTACGTAATAATGGCATAAGCTGTACCTGGCAATATCACAGACACCATTTGTGACACCCATGTATAAAAGACATCAATAAAAACACTGGTAAAATTAAGGGCACCAGAGGGACAGTGTCTTGACATTGTCTTGACAGGTGCTTTATCCCAAGACTCGTCGACTATCCATAAATGATCTTGTGTATATAGTGTGTATATTTTATGTTAATGTCTGACAAAGCACGATTTGTTTCTGACATTGTCTTGATAGGTGCTTTATCTCCAGACTCAACTACTGATAATGGGGTTCGGATGTCCGAATGGTTAGCATGTGCGCGCTGGACCATAATCTCTGTAATTGGTTTCGATTCCCCTGTTGTACGCGACAAGGAGTAGGATCGCAAGGGTCCTCAGGTTTCCTCCCACTGCTAAAGGCCTCTAAACGCAAGCGAATTGTTGAAAAATAAATTGAACCATATGTTGGTCCCGCAATGACCTAGTTTGTGTAGTGTGGGCCCCATTTCTCTCTCTCGGCTACTGATAAATGATCGTTTGTTAATATTAATGTATTATTGTGTATATATTTTAGGTTAGTGCTAATGGTAATGTGTTACGTAGTGAAATAGTTGGATCTATTAAAATGAGAGTGTTTTTATCTGGTATGCCTGAACTACGACTTGGATTAAATGATAAAGTGCTATTTGAGAGTACTGGAAGTACGTTATTGTGTAATTTTATTATATCCTTTAAATATTTTATATAGTTAATTTAGAGAAACTGTTCATCACTTGATTTAGGAAATTGTTCATCACTTGATTTAGGATTTAGAATTCTTTCCGAACTGTAATATCGTGATAAAATCCAAACTGAGAGATTATCTACAGTTGATATTGTGGTTTTATTTTCTTGATTAAACTTGAAATAATCAATTTGTGGCATGGATCAGACAGTGAAAAGTTTATATAGACAAATATTTAAATATTTATAAATCTTTTAGTCTAACGTAGATTCATGGGCAATAATATTTTGTTATTTCTTTTTCCATGAGGAGGAAAGAGTAAGTCTGTAGAACTGGAGGACGTCAAGTTTCATCAGTGTGTCCGGTTATCACGATTTGAAAACGATAGAACCATTTCATTTATACCCCCTGATGGTGAATTTGAATTAATGTCCTACCGATTAAATACACACGTAAGTAAGAAATAAAATAATTAGCGAATTATTGGTTTCTTCATGTCTTGACGGGGTTGGATGGCTGAGTGGTTAGCATGTGCGTGTTGTATCATAAGGTCTGTCATTGAGTCGATTCCCCAGATGTGCGTTTTTTCTGGTTTCATCCCACTACTAAAGACCCCTACACCCTAGTGAATCAATCAATAAAAATTGAACCATATATCAGTCCTGAAATGACCTAGTTTGTGTTGAGTAGACGTTAAACCCCAATCTCATTCTTTTCTATGGTTACCTGTAGAGAGAATAATATTGCTTTGGTAGAAGTGTTTTTTCATAATTCCAACTTTCGTGGCTTCTTTTAGGCACATACTTAAGAGTACACATGTGGATCCCAGTTTTTATTTCCCTCGGAACAACTAGACAAACTGGGCTTAATGCCAGTATTCAAACATGGAACACAAATATATTAGAACATAGCATCGCAAAGTAATATGTCTTTTGAGAATGTTATAAGAATTGTTGATTATTTATGAATAGGTGATCAATATATTTTGTAGGTAAAACCGTTAATATGGGTAGAATCTGTGATAGAAAGACACGCTCACAGTCGAGTTGAATATATGATCAAGGTGAGTATTTGGTACAGAGATATTGATTCCTTGTTGCACCGATAAGATTATGTATTTTTAAAAATTCACCTTTCCCATTACCTGATGTTAATGATTTATTGGATAGTTAACAACCTCGACCACTGTGAGTGATATTGGAAACCAAGCTCACAACTGTGGGTCGCCAAAAATATGAAATTTGCGATTACATTTAATTTTTGCGATAACATTTTCTGGTACTGGCGATTCTTTTTGGGGAACTGGCGAAAACAGTTTTAAAATTATAATTGTACATATCCTAGATTAACCATTACAATGAGTGTCTTAACCATTACATTGAGTGTCAATCACTTGGTTGCATACTATTAATTAATCAACTTGGTGATAATCTAGATCTTTTCAATGAATAATACTTACCAATTGTGTCGTCTTTATCCTTAGTTAATTGGTTATTAAAAGTTTTGATAGTTAAATTCTGTGAACGCCTAGACAGCTGTCCTTGTCAGACCCTCCATCCTGCATCACTGACAAGGGGGAACCACACCGGTATATCTGGATGAACTTTCTCAGCCAATGCAGGGATCAAACACCTGACTTCTAGGCTAGTAAGCTAGTGTTTTAGCCACTGTGGCTCCAACAAGATGTTGTTAACAGGATAATCCACGGTTGCGATTCCCTGAGTCAATTTACGTTTTGTCAATAATATTTATCACTATATGTAGGTCTAAAAGGTGATTTTGAGATTATGATTATACATATGATTTTATTAGTTTTTCAAGTAGATCTCAGCATTATTCTCACAAAACTTTTTACAGATTGAAAATCGGATAAAAATTAATTTTTTTATTGATGCTCAAAGTTGCAATTTTTGACTTTTCGCGGAAGAAAGGTTTTTTAACACCTTGAATAGGTCATTTTTGGTTTTTTTTGCAATACCATATTTAATTTCATTTCAAAACTATCAAAAATGTAGATGTAAATTCATGACATACAACTTGAAGGCTAATTATGTATAAATTTTCAAATTTGTGTAAAAAATTTTCTCGTTTCCCCAGCAACTCCATTTTGCCAAAGTGATTTTGGTCCATTTTTTCATCAAAAATGGTCTTGTCCATGTTACATCTGAAATAATTAACCTGGTTGTTATGCATTTTAAAATCAGTAGCTATCAAGTAAGATAAACAGAAAAAAAATTAGCAAAAATATCCATATGCCTTATCTCAAAAGCTAGATATATGTTCATTTTGAACAATTGTCCGCGGCACACATTTGCCTATTTTTTGGGCGTTTTGGGGCGATTAATAAAATAAGAAGGAATGGGGATACACAAGTGAAATTATGGGAATATGTCAAAAAGTTTGTGAATTTTTAAAATAACATATTTCCAATCTGCCATTTATTATCAATTTTGGTTGCCATAGCAACCAAAATGGAAAAAAATGCCATTTTTGATCATTTTCAATGCTCTTTACCGTAACCCAAGAGATGATCACCAGATTTAAAAATAAGCATTTTCATATATTTGAAACCTGTGTAATGTCAAAGATACAGATTGTATAAGTTCAAGCAAAATATTAAGGAAATTGGGTGGTTACCATAGCAACCACTTTATATTTTTTAAAAATGCAGCATTTTCCAATAATTTTCTCATTAATATTAATTTTTATAATATTTTAAGTCAGTAGCTACTTGGCAAGATTGAACAAAAAAATAATAACAACATATTTATATGCCATCTCTTTATATACTGGAAAGGGGTTCACTTTGAGAAAAAAACATTCGGCAATAGGAAATTGTCCAATTTTAGGCCTAAAAAAATATATGAAGGAATTGAGATTTTCAAGTGAAATTTTGTGTACAGCTCCAACAGTTTTAGATATTTTAAAATTACATATCTTTACCCTTGTATATAATTTCATATAATGTTGTTATTATGTTATAGTAACCAAACTGAAAAGAAAAAACCCTCCAAAAATGCAATATTTATATCATTTTCAATGAATTTGGCCAATTTGGGTTTTTTTTCTCATAAGTCATAAAGATAGGTATTAAATATTTCCCCAAAATCACAATGAATTAAACATAATAAATATTTAGTTTAAGAACCGATATATAATGATAAAATATTGAATAAACTGTGAGGGGAACTTTCAGTTATCTGATTGACGGACGGCTATTTTTAGGGACTAACCACGGCACTAATCTCAAAAGGAAATGTTGTAAATCGTCAACGGAAATCCAGAATTTGAGCCATTATTTAAATTATTTTTTGTTAGCGTTAATTCTTTTGAAATTCAATATTATTTGGGTATTACAATGGTCAGAAATCATATTATTATAATATTATTATCCCTCCCTACGCTAAGTAAAGGTGTGTTAAATTCAACCGTACGGGAAATGGTTCTCATCGTGGCGTACCGTGTTGATAATATTTTCCGATTTCCTTTTCATTCGTGTGCACATTAAATACTTTAAATTAGGCATCATAACAAAGAATTTAGTAATTTAGAACATTGAAGTACGTGTCCATGTTACGCAATTTATTAATTGTCGAAAAATATTTGGTTTTAAACATCCAGACGAGACGTGCTATCTACTCTAGCTGAACATGGGAGTTCCGACTAGAGCTATTTTTAACGTTGAACTTCAACCCAATGTTTTCGATAGGGGTCCTCTTATTGGACAATCCTTGTAAACATAATTATCATTAGTTTATTTTTTTCGCGGTAATTTAGCAATTGCACTTTGACCTGTCGCTGAATAATAATAGAAAGACCATATATGGGAGCAGTCAAGTGGCACAACAGTGGTTCCGCCAGTAGTCGAGACAAAAATGAATTCTTACTTTGATTGCTCTAATTTATATAATAATAGTCATGATAAACCTAGAATAACTTTTTTTTAGCAGGCAAGTCCCTTATTTATATAAAACATACATCACATGCCCTTGTTCACAACGTAACAACTCCCTCTAGAGATTTTTTCTCAACGTAACCATGCTTTTTCTTTGACATTGTTCGCTATCATGTCAGACGACCGATTGCGTTATTTTTCTATTCTGAAAATATCACGTTGTATACCATTTTCAAGTGCTAAATTTTTGGGCTTAATATGCTCCGATTTTGTTGATTTTAATAGCATTAAAACGACAATAAAACGAAGTTTCGATCGTACGTGGATGCGATATTGACAAATCGCCTCAAAAAAAGATTTTGTGAATTGAATTTTCAACTTTAAAAAAAATGCCTGATATTTTGAAATGCTAACTTCGCATCCAACACCGATCGAAATGTCGTTCATTTGTCTTTCTAATGATATTAGAATGAAATAATAATATTAATAATAAGCTGTAAATATAAGCACTTCAAGTGGGGTACCCCCATTTAAAAACGTGACAAAAAATTTCAGCGTAACGTCAAAATTATTACAAAAGATTAAATAGCCAGTGTATGACGTTAATTTTAAAAGGGGTTACAAATCGGAAATAAACGACTTTCTTCCAACATGAGCAATGGAGCTTTGACACCTACTATATGTTGATTTTTTTCAGGCCAAGAGTCAATTTAAACGTCGATCAACAGCTAATAATGTTGAGATTATAATACCAGTACCTACAGATGCTGATTCCCCTAAGTTTAAAACAACTGTAGGTAACTGTAGATATACACCAGAGATCAGTAGTGTTGTATGGAGTATTAAATCATTCCCTGTAAGTACTTTTCTGCTACTAATGTTTACATGACATTGCATAGTTAGTTTCCCTCAAACGCTTCCTTATAGAAGATTTGTGAAACCGAAAGAAGTAAAAATCTGCAACCAAAAGTAGTATAAATCTGCAACTGAAAGTAGTATAACTATGCAACTGGCTCAATCTGCCTATTTCCCCGAAATTTCAGTTAATGGCAGCCCTGGTGTAGTCGCAATCCCTGAACAGAATTCAAAAATATTTATTGTTAGATTTGATCAAGTAATTTTTTCACCATCTTGCTTCTCTGGTAGGTGACGCATAGGCTGCAATATGAAGCTGATGATTGTTGATTACAAGGACTGACCCTGTAGTTTTTTGTTTGTTTTCTACTATTTTGAAACACTGCTAAGGTCTGCAAACTTGTAAATGGCTGACATTGTGATGGTGTATTCAACAAAACCCAAATAGTCTTTTTAAAAAATTGAAATATTTCATTTTTAATAGGGAGGAAAAGAGTACCTCATGAGAGCCCATTTTGGTTTACCAAGTGTAGAAACTGAAAATTCAGAAGGTCGCCCACCTATACAAGTCAAGTTTGAGATTCCATATTTTACCGTTTCTGGTATACAGGTAAGGTATCAATTATTCTACACCTAGACTTGTTAACGAGGAAGGAGGGGGGATTTAAGCCCGGCCATCATTTCTTTTGATAGGGGTGGATCTTGCAGGACTAACAAGGAACGTGTTCATTTTATTGTTCAGAAGCAGGGATGAAAACCCCAGATGCAAGTACAAGACCTCTGTAGGCATTGCACCTGTAACCCTTGATATTGTTTCGACAAGAAATAGATTTCAAATCCATTCAAGTTTGCCAAACTGTTGTCCAGGGATCATAATCGACTGGTTTTTGTCGGCTTTAGCCGATTGATCTTTAATCTAGCCGGTTCGTAAAACAATGAACCGGACATATCAAGGTATCATTAATCAATCAACTTTCGGCTGATAACAAAGAGTTAATTATTACTTGTTGGTTAAGAAACCTATCAAAGAGTCAGTCAATACATCATATTAATCTAGCTGGTTCGTAAAACAATGAACCAGCAACCTTGCTATCATTAATCAATCGACTTTCGGCCGATAACAAAGATGTAATTACTACTCGTTGGTTAAGAAACCCATCAAAGAGTCAGTCAATACAATAAATACCTTCAGCTTCAATCAGTATTGGCCAATGTCCTAATTAGTTAAGTTAACCCTGCCAAGTAAAAGAATGTATATAATCCAATGTCAGTTCATTCATTTCTATATAATTCTAACACAATGTTGAAATACTTGAACACCCCACAGAATGACAATAGAAAACATAAATGAGATTTAGCCGATGATATTGATGGCAGCATTGACCTTGAACCTAGCATGGTCCAATGTCCCACTACATGTACATTAAATTCTATTTGACTTTTTTTATTCAGGTTCGTTATTTAAAGATTATAGAAAAGAGTGGATATCAAGCTCTACCATGGGTTCGTTATATAACACAGAACGGAGATTATCAATTACGTACAAATTAATCAAACTATCATATATCGTATTTAACTTACGACCTAATTGTCCATTTATTTACAATTCATTTTTGTCCATCTCTTTACACAGTTTCTCATTTTAACTCAGTTAATTAAGATAACGGACATATTAATTCAGCATCTTAAAGTAGCAATATTATTATTGATTTTTAAAAACTTCCAGTCTTGGGATAGAGTTGAAAAAAACTATATTAAATATGGTCATCTATAAACCTTCAGATTTCTCAAATATAACTCTTCATTCTTAAATTGGTTGGCTTCCAAAATAATGTTTGAAGTAACGTTATAGGGAAATAAACTATGAAGTATGAACATTATACACATATAATGTAAGTAACCGAGCACTGTAGGATTTTCTCAAGTAATATATATCTATATTCAACAATGGTGTCATATTATTTTGGCTTGTACAGACTCTGTCTGTTTTAGTGATTAAATCTTCAGCCATTTGTTTGATTATTATTCATGTTAAGATGTTTCTGATTTAAGATCATATGTCTGCTCAATGTTTATAATGTTCGGCCAATATTTGTTCTCACTGAAGGATGTAGAATAATACATTCTTGTAGCTCCATTATCAATGTCTTTTTTTGATATCAATAAAGATGAGTAAAATATGTTATTTTCACCGAACCCTTTCCATCCTTTTTAATAGGTTTTCAATCCAATTGAATCGAAGTCAGTAGATTGCCAACCATTGTTATTTTAGTTTGATATCTAGTCAAATATAAAATAAACAATCTACATATTAGCATGGATTAAGCCATGAAGAGTTATATATTGTCTAAAAAAAATGCAAATGAGGATTCGTGTTTTTAATGCAGAGACCACATCATGCAGAATATAAGAACTTTATTAAATATTTAGTGTAAAGAACTTGTATTGTATATTTATCTGTGTTATATATATATATATATCTGTGTTTATATTGTTTCCATGGTGAGTTATATTGTATATAATAGGTGATGTAATCATAAATAAGCTTTTGTGGCATTTGTGACATTCCTTGATAGGATAATAAATTTATGTAATCAAATCATTCGATAAGATTCTTCTTTTTTATAAGAATACCATAGTGGTTTAAAGTCAAATCAGGAGCCCTGTTGCCAAGTAGGTAAGAAGCTAGCTAGCCTGGAGATCGCATGTCCGATGTGGTTTCCCCTTGTCAGTTGTGCAAGATGGAGGGCCTGACAAGGACAGCTGTTTGGTCGTTGCGATGGAACGATAAACCAAGGTCCAGTGCACATAAAAGACCCCTTGGGTTGGCAGTTGAAATTCAATATAAGAGTAGGCCATAGTGCCCCTGCCCTGGCAAAATTTCCCTCCTGGCAAACTGTGTGATGTATGCTCATCTTGATTAGACCAGTCGGAGCTGAATGGTGTTTAAGAATGGTGTTTTAGGTTGCGAGTGGTCCTAACATTAGTGAGTGTTTTCATAAGACTGTTGTGGGATTTCCCCATAAAAGACAAAAATATACAAAACAAAATTTAGCAATAAGCATCACTGGTGTGTTGACAAGAATTTTACAACATAAAACAAATTTACAAGAGTCCTTAAAGAGAGGGAGGTAACAAGGTTAGGAAAGCGACCCTACTCATGCACATGGGTTGGATCAAACAATGTATAGTCCTTTGGATAGGATAGAAAACCTTGTTCCTGTGTGCACAAAAAAAGAACCCATGACAGTTTGAATTAGATATGATAAGAGAAGGATGTAGCACCGCTGTCAAGGCTAAATAACTTCAAAGCATACTGCATTGCCTGTGCACTTCTTCATTAGCACTATCAGCAGAACATTTGGACGTTAAACCCCATTTTATTTCAAATGGTTAGCGTATGCTCAGATCCCCTTCTACAACATAGTTAACATTAACAGAATTTATTATGGATGTGATGAAATGGGGTTTAACATCCTACAAACTCTTGGAAGTTGATCACATAATGACTTGCTGCTAGAATTTACCCACCCAGATTCTACAAAGTGAGCAAGGACAATAACTTTAGAAGAAATAAGTTAGAATTCAGTCTTCATAAATTTAAAGCAGATCGGATTGTTAGAGACTACCAACTTAGCAAGGGCAATAATTCTTGAATTAATGGAAACTGGAAATTTACAATAATGTGAACAATAGTGAAAATGAAAAAACTTTTCACTTAATCTTGGGTGGAGATACACAGGCTAGAGCCCCTCTAAAGCCAATGCCCTTATCTTGGGTTGAGATACACAGGCTACAACCCCTATAGCCAACACCCTTATCTTTGGTGGAGACACACAGGCTACATCCCCCTAAAGCCAATGCCTCAATCATGGCAATCATGCTGGAGACACATGCTACAGCCCCTATAGCCAACACCTCAATCTTGGGTGTACATGTATATATAATAAAACTGCAGAAAAATCAAAAACATTTTCTTGATTTATTTATTTTTTTATCATAAATTATTTATCATTGATTGTTTATTTTAAATCAAGGATACAAATGTACACTATATACATGTAATATATTACATTTAATTCAAACAACATATAATAATAATACAGTTTGATGTTTATACCCTAGACTTAACTGACAGAGTTATAGAACCCTCATAGACATTGGAATACTAGAAACTTTATAGTGCAGTAGTGAATTATAGGATTAATAAGATCATTCTTTAACAAAGTATGGCTGTTTGTAAATTCCATGTGTTTTAAGGCTGTATCTTAACAAATTTATTTTAAACTTTTAAAAATCAAAACTATGGTTTTAATGTTTCAGTTGCATTTAATAAATGAATGGAGATATAAACTATAAAACACATTTACGTAAAAAGCTAAGAATAACTTGATAAGGTTTAGATAATACTCATTGAAACGTTGCTCAAATATGTTAGCTGCTCCCACAAAACAGCGTTAGCTTTCCAAAAATGCAATTCTTTTTAAATTTGTCATAATTTGTCATATCATCTGGAATTGAATTCGGCTCATTCACAGCAACAAGAAGGCATATAGTTCAGCTTTTGTGCCTGTAGTATGAAATAAAGTTGTGCAACAAGCGCCTGATTTTGTGGGAGCGGGTCAAATATGTTAGTACATGTAGATGTTTTCCATTAGTATGTGTTATAGTTTATTAACCTACATAGATATCCAACACATTTGTTGTGTGAAGATTGACAAGACATAGTTGCATTGTTGCCTACTTTAACTTTCATCAATATGTACTAATAATAACAGACAGCTTTATGGATAACACTCATATGATTCAATTTTTATTTCAATAATTCGTTTGCACGTAGGGGTCTTTAGCAGTGGGAGGACACCGGAGAAAACCCATGAGGTTGGATAGGCTTACCTTACTCCTTGTCACATACAACCATGGACATCCAAGTATACCGCCTGATATTGATTATATAGTCTTTGAACAGCATTTTGTAATTGGGACAAAATCAATTACAATGCTATTTCTGACTAATAACTACATGTACTATAGTGTAATACACTGTGACATTTAAACAAGCCTTCATAAATTGTTATCTAGCATATAAACTAAAATAAACAAAGAAAATTAAGAAGTAGGCTACATGCTGTCTATGTATACTACATGTACATGACTAATACATGTAGGCCTAAGAGGCTGGGTGTTTGAATTATGTCATAATTATATAACATAACATAACATATGTCACTATAATAATAAATTTCTTCTTCTTCTGTAGTTAGTTCATATAATATGATATTTTTATCTTTACATTTTATCTACTGCATTGACTTAATTCAAACAAACATACAATACATTTTAAACAACTGATTGCTTGTTCAAGAAATATCTGCTAACTACCGGTTGACCCATTGCTGCATGGCTTGTCCCCCGGAACCAAAAGTAGTATAACTCTGAAATTGGAAGTGGTGATGCAGCACCATTTTACTCCCCGGTCCGAGCTACCCCACTACACAAAATTTCAGCCTCGGAACAGTCATAGTGTAGCCACCAACCCTGAACAGACAAACAAACGACAGTCACAAATATTAGTATAGATAGATAGATACAGGCTATTGTTAGCCCGTGATATGTAAACACCCACTTATCATGATACAGATATTCTTGAAAAAGACCAGAATATTAGACATACATTATGCAAGTTCTAAATCTGCCTATTGATTCCCTGAAATGTTATATAAACTATTAATTAGACATTTACTAACTGAACCAAGCCAAAATCTTCTCTCGATGGCATCAGATGTCTACGATATTAAATAGATTAGAAAAAAATAACCATAGTTTGATTTAATTTGAAAATAGTGGAGTGAGACTAACGACCAGTATGGTGGTGGAAATTTTGCACACGTCTTGTCAAACTTTCAAAGGCTAATATCTTCACTTGCAATAGAGTAATTTGAATGAAATATTCAAATTATTCATTTTACATTACCTACTTACAAATTACTATAGCAAGAATGGCTAGCTCTTTATCTAAATCTTACATGCTGTATCTTAAATAACCAAGTAATAATTATTCCACATACACCATACTAGAGTCAGTTTGGTAAATTTAATGTATGGTATTAATGTCTAATACTGTACAGTAATAACACATCTGATCAAAACAATTTATTCATTTATTGTAACCGAAACCCAAAAAACATAATTGAACTTATTTCAAAACATAGCATAAGTTTTTTGTAAGTGAGCTTTTATCGATCAAATCAGCAATGAAATTTCATAATGGCTTCTGACCATTCTGGGTCCCAATTCAAGAAAAAATAAACAAAAATATTAGGACCCAGTCAATCTGATTAAAATACAGATCTATATTTTTTTTTATTTTATACTTTGATGGCCTACACTACATGAAGATCTGACCTGTTGTAGTGATAGGGTGCGCCACAGCTCATACAAGCGGCTTTTGACGGTATGAGTATGACATCAGACAATTGATTAACCAGTCAGCATTGATGTTTCTAGTGTATTTCTAGTTCTGCGCATCACACGTCAAAAGCTTGTTTCATTAGCAAATCCCTCGTATCATCCAGAACACGTCAATGATAACAACTCTTCAAGATTCTAGTGAAGAAAAGACGAGTAAAACGAAATTTCAAACAATAAAAAACGAAATGAATTAGGATCTGTGTTTTAATCAGATTGGAAGTCGGTCATATGGTTATTTATGATATTAATATTCAATCTACCGGGTCAATTTCATCACTATCCTCAATATTACTCTCTGATTCACTTTCTGTACTATCTTCAGCTGATACGTCTTCTCTCCATGATGAATCGACAAGACTCGTAGCCTTCTTTTTCCAAAATATTGGAAACTTAGATGCTGGAGTGTCATTAGAGGGCGGCACACTATTAGTATTAGAAAGTTCCGTCGTGTTAATCAATGATTTCGATACATCACAAAACTGAGTGTTGTATGAATTCTTAAAATTATTTGCAGTATTAGCTAAAATATCCGATTCATATAAAGTAGATTCGGATTCATTGGTTATTCCCGATAAAACAAATTGATTTGAATTTGTTTGTAATTGACTTGTAGATGGTTCATCAGCGTTGTAAGATTTGAATTCACTGGTTGATTTTATGTCATTAGAAAGTAACTCACTTTTTAAAGATTTGTGATCGCTAAATTGTAATTCACTTTGTGATTTGAAGTTACTAGCGATTGGATCACTTGAGTAAAATGCATTTGATGCTGAATTGAAGCTACTATTTATACTTTCATACTGGTTAGTTTGTAATTCAGGTTTGCAATCTCTCGATCTTAATTCAGATTTGTAATCTCTAGATTGTAATTCACTTGACACAGGTTTGGATTCACTTATTTGTAAATCACTTGAAGATTTTTTTATATCACTTGTTGAATCACCTGTGCACTTTTGTAATTTATTTGGTGTCACATTGTCTAATTTTTGTGCTTCTTTGGATATCTTTAAATCACAGGAATCGGAAACTCCATTGCTGTACACACTGGAATCTTGAAGCGGTTTTGAGAAAGGTTTTAGATTTAAAGATGAGTTGATAAATCCATTTTCATTAGTTTTTTTTACAGGATTTAAAGATGACGTAACACTGGGATAATCTAAATAAATTGGTAACGCTAGGTTATAGTCTTTAAATGCACTTGTCGATGATGGTTTACTATTTGAATTTACGGTTGGTTTAGAATATATCGGAGGAAATGTAACATTATTTACAGTATTGTTAGAACTTAAATTGTTGTCGAAATGATTATAATTGTTTGTCATTCGTTTCATATTTATTTCTAGCTGATCTGTATCTGTATCTCTTGTTAAGGTTTTCACTCCATTTTTTTTCAATACTGGACACTTTGCTAAAAGAATGTCATCTTTATTTTCCGATATATGAACTTCTGGCGAATTTTGTAAATTATTAGAATTGCTATTTAAAATATTTGTCGAAGAACGAATTTCGGTATCTTCATCTGAAATTTGCTGATCTGAAAATATATTAACGGAGTCCACATCGATATCTGACTGTGAATTATCAAGTCTATAAATATCAGTTTCAGCATCGGAGTCATCATAATCGTTACTTTTTTTGCTTATGTCCATTTCAATAACATTATCTGTTTCAGACTTTGAACTATTGATTGTATCGTGGGACGAATGTACCATTTGTTCTGAATCAGAACTTTGTATTTCTGTTGGGGATAAATCTATAACATTTATTACAGCATCATCAGATGAACTGCCACGTTGTTTCTTTGCAGTGGAAGATCGTGGGAGATTATCGTCTCTATCAAAACTTACAACATCCAAAACAGGTGATGCAATTTCTGTATCTGTTTCTTCATTACCACTACTTGATAGGGTCAAATCCATATTATTAGGTCTCGTACTGTCTGCCTGCTGAACTTGTGTAAGGTCTAGTGGGACAGAGTCACGGTCTAAAGTTGTATTTGCTAAATTTAAAGGATTTGATTGAGTCGTTGAGGATGGTCGAAGACCAAGATTTAACGGTTTATTATTTGAAAGAGCACTGGTGTAATGTGGTGGTTGTCTATACCAGGCGTGTGGGTTATAACCAGAAAAGGCACACTGAAAACTCTCCAAAACATTGGAATACAAAACAGATCCTGCACCATGACTAAATAATGGATCACCATGCATCATCACATCAGGCAGAGGTAATGAAAGAGATGTGTTTGTTTCTGAAATCCTTCTTGTATGTGATCTTTTATGACCTGAGGGATGTTTTTTGAAAGACATTGCACCATTTGGTTCTTCCAAAGATGTTAGAGAAAGATTTGTAGCTTCCATGGAATCTGCAGCATCTATTGTGGATACAACATCTAAAATGTCATCATCCAATTCGTCTGGATTGACTGAAGTTAAATCTAGGACATCATTTGCTGTACTTACTAAATTGCCTTCTATTCCAGTTGTCTTTTTAGCAATACTGGATGCAATCTCAACTGGTGTCAATGTATCACAGATACCAGACAGAGCATCAGTAAATGATCTGGTAGACATACTTGCTTCGGATGACGTAGTAGCGCAAGTGGAAGAATTTTGTGAGGTTGTTTCTGGTGTCATTGTTTCACTTTGAATGATGTCAGTAGGTTCTGCCACAACAACAGTACTAGCAACAGTCTTTTTATGGTGCTTGTTGGAACTTTTATGTTTATGCTTGTGCTTTTTGTGTTTCTTTTTGGACTTGTCCTTGTGATGAACACTGATGATTTCTACACTTGGACTTCTGGACTCCTTCCTGCTCTTTTTCTTGTGCTTTCTAATGTTTTCTGGTGATCTGGATCTAGAAGCAGATGAAGATATATTGTGATGTGCTTCACCATCATCTCCTAAGTTAGCAGAATTATGATCATGATGCTTACGTTTTGAGCTTAATGATGAGCCAGGAGAATTAACCAATTCGGATGAATAAGATTTTTTTTCTTTTCTACGCCCACTATCTGATATCTCCGGGGATGTTGATCTTCTGTGAAACAGAATGTTAATTCTTTTAGAGTAATGGGAATCCCTATAAGACTTTGATTTATGCTTTGATTTTTTCCTGTGAACATCTGAATTTCCAAGGGAAGTTGAGGGTTCCTCAGAAGGTCTTTCAGATGCAGCAGCAAGTGTTTCAGCTGGGGTTTCAGTCTGTTGGTCTGCAGGAGTATCAGTTGCTGCTATTGAAGTTGCCCCAGAAGATTTATCTTTTGTCCTATGCGACTTTTTGGACTTTTGTTTTTTAGATTTGCTTTCTCTTTTTTTTGACATTTTATTTGCTATAAGTACATTACCTTCTGTTTCTGAGTCAGTTGAAAGACTAATAGGAGAACGTTCCTCCCAAGGTTTATCATATGCTACAAACACGATGGCACTTCCTGCACTACTAGCAGAGTCACTACTTGAATCAATTTCAGTTTCGGTTAAACCAACAGATCGACCTAAAGCAGGAATGAAATTTCTAACCGGTTGTGGCGGAGGAATTTGTTCAAACTGCCAGGATGGTCCAGGAGTTGGAGAATGCCAGGAGGATGTCGACAGATAACTTGGACCTCCCCAAAAACTGAAATTAGAACTTCTGACCTGAACTTCAGCACTAATATCTGGTAGGTTTAAAAATTCCCTTGAAGGTACAGATGGGGCTGCCTCTGTTGAAACAATCTGAACATCACTATCCTCATCACTAATAGAATTAACAGTATCGGTATCAGAGGACACAGACTCAGTTTGTTGTTGATATATCGCCTTCTTATCGTGAATAGTCATACAATATGGAGACATAGCAAACATTTGAAATTCATGCACAAAATGTCTGGTGTGTCTTCCAATAAATGGGGAGATGTGTTGGAAAAAGTCTTCGCTGTTAATTTCAAATCTTTTAATGAGACCCATTATTAGCTCTAAAACAAACTGAACGTGTGATTCCTGGTTAAACAGAAGAGCATTAAGTTCCCGATTCAACCAAGGTACAAGACGATGTGTCAAGGCAGGATTTGCAGTGAAGAAGGCGGGACTTATGTCCCTAACTCGACCATTTGTTCCCCTTACTCCAGATAAACGCATACCATTGGTATAAATTCGTCTACGAAAGTCTGAAGTTGAAGCTTGTCGTCTTCTATTCCAATCCTGTCTGGTATTAAAGTCTGTCGTACGAAGGATATGGGGAGCAGCTCCAATCGCTTGGAGCTGTAGCACAGTTTCTGGATCTGTTACTGGGTTTCCAATAACCCTGCTCCTTAGATTAAGTACGCGATCTTCAGTCAAAGTCGTTCTGTATCTGAAACTTCGACTGTATGGATGTTCTGGGGAATGATTGCTCCTATACATGGACAAATGGTATTGGTCATAGTCTTCATAGGATCTCACATTATGAATAATACTTTTAAACGCTTGTTTACAAAGCGGACATTCATTTTTAACTTTTGACCATTCCAATAAACACACGAAACAGAACATGTGAAAACAGCTATCTGTGAAAGACTTGTTCTCTAATTTACCAAGGCAGATGGCACAATTGGGATCTGGTGAATCGGTGGATCTAGTTGGTGTATCTGCTTTGGGTGGTTCATTTCCTGTTTCTGTTTCTGGAACGAGAGGGGGAGGGGGAGATAACTCCTTTGCTAGAGTATCAGTCTTTTTCTTAGATTTGTGTGAAGATTTCTTTTTCTTGGAACGTGTAACGGTACTTGAGTCAGCCATGATGATCAAAATCTGAAATAACACAGAAAAAAAACAATAATTAAAATTTTTACAGGAAAGGTCAAGAAACAAAAAACATAGCTAGAGAATTTTTAGCTGTTGGCCGAAACTGGAGGATCTGGCGAAAAACCATGAGGTTCAGTTGGATAGGCCACCCTAATCCTCGTCTCATACCACTTGACTCAATGATTGCAGACCCTGTGACGTCAAGTAAACTGGTTAAATTTTTCAGCCATAAAACCCCACAAATACAAATGGCATTGAAGAATAACAACAGTATTACTAGACAAATTATACATCTGGTTGTGTTTGTAGTTTACCCAATATGCAGGTACATGTAGAGGTATACAAAAATTTGTATATATTTTATTATTTATTGCAATGTAAGCATTATTATAGATAAATAGCGGATACATGTATGACATGTGTATAATAAATACAAACAAAATAAAAACCATACATGTATATGTACTACATGTATATGTGAATTTTAAAATATTTTACAAGCATATGAATATTGTTTTAGTAGAAGCTACTGTCTATATGGCAGAATTTATAAGATATATGTACCGATTTAAATATTGGGAAGTTCCTTCAAGGATTTGGGTAATGAATGAATGAATGAAATAGAGTTTAATGGCACGTCAGCTCCAACCGGGCTATATGGTGCCAAACATATGGTGATTTTTATGAGACAAATTTAACCAATATCACATTAATATATTTATATACATATATAAAAACAAGTATCACAGACAATAATGTTATTAAAATAAATCTAAGGCGATAGAGAGGCGGCTTCTCACCAATGCAACGAGGGTTCAATCCCAGCTCAGGGCATGAACTTTATCGTTGTAAGTGAGAGGGATATTCGGTCTCCCGTCCGATCAGGCAGGTTTCCCCCGAGTTCTTCGGTTTCTTCCTGCAGTAATGATCGAAATCATTCGCACGATCTGTGCCAAGGGCCAAATTTGAAAAAGGCCTCAGGCCTAATTTGCTACCCTTGTAAAATGATGCGATTATTATTATTATTATTATTATTAAACAAAAATACGAAATATATATATATATTCAATTAAAATTTGTAATAAAAGTTTGTCTCTTTTAAATAGTTTAACAATTTTCCATATAGCTCTGGTTGTGCGAACAATTGACGTAGTAACTAGCAACGGTAATACTTATTTCTAATATGCTTAAGATGATTGCACACAATCAAAATGTGCTTAACTGTCAAAGGAACATGACAGTAAACACATTCTGGTTGAGGCTCTCATTTCAAAATGAAAATGTGGGTTAAAAAGGTATGACCAATACGAGAGCGACACAAAACAACTTCATCCTTCATTCAATTTTATATAAGCAATGACCATGTAATGTGTAATGGTAAATTTCATTCCAAAAATTATATATGTAATGGTCATTTATATTTCAATTAAATTTCATGGCACATACAAATACATGTATTTCCAATATGACAAGCCTCAAATTTTATTACATCAAAGAAGTAAATAACCATATCATCTGACACAAATCCATTTTATTGGAATTTAAAAAATGAAAAATTTAAATTGGGATTAAAGATATATTATGCAAGAGCTTAATCAGATTACTGCATGTCTTAATTTAGACTTCAGATGTTATAGAAATTATAAATTAGATCTTTATTTAAACAACAAGCCTAAAATCAACTCTGTAGGCCCACAGATGGCACGGCTAGAGCTTCGATTTAAATAGGATTTCACTGATTGATTAAATCAGATATGGCGCACCGTGGTGATATCATTTACTGTTATGTTTACGTCATCAGTTAGGTCAAGGCTATATGATCGAGTGTACTTAGCGAGGGCGCATTTGAATGATTCTGCCTGTAATTGAAAATTTTACTTGATAATCAAGACTATAAAGGTGGAGTTAACGCCTGTCAATCAAACGATTGGCGAAGTTAAAGACTCATTTCACTACCAATTCTAGTCAAATATTACAACGATGATAACTATGTTCAGAATAGAGTAATTTGACTAAAATTTTCAATATACCGGTATTCTTCTTTTATCATCTACTTTTGAACTGTTATAGCAAGAGTGGACAACTCTCTATAAATATATCCATATCTTTAACAAATTATACAAAGAAAGCATTAACATTTTCTTTTATTAGTTGTAACCTAAAATGTTAATTTCAGAAAAGATGATTATTGTAATCTAAGATTAGTGCTAATTTGTAGCCCATCATATCGTCAATCAGTGAGATTAAAAGACAATATAATCTTATTACATTTTAATCTTAATCTCAAAGTGGCAGACCAAAAACACTGGCTTTCATCTCATCATTTAATACAAAACAAATATATGTAGGCTATATTTTGGTTTTAATATCTAATGAGCAATTACCTCCTGTTAATGTTATACAATGTTTTACTTAGTTGGATTGATTAGGAATTTTATAAGATTACGTTAGTTAAAGGGACAGTCCCGTATTATACAGAGGCTCAAAAATAAAAGTCTGAGAATGTATGAAAATAAAACGCCAAAATATAGGGGAATGGTGTATATACCTTGTCTCAAAATTTCAACTCAAAATATTGAGTCATTTGGACGTGAACGCCAAAATTGCTTATCCGGACACGTAACCCTTTTAAGATTGATGGTCATTTTTTTCATTTGGTGACCTTATAATCGATTAAAGTTTCTTGAGAGGTCTATACAGTGAATGACCCATGTACTGTACTTGATAACAAAAGGTAAATTTTACCTACATATTATTTTTATAGAAAATAGTCTGGTTTTATCCAGATACTGTATGATACAAAGGTCTCCATTTCCAGATGCAGACTGTCAGGTTTAAGTTATTTACAAGCGTATCACAAAAATCGGGTTAGTTGATCGGCCTTAGATAATGGGTTTTAAATGATTTTAACACAAAATTAAGCAGTTTTATTCCCCAAAAAGTTATCGGGATTGGCCCTTTAGTTTAACTGCACTTTTGATTCATTCCTCAAATCATACAGTTAAAACAACAGTATTTATTGCCACTGCCCCTCATTTGACAATTTTTTTTGATTTGATGTTATAATTTATAGAAAACTTATATACATCTCTATATTGAACTATATTCTTTTAAAAAACAACTTAAAACTCATTTATTTAAAGCCCCAATACCACTCTTGTTGTAACTGAATAATATGTCCAAATCTTTATTCTGATCAACAAATTGTACTATTTTACAATATTCCAATTAATAAATGATACAAATTTCATCTTAACACAACTAATTTTAAAAATTGGAAAATTCAACTACCGGTATATGCCGTAGCACGGTTTGAAAAGCTTTACGTAAACACTTTCAAATGCAACTTGGATTTAAACATATTTTGGAACCCTCTAGACAAGTAAGATAGGTTGTAATGGATAATTTACACGTACAACAGGTAGGACACATACATGAAGGCCTACACATCTAGTAGTTAAAATAAGGCTATTTTTTTTATTCTGGACCTGTCAATCCAGCAACAGTGTTATTGTCCCTTTAATCAGGCAATCGTTAACAAGTTCATAATCTTGTTGTTTTTTTATGATTACCCCAGTACATTGTCAGTCTGTAGGCTCACCTCTGGACATGTTAGGGCACACTATAAATATGTGCCACGACAAGGCTAAAAGTCTATCAAAACACCTATTTAGCTTCTTGTTTAACATTAGGTATATATGTAAAAGTATTAAAACTGTAAGAAGGTTGAAAAGTTCATTATACTGATACAGTAGAACAATCTGGTAGCTCACATAAATGACTTTGCAATTTTACAGGTAGTAGGGGGGTAGGGCCTACTTCTACCGATAACGAATAATTAATTACCCTTCATGACAGATTTAGAGAAGGAGGCCAGAGCCAGGTGAAGTTCTACATAAGTGTTTAGAAGTGGTTGGGAAATGGGTATCAAATAGAAAGTCGACCTACGATTCAGTGACAGTATGAATGAATGATGCGAACCAACAGATCATCATGATCATGGGACTGGGAGTACTGAGTAGAATGCCAGCAGGGAGACAATAAACAATTCTGAGAATCCCCACAAAACACAACAGCTATAATTAATAATGTACCGTATACATCATTTGTCAATAATTTCGAAGACTGCTGTTCTATACAGACTGTTGCATAGCAGTCGGAGAAAAAAAAATTTCAGTAGGGTACCCTGTCACTGGTGGATGTCGAATCAAATCTCATTACCTACTCATACAACAACAATAATTTTTCACCTTATTTCTTTCAAAAACGGAATAATTACGATCAACTTTAATTCTACCCCCTAGCTAAATCATTCTTGGGTATTACCTTTATAAACTCATCTTACATAAAAACAGCAATTCGTTAGGTTATATCTAGAATTTTCAAGAACAATATCTTGAATATCACTTCTTTCCAACTAATTCAGCTGGTAGCCATATTGGTAATAATGTTGATAAGTGCAAAATACATGGGGAGTGGTTAGCCAAAAATAACTGTCCAATGAAAGGAAGTATAACAATGTCTTCATAGCATACGGGATTCGTCGGTGGAAAAGGTCAACTTGATAAGGCGCAATAATGATGTAGGTTATTTCCACAAATGTACCCATTTAATGCACGCATTTTCGTATATAAAATAAAAAATGAAGTATTCTAACAGTATTGGCATACTTTGGAAAGGACGCTAATCAAACGGCGATCCGAATTTTTGTAGGTTAAATTATAAATACGGCCAAAATATTAAATCGAGTCCGGAATGTAGTGTCAACGAAATCGAAAGTAGAGAAAACAAGATCCCTGTCACAAAAGAATCACACAACTCTTTCTGGCATGTCATAGATTATTACTGTAACGTACCGTTTGTGTCATATGGATGGTTAAGATAGTTATTCAGAGTAATTAAAAGAGTAAGATCTGTTTCTTTTCTGCAGGAAAGTAACTGATGGGTTTTGGAAATGATAAACTGAAAGTAGAAGCTTATACATGTCTTGGTTGGATATGATTGATCATCAACATGCATGTACATTTTCTATATTTTGTGAGCTGATGAGAGCCAATATTTCCTAATATCTACATTTGTAAATAATGACTGATGATATTGTCAATTTCTCAAGCACTACGGATATAAAAGAAAAAGGTAATGTAATGTATGATTTATTGACGTATCGTATATATAAAATAAAAAACAAGTACGAACAATCCAAACCATAAGACAGAATTCGAAGTCCTAAAAACGTTATAGGCAAAATAGTGTATTCAAACCAGGGGCCCGATTTCGGGTGGGGGGGGCTACTAACAAAACTTACGCAATGTGGCCGCCCCCACTAAGCACCACACCCATACCCCCCTCTACCTTTTTTTGCTTTTTTGAGTTTTTGCCTTTTGGTGCCATTTTATTTTTCACTATTAAAAATTATTGCCGGGGCTAAAGCCCCCTTAGCCCCCCCGACTCAACGGCCCCTGATTCAAGCAAAAAAGTATGATCAGCAAATGGACTGCTCCTCGTGTACAAAAATACACGACAAGCAGTGGTAATATATATCGTTGTGTTATGATGTAGACTACCATTTAATTTATGTAACTGTCTACATTTAAATTATAAAAAGTAAACATTCAAACTCGTGCTCCCATACATAAGATAGATAGATATTTATTGCATAAAAACATCCATAAAGAACAACATGCAATTGCACATGGATAGGCCAGTAGGGGCCGACCAGGTAGGCATACATAGATAATATCGCATTTCTGGATGACAAGGAATATGATCAACCACCTAAGTCTGCCTAACTGCATGGATTTCTAGCCTTGGTGTCCTCCCAGTACTGAAGACCTTTGCGCAAAAACAAGTTAGTGAAATCAAAATATACCAGATGAACAAAACACATTACATCACATCATGTCAAATATTATTAAACATCCATGTCAAAAATCTGATTATTATTTTACTACAGTATGGAGTAAAGGTGATGAATGTTGTGTTAAGTGGTCTGGTGATGGGCTGACGTACAATGGTAGAATAAAAAAACTTAGAAGATGTCTGGAGGCTAACAAGATATATGCTTTGGTAACATTTGATAATCTTGGAAAAGAAGATGACGAAGAATTTAATATTAAAGAAATACAAGAACGAGTCCCGGAACCTTCACCCACCAGAAAAAGTATGGAAATAAATAGTACATTAATTAAGTATTGCCATATAGGTCTATATAATATGCTCCCAACCTTTGGAGTTTTCTAGAGTCATGAGAGGTGTTTATTTTAAAGCCCCAATACCACTCTTATTGTAACTGAATAATATGTCCCAATCTTTATTTTGGTCAAGAATTTGTACTATTCTACAATATTTCAATTAATAAATGATACAAATTTCATCTTAACACACCTAATTTTAAAAATTTTAAAAATTCAACTACATACCGTAACATGGTTTGAAAAGCCTTACGTAAGCACTTCAAATGCAACTTGGATTTAAACATTTTTTCGAACTCTCTGGACAAGTAAGATAAGATGTAATGGATAATTTACACAACATGTAGGACACATAAACATCTTGTAGTTAGAATAAGGCTAATTTTTTTTTCTGGACCTGTCAAGCCAGCAAGAGTGTTATTGTCCCTTTAAGAAATGGAAAGTACAAGAACAGATTAATTTTACATAATGATGCACATATAAGGCTTGTGGTTACTACCGGTATGTAGATAGAACCTTACATCAAATAGATTGAACCTACGTTAGTGTTTACTAATAATTTATCAAAGACATTAACCCCAACCCTCAATGTAGGAATTTGAGAAATCGAATTAAGTAGAGTAAATAGTGATGTGGGGGTCCTCCAATTGTGGATCCATTGCCATAAATAAAACAATTATTCTCGTGACAAAAAATCATTTTGTGTGCTTTTTTTTTAATTAAGTGTAGGATAAAGCATGAGACAGAGGTTATACTGGGGAAAGAAAGACTGAAGAAAATAATCTGAGAAAAAGAAAAAAACGAGACGGGGAATATACCCCAAAGATCAATAAGATTTACCGTTAAAGATTTTTAATGATACTAAAAGTGCTGTTGACCTGAAATTTTATCACCTATTCTTCAATCTAGTTCAGCGAACACTTATTTAACACAAACTGTTAAAAGTAGTGGAAATATATAAAGGCCTTTGAACATAATTTGATAACAGAACTTTTCTGAAAGTCATATTATTGTTAATAACTTGTGACTCTGTGCTTTTGACAGCCAATTATTGTTATGTTATAGAAGTTTGAGAAAAAGTTTATAATTATTGACCAAGTAATTATAATCTGTATATTGTTAGATTTTATTATTTTTTTTCAGAAAAAACTGGTGAGATAAAGAAAGGGTTGTTTCAACCTCTGACTGGTATAGAAAATAATGAACGTCTAGAGTAAGTGTAGGCTTTTACTAGTACATAATCCCATATTACTGAATGAAATTGGGTTAGAGATGGGGGGTGCTGAATGGAATTGTGGGAGCAGGAGATCGACTGAATGGAATTGGGGTTGGTGGCTGGGGCTTAATGGAAGGGGTTTGGTGGTGGGGGATGAGTAGAAGCGGAGTCGGTGGTTGGGGGCTGAATGGAATGAGATGGGGAGCGGGGGCTGAGTGGTCTTACACTAGTCCTTTAGGTCACAAGGTCTGTCATTGAGTCAAGTCGCGTGGTTTCAATCTTACACTTGTAAGTGACAATGAGTAGTGTCACCTGCCAAACCTCAGGGGTTTTCTCTGGGCCTATGGAATTATACAGCATATTAGTAGATGGAATATACATCAACAACGCTTGTCTCTCAAACTCTGAGGCATGCTCTTGTTCAATATCAGGTCTTGAGACAGACACTCAGAAGCACTCCATTTGCTGCAGAGCTCACTTAACCCGCATCTAAAAGAGTCACAGACTAGGCCATGAAAAGCTCAGGAGTAGAGTTAGGCTGTCCTGAGGAACTCCAGCCTGGTCATCTCCGCCCGCTACTCTTACTGCTGTGGCTGTAACCCCTGAAACATTGGTGGCAAAAATATTACACGTTTTGGTGCTGTAACCCCGGAAACATTGGTGGCAAAAATATGACAGTCTATGGTTGGATTACTTTCTGTGTGCCAGTACTTACAAAATTTAGAATTTTAAAGGAGCTCTCAGCCATGTAGACTGTTAATATTCCATAATCTAAATACCATTTATCATTTTTGATAGAGAGAAATATGGATGTCTTGATGAGCTGGATGATGAATTTACAGAAAGATTGACCAACCAAGAAGAAAAGACAACTCCTAAGCCTTCAATTAGAAAAAAAACATCTATAGTAACTGGTGGAAGTTCAAAATTGTCTACATCTAAACAAAAGTGGGTGTGTTTTAGAGCTCTTTGCCATGATGCTTATTTGGGGCCCGTGTTTGTCAAACAGTGGGATATTAACCTTCAAGATTCTATTCCTAGTGTGAGCCAAGAAAACCTTTTTGAAATTTACCAAAATAAAAAGAGCAAACATACATCAAATTTTACTTGATTAATAAAGTTAGTAAAATGTATCCATCTTCCTTAAAAGTTGAGCTCCATCGTGCACCTAAATGTTGTGTCAGGAGCGTTCATATTCATGCTCCTTTCGAATCTGAGAAATATAAAAAACCCAATGAACTCATTGAATTGAATCTCCGTGGTTTGTTATCGACGAAAACGGGAGAACACTTGTTTAAAGACGGTCGATCACGTGGCGTCAGTAAATGACGTTATGTTGATATTACATTCGTAATTCTTTGGTTACCGCAGGCTGAATAACTGGGCCGCTTATATCAATATCACGTAAATATGACCGATCTTCGATACAATCATTATCTCATCTAACCTCACGAACAGGAATCGCATTTTATTTTTATTCAGTAAATCTTGTTTCCATGAATGAGAAATTTATCGTATTCTTGATGAAAATACCTTAAGTTGACAACTTCATCTATCGTTATCTCATCTAGCCTCGCCAACAAGGATCATCTTTCGCCACCTCAAAATGGCTGCATTTAGCAGGCGCATTTTTTTGTTATATTTTAAGTTTTGTTTCCATCATGTATGATCTATATATGGAAGACTAGTCGTTTTTATTCTATATGTTCAGTATTTTTTTGATAATTTTATGTCTTCTTAAAGATATTAAACAAACAGAAACTTGATAGAATTTGAAGTAGTTTATTTTATTTGGGATTTTATGACAAATAAAATACCGTTTAATTGCACCATTAAAGATAGGCCTACACTCAAAATGTATTCAATTTTAAGTAGTTAAATTATTTACTCTTCTCAGGATATTCAGGGGGGCTGTTTATGGCTCTCCAACATTTTTCTTGTATTTATTATCATATTGTATTTAACCAGAAAACCAAATGCCTCACAACCAAAGCCAAGTGCGCGACAAGTAGAGAATGAGGTTAAAAATACGACAAATAAAAACTTAACAGAACCAAAGCCATCAACAAGTGGCAGACAAGTAAACAATCAAGTTAAACAAACAAATAGTAAAAACTCAACAGTTGATATAGATAATGACAATGATATTTTAGGTATGTTTGTTCAATATTATAGTTTTTTCTTTCTATCCTTATTTTTGTGAATTTTTGTCTTTCCTGTTAGTCGGTTCAGCTATCATCCAGTATTCCACAATTGTTTATCGGTGCTCTAGAGGCTATAATTATCATCCTATTGAGTTGAATTCATATACAGTTTCCTGGATAAAAAATCTATACTGTTCTGCTCCTATTGAGCTAATGAAGATGGGATTTAACATCCTACTGTTCTGCTTAGACTTGGCTAATAAAGACGGCCATACACCATGCAGTGTGCTACGAGGGAAATTTTAACTGGATAACAGTGCTACAGCCTACTCTTATTTTGAATTCCAACTGTCAAAGGTTCTTTTACATGCACGCCAATGTTTACACAGGACCTCGGTTTTCATGTCATCTGAACGACTAGACAGCTGTCCTTATCAGGCCCTCCATCCTGCACCACTGACAAGGGAAACCCCAGATTAGCGATCAAGCATCCTCCCCACCTAGGAACTGTGACTCCCATAAACTAAAAGAAATTTAAGAAAGTGAAGCAGACTAAAATTTATTTCCATTTTTAAATTTCTAACTTCAGGATTCACTGAAGATGATTTAGAAAAACCTGTGTTTACTATTAAACCTTCTGCAGCTAAAGTTCCTTTTATTTTATCTGGAAACGATGATAGATCTGTCGTTCAGGTAGGTGAAAATATCAATGGTTGGTTTATTGAGAAATTTTAGTGATTGTTGCATCTCTTAATGGAATGTGGTTTCGATTCTCTGGTTGTACGTGACAAGGAGTAGGGCCGTCTGTCCAACCTCATGAGCTTTCTCCGGGTCTACTGGATTCCTACCATTGCTAGAGACCCCTACATTATTGAAATAAAATTGATCTAGCTTTTGTCAAGTAAATGTTAAATCCCATTTCTCTCTCTTTTGAAGGTTCCTGCTACGATAAACCAATATTTACGAGATTATCAGAGAGATGGCATTCGATTTTTATACCGCCATTATAAAGACAATAAAGGAGCCATATTGGGAGATGATATGGGATTGGGTAAAACAGTTCAGGTAGGCCGACATATTGGGAGATGATATGGGATTGGGTATAACAGTTCAGGTAGGCCTATATATTGTGAATGACATGGGATTGGGTAAAACAGTTCAGGTAGTCCTACATATTGTGAATGACATGGGATTGGGTAAAACAGTTCAGGTAGGCCGACATATTGTGAATGACATGTGATTGGGTAAAACAGTTCAGGTAGGCCTACATATTGGGAGATGATATGGGATTGGGTAAAACAGTTCAGGTAGGCCTACATATTGTGAATGACATGGGATTGGGTAAAACAGTTCAGGTAGTCCTACATATTGTGAATGACATGGGATTGGGTAAAACAGTTCAGGTAGTCCTACATATTGTGAATGACATGGGATTGGGTAAAACAGTTCAGGTAGTCCTACATATTGTGAATGACATGGGATTGGGTAAAACAGTTCAGGTAGGCCTACATATTGGGAGATGATATGGGATTGGGTAAAACAGTTCAGGTAGTCCTACATATTGTGAATGACATGGGATTGGGTAAAACAGTTCAGGTAGGCCGACATATTGGGAGATGATATGGGATTGGGTAAAACAGTTCAGGTAGGCCTATATATTGTGAATGACGGGTGATTGGGTAAAACAGTTCAGGTAGGCCTACATATTGTGAATGACGTGTGATTGGGTAAAACAGTTCAGGTAGGCCTACATATTGTGAATGACATGTGATTGGGTAAAACACTTCAGGTAGGCCTACATATTGGGAGATGATATGGGATTGAGTATAACAGTTCAGGTAGGCCTACAAATTGGGAAATGATAAGGAATTTTGTTCAATTCTTGCTGTAATTGACTGACTTGTACCAATCCTGTATGTGCGTGTAGCGTGACCTGTCATTATGTATATATTTCACGATTGACTATACTTATTTCAGGTTATTGGTTTCTTGGCAGCTTTATTAAATAAACAAGGAAATCGGGTCGATGTTTTAAAACAAAAACCATCATTCATAAGAAAGGTTAGATTCCTCTTTAATGTCAAATGCTTTTTTATTTGCGCACTCCCGTATGTTCAAACCTGGAAGCACCATTTTGGTGTATACACATTTGGGAGTTGGATGGAAGATAATGTGGTTTTATTTCTCTCATTTATCAAGAAAATGGAAGAGAACACGGTGTCTTGGGAAATATGAGGTGGAATCACTAATCCAGAGGATATGGGTTCCATTCTGGTGTTGACTGAGAAACATACTCAAAATTATCCAGCCAGGTTACACCATGTCACTGGTGCAGGATGGAGGGCTTGGTAATGATGTTCGTATGGTATGAAAAACTGAGATATTCATTCGCATACATGCAAAAGAACCTTTGACAATTTGAATTTTATAAAGAGTAGATAGAAGTACCACTTACTATTAAGGACAAATTTCTGGTCATAGTATGGCGTAAGCCCGTTTAAATTATCCAAACTGGTAATGAGATGTTAATAGTTAAACCACATTTAATTTATTAGAACACATTTACATAAGCGACATCAAACGGATGTCGCACTCATTCATCAAAGATTTTGGTGGGCTGGATGGCCGAATGATTAGCACATGCACGCTTTTTCATTTATCATAAGGTCTGTTATTGAGTCAACTGGCGTGGTTCCCATTCCCTGGCTGTACGTGACAAGGAGAAGGGTCACCTGTCCAACCTCGTAGGTTTTCTCTGGGACCTCCGGTTTCCTCCCCCTGTTAAAGACCTCTATGTGCAAACAAATTATTGAAAACAATAGAACCATATGTTAGTACTGAAATTACCTAGTTTGTGTTAAGTGGACGTTAAATCCCATTTCTCTCTCTCTCTCTCTTTCTCTCTTATAAAGATTCTTCATTAAATTTGTCTAAAATCTTCTATATAAGAAATTAAAATCATCATTTGTCTATTTAACAGCTATCAGATACTGACTATATTGATGATAAAAGTTGTACGAGTCCATTCCTGATTATTGGACCTGGTAGTGTTTTATATAACTGGTTAGATGAACTAGAAACATGGGGATATTTCTCTGTTGGGTAATTTATTTTCTTTATCGTCATGTCAACCATGTCAACATATTGAGATTTCATACATAACACCGTACTTGCTTTGGACATTCTGCACACAGAGAACTATGCACGTTGAGAATAGATCTCTGTCCAGAATGGCCGCCATATTTTAAAATCAATATTCCAATGCAGTTCTTTTTACGTCTTTCACTCCTCTTGTTGGCTGATAAAGTCCCTTGGGATTTTCTGGTGCCCTTCTCTCCTTGTCAGTGGTCCAGGACAGAAGGTCATCAGTGTCTAGTGACATCGGAGTGCAAATGAAAGAAACCCTGACAGTTGGATTTATATATAAGAGTAGGCTGTAGTGCTGCTGTCTGGGCAAAATGTCCCTCATGGTTGTATGGCATAAGTCTGCATCTTTATTTCGTTTCATTTTGTTTATCATATTTCAAACATATTTTTTTTTTTTTTTTTTATTTTGGAGTTCAAGGGTTAAGTTTGATTTTTTAAAAACTATATTTGTTTGTTAGTATTTTCAATTTTCATGTTGAGTAAAAAAAATATTATTTTTGTTAATTAGAAAATATCATGGTGTTGATAAAGAAAGATGTCTAACAGAAATATTGAAAGGAAAATTTGAAATTGTTGTTACGACGTTTGAAACATTCAGAGATAATATGGTAAGAATTTATTTTTGTCTGACAAAAATTATTTTAGTAAAGGCCTAGGTTCTGTACTGGATTGGATGGCCAAATGTGTGGGCTGTATCATAGAGCCTGTCTTGAGTCAACTGGCATGGTTTCGAATCCCCAGTTGTACATGACAAGGAGTAGGGTCGCTTGTCCAATCTCGTGGGTTTTCTCTCGGGCCTCCGGTTTCCTCCCACTGCTAAAGACCCTACGCTCATAAGAATTATTGAAACAAAATTAAAAACCATATGTTAGTCCCGAAATGACCTAGTTTCTGTCAAGTGGATGTTAAAGGGGCCAGCCCGAATTTCAAAAATCTGAAAATTACACGTTCATAAACGTATGAAATTTAAACGGCAAAATATAGAGGAATAGTGTATTTACCTTGTCTGAAAATTTCAGTTAAAAATATTGAGTAGTTTGGACGTGAATGCAAAAAAAAGCTTAACTGGACACTAGCTCTTTTAAGTTTTTCTTTTAAATTGTTATGGTCGTTTTATTTGATAAGCGCGACTATATTTGATACCAATTTTAACTTAATCAATAGAGAGCTTTAAAAGTGAGTCAATAGGGTTAGATTGAAAGCTGCACATATATAGACTCGTTTTATCCAGACACTTCTGTGTAATGCAAACAGAACACAATTCGTCGGCCACCGAGCCATACCAGCGATTGGAAGTTGTTTGAAAACGTATCACATAGCTTGAAAAAGTTGCTGGGATCTAAGTTAGAGGCTATTAAGGGCTTTTCATACAAAATTAAGCAGTCTTAACCCCCAAAATTTTATCGGGATGGCCCCTGTAAATCCCATCTCTCTCTCTCTCTCTCTACTGGATAACTGTGACTAAATGAGTAAGGTGGTGGCTCTGTACTAGATGACTGACTGAATACGTAAGTTGCTGGTTCTGTAACAAAGATATCTGGGGTTTAATCCCAGTGCTGGGCGTGAAATTTTTTTGTGATTTTCTATCATGGCTCCCCCTTATTAGTGATGCAGGACAGATGTTTGTTTCAGAAAGGATTATGTCGAGTAGACTGGGAAGCTGTAATTGTCGATGAAGTTCATCGGATCAAGGTTGGTTCTAGATTATGTTGCTTGTTTTTAATATCTTTTTCTGTGGCAGACTTTTTCTTTAGTTTGAAATACTTTTAAGAAGGGTTACCCTCTTTTAGCAAAAGAATCAATCTGAAAAATATACATGATTTGTGGTCTAAGGGGAGATAATATGAGATTAGGGACAAGCATACAGAGTAACTTTTCCCTACTTTATTATGATTTTGAGACATATTCTGCTGTAATTAGAAATACACAAACTGTATGTATTGCAGACATACTATTTTCATGACTTGCAATGGTAGGGAAAGGGTGTAGGTAGAACTTGCTTAATTTTGGACTGTTAGTTTAGAAATTGAATCACACCAATTCCCTTTTAAAATTAGTATTCAGAGTTAATTTTACTCATTGTAGTCCGATTTTCCGACAGTTGTCTAGTCATTTGGATGGGACAAAAAGCCATGATCCCGTATATACATTGGCGTGCACGTTTAAAGATCCCTTGGCAGATGGAATTCAATATAGGAGTAGGATATAGTGCCGCTGCCTGGGCAACATTTCCCTCATAGCACACTGTGTGGTGTATGCCCGTCTTAATTAGCCCAGTCAGAACAGAATAGAAGGACGTTAAACCCCATTTCATTTCATTTCATTTATTTCTCTTGTAGGATGTAAAATCTCTCACAACTAAAGCCTTACGAAAAATACCAACTTATCGTAGATATGGTCTGACTGGAACAGCGTTACAGAATAATATGACAGAATTATGGTCTTTATTAGATTGGTAGGTGTTTATCAGTTTGTTCTTTGTGTGCTGATTTGGGGTTTTTAATGTCGAAATTAATTATCTTTTGAAGTTGGGTTGAAGTAAATATTTACCATACCATTTTTTTTATCAGCATTAGTTTTATAAGAAATCTCAATACATGATACCTTTAATTATTATCAATTTCACTGTATTTTGGCTTGGCAACTGGAATTCAATATAAGAGTAGGCCATAGCTCCACTGTTTGGTCAAAATGTCCCTCATAGAACACTGTATTGCGTATGCCTGTCTTCATTAGCCCAGTCGGAGGAGAACAGTAGGACATTAAACCCCATTTCATTATATTTCTGTATCTAATGACATTTGTATGTGAGACAGAGTAGGCTCATTTTTTTTAGAACACCTGATACCACAATTGCATAGCAAGAGAGAGAGAAATGGGGTTAAATGTCCACTCGACAAAAACTAGGGACTAACACATGATTCAATTTTATTTCAATAATTCACTTGTGCTTAGGGTCTTTATCAGTGGGAAGAAACACGGAGAACACCCACAAGGTTGGACAGTCGACCCTACTCCTTGGCACGTACAACCGAGGAATCAAAACCATGGCAGTCGACTCGATGACAGATCTTATGATATTTTTGACATGTGTATTCTACCTTGAGTACAATACCATATCAACTTACCAGTAAACATGACAGACATTATGGCGACCCTACTCCTGGGCACGCACAACCGGTGATTCGAGACCATGCCAGTTGATTTAATGACCGACCCTATGTTACAGCGCACACTTGCTAACCATTCGTCCATCCAACCCTCCCACACAATCTCATAGCAAACATGTCTGCAGTCAATAGATCCATTGTTCATTACTATGGATACAAGAGTATCACTGTCACACTATATTTTTCTGTTTCAGGGCTCAGCCAGAAGTTTTGGGGTCTGTTTATGAATTTACTGAGAATTTCGTTAAACCTATTGAAAAGGGGCAAAGGGTGGATTCTACCAAACGAGAATTAGCAGAAGCCAGGAAATGTAAGTTGTGTAGGAACATTTGTTTGAAATGAAATGGGATTTATAGTCCTCCTGTTCTGCTCTGACTGGGCTAATGTATACAGGCATATGACCATATGCCATGTAGTGTGCTGTGAGTGAAATTTTGCCTGGATAGTGGTACTATGGACTACTTTTTTATCAAATTCTTTTATGTGCACACCAATGTGTACACTGGATCTTGGTTTTTCAGCGTCTTACTCATTTAGCCACCATGGCTGCCTTAAACATTGAACGAAAGAAATCCTTGTTTTTTTAAATGTTATACTATAGGCCTACTACTGAAGAAAATGGTTGATTGCTTGATCTTGTCACAATTAATTTCCCAATTATCAATGAACTAACTACAAGATAAGCTTGGTGTTAACATGAATGTTCATGACATTTGTATATGAATACAAATGCATTGCAAGTATGTGCAGCCATTGACTTAATTTGTCGGGGCCAAGTGTGTAGTTCTATACATCAACAACTATAACCTGTATAAATGGACGACATTTAAAGTTCTGAATAATTTGATATACATTACATAGTGTGGTCATTTAACAGTTTGCATGCAATTTTTATCTTGAAATTTTGAAATAAAGTATAGCATATTTGTAGTATTGAGCTGTATAATATCCTATCAGAGACACAATTATATTTACTATTTCAGCAAAAGAGAAGTTTTCTGGGATCAGAAATTCAATGATGATTAGAAGAATGAAGACATTGATAGCTGATCAACTTCCTGAGAAAGGTGATTATTAAAATCTGTTGAATTAGAAATACAAGACAACTTATAATTTATGCAATTGAGAGAGAGAAATGGGGTTTAATGTCCACTCAACACAAACTAAGTCATTTTGAGAAACTAACATGTGGTTCAATTTTATTTCAATAATTTGCTTGCACATAAGGCTTTTGCAGTGGGAGCCTACTTCTTGTGACTTACAACCAAGGAATCAAAACCACGCCACTCCTTGTCCATACAACAGGGGAATCGAAACCAATTACAGATCTTATGATACAGCGTACACACGCTAACCATATGGCCATCCAGCCCCCACCCCATTAATGCAATTGAGGCATTATTCAATTATTATGGTGTGTCTTTGAGAAAGTAATTGATATTACACAGGTGAAAATACTATGGAATACAATTACTATTTACTGAGCGACATGTTGACTACTTTAGTTTTTATCCAACAATATCTGGCATTATGTGGTGTTCTGTAATAGTAAGTACAGGAGAAGTGCACTACATACAAACAAAACCAATAAGATAAACCTGCAGACACAGGAACTATACAAACATAACAAGCAAGAAAACAACAAAATATTAAGTGAATGGACCAGGGGCCAGTGCAATCCTGGGTCTGTAATGATACGGGCTTCACTTAAAAATGATGGATAATGTAAACCTAGAGGTGGGGGGGGGGGGCTGATTGTGAACATTATAATTAATATGGTGTTTTGTACTTGTATTATAGATGATAATGTGGTGTTCTGTAAGTTAAGTCATCTACAGACGAGTGTGTATAAAGCTATATTAAATCATCCTGATCTACAGCTTGTTTTGAAGAGTGAAGATCCATGTACCTGTGGTAGTGATAAATCACGTGGTACATGTTGTTACAAGGTATGTTGTGATAAATCACGTGGTACATGTTGTTACAAGGTATGTTGTGATAAATCACGTGGTACATGTTGTTACAAGGTATGTTGTGATAAATCACATGGTACATGTTGTTACAAGGTATGTTGTGATAAATCACATGGTACATGTTGTTACAAGGTATGTTGTGATAAATCACGTGGTACATGTTGTTACAAGGTATGTTGTGATAAATCACGTGGTACATGTTGTTACAAGGTATGTTGTGATAAATCACGTGGTACATGTTGTTACAAGGTATGTTGTGATAAATCACGTGGTACATGTTGTGATAAATCACGTGGTACATGTTGTTACAAGGTATGTTGTGATAAATCACGTGGTACATGTTGTTACAAGGTATGTTGTGATAAATCACAGTATACGTGTTGTTACAAGGTATGTTGTGATAAATCATGTGGTACATGTTGTTACAAGGTATGTTGTGATAAATCACGTGGTACATGTTGTTACAAGGTATGTTGTGGAAAGATTTCCTCAAAGTTTATGAGAGATTAATATATAGATTTATACAAATGTTTTACTTTATTAGTGGGAGACTGAACACTAGAAATATCAAAAACTAATGCTGAAGGAATATTAACAGCGATTTTGCATATTTTTAGTAAATAGGCGAGGTCAATATCTAGTCATTCAGATGAGTCAAAAATAGAGATTACATTTAGACAGTGATAAAAGAAATCTTGACAGTTGGAAGAGTAGATGGGAATGCGGCTGTCTGATCAAGAGTTCCCTCAGAGGACAAATCACGCTTACACTTTGTTAACCAAAATATAACAGATTTAATATTTATATTTATAAACTTGTGTCAGTATCATTAACAGTCCAAAGAAACATCCAAAGGCAGGTCAACTGTCTCTATCACCTACACCTGGTGATTTTCGTGGTTGTGCGAATACGTCAACAATACAAAAATTTTGAGACAGAAATCAAAAGTGGTCAATGATGATAATGCTAGGTGTAGCATCTTTTCAGAGTACAGATTTTTTTATCCAGAGGCAGATTTAGTTCTTGCATAATGCATGTTTAACTTTTAAATAGGCTAGTATTTGTTTAATTCTATGATTTTTTTTAGCGTATCTGTTCATGATATATCTGTAATATCCATGGTAATTTGTCATCTGCGGTAATGGATTTTTTGTTTGTTTTAATTTTTCCAAAGGAATCAAGTGACGGAATGACTGTTCAAGGCCTTAAATTTTCCTTCATGCATCTGCTAATGAAAGTGGCCAATCATGTGGCTTTATTAATACCAGGATCTAACACAAGTAGCAATCAAACTGTCCGAGCCCGTGAAATCTGTGAGACTGCTTTAAAGGATCATCAAGAATTTATCAATCTAAAAGAAGATGCAACGTTCAGAACTCTTTCTGATCCAAAATACTGTGGTAAAATGAAGGTAGATGGTAGTTTTATTGTTGCTATCAAATACTTATATGGGCTCATCATAGTTTATCAGGATTTTTCAGCGTAGCCTTGTTGCCTAGCAACGAATAATGTCTAGTTGTTCCTTGGAGTATTCCTTGCCATGAATAAAAAGTAATCTTTGGCAGTTGGAATTTGACAAAGAGTAGACCGATGCTCTGCTGTCCAGGAACTGTAGGCTGTTGAGTCTCGTTTAATTTCATTTCTTGTTAGTAAAGAGTGACCCAATCCAGGATGGGTTGGATGGCTGAGTGTGTGCGCTGTATCATAAAGTCTGTCAATGAGTCAACTAGTGTGGTTTCGACATGACATGACAGGGAGTAGCGTGGCCTGTCCAACCTAGTGGGTTTCTCCGGGCTCTCCGGTTTTTCTCCCACTGCTAAAGACCATACTCACAAGCAAATTATTAAAATAAAATTGTGTTCAGGCACTATCATCTTTTTATTTTATTTACAAAATAATCAGCAATGTAGTATTTAACATAAATTTTTATTTTATTTTCAGATTTTGGAAGGACTCCTACAAGTATTTTATAAAACTCATTGCAGAGTTCTTATATTCTCTCTTTCTACCAAGGTAGGATTAAAATTTGTGGTCTAAGGGGAGATAATATGAGATTAAGGACATTGATACAGAGTTATGTCCCCTTAATTATGATTCACATTTTTTTACAATTCTAATGCCCCTTTGTAATATTAAATACTCAATAATAAGTTGATTAATATAACTAAAGCTCTTTAACTAAGTTTATTCTCCTATAGAACACAGTCCAAATATGACAATCTGTAAAAAATCATTAATTTTTTATGTGTTAGAGGCAGTTTTAGTTTCAATTTCTGACTTGTTAGTTGCAATCCCTCTGGTGCCTGTCAATATGTCTGGCACAGATTTTTTTTTTCAATGTCAAGCCTTTTGGAATTTTTCCGGGTCCTTGATTTTCCTCTCACTACTAAAGACCCCTACGCCCAAGTGAATTATTCAAATAAAATCGAACCATGTGTTTCGTCATAATTAATTGTTTTCTAATGATTGAATTGATCACCCTATTTCAGCTATTAGATATATTAGAACAATATCTTATCAGTTCATGTTATGAGTTCAGAAGAATTGATGGATCTATTAGTAATAAGAAAAGGATGGAACTAGTTCGAGAATTCAATAAAAGTCCAAATATTTTTATCTTTCTTATATCTACCAAGTAAGTAATTGTATAATAGTATCTAATTTGAAATAATAATTATGTAATTAGTTTACAATTTTTAGTGTATAAATAGTGTATAAAGGATATAGGATCTAATCAACTATTGCATTCCCTTTTCTCCTCCCCCATTTTTGTTGTTGGGGGATGATCTTGTGGTTTAGATCTCAGCTTGAATGTAACAAAGAGTAGGTTTGTTTATCCAATGTTATGAGTTCAGAAGAATTGATGGATCAATTAGTAATAAGAAAAGGATGGAACTAGTTCGAGAATTCAATAAAAGTCCAAATATTTTTATCTTTCTTATATCTACCAAGTAAGTAATTGTATAATAGTATCTAATTTGAAATAATAATTATGTAATTAATTTACAAATTTTAGTGTATAAATAGAGTATAAAGGATATAGGATCTAATCACCTATTGCATTCCCTTTTCTCCTCCCCCATTTTTGTTGTTGGGGGATGATCTTGTGGTTTAGATCTCAGCTTGAATGTAACAAAGAGTAGGTTTGTTTATCCAACTTCTGGGTTTTCTCTGGGTCCTCTGGTTTCCTCCCACTGTTAAAGACTAGCGAATTATTTAAATAAAATTGAAGCATATGTTAGTCTTGAAATTTGTGTCAGTGGAGTTAAACCCTCTCAATCTCGGTCTCTTTGGGACAGTTGTTTTGGGACAGGACCAGTTCTTCGTGACCACAGCTTGACAAATCTCACTGGAAACCATAAGATTGTTCTAGACAGAGTTAATCATGTTTTCATAAAAATGGATTATTTTAATTACATGTACAAGACCAGATGTGTATTTGTTTAAATTTAGGATATAAGTCTAATTGTTTTGTTTTTTATATTTGTGTATTTTAGAGCTGGAGGATTAGGATTAAATCTAACAGGTGCTAATCGTGTTGTTATCTTTGATCCCAACTGGAATCCAAGTCATGATCTTCAAGCCCAAGACAGGTAACGTCAGGGTCGGATTAAGTGTGTATGGGACCCCTGGCTGAAAATGTCACTGGGGAAAAGGGGTCATATTCTGGTCATTTGTATGTCAGTATAGTAGACAGTTAGATTTATTTGGCACCAACAACTATAGAAGTATAAATAAAATAATAAAATTATAAATAATAGGCTTTATATCAAATATATAACTAATTTGTGGTCCACTGTAATATTGGGGCCAGCACAGTCATTTTTATTAATGTTGCAATAAATCTATTTCAGGGCATATCGTATAGGACAGAGACTGGATGTGAAAGTATATAGATTAATATCTGCTGGTACAATAGAAGAAAATGTTTATCTTCGACAAATTTATAAACAGGTACTGTCATCCATTTTTAATCTTTGTCTGTTAATCCCCCACAGAGCTATTGTAGCACTGTCTTTGTTTAAGACTTTGATGTTAAATATACAAGCAATATCAACATATATTTTGATTTGACTACATATATTAAAATCAGGCTTGTTTAACTTAAATTATATGGTAATTTGAAAGATATATTCATATAACAGCGTTTACCCTACAAAAATATAACTGTGCCATTCTCAGAAGGACTCTGACATCACCTCGCACGGAACACTTACATTACACTGCTGGTCCTTGAAATGTTCTGTTCTGGAAACCATTCCAGGCACGCTTAAAGGAGGCAAGTCTTTAACTCAGTATCATCCAGTCTTCGACATTGCAAACACGACTTATTGGTCCATGTAATTCAACATTGATTCTGTTATCTTACCTTGAAAAGTTGGGCTTTTGATATCTAACATTGGCACATGAATGCTTTTGACTGCCATTCGTATGACACAACTCATTGAACAAGGCTAAATGTATCCCATGTAGGAGAATACTACTGGTGTAGACTGGAATAACCAGATGCAAAGAACTGCCATTCAACAATATAGACACTTCACATATTTCACGGAACATAACTGCTTAGAAATTACAGTAAAGCTGAAACAATTGAATGTAAATGAGTTTATATACATTCATATTACATTATTATATGCATTGTGACCAATTTGTATCCATTTCTAGGGGCCAAAGAATAGCGATTTAACTCCTTTAAAAAGTTGTAATGGAAACAGCATTTAAGATACAAACATTTTAAAATCAAATGTTAATTGAGTCCTTCAGCCTTTATTATCTATTCAACAACTTCAGCGATTCTTTGCACATGATTTAAAAAAATTGTTTTAATTCAATTTTTGTTTGTTTCAGCAATTGGGTAATGTGGCCATCAGTGCTGAAAATGCCAAGAGATTATTTCATGGTGTTCAGGGTAACAAAAATAAACAAGGTGAACTGTTTGGTATTAAAAACATGTTTCAACTACGTACTGGTGAATCATGTTTAACTATGGATATTTTAGAGGTAGGATTATCTTACAACTTTTCATATTTTAAATTATTTGATTTTGCGGTTTGTTGTCATTTAAAGGATTTAGCATCCCTTGCCAAGGACTCCATCCTGAAAGCTGAATCGCTAAGGGAATATCAGTCCAAAAATAGATGAGTTCTGTTAAGTATTGACAAAGATTATGACATTCAGAGTCCTATGCGGACAAACCAGCACCACCTGTTTGTGTAGGGCAAAGTCTTTTGATTGACATCTTTTTAATCCAAGCTGGGAAATCATATGTCGTTGATATTTGGTTTTGTTTCCTTTATTTAATGTTAACTAATATGAGTAATTTTAAAGGGGATATACGTATGAAAAACTAGTTATTGTCTGATAAATGCTAATGATGATTAATGAATTTAAATTGTATACAAGATTATCATATTGATCTTAAATATAAACCTTCATTTGTCTTATTTATAATTTATTAACTTTATTACATATTATTGTTGAATTCATTTATGAGTTATTAACAGTATTTCATGTTATTGTGGAATCGATTTGTCGTATTTGTGAATTTATCAAACATTATATTTATAGAGAAATTCTAAAGTAGAAGCAGGACTAAAAGGATATGATATGACTAAATATATTCCATCTGTTTACGAGACTCAAAATTCATCAAATGATACAGAAGAAGATAAGTTAGATCTGAAGAGAGCTGATAGTTCAACAGATTCTGATACATTCCATGATCTCTTTGATTCTAATGGTAAGTCACATTCCACGATCTCTTTGATTCTAATGGTAAGTCACATTCCACGATCTCTTTGATTCTAATGGTAAGTCACAATCCACGATCTCTTTGATTCTAATGGTAAGTCACATTCCACGATCTCCTTGATTCTAATGGTAAGTCACATTCAATGTTCTAATGGTAAGTTACTGTTACAAGCCTTGAAATAACTGATTTTCCGCCGTACAATTAGTTTATATGGGCCCTAAATTAATATACCAAAAACTGTTGGATTAACTATGTTTAATCTTTATTATGGTACGTTTTGTTCGGGGCACAAGTCAATACTTATTTCTGCGGAAATCAAGCCTTTGCCTCACACTCTATATCAACTTAAAGATGAAGACAAAAAAAAAATAAAACCCGAAAAAATAATTATCACACTTGAAGTCATATAGTACAGTCAAACTACTTGTGGTAACCAATATAAATATTTGTCGGATGTTGAATTACCAACTCTTCTTGATAGTCTTATCTTTCTCTGCAGATGAAAGTGAACTGGTCACGAAAACCACAAGGACGTCTGAGAAATCTCCTGTAGCTGGACCAAGTAAAACATCCTCTGTTAAAGTGAGAAAAGATGTGACAAGACAGTTAAAGAAGAAGACCAGTGTAACTGATGAACCTTTGAAGCAATCTTTTGCTTCTATTAGTGATGTATTAGGTGGGCATATATTTCTATTAAAAATCCTAGATTTAGATTGAATGAAAACAAATTAAAAGTCTTAAAGATTTTGTGGCTTTCTCATCTTTCAGGCATAAAGTTATTTATATTTGAAGTCTGTGGTATTCAAATTTCAAAATAAATCCATCATTAAAAAAATCCATCTTCTATGATGTAGTCAAAGGGGAGATAATATTGTGTTTGTGACACTGAAGCAGAGTTATATCCCCTTAGTTTGAACTCTGAATCTTGATAAAAGCATCATTGTGAGGATACTTGTTTAATGGTATATTTTAGGTCAGAGTCAAGTATTACATATACATGAGAATGTAAATATTATTGGTGCCAGTAAAGCTGAAGATTATATGTCACGATGTGCTATACAAGAAGTTTACGAATTACATCAAAATTCTCAAGTTCCTGCTGCTCATTGTGATCCTTTATCAGAGGTAAGGCTTCTCTACATTTATGGGAGCCATGCTGGCTTAGTGAGTAAGATTTCAGTTCGTTAACCTTCGAAGAGCCAGTGTTCCATCCTTTTTCAGATCGAGAAAGTTCATCAAGATTTTTCGGGGTGGTTCCCCCATGTCTATGGTTCAGGATGGAGGATCTGGCAAGGGACAATGTATAGTTGTTCGGAGGGTGCGTAAAACTGAGATCCCATGTAGCATGCCCATAAAAGAACCCTTGAAAATTGAAATTCCATATAAGATTAGGCCATAGTGCTGCTGTAGGGCCTGTCTTCATTAGCCTGTCTTCATTAGCCCAGTTAGTCAGAAGTTAAACCCCCATTTCACTTCTACAGTTTATACTGTACATTATGCTGTAAATAGTTAAATACTCTTCTTTGTCACAGGTAGAACTGCTAACATTAATGTTGTATGACATCAAATGGTGACTATTTAGGCGTTGAAAATGTTCGTATCATTTTAAAGATCACAGTTTTCCTTTGTTGTATCAAGGAAAACTAAAAGTTTATTAATATCCGCTATGTAAACGGACAGTGAACTACATTGTATGTAGATTCATCTTTTTACTTATTTCGAATCAGAATTTTTTAGCCCACTTTTCAAAATCAGCCTATAAAAAGGGGTTTTATAGATATTGTTTCAAAGTGTTTTGATTGTTGTAATTTTATTATAGTTGTACTTATGTAAAGCGCCTGAGAGCAGCTTGCTGAATTGAATTATTGGCGCTAAATAAATCAATCATTTTTATCTATTATACTGTTGTACCAATTAATATAAATATTCGATATGTTGTATTTCTTTGAAAAAATCTAGTTTACAACTTAGCAAAGCATTACAAGAAAACCGAAAGTAGCCATTATAAGCAAACTGAAAGTAGCCATTATTGTTTAAGTTATACAAAATATAAAACCTTTAAATTTTTTGATGAAATATGTTAACAAATTTATATTTTCAGCCCTCTAGTGATGATGAACCTTTACCAAAGAAAAAGTTGGGAAGAAAATCTACATCTAAACCTGAACCAGATCATAATACTGCTAAAATATTACATCACGATTCTACTAATATACTACTTGGTCAGACTCCTACAGCTATTAAACGGTATGTTTATTTGTCTGATTGGGGGGGGGGGGTGGCTGAATGGTTAGCACATGTGCGCAGTATCATAATGTTTATCATTGAGTCAACTAGCGTGGTTTTGATTCTCAGGTTGTAGTGACAAGGAGTAGGGTTGTCTGTCTAACCTTGTGAGGTTTGGAGGGGGGGGGGAGGAGGGGATTGACTCAAATATCATTTATTGAGGGGAAAATATTACCATTATTATGTATTTCATCCAAATTAATGCTTATAATTGATTATAATTTGAATTTTTTTCAGGAAACATTTTGAGAAGTTGGCTGAGTTTAATGATGGTAGATCATTGTTAGAGTTAGCAGCAGAAATAGTAGAAAGCTGTACAGAGGATAGATTGAATTTATTAAAATCTTTTTATATTGCTGAACATCCTGAACTGAAGGAAATATTATCAGATGCTATGACTATTCAACCTACAACTGGTGCAAGATCTACATCAACACCATCTAGTAGTAAACAAGGTAAGAATGAAATGAACTGGGGTTTAACGTCCTACTGTTCTGCTGAGACTGGGCTATGCAGGAAATTTTGCCCTAGCAGCAGCAATATGGTCTAGTCTTATCAAATTACAACTGCCAAGGGAATTTATTGAAATTATTGCCCTGGGGAGAATTTTGTATATTCATCAAATATGTTTTTATGGCAACTAATTTGTAACAATAGGGATATTTTATTTTGTTATATTGGTATTTTACAGATAAAGTAAAATTGATAAATAAATCTACAATCAAATCAGTTCGAGGTGGACGAGTTAAACCAGCTACGCCTGGTAGAAAACGTATAATCCCTGGAGTTTCGTTTCTAGATCCAAGTTTATCGGATTCCACAACAGAAGAATCAACCTTGCCATCTGGTACTAATCCTAGCATTGAAGAAAGTAGTATGGAAGTTGGCTTAAAACCATCTCCATTCAAACAACGGAGAATTCAGCAATCAAAATTAATAAAACTAAAATCTGCTAAGAGAAAGAATGTGAGACAGACACTAGAGGGCTGTGCTAAACCCAGTACATCTGCCATCTTAGATACTTGTGATGATGACCTAGAAATGGCATTGTCGGATGCAGAAACCGAGCAGCAATCAACAAACATTATCGGACCATCATGGTTGTCAACAGAAGGCATTTTATATGACAACATGGTTGTTATAAAACCAAATAAAACTTCAAATTCCTCTAATAGTGTTCAAAATTCAAAAAGTCAAAACAAAAGTGAACCAAAAGTGCTTGCAAAAGTAAAAAGTGAAGTTGCAACAACGAGTATGGACGACCTGTTAGCAGAAATGGCGGCATCAGATTCGTTAGCTAATAATAAAGAGGTAGAATTGGTGAATTCAAAGTTAATAATCAAAGGTGGCAAGGCAATTAACAGAAACAATAAAAATTCCAAACAAATTCGGAATAAAGCCACAATCTCAAACATTGAAATTAGAGGTGAGAAAAGTGGTAAATCAAAAGGAAAAACAGCTAAAACAAGGAACGTGACAAAATGTGATTATAAATCAGTACTCAATGAATTTTTGTTAAATGATTCAAGTGATGGGGATGAGGCATCACAATCTTCCCCTCAGAAAACATCAGATAAAACAACGAGCAATAGTGAAAGTTCACCGGATAAAATATCACAATTTAAACGTAAAAAGAGATCGACTGATAATTTATTCGCTGACTGGGACAATTTCACTTCTTGTTCCGATGCTACAGGTGACTCGGAAACAAGTATTTTGTTGAATAATTCCACGTTAAAAGATGACGCCATTGACTGTTTTACAGACCCTAGAAAATGGAAGAAAAAACCTAAAGTGAAACTAGGTGTGACAAAAACTGTTGACAAATTTCTTCAAGAGTCAGATGACGATTATGAGAAATTATTTAAATCTGGAAAGATGCGGAAACGTGTCACTGAACCAGAATCAGTAAATCAAAGTGACAATGAAGATCTGAATAACTGGAACCCAAATAACACGCCTAGTCTCTTCTCTTAGAAGTTAAATTAAGTGCTATATTTTTTTTTGCAAAGTAGGTCTGGAAACAATAGACAAAATTAGTACCTTATATTTTTATCTTTGTGACAGACGTGTATTTTAAAAAACTATTCTGTGGCAGACAAAATGGCAGGCTGACTTCCTGGATATTTTTTTGTTTATATAGAGAGAGAGAAGAATAGGGTTTAATGTTAAATCGACACAAGCTTGGTCATTTTGGGGCTAACATGGTATATGGCTGAAAGGTTAGCACTTGAGCACTGTATCGTAAGGTTTGTCATTGAGTCAACTGGCGTGGTTTCAATTCCCCGGTTGTCCATGACAAGGAGTAGGGTCCTCCACCTTCCTCCCACTGTTAAAGACCCCTACGCTCTGGTGAATTTTTGAAATAAAATTGAACCATGTTAGTCATGAAATGACCTAGTTTGTGGACATTAAACCCCAAATTTTTCTCTCTCTTATCATAACACAGAGTATGATGGACATTGCTATTTGCTACACTTTAGTAAGACACAGATATCATTGATTTTAGCATGCTAATTGTCTGTTTTTAACTACAGAAGATTTTTTTATTCATACTTGGTACAATTTTTTGATAAACCATTTCATTTTACAGTTTTTATAACGATGAACTATGTAAGTTTTAAAATCTTTAAATTAATATATTTTTTAAATATAGTTTAGAAATGTGCTTTGAAAGAATTTTTTTGAGGCTGTATAATGGTCAATTCTGTGCAGATGTTCTAAAAATCATTAGTTAGTGTCCTGTCTTGAACCATTTCAGAAATATGTTGTTACTTAAAGATGTATTATGGGAGATTAGATAAAGATCTGTCAGTTCTTACTATAATAAGTAGTTATAAACTAAATAATGAAAAGGAAAACTTCAGTTAAATTACTTCATTTGGAGAATAGCGTAGTCTCACTTATCATGGCTACCATTGTTACAATTGTAAACAAAGTCTAGACTATCCATTTTTTAATTAAATTATTTACCACCAATTGTGTTTAAAGTCTTGAGCAGATGATGATGGTATCGTGATTTGATTATCTGCTTGCAACGTTAACAAAAATGTTTAATTAATAATTTATGAAACATTTAAGGCCTAAATAAAGACTTTCAATAGGCAGATTTTGTCATTTGAGGAACTTCGCAAACTTCCCTTTTGTGAAAGATGAATCTCTAAAAGGAATATGCAGTCCAAAATTTTTTAAAATGGTTCAGTTTAGTATTTATAAAATCTTCTATATAAATGATATCAAAGATGTATGTATGTTTGGTCATGGTGCTTTGTTGCTTCGATCCCTCCCCGCATGTGGTATCAAATTAACCAACATGAGGCTATGCATGTATTAGGCTATCCAATTTAGGCCCCCGTGAGAATTTGGGCCCTGGATAAGCTGGGTATCCTGCTAGTAGGTGATAAATTGAAAATTAAATGTTGAATAATCAATTTTGTACATTTTCTTTGATTAAGCCTTGAAAAATGAGAAATTGTCCGAAATGAAATGATATTCAGATGCTTTAAGTATTACTATCATCGCAAGAGCATAACAGGTACATGTACAATAAAGAGTTGCAGTTCAAAAAATGACATTGAACAAAATTTTAAGGAATGGTTTGTTAGGGAAGTGAAAATATATTGTTATTTTGTTATTCTTTAAATAAAAAAAAACTATAAAGAAAAACACAGAAATAAAAATAAATTATTTTTATTTGAAATATGTACAGTATGTAATTAATATTATCTACAATCCGGCAAATTGTTTATGACTATCAAGAATTTGATGTCCGACTCCGGTGCTTTTCCAGTGGTCTGGATATATGTTGTTTCTTCTATGCTTTCTCTTTGGTGATTTCGGCTATTCTACATGTATTTCAGCATATTTCCATAGTGAAGTCTGAGCCTGACTAGTTTCCACAACTCTCTATGTTTCCATGGCAATTTTGACTAGTTTCAACAAGTCTCTACATCTATTTTTTCCTTCATGATGTGTACTAATTTTTTTTTGCAGTTTTCCATGATGAATTAGGCATTGTCTCCAAAATGCAGGTCTATTGTTTCTGCATATCTATCTTTGTTATCTCTTTGTTCATTTTGAAATGGTTTGGTAATTTGGACTGAGTCTCTGGATAGGTTTATTGCTTTTATGGCAATTTTTGTGATCTTGGGTTAGACTTTGCGCAGGAATTATTTCCTTCTTGGTGATCTTGGACTGGATTTGGGGGATCTATCTTTAAAAGTTTCAATATTGCTTACACATGTCTGAAACAAAGGATATTGATATATAAAGCTTAAGAAATAATTTATTAGACATACATGTATCTACTGTTTGAATACAAATTTGAAGCTTCAGGATATGGACAGAAAAAAAGCAAACATGTAGATCAGAGACAACAGGGAGACAACAAGTTCCCTTCAGTTAGGTTCAACTGTATTTGAAGATGTTCTAACTATAATGACAGCTAGCAGTTCATTGCCGGATTTACTAATTGGGATATACCTAGGGCATGCAGATGGGTTTCAAGTGCACATCAGCTACACTGCCGAGTTTGCCCTGTGAATGAATACATGAATGAATGGGGTTTAACGTCCTACGCTTCTGCACCTAATTTGGGCTAGTTGAAGACGGGCATACACCATACAGTGTGCTATGACTATGAGGGAAATGTGTACACGGGGAAAATACGCCGGAAAATCGAGATGAACTTTCTCGGCCAATGCAGGGATCGAACACCCGACCTCCAGGCTAGCGAGCCAACACCTTACCCACTTTGCCACGTGGTCCCGGTTTGCCCTATGACCAACAAGTAGGTATATAAGCCATGGAACAGTTAAACATCTAATTAATCAACAATTGTTCTTTTAACCGAACACTAAGAGGTTGTATTACCATCAGATTTCTACTCATAAAATATGGTTTATCATTTCCATTATTCATATCACAGTCTTCACAAAAACACATAAATATTGTATCTAGAGCAATCTGAAAAACACATAAATATTGTATCTAGAGCAATCTGAAAAACACATAAATATTGTATCAAGGGCAATCAGAAAATGATAGTTACAGAGAACAGTGGAATCTATGGAAATCGTTATTCATAATGACATAGATTGGCATATTTTGCAATTCTTGTACAATACACAAGACTCTTAATTGGAAAAGTTTTGAATGAAACGAAATGGTGTTTAACTTCCTACATTAAGCCTCTTTCGACCAACTAACTACATGCTGTTCCGTGTTGTAAAAATCATCGCGTCGAATGTGCGGCGCTTTGTTTTGGACAGAATATGTGTCTTAAAAAAATGGTAGTGAATAGCTATTAACATTATTCGAATAAATACTGGGTTTAAATTAATACATAAACAAAAAAACCTCACTTCATAAACCAGCATAAAACAATGAGCTATAGCAAATGCTATAACACCACCAAACATCAATGGAACATACTTATATGTTAAATCAGGGTGAAACTAAAATATAAAAATTCACATTATACCATTCAAATACAAATACCTGCATTAATGTGTTTTATTATTAAGTTTTCACTTCACCATTATTTCCCGTATTCATTAGCCCGGTTGGGGCAGAAAAAAAAAGATGTTAAACAATTATACATGATTAAATAGGGAAGGCATTGAACTCCCTATCTTTATTTCGTATTTGAACTGCCAAGGGATCTTTTACGTGCACATATACATGGGACCTCGGTTTTTCGTTTACCTTTCGAACGACTAGTCGTCATTCCCTGTCACCGACCGTTGACAACAATGCTTGAATATTGCGGTTAACTTTTTCGATCGAAATCGTGATGGAATCCCGGACTAACTGGTTAACGAGCTACCGTGACAAGGAATGAAACCGTAACAATATTTGAATAAGATAAATTACCGGTAGAAATTCATTTCCAATAATGAGAACAAGTGCCACACAGCCGAGTTTACTGAGAAATAGTAGAAAATCTCCAACAGTGTTTATAGCAATAACTCTCAATGCATTGTTTACAATTGTAACTAAAGCTTTTCTTGCTCCATTACAGAAATTATCTCCATGAATAGCTGTAAATATATAAACCATGGATTAATTTACACAGAGTAAAGAGCCAATAGAACGTTTGTAATAACTAACAATATTTCAGTTGAAATCGAATTATTTCATTGCAGTCATTTTGAAATACCCCTCGAACTGTGAGTAACACATTAGTTATTAGCGTACCTATGCTACATGTGTCATCTAAACAGTTATTTAAAAACAGTTGATTCTTTTGCATATGATTATTCACTTCGGAATGGGGGTAATACATAAATCAACCATTTGGAAATAAAAACAATGTCCATTATGGGAGATATGTGAGTAAACTTACGAGGGGCGACCATTGCTTTGCATGGGATTTCTCTGACCAAATTTCGAAAAACGCCGATTTGACGTTTTATACATAAAACCAGTGGCGTCACTAGGGGGTGGCACAGGGGGCACGTGCCCCGGATCTTTTCATGTGTGCCCCGGATCTATTTTGAGCAGACAAAATCAATAATTTGCAATAATTTCACTACTTTTCCCTATCATTATTTCGAATGTCCCGAGTACGGAAGAGAAGCTTTCCAGTGCGAAGCTTTTCTGGATTGTCCTTTCTGGCCCACCGTAGATTTCCTCAATTGCCTGCACGTGCACAGTTTAAAGCTGAACTCCGATTACAAAACTTCAGAAATAATTAAATAAGAAAAACAATAACAGCCATACTTGTTTTAGTTTGATAGAACAAGTATGGCGATTGAACGACGTATGAAAACAGAGACAGTCCACGCCCACATTCAGTGTATACTTTGTCAACCACACTATCAACATCCGGCTAGAAATATTTCAACCTCCCGACTGATTGAGAGTTTTTCACTATCGGTTTACTGAAAATACTATTGCTACACAATTATTATCTCTGATCAGGTACGTGTCATTTTACTTATTAGACGAAATAAGTAAACCGCTGTGTACTTTTAGGACAGTGGCGCCTGCACAATTTAGGATTTATCAGTATTGAACGGAAGAAGCTGCAAGATGTTTCTGATGATCACATCATAGACCAGTTTGAAAAACTAAACAAGAGACGTTATGAACTGAGCTAATTAAGCTAACTGTCGAGTGTTGATACTGATTAAACTCGATATATGCATGATTTTCAATAAATGTTACTTCAAAATCCATTTTTTTTCGGGAGGCTTACAGCATCCACGCCCCCCCCCCCGCCCACCCAGCTGCCTCGGGGCTTCGCTTTACACCATATAGCTGTACAGTTGGGCCTGTGCCCCGGATCTAATTGGGTCCTAGTGACGCCTCTGCATAAAACAGTACAAAAAAGACACAACTATTAATTGTCCCGAACCTTCTTACCAATCATTATATACGCATTTCTATTGATAAATTTCAGGAATCGTTCAAAACACCACAGACAGCATGCCAACATTTTCATCAAAAATTCAGCAAATTTATTGGTCTTTCCTTTTAATCTGAAATAAATGACGAAATGAAACAGACACATTCAGATTCTGGTGTCGAACTTACTTCATACTCGTAATAGTCTTCTTCAACACGGTGACATATTTATATAGCTACACAGCTACACAGTGACGTAGTTATGTAGCTAAACAGATAGCTCAATGGCTAACCTATGTAGCTAAAGTGGCTTTGTACTCGAAATGAGTAACTTAACAGCTAAACGAGTAAGCCAGTGGCATAGGTTTGTAGCTCAGGGGCGTAGCTATGTAGCTAGATACGTAACACAGTCGTGTTTCGAACAGAATAACCCCGGGGCTGAGAGTGTTAGGGGTATAGTTAAAAGGTCCAAGACGTAAATATAACAAGCCCCGTGACTCCACAAATGATCATGAAGCCTACAACACGTCTCTTCGATAAATTTACAAAGATTGACCTGAATCAGCGTACAGTATCTGAAACGCCCCAATTGTGGTAACTTAGGATTACAAACTTATTTGAATTTATATAACAGGTTGTATTACTTACTTCTGCTGTATAAGCATGAGAATAAAACGAACAAATCTAACAACAGCTATCAGAAATGATCCAAAAGCCACAGATCCAATATGATACCTGAAAAAAAACCCAACCACGCACACACTACAGAATAGTATATCCAAAGAAAATACATACTAAAAATCTTATATTTAAAGAATTACTAATAATATAGATGCCACTCCCCAAGCACTATATAACAATCCCCACTAAAGATAATGGACTACGCCTGAGTGGTAGACAAATGCCGTTATGCTCTAGCATTAGGTAAGATTAGATAAAGAGCGGCTTAACATCGGCCATATAATCATAATCTAGTCCCGATTGTCATTACGGTGATAAACAAAATTTTATAATAACCGTATTTAAATCTACTTTATATCGCAGTCATCCGATGGCATCAAGAGTTGATTACGGTCTTGGTATGTAAATTAATGTCTAATTAATAATTGATATAACAGGTTAGGCCTTAGGCAGCTGATACATAGGAGTATTCGGTATACGGGCACGGCTGTTTACACGGCATATACCATACGTAGGTATACTGTCCTTGTCAGTTATTTCCCCACCGATTTTGGCCAATTTTCTTTTCACCTCATAGAATTGACTCCTCCACAGCAATTATACGCCGGAAAAAAACCCGAACATGCACGATACCATGTATACGCGTATAGCTTGCCCCTATACGCGTATAGTCTGGTGTAAACCGCTAAGCATATTCCTGCTGTTCGAAAGCAAGTATTCGCGTATACCTCTAAACGTATACCGTATACCCCTATGTATCAACTGCCTAAAGAAAGACCTGCAATAGACATAATGTTAGCAGTTTTATTAAAGTTGACATAAAGTTTATGTCATATATGATGATTGTGCTTGTAACACTGAGCAATCTGAGAAAATTTTGAAAATTGAGTCAATATTCTTGAACTTGAGGTCATTGCTGGGAGAAGGTCTTGTGGACGAGAGGACCAGGAATGTGTGTCAATAGGACACACCCACACACAAGTATAACTGGAAAGTTCACTATAACCGTGAATATGATAGTGCTGGGACAGTATAAGACAACACCCCCTCCCCCACATTTACGCCCCTGGGTACTGTATTGTTTAAGCCTGCACGTGAGTCTATATAATGTATGTTCTTACCTTATAAGATTACAGGTTGATCGGCCTATCGGACATCCAAGTTTGTTTTTGTCTCTAGATAAATAAAAATTATTTGATGTGGTTAAACAAACATTATCGTTGGATGTCTGTTTTTCATAACGAATGACTATCAACATCAAGACAAATTTGGAAGCCATAAAATTAGTATAACTAGTTTTGGGTGAAAGCAACTTTTTCAGTATTGTAAAGTCACAAGAGTGAGCCACCATTCTACCTATTTGCAAAAGGTTAAGGTAAAGGGCAATCGACTTGACGATATTTGACCCACTACCGTGATTTACACGAATGCATGGATGAAGAAAATAATAGCAAACGTTGACATTAATTGTGTGCATAAAAACAGAGGGAGAGAAATGGGTTTTAACGTCCACTAGACACAAACTGGGTCATTTCAGGACTAACATATGGTTTTTAATAATTTTACTTCAATAAATTGCTTGCATGTAGGGGTCTTTAGCAGTGGAAAGAAACCAGAGGACCCGGAGAAAACCCACGAGGTTGGTCAGGTGACCCTACTCCTTGCCACGTACAACCGGGGATTCTATTCCACGCCAGTTAACTCTATCGCAGGCTTTATGATACAGCGCGCACGCTAACCATTCAGCCATTCAACCCCGGCATGGAAACAGACCGGACAGTTTAGATGTGTAATAAATATCGGGGTATAAATTTATAATATTCCCATTACTGTATTCAACCAATATTCTAAAACGTACCTAGTAAAATACCATATAGATACAGCTCCTGCTATAACTAAATCTTGACATGCTACGATAAAAGCAGAAATCCAAAATATACCAAATAAATGGTACCATCGTAAATACTGAAACATATAAATTTAAATAGTGTTTTCAAATATAAAACTTAAAAGGACAATAACACTCTTGCTGGCTTGACAGGTTCCGAAAAAAAAATAGCCTTATTCTAACTACTAGATGTTTAAGTGTCCTACTTGTTGTGTAAATTATCCATTTATAACCTATCTTACTTGTCCAGAGAGTTCGAAAATATGTTTAAATCCAAGTTGCATTTGAAAAGGCTTACGTGAGGCTTTTCAAACCATGTTACGGCATGTAGTTGAAATTTTTTAATTTTTATAATTAGGTGTGTTTAGTTGAAATTTGTATCATTTATTAATTAGAATATTGTAAAATAGTACAATTTGTTGACCAGAATAAAGATTGGGGCAAATTATTCATTTACAACAAGAGTGGTATTGGGGCTTTAACATAATTCTCAATGAGGCCATAAGATATACAGCTTCCTTGGGATTGTCGAGCATTGTTTCTCAGTTCAGTGGTGCAGGGGGTAGGGACCAAGAATTCTAGTGTATCCTCTGCGGAAGATATAAACACACAGCGTTGGATAAAATCTTTGTCGGGCTTCTTTATAACAGACTGATTCGTAGCTAGGAGTTATCTTCTGTAATATTTTTGGATAAATGAACGTACCGTCATGAGTTCTACTATTTGGTATTTTACAAAACCAGATGGTCGTACAACCGGTACTTCTGTAAGGAATATCAAATACAATGTAATTAATATATATTACAGACTAGCCTGGAAGCTAACATTTTTGTTGTAAAAATCGTTGTTCAGTTATAAATCAAATCATCAAGTTTAAATATTTTTGGATAGACAATCTAGTTTCGCTCTTCAGTGTAATTAGATGACCCCGAGCATTCCCAGTTGTCTCATTTCGTTTTACTCCACTATACCCAAGGTTCATCCATGGGGGTTTTCAAATTATCTGCTCTTGATCGCAGGTGGATTCTATGAACCAATCCAAAAACAGTTTAGAAACCCGTATTAGCCTCATTGTCTACGCTCACAACAATATGGCGGCCTGTTAGCTCGATTAATAGAAAGTTAACAAGAAATTTAATACACGCAAAACGATATGCTAAAACATCTTTTTTGACGGGAAAGATGTTTTTATGTCTTTTTACGTATTTAACATTCTTTTTGATCGGTCGATAAAAATGGCACACTCATAGATGAACCAATGTGTTAGTGGAGTGGAACAGAATGAGACCACTGGGGATACCGAGGATGCGGGCAGCTACACATTTGTAATGATTTTCATTGCGACATAAAGGTATACTTTATTGTTAAAGATGCATTCATTACATATGTATATAGTAATATTACATTAATATATTAAAATATTATCCGAATATCTTACTAGAGGTTTCTATATACAGAGCTATTAAAAGAAGACCAGCAACAGCCGCCATCAGTATCAGTAACGTCTACAAATATAAAAACAAGTACAAGATATTTGTTAAAAAATAGATACGTCACTGTCAAAGAAAGAAGCTTGTATGAAGGTCAGAGCTTTTACTTTTTTTTAACTACTTGCTATAGATAGACACTCATTGAAAATTCTGAGCCTATGGGCAAGCATGTTATTTTTTAAAAAAGAAAACAACCCCATGAAAAACACAACTTGATTTGATTGTTTAGTTAACCGGGAAAACGTCTATAGAAATTCATGGTCGTGTCAATTTTAATAGCCCGTTAAAACCAGAAACCGTAACACTTGTCTTACCCAAATAGGTTGTAACATTAGAAGGGGCATATTAGTTATAACTCTTCCGGTTTCCTTAAATAACTTTACAACCTGGAAATAAATGTTTTCTGTGCATCAAACAAAACTATTTATATATTCCACAAAAACGATTACTTTATAAATGAAATAAAATTGGGGTGGAAGGTGTTGACCCGGACAGCGTCGCTACGACCTGCTTTTATTTCGAATTCCATCTCTCAAGAGTTCTTTTGCGTGGTCACCAATGTGTACACAGTATCTCAGTTTGTCGTCTCATCGGAACGATTATACGATGTCTGCATCACTGACAACATGATATTACCATAATTAATTTAGGGTTGGGCATTCTGGTGCCGAATATGAAAGCATATGTTTTTCTATGGCCATTTAGTGTGTTATAACCGAATCTATTGAGATCAGTTGTCAAAATTGGGTATTTCGATCAGATCATGCCATTGTTCCAAAATGGCGGCCAAAAATACATATTTTTCGGAATTCTGCCTCTATAACATATAAATAATGGCTTCTAATCTCCTTTTCTATTTTTTGGGACACACTGAATACAATAAAGACATATCTGCAACGATTGGAAAATGTTTTATCGAATTTCCGTTAAAAAAATACTCAAAAACCTGCAAAAATTCTTGTTTTTTTATTAATTGTGTTACAATAAATGATATTTTGCATGGTTTTCTTCTTTGGCGGTGTTTAAAAGCTGTGGGATCAATTGAAATGTTTTATTTACATCCAACCATTCAATTTCAACATGTATTTTCATATTTGATGGTATATATTATGTAACAGAAGACCATAGCCTCGAGTGAGATCAACATAAAGAGGAGAAGTGATGCGAGGAAAGATTTTTTGGTGAAATTTACAAAGAGGAGCACATGTTTCTTACGAAGAGAAATTACAGACTGGACAGTGGTATATTCGTGATTGGTAGGATACTTCATTTGTGAAAAAAAGAGAAACCTACATTGGTTCTTTCAAAAATTCTTCTGTTATTTGATTTTCTCTTTGTTTCTTCAACATTTCTTTAATTTGATTCTTTCTGAACTGGTTGTTTGCTCACAGTCTCTCTCTCTTCCATTTCTTGGTCCAGACTTGAGGCACTATAGGAGTGCAGATTGCTTGGTAAGCGCCACAGCAGTTATACTTATAAAACTTTTCGTCTTCTGTATTCATCTTGACATTGAATTCTATCTCTAGTTGTTACTGATATTCAGCATTATGGGTTCTTATATCATACGTGCGCTGTGCCATTTTCTCTTTGAAATCTTTCGCATTTTCGTACCACCTTCCACATCTGGTTCGCGATTCATCCCCTCACTCTTTATCAAACTCAAAAACATTCTATACTCTTTTTTTAATCTTTTTAGATATGGATCTTTCTATTATAGGGTAGACATTTTTTTGGTAAACAGTCGTTTTGCATTTCTTGTACTACAATTTTGCTAGCATCGTCTCTAATGATCGTTTTTCCGTTCTCTTTTTTTCACAAATGAAGGATCCTGCCAATCACGAATAAACCAGTCTGTAATTTCTCTTCGTAAGAAACATGTGCTCCTCTTTGTAAATTTCACCAACAAAACTTTCCTCGCATCACTTCTCCCCTTTATGTTATCTCACTCGAGGCTATGGTCTTCTGTTACATAATATATACCATCAAATATAACAATACGTCTTGAAATTGAATGGTTGGATGTAAATAAAACATTTAAATTGATCCCACAACTTTTAAACACCGCCAAAGAAGAAAACCATGCAAAATACCATTTATTGTAACAAAATTACCAAAAAACAAGAATTTTTGCAGGTTTTTGAGGATTTTTTTAACGGAAATCCGATAAAACATTTTCCAATCGGTGCAGATATGTCTTTATCGTAATCAGTGTGTCCAAATAATTAGAAAAAGAGATTAGAAGCCATTATTTATATGTTATAGAGGCAGAATTCCGAAAAATATGTATTTTTGGCCGCCATTTTGGAACAAGGGCATGATCTGATAGAAATACCCAATTTTGACAACTGATCTCAATAGATTCGGTTATAACACACTAAATGGCCATAGAAAATCATATGCTTTTTTGTCTTATTCCAAAAAGTCGAATTTGTGCCCACCCTTATTAATATAGAGAAATTCTTAAATCCTTTATTCCACACAACTACACGACTGGAAACAGATTATCATATGATGAGAATTGGAGGAATATATTTAAATAATTCATATCTTTACTTACCAGTTTAATTCTCTTCCTCATAACCAATAATATCAACACAACCACTATCTATAATATAAGTAGAAAAGTTTGATTTCAGCGGTCGTTATTGCAACCTTGTATTTGTAGGATAACAAACCTTCATTTTGAGCGAGGTCGGACAAAAGAATCACTTAGTATAGCAAGAAGATAATAGAAGACCAGCAGCTGGCTAAGTTAACAACCAAATCCGGTAAACATGAGGACGAACCATATCCGGTAGAACACTAATCACAAAGACGACCATATTGGGTAAACATTACCCACTAGATACAAAGACGAACCATATCCAGTAAACACTTGATACAAAGACGAACCATGCCCAGTAAACACTAGATCTAGATACAAAGACGAACCATGTCCAGTAAACACTTGATACAAAGACGAACCATGCCCAGTAAACACTTGATACAAAGACATGCCATGTCCAGTAAACACTTGATACAAAGACATGCCATGTCCAGTAAACACTTGATACATGGACGAACCATGTCCAGTAAACACTTGATACAAGGACAAACCATGTCCAGTAAACACTTGATACAAGGACAAACCATGTCCAGTAAACACTTGATACAAAGACGAACCATGTCCAGTAAACAATAACAAACTATATCTAGTAAATCATTGTAAATATTACAATACAATATCTTACAGCTACAGTAGATGCTATTAATGAATAAATCAGCCAAGTTCTTAATAGATCTTCTTGTTCAGGTGTACGTTTTGACGGACTTGTTTCTTGATAAACTTTATCTAATAAATACCATTTATACCTGTAAATATATTATTTTATTGTTAAACTCACCTTATACCAGAATATACACTGGCGTCAACTGGTGTGGTTTCGATTCCCCGTGGGTTTCCTCCAGGTCCCTCTGTTTCCTCCCACTGCTAAAGACCCCTACGCGCAAGTAAATTATTGAAATAAAATTTAGCCATGTTAGTCCCAAAATGACCAGATTTGAGTCGAGTGGACATTAAACCCCATTTCTCTCTATCTCGTCTACTCCCAATGGGTCTCAAGGGCTGTTTTATGTCCACGCCAGTGTATACAATGGATGGATCACAATTTGTTGTCCCATCCTAACGAATAGACAATGTTCCTTGTCAGACCCTCTTTCCTGAACAACTGACAAGGAGGGCCTGATTGGAAAATCCATAACGAATCTGTTCGATCAATACGGGATGGAGTCCGAGACTTCCTGGTTCGTAAATGATTTACATGTATATAGTCACTTAAGACTGAAATTCAATTGCACTTGGCTAGACGGTGTATCATTTTAATAATTGATTGAAAACAATATTTACATGAAATTGGGATTTCAGTCTCGTAAACTTGGTTAATTTGCATTAGTGTGTACATTTCATTTCTACATGTACCTGAAGCCTAGATGACAACCCACCGTTCATGCTATCGGCCCACTACTGGCAGTCTACGGAGGATTAGTATGTACATTTAATTTCTACAGTTACCTTAAGCCAAGTTCACAACCCGCCGTACGTGCTACTACGGGCAGTCTATATACGGGGGTAATTTGAGTTATCTCATACATGAAACTTACTCGTCACTTGTGTGTGTTTGACACCGTTGAAGATCACAGACTGGACGTGGTTACTTTTGGCCCTGTGCATCAGACCCGAAGCCAGAAACCAAAATTTAGCCGACATAGGGGGGCGAGGAAGATAAATTTCCGACAACAAAAAATCAATGAACAAAGGTCATCGCCAACTGCCGTAAACAGGAGGAGGGGAGAGCACGAAAATTAGAAGCTGTGACAGTGAATTTAGGCCTCTATGACATGCAGGTGGCGAATGTGTTCCCAGCCGACATTAACTATCTCTCGGCCGAATTTGAGAGGATATGTCGTACTTAAACTGTCTTCCGGCGAAAATGCGACCATAGCTAACCAGCGATTTTTTTCCGACGCAGACAGAAAAATTCCGACAGGGGGCGAGCCGCCCCACTAGCCTCGGGCCTGCTGTGTATGCAAATTTTGCACCCGGTTTCTTGCGATTGGTCTGCGAGGTACCAAACCTAACGACTCGTGCTTGTCAAAACACGTACTGCGTGTTGTGAGCTAGGCCGTAAGTGAGGTGGAAAATTCTGCCTGCTGAGCTAGGTTTCCGCTTACACCTCTTTCTTCGAATTCCAACTGCCAATGGTTCTTTTACGTATATGCCAATGTGGACTCAGTTGGACATCGTTTATTCGTCCAATCCGAATGATTATGCACATTTTCCGTGTAAGCCCGTGCGCACCTCTCGATATTCCCACTATCGCGACCCCCAAGTACCTGTTAACTTACCAGCTGTATCCTGCTGCAGCAAGAAATAGAAGGGTTGTTAGAATAACTATTAACCATACAATAACACCAGCAAATAACCGTAACATTATTACTATCAGAAATGATGCCCCTGAAGGATAAAATTACACTAATAAACAGTAGAACGTGACATATATCTAGGGAATAAATCATCTGATAATAATCACACATTTAGTCCGGCTTAATTCAGAAATGCAGTCTTCCATTTTGCTTTTTATGGCGCACTTGATATCATAAGCAGGCTAGCCCCCCCCCCTCATAATTTGGCTGCAAGTACTCTTTATTCAGGTTATTGCGGCTACTGAACGCTTGCCTATAGAGGACTAGGATGGAAGCCCCCCCCCCCCCCCCCCGTTAAGAATTGCTTCCGCCGGCCCTGATAAGACTGTCATTTGGGGGGAGGGGATCTAATGTACCATCATTCATTCAAGAACAATGGTTTCTATCCCTCTCACGTATTTGACACGTGTCGGGGGTCGCCTGTCTCACCAACTTTTAAGGACTCACTCATTGATGTAATCATACGTAAGTCTCGAAATGACTTTTCTAGGTGAATTAAACAATAGAATGTAATAACTTAGCGAAATAAAGAAATAAAATAAAATAACTCTACAATACCAAATGCCATTGCAGCCATGTATAGGATCTCTCTCCAGCTCAGCACAATATCAGTAGCGATACTCTAAAAAACAGTGGAATATTAAACCCAGATTAGCAGGTTAACCGTGGGGGTACTTTATTATTATGTGCCAAAATATTTAATAATAACCCGTCCGGAAAAAAAAAAATATTTAATAGGCCTACGGCTTTTTGATTTTGTGAAGCCCCGAAGTCGTCGACGTCGTAGACTGTAGAGGGTATATTAAAATCAACATTTTATGAACCCAAAGCCGGATAAAAACCTAAGATTTATATGATTGTGTATAAAATGTAAAATGTCAATAATAATCTAAGTTAATATGTAATGAGCTAATTACAATATTACTAAGTAGTTCGTTCCATTAAAACGGAAATCCGGCCATTTTGAATTTTATGGCGTCATTATCGGGAAAGTTTTTCATTGTCGATTTACGATGATAGTACATACACATACGTTTAAATATACTGTGATTCGTTAGGTATTTTTTATATAAAAAAAAAAGAATAAAAATATTATGAAAATAATTACATTTTTAATCTTACCTGTGCCACATCACTTGACGCCATACTACTAAAGGATGATGCTACACTTGCCGCTAATGTAAACATACTACTTGGTATACATCGATTCAACAAACTCAAACTGTATACAAAACAAATACAATTGATCAATTACCATACACAATATGATGGATATGTAGTGTGGTTGGGATGTGCCAGTGGATCTTTAACTTGTACTGATATCACTAATAACGGCCAGGTAGCAAGACGTTGAATTTCAAAGTTAGGACCATGCAAAATCCCAAATGCTATTTTCTCCCGATTCAATAATTGTTCAGATCACCATTTCTAGCTTAAAGTGGCATTGTAGAAGATTAGATAAAGAGCTGGTCACAGTTATCGTTTTAATAGTTAAATCAACTTAAAACTTAGATAATGAAAAGAGAATATGCTGATAATTTCAGTCAAGTTGCTTCACTCTGGATCTTGATATTAGCGATTTAATTTTAGGCTAGCCTTGATCGTCACTACTATCATTGTTATGATCATAATGAAAGTCTTGGTTATCAATTTTTTACGGTTATTTCATCCACAACAAAACGTATTCAAATCCACTAAAAATCACAGGCTAACGATGGCATCGGGAGTTGATTAGGTCTCCATAAGTTAATCAATGTCTAGATATCATTTAAGGCCTAAAGAAAGACCTACAATAGGCAGATTTTGCTCTTGCACAATGCATGTTTAAAATATCGGCATGTTAAAATTGGTTTCTATTGATTTCGCAGCGCCATCTTTTTCTGTCTATTCTTAGACACATATGTAACAACAATAATTCTGTTACCTTACTACAAGCCAGTCTAGATAATAACAATCGTCTTTTCACTATAACATTAAAAAAGTGCGGTATGTCTTGTACGTGCCTTAAAAGTAAAGTTACTTACTGTGGTGTAATTGGAAGAACAGGACAAAACGTAGAATTTGTTACATACGAACTGATGTTATATACACATAAATGTGTTCCCGTTTCAGTAGCAAAATTATCAACATCTGCTGGTAAAGGTAGTAATTTGTAAGGACATTTAGCTACACAAACTATAAGAGGATCTGGATCACGGAGTAGGCCTGTACCAGGTAATGCCGACATGAAGTACATCTGATCAAAGAAGAAAAGTTTACTGAAATAAATTAAATTAACAACATAAAAGTTCTCTGATAAAATTTTGTTCTCAAGTGCCTTAATTGTCAGATATATGGGCGATTTTTTTATAAGCTTCTTCCAAGCTGAACAATCCACGACCTATTCGCATAGGTGATCGATCACCAGACAGATTTGGTCAGTTCAAAATGTACGTTCAAAATAAAATACCGTAGATGAATATCAGTCTATGTTACTTTTTGAACGGATTTTGTTACGTCGTCAACTGGGCAATTATTTTAATCATTATTGTTGCTGGTGACGACGTTACAACTGGGAAATAATTCAGCTTATAAATAGTTTATGAAAATGATATGAAATGCGGTTTAACGTCCTATTTTTCTGCAGCGACTGGGTTTATGAAGACGGCATGCGTCATACATTGTGCTAAATATGGGAAATTTTGCTTAAACAGCGGCACTACCGTCCGTCTACTTTTATTTTGAATTCCGGATGTCAACATTGGGTTTAATTTATACATTGCATGAATGCCAAAGTGTACACGGGTTCTCGTCCCATCCGAACGACTATACGTTGTTCTTTGCCAGAGCTTCCGTCATGCATTCACTGACAAAGGGAAAACACATCGAAAAGTCCCGATGAACACAGGGATCGAACACGGGACATTAAGGTTAGCCACCGAACGTCTTCCTCACTAAGCCAACGTTGCTCCCTATAAATCATAAACGATCAAAATAGTTCATAATATGGCATGAAACTTACGGCCTGTCTACCATATTCATTCCAGCAAACTGGGCAGAAATGTTGAGATTTTCATTATTTTGTCCACATATGTTACCCCAGCTATCATAACCATATCTAACCAAGTTAGGATTACCTTGCTGTATAGCTAGGTAACTTACATAACCCTGAAATATAATATGGATGAAATCTGAATTCATCAGGAGGCAAATATTGTCAAATATTCATTTTTATACTTCCACATTTCTGGGTGTATACTGTCGTAACCCATGTTCTTCGGTCCGTCCGTCAATTCATAATTCTTCTAACTGGCAAATGTCTTCGTACTTGCTTGGATTGCTCGACTTGTCATAAAGAACTGTGGCAAAATTCAGCTGTAGGCTACAACCAATTGTAAAGCTAAGGCTTTTCGAGCTATCTTGACATAATTCTTAGACGAAGTTATTTGTCTTGAGTCCTGTCTCCGAAACTTTGTAAACACTCTTCGGTTGAGTGTTTATTATACCGTCCTTACCACAAAATTGCATTTAATACCGAAAAGGCTTTACTAAATGCTTTTTTCAAATATCTGAAAGGTGCTCTTAGTCTTCCGATAACAATTTGAAGGATAAAACAATAAATCTAAGTACTCTACCATCATTATGTTATTGGGCTGTGGTTAAGTAAGAATAAAGATAGCCCGGCGTTAACTTTAGATGTATTATTTATATTATTAGGAACAGAATTCGTCGACTTGAATAATTTTTGACCAATAAGCTTTACGCTGGTCGTTAGGTTTTCTGTACGACGGCGTTAAGTCGATATTTGTCCCAATTTATACATCTAATCGCGAGACCAGAAAAATAATGTCTGTTGCCAGTGTTGGAATTACTACGGTACGTTATGTTAAAACTTACCATTCCTGCAAGGAACCCCAAGAAGAATATCAGAAATATAATATCAGTACATTGCCGATGCTTTGATGGCCCTTCATCTTCAGGCTACAAGTACAAGGAAAAAAATAAACTAAAAGTCGGGAAATTAAGCTTATTAGTTATACATGTATAGGCCGATATTAGTATTAGGCTATATAAAAAGTATATTATTATTAATATTATTACAATATATATGATCATTTAAGCTATTTCATCAATATTAATAATGTCCGTGCCCAGAATTAGTTAATTATTGTGGACCGTATTCAATGGCCCAGCCGGCGCAGAAAAATAGGACGCTTTACCCCATTTCATTTAACTGTTCCGGGAGTCGGGACGGTCACAGCAAACAGCATAAAGGATGGGGTAAAATTGAGTAAGTGGCAGTAGTGGACTATTCGTTAGTCGTACTCGTACGTCGTAGTTAAAATTAATAAAATACTGGTAATGTTTGGAGTAAGGCGGAAGACGTCAGTAGGCCTACGTCACGTGTAACACCATTTCTATTTCTAGGTTAGGCCTATGAATGGTTCCACTACTAATGTCTTCCGACTTACCCGGCAGCCACAGACATTTAACGTTAGGCCTACAGGTAAGTAAGCCTAATAGTAATAGTATTAGTAACCAGGTGAGGATGCCAATCATCAAAGTTTGGCGAGACCGTGTTACTGTTTGACGATTGACGTTGTAGTAGTACAACTTGTACAGTTTAATCCCTATTAGGGGCAAGTAGTACTAGTAGTACTAGTAGTAGTAAACTAGTACTAGTAGGAGAACTAGAAATACTTTAGTTAGGGACGTCAACGGTACGGTACCGAAAGTATAAGTACTAGTAGCCTAGTCAACAAAGTCGCCCTTTTAATTACCAACACCAACATCGGCCAAAAGTTACTACGACGGTACTGGAAAGGCAGTCGCCACTGACACTGTCTAATCTATACACTGTACAGTGTGTAGGTAGAAGGCCTAGCTAAGCCTAGACTCTACGGTCTCTAGTCTAACTCTAAGGGTGGCAGAATTAACTTACAAAACTGTCAACTGGTTGAACCGCGGTGTTACTACAGCAACCTGAAACCATCACAAAGGATTCTTGTGGTTTATCTTGGTATTTACCCGCCAGTCTGGGTGTACTGTCTGGAACTCCCGTTCATTTGCTTTACAAATAAATAGGCAACTAAAATAAATCCTGTTCGACGAAATAAAATGGACGCCTGCTTTTTAAGAATGACGTCATATACGTCGTGACGTCAGAAAGTGGCCTAGTTTTAATATATTTTAACTAAATAACTTTGATTTTTTTTTATATTTCATTCTATACCGTTTGGCCGGTGTTGGTGTTGGTAAGTAAGTGATTAACAGTAAGTCATATTATAAATATTTATATGTACCAGTGTGTAAATAAATGATTACTCGTCTGATCCATGGATAATAGAGGTATCAATATATGCACTTCCATGGTCTGATCCCATCAGCGTACCGTACTACACTGGAGTTACCTCCCTTTTCCAAGATGTCAGCCCCCATTTATTGTCAAAACTTGTCAAAATGTATTTTAAATTTTAGCCTAAATAGAACTATAAGTATCAAATTGAAATGTCCCAGTTCGAAATTTAGAAACATACAACGGCGACAAGGGCTTGTAAAAACAGGCGTGAGATTCTTTAACAATGACATATCCAAAAACTTGTCGTTGAGTAGGCCTACAAGACAGAAATTTGTGAGAAGGAAAACAATTTCAGCTTGTAGCTATTCACTTTATGCGAAACATGAACTATTTCAAAACTCCTGTCCTATTTCGGCTATTCATATAAATAGATTTTCAACGTCCATTAAAAATTTGAGTGAAGAAAATGAAAAAGGAGGCAAAAAAGAAGAGGAGAAACAACCAGAAGGAAAAATTATTTATGTGGTTAATCCCTTTAGTCTCTTACTTTTAAAGTATAATGTATATAGGTTACGAAGAATTGATCCTTCATTTGATATGGATGAATTTCTTGCGGGTGTTAAGCAGGTAATAGATTAGTTCAGCTCTGAACTTCGGTCTCATTACACTCACCCTGAGCGTTCAGGGACCGTCCCATTCAATTAATGTCGAAAATAATTGAAACCCCAGTCAATTTTTCACTGCCAAACGATGGGGTGTCAATCCCTGTGGGCGCCTGTACAATGTAAACCAACGTCTTAGTGAGAAAATAAGACCTTGCTTACTTCGCTAGAGACAGTATGAGTGACACAACACGCTGTTAAAAATACGTCCCCTTCCATCAAGTTACATTTCCCCGCCATGGCACTCAAACTGCAGGTCAACGTCCATATTCAGGAATGTCGGTCATACCAGACGAAACGCAATGAACAGGCGTTACATTGTACAGGCTTTCACACGGATTGACACCCCGTCGGTTAGCAGTGAAAAGTTGTCCAGCAAAATTGACTGTTCTCCAATTTTTTTTCGACATTGATTGAATGGGACAATCCCTGAACGTTCAGGGTGAGTGTAGTGAGACCGACGTTTAGAGCTGAACTAGTAATAGATATGATACAAAATCTTTTTAAACCTTTTTTCATACATGTAATTAATTCCCCATAGCATTCTTTTGTTTATGCCAGCCAATAGCCTATATTTATCATGATCACAAAGAGTAAAAAATTGAATAGGGTTATTATACTTTTTACTGTATGAACAATGGTAGCCTACACCTAGCTACATATGTGTAACGTTATGCTGGAGGGTAAGGCGGAAGACATCAGTAGTGGAACCATTTCTAGCCTACACCATAATAAGAAGTTTCATAAGCTTAGACCTGTGGTGGCTCAGTCAGTAAGACGTTGGCTTGCAATACAGGAGGTCTCAGGTTTACTCTCAGGTGAGATGTCTCAGTAGCTGATGTTTACTGAGAAAGTTCCTCATGTTTTTCCGGCAGGGTTTCCCTTTGTCAGTATTAGTTCAGGATCGAGGGCCGGACAAGGACAACAGTGGCTAGTTGTTAGAATGAGACAGAAAACAAAGGTCCTGTACATGTGTACACATTAGCGTGCACGTAAAAGATCCCTGCTTTTCGGGCAAAATTTGATTTATAGCACACTGTTTTAAGCATAAGCCTGTGTTCCTTAACCTTGTCTGTGCAGAAAAGTTGGACGTTAAACCCCATTTTATGTCCTTTGTTTTAGTAGCAGGCATGAGGTATAGTATGCCTTCTATTTTTCTATGAAGCTTACAGAGATTAAAATTTATGTTTTTTTTGTTTTAACAGGCAGTGATATTAGTCAGTCAATATATATCATGTAAAGATTATAGTAGTTTAGAAGGATTAGTTCGACCACAGGTGTGTATTATTTTATACCTGTCTTATTCCTACTGTTTTCTTAAGATTCCAGATGTCAGTTGTTTGTAAATATGATCTGTGTCCCTGACATTAAAGTCCTAATGACCATTTTAGCACAATATTGTGAAAGATGAATCTCAAATAGGAATATGAAAATGGTTAATGCCATACTGTATTTCATCGATCTATGCTGCTTCCCAACTTAATAAGCGTGTTGCCATTTTGATGTCCCTGAAAATTTATTGAGAGACTTTTTCAAAATTCGGTGGAATCCAAGATTATCTTGCATTTGTATTTTGATTTGGTTAATTAATTGGATATTAAATAATCCATCTGAGTATATATCTAGCTTGGATTAAGCAGTTAGAAATTTGATATTTAAGCAAAAAATGCAAATTATGCAACGTCACTTTAGGCCGTTTTAAATGCACAAGTGTATGTAAATACATGTATGTGCATTATGATTCGATTGTGTATCTCTGTAAGTAGGTTCATTGGATTTTCCACCTTGCCAATGGTGCAGGACAGGGGTCCTGAAAAGGACAGCTGTGTAGTCATTTGGATGGGATGAAAAAACAAGGTGCCGTGTACACATTGGCGTTCTAGTAAAAGATCTCTTGAATTTGATACAAGAGTAGGCGGTAGTGTCGCTTTCCGGGCAAAATTTGCCTCAAAGCATACACAACTATGCCGCTTTGATTAACCCAGTTAGAGCAGAACAGTTAAACTCCATTTAGTTTTATTTTGATGTTGGTTAATGAATTAATATAAATTACAGGTTATTAAATGGTTACAGAAGGAATGTAATGAATGGAGTAATGAACAGTATAATGATATAGAGCTAGAAACAAAAAATATTCAATTTGTTCGCTCTAATGGAATAACAATTGAAGAAGGAAGAAAGGGTATGATTTTAGATTAGGGGAAATTCTAAAACTGTTAATGTAAGTCCTGTCAAGGAACAGTGTCTAGTCATTTGGAAGGGAGGATAAATCAAGGTATTGTTTACACGTCGAAGTGCACTTTAAAGAACCCTTGATATCGGTAGTTTGAATTCGATTAAGAGTAGGTCGACAAAATTGACGCTGTCCAGGAAAAGTTTCCCTCATAGCACATTGTATGGCTTACCAGTATGTCCAAATTTTCCAGCATAGTTTCCCTCTTCAGTGATGGAATTGCTGCTGTTGGTGAAGAAAAGTAGGATGTCACACCTCTTTTTATTATATATCTAAAACTATTCTTATCTTAATGGTGTTATTCACCAAAATTTATTATCAAGTTATCATTATGCCAAGGGCCATATTTCTAGAAAAAATTCAATTTAAATTATTCTTATCCCAAGGGGCGTGTTTCTCAAATTTTAAATTATTCTTATCTAAATTGGCATGTTTCTAAAAAATTAAATTATGCTAATACTAAGGCGTATATTTCTAGAAAAATTAATATAGAATTAATATTATTTTAGGAAAAATATTTCTACAATTATTTCTGAAAAACTCTTTTTCAGGAAACTTTCTGGTAACTATAGAAACACTTACAGTAGGTGTAAAAATGTCTAACAAATTGCTATGTATAGTGGATATTGCATCCAAGTAAGTACCTTATGAATTTGATAATTTTCAAGTGGACTTACCCTAAAATAGCCTCATATATGAGTACAGCAGGCAACTTAAAACATTGAATATATGTTGGGTGCGTTAACAGCATATCAATTGATAGGCAAGGTAGCATATGCCCAGCAAAGACTACCCCATGTGATGATTTTTAGCCCAATTCTAACTTCACAAACAATTGCTGTAAATGGGAGGGGGGCCGAATAGTTAGCGTGTGCACGCTGTATCATAAAGCCTGTAATTGAATCAGCTGGAGTGGTTTCGAATCCGTGGTTGTACGTGACCAGGAATAGGGTCGCCTGTCCAACCTCGTTTTTTTCCGGTCCTCCGGTTTCCTCCCACTGCTAAAGACCCCTACTCGCAAGTGAATTATTGAAATAAATTTAAACCATATGTTAGTTCTGAAATGATCTAAATTGTGTTGAGTGGATACAGAACCCCTCTTCTGTCTCTCTTGCTGTTAATGGAACAGGAATTTAAGGCTGTAGAGAGTGAACATTAATACAGTGCTGCACATTCATCAACTGCACTTTAATAAGGTCGAGATAAAGCATGGTATCCCCTTGTCAGTTATGCAAGACAAATATAGCAAGAAACGAATCTAATCATTTGGATTGAACGTAAATAATGTGTACATGTAGGCATGCACATAAAAAGAACCCTTTACTGTTTTGTTTCAATTGCTGTCCAGACAAAATTTTCCTCATAGTATGGTGCATACAGTAGAAAGAGAATGGCTATGCTATACTGTTATCAACAGTCACATACAAGGGCCAATAACCCTGTCATCTTTACCCTAACATGAACTATGTGTAAATATTGGACACAAATTCCACTGGTATCAAGAAATTGGTTTAGAAATTACTATTGATATTTTTTCTCTCTCATTTCTCAGTTTTTGTAGGAATTACAAGGGTGGTGAAGCTGGGGACTGGATATTAGATAAAATAACAGGCATAAAAGTTAAAAAAGCCAAAGACGATAAACCAGTACCTTTTTAAATATGAATACATCGAAACAGTGGCTGCCCGTGTCTGTTGCCATCCCAAAATGAAGAATCACTGTCTTTGATTAAAAACCCATATACAGATAATGTAAACAAAGATTATCCTGAAGTAGTTTTACAACAGTGCTTTAAGAGAATAAATAATGGGAGATTCTAATTGTAGTAGGTTGTTGGAGAGGTTTCCGGAGTTTGAAATGGCGGCTTTATATAAATGAGAACTTTTTGGGAATGCTAACATAACTAAACTTGGATCCAAATTACCCTTTAGCCTTCACAAAAGGGTTAGGGTTCAGGTTAGTATTCCCCAAAATACTCATATATATATAAAGTCTTGAAATACCCAAACCTCTCCAAGTGTCCTACAATTAGCTTCTCCCAATCCGAGTCGAATGTAGAATTTTAAAAGTAGGGGTGCAGCAGAGTGGTGGGGCAGTACCATAGTCTCCACGCAAGGGATATAAGAACGTTTGGATCAGGGCAAACGAGGCCATTGGCGTGTGTGTGCCCTTAAAACCGACCGACTGATCAGTGCCTTAATAGCATGGCTGTGCGATCATTATCAAGTGTATTATACCATAATTGAAATATTGTCAAATTACCTTTTTTTGGATGAGGGAGGGGGCGCCATTTCTCAGGGCGCCTTTTTTTTCTGGGGGAGCAATGTATCCCCTGCACCCCCGCTAGGTAGGGCCCTGCTCCCAATAAATATAGTGTGAAACTGTGTGGACAGAGTAGCAGTTTATGCACTAGTTCTAGAGGAATATAATCATGGAATACATTTTAAAGTAAAGATTAAAATGATACTTATAGTATTAATTTTGAATAAGATTTTTTTGAATAAATGTTTGTTGTTTTGTTTTTCATTTCCTAAGCCAATTAGGAACCGCGGTAGCTCAGTGATTAAGATGCTTGTTCGCTAACCAGGTGGTGCCGGTCGGAGGGCTTGGTCAGGACCAGTCTCTTGTAAAAAAAACCGGGGTCCCATGCTGCATATAAAAGAGTCTTTGGCAGTTGAAATTCAAACTAAAAGAAGACCGTAGCGCAGCTCACTTGGCAAAGTTTCCCTCATCATAGCACACTGTATGGCGTATACCGGTCTTCATTAGCCCATTCGGTGCAGAAAGGTAGAATGTTAACCCTATTTCATCTTATTTCTTTAGCCGTTCTCTTAGAATAATCTCCATATAAAAGGTCATGTGGGGAGATCAATGAAATGTACCACATATCAATGTTGAAAATCACGATTTCATTGAGCAGCAATAATAAATATATAGGGCATGATCCGTCGGACGTAGGTTTGGATGCCATCCGATTACCACCCAAAGAGTAACCGTTAGTTTCCAGCAAACGGGGTTCCCGGCCACGCGTAACATGGCCTCCACAAGTAGATTATCCGACAGCATCAACTGGCTTCATCAGTAACGGTTACTCTTTTGACAAAAACTTAGCCGGACAAATAAAATAACACATTTACCGGGAAGATAAAGCGGATATTGACATATTGACTAACGCAGACTTTATGAGTCAGTCTAATATATCTCCAACAAAGACCCAAATTAAAGAATTGAATTAAATACAATGGCCTTTATCGTCTAGCAATGGGATTTTTTTTTCAATAGTTGCAAACGGAGCAGGATCATTAGCCCGGTCATCAGATGCAGAACGGAGGGCCTGACTGACAAGGACGGCTGTCTAGTCGTTCGGATGGGACAAAAAACTGAGGTTCCGAGTACACATTGGCGTGCACGTAAAAGATCCCTTGGCAGTTGAAATTCGATATAAGAGTAGTCAGTAGCGACGCTGCCCTGACAAAATTACCCTCATGGCACACTGTATGGCGTATGCCCGTTTTCCATTAGCCCAGGTTAGGTGCATAACCGTAGGACGTTAAACCCAATTTAATTTTATTTCCCGGTTATCAGTGTTTCCGCTTACACCAATGTTAAATATGTTCACAAGTGGGTCTCGTTTTTGGTCCCATCCAAATGTCTAGGCGCCTTTTCTTGACAGCCCGCGCGGAGAGAGAGAAATTGGGTGTAACGTCCACTCGACACAAACAAGGTTCGGGACCAGTGGCGTCACTAGGGGGTGGCACAGGGGGCACGTGCCCCGGATCTTTTCATGTGTGCCCCGGATCTATTTTTAGCAGACAAAATCGATAATTTGCAATAATTTCACTACTTTACCCTATCATTATTTCGAATGTCCCGAGTACGGAAGAGAAGCTTTCTAGTGCGAAGCTTTTCTGGATGGTCCTTTCTGGCCCACCGTAGATTTCTCAATTGCCTGCACGTGCACAGTTTAATACAGTATGCTAATAAATATTTGACTGAAAATAGTGTAGAAACGATCGTGCATGACCTAGTTTACCCGCCGTGTATGTTTAACGGGACAACAATATCACATTAAATTTTAGTTCGTGATAATTTAGCTCACAACTTCACAAGAACTCGTACATATTTTCCAGTATTCGTTTTAATAACTGTATTATTATATCGACAAAAATAATCCGCGGTTTGAAACATCAATAGAATACCCACGGCAACGTCATGTCGTTATTAAAACGAATACTGGAAAATATGTACGAGTTGGGCCTGTGTCCCGGATCTAATTGGGCCCTAGTGACGCCTCTGTTCGGGACTAATTTTTTTTAGATAATTTACTTGCGCGTAGGGGTCTTTAACAGTGGGAGGACACCCACAAGTTTGGAAGTCGACCCTACTCCTTGTCACGTACAAGCGGAAAATCGAAACCACGCCACTTGACTCAATGACACGTGAACTCCCTCTGCCTCAAATCTATACCGGTAGTCATTTTAAAATCAACTAGTTTTATATAGTCCCAAATGAAAATTTGGTCGTATATTGTCGTCGCCCCGTCCGTACGTACGTCCGTCCGTCGTCCACAATTTCTTGTGAACACTCTACTGACTACATTTATCATCTGCTTGTTTTGAAATTGATATATGTTGATAATTTCCGTTAATTTCTTTTGGAGTTATGGCCCTTGTTTCACTCTGTTGAACACACTTAACGACATAAGTTATCAACTAAACTGTATTAAAGTTAAATGTATCATTTACATTGATGAAAAAAAAGAAACCTGCCGAATTTCACAAGTTATCATCCGATCTGTATATAGTATCATTTAAATTAGTGAAACAAAGAAGCCCTTGAATTTCAGCAATTTCCCTTCATTTCTTCTAGAATTATGGCCCTTGTTTTACTTTGTTGCACCCTATGAACGCTCGAATAACGAAAGTTATCACCTGATATGTACGAAATTTATATGCATCATTTAAATTAGTAAAACGAAGAATCCTTTTTAATTTTAGCAATTTCCAGTAATTATTTTAGAGTTATGGCCCTTGGTTTACTTTGTTGAACTTGCGAGCACTTGAATGACAAAAGTTATCATCGGATCTGTATGAAATTGATATGCATTATTTATATAAATTAATCCAAGAAGACTGTCATTTTAACAATTTCTATAAATTACTCTCAGAGTTAAGGCCCTTGTTTCACTTTGTAGAACCTTGTTAACCCTCAAACGAACGACGAAAAATAATATGATCGGTATGAAATTATCTAGTAATTGCCCCCTATTATCTACAAAATAATAAACATGCGACCACCCGGACGATTTAGCTGCTGTGGGCGTATGTTTTGTTGCCCGCGCCTCGACCTCTAGCTGGCCGGCCACCTCTGGCTTGCGGCTGTGTTTTCGAGCCCTGGTGTGAGCATATGTGGCATGGAGATAGGGGCGCCTTCTCAACCTCATGGGTTTACTCCGTGCACTCCGGTTTCCTCCCACTACTAAAGACCCCCTACGCACAAGCGAATTATTGAAATAAAATTAAACCATATGTTAGTCCCGAAATGACCTAGTTGTGTTGAGTGGACCCCATTTCTCTCTCTCTATTTTTCGTTGCCTGGCAGACTATCTTTTAAGACATGGATATTATGTCAATACATTTCGTATTTGATACAAGCCATTATTTGGGGACGATATGAGATTTCATTAGTCAACTAGATGACAGAGGCCTTGAAAATATTACGATGGATATCAACAACACTGATAGGTTATAAAACTCATTAGGGCTTTAATAAACCAAAATTACTACTCCATTCAGAGAACGGTTGGTGTATTATACTGGAGGAACTGATGACTTGATGGAAACTTAATGAGGCCTAAAAAATTACATTAAATCGACATTATCACCTTCATAGTTGTAATAACAGTTCTATTTATAGAAGTGGATAGCTTTTATTCCCAATTAGTCATAGTCGTTCCTTCATTCGTCCTTCAAAGGCATGTAGTGCGATGTCCGGGTAAGGATAGCACCTAGTTGTTTGGAAGGGAAGAAGTTGAGGTCCTGTGTACATGTAGATGTACACATACAAAATTCCCTTCCCTCATAGCTCGGTTTAGACAGGAAGGTGGGACGGTAAATTCCATTCATTCATTCGTTCACTGGTCTTTCAAATTACAGTATCAAGACACTATCAGTGTCAAGAAAGGTATACTTTATAGTTTAGCACCCAAAGTTAGTCTCTTTGCTGGGTGTCTTTTTGAAACGATTCACTGCAATTTAGCAAACAGTCAATTTGCATTTAAAGATGAATTCCCATGAAAGTACTTTTGTTATTATCAATATGACAAATTTGGTAGAAAATACTGGATTTATCGAAAAGCACCCATGTTACGTGCCACAGACAAAAATGTCCGCTCGAGTGGCGTAGTAGTACTTCGTTTGTAATGGTCGAATGGCTAGCGTTTGTGAGAAATGAACTGAAATGGGATTTAACGTCCTTCTTTTCTGCACCGACAGGACGTTTGTGAGAACCGAGAGAGACGTAAACGTTCAATATACACTGCGATTAAACAGCGGACAAAGGTGTGTGCTGGTGATAATCCATGGTAAACAGACAGCGATTAAAAACAGCTACAAATTCGTACACGGGTGGGCGAGAATTTCAAATTTTTTAAGAAAGTCAAAATATAATTATTTCTGTCTTTTGCTCAATAGGTTATCAACTCACTATTATACGGTCATGGGCATATTTCTCACCTTTAAAAATCTATGACACAGGAAATAACACAATTACCTCCCCTGTTTTGCTATTGACAACATTGGGCAGCCATTTTCCAACGTTGGAGTTTGAAGTTGAAAATGATATTTTTGTCAATTTCTGTAACACTATATATTACAAATAACATAATTTCAGAAAAGTGTTTATAAGACCTTTATTGGGTACATGAAATAAGACATACATCGGAAAGGAGCCCTATTTCAAGTCTGATTTAGTCTCAGTGAACCAGGTACGAAGCCAGAAACCAAAATTTAGCCTACATAGGGGGGCGAGGAAGATAAATTTCCGACAACAAAAGGTCATCGCCGACTGTCGTAAGCAGGAGGAGGGAAGAGCACGAAAATTAGAAGCTGTGAGAGTGAATTAAGGTCTCTATGACATGCAGGTGGCGAATGTGTCGGATAATTAAGAGTTTCCAGCCGACATTAACTATCTCTAGGCCGAATTTGTGAGGATATGTCGTACTAAAACTCTCTCCCGGCGAAAATGCGAGCATAGCTAACCAGCGATTTTTTTTCCGACGCAGACAGAAAAATTCCGACAGGAACGCCCATGGGGGGGGGGGGGCGGCTCGCCTCTACCCCCCTCCCCCCACTAGCTTCGGGCCTGCAGTGAACTCCTGCTTATAAAGTCTTCAACAATTAGCTGAGATGATAATCATTTATGATATTGTTTATTATTTAAAGCCCCAATACCACTCTTGTAGTAACTCAATAATATGTTCCAATCTTTATTCTGGTCAACAATTTGTACAATTTTACAATATTTCAATTAGAAAATGATACAAATTTCATCTTAACACACCTAATTTTAAAAATTGGAAAAATTCAAATACATGCCGTAAGATGGTTCGAAAAGCCTTACGTAAGCACTTTCAAATGCAACTTGGATTTAAACATATTTTCGAACCCTCTGGACAAGTAAGATAGGTTGTAATGGATAATTTACACAACAGGTAGGGCACTTAAACATCTTGTAGTTAGAATAAGGTTATTTTTTTCTGGACCTGTCAAGCCAGCAAGAGTGTTATTGTCCCTTTAAATTATGGTGTTTGTAATTACACTGCATATTTCTCTGAATGTCACTGCCGGGTCATGATATACATCAACACATTCTCTTTGAAGTTATATCTAGTGTTCATGTGCATTTTTTAAATAATAATTGAATAATTCGAAGTTTTTTAAAATCGAATCTTCAACGGAGTTATCGAGAGGTTGGCATAACTTATCATCACTTTGTCATATTTCTCAGCTGGCAATAGTGAATGATAGGATTAATAGGATTATTTTTTAACAAGCTAGGACTGTTTATTGATACCATCTATTTTAAGGCTTTAAAATTTGAAATTGTAGCTTTGCGTGTTTCTGTTTTTCACCGACAAACCCAGAGAAGAACAAGAAGCGTTTGTAATCAACTCATTATGTGGCTTAGCATTGTTAGATAAATGTTTACTTTAACGCCTTCTTCTATGAGTCTACTTTGTAAATGATGGGGCTTCTGTTGAATTCCTTGTGTAAACGTCATTTTCTGAACATCGACAATTTATCTAATATAGTTACCTTATGACGTACATCGCAGGTCATGAATTAATTATGAAATGAAATGGGTTAACGTCATGAAATGAAATGGGGTTTAACGTTCTACTGTTCTGCTCCGACTGGGCTAATGAAGACATACCATACAGTGTGTTATTAGTGAAATTTTACCCGGCAGTCGCACTATGGCCTACTCATATATCGAATCCCAACTGCCAGGGGATCTTATACGTGTACGTCAATGTATACAAGGGTCCTCGGGTTTTTTACCCATCCGAACGACTAGACAGCTGTCCTTACCAGGCCCTTTGTCCCGCACCACTGACTAGGGGAAACCACGTCGGAAGGTTTAACGCCCTACTGTTCTATACCAACCGGGGTAATGTAGATACCATGCAGTATGTCCAGACCGCGACGTTCCGGGTACTCTTCATCGAATTCTTACTGTGACGAAGGTTTTGTAGATTAGAACAGTTCGGCCATTTAATGATTTAATTTAAAAATGGAGAAGCGAGGCTCTGACTCTATGACCAGTAGGGTGGTTACGATCAATGCACACATCTGGTCAAAACTGCAACAAATATATTCATTTGGCATTATCTATTTTTTTTACTATTATAGCGAGAATTGTCACCTCTTTGTCTAAATCTTACATAATATAATGTAGCATTATGCCCCTTTAAAGTCCCAATACCACTCTTGTTGTAACTGAATAATATGCCCCGATCATTATTCTGGTCAACAATTTGTACTATTTTACAATATTTCAATTAAAAAGTGATACAAATTTCATCTTAACACACCTAATTTTAAAAATTGGAAAAATTCAACTACATGCCGTAACATGGTTTGAAAAGCCTTACGTAAACATGGTTTGAAAAGCGTTACGTAAACACTTTCAAATGCAACTTGGATTTAAACATATTTTCGAACCCCCTGGACAAGTAATATAGGATGTAATGAATAATTTACACAACAGGTAGGACACTTAAACATCTAGTAGTTAGAATAAGGCTATTTTTCCTGAACTGTCAAGCCAGCAAGTGTGTTATTGTCCCTTTAATGAAACACGTCATTCCATTGCGTTAGCCCGTCTCATCTCATTTTATCTAATCTCACTATTAAATTTGTTTCCAGGTAAGTCATCCAGTCACGTTTATATATCGTGACAAGGGGTAGGTTCGCCTGTCCAACCTCGTGGGTTTTCTCAGGGTCCTCGGTTTCCCCCTACTGCTAAAGACCCCTACTGGCAAGCGAATTATTGAAATGAAATTAAACCATATGATAGTCCCGAAATGACCTAGTCCTCTCTCTCTCTCTTTCTCTCCCTCTCTATCTCATCCAGTCACGTTTATATTACACGTAAACATGTATATTATATACACCGTATTGACGTAGCACGACAACGCCGACGTCAAAATTGTATTAAAATAGCTTAAATGCATTTCAAGTGTTAGTTTAATATCTGTTCTTGTCGGAAACAAACATCAACTGGTTGTTTTTCTCAATTTGAGTGCTCATGGAAGTGGCTATAGTATTGTGTAAATGAGAATCTGCAGTAATAAATACACACTGGAATTGTCCTTGAAACTATTTAATACCGGCCATACATAATACGTAAGGATTGAATTGAAGTCGACACTTAATTTGCTGTCAGGGCGGATGCAGTGCACCACTTATATTTAATATAACTCGAATGATATGAGTATACACTTTCTTTTGCTGCTATTTAATATCAATTCGATAAAAAAAATTCAAAACTATTTTCAGTACTGATTTAAATACTTCTAGCATAGAAGATTACTAATGCTTTAGCGGTACTGAAATTAGTATTGAAGATTTGAAAATTTTCTGCAGTACTTCCGTGAAAATTGAAGGAAACGTATTTACTAGGCCTATGGAGTCACGGTCAAATAACCGAAAGGAAGTTCACGGCGGCAAAATACAATGTACGTCCTGCCAACAGATAATGGACAAAGAATACTTTAAATTGCATTGCGAGAGAAAGCATGGTCACAGCACCTCTGACATTAAATTCACTAGGACATCAGAGAGTAATCAGAAATCGTTATCATCATTCTTTTCTGCTACGAAACAGCAAAATCCGGATAACATTCTACTGATGCTGCATCATAATAATAATAATAATCGCGTCATTTTACAAGGGTAGCAAATTAGACCTGAGGCCCCCCCCCCCCGAAGGCCGTTCCTGTCGGAACTTTTCTATTTGCATCGGGAAAAAAAATCGCTGGTTAGCTATGCTCGCATTTTCTCCGGGAGAGAGTTTTAGTACGATATATCCTCTCAAATTCGGCCGAGAGATAGTTAATGTCGGCTGGAAACTCTTACTTTTCCGCAGGGGCCGCGGAGCGGACCCGATTTCGGGGGGGCTACTGACCATACCCCCCCCCCCCCCCCCAATAACCCTTTTTCGCTTTTTTGAGCTTTTGGCGACATTCTATTTTCACTATTAAAAATTATTGCCGGGGCTAAAGCCCCCCTAGCCCCCCCGGCTCCGCGGCCCCTGCTTTTCCGACACATTCGTCACCTGCATGTCATAAGAGGCCTAAATTCCCTCTCACAGCTTCTAATTTTCGTGCTCTCTCCTCCTCCTGCTTACGGCAGTCGGCGATGACCTTCGTTCATTAATTTTTTGTTGTCGGAAATTTATCTTCCTCGCCCCCCTATGTCGGCTAAATTTTGATTTCTGGCTTCGGGCCTGTTAACATGGCCGTCCGTGTACGCCGCCCAAGAAAGTTTAAAACAAGAAGAGATTTCTTTGTGGAGTACAACAATGTTGAGTTGATAAGGAGATATCGAATGGACATGGGTGGGATTCTTTTTGTGACAGATTTAGTTTTGTTAGGACCCAAGTCTTACATTTAGTTAAAAGTAACTCTAAGACCCTTTATAAATATTTCTAAAGAGTAACTTTTAACTAAATGTTGTTTTAGGAAGTCTTAGAGTAAAAGTTAAGAAAACTCTAATAAGAATTTTTATAAATACGGCCCCTGATATCTGGATAAAAATCTGAAGTCTCGTAAAATGAAAAATGTGGCAGAAGAAAGCCGTTCGACTTGTTCTTGTTTTCGTAGTAAAAGAGCTTGTATTTTAAAGATGACTTTCTACAAGTTTTAATGCTGCTACTGACATAATTTACTACCCACTCCAAATTACATACTAGAAAGTATTCGAAATGACTGGAAATCGCGTCTACGGCCGTCTGGTTTTCAAAATTTTCTTGGGGCGGCTCCCCCAAACCCCCCATCGACCGCTTCGCGCCTCTGGCGCTCGCAGGTAGACGGCCACTCTAAAGAAATGAATTTGTCGGGAAAATTTGCGGGCCCCACAAAACAAGTTCGGTCCCGTACGCCTATGCCGGCCAACCATTAAATATCATATACGGAGAACACCACGTCCGACAGGCAGAGTGGCCGTCCCGGAAACTGTATATCCATAGAATGCTGAATAGATGTCAAATTCGATATTTAAAGAAGCTAGTATGAAAGGATTAAAATTAAAGTGTCAATTAAATAAACATAGGACACAATTAAATATATAAGGGTTGTCACACTGATATATAAGGGTTGTCACACTGTTTGTCAGGGGTTGTCACACTGATGTATACGGGTTGTCACACTGTTGTATACTGGTTGTCACACTGTTTGTCAGGGGTTGTAACACTGTTATGTAAGGGCTGTCACACTGTTATGTAAGGGCTGTCACACTGTTATGTAAGGGCTGTCACACTGTTGTATAAGGGTTGTCACACTGTTGTATACGTACCGCGACTCTGTTGCGTTATCAATAAACTTACGGTTGTTTAAACAGATAACTATTTTATTTATGGAAACAATGTATTGCGAAATCGATTTTCAGCAACTGGGGATCACACAAAGTTTAGCTGTAAGGCCTTTAGAATTGTTTAATGTTCCGTTTCTGAGTAAATGGAAATCCCCGACTTATAAAGTAGATGGGTCAGAAAGTAACTTTAGCTTTGGTAATGTTTAACGTCATTGACGCAATGATGAACAACACGTTTAGCATTCAGGGTGAGAGAAATAAAATGTTATTTTTCTAGTTAGATTACTGGTGATAAAAACCCATAACAATAATATGGAACTTTACGGTTACCAGGGGAGACATTTACTACCAAACCATCGATTATGTTACGAGATAATTACAAATCGCCCTCATTTACATACCATAAAACCTAAACTAAAAGTAGTGGATGTAATACTCAATAATCGTGTTTTCATCACAAATTTTAGTTTGTTGTAGAAAAATATCAGTATGTATATTGGTGATGCCATTAGGAGGAGTTGGATGGCCGAATCTGTTAGGGAGTTAACTGGCGTGGTTTCGATTCCCCGATTGTATATGACAAATAATAGGGTCGCCTGTCCAGCCTCGTGGTTTTTTTTTCGGGGTCCTCTCGGTTTCCTTCCACTGCTAAAAGGCCCATACGCACAAGCGAATTATTGAAATAAAATTGAAACATATGTTAGTCCCGAAATGGCCTAGTCTGTGTGTGTGTCTCTCACACTGAGCCACCACCCTCACCAATCAATGTACGTAATAAAGTCTTTGAAATAAGTATTACTAGGTCCACAACGATATTGAAATGGGGGTTTGGGATGGCCTAGTGGTCTAGAGTGCCGCGCTTCGACCTCTAGCTGGCCGGCTACCTCTGGCTTGCGGCTGCTGTGGCTTCTAGCCCTGGTATGAGCGTATGTGGCATGGAGATAGGAGTGTCATCTCAACCTCGTGGGTTTCCTCCGGGCACTCCGGTCCCCCCCCCCCCCACACACACACTGCTAAAGACCCCTACGCGCAAGCGAATTATTGAAATAAAATTAAACCATATGTTAGTCCCGACATGACCTAGTTGTGTTGAGTCGACGTTAAACCCCATTTCTCTCTCGATAGTGAAATATCAAACGAATATAACTGAAGCTATTTTAACATCTATAAATAATATAATTAATAATTTCAGATTTATTGCATTGAACACAAAGTTTAAAGAGAAGACGTTTGGCCGGACAGCGGCGTTTCTGTCCGTCCTTCTTCGATTTTAAAATTTTAGGGTTATTTACATTTCAATCCGATCTTTTACATCCGAATAGAGAAAAAAAGACTCGATCGCTGAGTTGTTTACACCTGAATAGACATGTTCGCCGAGTTTTTTTTAAACCCGAATAACGAAGAAAGACTTGATCACTGAGTTGTTTACGCCAGAATAACGAAGAGAGATGTGATCACCGAGTTGTTTACGCCCGAATAACGAAGAGCGATGTGATCACCGAGTTGTTTACACCCGAATAACGAAGCGATAAGGGATCACACCCAATTAACGAAGAGATAAGGGGTCACTGATTTTCACCCGAATAACGAAGAAATAAGGGATCACTGATTTGTTTACATCCGAATAACGAAGAAAGACGACTTCTTATACTGGCTTGTCGATAAGAAGATGGGTGTACCAGGGCATTCTACATATGTCTTGTCAAAACCTGGGGGGGGGGGGCTGACACTTATTAAAGGGCATGGGCCGCCTTTCCCATTACTACGCAGGGCGAGACAGACAACAAGCAATTGTACCCCAACCATCCGCTTTAACGAGACTCTTATAATGCAAGAAACAGTATAAAACAAACTTGCCTAAACAATATTTAATGTAAGAGCAATAAAAATAGTTTACGTTAGAAATTAAAGTTATATACGCCTTGTCCCCTATATTATACTCCAAGATAATAATATCATTTGAAGAACAGTTGTAAAATAAACACAGTTTCTTATGTTACATTTCTATTGTAATAAAAACAAAATAATGAGCACCACATCCTCAAAATACTGACAGCCCATTGTCTTAAATAAGTAGTGTGTTTTATTTTATATCTCCGGGTAATAACTATTAACTGTTTTAAAGGGAAACAGACGCCAGGTAAATAATTATATTCATTCAAGATAATAAATACCCTATGAGGAAATGCAGGAATGCGAACACGGATAAAGACTAAATTATATTTATTTAGTACTCTATGAGGCATTGCAGGAATACGGAAACCGCGCAATAGTACATAGGTATCACAAACATATGACATGTGCAGTGCGAGCGGTGGGTGCCCCCCCCCCCCCCGACAGTGGCGTTTCTTCCAATTCTTATGCGAATTGCAACTGCAAGGGCATTTCAGGAATACGAAACTGTGTAACAAAATACCGACATGGCAAACGATACAAATTGAATGTTTCGTTTGAGCGTAACATTTGTCAATTATTTCAATGTTGACACGCGCTAAGGTGAGTTTTCCCCCGGGCAGCGTCCAGTTTGCCAACTATTCTGCGAATTGCAAATGCTAAAGAATCTTCTACGAGTACTATCAATTGGTACAATCTCTTTTTCGTCCCATCCACACATTCCGAAAATCCTTCTCGACTCTAGTCGAGATTAAAACTCGGAGTATTCGATTAGTGAGTCTGATATTACGCAAAACAAAAATTAAACTTAATGAGTCAATTATGATACTGTGACCACAAGAGTATTAAACAGAGGTTGAGCACTCACATAAAGCCCACATCCACTGCTGCCCTACGTAGTACGGCCACACTAATAGACGAGAATACGCTTTGGTCGTATATGCTTTGATGAATTTTAAAATATATCAGTTATTAGATTTTACCGTGATAGGTAGCTTTTAACCTATCAACGACATTACCAAGAGGCCATTTACTGAGCCATTAGTGGCTTAGATAACAACTATGTATAATTATCCTTTCAGACAAATGATCAAAAATAAAGCTTTAATGCCTATGTATATAAAAGGCAATGCCATTTTATAATGGAATAATGTGAGCTTGGCGAACATTGGCTATCTAGCAAAATACAAAGCAAACACAATACAACACAGTATAGTCTAAAAACGCCGACAAAAAGTAAATACAATACAAAATAATATAGTCAAAATAACGCCGACACAAAATTAACTCAATACAATATAACATAGTTTTATAACGCCGACACAAAGTACAGAGAAAGCACAATATAATACAACAGTCTAAATAATGTCAACGCAAAGTAAACACAATACAATACAAAACTCTAATTAACGTCAACGCAAAGTAAACACGTTACAATAAAACACAGTCTAAATAACGTCAACGCAAAGTAAACACATTACAATAAAACATAGTCTAAATAACGTCAACGCAAAGTAAACACAATACAATACAACAGTCTAAATAACGTCAACACAAAGTAAACCTGGACGTAAAGAAATGTTCTCTGAATTTAACTTCTCTCTTAGAAAAACTGTGTAGGATTATTGCACAATGCTAAATTTCGAAACAATTCCAGCAAATCTGGAAAAAATATAATTAAAAAGCCCCGCCTGTGCAGGATTTGAAACTATTATGTCACATCATGATAACCACGAATACGCCCGAACTAGCCACAGCCGCAAACATGGCGCGTCTATTCTCTCCCTGGATATAGGGACTGGTCACAGATCTGGATTCCATGGCACTCAACTGTAATTCGTATAGTGACATGAATAATAAGATTTATCCTGGCACCCATTTTCTTATGTAAATATTAACCTTGTGCAAGAAAATCGATATTTTTAATTAATCTGTAGTCTCATGCTTCTCACTATTGGATTGTTAAAATAATCGATTAAAGCCAGAGGTAGACAGAATAATTACATGTAGACTCATTTTTTTTCATTTGGTATGGATGATATTAAAGGAGGATTGTCACTCCGACCAAGAAAATAAATATAAATCAATTTTTTATAATAATCATATTGTATGACGTTACAGATATGTCTCAGATTTCAATATGTGCGACGATACATATATTTCTTAGAATTTAATATGCATGATGTAACTGTAAGACAAATCATATCAAATAATTTTATGTTTATCATCCAACGAAGACCTCTAAACAATTGAAAACGGGCATTAGGTTCTGGCTGTAAAAAATAGAGATTGAAAAGGGTCAAAATAGTTCACTATGAACCTAGATATTAGCGATTCAATTTTAGGCTAGCCTCAATCGTCATTACTACTATTGTTACGATAAAAAACAAAATCTCGATTATCCAGTTTTACGTTTATTTCACCCTTCACAAAACGCATTTAATCCACTAAATATAGCAGGCCAACGATGACATCGAAAATTGATTATAGTCTTGATAAGCTAAATTATAATGTCTAATTAATAATTTGGATAACATTTCAAGGCCTATAGAAGGACCTCAATAAACAGATTTTTTATAATTTTTTATAATACACGTTTATTTTTTTAAAATTAACCTTTCTCTTATTTTATATTTTTGAAAGTATAATTAAACAGACATTATGCAAGAGCTAAATCTGCCTATTGCAGGTCTTTCTTTATGATCCGATTTGCTGTTCAACTTTTATTCATGATTTAATTATAAAATGGATAATCGAGACTACGTTTTTTTTTTTATCGTACTGAATATTATTTAGTAATGAGGATCGAGGCTAGGTCGAAAATTCAATTGCCAAATTCTCGGATCAGAGTGAATCAATTTGAATGAAATTTTCAGCAAATTCCCTTACATTATCTAGGTTGTATCAATCGTTTACAGTCCGCGAAGACGGGACCGTTGGGAGAAAATTTTTAAAATTTAACTGCCGCAAACGCGCTTTCCTGTTATTCCAGCCTGTGAATACAACATCTTCGATTTGGTCCAATATAGTCTACCTGGCTGACCCGAATTCCAAACAACCAATCAATCGTCGCGCGGTATGGGAGCCTCACCCTCAGGTAGAAAATTTTAAAAATTTAATCTCCGGAAATGCGTTTTCTGCTATTCTAGCCCGTATAAGCAAAGTATCCAATGGTTTTGTAACTGAAATCCTACTCTGAATTCCAACCATCCAACCAGACTGTAGCATCTGCACATTCACAAATAAATATTCAATGCCCTAAAAATGTCGCATAAAGTAGAGTGGGTCCAGAAAAAATGTTTTAATCCATACTCAACTCAGTACAAATTTGTGATATTTAATTACAAGAAAAGTAAAAATTAGTGTTGTAATAGGGCTCGATGTCAGTGAGGGAAGTAAAACTAGAAATGCCCGAAACATATCGGGTTTATAGACAACGGCGTCGTTTTTCTTTGAGAGGCGAAGAAGAGGAGCCGCCCTTGAATGGACCCCCCACCCCCAAGAATTTTTTGATTAATTGACGGCAGCAAACGCGTTTTATTGCTATTCCAGTCCGAAAAAATTAGTATTTATTAGATTTCGGGAACTTTATTTTGCGAACTAGACACATTTTTTTTTTATTTTCACTTTACCCGTCTGCCCGAAAAGTCAGCTTGCCCGAAAGTTAGGGGGGCAGCTGCCCCCCCCCCCTTGCCCCCTTGGCTCGTATGCCTATGTTTGTATCTATTATTGTGAGAACTACTAGCTCTTTATCTAATCTCTCATAATGTATCTTTAATATTGCAAGCGTACATGTATCTATAGTCGTTGTACTGGAAGCAACTGGCGTTTCTGCAACTGGTAACAACTGGCTTCAACTGACATCAACTGAAACTTGTCGACCTGTCGAAAGCAGCTGTCCCTAGTTACAAAGTCGACAACAATTACAACAATTACTCTACAGATAATGATATAGAAACAACAAATGTATATCCGGATGTGTAATATACATGTACGTCAATATGATTGAATGGGTCCAATCAGAAATGAGCTTACAGATTGTGTTCTTTACCTATCTACGTAGGATGATTGCTATCCGTCATGATTAAATCGATCGTATTGTCAGTAATTGAAGGATTCTGATTTATCAGGAATTTGTTTACCATTATGAAACCCTATTGACGTCATCTTCCAGAAACAAAAATTAAAAGTTACGGCAAAGGAATAAAGTACATACGTTGTCCTCACTGTAATTGATCATCATATGGTTACCGACCAACCATTGTTGTGGAATGAAACTGTTAGAACTTTACTAAAAACATATTTATCTAAAAAGGTTTGTACTCTGTGATCCGTATTATAAAGATTATCCAGAGTTATTTAGATTTCTAATTACATGTAATTATAATTAAATATATTATTTGAGAGAGAGAGGGGGGGGGGGGAGAGAGAGGGAGATTATTATCGACTTCGTTCGAGGTGGCTGGATACAGATATCGACACAATAACCATAGAAATGATACTGATTTATAGATTAGAAGAGAGAGAGAGAGAGAGAGGGGGGGCGGTGGGTGGGGTTGGAGAAGCCTTAAATATTAAGGCATTTAAATCGGTGAACTAAAAGTTGCATACTAAAACTAAGCATTCCTGTTTGGAGAATATCGTGCTTTGATTGACGAGCTTTAAATTTTGATTTGACGTCACACTTTCAAGATGGCTGCGCTGACGTCATGTCCGGTTCCTGGTTCATATAGTACTTCAGAAATTACATGACCATATTCATGAAAGCAATGATTACTTGAATGAAGTAGGCAGGCAGACAACTAAATTTTTGCATGTAAAAAATGGCTTGATATTTAATTGAACCCACCAGCTACAGCTAAATACCAATCTATAAATCGGGTTGTGAGATGACCTAATGGTAAAGCAAGTGCACGCTGTATCATAAAGCCTGTCATTGAGTCAACTGGCGAAGTTTCGAATCCTCGGTTGTACGTAACAAAGAATAGGTTCGCCTGTCCAACCCCGTGGGGTTTCTCCGGTGTCCTCCCACTGCTAAAGACCCCTACACGCAAGAGATTTGTTGAAATAAAATTAAAACCAAATGTTAGTCCCGAAATGACCTAGTTTGTGTCGGGTGGACGTTAAACCCCGTCGCTCTCTCTCTCTCTCTCTCTCTCTCTCTCTCTCTCTCTCTCCCTCTCTCTCACTCAATCTATTAACCAGTATCATTTCTAATGGTTATTGTGTCGTTATCTTTATTGAAACAGTGTTTAATTAATTTGCTAACTGCAGCCACCTCGAACGGAGTCGATAATAATCTTTGCTTTACGTGGATAGAAGGAAACGAAACATTATGTTATGAATTGAAATCACGCGATTTTAATAGTAAATTCAATAAACTAGAGCCGATTACGTATTTAAAACCATAATTGAACTACCCGTGGATATTGATCGACATTGCAGTTGTATTGAATGTTCGGAACATTTCCTATGGACACAAATTTACTAAACCATTAATAACGCATTAATAGAAAAAACATTTGTTTGTATATATTCAAATTCATGGCATATTTCTATCGATGAGTATTCTCACGGTTGTTCAGTGATCATACTTGTGTACTATATCTCTAGTTTCTTAGTTTGGAAGCAACGGGGATTCGCTGAGGTGTGTGTGAGAGAGAGAGAGAGAGAGGGAGAGAGAGAGGGGGAGGGGGTAACGTCCACTCGACACAAACTAGATCATTTCGGGACTAACACATGGTTCAATTTTATTGAGAGAGAGAGAGAGAAAGAAAGAGAATGACATAGAGAGAGAGATCGGGGTTTACGTCCATTCGACACAAACTAGATCATTTCGGGACTACCACATGGTTCAATTTTATTTTAACAATTCGCTTGCGCGTAGGCGCCTTTATATAGGAGTGAGAGGAAACCGGAAGACCCAGAGAAAACCTACAAGGCTGGACAGGCGACCCTACTCCTTGTCACGTATAACCGGGGAATCGAAACCACACCAGCTTACTTAATGACACACTTTATGATACAACTCGCACGTGCTTACTATTCGGCAATCCAACCCCGACTCACTGAGGTAGGCGCTGACTCACTAACGAAAACTGTCCCGGGTTGAAAGGAGAACTTTCTCGAGATTATTTCAGTCTTGTTACCCAATTTTCAAATCCTGGCAAGGAACAGCGCATAGTCGTTTGAATGGCACGAAAAACCAAGGAATCTTTTAGTTTATTGAAATTGTAAGTTATTAATGCTTTCAGATTTATAGAACTAAATTCTCTAAATACACAGATATATAAATATTACAGTAGCTAGTAGTATATCAAAGTGCTGCTATGACACTAGCTATTAAGAATGATAGAAATGACTTATATTATTGATGTACATGTCTATATCGCTGATGTATCTAATTATGTTGTCAAGCGTTTAGCGAATAAACAATTAAACGACTGACATATAATATCAGCAAATTATTTGAACTTTGTATACCCTATATTTCATTTGCACCTTTCAAACTGTTAACGTCTTTACAAGGAGATGTGTATTTTGTTAATTATTTAGAAATCAGAGATAATGTGAATAAATTATAATATTTAAGAACACCCAATCTAATTAAAATACAAATCTATATTTCGTTTCGTTTTGACCTATAAAAACGAAACGAAATTTGAATTAGATTGAAGAAAACACACAAAATCATAATTCTTATACAATATAGCGTATTCAAAACACCGGGATGGTGGCGTTACTGATGTTAATCATCTATCCAGTGGCATTCACCTCCTGAAATCCAGATACAAACTAACTTCCGGTATATTAAAGGACTGGGGGGGGGGGGGGGTACCGTGTGCGAGTCACTAATCTCGTAACAATAAATTGTTCTGTAGATATAAGATTTTATATTTGTTTCATCTCCGGATGTTAAAGCAATAGGAGACATTGTTATTAAGTGCCGCGGTATAAGGAAATGTGTTTTTATAAAGGGCGTGTGGATCTTTTCCTTGAAACCTTAAAATAGACGAAATACGCGAAGAGTTTAAATGTAACCGGTTTTAAAATGTTCAATGTGTCTTAAAGCGAGAATTTCAAATTTTCGAAGAAAGACAAAACATAATTTTTCTATGTCTTTTGCTCAATATATTATCAACTCCATATTATACGATCATGGGCATTATTTCCCACCCTGAAAAATCTATGACACAGGAAATAACAACACAATTACCTACCCTGTTTGTCTATTGACAACATGGGCCAGCGATTTTCTAACGTTGGAATTTGAAGTTGAAAATTATATTTTTGACGATTTTGGCAATAGTGAATTATAGGATTATTCTTTAACAATGTAGGGCTGTTTATGAATACCATCTTTTTTAAGGCTTCAATTTAATCAATTTTAAAAATATAACTTACAAATTTGAAATTGTAGCTTTAAATATTGGATATTTTGATCCTATATCTTCGCGGCAGGATGCCTACATCAATATTGATTGAAATTGGCCAATATTGCATTCGAATACGTGTTTTTTTTACTAATATTATGGAAAATATTGTGTAAGGGGTTTAGCTGCTATAATATTCTCTTGGTATAATGAAATCTCTATTCTTGAGTAACTGTCAAACTTTTGTTAAGTACCTGTCCAAATTTTGTTAATATTCTGTCGGTATAGAAATCTGTTTTGTTAAGAACCTGTCAAAATGTTGTTAACATTCTCTCGATATACTGAAAAAATGTTACAGTGGCTCTTTAAAACCGATTATGGTTAAGTAGTGCAATACTCCGGATATTCAACAAATATTTTTTCAATTCTTTAATAACTGTAAATATGTAAACGTAACGTGTCAAAAACTACTCTGAAACAGTGGCAAATTCGGCAAAAATGATTTGACTGGCCTGGGAAAAAGTGAAACCATATAGATGTTTAACAATGTTGCGAATATCTTACGAATCCTTGCAATTATATTTCGAATCCTTGCGAGTATCTTACGATTCCTTGCGAATATCTTACAAATCCTTGCGAATATCTTACGAATCTTTGAGACTATATTTACAAATCCTTGCGAAAACCTTACGAATGATATGACTACTTATCATATGCGCGGCGAATTGTATATAAACCCTTTGCCCGTACTTGTGCGATTCTTCTACAATATCACTTATGGTGGAAGTGGAAGAAAAACGAACGAACTAACTTGTGCGATATCACTTCTGGGGAAGCAGACATTAAAGCACCACACCACTTCTATGTTGTCGCCTATGCTGCTTTCACATACAGTTACGAATAAGGTGGCGAATCGAATTACGAGTGTAATTCGCATCGAATTCGCAATAGTCACAAGGCGATATCGTCAAGGTAAGGTGTGTTATTTAAAATAAAGAATGAAAGATAAATCAATATAAGAGTTACAGATGACATACGAAATCCACCAAGTGTGTGTTTAATAGATTAAAAGACTATTTGTACCATAAAGTACAACGATTAACGGATTAATGTCTGGTTATGCTTCCATGAGAGTAGGGCATTGGCAGATTTATGGCTTAATGTCCAGTTCTAATTACAGCAATTGACTTAGTTAGAAAACTATGATAGTAAGTTGGTTGTCTTCTTCAAAATATTTGAGCCAAGCAGGCATATGACATATGCAACATAAGGGACACCATGTGTATGAGAAGGGACACCGTGTGTGTGAGAAGGGACACTTTGTATGTGAGAAGACACTGAAATGAAATGGGGTTTAACGCCCGACTGCTCTGCTCCGAACAGGGGTAATGAAGACGGGCAGCAACCCTATGGCCTACTCTTATATCGAATTCCGATGTGAACACAGGACCTCGGTTTTCGTACCATCCGAACGACTAGACCACTGTCTATGCCAGGCCCTCCGTCCTGCATTACTGACAAGGGGGGGGGGGCACGCCGGACAATCTGGATAAACTTTCTCGGTCAATACAGGGATCAAATACGCGACCTCCAAGCTAGCGAGCCAGCGTCCTACCCACCAAAAACCGAGAACAAACAAAATCAAACAATCGCTAATTATCTCCAGCAAAGGTCCGGTTTCCTCCAAGCGAATTATTGAAATAAAATCCATATGTTAGTCCCGAAATGACCTAGTTTGTGTCGAGTGGACGTTAAACCCCATCTCTCTCTCTCTCTCTCTTTCTCTCTCTATCTCTCTCTTCTCTCTCTCTCTCTCTCTCTCTCTCTCTCTCTCTCTCTCTCTCCAGCAAAGCGTTACTTTAATGAACAAACAAGGTGTAAATAGAAGCAATAAACATGCTGTTATCTATATACAATATGGTGGTCCCCCACTCGTTATTTAAATAATACATCAAACAAACGTATACTATCTACCTATATATAATATACACCATTAATAAACACACACTGTACTATCATACATAATAACACTTAAAGGGACATTTTGCCGAGACAACAGATCTGATTGATCTTGACCCTAGCACTTACAGAAGTAACCCAGACAGACAAAATGTCAACCTGTTGTTGAAAACGTCCAATTGGCTAATTACATTAAAGTAAGCTAAAATTCCCAGCATTCGATTGAAAGGGGCAGTGTACCTAGAGATTGCAATGCCAATCTTAAAATAGTCCCCTAACTCATTCTGAATATTAATAATTAGTACTTCTTTAAAAAAAAAATGAAGGATAATATTTTAACTATATATATTTAAGGTTTATTTATTTGGTGTGTGGATCAAACTGTAGGTTTAAACAATATATTTCACGCTGAGTTCCCTCGAACGAAAGAAACATAATTTTAACATAGCAAGATGGATGATATAATGAACCATATTTTTTCGTCAGTGATATGTTCCCTTTATTTAATATAAGAGTCCAGGAGACATGGGATAAAACATTAAGAATAGTAGTTTATTGTCCTGACTATAAACTAAGCGTAGATTCAGTATATTGTAATAAACGACGTGAAGTGAACCCACATACAAAATAGATGTGTTTGCTTAATCCGATCATTGCCTATATATTTGATTTTGAAAAAAAAAAAAAAATATTGCGGCAACCTTTATAAGTAGAAAGTAGATTATTATTTAATTCACGCTAGTAAGTAACATAGATATTTCCCTGGGTCTAATCTCGATTGCCTCTTTATTATGTAGACATCGGTAAACGAAGCCAAACATATCTGGATTCAGACCACTGTTAAGCCTGTTTCAATCGACGGTATTCAAGAAGAAATTCCCATACAGTTGAAATGTTTCTCTGTCAGCATTAAAGGAGCTGTGAATGAGAAATATTAGCGAGTATAGTTTATTCTGTGGAAGAGGTTTTTGCTAAAGGAAAACAGATGATCCGTGTCCACGTAAGAATGGTGACAAGTAGTGGACGAGGTAAATAACGTTTTTAGTTCAACTGGCATTCACTGTAAAACCCTACACAGTCACCTAAAGTAACTGAGCGTGGTATGCACTTTCGGGAAAATATGAAATTTCTCACACTAGAATATACCCACATTGCTTATTTAACATAAATTTGCCTATTGCAGGTCTCTTTTTAGGCTTCAAATGTTATCTAAATTATTAATTAGACATTAATTAACTTATCCAGTCCACAATCAACTATCTAGGCGATCGCCAGCCTGCGATATTTACTCGATTTGAATGCATTTTGTGATAGATAATTCAACGTAAAAACGGATACACGAGACTTTGTTATCATACCAGCGTCAGTAACGACAACAGAGACTAAAATTCAATGCCTAATATCAAGGTTCAGAGTAAAGCAATTTTCCGTATATCCCGTGTCCATTACCTATTCTCAACTATTATCGAGGACTGTCAGATCTTTATCTAATCTTACCTATTGCCCCTTTAAAATATTCAACGTTAGATAATATCCTTGCGAGGATTCAACTGGATTAAAAACAGACCCAGCAATTAGATTTCACGAAGCATGACTTTCAGTTCATCATATCTTTGTAAATACTAAACATAATTTAACCATGTTTGGACTGTATATTTATTCTTAGACCTTCATATTCGTAGGATGTAGTTTTCAAGGGTTTGCTATATTACCCAAATCACACGGGTTTTAGATGGCCGAACAGTTAGACCGTGCGCTTTGATTCATAAGGTATGTCATTGAGTCAACTGGTTTAGTTTCAATTTCCTGGTTGTAATTTTAGTAGCTATCAAATCGCCCGGGGCATAATTTCAATGGTCAAAAACAGTCAAGGGGGTAATGCTGGTTAATTTGATTAAATGTGGGGGTGGAGACTGGAGAACGGCGACGAGGTGTTTTTCGCCCGTGTCCCAGGTCCAGTTTGCCCCGAGTCCAAATTCGATGGCTTAAACATTCACAGCGTCATCCTGGTTATTTTGATACCACATAATGTTGGAGTGGATCGCGGCAACGAAACGTTATACATACGCACACACACCCACACCCACACAGACATCTTTGATTTTATTTAAAGATAGATGGTAGAAAAAGTTTCTCTGGATTTGTTTAGAAAGGGTGATTAATCGTACTGATGGAACGAAAACAATTGCGTATAAGCAAAATACACCTTGTCAGTTATAATTTGAAGAAGACTAAACAATCTAACGATATATTGAGTTTTAAGACAGGACTGAAAAGGGAATTAAAATCTTAATATGCAATTCTTTTCCTATAGTTTTATACTCTCTTTTCATCTTCAATATACATATGTAAATATTAGCTTTAGTTCATTTTATTTTAATGTGTCAGTCACATAATTTTATATTCATGTTACGTTTTCATATATTGACTTACATCATAATATTCTTATTTTCATTTTCTCACATTATTTTTTTGTAAATATGTTATTGTAGTTTTATGTAGACAGATCCCAGGGAAGATTGCCTTGTGCAAATGGGTCTCTAATAAAGTTAGTTATTATTATTACTATTATTATAGGCTAAAACCCCACTGTCCGGGCAAAATGTCCACCACAGCACACTATATTATCCCGCTTGGTGCAGAAAAAAATATTTCATGTATTACAGAAATATGAGACGAAATGGATTTTATCTATCCAATAAGGTCAGGTTACGGTTATTATTTATATATTTTTGACCTAATTGTAAACTGATGCTGTTTGTGAGGAGATCTGGTCGGTCAGTGAGACAAAGATATATATATATATATAAATATATAATTGTAAGTAAAGAAGAGTATCTATATTAGTATCTGACGAGTGAGAAGTAACCAGATGCCCCCCCCCCCGCTATTGAAAACAACACGTCAATATCCGCCTCGTTCATCAAGGTCGTTGAATAAAACATTGCTTATAATGAAAAAAAAAAGGTCGTTGACCGACCTTTTACTAACATTAAGTGTTAATATTTACAGTTTAAAGGAGCTAAACCTCTCTTTTTTTGTTCCAGAAAAAAGATTTTGAAAAATTAATACTCTTTTCATTTAAATTCGGAGATAAAAAGATGAAGCGGAAGTCGGTCTGTTTACTAATTTTACTTTCAATTTTGTTTGTCTTGTTTATATTGTCTGGCGAAGATAAAATCAGTTGTATTATTGTATATCAATAATAGCTCTACCTGCAGGCCCAAATGTTAATTGCAAACAGGTAGCCATTTTTCAAAACAAATCGACACATTAAATCTAATAAAATTGACAGAATGTATATTTTAAAAGGTTGTACATAACAGGCAATAAATATTGTAGTTGCCTAAGGTCCTATATATCGAGTGCAGGACACAATTGTTTTATTTTTAAAAAATTCAAAAAATAAAGAAAACTTGAATTTACATGCATGTCAAGACGAAAAGGGTCATAGTCATATCGAATGAATTGTGCAAAATGGCTAGCTCTGCCCCATTACTCGTGTTATTGCTCTGCGGGTGGATCGGGTGGCCTAATTGTTAGCGTGTGCGTGCTGTATTATAGGGTATGTCATTTAGTCAATTGTTGTGGTTCCGATTCCCCGGTTGTGTGTGCCAAGGAGAAGGATCGCTTGTCCAACCTCGTGGGTTTCCTCCGGGTCCTCCGGTTTCATCCCACTGTTAAAGGGCTCTACCGCAAACAAATTATTGAAATAAAATTGATCCTTATGCGTGTCCCGAAATGATTTGGCTTGTGTCGAGTGAACGTTAACCCCCATCTCTCTCCCGCGTTCTGCTAGATTGGAGCGTCGAAGCGCACTTCGAGTCGTCTAAAGTGGGGCTTATGTCGACTTTGCAACTGACTGCAACAGTTGCAAGAGTGCTTATGTCGATTATATCAGCAACTGAGGACAAATGGAAGCAACTGAATTCGGAGCGCTTATGTCGACTCGGAACTGATAGCGACCACACTTAACACCAGGCTGTTAATTTATTCATCACATGATCAACAAAATGGCGAATAACTTAGACGTAGCACCTCAAAGGCATGGCCGGTCTTGCTACATTTTTTTTTAATACAGTATTGTCGACATCATCAACATTTGAAAAGTTTGTGTCTTTGTTTGCTTCCATTGGCTTTTTTTATAAAGTCACATGACACATTTCTTTAATCACGTGATGTTATTTCTATGGAAACGAGTTGACACCAGTTGCAAGAACGCCCATGTCGACTGCAACTAGTTGCGGCTATTTGCAGCCAGTTGCAGAAAGTTGAACAAGTGCAACTGACTGCAACTAGTTGTAAGAGGCGCTCAGGTCGACTTTTTTCAGTTACATTCAGTTGCATTCAGTTGCTCCGAGTTGCAGAAAAGCCAGTTGCATCCAGTTGCAAGGTCGACATAAGCCCCCCTTTAGAGTAGATAACTCTTATTTTTCCTGATATGATTATCACCTATGTGGGAAACGCCACCGTGCAAGCGAATTAATGAAATTTAGTTGAACCATATTTTAGTTCCGATATTACTTAGTTTTAAACCTCATCTGTCTGTCTATATGTCTGTCTCTCTCTCTCCCTCTCTCTCTCTCTCTCTATCTGTGTAGGGGAAAGGCGAACTCCATGCTAGAATGTTAACTCCCAACCGGCATCTCTAACAACTCAGGAACTCCATGCTAGGATGTTAAAACCCAACCAGCATTTTTAACAAGAGGATTGGAACTCCATGCTAGAACACCCATCCGACATATTAAACAAATCATACAGTAAGAGGAAGGTGCTTAGGCTATTTCACAACAATTTACAGAGCAGTTGTTCAGAGATTTAACTTCCAGACATAATCCATTATTTAAAAATCTTTAAGTGACATTTAGCGATTAAGAAACATGTTCACACAATTTTCTATGGGAAACAATCTATAGTTTTATTCTAAAAGCACGACGTTTCGACAAGTATTCTCTTATCGTTATAAAGCACATGACGATAACGACAAGAGGATTCATGACGAAATGTCGTTCTTCTGGATTAAACTTGTATTGTTTAAGTGCTAAAATATAAGAAAATGTGTATTGTCTCAAAATTTCAACTCAAACAATTGAGTCGTTTGGAGGTGAACGTCAAAACAGCTTATCCGGGCACGTAACACCTTTAACATTTCTGGTCAATATTTTCGTTGGGAGACCTTGTAATCGGTTGTCGTTCATTTATAGGTTTATATGAATGACCGATGTTCTATATTTGATAAACGAAAGGTAAATTTCACCTACACGTTATTTTTACAATAGTTTAATAGTATAGTATAGCTTGGGACATCGGTCTCCATTTCCAGATGGAGACTGACGGGTTTAAGTTATTTGAAAACTTATCACGCATATTGAGGGCTTACAATACATGTACAGAATTAATCGGGATTGGCTTTTTAATTACTAAACTTGAATAATTTATAACATTATTTTTTTAAAATCACTAAACTGCAGCTTATCGTCCCTCATAGGCGACACAGAGGCGAAGTAAGTCAGGCTGAATATAGGCCTTTACAAGCTGGTCTATTAATTATATTAAGGATTCTAAATTATTAATTATTAATTACTTTGTATTATGCCAGAAAAGAGGATTTGAAAGGCATTTTTTTATAACTTGCTATTTTGACAGATAGATTTGATGACAAATGACATGGGGCTGTTATGGATTGTAAAGCAAGCGAATTTGGCGACACGAAACACTGCGATTATCCTAATGACAATTTGAAATCATGGGATTATCTTTCAAACTGGTTGATATCCAACTGTCAGGGGATCTTTAGCATTTTGTCAATAGTATACACACATAGAACCTTGATATATCATCCTATCTGAACGATGAGACGCATTTTCTTTGCCAAACACCATACCCGCACCCCGCGTCAAGCACCAACGACAACATACTAAACTTACGCTATCTGTCTACAATTAGCTCAGATTGAGACCATACACCAAGCTAATTGACCGACATTTTAAGTCCTAAATCGATTCTTTAAGTTAAACACACTAAGCAGAATTCGAGAATTTTGAAAAGGAAAGAGAAAGAGAGAGAAATGGGGTTTAACGTCCACTCAACACAACTAGGTCATTTCAGGACTAACATATGTTTTTAAAAAAAAATGTATTTCAATGATTCGCTTGCTCGTACGGGTCTTTAGCAGTGGGAGGAAACCGGAGTGTCCGGAGGAAACCCACGAGGTTGAGATGGCGCCCCTATCTCCATGCCACACCCCTCACACCAGGGCTCGAAACCACAGCCGTAAGACAGAAGGGGCCGGCCAGCTAGAGGTCGAAGCGCGGCACTCTAGACCACTAGGCCATCCCAACCCCCTTGAGAAGTATACATTATGCTTTCATTTAATACAATTGAAAAGGTTTAATTAGTCTTTTCGTGTGTAACACCGCAGTAGGACCGCATTACGAAACATTATACTAATTATTGGATATGGCAGCCAGTTAGGACAGAGATCTATTCTCGACGTACACTAGATAGTTCTCCGTCAATCTGATTAAAACACAGATCCAATTTCGTTTCGTTTTTTTATAGTTCAAAATTTCGTTTTACTTTGAGGCCATCGAAAGTATAAAAAACGGAACGCAATATAGATCTGTGTTTTAATTAGATTGGTTGTCCGTGTGCTGAGGGATAACCAGGCTTGAAAATCCCAAGAAAATTACCGTGACTAAAACCCCTGCTTCTATGTCGTAATAATATTTGATCGGTGGTTATAACTATTTGTCTTCTATTTCCGATACGTCGTTAAATAAATATATTACACGGAGCAATTTATACTGACAGCATGGGCTTTAAAATAACAGTAATGGGATTGAAAACCGATGTTTATGCCAATAATTACTATACAACTTTATGAAATCAGCAGGGTTCTTTTCGAAATTCATGGATTATATCCATTTGGTTCACCACGAAATAAAATACGCCTTACAAACCCGCGCAATAACTGTTTTTTTTCGAAATCAATTGCCTTTTTCTGAAAACAGTCTAAATGACAAGTAATAAAGGTGATTCGGAGATAATTGTCAATGGATGGAATTCTAGAACATAACTCGCGCATGTTAAATACGTGTGATAATTCAAGCTATCGAGAAAAATACGATAATTGCGAGAGAAAAAAATCAGAAATTTCAGCGAAACAACACAGATTCTGAGCTTACGTTTCTGAAAACAAGGCTTATGGAAGTTAAAATAGTGAGGTTTTCTCATGGAGATACAGTTAACACGCCGATCTTTAATTAGAAAGTGGTAACAAATCTATAGGAAAATCTATAAATCCATCATGGAATTGTCCATGCCGTGAAATGGCAGCACGGTACTTCGTATTCTACTCATATTTCACACAACTCCGAGACAAAACATGTTTTTCTACACGGGAACCATATGAATGTTAAGTAAGTGTAACGTACTGATTATTGGCGTGGCGTTGTTCAATCTAGAGAGATATAAAGAAGCTTGATCAAGTTAATCAAGTTAATAATTAAAGTCCCCCACCTCTACTTGACACATAAACTCACAGTAATTCATCATTGACGTCAATCTCTTATCAGGTTTAACAACGTTACAAACACATCAACAATAACGATCACAGATGTTTTTTTGACTCTGTTTATTTCTTCGCGGCTTAGATCGAGAATAGAAAAAAACCCAGCAATTATAAACTAAGTTGTGGAGATTCATCACATCATTGAACTTGTAAGTACAACGATTTATATAAGCTACGACATTATCGACACTTGTCAAGTTGTTTATTTCTTGGAGATTTAGAAACAGAAAAAAAAAATACACTTAAGTTCTGGAGATTCACTGCTTTATAAAAGTACTTGAAAGTAAAACGGTTTATATAACCTAAGCCATCAACATCGCAATATATTTCTCTTCGGTTATTTCTTTTTAAATTTTTATACATTAAAGATGCATTATGTAAGAGCTAAAACTTCATATTGCGGACTCTTTTTTTCTGGCTTCAAATGTTAGAATTTATTGTTGAGACACGTATGCACATGTCAAGCCCATTATCAACTGTATTTGTCATCTGATGGTCTAAATATTAAAAAAATGAAAGATAAGATCGCCCATATATCGGCAAACATTAAAATTGGCGTCACTGAATAAAAGAACGAATGTGTTTATCATCACGGAAATGCTACTTGACAGTCGACTATCTGTTTTCAAACGCATATTCAATATATTCATTATTCATTATATATTTTTGAAGTATTAGATTAAAATTGAAGTCAATTGTCATCGATCATTTGGAGTAAGAATTGTGCAGTTCTGAAATCAAGCTTCAACGGAGCTGGATCCAAGGCCAAACTAGAATCGCGGGACCTCTTCCGCAAGGAAAAGATTATTTCATATCCATTCGAATGGCACGCATGCGTAACAAACAATTAAACGGTCTGCAATACAATAAGAAATTACATAATATCTGATCAAATAGGAAATCTTTTTAATTCTGAATGGTATATAATTAGCATACGAGCGATCGCCTACGTCATGATATTATGTTTCGACCAATCTCAGAAGAGGATGAAGGTTAGCAAACTCACCCATACTCCACCAATAGCGTCGCTAGACCGATGAGTGAAACTTTTATGTGGAATTTAATAAATTTTTTTCTTGTTTTGCCTGCCAAGAACCTCGGGGCCCTGGGCCTTGACAGCCCTTATAATCATAAAGAATCCCACACGTATAAACCTTTCTGACTCAAATATTTTTACTATCCTACAGTATGGTTATTGGAAATAGGGAATGCAATAACACTAACAAGCCAATGTTTGAAAGTCAACGTCACTTTAGATCAGCTTGAAGAATATATATATATATATATATATATATATAGAGAATGGGTTTTAACGTCCACTCGACACAAACTAGGTCATTTCGGGACTAACATGGTTTAATTTCAATAATTCGCTTGTGCGTAGGGGTCTTTAGCAGTGAGAGGAAACCGGAGGACCCGGAGAAAACCCCACGAGGTTGGACTGGCGACCCTACTTCTTGTCACGTACAACTGGGGATTCGAAACCACGCCAGTTGACACACTGCCAGGCTTTATGATACAGCACGAATCAGGTTGAATAATGAATGAATGAAATGGGGTTTAACGTCCTACGCTTAAGCACCTAACCTGGGCCAATTGAAGACGGGCATACGTCAACATTGTGCTATGAGGGAAATTTTTGCCCGGGCAGCGGCGCTACGGCCTACTCTTATATCGAATTCCAACTGCCAAGGGATCTTTTACGTGCACTCCAATTTGTACACGGGACCTCGGTTTTTCGTCCCATCCGAACGACTAGGCAGCTGTCCTTGTCAGACCCTCCTTCTGCATCACTGACAAGGGGAAATCACGCCGGAAAATCAAGATGAACTTTCTCGGCCAATGCAGGGATCGAACACTCAACCTCTAGGCTAGCGAACCAGCGCCTTATCCACTTAGCCACCGTGATCCCCCAGGTTGAATAAACAGTCATTAAGGACATTTTTGTTTAAAATATAGATTAATAATGGGTACCTTTTGAATAACAATAAAATTTGCCATATGAACTCCTCATATTATAGATGAGAATTTTTACCTAGTTTTGTAGAAATCATAAATTTTCACAGTAACGTGAACGACGTCATTCTGTACTCGTATAACTAAATCTATTGATTCGGGTTGTATTTGGAGTGGGGGAAGTGGTCATACAAATTAAACATTTAATATTTTTCCATTTGATAATTGCAGGATGGTATTGGTAGTGTCAAAAGAATTGGAGTGGCCCTGTAGAGTTCTTAGATCAGTACATACAGTTTGTCATTTCACAAAACAAGCACCGTATAGAATAGGAGGATATCAACGGATTTTTTCTTCCATTAGACCAGAGTGGTTGTGTTACTTTTAATTCGTTTTAACATTATACACGAATATTACAGTAGAATGTCATTTTAAATCCTATTAACATTATGCATGCAGATCAAAGTGGATGTGCCATTTTAAATTATAATTCGTTATACACGCAGATGAAAATGGATGTGTCCCTCTAACACTTCTAATTCGTATCAGCATTATAGATATAAATATAAATGGGTAAGTCACTTTAAGCTGTCATTTGTACCAACATTATACACGGATATTGAAATGGAGGTGTCTCTTCAAATCATAATTCGTATCACCATTATACACGCGTATCAAAATGAGCTTGTCAAATTAAAGGGTAATTCGCATCATTAGTATACACGAGAACCTCAATTCGTAATTTACATCATCAACATTATACACGCAGATTAAAGTAGGTGTGTCACTTTAATTTATAATTCGTATCGACATTGTACACACAGATCAAAGTGATGCGTCTCTTTAAACCAAACCAAAAACGGGTGTGTCACTTTAAATCGTAATTATTTTAGGAGACGAATTAGAGCCGTATACAGAGTTCTTACTTTACCGTACGTCGTATTTAAATCTCTTCATGACGCAGGTTAATACTAATGTTTCAGAATTAAAGTGGGAGTGTCTCTTTAAATACCAATTTGTACCAAAGAAAACCTGCTTATTAAATCAATGACTTGGTGCAATAGCATGTAACAATATAATATTCCAAATTTGACAGGTGTGCATATCTTAATAGATTACAACCGACAGCAACATTAAAATGCCAAGATTATAGCAATTAAACTGAAGTGTTTTATAGAGTTATATGGTTTCAAGTTTACAAGGGCTACTTATGTATAGTGTAAACATTGAATATATCGCCACACAAGTTTTTGTGTCTATTTTTACGTTCTATGTGAGAACATGTTTTAATAACTCATTTTTAAACTGAGAGGTATTGTTTTATTTTGTTTTTTAAATGACAGGGAAGTCAAAGTAAAGTCAAACTGCGCCGCCATGCATGCTATAAATGAGTATGATTCTAACTTGGACTATTCGGAACACCTCTGTCCTATCCCGCCTGCTTCAGACGAGTTTAATAAAGCTTTACGCCAGCTTCGTACAGAAGAGCGAGTCTCGCTTCAATCGTTAAAAGGAGCCAACTCTAACAGCGTGCAGTAAGTCGACTCATTGCCAGCCGCTCATTTAGCAATGGGAAAAATCGAATCACGGAGTTTATACGAAGAAGAGGACTTCCATAATTCTACAGTTACCATAACCAACGGTCATCCGGGACATGGAAACGTTAAAAACTCGCTATCGGTGTCCATTAATGGAAAATACAAAGATGGGTTTGGTGAAACGCCCAAGGATAAGGAGAAACCGAAAGTTAAAAAACTTATTACGAGTCGTTCCCCGAGACTCAATGACCATTCTGGACATCATGCGGTCATGCACGCACAATTCAGAGACCCGAACCTTTTTACAGACGAGTTCCGCCGACGTTCCATGAGCGAGTCGCATGCTCAGATGCGGAGGAAAGCGTTAGAACGCCAGGAAAAACGCAATGCTCGATTCGAACAAGGCGGGAGTGGGGAGATACCACATGTGCATTGGGCAGATTCCACGGGCGACAGCTTAACATCAGATTTAAGACGAAGGTCTTTTTCACACGGATGCACGGGGCTGCCCAATAAACCTATATTAAAAAAGATAACGAACGGCGTCGCTTCCGATTCTAAATGTTGTGTTGAACATGCGAACTTATTGGCTGTGGATACCCGTTATATATAATGTGTTTTCCTAGGATCAAATGTGTCTTATTACTTTGGTAAACAATTAAACAAAAAACAATTTTGGTTGTGCCAGAAAACTCATATGGGATGATTGATGTTTTGTGTAAATATGTCCTGCTATCGCACTGAGTGATATATCATCTTAATGAACAGGATCCGGTGTACTGGAGAGACTATGACAATACGATTCAATACGATTGCTTTTCTGGAACGCTTCTGGGTATGTTTGCGATATTAAATATTTAAAGATGGAACCGAAATAGTAATCTAGATAATTTGTGAGTAAAAGTTGTTTTTTGAATACAAATTTATTAGAATTGCAGTAGACCGAATACTTCATTATTTATATTTGACCCCCCCCCCCCACAGAAACAGTATCATCAGCATTGGAAATAGAAAATCTGGGAGATACGATGAAGTTTGCAGGATATGTGTACCGGATTCAAAGTATGGATATAATAATTTTGGAAATAGAAGGCATATTCTACCTAGTACACGATACCGTCATGTTAAATCTAGAACACAGTAATTGCAACTGGATGGATTTAAGACCAATATGTCTAGGTGAGTTGAAAATGAAACAAATGGGTTTGTTGCTGGAATTTTCAGTCTGGTTTCCACTTGTCTATGGTGAAGGACGGGGATCTGTCGAGGACAGGTTGCTTGTCATCTGAGGATCCCCTGTATACACTGGCTTGCTCTAAAACAACCTGACAGGACGCTGTTCTGGCAGTATGTCACACATTAGCTTGGCCAAAAAGTAATATGTTAAACCCACTTTACTTAATTCCGCTAGGGAACCGAAATCTCTAATAGAATGTTCTGGTTTCAAGGCCTTCGAGAGATTTTATGTTTCAAACCCCTTTTTTGGTAAAAACTTCAGGATCAACTAAAATCAGGGCTGTCGGGCTGTTTAAAGAACAGTTAGCACCAGGCTAATAAAAACCGAACGACACTGTTGACAAAATGAAATGAATCGAACTGTAATTCAATGTCCTACAAGTATTAAACTATTTAGCTTTCATTTGGTAATAATGAATGAATGAAATGGGGTTTAACGTCCTGCTGTTCTGCTCCTAAACTGGGCTAATGAAGACGGGCATACGCCATACAGTGTGTTATGAGGTAAATTTTGCCCAGACAGCGGCGCTACATCCTACTCTTATATCGAATTTCAACTGTCAAGGGATCTTTTACGTGCACGCCAATGTGTACATCCGACCGACTAGACAGCTGTCCTTGCCAGCCCCCCTCCCGTCCTGCATCCCTGACAAGGGGAAACCACGCCGTAAAATCGGGCTGAACTTTCTCGGCCAATGCAAAGATCGAACACCCGATTTCGAGCCAGCGTCTTACCCACTTAGCTACGTGATTCCCCCAAATTACATTTAGTAACTGGATAGAGAAACAGCAAAAATACATGGGCTACTGCTACTAGTGTATTTTAAGGTGAACGTTTCGAAGAATATTCTCTCAACGTTATCAAGCTACGAGTACATATCATGCGGTGTGCAACGAGGGAAATTTTGCCCTGGCAAATCCTTACCCGAGACCTCCTTGTTTTGTGACCAAGCGCCACAGGCTACTCACTGAGCCACCGTGGCTCCACCATGGAGCAAGATAACAAAAAAAACGTACCGACAAGAAGTTAACCCCTAATCTATATTCTGTACAACCACTAGTGGTCAAGTTAAGGACTCTATCCATGTCGTAAATAAACGGTATAACAGTATGCTGTATTTGCAAATACACCCCATTAATGACCATTTACCAATGTTTAATATACCGTAAAATAATAGCACGTAAAATACCTATTGGGCCCAGTTATATTTATTATTAAACGGCAATAAAAAGCCAATATAGCTTCTAGATGAATAATTCAGTGTTTTGACTTGGTTTTTATTAAGCCCATTACCAACACGTTTGGTCTTCTCTCTCTCTAATGAGTTTTTACATCTAAAACAAACCATACTTGACATACAGACTAGGAGTATCTGTGGCTTAGTGGGTAGGACGCTGACTCACAAGCCTTGAGGTTGCGGGTTCGATCCCTGCATTGGTAGGGAAAGTTCATCGGGATTTTCCGGCGTGGTTTCGCCTTGTCAGTGGTGCAGAAAGGGGGCCTGACAAGGCAGCTCTAGTCGTTCGGATGGTACAGAAAAATCGAGGTCCTGTGTATACATTGGAATGCGCGTTAAAGCTCCATTGGAAGTTAGAATTCCCCCCCCCCAACCCCCAGAGCACACTGTTCGGCGTATGTCCGTCTTCATTATCCCGGTCGGAGTTGGATGTTAAATCCCGTTACATTTCATTTTTGACATAAATGAAATGGGGTATAACAGGATACTATGAGGGTACTGTTCCCCGTACAGCGGCGTTTCCGCCCACTACTCATCTACTTCAAACTGCCACGGGTTCCTTTATGTGTATATATTAACAAGGTCCGGATTGAGGGTTGGGGGATGCATACAGTCAGGGTCCCATGCACCCAGTCTCTGAAGAGAGACCCCGTGGCTAAGTGGGTTAGGTGCTGGCTCGTAAGCCTGGAGGTCGGGTGTTCGAACCCTGCATTGGCCGAGAAAGTTCATCTCGATTATCCGACGTGGTTTCCTCTTGTCAGTGATGCAGACGGGTGGCCTGACAAGGTCCCTTGTACACATTGGCGGGCACGTAAAAGATCCCTTGACAGTTGGAATTCAGTTGCTCCCGGGCAAATATTTCTCTCATGGTACACTGTATGGCGTATGCCCGTCTTCAATTAGCCCAGGTTAGGTGCAGAAGCGTAGGACGTTAAACCCCATTTCATCCATTCAGTCTCTAAAGTCGACGGGGCGACTAGACGCTCTTCCACTTTCCATATTTCGTTCCATTTTATTTCCAAATCTCAATATTCTTGTACTCCTGCGTTTAATACAGAAAACCAAGAAACCAGAGATAATCAATTTCAAGAAAGAAGTGGAATATTTGCTGTCAGCTTATCATCAGTATAGATTTATTATGTCTTTTCAGGGTTTGAAAGAAAGATGGCCGATAAAAAGAAGTTGGTTGTTTTATCGTAACATATCTGACTTGTTGACTACATTTGATTTCCAAGAACATGAGAATGGCCGATAGGTGTTGATACCATGTGTTTGTTTTTGGTGAACGGTTTGCGCGGATGAATATTTTCCATAAACTGAAGTGTAAACAGGTAATCCAGTCTGAACAGGTTAATTAATTGTCATGTGAAATAAGGATAAATCTCCTAGTTTAATGCTACGTAGTTCTAGTGAAAACATATGCTCTTTGTGAATGAAAATAAATGTGTAGGAGTGAACAAAATGACATCATAATGTTATTATGCTCTGTAGGAGTGAAAAGGGTAATTGTATGGTCTGGAGTATAGGGTATGATTTTATGCTATATAATCGTGAAAATAAGATTGTATGGTGTGAAGGAGTGAGACAGTATTTTATGTTACGTATGTGTGAAAACATGTTATGCCATATGGGAGCGAAAAAACGATTTTATGCCATATAGGAGTGAGGCAAGATTTTATGCTATGTAGGAGTGAGGCAAGATTTTATGCTATGCAGGAGTTAAGCAAAAATTTATGTCATTGAAAAACTAAAAGCATGGACAAACTAATAGCGTCGACAAACTGGAAAAACTAATAGCGTCGAAAAATTAATTGTGCAAACATGAGGTGATATGGCATGTAGGAGCGAAAAAACTATTTTATATTACGTAGGTGTGAACACCTGTTATACTTCAGATTTTCTGCTATGTAGGAATGAAGTAAAAATTTATGTAGGAGTAAAGCTAGATTTTCTGCCATATAATAGCCTAGAAAAACTAAATAACTAACAGAATGTGATTGGAAATATAATTTGATGTTTAATTTAGTCGTGGTGATATTGCGTGATGAATATTATCTCGTTGACAATTTAATTAAATTATAATAACATATCATACTGTTGACATAGCTGTATGATGAAAAACAAATACAACAGAGTTTAAAACAAATTCCATGGCGTTGTGCTAATGTGTTTTGCTTAGTGAACAGTTACCGGGGTTAGATCTATTTCGCAAGGCCAACTTCAAGTTTGGTCAAAGGTCACAAGATGTAAGCAGGACTAGCGCTAATTCCAACCCTAACCCTAACCCTGGACCTAGCCTAATGCTTACTCTAACCCTTACCCACATACCGCCAACAATCACGTGTCCTAGCCTCTTTCACATCCCAGTTAAATTACCTTTGTATATAAACATAATGTATTGTATGTATTTTTAATAAAACTAGGAAATATCAGTGCTTATGTGGAAACGTAACCTCTCCCCCAAATTCTTAAACCTAACCCACATCCCACCAACAATCACGTGCCCTAACCTCCTTTACACCACAGCGACCTTGACGAAAATTGAGCTGGCCTTTACAAATAGACTTAGCCTGGTAACCAACTGTAACTATTATTTGATTGAAATTATAATGTACGGTACATGTGTATTATATGTGAACAATATCCTGTTTAGACGACCATCAATCTGATTTAAATACAGATCTATATTTCGTTTCGTTTTTTTATACTTTGGATGGCCTACACTACATAAAGATCTGACAAGTTGTACTGGAAGCTCGTGGCAGGGGTCGTACAAGCGGATTGTTACCTATGACGTCATACATTGAATAATCAATCAGCGTTGACGTTGCTAGTGGTTTACCCACAGTGTCGTGCATAGCACCCCAAGCATTCGCCGTAACAGATTGTTTTATTGGCTAATCCCTCACTTCAACCAAAACACCAGTAATACTAATACAACAACTCTTCCATATCCTAGTGTAGTAAGGACAAGAGAAACGAAATTTTGAACTATAAAAAAACAAACGAAATAGGATCTGTGTTTTAATCAGATTGAAGGACCATGTGCTAACCTTTATCCAAGTTGCAGCCCTGTATCCAAGCTCTGATCATTTCAGCTTTAAATTTAATTAGATTTTCCCTCTTTTATTCGTAACAAATCAACACAGTGTTTGGGTTAGATTACACTATAAACCCGGGGTGTCGATTCATGGGCCACATAAACTAAAAATTTAGATCAAGTGGGCCGTAGATCATCCTTGGTTACTCAGTGTACTCATTCTGTTCTCCTCCACCATACCCTGGGTTAATCTAAGGAGGAGGGGGGGGGGCACGCTTTCAAGTTATGCGCCCTTGATGATTGTGCTATTTTTATTGACCAATCCGATAAATTGATTTTTGAAAAAGAATGTTAGCAAAGGGAAGTTACTCTCAACGGACAGTGTTAGGAGTTGGCCAATTTAAAGCGTAATTTGAATTACATACAACTTAGATATCTATGACATAGAAGTCAGAGTTTTACTGAAACCGAAAAACTATAATAAATGATTACCACCGCTAGCTTCTGAGCATTATCGAGACACAAACTAGGACATTTCGGAACTAACATAGGGTTCAATTTCATTTCAATTATTCGCTTGTATGTAGGAGTCTTTAGAAGAATGAGGAAATCAGAGGACTTGGACAAAACCCTACTCCGTGTCACACACAAGCGGGGGTCGAAACCACATCAGTGGCAGACTTTATGCTGCAACGTAAACGCGTTAACCATTCGGAGTAAACGGAGTATTTAGTGGAGACAATACTATTATTAGCCTTAATCCTAAATAAAAGGCCAGTTTAAAGTTATGCCAGATTCACTTCCAATTTTTGAACAGAAAGTTCTGTTTATTAACTCTCAATTACAAACAATAAAACACAACGCCTTTCCGTAATGTGACCGGTTTATGGTGATTGAGTAATTTTGTAGATATTCCAAGTTAAAAATGTTTTATAGAAATTTTATTGTACGATGATTATAACGGTTGTCTCAACACAACGAAACCTTTGATAAATCATGTAGCATGAATCAACAAATCAATAACGTCTCAAAAAGCACCGATAGGTTAAATCTGGTTTGCAATTACAAAAGTAGCAATTTGACGTCGAACACCCCCTTTTTACAGATTTGTTATTCTTCACTTGATACCGTTTGAATTAATAGAGACCTGAAGTGTTTCGCGAGTCGGTAAAACACGATTTTTTTTTGCTCTGTCGTCATCTTATTATTTAGTAAAATCGAGAGTGTTCAAATTTGATTGTTATTCAACGGTTGAAAAGTTGATGTTTTTAAGATCAGATAATATCAAACGAGATCAGAAATGAAATGAAATGGGGTTTAACGTCCTACTGTTCGACAAGTTCAGGGATTATTACTCTGAGCAGGTTATTAAAATACAGATCTATAATTCGTTTCGTGGTTTTATACTTCCAATGGCCTCTACTACATGAAAAACTGACCGATTGTAGTGGAAGGTTGCGTCAGAGGTCATACGAGCGACTTAACCCTATGACATCAGATATTTGATTAACCTATCAGCGTTGATGTTGCTATTGGATTACCTACAGTCCCGTGTACCTCACAGACTCGCCGTAACATATCGTTTCATTGGCTAATCCCTCACGTCATCATCCAGAACGAGGGTTATATAACAACTCTTCCAGATCATAGAAAACGAAATTTTGAACTATAAAAAAAACGAAACGAAATAGGATCTGTGTTTTAATCAGATTTAGATTTTGAATAATCCGTTGATATAGTATTTCATAAAAAGAATTAAATGGGCTGAAATCTAGTGTATTTAATTTTGGGTTTCTAAGGCGAGAGAGAGAGAGAGAAAAAGAAAGAGAGAGAGAGAAATGGGGTTTAACGTCCACTAAACACAACTAGGTCATTTCGGGACCAATATATGGTTTAATTTTTTATTTCAATAATTCGCTTGCGCTTAGGGGTCTTTAGCAGTGGGAGGAAACCGGACTGCCCGGAGGAAACCCACGAGGTTGAGAAGGCGCCCTATCTCCATGCCACATACGCTCACACCAGGGCTCGAAACCACAGCCGCAAGCCAGAGGTGGCCGGCCAGCTAGAGGTCGAAGCGCGGCACTCTAGACCACTAGACCATCCCAACCCCCCGGTTTTTATGGCACCTCTGGCATCGTTGAATGTGCTTATTATAAGGATGTAGATTTCTACAACCGATTAATTGATCGACAGTGTATACGTCTTTATCTCCACACGTACATGTATATATAATTATAAGCCGGTCGTTAATAAACGGCTTCCTCTGAGCCATCGATTAAGATATATAACATACGATGAACGTGGTTTTATATATATGACTTTATGAAACCAGTATATCATATATTAATCTCATAACGGTGAACATATTATTAAAAGAATGAACTGGTTTATGATAAATGAACTGTTTTATGGGATATTTGATCTGACAGTTGCGCGACAGCTTACTATTATATCGAATTCCAACTGCCATGGAAACTTTTTTGTGCCCGTCAAAATGTGTACACGAGACTTCGGGTTTTCGCCCCATCCGATCGACTATACGTTGTCCAGTACTAGGCCCTCTGTCAATCGCCATGAACTTTCTCGGTCAACATCGGGATCTAACATCGGTACCTCCGTATTAGCGAGCAAACGTCTTACTCACTGAGCCAGTATGTATGCATTCTGTTGAAGCACACCCACGCACAGTTCTCCATCTCCTATCCTTAGTGTACACAAGCCAATTGGGAGATAATTATATGTATTTTGAGATCAATATACGCTAGAATTGTTGACTTATATTCATGGCGATTTTCCATTGATTAATGATATCTATTTAACACATTTATAAATGGGTTTTGTTTGCTGTCGCTGTTTGGTTTGATTTAATGATGTAAGATGTGGAATTTATCGCGGACAATTATTTAATAATCGTTCCTCCGCTCTGTACCGACCTTCACCTGGAGCAAACTGTCATACAAGAAAACGCACTTGATTATTTTCTAAAGTCTTCGACATTGAAAACACGAATTATTTGTCAATTTAAGTCAACATCGATGTTGTGATCTTGCCGGGAAAGTGGGCTTCTTATATCCAATATTTAAGACAAAACAAACATTTTACCATTGATACACGCATCGTGTACCATAAAGTGTTTCAGCGCCATTGTAACAAGTCATGTCAAAACGGTGACTACATATTCTTATCTGGAGAGAATGCGAAATAAATACTGTCGGTATATACTGGAATAACCAGACGCCAGAGATAACCATTCGATTATTTCGCCGAACATATTAACTGATTAGATATTACAGTAAAAACAGACACCATTGAATGTAAATCAGTTTATATATATTCATATAACATTATTATAGGAGTTGCGACCCATTTGTCATAAATTTAAGATCCCAAATTAGCGATTTAGCCCCTTTAAGTTTTATAATATCCCTCGTGAATGCAATCACAGTTAAGCAGTATATACGTAAAATATTAACAATGCCCGATAAGAAACTGAATAATATTCCGCCAAGGATTCCTTAACCTTTAGAATTCAATGGGCGTCCTTGTTGAAGGAATTGCCACCAGGCGTCGCCAGTAAAAACGCGGTCCCACGTTAGACCGCCTCGCCTATAAATTATGTCTCTTTATCTCTAGCTAGGTAGCCCATTGCTGGCATGGTATGCCTTCTTTATCATCTTTGTTAGAATAACCACAACCGTGGAGTCGTACGTGATAATTAAACGATAAACGATCTAGTAAGCATATGGCTAATCTTTTATAATAAACAAGTCAGCCAAACCCATTGTTATTATTATCATGTCGTGGTGTGGTCTAAGTCCTATATCGCACAGAATGAAGGAAATGTTGTTATTTATCAAGTGGTGTATGTATATATATGTTTGTATATTTGTATATAGTGTAAAAGGGTGACAATAATAAACTGTTGTTTGTTATATATGTAAATTGTTTGTATTGTTATAAACACGCACAGCGAAAATAGTTTATATGACTCAGGTGACAATGTTCTCCTCCGACTGGGTTAATGGAGACAGAAATTAAATGTGTCGAGGCAAAAATGAAATGAAATGAGGTTTAACGTCTACTGTTCTGCCCTACTGTTATGCACAAACCATTAGTAAAACCTGCGTCTTTTGGCAGTGAAAGAGGGCTAGGGAGAAACGAGGTTTCACGTCCACTCGACACAAACTAGGTAATTTCGGTACTTACAAATAGTTCAATTCCTCTCAATAACTCGGAGAAAGCTTACAAGGTTAGACAGGGGACACTACTGTTCGTCACGTACACACGAAGAATCGAAACCACGCCACCAGACTGAATTAAAGACCTCATGGTTTCACACGCACGCTTTGAACCACTAGACCCCCGCATACCCCCTCCCATACCACGGACATTGGGACACAAATATTGCAATGAAACAAAATGGAATTTATCGTCCAGCTTCTTCGGTATCCACTGGGCTGAAGAAGAAGACATGCCTCTTAGTTCTGGCAAGTTTTAAGAAGAATTGCGAAAACTATAACACATTATGGCAGCCTGAATTATATAACACAGTCGTGTAGTGTTCTTGCTAGTCTACAAATTTCAGCCACTACTGTTAACGATAATATCTTTTTATATGAACAGGTACTGTTGCTTAGCAATTAATACAAAAATAATTACGATAAATAATCTCTTTTGCCGGCTTATTTTCAATAATTAATTCTTCTAATTGTTCCGTACTGGTTCATCCTTTTCAGTGACGTACGTAGGACGGAGAATCTGACAAGAGGAGCTGTCTTGTCGTTCGGGTGGGGCGAAAACCGAGGACCCGTGTACACATTGACGTGAATATAAAAGATCCCTTGGTAGTTGCAATTCGATATAAGACTAGCCCGCAGTGCCGCTGTCCGGGCAAAATTTCCCTCATAGCACACTGTATGGCGTATGCCCGTCTTCGTTACCCGGCAGTTGGGAACAGAGCAGTAGGATGTTAAACTCAATTTTATTTCATTTCATTTCATTTTACTCTATGCACATATCAGGCCCGGATCCAGGATTTTTTCGAGGGGGGGGGGTCATACATTGTAATAAATGGTAATCATTAGAGTGCCGCATGTAGTAGTGGTTTGGTGTAGTCCCCAGAGCCTTCGTCGCATTGCCAGGGCAAAGACAATGCAAAAATCAATTTATATCATCAATTAAAAAGCGGATCCAAGTTGCAGCCCTGTATCCAAGCTCTGATCATTTCATCTTTAAATTTTATTAGATTTTCCCTCTTTTATTCGTAACAAATAAACACAGTGTTTGGGTTAGAATACACTATAAACCCGGGGTGTCGATTCATGGGCCACATTCATTGAGATCATCCTTGGTTACTAAGTGTACTCATTCTGTTCTCCACCACCATACCCTGGGTTAATCTAAGGAGGAGGGGGGGGGGGGCACGTTTCAAGTTATGCGCCCTTGATGATTGTGTTATTTTTATTGACTAATCCGATAAATTGATTTTTGAAAAAGAATGTTAGCAAAGGGAAGTTACTCTCAACGGACAGTGTTAGGAGTTGGCCTATTCTAAAGCGTAATTTGAATAACATACAACTTAGATATCTATGACATACGATACAGAGTTTTACTGAAACCGAAAAACAATAATAAATGATTACCACCGCTAGCTTCTGAGAATTATCGAGACACAAACTAGGACATTTCGGAACTAACATAGGGTTCAATTTCATTTCAATTATTCGCTTGTATGAAGGAGTCTTTAGCAGAATGAGGAAATCAGAGGACTTGGACAAAACCCTACTCCGTGTCACGCACTAGCGGGGGTCGAAACCACATCAATGGCAGACTTTATGCTGCAACGTGAACGCGTTAACCATTTGGAGTAAACGGAGTAAAAGTAAGAATTATTATAAATAGTCGAGCTACATTTAGTGGAGACATACTATTATTAGCCTTAATCCTAACTTAAAGGCCAGTCTAAAGTTATGCCAGATTTCCTTCCAATTTTTGAACAGAAAGTTCTGTTTATTAACTCTCAATTACAAACAATAAAACACAACGCCTTTCCGTAATGTGACCGGTTTATGGTGATTGAGTAATTTTGTAGATATTCCAAGTTAAAAATGTTTTATAGAAATTTTATTGTACGATGATTATAACGGTTGATCTCAACACAACGAAACCTTTGATAAATCATGTAGCATGAATCAACAAATCAATAACGTCTCAAAGAGCACCGATAGGTTAAATCTGGCTTGCAATTACAAAAGTAGCAATTTGACGTCGAACACCCTCTTTTTACAGATTTGTTATTCTTCACTTGATACCGTTTGAATTAATAGAGACCTGAAGTGTTTTGCGAGTCGGTAAAACACGATTTTTTTGGGCTCTGTCGTCATCTTATTATTTAGTAAAGTCGAGAGTGTTCAAATTAGATTGTTATTCAACGGTTTTAAAAGTTGATGTTTTTAAGATCAGATAATATCAAACGAGATCAGAAATGAAATGAAATGGGGTTTAACGTCCTACTGTTCGACAAGTTCAGGGATTATTACTCTGAGCAGGTTATTAAAATACAGATCTATAATTCGTTTCGTGGTTTTATACTTCCAATGGCCTCTACTACATGAAAAACTGACCGATTGTAGTGGAAGGTTGCGTCAGAGGTCATACGAGCGACTTTAACCCTATGAAATCAGATATTTGATTAACCTATCAGCGTTGATGTTGCTATTGGATTACCCACAGTCCTGTGCACCTCACAGACTCGCCGTAACATATCGTTTCATTGGTTAATCCCTCACGAGGGTTATATAACAACTCTTCCAGATCATAGAAAACAAAATTTTGAACTATAAAAAAAACGAAACGAAATAGGATCTGGGTAGTAATCAAATTTAGATTTTGAATACTCCGTTGATATAGTATTTCATAAAAAGAATTAAATGGGCTGACATCTAGTGTATTTAATTTTGGGTTTCTAAGGCGAGAGAGAGAGAGAGAGAGAGAGAGAGAGAGAGGTGGGGTTTAACGTCCACTAAACACAACTAGGTCATTTCGGGACCAATATATGGTTTAATTTTTTATTTCAATAATTCGCTTGCGCTTAGGGGTCTTTAGCAGTGGGAGGAAACCGGACTGCCCGGAGGAAACCCACGAGGTTGAGAAGGCGCCCTATCTCCATGCCACATACGCTCACACCAGGGCTTGAAACCACAGCCGCAAGCCAGAGGTGGCCCGCCAGCTAGAGGTCGAAGCGCGGCACTCTAGACCACTAGGCCACCCCAACCCCCCGGTTTCTAAGGCACCTCTGGCATCGTTGAATGTGCTTATTATAAGGATGTAGATTTCTACACGTACATATATATATAATTATAAGCCGGTCATTAATAAACGGCTTCCTCTGAGCCATCGATTAAGATATAAATAAAATACGATGAACGTGGTTTTATATATATGACTTTATTAAACCAGTATATCATATATTAATCTCATAACGGTGAACATATTTAAGAATGAACTGTTTTATGATAAATGAACTGTTTTATTGGAAATTTTGATCTGACAGTTGCGCGACAGCTTACTATTATATCGAATTCCAACTGCCATGGAAACTTTTTTGTGCCAGTCAAAATGTGTACACGAGACTTCGGGTTTTCGCCCCATCCGATCGACTATAAGTTGTCCAGTACTAGGCCCTCTGTCAATCGCCATGAACTTTCTCGGTCAACATCGGGATCGAACATCGGTGCCTCCGTATTAGCGAGCCAACGTCTTACTCATTGAGCCAGTATGTATGTATTCTGTTGAAGCACACCCACGCACAGTTCTCCATCTCCCATCCTTTGTGTACACAAGCCAATTGGGAGATAATTATATGTATTTTGAGATCAATATACGCTAGAATTGTTGACTTATATTCATGGCGATTTTCCATTGATTAATGATATCTATTTAACACATTTATAAATGGGTTTTGTTTGCTGTCGCTGTTTGGTTTGATTTAATGATGTAAGATGTGGAATTTATCGCGGACAATTATTTAATAATCGTTCCTACGCTCTGTACCGACCTTCACTTGGAGCAAACTGTCATCCGAGAAAACGCACTTGATTATTTTCAAATCAGTCCTGGCCTTAACCGTAACATATAAATTCCATCGGTCGCCATCTTAGAAAATGAAACCCCGAGGTCTGTGTTAAGGCTCTTCCGGTTGCCTATCCTTTTTGCATAATGATCACGATGGAAAACATTTTCTGGATGTCCCCATGTGCGCACTGATAGGGCACATCAAAGTCTCTTTGCACAGTACGTTATTTTTAACAGGGTGGGCCATTAAACCACAAAACATTTTCTTTTGTACAATATTAAAGTAACTATGTCTCTGGACGACTCATTATCATCTAAAGTCTTCGACATTGAAAACACGAATTATTTGTCAATTTAAGTCAACATTGATGTTGTGATCTTACCGGGAAAAGATGGGCTTCTTATATCCAATATTTAAGACAAAACAAACATTTTACCATTGATACACGCATCGTGTACCATAAAGTGTTTCAGTGCCATTGTAACAAGGGGTTGGAAGAACGAGGCTAGGCATATTCAACAAGTCATGTCAAAACGGTGACTACATATTCTTATCTGGAGAGAATGCGAAATAAATACTGTCGGTATATACTGGAATAACCAGACGCCAGAGATAACCATTCGATTATTACGCCGAACATATTAACTGATTAGATATTACAGTAAAAACAGACACCATTGAATGTAAATCAGTTTATATATATTCATATAACATTATTATAGGAGTTGCGACCCATTTGTCACAAGTTTAAGATCCCAAATTAGCGATTTAGCCCCTTTAAGTTTTATAATATCCCTCGTGAATGCAATCACAGTTAAGCAGTATATACGTAAAATCTTAACAATGCCCGATAAGAAACTGAATAATATTCCGTCAAGGATTCCTTAACCTTTAGAATTCAATGGGCGTCCTTGCTGAAGGAATTACCACCAGGCGTCGCCAGTAAAAACGCGGTCCCACGTTAGACCGCCTCGCCTATAAATTATGTCTCTTTATCTCTAGCTAAGTAGCCCATTGGCATTGCTTGCATGGTATGCCTTCTTTATCATCTTTGTTAAAATAACCACAACCGTGGAGTCGTACGTGATAATTAAACAATACACGATCTAGTAAGATATATTTAACTGAATAATACCCCATAAGTATATTAATACTACTATGACCCCATAACTACACGATTTGCTTAAAAATAATATGGCTAATCTTTTATAATAAACAAGTCAGCCAAACCCATTGTTATTATTATCATGTCGTGGTGTGGTCTAAGTCCTATATCGCACAGAATGAAGGAAATGTTGTTATTTATCAAGTGGTGTATGTATATATATGTTTGTATATTTGTATATAGTGTAAAAGGGTGACAATAATAAACTGTTGTTTGTTATATATGTAAATTGTTTGTATTGTTATAAACACGCACAGCGAAAATAGTTTATATGACTCAGTTGACACTGTTCTCCTCCGATTGGGTTAATGAAAACAGACATGCGTCGAGGCAAAAATGAAATGGTTTAACGTCCTACTGTTCTGCTCCAACTGGGATAATGAAGACCGGCATACACCATACACCTATTGTGGAAAGTTTGCCTGGACAGCGGCGCAACGGCAACGGCCTACTCTTATACCGAATTTCATCTGAAAAGTATGTTTTTTTACGTGCAAGCTAATGTGTACACGGGACCATGGTAATTCGTCCCTCTCCAGACCTTCAGATCTAATCGATCTTTTGAATAATATTATGATCCGTATCTGTAGTAGGAATCTAGTTGATTTCATTTCCGGCTCCCCCTCCTTCACTTCCTGTCTTTTGTCGACAAATCTACCACTGAATACGCTAACCAGACTATTCCTTCCCATGTATGTTATACAAACCGGAAATTGAAACCATTACTACGATATCTCCTTTACGAGTAGGGCATGCTGACTTTATCTTTGATATCAAAATATTGGAGATTTTGTTTTCTGCTAGAAATAGAGTCTGTTATCATACGTAATTAAGTTAAACGATTTAGCACACGTGTATATTAATGACTCGGACTTGGTATGTTATTAAACAATTTTTTATTTCTCTTAACTCAAATGTTTAGCCGTCGGCGAACAGGTTGGGGAGGGAGGGGCGGGGGCGTGGGCGTTATGCACAAACCATTAGTAAAACCTGCGTCTTTTGGCAGTGAAAGAGGGCTAGGGAGAAACGAGGTTTCACGTCCACTCGACACAAACTAGGTCATTTCGGTACTTACAAATAGTTCAATTCCTCTCAATAACTCGGAGAAAGCTTACAAGGTTAGACAGGGGACACTACTGTTCGTCACGTACACACGAAACCACGCCACCAGACTGAATTAAAGACCTTATGGTTTCACACGCACGCTTTGAACCACTAGACCCCCGCATACCCCCTCCCATACCACGGACATTGGGACACAAATATTGCAATGAAACAAAATGGAATTTATCGTCCAGCTTCTTCGGTATCCACTGGGCGGAAGAAGAAGACATGCCTCTTAGTTCTGGCAAGTTTTAAGAAGAATTGCGAAAACTATAACACATTATGGCAGCCTGAATTATATAACACAGTCGTGTAGTGTTCTTGCTTGTCTACAAATTTCAGCCACTACTGTTAACGATAATATCTTTTTATATGAACAGGTACTGTTGCTTACCAATTAATACAAAAATAATTACGATAAATAATCTCTTTTGCCGGCTTATTTTCAATAATTAATTCTTCAAATTGTTCCGTACTGAATCATCCTTTTCAGTGACGTACGTAGGACGGAGAGTCTGACAAGAGGAGCTGTCTTGTCGTTCGGGTGGGGCGAAAAACGAGGACCCGTGTACACATTGACGTGAATATAAAAGATCCCTTGGTAGTTGCAATTCGATATAAGACTAGGCCGCAGTGCCGCTGTCCGGGCAAAATTTCCCTCATCGCACACTGTATGGCGTATGCTATTCGTTACCCGGCAGTTGGGAACAGAGCAGTAGGATGTTTAACTCAATTTTATTTCATTTCATTTCATTTTATTCTATGCACATATCAGGCCCGGGTCCAGGATTTTTTCGAGGGTGGGGGGCATACATTGTAACAAATGGTAATCATTAGAGTGCCGCATGTAGTAGTGGTTTGGTGTAATCCCCAGAGCCTTCGTCGCATTGCCAGGGCAAAGACAATGCAAAAATCAATTTATATCATCAATTAAAAAACGGATACACCAGTCTCGCTGCCCCCCCCCCCCTGGATCTGCGCCTGCATATTGAAGAGCACTACCATCCGGAGTTGGTTTATTGTGGCAGATGGTGTGCTAAAGATAACAAATACTATAACATGTAACAGAATTTAAAACATCCCAGACACGCACTCTTCTTCTCAATAAACAAAGATTAAACGCAGTGGGGAGTGATATTTATACATAAGACCGCCATTTTAATTAAGGTTCGCAATAATTCTTGTATTTCCGAGCGAGAAAGTTCATCGGTATTTTCCGACGTGGTTTTCCCTTGACAGTGGTGCAGGGCGGAGAACTTGACAAGTACAGCTCGCTAGCCTGGAGGTCGCAAGATAGCTCACGGTGTTAGCCGAGAAGGTTCATCGGAATTTTCCGACTTGGTTTCCCCTTTTCAGTGGTGCAGGGCGGAGGACCTGACAAGGACAGTTGTCTAGTCGTTAGCATGGTACCATAAATCTAGGTCCCGTGTATACATTGGCGTACACGTAAAAGATCCTTTGATAGCTGAATCCTACTCAGTGACACCCCCCCCTACATTCCATCTCCACCCCCGCACCGCATCTACACTGGGTTTTTATTTTTGTTTTTTTTTAAAGATTTACAATTCAAATGTAGTGTCAGAAAGCAGATTATATGTTGAATAAGAAATCACCCCGGGGCAGTATAAAAACACTATATTATGCGTATCAAAACATCTAAAGAAATATATACCCTACATTTAGTTCTGCAAATAATGACAGTCTTTCACCTTCCGAGATTCCATTTTCATTCTGATAACTGTTTTTATTTTATTTACATCATGTTATCGCCCATGGCAACGTCATTAAAATTGTAATAAATAGAAGTTTCAATTTAATCATGCTTCAGATTAGAGCTAGCATTTATGTTTAGCATGTTATAATAGCAGATTAAATTCTGTTTCTGTCAGCATAAAAAATCCAGCTTATCCTTCTTTTGAGATAATTTCTTTAGCGTCACCGCTTATGAACATTGAAAGGGAGTTAAACAGTAAAGTTTCATCAATACATAATATATGAAATTAAAATCACGAATAAGAATTCAATTTTGGTCGATTCAATAATAATAATGGTGGTGTCATCTTGTTGTAAAAATATCAGAGAGAGAGAGAGAGAGAGAGAGAGAGAGAGAGAGAGAGACCCAGGTCATTTAGGGACGAACATGTGGTTCAACTGTATTTCAGTAATCCGCTTGCGCGTAGGGGTCTTTAGCAGTGGGAGTAAAAACCATGGGCCGGAGAAAATCCACGAGGTTAGACAGGCGGTCCTACTTCTTGTCGGGGAATCGAAACACCACCATTTGACTTAATGAGAGGCTTTATGATACAACGCACACGCGCTAACCATTCGGCCACCCCCTCCACTACCAGGAGGTTATGCGAAATGCAATGAGATAAAATAAGGCATGCAATATGTCATACGGATAATTTTGTCAGGACAGCGGTATTTCCGCCCACATCTAACATCTTGCTGCTGCTTGTGGACTAAAGCAAGGAAACGTAGAGATTACACTAAATAACTGGGATTTTTCGACTTATATTCAGACAGCAACAGGGCTAATTAGCCGGTAGGAACACCAATGAGCTTACTACACTCGTTAACAAAAAAGGATACGGAGGAAGGAGGGGGGTAGGGGGAGGGGTTTGTGTTACCAAAATGTTCCATGGATAAATCCAGTAGATTAAAACGCTGACTTGCCAAAATCCTAATCCCAAACAAAACATATAGGAGCCACGGATAGATCATCTTCAATAGAAGGCTTGATCTCGCTTAACTACGTACATCTTATCAAGCCCTTCACGTAATACCCTGAATATTTCGGAACTAAGTTTGTGAGCCTATTATAAAATACCTTGGTCGAAGTGAATACCAAGTCTCACGCTATCAAGCTAAAATGTCTACCTGTGACAATCGAGATGCAAAGTTCAAGGTTCGTCCAATGTCAAGGTTTCCGTGGGGTTCGCTATGTCTAGATCTCTGATTGGATTCTACTGTTCACGTTTTGTGCAGATAACGTAGCTATAATTTTGAGAATTGTGAAGTAAACCAGCAACGGTTAGACGTTGTAAAACTCACAATCGTTGCTTCACAATCGTTGCGGATATGTATGCATTTAGCCGCCAACTCACTTAGAGTTTTCCAACCCACAGGCGCTTAGTCAGCCGGTGGTGGTGGTGGGGGGTGATGCGAGGTGGAGGGCAAGACGGGCACGTTGGTTTTTGGTTTCATATTACATCCAATGGAAAGGGCCTCGAAGGGTGTCCGATTTGTTCTAGGGGTGGCAGCTGCTTCTTATGCCCCCCCCCCCTCTCGCTAGCTATGGGCCTGCTCCGCCCCATTCTATTCGAATAACATGGATCGCTTAGCTAAGGGGTGTAGCTAAAGAGCCAAACAAAACTTACGGACTTACGTTAAAATGCTGGGGTTCCTTAAGTCATCGAGTGCGCTTCCTGCTATTTTGAAGCGCTGAAGTTTACTTCGAGTCGTCTGAGAGTAGAATACTCTTATTCTTCCTGGTAAGATTACACCCTGTGTCGGAAACCCCACCATTGTTCTCCAGTTGTTGAGACGTCTTCTTTTCTCAGTGATTTAAACTCCTCCACTTTATTCCCACTGCTAAAGACCCCTTCGTGCAAGAGAATTAATGAAATAAAATTGAACCATATTTTAGTCCCCAAATTTAAACCCCATCTCTCAGTCTCCCTCTCCACCCCCTCTCTCTCTATCACTCTCTCTCTCTCTCCCTCTCTCTCTCTGAAATGGATTATGTTTTAACATCTTGTCAACACAATAGTTTTGCGATTTTGCGATTTTGAGATTTATTACATTTACGTGATCAATGCTTTGGTGGATAGCTGTGTTTTTAAAGTGAGAATTTTATATTTTCTAAGAAAGTCAAAACATATAATTATTTCTATATTGTTTGCTCAATAGGTTATCAACTCACTATGAGAATTATTTCTTACCCTTAAAATCATTGACACAGGAAATAATAACACAATTACCTCAATTGTTTTCCTATTGCCTCCATGCATTAGCTACCTTCAGACGTTGGAATTTGAAGTTGAAAATGATATTTTTATTTTTGCCAATTTCTCAGCTGGCAATAGTGAATTATAAGATTATTCTTTAACAAGGTAGGACTGTTTATGGATACCAATACTATCTATTTTAAGGCTTTATTTTTAAAAAAATGACTTGAAAGTTTTAAATATGGCACTTTGAACAGAGGCTCAGCAAATGTCCTTTCTCCACTATTATTCCTGCAAATGAAATTGACAGTTATGCATTCAACTATAAGTTGGATCTATAGTACCAAAGATATGAACTATTGACTAGTCACGACTCACAAAAATCCACAATATAGATTATGACCTTCACCGAGAATGAAATAAATGTATGACTGTCAATGAAAATCGAAGTATACGTAAAATTATTAAATGAAATGGGGTTAAAGTCCTACTTTCCTGCTCCATCCAGACTAATACTTTCTGAATCTATATGATGGCCTGAAATACTCTGAATACCGGTACTAAAAATCTAAATTTCCATAGGCACCGTCATAACAATAACATTGTCTAAAGTGTCTTTAATAGTCTCTGGTTGTATGGAGTCTTGGGTGGCTGGGACTTAACAAGTAATGGGATTATATAGGCTTTGCCTGTTTCCCAATCCTAATAAACAATAAAATATTGTTTAGAAAAAAAAAATTAACAAGTATTACAAGTCTCTTAAATTACTGATGTGATATTAATATTATTTATTAGTGATGAGGCTGGACACAGCGTAAACCAAAAGAGCATAATATTATTTTATACATAAATATATTTTCTCAAAATAGAAATAGGAGAGATATCTTTATCAATATAAACAGATTAATTTGACTCACCCACTTATTTTCTCTTTGTGAGTCTCTACTACTGTCTGTTCCAGGTAATACTAGGACTCGAAAATTGCTTGTCATTACTTCAAATTTTAATCAAAATGACTAAAACTTCGCAAAATACCTGGAATGGTGACCCCGTTGCTTTCTGTCTTGTGAGAACTAAGTTTAGGTCAAGTTTTATAGCCTTACTTCTTTGAAAAATCGAAGTTTGTTGACATCTTGCTACTTGAAACAGCCATGTTTGGCCTTATCTTGGAGAGCCTAAATGCACAAGGGGTGCTAGGTTTGCTTTAAGTCGAGTCACCCTACTTTGATGTATTGGTGGTCATTCGGCCCAGTAGAATATAACTCTTCTCAAAAAAGATTTAATTTACTGAATCTCAGACCACGGTTGTTTGTCCCACTAACTTGAATATTTAAATGCTCTCCGTTCGAAAGTTGTAATTTTTTGATATCGATATAAGCTATATGCATATTTTAACCCGCTAATGTAATGAACAGTGCAGAATATTAAAATCTGATGATATATATAATTTAATTTTTCAAAGAATGACGTCATATTTAGTGACCAATTAATTACATCTAAGGAATATTCACAGAATACTGCAATTTCTTTCTTTAATGGCCCACAAAATTGCCTATTTCCCGGACATGTCAATTTTTTTTAATGATCTATGGATTTTCGTTTGCTCTTATATATAACTTATATATGCCTTTGAAAATACTTCATGTTTCAGCGATAAGGTCTAAATTGCAGGAAAACGAATTTCGAAAATTGGTTTCAGTTTAACCCCTAACAGTGTTCCGAAATGGTAAAAGACAACTCATTCAAATATAAGACAACTTACCCCCCCAAAAAAAGACAACTTATCCCAACTTTAAAACATGGGTCGAGATATAAGACAACTAATCCCAACAAATATAAGTTTAAGTGCCAGTATTTGTGTTAATACAATTGGGGATCACGGTGGCTAAGTGGATAAGGCGCTGGTTCGCTAGCCTGGAGGTCGAGTGTTCGATCCCTGCATTGGCCGAGAAAGTTCATCTCGATTTTCCGGCGTGATTTCCACTTGTCAGTGATGCAGAAGGAGGGCCTGACAAGGACAGCTGCCTAGTCGTTCGGATGGGACGAAAAACCGAGGTCCCGTGTACAAATTGAAGTGCACGTAAAAGATCCCTTGGCAGTTGGAATTCGATATAAGAGTAGGCCGTAGTGCCGCTGCCCGGGCAAAATTTCCCTCATAGCACACTGTTGGCGTATGCCCGTCTTCAATTGGCCCAGGTTAGGTGCTTAAGCGTAGGACGTTAAACCCCATTTCATTCATTCATTCATTTAATACAATTGCTTTCTTTGAAGACCACTCAGACCATTCTGACTTTGTTATAAAAATGTGTTATCTTAATAAAATTGATTTTGTTGTTTTAATAATAGGACATTTTATCCTCGTCGTTATGTGCGAGTTTCAGTATAGCTAATGTCTTGGGATGAGCTGTCTTCTAACTTGGGGTGAATTTTCTTATATTGGGATGAGTCGTCAGGTGTTCGGTTGTGTCTGTGCCGACTTTTCAACATAGCTTTAATCTTTAACTCACTCAAAATTATCAATGAGAATTTTTATGCGAAATAAGCAGGGCGGAAACAGAAGAAAAAAAACCCCATATCCATCTGAACAAAAACAATATTGTTTCAAACAAGCTCCAAAGTGTGAAAACCTAACAAGTATTATTGTCGCGATTCAAACGGGCAAATTGTCCTTCACAAGACATTTCTAACCGAATGCACCTAATTTGTGAAGTACCTGTATACCCTAATTCGAAATGCAAGTGGCCCATTTAACGCATGCGTAGTGGAATTGTTTATGTTCTGAGAAATTGACGATGTGAAAATATATGAAATTTACAAGAGAATACTACATTTTATCGGATTCCTAGTCATTAATTCTAAGTGAAGAAATCAAAGGGGTGACAATTCCAGGTATGTCACAAAGTTTTAGCCATTTTAATTAAAAAATGAAGGCATGGCAAGCATTTTTCAAGTCGGAGTATCACTTGGAACAGACAGTAGGCCTATCACTTTTACTTTTGTGCCCGGTCTACGAAGGTCTATCCCATCTCATGATCTCGGGCGGTTTGATCAGGTTTCTACGAACGATTCACAAAGAAAATCCACAGTAGGAACATATTCTGATAAGACACATGTGACTGGCATTTGTCCCGTTGCTTCCAAAATTATATGGTTGAAAGGGTAGTCTTCTCGTCTGTAAAACAATGCGCCGAACAAAACACTGAAGTCTGAAAGAATGTCAATATTGATGGCGTGTCGGTGATCCTGTCCATGTCTCTATTTGTCACCACAAAACGGCAATCGTTTTAAAATAACTGTTATCTTCAAACGGAAAGTAATGGAGTGAAACGTTATTAGGTTTTTAACATCACAGCGATAAGCAATACACCTCTTGACCGATTTATTGGCGTCATTACAATATGTCCCACGAACAGCATCCGCCATATTGTCTTTGGTATTCCCTTGTTTACAATAAATAGCACACCTGTGACGTCAATCGGTCAAAGGTCACGAGAGGTTCCAATCGGCTTATCGCTTCAGGTGAGAATTTTAGTTTTCCGTCTATATCGAGAAAGCGAGTTGATGGATTTCGTTAAAACTTTCAGAAACATTTTATGGGGGCATTTCAGATAAAATAATAATAAAATACCAGAGGTCTCAAATTGATCTTTAAAGTCTTAACAATGGTTCTTTGTATGAGGTGACGTGTTTTGTTTGCTATACGATTGATAGCCATTAAATTGGTGGTTCTTAATGGGCCTGTCACACTATAACGTTTTCGACAACTTAACACATGTAATAACCATCACAATATGATCCGATTTTATAAGACCGCCATTAAATATGCTGAAGGCCAACTTATAGTTTGAATTATAAGTTGATGTGCAATTAATAAAAACAATAATAATACAAATAATAAATTTATATAGCGCCGACAATTCATCTCAACGAGCTGCTCTCTGGCGCTTTACATATGTACAACTAATATGAAATTATAACAATTACAATACATTAATCCATAAAAAGACATAAAATAAAAATAAAAACCCAGAGAACATTATTTAGTACACATGGTAAAAGACTGACACCCATTAACAGAACCAACTCTCGTTTACTACTCACTCACTACTCACAAAGGCTCACTGTGTAATCTACCCAGTCACCAACTATTAACAGAGTCTCATTGTCTACTCTACCCAATCACCCGCTACCCACAGAGTCTCACTATGTAATCTACCTAGTCACCCACTACTTACAAAGTCTCACTGTGTAATCTACCCAGTCACCAACTACTCACAAGGACTCACTGTGTAATCTACCCAGTCACCCACTACTCACAGAGTCTAATTGTGTAATCTACCCAGTCACCCACTACTCACAAGGACTCACTGTGTAATCTACCCAGTCACCCACTACTCACAGAGTCTAATTGTGTAATCTACCCAGTCACCAACTACTCACAAGGACTCACTGTGTAATCTACCCAGTCACCCACTACTCACAGAGTCACATTGTGTACTCTACCCAATCACTCGCTACCCACAGAGTCTCACTGTGTAATCTACCCAGTCACCCACTACTTACAAAGTCTCACTGTGTAATCTTCCCAGTCAACCGCTACTCACAAAGTCTCACTGTGTTATCAACCCAGCCACCCGCTACTCAAAAAGTTTCAGTGTGTAATTTACCCATCCACCCGCTACTCAAAAAAAGTCTCACTGTGTAATCCACCTAGTCACCAACTGCTCCCAAAGTCTCGCTGTGTAATGTCCTTTAGTCCTTTAGGATCTACTTCCAGTGAGACCCCCTCCCTCCAACATCTTGTCAAGCATCCGTACCTTTTCGTTTAAATGGGACGAAAAAAACTGGCTGGGCTTACCCCCCCCCACCCAAGAGCACAAATAATAACGTATGCCTGTCATCATTATTATCAAGCTGGGTGCAGAAAAGTAAGATTTTAAACCCTATTCCATTTCAGTTCCTGTATGTAGCTATGTTTTATTATGGCTGTTTTCCTTTTCTCATCGTGTGGTTTTATATATTAGGTATCACCCCCTTCCCCTCACAAAATATTAAAAAAAAAACTGTAACACTACATGACGGTCCCATAGAATATTGGAATGTTTTAGCTGTATGAACAGTAATACTGGTATGTACCTCATTTATAAATAAAACACATTTCTGCTTCATAAGTTAAAGGGCTACTATATCGAACAAAAGCTAGCGTTGCCAATCGATGTAGAATTGATTACCATTAAGGTCGACTATTTTCATCTGTATAGATTCACCAAAGAAGAAATGTAGACCCTATGTTACTTTACCTAAAATTTGACATTTCCTTTACCAAAGAGAAGAATAAATAATCCATGGAATAAAGAGATAAAGCAAATGTGTCCCGGAACAGTCCAAGTTTTCTTTTACGATAAATTCCAGTTCACCAGACATCATCGATTGGAAGCAAATCCTCCAAACTAAAACATTAACCTTTACCTTAAAAGTTTTATTTCAGATAAATTTAGAATCTAATATATGGAAGTAATCCCAGCGGCAGTTGCTGTGTTATGGATCGCGGTAATTTTTCACCAAAGTCTTAGACAATGTCAGAATTCTAAATCCAACTTAACCTCTAATCCCTTATATGGGTCTATGCTATGTCAAACTTCAGATAACGCAATTAAGATAAATCGTTCCTTTCGTTTCTTATATAACACTGTTGACAATTTATGGTAATGCCTTCTGCGTTTGAGACAACGTTGTCAGCAACGTGATGACTTTAAATTGAAAGCCAAGTTGTTTTTCAGTTATCGATTAAGTAGATTTCAGTCTATTTTCATGCAATACCTAAATTCCCAATAATTCTTTAAAGCAGAAAACCCTTAAATACAAAAAAAACCCAACATTTATTTTAGTAAGCGCTTATGTAATGTTACAACTATCACGATTCGCTCTACTATTGAAATCGTGGTTTTAATCGCGGAGTAACCGTGGTGATCCAGAGGTCTTTTTACATTATAAGGCCAGTCGTAGTAATCGTGTTGATCGTATCGAAACGTACCCGAACGTATCTGCACGTATCAGATTATAGATCCAATAGGAACATTCCTATCATAACGCATTACACACCCGTTCAAATAATAATGATTTCATTTAAAAATGATAAATTGAGACTGTTTATTATCGTAAAAGCGGTAGCAATGACAATCGGGACTAGATTGTTCTGCAATCGACGATAGCTCCTCTCAGAATGATGTAATTTGACTCATATTTTATTATCTATTTTGTAATTATTATAAGGGGAAATGTCAGTTCTTTTTCCAATCCTACAGAATACATCTTTAAATGACAACAAAATCATTCTATTATAGTTAACTTTTAACGTCCACTTGACACAAACTAGATCATTTCGGGACTACATACGAATAACAACTTCTCTATGCCTCGTGAAACTAGACCACAATTTTACAATATACAATTTTGATATTTAGGGTTGCGCATTTTTTTATTTTAGAAAAAATATAAACACATATAGAGTTCATGGGAAGGACAATTTAAGTCACATTTCCCACGAACCACAGTTAATCGCGCCATCTGGTAGCAAATTGTATAAGCTTTTCGTGGAACAATCAATTTCAGTTAAAAAAGATCGGAGTCACATCGGACCAGGGCCCTTCTGAAATGACCCCTCCGGACAAATACAAGTCCATCGTACTGGTAATTATGATTCGCGTTAAACATCATTTTGAAGTTGTAATTAAACCCTATCGTTGTTCTGTTCGCGTCAAGTATGTTTTACGTTTACGCTAAAAGGCAAAAATGTGACTTAGATCGTTCTTCCACTGGACTCTTTAAGTGAAAATATCGGTATTCCCCTTTAATAAGCATGAATAACTCTGCCTCCTCTACACCTCGTGTGTTAAGGGTTGTGCATTACTGATTTTCTTTTTAATTAGATAAAATACGAAGAAATAAAAAAAAATGTCGGTTCGCATTTAATACACTCAGATATAACTGCTTCATACACCCCACCCTCGCTCTCTCGTTATGTTTCAAAAGATTTTCTCATATAGATAAAATGAAAACAAATGTAAATTTAGTCGTTGACCTACAAATAATTACCACACCTCGTTAGACAAGAAAATATACACGCATTAACATTATGTATATTCAGGAACATAATAGAATTTAAACAGATTAAAGTGACGAAAATAGACCACTAATTTGTCTGCGATCTAATTATAAATATAATCTATCCCTTAAGCTATTTTACAATGAATGACATTTTACAAGAATAGACAATAACAATTATAGAAACTTTCTATATATAGACAATAATCCTATAGGGTAACATGGATCAACACGCCATACAATTATATGGTATACAAGTTCCTTGAAAAATTTATTTCTGGCGTCGTTTCGACGAGGGTTCTATCAAACAAAGAATGACAACCATAGTACAAAGAGATTAAGAGAGATATGGGGTTTAACGTCCACTCGACACAAACCATGTTTTTTTTGGGATTAACATATGATTCAATTTTTTTTCAATAATTCGCTTGCGTGTAGAGTCTTAAGCGGTGGGAGGACCCGGAGAAAACCCTCGTACAACCGGAGAATCGACACCATGCCAGTTGACTCAATGACAGATCTTTTGTTTCACGGTAAGAGATGAAAAGAAAAAAAGGTATGCCGACACAAACTGATTTCAACACTGATTTAAATACATTTTAACATTTTAAAGTAATTTTCGTCACTCTCGGGACTATAAATAAATAATGTTATTCTATATATATATATACAGTATACGAAACAATGAGAAACATTAATCTACAATAAAATATTAATGCATTTAGACATAATACGTGGGCGGACATAATACGTGGGCTGATAATGGCGTTGATATTTTAATCTTAAAAAATAGAACTTGCTGAAATTATAACGTTAAAAAACAAACCCACCAAAAAACAAAATCGATGGTATGGTTTTAGCAGCGGAAGTAGATGAAGCGGGTAGTCTGTACTAAATGCCTTAAAACATATGCAGCCATTTTGGAATTGTAAGGCCCGACATCGGCGCTATGGCCTACTCTTAAATTATGAAATTTCAACTGCCAAAGGACCTTTTACGTACACACCAATGAGTACATAGGGGGACCTCGGTGTATCCGTCCCATGCGAATGACTGTACGCTGTCCCGTGCAGGCCCTCCTACACCACTGACACCACTCGGTGCACAACTACTAACCATGCCAAGTTCCATGTGGATCGAACTTGAATTTACGGAAATTTAAAATAGAGATCTATATTTGTTTTATACTATTGATGACCTACAGTACATGAAGATCTAGGCCTGTTTCACGAAATTTTAACTTAAGATAAAATCCAAATTTTAGTACATACTCAAATCTGATTGGCTAAGCGCTAAAATCAATCTAATACTATCCAATCGAATTACTAAAATCGGATTTTATCTTAGTTAAAATTTCGTGAAACAGGCCCCTGACCAGTTTTACTGAGAGGTCGCGACAGGGTTCATACGAGTGACTTTTGACCCTATGACGTTATATAGTGATAATCAGTCAGTGTTAACGTGTCTATAGTGCTTTACCTGCAGTTCCGTGCAGAGAACGCGAATAACTCACAGTAACAGACCATTTCATTGGCTAATTCCTCACATCAACTACTGTCTGTTCAAGGTGGTACTCGGACTCGCCATGCTCCATTTTTTAATTTAAATGCTAAAATTTTGTGACATACCTGGAACAGTCATCCCTTTGATTACTTCCCTTGGAATAAATGACTAGAAGTCCGATAAAATCCAGTATTCTCTTGCAAATTTTATATATTTCGACATTGTCACTTTCTTAGAACATAAACATTTCAACTACACTTGCGTTAAATGGGGCACTTGCATTTCGCATTATGGTAGACAGGTACTTCCCAAATTTGGTGCATTCGGTTAGAAATGTCTAGTGAAGGAGAATTCGCCCGTTTGTTTCGCGACAATAATACTTATTAGGTTTTCACACTTTGAGGCTTGTTTGAAAAATATTGTTTTTGTTCAGATTGATATGTTTTTTTATGTTTCCAACTTGCTTCAAATGGATTATTTCAAGGCGAGGTTTTATCTCCGATATTATTTTCCCTGTATGTGAACGATTGTGAAGATCAATTTTTAACAGATAATTGCCCATCAATTAATTTACAAATGATCAATTTATTTTTATTAATGTACGCAGATGACATGGTTTTATTTGCAGAAACTCCCGAAGGTTTACAAAAATTATTAGATTCACTCGAAAGTTATACCGATTCTTGGGACTTAACCGTCAACATTCAAAAAACTAAAATTATGATTTTCAGAAATGGTGGTAAAACAAGAGAAAATGAAATTTGGCACTATAAAAATAATGTTTTAGAAACTGTCAATGAGTTTAATTACTTAGGTATACTTTTAAATTATAATGGTAAATTTAATAACACGCAGAAACGATTAGCGGACCAAGGGCGTAAAGCCCTTTTTAGCTTATCAAATACCTGTAATAAAAATCATTTTAATGTAGAAACAAAATTATCAGTGTTCGATACATACGTCAAAAGTATTTTAAATTACGGTGCCGAGATTTGGGGCACACATTCGGCTAGCGATATTGAAAAATTACATTTATTCTTTTGCAAAAAATTACTTGGCGTCCGAAAAACAACTTGTAGTAGTATGATTTATAATGAACTCGGTAGATACCCTCTAATTTTAGATAGAAAATGTAGGATTTTTAAATATTGGATTCGTCTACGTAACACTGAGAATGTTATTCTCAACTCATGCTATGAAGATATGATTTTAAATAATGACAGTTGGATTAAATTTATTAAAACTGAATTAGATAGAATTGGTCTTGGATATGTATTGCTTTTAAAAGAAGTTAATAACAGTACTTTCCATATTATACAAAATAGGTTATATGATATCTTCGCCCAAGAAAATATGGAAAAAATAAAATCGTCCGCCAAAGGTATTGTATATCAACATTTAACTGTTAACTTTACGCTGAAGAGCTATTTAAAAAAAAGCGTTAACCCTATTTTCCTCAAAATTATTAGCAAATTCCGTATATCCGCGCATAATTTAAACATAGAAGTAGGCCGATACAATAAAATAGAACGTAGTGAAAGAAAATGCATACTTTGCAACCTGAACGATATAGAAGACGAATTTCATTTTATTTTAAGCTGCCCTTGCTATAATGAATTGCGTCACAAATTTATCAAACCATACTTTTTTAGAAACCCAAATATATTTAAACTAATTCAATTATTAGGTACAACCTCAACATCCGAAATACGAAACCTGGCTAAATTTCTCATTTCTGCAGATAAGAAAAGAACTACTCTTTTAAATAATAATTAAACTTGCCAGATTACCTGTCCTAACTAGAATGTCCCCCCCACCCATTGATTTGACTGTTACCTGGTTTTATTATGGTAATAATGTATCTTATTTTCCCCATTTTAAAGTCATTTTAAAAGATCGAAAAGAAAATAAATTAACGGATAATGTTATGAAGGCTACAATATTTACTTATTCTTCCCGTCTTGTTTAAATTTGTGTATCCTTTTTAGGCTAGCAATTTAATGCAAGTTATTTACACTCATCCCCACACTTTTTGTATGTTTTTATTTAACTGCCATGTATATACTGTGTTTGTTTGTATGTAACTATAATGTTTGTATTTGTTTGTATGTAAATATAATGTGTGTGTATATATGTTATCTGATGAGTCAGTAGACTTAAAGAAATAAAGAATTGAATTGAATTGGCTTATTTCGCACAAAAATTCTCATTGGATAATTTTGAGTGACTTAAAGAGTAAAGCTATTTTGAAAAGTCGGCACATGTTAGAACCATGTGAAATCTCAGAAATAAGTAATTTGGCGCAGTAAAAGGTTAGCCCTTATTTAAATTTAAATAATTATGTCGGGTTACATGATTCCTAATTTTATAGATCTTATCGAGAGAAAGGAGCTTTTTTTTATTACCTTTGCTGTTGTAAATAAGCAGAGCAAGGCTGAAACGAATTTTCGAATTCCTGCAATATATAAGAGCAAACGGAAATCCATGTTCATTTCAATTTTTTTGACTTGTCCGGGACATAGGCAGTTTTGTGGGAATCACTTTTCAACTTTTTATGCCCATAAAAGAATAAATAGTTGTTTGATTTTCATAAAAGAAATTGTAGTATTCTGTGAATATTCCTTAGTTGAAACCAATTGGTCACTGAAAATGACGTCATTCTGGAAAGAATTATATCATTGAATTACCGATATTCATAGAATTACATTGCAGCAGATTGGATGGTAATTTTGTTTCGTTTTTATAGTTCAAAATTTCATTTTTATTGTCTTTACTACTCTAGAATCTGGAATAGTTGTTATTTATAACGTGTTCTGGGTGATGTGAGGGATTAGCCATTGAAACGGTCGTTACGGTGAGATCTTGGGCTTTTGTTACACGGAACTTTGGGTAAACCACTAGAAAAGTTAATGCTGATTGATTAATCAATGTCTGATGTCGAAATATCAAAAGTCGCGCTGTTGACCACCGACGTGAACTTCCACTATAACTTGTCAGATCTTCATGTTGTGTAGGCCATTGAAAGTATAAAACGATACGAAATATAGATCTGGGCCCTGTTTCACGAAATTTTAACGAAGATAAAATTCAAATTTTAGTAGATACTTCAATTTTGATTGGCTTAGCGCTAAAATCAATCTATATTATCCAACCAAATTACTAAAATTTGGATTCTATCTTAGTTAAAATTTCGTTTAACAGGCTCCTGTATTTTAATCAGGTAGGAATAGTAATCTTTGTGAAAAGTGTAAAATATTTGTGAGATTTCTCTTTTTTTTGATTTACAATAGGTTCACATTCCATTATTCCTTTGAATATAGATCTTTAGATTTATTCACAACAGATTTGTTTCCTATATTGTAGTAGAAAAGAAAAGAATGTTAGTAAAATATAGTCCTTTAAAGAATGGAATATTGTTATGCACAATTTCAAGATACAAATTACGCGATATGTCAAGGAATATGTCAAAGAGTTATATAACTGTATTTACTCGAGAAATATAATACAGTCAATTATATACCGATGAAAAATTGAAAAAAAATATTGCCTATGTTCTAAATACGTGTATACATGTATATTCTGTATGCGGGGTTCTACAGAGCCAGCTCGCAAATTAAGGCGGTTAAAAACTGTTACCAAAATTAGATACATTTGACCTGACCAGTTAGTGACCATCCACAATCTATACAGTAATGGCTCGTATGTAAGTGAATTTCTTTTAAAGATGCATTATGTTAGAGCCACATTTGCCTATTGCATGTCTTTCTATAGGCCTTAAATGTTATTTAAATTGTTAATTAGACATTTATTCTCATGACCAGTAGGCCTACATAATCAACACTCCAAAGCATCGGATGGTCGTGATTTTTAATGAACTGAAATCAAGAAGTTTTGATGAACTGGAGACGGCATGACGTCATTTTACCATTATCACTATTGAAGCCAGTGACGCTATTTTGGTTAACTCAAAACATTTTAAGAATAATTGGTTGTGTGGAAATTTGTTTTCCACATATTATATAAATAATAAATTATTTTAAGTTATAATAAATCTATAGAGTCAAGCCTATAGTATTTAAAATATGCAATCTTATATGCAGCAGATTGTATAGATTTATGAAAATTAAATTTGATTAGATAATGAAAGGCAACACATATACAGTTATAATAATAAAAATGTCAGCTCAAACCGAGTAGCCTATCCTATACAACAGAGTATATAGATTTATGAAATTTTCAAAACACATAATATATTTCATATCTAATAAAATGAAATGAATGATTGATATATTAAAGGACCTAAGTCCGTAACTCAAAATCCTCCAAAATCTTCGACATCGAAAACACGAATTATTGGTCAATTTAAATCAACATTGATTATGTAAACTTACCAGGAAAAGATGAGCTTCTGATATCCGATATTTAAGATAAAATAATTTTTCTAACATTGGTACACGAATCGTGTACCATATTGCGCTCCGGTCCTAGTTTTATTGAGAGACTCGAGGGACGAGGCTAGACACATTGCACTGTATCACACTGTATATGTGGACTGGAATAACCAGGCGCTAAAAAAAATGCACTGGGTTGAGACTGAATGGCTTGTTTCGCCGAACATAACTGATTTGAAATTGGAGTAAAACGGAAAGCATTTAATGTGAATCAGTTTATATACATTCATATTACAGTATTATATGAGTTTCGACCCACGTTTGTCAATTTCTGGATCCCAAATGTTAGCGATTTAGCTCCTTTAAAATACCGTGTTATTAGAATATTGTGTAAGAAAACTTATATCTGCGGTTTTATTAGAAGCGTACTGGGTGGGTAGGCAGGGTAGGTGGTGCTTGCAAAAACAAAACAAACTGGAAATTGTTGATAACAATCGAATCCGGTGAGATTCCCAACTAGGGTAATGTAATAATAATAATAATAATAATAATCGCGTCGTTTTACAAGGGTAGCAAATTAGGCCTGAGGCCTTTTTCCAATTTGGCCCTTGGCACAGATCGTGCGAATGATTTCGATCATTACTGCAAGAAGAAACCGAAGAACTCGGGGGAAACCTGCCTGATCGGACGGGAGACCTAATATCCTTCTCACTTACAACGATAAAGTTCTTGCCCTGAGCTGTTGAGAAGCCGCCTCTCTATCGCCACGGCTATTCGTGTGACAATGTGCCCTCTGTTCCGAAAAAGCGCCCACTCAAGGTACGTACATGCACCGTTGGTCAATACTCCTTGTTCGTTGGCTTTAGTCCCAAGTTGGACAGGAAACCAGTTTACCACCTGTTGTTTGGCGGATATTAAGTACTATGATCAAGTACAAACATAGCATAAAATAACAATACATTGTATTTACATATGAACGATTGTGAAATATTTATTGCGAAACTCAAAGCAGTTGATATGGCTTTGAAAGGTCGCCATTAACAAAGTATATAAGAAAGATTGGTATACTGGCGTCTGGGTGTCAGTGGAATATAATAATATTCAGAGAAAACAGACAGTAGAGAATTATAAACTCATAAGTCAAGTTTTTTTTAAATTATAACTAATCAGCATTGTTTCAACCAAAACCCAATTGTTTGTAAAGCAAAAGCGTATCGATTGCATTTTATAGTTCTGCCACACACGGCGATGTTTAAACAGGCAGAGTTATGCCCACAAGTAATGCTTTCATAGACAGTGCTAATTTTCAGTTTCACTAGGGTGTGGATCACTTAGTTGGTAATACGCCGACTCGCCTACCTAGACGTCGCGTGTTCGATCCCTATATTGGCCGAGAAAGTTCATCCTAATTTCCGACGACGTCACCCTTTGTCGGCGATGCAGGGCGGAGGACATGACAAGGTCCCGTGTGAACATTGGCGTGCACGTAAAAGATCCAGTGACAGTAGGCCGTAGTGTCGCTGCCCGGGCAAAATTTCCCTGTGTGGCGTATGTCCGTCATCATTAGGCCAGTTCGAATCAGAACAGTGGGACGTTAACCCCATATCATTTCACTAGGGTGAGCGATGTTCCTCGTGTCTAGAACGATCAGAGTCTCTTCCTGGAATGTAGTGCCCAAATCCACACAGCTTCGAGACTAGTAACCCCTCCCCTCCGTCTTCCTTTTATCAGCCTATACAACCTCGGTTGTCTGATCGGTGGCTATTGTTGAGATACCAATCATACCAACATCAAGAAGACACTTGGGTGAGGGTTGGCGCCGGTCTGGGGTCTATCTGCGTCGATCTGGGGTCCAGCGGTGCTGGTCTGGGGCCAGTCTGATTAAAATACAGATCTATATTTCGTTTCGTTTATTTTTTAATCTTTCGATGACCTACACTGCATGAAGATCTGACAAGTTATGATGGGAGGTCACGTCAGGGGCCAAACGAGCTGCTTCTGACCATTGGACGACAGACATTGATTAATCAATCAGTGTTGACGTTTCTAGTGCTTATACCCACAGTTCTGTGAATCAAAAACCAAAAACTCGTCGTGACATACAGTTTCATTAGCTAATCGCTCACACCAAACAGAACACGTCAATGATAACAACTCTTTCGGATCCTAGTGTAGTAATTACAAGTAAAACGAAATTTTGAACTATAAAAACGAAACGAAATATGATCTCTGTTTTAATCAGATTGCATTATAGCAAGAACGGTCAGCTACTTATCTACATCTTTAAACAACGATTCTGGAGCTTTAAATAAATAAAGTAATAAAAGCTCTTTGTTTGAACCAATGGCGGCGTAGAGAAGATTTGTGATTTAAATGATGTTCAGAATAAGTTAGAGAATTAAATAAATATTTTCTGGTAATGCATATTTGCTGTTCTCGTTGGAATTTGTTATGACGTTTGATATTAAAGTGGAATTATGCCAAGGGCTAACTGTAGAACAAGGAAGAGTAATATGAATTGTGGTCTATCTGCCTAGAAACACATATACTACCTATAGCTTATCGGTGCCGGGAAGAGTATATATATGATTTGTAGTCTATCTACCTGGAAACATATATAATACTTATAGCTTATTACTGCCCGGAAGAGTATATATGATATTTAATAGGTTTATCACCGCCTGAAAGAGTATTGAGATTTGTAAAATTTAATTATATAGGATGATTTGAAACATTCACATTCACATAAAAAAATCTGATAGGAAATCGATGGTAAATTTGAAATTTTCAAATCCTCCTAAGTTGTCCCATCTCTCCCCCCTCTTCCAATTTCTCTCTTTAAACGGTATCAATAACAGATTTGTGAATGAAGCTATGATGTACCATGTTTATTCAGGTTAATGAAGAAATCAATTTCCTCGTACAAAGTCTACGATCAATTCTCACGTCTCAGTGAATGAACAGCACAGATGTCTGTAGATATTACTGTTAGTGAGACATACATCAATATCTAACACCATCAATGACCATGGTGATGGGAAATATATAATTGAGACCGGGGAATATATAAATGGGACAACTAACCTAGTTATTTCTATCTTTATTTCATTCTCAACAAGTCTGATTCTTCTCGCACATTGACCTGATTTAACATAATCAATTGAATTGGTCATTATCCGAATAAAGCCACACACACAAAATAGCGAAAACGATTTCAATTTACAGAGAGTACAGGAATAATGGTCAGTGATATATTTGTACATTAACTTTTGTACATTAACTTTTTTGTATCTATTTCCGAGGTTGGAGGAAACTGCTTGATTAACAAATTTCTTTTATAGTGATCTAACACGCACACCGATCCACGGCATTATTGGTTGATTTGGTTCAATATATTTGAACCGCGGTAGTAAGATTTATTTGTGAGGCTAATTTGGTAAATTGGTTTGATCGCGTAAAATGGCTAACATCGAATCTATAGATATTGCAACAATCTATAGTTAATTCGAGTGTGATGGATTCGATACAAATTGATAAGGAATAGGTTGCATAGAATTTAGCGGTTTAATTAAACTTTTACCAAGATTCTGATCCGTTAATTTTCGGTTGTTTACTTCACTTCATTAGTGGGCATACAGTAATTGGTCTACCAATAAAAACCCCGGGTAAAAAAATCTATTCAAGGCCTTGATTATCCCAATCTGATTGAAACACAGGTCCTTTTTCGTTACGTTTTTATAGTTTAAAATTTCGTTTTATTTGTATTTACTACACCTTGACGTGTTCTGGATGATGTGAGGGATTAGCCAAAGAAACGGTCTGTTATGGCCACTTCTTGGCCTTAAAAAACAGAACTGTGGGTAAACCACTAGACACGTCAACGCTGATTGATTAAAGTTACATTATTCAAGAGCTAAATCTGCCTATTGCAGGCCTTTCTTTGGGCCTGAAATCTTATCTAAATCTTTATTTGACATTAATGAACGTAGCTAGACCCTAATCAACTCCCGATGTCAAGGCTAGCCTTCGATGTCGACTGGATTGCAATCTTATATGCTGCTAGCGCTCATTGATAATTAAATCACAACAATGGATGATCGAAACTATTAGTTTCGTCTTACCGCTTTCAGTAATGATGATCGAGGCTAAGCGAAACTTTCATCCACTTAGTTTTCGGTTATTAGTTGACCAATTATACTGAAATTTTCAGGAAATTCCCTTAGCATTATGTAGTTTTTAACTTTTTTAGGGAGAACTGTTAACTCCCATAATGCATGTCTTATCTACCATAATGCATCTTTAATCAATGTCTGCCGTCATAGGGTCAAAAGCCGCCCTTTTGACCCCTAACGCGAAGTCCCACTTTAACTTGTCAGATCTTCATGTAAAAAAGGTCATTGAAAGTATAAAAAAAACCGAAACGAAATATAGATCTGCAGTTTAATCAGATTCTGATTATCCAAGCAGCCCAAAGACACTTGAAGGGGATTAAACTAAAACTTCTTACTACTGCTTGACTATATATATTAAAGTCAAGCAGTAGTAAGAACTTTTATTTTAATCCCCTCAAGTGCCTGTGAAGCAGTCTCATTCAATATGTAACATCTTTAGGTGACAATCGAGTAAACGTATGCCATAGGTTATCGATGCTGGGAAAGTGGTTCAAGAAAAAGCTGTGAGGCTTTCCAATATTTCAAACATCTGACAGTAATGTCGTCCCAATAGGCGGATTGCCAACTTATAGTCAATAATTAATGTACTAAACGTCGATATAATTAAAAGATCGTTCATCATTGGTCGGTTTCACTTATCCATGCCAAAGGTGCTATTGCCCTGACATCGGGAAGCTTATTTCGTGGTAAAGGGGAGAGAATGAAAACAGCATCTTGTTTTAATTAAAGTGATATATTGGCAATTAGGAACCTCGAACAGCGTTCATTGTCAGATTTTTGCTTTATTTCAACTAAAATATAGCCCCTCATAATGTAACAAATACATCAATGAGAAACTATGTGCAAAGTTTGTGTTTCTGGATCAAACAGCCTGTCATTGAGTCAACTGGCGTGGTTTTCCATCTCCGAATGTAAGTGACAAGGAATAGGGTCGCCTGTCCAACCTCGTGGGTTTTCAGTTTTTTCAGGGTCCTCCAGTTTCGTGCCACCGCTAAAGATCCCTACGCGCAAGCATATGTTAGTCTAGCGAATTATTCAAATAAGTTTAAAAACCATAATATGTTAGTCTCGAAATGACCTAGTCTGTGTCGAGTGGACGTTAAACCCCATCTCTCCCTTAATCTCTCTCTCTCTCCCTCTCTCTCTCCAACCATCACGTGGAACAGCTGGACATCTTGCTATGATAGAACAAACTCGTATAGTAGTACAAATCATTAAATTGGCATTAAGTGGAACATGTCGTTAACCTCGTTCTTCGCGTCCCAATTGTAACATGTTGATTTTGTCTTAAATATTAGATACCAGACGCCCCCAAATTATTCGTGATTTTAATGTTAAAACCATTGACCGATATTGAGATAGAGATTTAGCTACTTTAAAATACACTAGCAGCTGTTTTCCATAAGTATGTGTATATTTGTTTTTATATTAGTACCGTTAAAGATGTAGATCTTTAGTACATATGATATAAACCACCATATAGTAAACTATTATAATCTACCGCCATTCATCAAGTCCCAAATAATCCGTAGTAATCTGGTTGGTGATGACCATATGGTAATTAATATGACTTTGAGTAATGGAGTTTGCCAGATCGATTTGCTAATGCGGCCATTACACTTGTTTATAAGAGATCACTAGCCAGATGGTCCCTGGTTCAATCCCACGTTTTGGCCGTAAAATCACCTTGGGGGTTTCAGAGTGGTTCCCCTTGCTATTGTTGCAGGGCGGGGGGGGGGGGGGGGTGGTGGCGTATGTCTAAATATTAAGGCCACCCACCTGCAGATGTCGTAAAGGTCACGAGATGTAAACAGGGCTAGTCCGAACCCTAACTTCCAATCTCGTCAATAATCAGTGCCCTAACCTTTTTTTACATATCGTGTCCTTGACGTGCACATAAAAATAAACCACTGACAGTTGGAATTCGAACTATGGATTGACCGTAACGACACTGTCCGGGCAAAAATTACATCACAAAACACCGATGAGTACAGTTGGTATAAAAATGTTTACCTCAATCCACTTCATTTCATTAGTTTATGGATGTAAGCTATAAGTGTCACAAACACCTGATCTAATATCCATGTTGTGATCTGGCTTACATAACAATCTTTAGACTGGTAGTTGTGTCATTGAGCCACTAGTTGGGTCGCCTTCATAACATCGTGGGTTCCCCTGGGTCACCATGTTTACTCCTATTACTAAGGAGCCTCAACGCATTATTGAAATAAAATTGTACATATGTATGTGAGTCGAGAAATGAGGCAATGTGTGTTTAGTGGCCGTTAAATCCTGTTCCTCTACCTATTTTATCAAACTTGTTTTTAACATGTACATCCAAAAAGGAAACAAAATCTAACCCAATTCGTGTAGCTAGTGGCATATTGTTACTTAGATTAAATAGACTGCTGGGAATTCTCAAACAGAATTCAATTAAATTGACAAATCGTGTCGCTTATCAATCTAGACATGCAAAAGTGCTACGAATTTATTGGGTTCCCGCTCCCCTATATACGAAGATTGCTTTTAATTTGTAGGATATCGCTGGCGTTTTAAGATGGCTTCTTTTTATTGGAGTGTGATCTCGTGTATGGAGTTGTGGCGGTAAATGTAATTAACACAGAAAGAAAGCCCCCGTGTCAGTTTCCCCACTTTCGCATCAATGACTGCTTTAAAGTAATCGCCAGAATATAAAATTGAGTTATCTTTAAAGATACATTATTTAGAGCGGCATCTGTCGATTGCAGGTCTTTTTTTCTGGCGTTAAATGTTATATTAATCTTATATAATGCATCTTACATGAACCTACATTTTTGTGGCCTAGCAGTGTGAGCAATCCAGAAACGGGATCTGTCTCGTCATTGATGTCGGCTTCAATGTGTTTTTTTTCAATGACAGATCACAACAATTTTATTTTTTCTGTAACGCTGATCTTTTCGTCATTAATATAACAAGGAAATATATTCCACAAGCTAGGTACCATGACAACCATCTCTATCTTCTTAACTATCTGGACATTTCAACAATTAGAAAGTGCTTCGCTAAGGCCACCAAAGGTTGAAATTAACGGTTGAAGGTGTTTAAGTGGCCATATTTATTAACCCATCGTATTGGTCGAAAAACTCCTCTGAATTTTATATACTGGTTTTCCCTTGTCTTGTCAGTGGTGTTGTTCGGATGGGACAAAAAACTTAGATCCCCGTGTATACTCTTGGTAATGCGTGACTGCGTCTAAATACTAAGGGCAACAGGAGAATTCGTAGCGCTAACACTATTTATATCTCGCGACCTTGACGATATCCTCAACATTTAGATCTAGAGCCGTTAATACGTTGGGATCTTAAAAGTTCCTAACGCCGTTGTGCGGTCAGTATATACCCTATAGAAAGCTATATGGCACATGCCCGTCTTCATCAGCCCCGTAGGGACAGTAAAGAAGGACGTTAACCATAGTGTTAAAGCCCCCCCCCCTCCTCTCTCTCTCTCTTTCCCAATAAAATGTTTTGATCATGAATATATACAAGGACTTAAGGTATAATTATAAGGCGCAAGGGAATGGCGGCCATTTTTATAATTAAATCACTACGCGGACACAACCTTCACAAACGAAGTTAAACATTCCCATTCACCTAGCTAGCAATTATATCGTCTGAAATCTCAGACCAATCTCTGTAATTATGACGATATATAACTAAACGGTCTGGTCAATAATCAGTTATCAGGTTTATATCCTACATAAAGATAAATCTCGATAAAATACCCGAGCATAAAACATTGTGTTAAATCATTATATCGTTAACTCGCCTTAAGAGATCTATCACGGCTCTATTCTAACAAAAAACCTATTTACAAGGTCGGTCGAGTTCAGAAAAAACTGAGACATTTGCGGTTATTTGTATCAGATTAGTCATTGACGGCTGTGTGCCATGTCGTGAAAGGCTGTGGTAGATTACATTTTTTACAGCTTTTACACAGAAAACACACAAAAATGAAATGAAATAAATTTGGATTTAACGACCTAGTTTTCTGTATCGACCGGGCTAAATACATGTAATGAAGATGGATATACCCATACTGTATGCTATGAGGGAAATTATGCCCCAACACCCAGGGCCTTGTAAGGGACAACGATCAGTCGTTCGGATGGGACGAAAAGCCGACGTCCCGTGTACACATTGGCGTCGACGTAAAAGATCACTTGAAACTTGGAATTCGAAAAAAAAGAGTAGGTTGTAGTACCGCTGTCTCGGCAAAGTTTCCCTCATAGCTTACGTATGGCATATGCCCACCTTCATTAGCTGCGTCGGAATTAAACCCCATTTTGCATCTTGTCAGTTTGTTGTGAAAAATAGTATAATAATTAGTTATTACTGTCAGACATACGTCAGAATGCTAATTTCGTGTAGTATAATCAATACCCAAAGGACTATACAGATTGTTAGCTATATGGTTGGTATTGAGTGGAACATAAGCATTATATTTGTTTTGTTTCAAGAATTGATATTATACTCTTGCCAGGTTATAGGCTGTCACATTGGCTATACCTTAGAAACCGCTGTTCCGGCTAATAGTCCATTTGCTGATTACACTATTTTGCCTATACTGCTTTTTAGGACTTCGAATTTTGTCTAATGGTTTGGATTGTTCGTACTTTGTTTTATTTTATTCTGTTTGGAAACTAAGAAGCTACTGTCGTGAGTCTGTAGTTTTATCACTATGTATAGGGTTTTTAATAATTATTAATATACACCAAGACATCTGAGATACCTTTTATAGGCAAGAAGTGAAATGTCCGCTTTCATAGCCAGTTGGAGCAGAACAACAGGACGTTAAACCACTTTTCATTTCATAAAACTGTAATTCATTGTAGATGTCAGCAGTTCACCGCCAACAAATATTTTCCCGACGGACAGTTAGAATGGCACTCGGACAGTAATCAAGAGGTCTCGAGTATGATCAAGATATTGGCCGAGAAACTCGTGAAGAGGACGTGAGCGGTCATAAGACACCGCATTCTGAACATCTGAGACAAGCTACCTGCGGAGAAATAATCTCAGAGACAGTCAGTAGCCATGTTTCCATACGACGTGGTTTATAAATCACTGATCATGAGGTCAATGCACTAACAATAACAACCATGGCTTCACTCTTCCTTCTATTTCTTTTGTAATATCCATGGGAGAATTTGAAAATTCAGGCTAATAGAGTATAATACCAATCCATAACATGTCGGTTACACAACTATACAGTCGTGACCTTCATAACAAGCATGTAATGCCTCAAATTGTTTTCCTTCAAATTTAAGCCTGTAACCCCTAACTCTTCGCTCATGGGCGCTGCAACATTGGAACTTTTTTGTGCTTCAGATATACAGATAACACAATCGATTTTATTAATGTTTTTAGAGTGCGAGTTGACCAACAGTTAACTTATTTCAGTTCTAAACAAAAATTTAAATCTTTAATGTAATTTTAAAAAAAATAGCCAAATTCTGGCTGGGATTACTGAGCAAAATGGCCATTCACTGGATACGTGCGAAAAAAAGCCAGCTATCATTTAATTTTCGTCACGTTAGTTACATACGAAAACACCGCATAATGGTGGTACTGAGTAAAATTTCCATCGAACATTGCCAAATTAACAACACCCGAATTTTCTCCGATTAAACATTGCCCCACACGAGGTTATCAAATTTTGTGTGCATATATAATTTAAACGTTGGGTTTTTGATGGTTGTATATATAGATTTAGGTAGATATGTTTATACATGTTGACAGGTGTTATTTATAGTTACAATCTATCTGACAGTTTATACCTGGTTAACCTGTAAAACTTACATGTTTTTATCTCTTTAATTACTGGCATGGGTTCCACATACCTGACAAAACAATAATACCACTTACTTACAACGTATTAAACGTTTTATTTAAAAACAAGGATATAATTGGTTAATTGTTTGTAGAAGACTCGGTTATCCTAGTCTCGTTAATGAGCTATCTCAACCGTTTTAATTTTTTTTAGTGCGCTCTGTTAATGCCGATTAAGAACTGTAGAGTATAGGATGTCAGCGCTTGCCCACTAGAGGGAGAGAGAGAGACGGGGGAAAGAGAGAGAGAGAGAGGGATTGAACGTCCCTCGACACAAACTAGGTCATTCCGGGACAATTTTGTTTCAATAGTTCGCTTGCGTGTATGGGTCTGTAGCAGTGGGAGGATACCAGAGGACCCGGAGAAAACCCACCAGGTTGGACAGGCAACCCTACTTCTTGTCACGTACAACGCCAGTTGACTCAATGTCAGACCTTATGATACAGCCCCCCCCCCCCGAAAGGAATGCACATCTAAAGGATTTCTTAATATTTAGACCTGGCCGACCTTAGACCAAATCTTATTTCAGTGAGGTTTAAGTCAGGTTTAGCAATTCCGTCAATTGAACAATGCTGGGAATATCTGTATCTGATTTACCCTCGAGGTCCCTCCTTCTTCCCCATAATATGTTAGTCTCGAAATGACCTAGTCTGTGTCGAGTGGACGTTAAACCCCATCTCTCCCTTAATCTCTCTCTCTCTCCCTCTCTCTCTCCAACCATCACGTGGAACAGCTGGACATCTTGCTATGATAGAACAAACTCGTATAGTAGTACAAATCATTAAATTGGCATTAAGTGGAACATGTCGTTAACCTCGTTCTTCGCGTCCCAATTGTAACATGTTGATTTTGTCTTAAATATTAGATACCAGACGCCCCCAAATTATTCGTGATTTTAATGTTAAAACCATTGACCGATATTGAGATAGAGATTTAGCTACTTTAAAATACACTAGCAGCTGTTTTCCATAAGTATGTGTATATTTGTTTTTATATTAGTACCGTTAAAGATGTAGATCTTTAGTACATATGATATAAACCACCATATAGTAAACTATTATAATCTACCGCCATTCATCAAGTCCCAAATAATCCGTAGTAATCTGGTTGGTGATGACCATATGGTAATTAATATGACTTTGAGTAATGGAGTTTGCCAGATCGATTTGCTAATGCGGCCATTACACTTGTTTATAAGAGATCACTAGCCAGATGGTCCCTGGTTCAATCCCACGTTTTGGCCGAAAAATCACCTTGGGGGTTTCAGAGTGGTTCCCCTTGCTATTGTTGCAGGGCGGGGGGGGGGGGGGGGTGGTGGCGTATGTCTAAATATTAAGGCCACCCACCTGCAGATGTCGTAAAGGTCACGAGATGTAAACAGGGCTAGTCCGAACCCTAACTTCCAATCTCGTCAATAATCAGTGCCCTAACCTTTTTTTACATATCGTGTCCTTGACGTGCACATAAAAATAAACCACTGACAGTTGGAATTCGAACTATGGATTGACCGTAACGACACTGTCCGGGCAAAAATTACATCACAAAACACCGATGAGTACAGTTGGTATAAAAATGTTTACCTCAATCCACTTCATTTCATTAGTTTATGGATGTAAGCTATAAGTGTCACAAACACCTGATCTAATATCCATGTTGTGATCTGGCTTACATAACAATCTTTAGACTGGTAGTTGTGTCATTGAGCCACTAGTTGGGTCGCCTTCATAACATCGTGGGTTCCCCTGGGTCACCATGTTTACTCCTATTACTAAGGAGCCTCAACGCATTATTGAAATAAAATTGTACATATGTATGTGAGTCGAGAAATGAGGCAATGTGTGTTTAGTGGCCGTTAAATCCTGTTCCTCTACCTATTTTATCAAACTTGTTTTTAACATGTACATCCAAAAAGGAAACAAAATCTAACCCAATTCGTGTAGCTAGTGGCATATTGTTACTTAGATTAAATAGACTGCTGGGAATTCTCAAACAGAATTCAATTAAATTGACAAATCGTGTCGCTTATCAATCTAGACATGCAAAAGTGCTACGAATTTATTGGGTTCCCGCTCCCCTATATACGAAGATTGCTTTTAATTTGTAGGATATCGCTGGCGTTTTAAGATGGCTTCTTTTTATTGGAGTGTGATCTCGTGTATGGAGTTGTGGCGGTAAATGTAATTAACACAGAAAGAAAGCCCCCGTGTCAGTTTCCCCACTTTCGCATCAATGACTGCTTTAAAGTAATCGCCAGAATATAAAATTGAGTTATCTTTAAAGATACATTATTTAGAGCGGCATCTGTCGATTGCAGGTCTTTTTTTCTGGCGTTAAATGTTATATTAATCTTATATAATGCATCTTACATGAACCTACATTTTTGTGGCCTAGCAGTGTGAGCAATCCAGAAACGGGATCTGTCTCGTCATTGATGTCGGCTTCAATGTGTTTTTTTTCAATGACAGATCACAACAATTTTATTTTTTCTGTAACGCTGATCTTTTCGTCATTAATATAACAAGGAAATATATTCCACAAGCTAGGTACCATGACAACCATCTCTATCTTCTTAACTATCTGGACATTTCAACAATTAGAAAGTGCTTCGCTAAGGCCACCAAAGGTTGAAATTAACGGTTGAAGGTGTTTAAGTGGCCATATTTATTAACCCATCGTATTGGTCGAAAAACTCCTCTGAATTTTATATACTGGTTTTCCCTTGTCTTGTCAGTGGTGTTGTTCGGATGGGACAAAAAACTTAGATCCCCGTGTATACTCTTGGTAATGCGTGACTGCGTCTAAATACTAAGGGCAACAGGAGAATTCGTAGCGCTAACACTATTTATATCTCGCGACCTTGACGATATCCTCAACATTTAGATCTAGAGCCGTTAATACGTTGGGATCTTAAAAGTTCCTAACGCCGTTGTGCGGTCAGTATATACCCTATAGAAAGCTATATGGCACATGCCCGTCTTCATCAGCCCCGTAGGGACAGTAAAGAAGGACGTTAACCATAGTGTTAAAGCCCCCCCCCCTCCTCTCTCTCTCTCTTTCCCAATAAAATGTTTTGATCATGAATATATACAAGGACTTAAGGTATAATTATAAGGCGCAAGGGAATGGCGGCCATTTTTATAATTAAATCACTACGCGGACACAACCTTCACAAACGAAGTTAAACATTCCCATTCACCTAGCTAGCAATTATATCGTCTGAAATCTCAGACCAATCTCTGTAATTATGACGATATATAACTAAACGGTCTGGTCAATAATCAGTTATCAGGTTTATATCCTACATAAAGATAAATCTCGATAAAATACCCGAGCATAAAACATTGTGTTAAATCATTATATCGTTAACTCGCCTTAAGAGATCTATCACGGCTCTATTCTAACAAAAAACCTATTTACAAGGTCGGTCGAGTTCAGAAAAAACTGAGACATTTGCGGTTATTTGTATCAGATTAGTCATTGACGGCTGTGTGCCATGTCGTGAAAGGCTGTGGTAGATTACATTTTTTACAGCTTTTACACAGAAAACACACAAAAATGAAATGAAATAAATTTGGATTTAACGACCTAGTTTTCTGTATCGACCGGGCTAAATACATGTAATGAAGATGGATATACCCATACTGTATGCTATGAGGGAAATTATGCCCCAACACCCAGGGCCTTGTAAGGGACAACGATCAGTCGTTCGGATGGGACGAAAAGCCGACGTCCCGTGTACACATTGGCGTCGACGTAAAAGATCACTTGAAACTTGGAATTCGAAAAAAAAGAGTAGGTTGTAGTACCGCTGTCTCGGCAAAGTTTCCCTCATAGCTTACGTATGGCATATGCCCACCTTCATTAGCTGCGTCGGAATTAAACCCCATTTTGCATCTTGTCAGTTTGTTGTGAAAAATAGTATAATAATTAGTTATTACTGTCAGACATACGTCAGAATGCTAATTTCGTGTAGTATAATCAATACCCAAAGGACTATACAGATTGTTAGCTATATGGTTGGTATTGAGTGGAACATAAGCATTATATTTGTTTTGTTTCAAGAATTGATATTATACTCTTGCCAGGTTATAGGCTGTCACATTGGCTATACCTTAGAAACCGCTGTTCCGGCTAATAGTCCATTTGCTGATTACACTATTTTGCCTATACTGCTTTTTAGGACTTCGAATTTTGTCTAATGGTTTGGATTGTTCGTACTTTGTTTTATTTTATTCTGTTTGGAAACTAAGAAGCTACTGTCGTGAGTCTGTAGTTTTATCACTATGTATAGGGTTTTTAATAATTATTAATATACACCAAGACATCTGAGATACCTTTTATAGGCAAGAAGTGAAATGTCCGCTTTCATAGCCAGTTGGAGCAGAACAACAGGACGTTAAACCACTTTTCATTTCATAAAACTGTAATTCATTGTAGATGTCAGCAGTTCACCGCCAACAAATATTTTCCCGACGGACAGTTAGAATGGCACTCGGACAGTAATCAAGAGGTCTCGAGTATGATCAAGATATTGGCCGAGAAACTCGTGAAGAGGACGTGAGCGGTCATAAGACACCGCATTCTGAACATCTGAGACAAGCTACCTGCGGAGAAATAATCTCAGAGACAGTCAGTAGCCATGTTTCCATACGACGTGGTTTATAAATCACTGATCATGAGGTCAATGCACTAACAATAACAACCATGGCTTCACTCTTCCTTCTATTTCTTTTGTAATATCCATGGGAGAATTTGAAAATTCAGGCTAATAGAGTATAATACCAATCCATAACATGTCGGTTACACAACTATACAGTCGTGACCTTCATAACAAGCATGTAATGCCTCAAATTGTTTTCCTTCAAATTTAAGCCTGTAACCCCTAACTCTTCGCTCATGGGCGCTGCAACATTGGAACTTTTTTGTGCTTCAGATATACAGATAACACAATCGATTTTATTAATGTTTTTAGAGTGCGAGTTGACCAACAGTTAACTTATTTCAGTTCTAAACAAAAATTTAAATCTTTAATGTAATTTTAAAAAAAATAGCCAAATTCTGGCTGGGATTACTGAGCAAAATGGCCATTCACTGTATACGTGCGAAAAAAAGCCAGCTATCATTTAATTTTCGTCACGTTAGTTACATACGAAAACACCGCATAATGGTGGTACTGAGTAAAATTTCCATCGAACATTGCCAAATTAACAACACCCGAATTTTCTCCGATTAAACATTGCCCCACACGAGGTTATCAAATTTTGTGTGCATATATAATTTAAACGTTGGGTTTTTGATGGTTGTATATATAGATTTAGGTAGATATGTTTATACATGTTGACAGGTGTTATTTATAGTTACAATCTATCTGACAGTTTATACCTGGTTAACCTGTAAAACTTACATGTTTTTATCTCTTTAATTACTGGCATGGGTTCCACATACCTGACAAAACAATAATACCACTTACTTACAACGTATTAAACGTTTTATTTAAAAACAAGGATATAATTGGTTAATTGTTTGTAGAAGACTCGGTTATCCTAGTCTCGTTAATGAGCTATCTCAACCGTTTTAATTTTTTTTAGTGCGCTCTGTTAATGCCGATTAAGAACTGTAGAGTATAGGATGTCAGCGCTTGCCCACTAGAGGGAGAGAGAGAGACGGGGGAAAGAGAGAGAGAGAGAGGGATTGAACGTCCCTCGACACAAACTAGGTCATTCCGGGACAATTTTGTTTCAATAGTTCGCTTGCGTGTATGGGTCTGTAGCAGTGGGAGGATACCAGAGGACCCGGAGAAAACCCACCAGGTTGGACAGGCAACCCTACTTCTTGTCACGTACAACGCCAGTTGAATCAATGTCAGACCTTATGATACAGCCCCCCCCCCCCCCCGAAAGGAATGCACATCTAAAGGATTTCTTAATATTTAGACCTGGCCGACCTTAGACCAAATCTTATTTCAGTGAGGTTTAAGTCAGGTTTAGCAATTCCGTCAATTGAACAATGCTGGGAATATCTGTATCTGATTTACCCTCGAGGTCCCTCCTTCTTCCCCAGGGGTTAAAATATAGTCAAGCAGTAATAAGAAGTTTTATTTTAATCCCCTCAAGTGCTTGAAGCAGTCCCATTCAATATGTAACATCTTTAGGTGACAATCGAGTGAACATATGACGTCGGTTATTGATGCTCGGAAATTGGTTCAAAAAAATGCTGTGAGGCTTTCCAGTATTTGAAACATCTGACAGTAATGTCACCCCAATAGGCAGATTGCCAATAATTAATGTACTAAACGTCGATATAATTAAAAGATCGTCCATCTTTGGTCGGTTTCACTAATCCATGCCAAAGGTGCTATTGCTCTGACGTCAGAAAGCTTATTTCGTGGTAAAGGGGAGAGTACGAAAACATCATCTTGTTTTAATTAAAGTGATATATTGGCAATTAGGAACCTCGAACAACGATTATTGTCAGATTTTCGCTTAAGTTAAGAATTTACCTAAAATTGTTCTCCTTTTTTTTAAACTAAAATATAAACCCCCACAATGTATCAAATACATCAATGAGAAACTATGTGCAAAGTTTGTGTTTCTGGATCAAAGATATTTCTCATTAACAGTGATTTATGATTGGGGTAAAAACAGTGATTTTTGATTGGGGTAAAAACAGTGATTGATGGTTGGGGTAAAACAGTGATTTATGGTTGGGGTATATTCTCTAAGAATGCTTTGTAAACTTGGGGCCTGGTCCTATTTTATTCCCTTTAATATATTTCATGTTTCATTTTAATTGTTTTTGAATAAACTAATTTTTATTGGATGTAAGGGAAGGCCTGTTTCAGATATTATAAATCTAACTGTATTAGGAAATACATAATGAAATATAATGGGGATTAACTTAACGTCCTACGGTTCTGCTCCGAACTGGGCTAATGAATACGGGCATACGCCACACAATGTGATATGAAGGACATTTTGCCCGTACATCGACACTTCATAAAATAATAAAACCTAGAAATATATAGTAGATTTGTAATAGTCATCACGGGGGGGGGGGGGGGGAATGGTTAGCATTTTCGCTTAGAATCATACAGCCTTTCATTGAGTCAACTGGCGTGGTTTATAATCCCCGGTTGAACGTGACAAGGAGTAGGGTCGCCTGTCTAACCTCGTGGGTTTTCTCCGGGTCCTTCGGTTTCCTACCACCGCTAAAGACCCCTACGCATAAGCATATGATAGTCTAGCGAATTATCCAAATAAAATCGAAATGACCTAGTCTGTATCGAGTGGACGTTAAACCCTAACTCTCTCTCTCTCTTGCTATGATAGAATAAACTCGTATACACTAGTACAAATCATTAAATTGACATTAAGTGGAACATGTCGTTAACCTCGTTCTTCGCGTCCAATTGTAACACGTTGATTTTGTCTTAAATATTGGATACCAGACGCCCCCAAATTATTCGTGATTTTAATGTTGAAGCCATTGACCGATATTGAGATAGAGATTTAGCTACTTTAAAATACACTAGCAGCTGTTTTCCATAAGTATGTGTTTTTGTTTTTATATTAGTACCGTTAAAGATGTAGATCTTTAGTACATATGATATAAACCACCATATAGTAAACTATTATCATCTACCGCCATTCATCAAGTCCCAAATAATCCGTAGTAATCTGGTTGGTGTTGACCATATGGTAATTATATATGGTTTTGAGTAATGGAGATTACTGGATCGATGTGCTAATTCGGCCATTACACTTGTTTATAAGGGATCACTAACCAGACGGTCCTGATTCAATCCCACGTTTTGCTCCCAAAATCACCTTGGGGGTTTCAGAGGGGTTCCCCTTGCTATTGGTGCAGGGCGGGGGGCCGTATGTCTAAATATTAAGGCCACCTGCAGATGTTGTAAAGGTCACGAGATATAAACAGGGCTAGTCCGAACCCTAACTTCCAATCTCGTCAATAATCAGTGCCCTAACCTTTTTTACATATCGTGTCCTTGACGTGCACATAAAAAGAACCACTGACAGTTGGAATTCGAACTATGGATTGACCGTAACGACACTGTCCGGGCAAAAATTACATCACAAAACACCGATGGGTACAGTTGGTATAAAAATGTATACCCCAATTCACTTTATTTCATTTGTTTATGGATGCAAGCTAGTGTCACAAACACCTGATCTAATATCCATGTTGTGATCTGGCTTACATAACAATCTTTATACTGGTAGTTCTGTCATTAAGCCACTAGTTGGGTCGCCGTCATAACCTCGTGGGTTTCCCCGGGTCACCATGTTTACTCCCATTACTAAGGAGCCTCGAGTATTATTATCAGGAAAGGACGTAATGTGTGTTGAGTGGCCGTTAAATCCTGTTTCTCTCTCCCTTTTTTTCAAACTTGTTTTTAATATGTACATCCAAAAAGGAAATAAAATCTAACCCAATTCGTGTAGCTAGTGGCATATTGTTACTTAGATTAAATAGACTGCTGGGAATTCTCTAACATAATTCAATTAAATTGACAAATCGTGTCGCTTATCAATCTAGACATGCAAAAGTGCTACGAATTTATTGGGTTCCCGCTCCCCTATATACGAAGATTGCTTTTAATTTGTAGGATATCGCTGGCGTTTTAAGATGGCTTCTTTTTATTGGAGTGTGATCTCGTGTATGGAGTTGTGGCGGTAAATGTAATTAACACAGAAAGAAAACCCCCCGTGTCAGTTTCCCCACTTTCGCATCAATGACTGCTTTAAAGTAATCGCCAGAATATTAAATTGAGTTTCTTTAAAGATACATTATTTAGAGCGGCATCTGTCGATTGCAGGTCTTTTTTTCTGGCGTCAAAAATTATATTAATCTTATATAATATAATGCATTTTCATGAACCTACATTTTTGTGGCCCCGCAGCTTGAGCAATCCAGAAACGGGAACTGTCTCGTCATTGTTGTCGGCTTCAATGTGGTTTTTCAATGACAGATGACTACAATTTTATTTTTTCTGTAACGCTGATCTTTTCGTCATTAATATATATCAAGGAAATATATTCCTTAAGCTGAGTACCATGACAACCAACTCAATCATCTTAACTATCTGGACATTTTAACAATTAGAAAGTGCTTCGCAAAGGCCACCAAAGGTTGAAATTAAAGGTTGAAAGTGTTTAAGTGGCCATATTTATTAACCCATCGTATTGGCCGAAAAACTCCTCTGAATTTTATATTCTGGTTTTCCGTTGTCAATGGTGTTTTTCGGATGGACAAAAACCTAGATCCCCGTGTATACTCTTGGTAATGCGTGACTGCGTCTAAATACTATGGCCAACAGGAGAATTCGTAGCGCTAACACTATTTATATCTCGCGACCTTGACGATATCCTCAAATGGCCTTAACATTTAGACCAAGCTGTTAATACGTTGGGATCTTAAAAGTTCCTAGCGCCGTTGTGCGGCCAGCATATCCCCTATAGAAAGTTATATGGCACATGTCCGTCTTCATCAGCCCCGTAGGAAAAGAAAAGAAGGAAGTTAACCATAGTGTTATAGCCCCCCCCCCCCTCTCTCTCTCCCAATAAAATGTTTTGATCATGGATATATATAAGGACTAAAGGTATAATTATAAGGCGCAAGGGAATGGCGGCCATTATTATAATTAAATCACTACGCGGACACAACCTTCACAAACGAAGTTAAACATTCCCATTCACCTAGCTAGCAATTATATCGTCTGAAATCTCAGACCAATCTCTGTAATTATGACGATGTATAACTAAACAGTCTGGTCAATAATCAGTTATCAGGTTTATATCCTACATAAAGATAAATCTCGATAAAATACCCGAGCATAAAACATTGTGTTAAATCATTGTATCGTAAACTCGCCTTAAGAGATCTATCACGGCTCTATTCTAACAAAAAACCTATTTACAAGGTCGGTCGAGTTCAGAAAAATCTGAGACATTTGCGGCTATTTGTATCAGATTAGTCATTGACGGCTGTGGTAGATTACATTTCGTACAGCTTTTACAAAGAAAAACACACACACACACACACAAAATATGAAATGAAATAAATTGAGATTTAACGTCTTACTTTTCTGCATCGACCGGGATATATAATGAAGATCGAATACGCCATACAGTATGCTATGAGGGGAATTATGCCCGAACACGCAGGGCCTGGAAATGGACAACGACCAGTCGTTCGGGTGGAACGGAAAGCCGACGTCCCGTGTTCACATTGGCGTCGACGTAAAAGATCACTTGAAAGTTGGAATTCGAAAAAAAAGAGTAGGTCATAGTACCGCTGTCTCGGCAGAGTTTCCCTCATAGCTTACGTATGGCATATGCCCACCTTCATTAGCTCCGTCGGAACTAAACCCCATTTTGCATCTTGTCCGTTTGTTGTGAAAAAGAGTATAATAATTAGTTATTACTGTCAGACATACGTCAGAATGCTGATTTCGTGTAGTATAATCAATACCCGAAGGACTATACAGATTGTTAGCTATATGGTTGGTATTGAGTGGAACATAAGTATTATATTTGTTTTGTTTCAAGAATTGGTATTATACTCTTGCCAGGTTATAGGCTGTCACATTGGCTATACCTTAAAAACCGCTGTTCCGGCTAATAGTCCATTTGCTGATTACACTATTTTGCCTATACTGCCTTTGAGGACTTCGAATTTTGTTTAATGGTTTGGATTGTTCGTACTTGGTTTCATTTTATTCTGTTTGGAAGCTAAAAAGATACTGTCGTGAATCTGTTTTTGTATCAGTATGTATAGGGTTTTTAATAATTCTTTATATGCACCATGACATCTGTGATAGCCATTATAGGCAGAAAGTGAAATGTCCGTCTTCATAGCCAGTTGGAGCAGAACAATAGGACGTTAAACCACTTTTCATTTCATAAATTGTAATTCATTGTAGATGTCAGCAGTTCACCGCCAACAAATATTTTCCCGACGGACAGTTAGAATGGCACTCGGACAGTAATTAAGAGGTCTCGAGTATGATCAAGATATTGGCCGAGAAACTCGTGAAGAGAACGTAGGATGTGATAAGACACCGTATAATGTTAGTACTGAGTAAAACTTCGTAGTTTATTATTACCAGAGAGTCAGTCCATCGACCATTGCCTAAATAACAACACCCGAATTTTCTCCGATTAAACATTGCCCCACACGAGGTCATCAAATTTTGTGTGCATAATAATTAAAATGTTGGTGTTTTGATGGTTGTACGTATATATAGATTTAGGTAGGTATGTTTATACATGTTGACAGGTGTTATTTATAGTTACAATCTATCTGACAGTTTATACTTGGTTAACCTGTAAAACTTACTTCTTATCTCTTTAATTACTGGCATGGGTTCCACATACCTGACAAAACAATAATACCACTTACTTACAACGTATTAAACGTTTTATTTAAAAACAAGGATATAATTGGTTAATTGTTTGTAGAAGACTCGGTTATCATGGCCTTGGTATTGAGCTACCTGAGTCATTTTCGTTCTTTTAGTGCTCTTTATTTATGCCGATTACGATTTGTAGGGTATATGACGTCAGTGTTGGCCCACGAACGAGAGAGAGAGAGAGAGTTCGCTTGCGTGTTTCAATAGTTCGCTTGCGTGTATGGGTCTTTAGCAGTGGGAGGATACCAGAGGACCCGGAGAAAACCCACAGGTAGGACAGGCAACCCTACTTCTTGTCACGTACAACGCCAGTTGACTCAATGTCAGACCTTATGATACACCCCCCCCCCCGAAAGGAATGCACATCTGCAGGATTTCTTAATATTTAGACCTGGCCGACTTTAAACCAAATCTTATTTCAGTGAGGTTTAAGTCAGGTTTAGCAATTCCGTCAATTGAACAATGCTTGGAATATCTGTATCTGAGTTACCCTCGAGGTCCCCCCTTCTTCCCCAGGGGTTAAAATATAGTCAAGCAGTAATAAGAAGTTTTATTTTAATCCCTTCAAGTGCGTGAAGCAGTCCCATTCAATATGTAACATGTAGGTGACAATCGAGTCATCATATGACGTCCGTTATCGATGCTCGGAAATTGGTTCAAGAAAATGCTGTGAGGCTTCCAGTATTTGAAAAATCTGACAGTAATGTCACCCCAATAGGCGGATTGCCAAAAATTAATGTATTAAACGTCGATATAATTAAAAGATCGTCCATCTTTGGTCGGTTTCACTAATCCATGCCAAAGGTGCTATTGCTCTGACGTCAGAAAGCTTATTTCGTGGTAAAGGGGAGAGTACGAAAACATCATCTTGTTTTTATTAAAGTGATATATTGGCAATTAGGAACCTCGAACAACGATTATTGTCAGATTTTCGCTTAAGTTAAGAATTTACTCAAAATTGTTCGCTTTATTTTAACTAAAATATAAACCCCCACAATGTATCAAATACATCAATGAGAAACTATGTGCAAAGTTTGTGTTTCTGGATCAAAGATATTTCTCATTAACAGTGATTGATGATTGGGGTAAAAACAGTGATTTATGATTGGGGTAAAAACAGTGATTTATGGTTGGGGTAAATTCTCTAAGAATGCTTTGTATTCCCTTTAATAGATTTCATGTTTCATTTTAATAGTTTTTGAATAAACTAATTTCGTGATTTTAATGTTAAAACCATTGACCGATATTGAGATAGAGATTTAGCTACTTTAAAATACACTAGCAGCTGTTTTCCATAAGTATGTGTTTTTGTTTTCATATTAGTACCGTTAAAGATGAAGATCCTTAGTACACATGATATAAACCACCATATAGTAAACTATTATAATCTACCGCCATTCATCAAGTCACAAATAATCCGTAGTAATCTGGTTGGTGTTGACCATATGGTAATTATATATGACTTTGAGTAATGGAGTTGCTAGATCGATTTGCTTATGCGGCCATTACACTTGTTTATAACATATCACTAAACAGATGGTTCCTGATTCAATCCCACGTTTTGGCCGAAAAATCACCTTGGGGGTTTCAGAGGGGTTCCCCTTGCTATTGGTGCAGGGCGGGGGGCCGTATGTCTAAATATTAAGGCCACCTGCAGATGTCGTAAAGGTCACCCCTTTTACATATCGCGTCCTTGACGTACACGTAAAAAGAACCACTGACAGTTGGAATTCGAAATAAGAATTGACCGTAACGACACTGTCCGGGCAAAAATTACACCGCAAAACACCGATGGGTACAGTTGGTATAAAAATATATACCCTAATCCACTTCCTTTATTTGTTATGGATGCAAGCTAGTGTCACAAACACATGCTCTAATATCCATGTTGTGATCTGGCTTACATAACAATCTTTATACTGGTAGTTGTGTCATTGAGTCACTAGTTGGGTCGCCTTCATAACCTCGTGGGTTTTCCCAGGTCACCATGTTTACTCCCATTACTAAGGAGCCTCGAGTATTATTGAAATAAAATTGTACTATATATTTTAGTCCGAAAATGAGGTAATGTGTGTTGAGTGTCCGTTAAATCCTGTTCCTCTCTTCTCTCTCTTTTAACTTGTTTTTAATATGTACACCCAAAAAGGAACAAAATCTAACCTAACTCGTGTAGCTAGTGGTATATTGTTACTTAGATTGAATAGACGCTGGGAATTCTGTAACAGAATTCAATTAAATTGACAAATCATGTAGCTTATCAATCTATACATGCAAAAGTGCTACGAATTTATTGGGTTCCCTCTCCCCTATATACGAAGATTGCTTTTAATTTGTAGGATATCGCTGGCGTTTTAAGATGGCTTCTTTTTATTGGAGTGTGATCACGTGTATGGAGTTGTGGCGGTAAATGTAATTAACACAGAAAGAAAAACCCCCGTGTCAGTTTCCGCACTTTCGCATCAATGACTGCTTTAAAGTAGTCGCCAGAACATTAAATTGAGTTTTCTTTAAAGATACATTATTTAGAGCTGCATCTGTCGATTGCAGATCTTTTTTTCTGGCGTCAAATATTATATTAATCTGAAATATTATATTTATATTAATATAAATCTATATTTATATCAACATGTGAAGACAAAATCACACAAACGTGGACATATTCTTGACTTCGTTATCTCTGAATGAAACAGCCAACTTATCAATACCCTAACTTCAGATTTGTTGTCAGATCACTACCCAATAGTGTGTGACATAAACCTTGAAAACGCATCGTCTTTGGAGAAAGTAATCGCGAGTAGAAAACTGAAAGATATTGATGTTGAGAAGTTTGCGTCGTCTATCAAAGAGGCTTTGAAATGTATTGATTCTGACGATCCTCCAACTCTACTGCATCTGTATTCTCAGGTCATTGAGTCCACACTTGATGTATTTGCTCCTGTAAAGTCCCGCGAAAGTAAAGGCAACCATCCAAATCCCTGGTATACTGATGTCATTCACTCTGAAAGAATTCTCAGACGAAAAGCAGAAAGAAAATATGTAAAAACAGGTCTTGAAATTGATAGACAACTATTTTAATTACAGTCCAAGGGAGTAATAACATTGATCTTTTTGTAAAACCAAGCTCTCTGCAACAGATTCTAAAGATCTTTTTAATGTTATCGATAAACTTATCTCTGAAAATCAAAAGAAATTACCACAGTCTTATTCAGATGTTGAGCTATCTGAACGTTTCAGTGACTTCTTACATGACAAAGTCAGTGATATCAGACGTGCTCTTGACAATACTAGCAGTGGGTTAAATGTGTTTGAAGAACATCATGTAGCAAGCCGTTTGTTTGCGTTTGCCCCAGTTACAGAAGAACATGTCCGGTCCATCATTGGTAAGAGCAAGTCAACTTCCTGTAGCCTAGATCCGCTTCCAACATGGCTTCTGAAGTCCAAACCAGTATTGGATGCGTTCCTTCCTTTCATCACTGCTATCATAAATGCTTCAATTGCCATAAGCAGTGTGCCGACTTCATTAAAGACTGCCGTTGTGATTCCACTTCTGAAGAAACCATCGCTTGATTGCGAGATCCTCAAGAACTACTCAAATCTTGTGTTTATCGGAAAGGTGCTGGAAAGGGTGATAGCGAGACAAATCACTAATTATCTGCAAGCTAACGATCTTCATGAACCACTGCAGTCGGCTTATAAAGAAGGTCACAGCACAGAGACAGCACTCTTGAAGCTAAAAGCTGACATTGATACAGCATTGGACAGCAACCTCGGCATCAACCTTATACTTCTAGATCTAAGTGCGGCATTTGATACCATCGACCATAGTATTCTGTTTAATCGACTTGAGTTATCTGTGGGAATCAAAGGATCGGCGCTGGGTGACATCGCGCCTGGTATGTTCGTGTATTTTTTATGCGCGAACTCTTAGTTTTTCTATTACTGGCACGCGCACGGGCACTATTTTTTGTTTGTTTTACATGTACCAAAATCTGGGATTTCGCGCGTAGGTACTTTTGATGTATTAGTCTGTGAAGTATAACACTTGCCACTGTACCTGTGTATCGCTAATTATAAACCGAATGTTTGAAGACCGTTCATATTTATTACACACAGAATTTTCAGTACAGAGTTGATTCACGCTCAATTTGTTGGTAAGCAAACCAACGGTATTATTTTCTCAATAGTGTATGAACTTATTCAAAGCGATAATATCCTTACACCGAGAGAAATTATCTAGTCTCGGTGAATAGAACCATGGTTGTCTGGTAGAAAATTACTTTTGTATTTTTTGGAACGGAAAACAGCGATTTTAGAAGCAAACTAACCTGCCGCACATGATACTAATAATAAAAGGCGAGAACTCTTTTTGCGGCGGAGGCTTATCACTGAGTAATAGGTCAAGGTTAAAACATACGTTTGCCGTATAAAAATCTAGCAAAAAGGTAAATACCTTCGGATCTCGATAAAAAAAATAACATTCGGATTATAACTCTAGATAAGGTGTGTTAATTGAAAAGAGTGTAAATTGAATATTATAATATGTATAGGAAGCATAGTGACGAGTGTAGTAAGTGCGGTCCGTCCGTCGGTCCGGCGTCCCAGTTGCTTGTGGGCGCTCCAGAGGCTAAAGTTAATATCCAATTGACTTTAAATTTATACACGATGTTTAGGGTCATGAGACAAAGAAGCCTATTGATTTTCAGCGATGTCCGATAATCAAAGTTATGGCCCTTGATCACTTCAAAAAATCTCGTGGACGCTCTAGAGGCTAAAGTTAATAACCGATTGACTTTAAACTTATACACAGTGTTAAAGGTCATGAGACGAAGGAGCCTATTGATTTCCGATAATTGCTGTCAGAGTTATGGTCCTTGATCACTTCAAAAATTCTTGTGATTGCTCTTAAGGCCAAAGTTAATATCCGATTGACGTTAAATTTATACACAGTGTTTAAGGTTGGTTTTGAGACGAAGAATCCTATTGATTTTCAGTGATTTCCGATAATTACTGTCAGAGTTATGGCCCTTGATCACTTCAAAATATCTTGTGGACCCTCTAGAGGCTTAAGTTAATAACCGATCGACTTTAATAATCATATTTTAGTGTATTATAAGTGTTTCATTACCGAAAAAAGTAAAATATGCGACAACTCTTGTTTACTGCCCGGACGATTTAGCTGCTGTGGGCGTATGTTTCGTTGCCTGGCAACAATCGCCGCCCGAGCTGTCTTCGTCAGCTAGTTTCAAAATGGCGTACAACCAGTGCAAGTGGGAAAAGACGACAATAAAATCAGAAATATGTTATTTATTATTGTCGCACTTATTCCATCACTCCTGTCTAACAAATCATAAAGCTGTGGTGTTACGGTGGCGACATAGTATTTCAACGTAACACCACAGCCACTCTAACCATTCATAATACATCTAACTATCACTCCCTCGTCTTCTTTCCCAAACGTCAACAACACATCTTATACATCCATTTCGCTGATTAACCCTTGTACCATGTCTACTGGATTGGTTGAAGTCTTATCTAACTGACAGAAGCCAATGTGTCCATATTCATAGCAGCAACTCTGTATCTAAACCGCTGTCCATTGGTGTCCCACAGGGATCGGTACTATGTCCACTTCTTTTCTTACTGTATGTACTTCCACTTGGTAAAATTATCCTGTTGCCAAGTCATCTTCTAGAGATCATGTATCAGAAACTCTCAAAAGTCTTCATTGGCTACCTATCAAATGTGTATAAAGCTTTGTTTTCGGATATTGCTCCTTCCTACATGAACAATTATTAACACTCTACACACAGGGAAGATCGAATCTTCGTTCGTCCACAGATACTACTTTACTATCTGTGCCCGCTTACAAAAGACTCAGAGGAAAATTATCTTTGCCTGTAAATGGTGCCCATATGTGGAATAAGATACCAAGATCAATTAGAGAAAGTTAAACTTTTGTTAAATTCAAATCGGAGTTAAAAACGCACTTGTTTAAGTATTATTAGGGGTGGGCAAATGGAGGTCGAATTTTGGGAACGAGTGTTTTCTAATGCGATTTTGGCTGCTGAATCCGAATCTGGTGAAATTTTTGTTCTGTGACGACATTTTGAGCTGGTTCCATGGCCATTTTCGAAATGACTTTTTCTCAGTTATTACCCTCATATCGATATAGGATGTTATCAAATCATATATATGAGTGCAATTTTAGAATCCGCGGTCATGAAAACATATATTTTAACATATTGGATAGCTCTTTCCAATATTGTCTCGCTTTTATGAGAAAAAAAAGTCATTTTTGGGCCGCCATTTTGAAAACCACGGAACCAGCTCAAAATGACGTCACAGAACAAAAATTTCACCAGATTCGGATTCAGCAGCCAAAATCGCCTTAGAAAACACTCGTTCCCAAAATTCGACCTCCATTTGCCCACCCCTAGTATTATTACAAACTGTGATGTGACATTTGTCAAGCGCTTAGAAATATCACCGGATATAATGAAGCGCTATAGAAGATAAATAATAATAATAATAGTAATAATAATCATAATAATAATAATAATAATAAAATAATGCATTTTTCATGAACCTACATGTTTGTGGCCCCGCAGCGTGAGCAATCCAGAAACGGGACCTGTCTAGTCATTTTTGTCGGTTTCAATGTGGTTTTTTCCATGACGGATAACTACAATTTTATTTTTTCTGTAACGCTGATCTTTTCGTCATTAATATATCAAGGAAATATATTCCCCAAGCTAAGTACCATGACAACCAACTCAATCTTCTCAACTATCTGGACATTTCAGCATTTAGAAAGTGCTTCTCGAAGACCACCAACGGTTGAAATTAAAGGTTAAAAGTGTTTAAGAGGCCATATTTATTAACCCATAGTATTGGCCGAAAAACTCCTCTGAATTTTATATTCTGGTTTGCCCTTGCCAGTGGCGTTTTTCAAATGGGACAAAAAACCTAGATCCCTATGTATACTCTTGATAATGCGAACAGCAGAATTCGTAACGCGAACACTATTTTTATCTCGCGACCTTGACGACATCAGCAACTGGCCTTAACATTTAGGCCTAACCGGTAATACGTTGGAATCTTAAAAGCCCGTAGCGCCGTTATGCGGCCAGCATATCCCCTATAGAAAGCTGTAAGGCACATGCCCGCCTTCATCAGCCCCGCAGGGACAGAAATAGCCATGTTTCCATACGACGTGGTTTATAAATCACTGATCATGAGGTCAATGCACTAACAATAACAATCATGGCTTCACTCTTCCTTGTATTTTTTTTGTAATATCCATGGGAGAATTTGAAAATTCAGGCTCTTTCCATAACATGTCGGTTACACAGCTACACAGTCGTGACCTTCATAACAAGCATGTAATGCCTCAAATTGTTTTCCTTCAAATTTAAGCCTGTAACTCCTAACTTCGACTTTGACAAGTTTTTAGCGTCCCGAAACTCTTCGCTCATGGGCGCTGCAACATTGGAACTTTTTTGTGCTTCAGGTATACAGATAACACAATCGATTTTGTTAATGTTTTTAGAGTGGGAATTGACCAACAGTTAACTTATTTCAGTTCTAAACAAAAATTTAAATCTTTAATGCAATTTTAAAAAAAATAGCCAAATTCTGGCTGGGATTACTGAGCAAAATGGCCATTCACTGTATACGTGCGAAAAAAGCCAGCTATCATTTAATTTTCGTCACGTTAGTTACATACGAAAACACCGCATATGTTTATAATTACCAGAGTCAGTCCATCGAACATTGCCAAATTAACAACACCCGAATTTCCTCTGATTAAACATTGCCCCACACGAGGTTATCAAATTTTGTGTGTATATATAATTAAAATGTTGGGGTTTTGATGGTTGTATATAGGTCTACATTTTCTTTGCTTCATTGTGTTGGGTTGTTTGTGCGTTTTCTTGTACGAGTAAATATGTTCAATCTTGAGTGAAGTCTGTGTTGCTTCAGACCCGGGACTGTACAGCGCAGTGGACGCTTACGGCTAGCCCCCGGATCCATTCACTCGTTTTTGAATTGTTGTTTTATTGTTTGTTTTGTTTGTTGTTTCGGAGTATGATGTCTTGTCGTTGTATTTGTCCTTTTTGTAAATCATATGTGGCGCAGTCCCCCTGCACTAACTAATAGATTTAGGTAGGTATGTTTATACATGTTGACAGGTGTTATTTATAGTTACAATCTATCTGACAATTTATACCTGGTTAACCTGTAAAACTTACATGTTTTTATCTCTTTAATTATTGGCATGGGTTCCACATACCTGACAAAACAATAATACCACTTACTTACAACGTATTAAACGTTTTATTTAAAAACAAGGATATAATTGGTTAATTGGACACAGGTCTCCAAATATTCCTGGGCCGTCACCCTGTTGGGCGAAAGTTATTTTTAGTCTCTCTCTCTCCCTTTCTCTTTTCCCCCTTTTGCATGGCGATTTTTTTTACTTTTTGTGTAGAATCGAAAAAAAGGTTTTGAAAATACATTTTCTGCCAGGTTTGGGTGAATATTCATGATTTTGAGACGGAAGGATACAAGAGTTGTGAGGTTGGTTACGTTGAAATGTAAGGCCTGAATTTGCATGTTTTCTTGTCCCTATTTCCAGCTCGTGTATCTCAATTTTTCATGGTCTACCTCATACATGCTTTTTGGCAAGAGTTTATCACATATTGCTCAATCTGTGGCAAAGAGCGTTATACCCAATGAAAATTTGGGAAAAAGTTAGAGCCGGTCTAAAAGACGAGAATTAACATTAGAGTCAATGGGGAAAGAATTAGTGACCTGTGGCCAATTGTTTGTAAAAGACTCGGTTATCCTAGTCTTGGTAGTGAACTATAAAAACGAAACGATATAGGACCTGTGATTGCCAAGTCCATTTCAAAAGCTATACCTCCTATTTCTGTTTACATCGTTATCTCAAAAAATCATATATTTCGATCTATTAAATTATATTTGTACAGATATGTTACTCAATAAATTGAAGTTCGTGCTAGTATGTAATTTAGTCACAATTTTAAAAAAAAATCTACCAATAAAGTACAAGAAAGTGAATTTACAACCCCACAAACCACAGCAGTTTATATTTATACGCTCTGACCATTAAAGTCTTGGCACCGAATAGAAATAAAGTATCAAAACCAAAATAAACAAAACAACAATTATTGGAGAAAAAAAAAACTTAAGAGAAATGTCAAGTTTTTTTTATCTGTTTCAAAGCGATATATCCAATAAACAACACTAGATCGGATTTAGATTAAAATAGTCAGAATTAATCTACACGCAAACGTGGGCCGTTTAAATCATGGCTGAGATGAACGATAAGGTGAAATCTAAAACGTGCCATATATACTATTCAAAAAGAGTAGGGGATATTTGATTTTTAAGTGTTATTAAAGTCACCTCATGAAACTGACGAAGAAACAAATGACAAAATGAAATGAAATTCCCATTCATCGATTTATTCCAAATGATCGTTAGACTAAGTAAGGCACAGATTGACAATAATAAGGGTGAAATGCTACCCGGGGTCAAACAGCAAAGTAACCATAGCATCACAACAAAGTCAGTAACGGGTAAATCCTCCTCTGTTTGCCAAACATGCATTGATTTGACGTGGCATACTCCTAATGAGACGTCTAAGGTCATTTTGGTCCAGATTGTCCCATTCCTGTTGCAACGCAGCAGCAAGTTCTTGGACATTGGAAGGACGTTGTTGACGTTGACGTAACCTCTGTCCAAGCATGTCCCAGACATGCTCGATGGGGGAGAGGTCGGGACTCAGTGCTGGCCAAGGTAATGTGGTGATGTTCTGTTGCTGGAGGTAACCTGTAACGATTCTGGCCTTGTGACATCGTGTGGTTTAAACATATTTTATTGTTCAATAAACAACCGGATAAGACACAAGTTTTACAACTTATAAAAGTCTTCTCCATTACATATGTACATGTTACATAGATGAACTTAAATACTATTAAATACATTTTATATGGAAAATAACATGAAGAACACAAAAAAAAAAAAAAAAAAAAAAAAAAAAATTAACTCAAAATTAAAAAATAATAATAAATAAATAAACTAGTTGAAAAGATCTTGATTTATACAAAGCACGACTAAAATAGGTCTAATAAACACTAAATAATTTTTTTCTAGATAATCTCTCTAAAGTCTAAATTTTAATTTCCTTAATATGTTGAGCTGTTTGGATACTCTCTCTATTAGTACGTCTATGTCTTTTGTCCATTTACAATCGTTACTAAAAATAACACCTAAATGTTTGTGAATAGTTACAGGAGATAAAGAAGCGTCATTAAAATCAAAAAGTAAGTTATGCTCACGGTGTCTAGTACTAAAAATCATAATATCTGTTTTGCTGGGGTTAAATTTAACCAGCCACCCACAAGACCATACATGTAAATATGCTAAATCTAAACTTATCAAAGAATGCAATTCAGCTTCATCAGCAGCTGAATGACCAATACAAGTATCGTCAGCGAAAAGTCTACCAAAACCAGTCATATTATCTGCTACATCATTAATAAATATTAGAAACAGTGACGGACCCAAAATGGACCCCTGGGGCACCCCAGCCTTCAATTCTCCAACTTCCGATAATTCATCTTTAATAACTACGCGTTGTTTTCGCCCACTAAGGTAACTTTCTAACCATGCAAGAATATTTCCTTTTATACCATATTTATCCAATTTTAGTGTTAGCGCTTTAATCCAAACGGTATCAAAGGCCTTGCTAATATCGGCAAAAGTGATGCTAGTTGCTTGTTTCTTATCTATATCCGATAGAATATAATCATATAGCTCAAATAACTGGTTGGTAGTTGAATAACCTGGCAAAAACACCGACTGAAATTTATATAAAAGTTTGTTAATGTGCAAGTGATTATAAATGTGTTTATAAACAATTTTTTCTAAAAGTTTACTAACGCTTGACAGTAAGGAAACTGGACGATAATTACATGGCAAAGATTTATCTCCCTTTTTAAATAACGCAATGACATGTGCTAATTTCCACTGATCCGGGAAAATACTCTCTTGTAAGGATCTATTAAACAACATAGCGAGCGGTTTTGCTATTTCATTCTTAACAGACAATAACATCTTGTTACTGATAATATCATGTCCCACAGCCTTATCTACCTCCAATGTTGAAATGATGTCTAACACATCTTGTTCAGAGACTTCAATGTCTAAAAGAACATTCAAGCTTCTGCAATCTAAATCAGGCAATGCTTTATCCGCGTCATCTAGGTTAGATATAGAACAAAAATATTTATTAAATATATCAGCTTTTTCCAAAGCTTCGTATGACAGATTAAAATCCTTCTGTGGGTCTTTAAGAGGCGGAGTCTCATTCGATAGACTTTCGTTTTTTATTAGCATATTCATGATTTTCCAATATAGCTTACTATTTGAAGATTTTAAATCTTGTAAATTCTCGTTGATACTCGCATAAAATTTTTTCTTTGTCTGTTTTTTAAATTATTAACCTTATTCCTCTGTTGTTTATATTTTATTTCGGCTAGATTTGATTTCACTCTGAGAAAAGTTTTACGAAATTTCTCTTCTCATAGTAGAATCAAACCATACTTTGTCATCACTACGTATAAGTACCACTCTGTTAGGAATGCATTGATTAACAATTTCCAAAAACGTAGTGGTAAAGTTAGTTACAGCTGCGTGAATATCACTTACACCTGTCACCAAATTTATCCAGTCCGTTTCTGATATTTTTTGTCTCATAAGAAAATAATCTCCTCTCTTATAATCCATATTTTTCGCTTATAATTTTTATTATTATTAAAACTGCACCTTATGGTGACATACGTTCCATCATGGTCAATGCTATCTCTATTAATGTGTATGGTGTCAGTATCAACAACACTAACCGAATCTGTGATCAAAATAGGATCAAGTTATGAACAGGTATCTGTGCGGTTATCAAAATAAGTAGGACTTTTTATAACATTAACAAGACCATTGACAAGAACAATATCCTTTATGTTTGTAGGTATAAATCGAAATACTGCCAATAAAAAGCAGATGCCTGTAATTTATATTTATCAATACAGACTGAAGCTTTGTCTTAAGTTGAAACCACATACACTCAGATGCCTCGTCAAGCTCCAAATCTGCTCTACGTACGACATTAACAAGGCTCTTATAATAACAAATAATCCCACCCCACTAAAGTTCCTATCCCTCCTAATGGGAACCTCAAACCCGGACAAACTGATGTCAGCATCACTTATACTGTTGTCAAGATGTGTTTCCGTAAAAAATACAATATCGAAATCTTCGACTATGTCTATTATATAGTTAAGTTTGTTTCGTAAACTTCGAATATTCGCGTGGAAAATAAATAAGGTATTTACATCAGAAGGTGGCGTGTCCTGAGGACCGGGGTTTAACTCTATATCATTACAAACAATCAGCAAGCTAAATAACAATAAGTAAAATAGTAACATATTATAGTAAGGTTTGTACTTAACAAAACACATTGTCGTCATATATCTTAAATAGCACACACATATATTTTTAATATAGCTTGAGTGCATAGACACCTTTGTAAATTTCCGCAAACAGATCTTACTAATTTTGCTATAAACCAGCCCTATTGCAACCCTATATGATACAATATCAACCATTATCAAACGAAAATATTCCTTTCAGGGTTAAAAAGGGCTGTAGATTAATAATTAAACATTCAAAACAGAAGCAATGCTTTATACAATCAAAATCAAAATCAAATAGAAAATTTAATCCTGGAAGATGAAACGGCGGCCATGACGTCGTGCGAACGGCACAACATGGACTGCCAAGATGTTGTCCCGGTAGTACTGGCCTGTAACACGCCCTGCAACAACATGTAAAGCCGTTCTTCCAGCAACAATGATGCCTCCCCACACCATAACAGAATCACCCCCAAATCGATAATGTCTGATGACGTTTACGTCTTGGAAGCGCTCGTTTCGACGACGCCACACCCTCCTACGTCTGTCCAAAAAATTAACAGTGAACCTTGACTCATCTGAAAACATCACATTGTTCCAGCGTCGATTATCCCAGTGTTGACGATCCCTACACCAACGACGTCTTGCCTGAATGTGATGATCTCTCAAACAAGGGATTGCGCGAGGACGTCGGGCGCGAAGGTGACCCCTATGCAGTCGATTCCGATTGGTCTGGCCACTCACCCTCACACCAGTGTCTGTTTGAAGACGAGCGCTGATCTGAATTGCTGTGATGACACGATTTCTCAAGGCCAAGGTACGGATAAATCGATCCTGGACTTGAGTCGTCGCCCTTGGTCGACCTGAGCGTGGTCTGTCCTGTACAGATTGTGTATCACGGTATCTGGACCATAGCCTGCTTATGACAGACTGAGAAACATTCATCGTCCGCGCCACAACCGCCTGTGTTGTGCCGATCTGTAGCATGCCAAGGGCACGTAACCTTTCATTTTGGGTAAGCCGACGCATATCATAATTTGTTTTCTGGTCACTAAAACAATTAAACTGATGTTTCTACCCTGGAATTTAATGCCACAATGACTGTAATATTCAAAGTCAGAGTCGTGCAAATCTTGGGTTGGACCCCCATGATGACCCCAAGCATCACCTGCATTCCATGCGGTAGCTATTGGTGTGTTTGGGCGTCACATGTAACTGGAAATGTTTCTTCTGTTAGGTTCTATATTGACTTTTTTCGTAGTCATTTGTATATTTTAGTATTATGCCCCCAAAATCAAATACCCCCTACTTTTTTTGAATAGTATATGTCTTCCAATATATCATTAGAAAGGGTGCTCAGATGAATATTAAACATTCCTTCTTTCTGAATTTCATTATTGCATCACGTATACAAAATGTTTAATCGAATTGTTTTTTGTATGATCGCATAAGTAGTGTAACTAAGGAACGGTGGTGGTGGGGATGGGGGTGGTGAGGCGGGGAGGGGATATGTTTCGTACACTTCGCGGATAATTAATGGGTGATTGTAACTGTTTTTGTCCTTGTTTGCTCCATCCGGGCTAATGAGGGAATTTATAGAACTAATTCCCGCTTTTTGACTATTTATAGACATATAGCAGACACACTTCAAGTATTTGTCTATTCTGAGATTCTTACCATTTCCCCCATATCTACTTAAATTATGATTGCTTAACTAATTCTAGCTCAGACTATTTAATAGACCTAGCAGCCATACTTCAAATATTTGACTGTTCTGAGATTCTGACAGGCTGTAATTAATCAATCTCTGTGTGTAATATTGTATTAGTACTGGTACAGCAGTTCCCATCGATTAATCAATTAATGCAATTCATCTATACCAGGGGCATGGTAACTTACGACAAGTGTACGTGTTGCTAGAAAGAAGAAATTATCTCATTTATCCTAAAGACAGACACACGCAATATCAATTGAAATGGAATTCAATTTAATTAACATCCCACTTTAAGATAGCGATAGTATATGCTATGAAGGAAAAGTTTACCAGGAACATAGGTGTCAAACATGCGGCCCTTGGGTCATATCCGACCTGCCAAGAGTTTAAGTTTAAATGTTGCTCGTGGAACAAATTTCAACAAACTGACGTGTCGGTAAATCTAACACAGGAGCGTCGGAACGGCGGGAGGGACGGGGTACCAAATTTTTAAATTTGTCAATTCAGAGAACGCTGTTTAGAACGTCTCTTAAAAATACATGATAATGAAAGAGAAAAGCTTAAAGTGCACATAAGATGATCGTGAGATTCTTTGGTTATGGGTAGATAATGGTTACTATATCCACATTACGGAAAGTTAACATCAATCTGATTAAAATTAAATCAGCTATCTTCACCCAAAGTCGCAAATATAGACCTCCCGTAAAAACGACTTGGCCAATTATTATCGAAAACAGTCTTAATCCCCTCAGGCCCTAGTGACGTCACAGTGTACAAATGCATATTCGGAATTTTTATTCCTTAATTACCTATATACAGTCGGTGTGTGTATTCATTAACGCTTGACTGATTCCTTAATCCCTGACTACGGAATAATCTGTTTTACTAAATGCCATTCAAAGAATATAGAATAAATTTGTTTCGTAATTTAGGATTTGTTTTATAAAGCCGGTTGCAGTAGCCATATTCCCCACGTCTTTTTAAAAAGCAAAAGCACACCGTAAACCAAAAATGTAGCTTACATGTGACCGGGTATCGTCCAGATTTTACGAAAAAAGGAAAAAAAATAACCTTACTACCCAGTTAACAGATTGTCGTCCAGAATGTGTTAAATGCCGCCAAGATTCATGAAAAACCGCCCAGTTTGTGTGCTACAGTGTAGATTTAAAAACATCGTTTAGTTTTTAAACCGGTCGTCCAACTCACGACCGTTCAGTTTCTCGGGATGTTTTTGAAAATGAACACTACCATTTAGATTTGAAAGGAGTTTATTTTTAGACAAGACATTTATTTTCCCGGACGTTGTCGAGAAATGAACAGTGTTTAATAACACAACGGGTTGAGATTTTACGTCAAATTACCACTTGGTCATCGTTTTATTCTTTGTGTTATTCATATCCCATTACTCCGTGCACCAACAACGAAAATATTTCATTAGGTAGGACCATCTTAACGCGGAAAAATTTACAGTAGCTATTGGCTAACAGCATACAGGAAAATATCACACGGGATACGTATGACTGAAATGAAAGATGAAAGCGAGGATTTCCCTTTCATGTCACGTGATTCCGATAAGAATTTATAGAAATAATTTAGTGATTTGTATTGTTATGCTAGGCTACTTTAAATATTAGACATAATTCGTATCAACAAATAATAACTTATAATATAGAACATAGTTTATTAATATTACTAACGGGAGAATGCCACGTGATTGCCACTGTTGACAGACAGAATGCCAGTCAAATCGTCCACAAGCAAAGTCGTACACACGAAAATTCTGGACACATAATGTATTTTTAATTAGTATAGTTTTTCTGCGTGGCCACCCTTTCCCTCGGGAGATAAAAAACAAAGTAAATCATTTTATTCAATAAATAACAAATTCATAAACAAATTTAACAAACACATGACATTATGTAATCATATAATTTCCATTTTGAATTATTTTTTTTTATCATGAATAGTGTCCAACTTCTTCCTATGTGCTTTTTATGCAGGTAGGTTTCACTAACAGCATTGCCCCGAATTTCATGGCTCCGAGATTTGGAGATAAGCTCTGCCCCCTTTAGATACTTTACAATCACTAGTTTATTCTACAGCACGACGTTTCGACAAGTATCCTCTTATCGTTATCAAGCACTGTTAGATACTGTTTTTATGTCCCACAAGTTTGATCAGATAATTTTTTAATGCCAGTTCTCGCTGTCTATTGTCTAAAAGTTTAGAGAAAATCCTGATGGAACAAACAATTATTCGTGCAATTCTGTTATCTATATCCACGTGAATTCCACCAAATAAGTTGAGGTGTTGAATTCCGATTCTAAAATATCTGTAATACCGTATATTTTTTTTATCAAAATACAACTTCACACCCGCGCACGATGTACCTCGTGCGGCGGACATGTAACGCCCCCTGAAATTCCATTCTGACATCCCGTCCATATTTACGCTAAAAATTATATCGTATGAAGCATTTTCCCCACCTAATTACTTGATTGGGACACCTACATATAATCGGGCTCTCTGATTGGTCAATCTCTTTACGATGATTGACAGGTTGGAACCATGATATTAACAGATCAAAGAATAAAATTGCACGTTATAGCTACATTTTCGACACGTGTTATACGTCAGACCCCGGCGCCTCAAATACTAGGCCAGTGTTCAAGAAAGCATGCAGTGTCCATGTTTCATTAAATTTGGAGAGTTCCATTTCATGTACGGGAATTAAATCAACGATTAGTTTTTAAATTAATTACGACGCCGAAATAATATCAATCTAATTTGTCTTATCTAAAAGGGACCCCGGCGCTATTTATAGTTCATTATTTAATTATTGGGCGTTGAGTCCGTGATGTATTTTGGCGGGGGATTTAGATGGCAATATGTACTTGTAAAATAAACGATGTCTGACATGATAAACTAATTCGACTACACGTATATAATATACAGAGTAAATTGTGAACGAGTCTTATTCTCCAATAGTTGTGGACGACATCACCAATTAGTTGTGTACGACTCTGTTCAAGTATTAATTGTAAAACTTCATCTACACGGTAACACAAACTTGGTGGTTTTTTATGAATCCTGACGGCATTTAACACACTCTAGACGGCAATCTATTGACTGGACAAATGTATTAGATTCTGGATGGTAAAGGTAGTATCTTTCCTTTTTTCGTAATATCTGGACGATATCCGGTCCCTCATAGTAATAATTACGAGCTAATGATTACCGACAATCCACACTTGTCAACTGGTGGTGTTGTGTATACAGTGATATACAGACAGTGATGTATCAAATAGATAATGTGTATACTGTGTGTAGTCCCCTGTGACGCCATCAGCGAATCAACCGGATTAAGGTCGTTATTGAAAATTTGAAAACCGTTTTTGGCTATCGCATACTAAAACGTTAATAGCTCATTTAATTTTAATCATATTGATTTGAATTTACCGTAAAATGGATTTAGTAATCATTGTCTATTATCCTATGCAATTAAAAAAAAAATCATCTTATGTGGTCTTTAATTATTCACAATGTTTCGTATAAGAGTTCAAATGTGGCCTATAGAACAATTTTCAACAAACTAACGTGTCGCTAATTCTTGTAAACCATTTACTTGTGTCTTCCGGTTTCAGTAAGACTGACTTCTGTACTGTGTGTCATAGATATCTAAATTTGGTCCATTTCAAAGTACTGAATTGTATTGTAATGACTTGAGTCAAATAAATCAATAAAATTTTACTTTATCTTGATGTTTTTGTCTCTGACCCACTTGACCGGGAGTCAATAAATACTCTTGTTGGGAAAATAGATTTGCTATAGAAAGCAGTATACTATAACAAATATATGAAGCCAATTAACACATATTTAAATAATATAAATTATAAACGTAGGTGCCATTATTATGAGCTAGACAGTAGCTTTTTCACCTACTGTTCGCTTTATTCCAACTAGGGCTTTTCTTTTACGTGTACTCGGAACATACTTTTCGTCCAATCCGAACAACGAGACACTGTTCCTTGCCAGTGATTCCAAAAACTGGACAGTCTAGACTGAGCACACTCATATGTTAAATGAAATAAAACCAAGTACGAATAACCCAAACCATTAGACAAAATTCGAAGTCCTAAAAAAACAATATAGGCAAAATAGTGTAATCTGGCAAAATAGTGTAATTAGCAAAATGGACTGTTCATGGTGTGAAAAAACACGACAAACAGTGGTAACATGTGTCCGAGAGAGTAAGCTTGCTCTTCCTGGCGCCACACCCGCCATAGCAGCATCCAAACTATTAAACGAAATCTTGGTAAAATAGCGTGATTGGCCAATGGACTATCGGTATTAAAAGTGCACGTTATGTTCAGTGTATCGATAAGTGAAATTAAAATGTCTGACTAATCGTTTATTTGTTTTTAAGACGGCCTGATGTAATCGGCTTCGTAGCATAGAGAAACAAATCAGCAAGCAACGGTGCACGGGTGGTACCCATGGGGACATCTACCACTTGCGGATAAATTTCCCCTCCAAATTCAAAAAAGATATTATCAATGAAAAAATTCCAACATCTGAATTATCTTGATGGCCGTGAATTTATTTTAGGAGTCACTATGTTGAATTGTAATTAACAACTAAATATTGATATCTAACATGTCCAGATTTAGATGAAAAGACACTGTGAATAATGTCTTTTAGCCGAGCTTTTAATTTACCATGGGGAACTCAGTGTACGAAATAGAAAAGTAAATCGCTTGTATATATAAGACTGAAGCGGGTGATCTATATAGATTGCAAACCATCAAGAAAGTTTTGAAATGCCACTTTTGTCACATAATTTTTGGATACCCTCTTCAACTGCCGTTAATTCTACACAATTATTAATTAAACATAACATAATAATGTTTATATCTGTCAACACGTGGATGTGAGAGCGTGTCATGTTTTAATTAAATACACCGCTACCCAGAGAGATGAAGGGTTCAGTGTCTTCTGTATTACGAACGAATTATAACATAAATAAAAGGGTCTGTCTGGATGACCTCGCGCCGGGTACCGTTCGTGCATTATGCGCGAACTCTTAGTTTTTCTATTACTGGCACGCGCACGGGCACTATTTCTTTATATTTTACATGTACCAAAATCTGGGATTTTGCGCGGAGGTATTTTTGAGGTATTAGTCTGCGAAGTAGAACACTTGCCACTGTAACTGTGTATCGCTCATTATCAACCGAATGTGTGAAGACAGTTAATATATATCACGCACCGAATTTTCAGTACAAAGTTGATTCAAGCTCGATTTGTTGCTAAGCAAACCAATGGGATTATTTTCTCAACAGTGTATGAACTTATCTAGTCTCGGTGAATAGAACCATGGTTGTCTGGTAGAAAATTACTTTTGTTTTTTTTTGGAACGGAAAACAGTGTTTTTAGAAGCAAACTAACCTGCCGCACATGAGGAAGTCATTATACTAATAATAAAAGGCGAGAACTCTTTTTGCGGCGGAGGCTTATCACTGAGTAATAGGTCAAGGTTAAAACATACAGTACGCGCATCGCGGAGCTTTGACGAAACACGATATTACCGTGTTTTTTATCGCGGAATTTCGTGAATTACCGAGTGACATGATAGTACTGACAGAGCAACCCGGAGTCGAACAATAGCCACCCGAGCTGTCTTCGTCAGCTAGTTTCAAAATGGCGTACAACCAGTGCTAGTGGGAAAAGACGACAATAAAATCAGAAATATGTTATTTATTATTGTCTGACTTATTACATCACTCCTGTCTAACAAATCATAAAGCTGTGGTGTTACGGTGGCGGCATAATATTTCTCCGTAACACCACAGCCACTCTAACCATTCATAATACATCTAACTATCACTCCCTACACATTTCCCCTCGTCTACTTTCCCAAACGTCAACAACACATCTCATACATCCATTTCTCTGATTAACAGTTGTACCATGTCTACTGGCTGACATTGTAGATTGTAATGATATACATGTCGGAGCGTTGGATGGCGGAATAGTTATCAAATGCTTGCTGTATCATAAGGCCTGTCATTGAGTCAACTGGCGTGGTTTCTATTCCACCTCGCGGGTTTCCTCCCACTGCTAGAGACACCTACGCACCAGCAAATTATTGAAATAAAATTGAACCATAGTTTTATCTTGTTGGATTGTCCCCAAACTTTGGTTTTATGTAGGGTTGATTATACCTAGTACAAGTTAATTAGGATTTTCCGGCAAGGTATCCCTATTGTCAGTAGTGTAGGATGGAGGCCCTGACAAGGACAAATGTTGGCCGTTCGGATGGGACGAAAAACCTAGGCCCCGTGTATACATTGGTGTGCATGTAAAATATCCTCTGACAATCGGAATCCAAAATAATAGTAGACCATAGTTGCGCTGTCCCGGCAAATGTCCCTCATAGCACACTGTATGGTTTATGTCCGAGTTCATTAGCCCTTATTTCATTTGATTTATATCCAGTTCCATGATTATTTACAGAACAGGGCTGTAATGTACATTAGTTGGATAGAAACCAGAAAATCAAAAAACACAAAATTAATAGCACTTCTTGACGTCGGGTTTTTTTTATAAAAAAATAGAAAAAAAAGATTAAGCAAAATGTCATATCAATGTCGACGCGTGCTATCTTTGAAAAGTGACCGTTCTTACACCAGCAGTGTCATCCTGTTATTATCTTTCTACAATGACGTGTCTGTAAATAATGGCAGCAACGTTAAAAGTCATATTATTTAAAAGAAATGTGCTAATTGGCTTTAAAATATTTCTAAAAGTATACTACTTCTAATGAAAGAAACGAATTTATTCAGACTCCCGATAGTGAAGGATATGCAACCTTTCGGTCTGTATTTGTCGTTAATGGTTCTGATTTTAAAAAAATAATGATAGATCACAAGGAATAAGTTAGACGCCAGAACATACCAAACTACTTGTATACGTTTACATTGTCGGGCTTTTACAGATAAATTACAATGTAAAGCAAGAGATCAAATGAGGCCAGCAAACGTGGTTTCGATCCCCTTTATAGGTGACAAGGAGTAGGGTCCCCTTTCGACCTCGTAGTTTTTCTCCGGTCGCTCCTACTGCTAAAACTGGGAATTCGAGACGTTGTTAATTATTTTGGCAGCGGTAACAATGACAATCGAGGCTACAGTAAAATAAGGATTTCCCCGCTTATCATGAAGCAATTCCTTTTACATTAGATGGCCGAATGGTTAGCACACGCGAGTGTGCCATAAAGCCTGTCATTGAGTCAAATGGCGTGGTTTCGAGAAGGAGTAGGGTCGCTTGTCCAAACTCGTCCTTTCTCCAGGTCCCCCGGTTTCCTCCCAGTGCTAAAACCCCATACGCACAAGCGAATTATTGAAATTAAATCAAGTTAGTTTCGAAATTACCTTTTTTATGTCGAGTGGACACCCCCCCCCCCTCGTCTCTCAAATGGGTTTATTCGCATTTCAGGAAATAACTAATTTTTCTATAGATGAAAAAGTGCATATATTTGCCTGTTCTTTGGATCTAGCAACATTAATTTTGCATTGAAAAAAGGCCCAAAAGCCAACGTCCCTAAAATATGTTCTTTGAATTATAAAGAAAAGGGGTTGAGCGAATTCACTAATCGAACAAATCTGAATAATCACTACTCGGGAAAATACATCTAGATAAACACTGGTTTCAGAACCATAATTATTCGTGTCAGTGCAATACGGTCGGAATAGATATGAAGAAATACTGGATACGCTAGATGAAAGAGTTGAATGATTCAATAATTTTCAGTGGGCTTATTATACTTCAAACGATATTTTATAAAGCAATTTGCCAATTAAGAAATGTGAAGTGAGAAAAGGTTATCCATAAATAGAGTTTAAGTGATGTCAGTTATAGCTAAACATCAAGTAATCAGTTGTATTTTACAGAAACCTAGGGTTTTCTTGAATTTAAAGGAGCTAAATCGTCAACATTTGGGACCTAGAAATTCACAATAGTGGTTCGCAACGGATACAATACTGTAATATGAATGTAAACTGATTTGTATTCATTTGTTTCCGTTTTTACTCCAATTTAAAATCAGATATTGTTTGGCGAAATAAGCCAGCAATGTCAATCATGTGCAAAAGTCTAGCGTCTAGTTATTCCAGTCTACATAACTCCGTTTGAATTGGTGCAATGTGTCTAGCCTCGTCCCTCGAGTCTCTCAATACAACTTGGGCTGAAGCGCATTATGGTACACGATTCGTGTACCAATGTTAAAAAATATATTTTATCTTAAATTTCGGATACCAGAAGCTCATCTTTCCCCGGTAAGTTTACATCATCAATGTTGATTTAAATTGACCAATAATTCGTGTTTTCGATGTCGACGATTTTGGAGGATTTTGAGTTACGAACTTAGGTCCTTTAATTTGGTCAAAATTATAGTCAACAATTATTACTAAAGTACTTTTGTTGATCAATGTTGTTTTCTTGAATGTAATAAGGTTGGTAATTAAATATGTCGGCCAGATAATGCCCGATTGCGTCTATTGAGTCTTTCGAGAAAATACCCGAGGAACCGCTGCAATATTAAACATGTTGTAAGCCTTATAAAAGATACAAAGGGTATTCTCGGTAGGTCATGTCGCCTCTAGGCATGCGCCCATCCGTATTAATCAAATGTCTGACATCATTTTTAATAAGTAACCTCTACTGACAATGTATGCCTACGCATATACCACTTTTGAAGCAGAAAACGTGATTAATGTGGGAAACCAGTCATACAAAGTTTTATAAAAAAAATCTGATTGCCATTTTATTAATTTCGTGGAAAGGACTGTATTAGAGATAAGGGTATAGTTTACAAAATATTCCTTAATACAAACGAAGCAAATTCACGAACTGACAAGCTGCCATGCGGGTTGGAAAAAAGTATGTTATTTTTACTCGTGGCTTAATACAAAAAAAAAGAATTCAACCGTTAGGCTTTCTTATTCTATTAGTGTTTAACATCCACTTCCACCGATGGTGATACGGCAACAAGTTGTCATATTTTATTATGCTTAGCGCTCGCGCAGGGGTCTTTCATGTTGGGGGTAATGTAACACTATTTCAGTGATAACAGAAGATAGGTTTCGTATATATATGATTTATTTACATCAGGTATCTAAACAGCTTCGGTTACATGCCTACAGCATGAACTAATTTACAACTAGTTTTTTACAGGAACACATCTAACAATATAACATTTACTTTTCTATCCCTCTGCGTAACTAAGCAGCAAACTCCTCAATGTATACCATCGGGCTATATTTAAGACACAGTGCGTATTCCTTTAAAGTAAAGCAGAGCGTGTGTAAGGATCATAATTAATTAGATTTAATAAGATTGTGCCTTGACATAGGTTTATATAGAGGTGAAAGTTAAAACCATGTATTGTCAAAACTAGCATTAAGTTCTATGTACCTAAAATACATTACTTTGTAACAGTTACCGGATCTGTGCCAAGGGTCAAATTCGAAAAAAAGGCCTCAGGCCTAATTTGCTACCCCTGTAAAATGACGCGATTATTATTATTATTATCATTAAGCTGAATAAACCCAAGAGGTGGAGAAGCCCCCCCCCCCATATCCACGCCACAAACTCTCATACCAGGGATCGTAACAACTACCGCAAAGCGAAACCAAGGCAGATATTACGGGAGTGGTTTAAATTTGACAGATAGTTTGCAACCACGTGTTGCAATGAAAACAAAGCCCGATCATTAAGATCGTTTAAGTTTGGGCGACGAAATGTATCAACTGAAGGCAATTACATTTATATTGAAACTATTGATCGCCAGTCTTATATAAGCTTACAATATATTATCATTTAATATACATGTAATATCAAAGATAATCATGGGTAATATTTAAGGCCAGTAAAAAACGAATTTAACTGTTTATGTGCCGCATGCCAACATGTGTGTTCGAAAGAAAATTTGCCCATCCGAGTCGCTAATCAAATAATTAAAACAAAATTTTTCAAAAGGTAAAGTTATACAATTTGAAGAGATTTTACTGGAATGTAATTACGGTAATAAAATAAAAGAATACGGACAGTTATGTGTTTCGTAAAAGCACCGAAACCCGTTTCGATTTGCTATGCTGTCATACCTCATATAAAGTGATATCTCCCAAAGAATGACGTAATCAGCTTCCATATTGGTATTTTTCTGTGTCCAGAGTTTGTTAGATTTCAATTTTTCAAGAGAGAACTTTTTATTCGTTTGGATAATTAGTTGTGCAAAGGATTTTATTTAGCGGGAGTTTAACGGGAGTTAATTTGGTGTGTCCTCACTGTGCCCACTTTTGATTAATCCAATTAAGGTCTAATTAGGATTAGTGTATTAAGCGGATTAGGATTAGGTGTTATAGGTAATTAGATGAAAAAAAACCCCAAATATTTTATGTAATTTTTCGATGTTTTATATACATTTAATAAAAATATAACATACATGGATATATCATACATCACATTAGCACTTTATAATTTAATGAAAATATAATCTCATTGGTCAAAATATAACATACATGGATATATCATACATCACATTAGCACTTTATAATTTAATGAAAATATAACAATTTTCGATGTTTTATATATAAAATATGAAATAAAAGTATAACATACATGGCTATATCATACTTCACACAAAAACAAGATAAACAATGAAAATTTACAATGTAGTTAAACGGGCTACGCCATCGGCATACTCGAAAACAGTCTTAATACCGTTCTGAAGATCTGTTTTCAGAGTTTGGAGTCGGGTTTCTAGTTGCCTGTACTTTCTTCTCTTAGGCCGTAATTGTCCGTTGGCACCTAACTGGAGAATGGTTACTTCGGAGTAAGCTTGTTCATTCTTTAAAAAAGCCACCAACTTAAAAATATTTGGGTGAGGGGTGGCAATAATGGATGTTATCTTGGAATGCCATCCTTCAACATGGTTCATTGTGCGTGGACCTTCAGTGTGGAAATGGTTCCACATCATTCTGCCATGCTACCCCTCCACCCAGAACTCAGTTACGTAATCTGCAATTTGCAACACTCTGGCATCTTGGAGTGGTGCATCATCAAGGGCACACAGCCATACATCTTCAACCTGTTGTAATGGAATTAATGGTAATACTGCTGCTTGCTTGACGATTTTATTGATTTCTGGCACCCGAGAAAAATATGGTTGTAGTCCATATTTCTGCGCATTACGCCAAATACACTGACCAAAGTGAAAAAAACAACCTTTTTTCTGACCTCGGCAACACAGTTCTCACCAATTATAAGACTGAATATTTAGTCACTTTCAATATTTGTTTTTTTCCTTCTAATTACCTATAACACCTAATCCTAATCCGCTTAATACACTAATCCTAATTAGACCTTAATTGGATTAATCAAAAGTGGGCACAGTGAGATGTAACCGTTAATTTCAAACACAGATGTAAGTTCATACATGTACAATGTACTAATCAAAGTTAAGAAGTTTGTTAATAATCGAAGAAATCCTTTTTAAATTTAAGATGTTCAGACAGTAGTATGAAATACCTGCAGTAATGAACCAGGGAACCACTCGACTCATTTAAATGTATGCATTTTAAAATAGTCAACCCATTCCTTGAGATACGGTGGGGCGGTAAGCTCTGAAACAAATTTTCCTTTACCTTTACACAATTTATCGGGGTCCGTCTAGGCATATTTGCTTTCACTCTCACTACACCGTTACTGTTACAGATCTGGGGCCGGTTGCTCAAAGCTCCATTATCTTTAACGATCCGTTAACTTTAACGGAGAGAAAGAATGTTGCTGGAAATAAAGGCCCCGAACATTCTGTGGTGCAAATTTTTACTACAGATTTATGCTAATATAAAGAATAAAGTATTCTATAGTGTTTTCTGTAGTAAATTTAACGGAAAGTTAACAAACAACAACAGTCACCAAGATATGTCCGTTAATGTTAACGGATCGTTAAAGATAACGGAGCTTTGAGCAACCGGCCCAGGTAGATATTATGCCAACTGACATATTAATCGTAAATCCGAATATTTACCCACTTTCATTATATCTAAATATCTGATTCTTTTGGCCTCCGGGGGTGGATGTCTGAATGGTTAGCACGTGCGCACAGTATCATAAAGGTCTGTCATTGAGTCAACTAGCATGGTTTTGAATTCCCGGTTGTATGTGACAAGGAGTGGGGTCACCTGTCCAACCTCGTGGGTTTTCACCGGGTCCCCAGCCCCCCCCCCCCACACACTGCTAAAGACCCCTACGCGCAAGCGAATTATTGAAATATGTTAGTCCCGAAATGAACTAGTTTGCGTCGAATGGACGTTAAACCCCATTTCTCTCTCTCTCCAATTACGGCTCCATGGATCTCTAATAAAAATGTCTTTCTTCACAATAATCAAATTATCAGCACGTCGTCTTCTTGATTTATATTACACATCATTGACCTAGACCTTTTACTGTTTCATTCCATGTCCGGCCTTGAACTCCACTTTATTTATGTTTACTAGCATTCGGGGTACTTAATGATTGTAATTTCGTTTCGTTTATCCGGGATATATTTGACGTCAATACACCTTAGTAGCTTAATAATTGTGATGCTGGCTACAGTGGAAAGCATATTAACTAGCTTGTCTAGCGAATTAGCCGACATTGAATTTCCCCCGTCAATACTGACCCGCGCTGACCTGGAGGTAATCGTATTAGCGTAAAGAAGAATTATAGCTGAACTGGGATTTATTCAGTTTCAAGTTCTATAAGAATTCCAAGTTGAAGTAATTTACTATAATATAATAATGACCGTATTTAAGACATTCATAGTTTAGTCGGGCATCCAGAAAATTCGTCAGGGAACGCGATCATATCAACGTAATGATTCGGTATTTTCTGTAATAACAAGTGTCTATTGTTCGTTTTTGCCTTTAGATGAGAGATGGAAATTCAAATTGGCGGGGACTAGCTGCATGTACTATTGTTTGTTTTAAATGAAATGGTGGTTAACGTCGGACTGGGCTAATGAAGGCGGGCATACAGTGTGCACTGTGCCCGGACAGCTGGACTATGGCCTACTCTTATATCGAATTCCAACTGGCAATGGATCTTTTACGTACGCTGGAATGTATACACTGGTCCTTGTTTATTCGTCCCATCCAAACGACTAGGCAACATTCCTTGTCATGCCCCCCGTCCTGCACAACTGACATTGTGAACCACGCCAGAAAATCCCGATAAACTTTCTCGGCAAATGTCGGGTTGTCTTATTAAGGCCACTATATTTTTCTGCGTAATGTTTCATTGGATGTATCTTATTATGTTGACGGTAAATTTACCGACTGTCCTTAATTGGTGTCTTATTGATGCAATAAACATCTTATGGTATCTGATTTATATCATGTGAACGGGAATGACGTCATTTACGCTTGATCTTATTCGATTTCCAATTACAGAGGGGCGGTTAATGTTCACTGCGAATTTGTGTACCATACGTTTTGTGGGCGCACCCAAACGCCTCTACATCCCTTACTCACCAGGTGTCACCCAAGAAGGTTCTTCCTGTTACGCCTGAAAATGGTAAACTGGACAGTTCAAAGTAGTGGTTGCGATGACGTGAAATGCTCATATAGTTTGCCCTTCAAGCACTTCAGGACATTAAAACACTTTATGACCCTTTCTCAACCCTATTTCATTTCTTTTCCTGAACATTGTAATTAATGTAGTCCAGAGCCCCCGAGACTCCCGTATGAGATGGGGTAGCGGGATATAAAACGAATCCGTGACTAGTTAGACTCAGTTTAGAGAAATTCAAAAGAAATTTGTAAATGTGTATCCCGTATATCTTATATCAGCAGTCAACAGTTTAAAGCTTTATAGACGAAACGGAGGAGGACGGTAGAATGTTAAACCCCATTTTTTTTTATTTATAGACGAAATGCCAACAGTAGAATAAGCAGACATGTTCAAGCGCAATTTCTAAACAACCTGTAAGTCGCCCTCAATGATAAGATAATCATTGGTGTATTGTATTTCTTGTTTGGACTTATTGGAATACAAGATCTTAACAGATTGATCCTTTTCATCTGCAAAGCTACAAGATAACCCATAATTACTTTTATTATCAATTCTTCTTGTATCGAAATGAAACAGGGTTTAACGCCTTGCTGTTCTGCTCCGATTTGGAAAATTGAGACAGACATACGGCGTACAATGTGCTATTAGGAGAATTTTGCCCGGATACTCTTATATTGAATTCCAACTGCCCAGGGAACTTGTACTTGCACCCCAATATGTACGCAGGGCCTCGTATTTAGTCCCATCCGAACGATTTTACGTTGTCCCTTGTAAGCCCATCTGTCCTGCACCACGGACAAGAAAGATACATGGTGCCCCCGTTTCTTGTATTGATGGATGTCTTCACTGTTCATATCAGTACATCTATATTAAAGATACATTATGCAGGAGCTAAATCTATCAATTGCAGGTGATAGGGGCACCTTCTCAACCTCGTGGGTTTCCTATTGAAATAAAAAAATTAAAAACCATATTTTAGTCACGAAATGACCTAGTTGTGTTGAGTGGACGTAAAACCCATTCTCTCTCTCTCTCCCTCTCTCTCTCTCTCTCTCTCTCACACTATTGTTGAAATGTTATCTAAATTATTAATTAGACAATAATTAACCTATCCACGCCATAATCAACTCTCGACATCATGACGATCGAGGCCCGGTTTAGGATGGATCAATTTGACTGAAATTGTCAGCAAAATCCCCTTACATTATCCACTTTTTAACAATTATAGTGAGCACTGTCCGCTCTTTATATAATCGTCCATAATGTATCTTCAACGGATACATTCTATTTGATTAAACGAACAAATGAAATAGGGTTTAACGTCATCCTTCTTTTGCACCATTCGGGCATACGATATACATTGTACTATGAAGGACATTTTGCTCGGACAGTTGGTTTCGATTCCCCACTTGAACATAACCGGGAGAAAGATCGCCTGCTCAACCTCGTGCGTTTTCACCGGTTTTATCCGATAGCTTAAGACTCTTGAACTATACAATAGTCCCAGAAGGTCTTAGTTTGTGCCAAATGGAAGTACCCCCCCCCCCCTCTGTCGCATTGTTCTTTTATAGCACAGCTAGCATCTATCTCTTTCTCGCTCTGTCCCTCTCTCTCCCCTATTGTTCATTTAGCCGATAGTAATTAATGTGGGAATCATGGATTTTTGACAAAAGAGGTAAACAGTAACTGATTGGCAAGATTTCTATTCAAGTTGGCAGTTTGATATATACATGTTTATTACTGTCGGTATTTTCTATAACTGGTCTCATTAATAAGTTGTTATTTATGGAAGTATAACGACGCCAAAAATACATTTTTCAATGTTTCAAAATACTAATGTCATAGCGTAAAAATGCAAAGTATTCTTTTTAGAATACAAAGTATTCTTTTTAGAATACAAAGTATTCTTTTTAGAATACAAAGTACATTTGTTAAGCTCTTACATTCTGAAGAATGTTCATAACTTTGAATTATCTACTTTACATTTTACACATTGCATTATACACTTTGCATTGTAGACCTACCTATCTTCAGACTTTTGACAACGTTATACTTCCATAGTTATTAACGAAGCGTCTGGTAATAATTGAATATTTCTCCCAAGTAAACAAGCTTTCAATGAAATATAACAGAGTGACCTTCGTTCTGCCAGACATTTTATTCTTGAGAATACAGAATATAAAGCAGAACAATATACCACCTGATGCCCGCCGTAGGTAGATTTATAAAAGTAGGGTTTAGACTAGTCGAGAAATGTCGATCATACTGACATTTTGAAGCCCTCAAAATTTTAAAGCGATCGGATGAAGAAATTTTTGAGGAAATCCAAAACAATTTTTCAATTTACTCCAGTAAATGTCAAAAAATAAATTTTGGAACAAATTTTCGTGATGTGTCTTTGATCACTGATTTACAGAAAAGTTGACGTTTTTAAAATAAATCAAAATTGAGTGCGTTATAGCCCAACACGTCTATATGACGAGCGATTGATCACTGTATTAAACATACAGGCAAAACAAAAATTTATGTTGAAGTCTTTTTGAAATCTAACAAGTTGGACCTTAATATGAGCCGGAATCCATATGACATCAATATTAACTTGAATTCGCCTTTTAAACAAGAGGGTTGCCTTAAACACACATTATGCAAGATCTCAATCTACAGGCCTGAAATGTTATATACACTATTAATTTGACATCAACATGAAAAAAAAAATCAACTCTGCTGTTCAACTCCCATTGATGATTAACCGCAAGTAACAATGACAATCAACGATGCAGGTACTTTAGAATAAGGTTTTATCGGTTTCGCTTAGTGTGAAGCAATTTGACTGAAATTTTCAGCATATTCCCTTTTTATTATCTTTTTTGCAAGTAATATAGAGGGAACCGCGAGCTCTTTATCTAATCTTCATTAATGTATCTTTAAGAAGAAGACGAAGGTTACCATGTGTACTTCGGTATTACACCGACATCTGTGCAAAACATTAAGGAATTAAGATTGCTACATGTATCTATTTACCGTCTATTTATTCCATCCATGTCTGATCGTTAGGTTTAACGGCTCAGCACCAAACAGTAAATGCATTCCATGAAATGGTGACATGTGCACTTCCTATTCAAATACTACTACTAAATACAATGGAAGCAATTTAAAATAATTTACTTCATCGTGTCAAGTTACAAAGAAGAGCATAATATACCGAACGCAGCTTAAATGTTATATAAGCTATTAATTAGACATTTATTAACATGACAATAACATAAGCAACTATCTATGTCATCTGATGGGTTAAACAGATTTGAATCCAATCTGCGATGCAACGGTTGTTCATGATTAACCGTAAAATTGGATAATCGAGATATGTTTATTATCGTAAAAAGGCAACCGAGGCTATTGTGTTTTTGAAATTAGGTTTTCTTGGCCCAGGGTGAAGTAATTGTACTGAAATTGTCAGCATACTCTTTTTACGTTATCTACTGTCAGCTCTATTTCCAATCTTTAACAATGCCCCGTTAACAATAAGTACCAGGAATAATAGTACAACATAAATGTAATGATGAGTAAACAATTTTGGTACAAATGCTTAATAGTATATGCTACAATACGAATATGGGATTTGACATAAACGTGTGACTACAAATATCCAAATACAAGTTTTGTCTTGAGAATGGGATCTGAAGTCCATCTCTTATTGACCTGAGTCGGATCAAGGTTCTGATGGGCCCTAGGTAGATCGACCAGCTGGGCCCTTTACGGAGCAGGTTTGCCGTAGTAAACTAAGACCGTCGTTAGAGAAACGAAATTTTCGAGGACCTGATGGAATAATCTAAAGCGCTACAAATTAAGCCCTGCCCATACCGCCACGACTTGCCCAGAATCTACCCAACGCAGATAATCAGTGCAATGTGAACAGTCCCACGACCACGATTCAATCGATTTTCGTCGCGTCGTGGCTCGTCGGCCTGATGGAAAATGTCAAATCATAGTCGGATGAAGTTGGCTGCAGTCGTAACTTATCGTGTGTGTGTGTGGACACTCACACGACACGACCAATGGTCTTACTGATGTTTAGCCCATCAGAGAGTAGCATTTAGTCATGTGGCGGTGCAGGTCATGTGCTTCTTATTTAACCGAGGGAAAATTCAAGATGGCAGATTTTTGGACAGAAGAAAGAGAGTCGGGCCTCTGTGGACTGGTGCCGTCTTAGGCAAGTGAAGTAATGGCGCGAAACGATGTATTTTACAACTACCCAAGACGCCGAATCCTGTCAACTTGTGTGTAGTCGTAGCGGTATGGGCCTGGCTTAAGTCAAACATTACCATGTCAGTCGGCCAGTGACAATCAATTGATGCTCAGAGGAGCACATAGCAACAACCAATTTCTGGATAAAATGAAAACAACGTATTTTATTGTTGCTTAAAAGAAGAGAAATGTATTCTGTAATTCACTTTCACACATCTGAGTTCACTTAATGGAAAACATCAAATTTAAAAAGGTCGTACTTTATACGAAGACTCGTCATCTGTGGCATTAAATTCTATAATCTATCTCCTACATTATGGTAACTAAAAGCGTTTTATGTAAAACTAGTCATAAAACACTTTTGATGACTACTTACGCGTGTCATGCAAGAACCCGAATCAAATTTCTGTTAATACAGAAACTCTATCGAAGCTATCGGAAATTTCAATCAAAATTCTATTAACGCCAGAGAGTTCTATGTTTGATTTTATAACCAGTTGTCTGTCGATGACAAGTAGACCTATTATGATTTTATGGTTTAAGATACTACAAATACTTGACTTAATTACGCCTCATTGCATGGCAAATGTCTCGGGGCTTTGTGTTTTCGAAACTTTATCGAAGATGTACCATCAAACGGTAACCAGGGTGACCTTCGGTTATATGTTTTTCACGATTACATATCGGATCTAGGAACAGGACGCGGATGATTCTGGCCATCTTCCGTTCTGGGATGGCTGCCCCCATAGACAAAATTCCTTGTTATTCAAATATTTAAAGAATGCGTAAATTTTAGACTTAAATAGATTCAGATATAAGATAAAATTCTTTTTAAATATTCAACACTAACGTTTAATACACACCCGCCATCTTGGAACTACTAGGACCATGCAACAATTGCGTGATTCGGTATTTTCGGACTGTGGTCAAGACTAAATGATATTCGGATAACCGAAGGTCGCCTTGACGACTGGAACCAAAGACCACTCAGACCAAGACCACCCGGACACGTTGATAGACACCACGGATTAACATATTTTTGAAATAATAAAGTGTTGTTTAAATAAAATTGATAATGATTATATTTGTTTTAAAACATTTGCTTTCTTTAAAATAATAAAGTGTTGTTTACTTAACTTGTGTTATTATCTAATCATGAAGCAGCGACTTGTCAATTATCCATTAAACAGTATGTTGCCTAAAGCTCCCAGAGGCTAAGACTGGTTTACAAACTGTTTTTTAATTGGTTCGTAGGAGTGGGATCAAGCTATAATCAAGGGCAGATAATTTGACTACCTCATGGATGAACCCAAAGTAAAGTGGAGTTGACCGGAATGAGACCACTGGTGATACCGAGGATTATCTTCAAATTCTTTAGATTTTCAAGTTCGGTTACCTCTTGCCATTGGTGTAGGAATAAGTTTCCGGAAAGAAAAACGTGTAGGGGGTTCGGGTGGGACGAAAACCCCGTAGGTCTGGCAAATATGGACGCCAGATACCAAAACATGCAATCGAATACGGTATGTCATGACAAAATAAAGATAAGGGTATGCTGATCAGTGGTTGACAAACAAATATATGCCCTGTACATCGGTGCTTTATTTTGAAATAAATATGCCGAATATACAATCTTTGGAACCGTTAATAGACAAAAATTGGACAAAAAGCACATATTAATGTAATATGGGAGTATATAAACTAATTCACATTCACGGGTTTAAAACATTAACTGTAATTTCTATTCAGTTTTGTTCGTCGATTTACTGCAAGCCGTTCGCGCTTGTCTAGTCTTGGCTACATCGGAAGTACGGTTTGACATTTAAAATTCGGAATGAATGAATGAAATGGGGTTTAACGTCCTACTGTTTTGCACTTAACCAGAGCTAATTGAAGACGGGCATACGCCATATAGTGTGCTATGAGGGAAATTCTGTTTTTCAAATCCCAACTTTTTGTTTTTTGATGGAAATTATCCGTATTATGACAGAAATATCTGTGATTTGAGATAAATAACTCGTATTTTTACCATGAAATTTGTTTTTTAGTTGCATTTCTGTCTTTGGACAGACACGTCCGTATTTTTACATACTTTTCCGTATATTAACTGACAGAAACTGTTTATTAAGAATATAAATTGCATTATTAATCAAAAGACCTGTAATATTTAAGAATAACTTGCATATTTACGGCTCGTTCTGTTAATTCACATAGTTATAATGTTGGATTCGGTTAACGCATGCGCTTCACAGACTTAACTTATGGCGGTGAATGTTTGAATGTGCACTGACGGCGTAGAATAGCGAATAGACATAAATCAACACTAACATGTAAAGGTAAGCCTTCCTAATAATAATTTTTTATGTATGTGTGAAGGCAAATCTACAACATAAGTAGATATCAGGTATGTTATTGGATTTAAAGACACAACCTCGGTACTGTCTGTTTAGTTTGCTGTTTTTTTTATATTTCGAATCGATGATCACTACACATAGTGGCCATGAAATGCATGTTGTTTGTGAATTTGAAATCGACCATGTAGTTTGAAGCACGATTTCTAGTCCTTAAAGATGCATTCCCGGCTACAAACTTTGTGATTTGATGATACATTTGTTATAAAACCATATTCAAAGTAACCAATTTATCAAAAATTTGCTTCAATTCCCTTTCAAAACTTTGTTTTCACCGTGGATACCTATAGCTATAAGTAATTTAAGCTGTTGTTAGACGCAATGTTTGCCAACTTAGCTTCATTGTGGGAGGGTCCATTTTTCAGAATGTATCTATCATTAATTACTGTACATTTACCATACTTATTGAGGCCTAAGTAAATTCTTATATTTCTTTTTCTGCCATTTAATTGCAGAGTCGTTTGTACGTTGACAACCCTCAATGTTCCCAAAACCGCCTAACCATTTGAGCAAGGAATAACAACTGCTCCCTGACCTAAGCCAGCAGACAATAAGCTAGCAAAACCTGTCAGGTTGACAGTTAGGGATTCCCTGACAATATTGCCCAGTGCTTGCTACATGGGCGTCTTTTGCGTAATCCAGTATTTTTCTAGTAAGATTGGGTGTCTATACTTTCCATATATACCACATTTGCCATACTTTTTTTGGAAATGACCACCCGCTAAATACTTTGCTGGGAACCCATCTTTAATGTCTGTTCATTTTTAATATTATTGAACATTCATGACTGAAAATAAAGAAATTGTTACGAATGATTTTGTTTTATATCTAACCAAAATAATTCTGTTAAAAAAAGAGGAAAATACGTCTTTGTCACTGTTAAAAATAATTCTGTAAAAAATTCCAGAAAAATTCTGGCAGCAGAATTTACCAGATTTTTTCCTGCAATTTTACAGAAGCATGTTTCTGTAAAATTACAGGAAAGAATCTGGTAATTTTTCTGATTCTTTACAGAATTATTTTTAACAGTGTACTCTTTTCGAATTCCAACTGCCAAGGGATCTTTTACGTGCACTCCAATGTGTACACGGGACCTCGGTTTTTCGTCCCATCCGAACGACTAGGCAGCTGTCCTTGTCAGGTCCTCCTTCTGCATCACTGACAAGGGGAAACTTACGTTTAGCTTTGCGTTCATTACAAATCGCATGCGCAAGCATAGTGAACACCCCGGCGTGTATAGGTTTCACTATGTCTTAATTATTTGATATCCTGTAGGCCATATTTTCTCGCTATTGCTAGGTTCCAACACTGGCGTGCGATGCGTTTCAATAGAATTGTCTCTATTGAATCCACGATCTGGTACGTGCAGATACGTTCAGATACGTTTCGATACGGTCAACACGATTTTTTACGATTTTTACGACTGAAAACAATATATGATAAACTTGATAGGATCACCACGATTACTCCACGATTAAAACCACGATTTCAATCGTAACGCCGCTGTTCGGGTAAAATTCTTCATAGCACACTGCCTATCTGCATTATCAGAGTTGGTGTACTGGCGTTAAATCTAAACCCCATTCCATTTCACCAAATACCAGGTATCGTGCTCTCTCTCATATCAAATACCACTATTGTGCATTCATATAGTGTGTCGCGCAATACCGTATAAATATAACGTTTTCTTTATTTCGCTAGAGAATTCCTTTAATCGATGAGTCTAGCATATTATTCACGGACCACACGTGACCCAGAAGAGATTGTATTAGTGTAAGACAGGGATGATTATAGCTGTAGTAAATAAACCAAGATTTTACCAATAACCAAATCAACTGTGATTTATTTTGACGGCTGGTCTTAAATTAACGTTCTAACACAGATCTACTATATAGGGTGATGGTGACTCGATATATTAGTCTTTTTCTTTCGTCCTTGACATTGGTCAGGGGTAGCGCTTATGATAGAGAAGGAGAGAAAGGGGGGGGGGGATTTAACGTCCATTCGAAAAAAACCTAGGTCTTTTGGGGATAAATATATGGTTCAAGTTTCATTAATTCTCCTAGGGGACGTTAGCAGTGGATGGGAAACCGTGGGACAAGGCGAACCTACTTCCTGTCACGTAAAAGTGGTGATTGGAAACCACGCCACTTGATTCAATGATGATGCCACGCGCACGCGTTAGCCAATCGCCCCCCCCCTACACATTCCACGTAGCGCATTTGAAACGGACAAAAAAATGAAATAAAATGAAATGAAATGGGGTTTAACGTCCTACGGTTATACTCCGGCTGCCAAGTAAAGGCCCACCGGTCTAAACTTTAGTGTTCGCATAAAAGATCCCTTGGCAGATGGTATTCAATGATGAAAAATATACAGAATCGACGCCCCCCCCCCCTCCGGGCCACCCTACCTAGTAGTGTGTTGAAGAGTAGGTAAACTCAATGCCTTTTCTTTTCTATTTCGATGTTCGGTGTATGATAGGAGTTTTATAATTTTGCGCGTAGTCTTTAGCAGTTAGAGCATAGCGAAGGACCCTTAGAAAACCAACGAGGTTAGGCAGGCGACCCTACACCTTACCACGCTATTCACTGTTAGTTCATGGTCAGCTTGATTTAGTCTGGATGTAGATAGTTCTCGGTCTGCAAAATGCTTTTCACGTACAAATGTACAATATCAATGTTAACTGAACTGTCTTTAGGCTGCTAATATATGGCCACGGGTCACTAATTCTTTCCCCATTGACTCTAATGTTAATTCTCGTCTCTTACCCGGCTCTAACTTTCCCCAAATTTTCGTTGGGTAAAACGCTTTTTGCTACAGATGGAGAAACATGTGGCAAAATCTTGCCCAAAAGCATGTATGAGGTTGACCATGAAAAAATTGAGATACACAAGCTAGAAGTAGAGACAAGAAAACATGCAATTTCAGGCCCTACATTTCAACGTAACCTCACAACTCTTGTATCCTTCCGCCTCAAAATAATGAATATTCACCAAAACCTACACCAAAAAGTCAACAAAAATCGCCAGGAAAAAGGGGGAAAAAGAGAGAGAGAGACTAAAAATAACTTTCGCCCTACATTCGTGGATGACGGCTCAGGAATATTTGGAGACCTGTGTCCATATAGTGGTATACGGTATTGGGTATACGTTTAGAGGTGTACGTGAATACTTGTCTTTGAACAACTGACTATACGCGTGTATTATCGCCGTGCCCGTATACCGAATACAATATATCCTTATGTAATAGCAGCCTTGGGCACGACAAGTTTCTCTCTGAAAGACCAAGTGATAATCAGACTGCTATATTGGAAAGGTTAATTAGTTAAATTCATTTTATTCTAGTTATTGCAGGAAATTGTATGATTGTATTATATCAATTTTAAGATAATGTACCGTTCCTTTATTAGCAGATCAGTTTTTAGAAACATATATCTTCTTTAACCACTACCGTACCAGTGTTTTAATCAGATTGGGGTGAAATTTAAACGCCATATATAGAGGTATGGTTAATGTACATCGTCTCCATATTGGGCAGTTTGGACGTGAATGTCAAATCCGCCTACCCGGACACTCTTTTAAGATTTAATCTATTGTCGTTCCTTTAGATGTCTATACAATGCATGACCCATGTGCTGTACTTGATAACGAAAAATAAATTTCACCTACACGTAATTTTTACAAAATGAAAGCCTAGTTTTATCCAGACACCGCATAATACAGCTTAGGGCACTGGTCTTCATTTCCAGATGAATAATGACGGGTTTAAGTTTGAAAACGTATCACGTACATTAAGTTTTAACACAACATAAGGCAGTTTTATTCTCTTAGATATAATCGAGATTGGCCCTTTAACAATTGTTTTTACAAGTTTTCTATAGTTTGTGAAAATGTGTGTCATGTGAAGAACTTAGAGATGATTTGAACACCGTAATCTTTATAAAACTCTAGTTTATTTTAACACAATGACCTTTATTGGAACTGCTAGCCATTAATACAGTGTAATGCAGAATTTAAGACCTGCCAATTATTCTGAAGACAAAGACATATATGCATTCATCAGAGTTTCTCGCAAAGTATGCTTTCCACAGGAAATGTGTTAAGACCGCGAGTTGTCAATGAAGGGGGCTTATTCTATTAGGAGCTGTGTTTGAGCTTTTCTTATTGGAATTGAGCGTTTAAAGGGGAACTGTCAGGTACGAGAGAGTGAGGGAGAGAGAAAGAGTGATAGAAAGATAAAAATGGGGTTTAACGTCCAGTCGACGCAAACCGGGACATTTCGGGACTAACATATGGGTTAATTTTATTTTAATACTTCACTTTGGCGTAGCGGTCTTTAGCAGTGGGAGGAAACAGGAAAACACGCTACTCCTTGTCACGTTCAACCGGGGAATCAAAACCACGTCGGTTGACTCAATGACATACCTTATGATACAGCGCACACACACTAATCACTCGGCCGTCCACAACCCTATTTTAGTTAAAAGAATCAGTTTTTGTGGGTAACAGACGCTGGTCAAACTTTACCCTTGACTTGTGCAACTATCTGAAACGCTGGGATACTTTCTAGAAGAAGCATCAATTTTAAGTGGCTGGATAATCGTGTATATATAATTATAGAAGACATTATGCGATTATCAAGTGACCTATAGACCTGAAGCATGGAATACCTTAGATGAGTAACGTACACCTGTTTAACAAATCTAACGAGCATTTCTAAATGACAACGTGTTTTGATTTAAAGTGTCCAAACAAAATAAATAGGCCATATTGTCGCATTTGTAAACGTGTTGACTATAGAGTCCTTTAAATCACGAACCTTGCGAGCTGGAATATCAATTTCAGAGACTTCAAAAGTTTACACAACCAGTCTTCAATTTTGTTGACTCGTTTGATTCACGTTCGCCAGTTGGAACCTAACAATGAACGAAAATGGATCGAAATGTAATAAAATGAAATTTAACGTACTACTGTTCTGCTTCGCACTGGGCTAGTTAAGACCGGATTACGCCCCCATAGCGTATGTCCGCTGTTTGGCGTATACCCGTCTTCATCCGCCCAATCGGAGCATAAAAGAAAGGCGTTAATCCCCATTTGATATTATTCCACTTTAGTTATCGTAAGTGTCTGGATATACATGTAATTCCAACTCCGACATTGAGTTCTCCATTTATTTCACGTAATAAGTGGTGCTCAAAACCTTTTACAAGGAAAGAATTATATGGGATTATTGTCGATCAAAATCTCTATTAGTTAGAAATTAATAATAAATGATAATAACCTCAGATTTACTTTAGAAGGAAAAATATGACATGTCCTTAATGTACGTGCCAATCATTCTACAATAAAGATTGTCAGCCATGTTATAAATGGTATAAAAAAAAAATTATAAAAAAGATGTAAGAAAAATTGTCGATTACGTATTTCTAGACGTCGAATGCTATTAACCGAAATAAGTCGTACATTTGTTGAATTGTTCTTCGCTCCTGGGGTGTGAGGGAGGTGGACGAATGGATAGCACCTGCACGCTGTATCATAAGGTCTGTCATTGAGTCACACTGGCATGGTTTCGATTGTTCTGTTGTTCGTGTCTTCGTGACAAGAATAGGATTGCCTGTTGAACCTAGAATTTTTCTCTGGGTGTTCCGGTTACCCCCACTGCGCGCAAGCAAATTGGTGGAATTAGTGAAACACCAAATAAACCGTCAATAAATTTATAAAATTGAAAGCATCTGTTTGTTCTTTTTGAGGGGGGTTCGGTGGCCGAATGGTAAGCACGTACGTGGTGTATCAGAAAGCCTGTCATTGTGTCAACTTGCGTGGTTTCATCCCCGGTGTGCGTGACAAGGAGTAGGGTCACTAGACCAAACTCTTGGGTTTTCTCCGGGTCCTCCGGTTTCCACCCGATGCTTAAGACCCCCTACGCGCAAGCGAATTATTGAAATAAAATTAAACAATATGTTACTCCCGAAATGACCTAGTTTGTGTCTAGTGGACGTTGAACCCTTTTTCTGTCTCTTTGTTCTTTTTGAAAATAAAATCCAGTAAAAATCAAAAAAGTTTCGATGACTCATAGTAACTCTGTTACACAGGAAATTATGGAAATTGAGTAAAACGCACCAATTTTATCTAATTTCATCGTCATTAAATTGATTTAAAACGTTGCACGTACAATAGGTTAACTGTCAATTTGGATATTAACTGAGGTAGACTGCGGCAATACCATAAATACCTATCAATGAAGTGTAATCGACATCCGTTATATTGCATCATAATCACTGACTGATCACTGAATGACTGGGGGTTTCTTCATACTGACGTAACTGATTTCCTATTAGAACCATTTATCCATTCATTTTTAGTTTAAAAAACCCTCAAAAATCCAATTTATCCATTCATTGTCAGGATGTTTCGGGGCAATGCAGCGTCATCAAATTAGGAAGTCGCAAATATTGGAAGGTATGTATTTTAAATGACCTTGAAAATGCATTATGTGACAACGAATTCTGCCTATAGCAGGTTTTTCTCCGGCTTCAAATGTTATATAAATTATGATTTATATGATTTTGACATTTATTCTCATGACAAACATATAATTAACTAGAAAAACACATTATGCAAGAATCTGCCCATTGCAGCTCTTTATTAAATCCTTAAATGTTATCTAAATTATTATACATATAAACTTATCCAGTAGACATGGTGCAAGGGTTAATCAGCAAAATGGATGTATTAGATGTGTTGTTGACGTTTGGGAAAGTAGACGAGGGGAAATGTGTAGGGAGTGATAGTTAGATGTATTATGAATGGTTAGAAGGGCTGTGGTGTTACGGTGAAATACTATGCCGCCACCGTAACACCACAGCTTTTGATTTGTTAGACATGAGTGATGTAATAAGTCCGATAATAACAAATAACATATTTCTGATTTTATTGTCGTCTTTTCCCACTTGCACTGGTTGTACGCCATTTTTAAACTAGCTGACGAAGACAGCTTGGGCGGCGATTGTTCGACTCCGGGCTGCTCTGTCAGTATCTAACAAACGCATTTAGTTCGCCTACAACTTTTAAAAACCGAATGTCAGTATGGTATTTCTCACATAATTGGTTATCGCAAAAAACAGAGAAAACTGAAAGCGAGTAATCTCGACTAAAAACTATAGTCTATAGCCTACTTACTAGGCCTACACTCGTCTCTAGGCTTCCTATACATATAATAATATTCCATTTACACCCTTGTTAATTAACACACCTTATCTAGAGTTATAATCCGAATGTTATTTTTTTTATCGAGATCCGTAGGTATTTACCATTTTGCTAGTTTTGTTTTAAGGCAAACGTATGTTATAACCTTGACCTATTACTCAGTAATAAGCCTTCGCCGCAAAAAGAGTGCGGCAGGTTAATTTGCTTCTAAAATCACTGTTTTCCGTTCCAAAAAATACAAAAGTAATTTTCTACCAGACAACCATGGTTCTATTCACCGAGACTAGATAATTTCTCTCGGTGTAAGGATATTATCGCTATGGATAAGTTCATACACTGTTGAGAAAATAATCCCATTGGTTTGCTTGGCAACAAATCGAGCGTGAATCAACTCTGTACTGAAAATTTTGTGCGTGATACATATCAAATGTCTTCACACATTCGGTTTATAATTAGCGATACACAGGTAGTTACCCCCCCCCCCCCACAAATATGGCAATTTAGGTATGTATGTAGAGATATGCAGTCTTATTAGAAAAAATGTTGAATTCGTTGAAAATCAAAAATCGGGCGCGCACAAAAAATAAATAACGTAAGAGTGTCTTTAACTGACAATCTGCCAGCTCGAATGATGTCAGGAGCGCTTCTTATGTATCTGTCAGCTCGAGTAATGTCAGGGCGCTTCTTATGTATTGATCTAAAGGCTAACGGCTGTGAGGAAATTGGGAGCATTTAATGTTCAGTGGATTCTGCGATTGAACAGTAGAAATAAATAAGTTAGAATCTAGTTCAGATCATATTTATCATCAAATCACGCAGTTTGTACGTGGGTATGCCTCTTTAAAGACTTGATTATCTTTTTAATTATCAACCAGTGAATTATTTCAATAATATTAACATTGTGTACTCTCAAAATTTCACCCATAGTACACTGTATGGCTCATGGCCGTCTTCATTAGCTCAGTCGGTGCAGAACAGTCGTTTCTTGTTTGAGTGGCATTTACTAATTGAGCAGTGCTTATTACATTCCATAGAAAGATAACCCGCGTATTACAACAATTTCATTGAAGACGACCTTTTAATTAAATTATATTTTATCAAGCGACGTTATCAGAATATATACAAGTTTTAATCGATAAAATCCATTCATGACGATACTTTCTTGTTAGATTGCACTGGATAGCCGGACTACTTCTGATTTAATGACGATATCCAGACACAAAAATTCAGATTAAAGGAATTTTATAATGATGCAATCTAATTATGAAACCGAGTGGAAGATATTGCAGCTGAAACCTTTTAATGAAATTATCAGATATGAAATCATTTGACCCGAGGGAAATTTTGAAATGGCCGACTCAATGCATGGATCTAAGCGAAGTGAATTTAATCTATTCCCGAAATAATTCTTTCTTTGATGTTACGATGTCCGTGGTTTGTTCTGTTGTTGTTCGAGTGTTTCTGTTACAGATGCGGTTGCATGATTGTTTGGTGTCCTAGCATTGGCCGATAATGTTCATCCAGATTGTCTCCCTTGTCAGTGATGCAGGACGGAGGGCCTGACATGGACAGCTGTCTAGTCTTTCGGATGGGACGAAAAAACCGAGGTCCTATGTACCAATTGTCCATCGGAAAACCCCGAGCCAGCGTCTTTCCTACTTAGCCACCGTGAAAGCTCCTCTGGATGTATCTGCTTGGTTTCCCCATACCAGTGGTGCATAACGGAGGGCCTGGCAAGGACCGGAAAACCGAGTACCCGTAACCGTCGAATTTCCTCAAAATGCACTGGAACAGAGTAATAGACTTTAAACATCGCTTCATTTAATTTCTGTTAAAATCCCAATACCACTCTTGCTGTGACTGAATAATATGTCCCTTTTTTCCTGGTCAACAAATTGTACTATATTACAATATTCCAATTAATAAATGATACAAATTTCATCTTAACACACCAAATTTTTAAAATTGGAAAAATTCAAATATATGCCGTAACATGGTTTGAACAGCTTTACCTAAACACTTTCAAATGCAACATATTTTCGAACCCTCTGGACAAGTAAGATAGGTTGTAATGGATAATTTACAAAACAGGTAGGACACTTAAACATCTAGTAGTTAAAATAAGGCTATTTTTTTCTGGACCTGTCAAGCCAGCAAGAGTGTTATTGTTCCTTTAATAGATGTTATGCTGTTGATGGTGATTGTGGTGAAGAAAGCGAAAACTAACCTAGCGTTTAGTCATTGTCCTACAATATATATTATCTACACCCTAGTTGCTGCAATTATACAGATTTTCTAGATGAAAAAAGGTATTGATTTTCTAGAATTATTTCCCCTGGCTACGTAACCCTGACCTTACGTTATCGCCTCGTCTGGCAATTAGTTCTACAAGCATGCCCTTCGGGTACAAAACTTAATTGCTAACACTGGTGAGGTCACAATGTTCATATGAAAATAATAGAACCAGACTCAGTTGATTGATTCTACACTCTAGGCTATTTAGGTCTACAATATCAACACAGATTCTTGTCAGTGGGCGGCGGGGGGGGGGGGGGGGTGGATGGCACGTGCGCACCGTGCTGTATCATAGATTATCAAGCCTGTCATTGAGGCAACTGGCGTGGTTTCGAATAGCTAACCTAATCATGGCCTACTGTAGTTCGAAAAACCTCATTCGATGAATTTAAGAAGCCTACTTGAAATAAACAGTAATAAACAGTAACTGTATTCCATAGAATCGTGTACTTTCTTCTTGACAATTGGATGGTCTAGAGCACAAGTGATCTAACTACCTACCGTTTTAGCTGGTAGTTAGATCACTTGTGCTCTAGACCCTCCAATTGTTGAGTGAATTATCTTCTGTTAACAAATCGGAAGTAGCTAAAGACGACAACTGGCCTTAATAAATTAGCCTCGATTTACTCAATTATCAACGCATAATATATCAGAAATTATTGCCCACCTAATGTCTTAAAGATAATGGGCTAAAGACAACAACTGGCCTTATTAAATTAGCCGTTAAATTTACTCAATTATCAACGCATAATATATCAGAAATTATTGCCCACCTAATGTCTTAAAGATAATGGGCTAAAGACAACAACTGCCCTTATTAAATTAGCCGTTAAATTTACTCAATTATCAACGCATAATATATCAGAAATTATTGCCCACCTAATGTCTTAAACATAATGGGCTTGATTGTTCCTGTTTTAAAGCGCCATAATTGCATAAGTGTCATTTGGATCTAGTTTTTAACACTTTAGACGGCACTTATTTTCAGATGAGATCACCTCGACGAAAATGTGTTTAGCCGTTTAACAGAAAACATGTTAGTATTTTCAAATTGGTCGATGGGTTTACACGTTAACGATGAATCACTATAATGAGGTCAACAGATTTAATCTTCGCCTCAAAAAACTGTTGAAGAAGGACAGTACCTAAACTCTCTCGGCCAATTCAGGGCTCGAACACTCGACCTCCAGTCTAGCGAGCCAGCGCCTTACCCACTTAGCCACGTGATCCCCAAAAAGCCGTTTAAGCAGGACAGTACCTACCACTACCACCACCGGACGATCGTTTATCAAATCACCACGGTTTGTCGTTTATTTTGTAAGTTACTCTTCCGGACACCTGTTACCACCGTTTGTCGTGTATTTTGTAAGCTTACTCTTCCGGACACCTGTTACCACTGTTTGTTGTGTATTTTGTACACAGTGAATATACCATTTGCTGATTACACTATTTTGTCTTTACCGTTTTTTTAGGACTTCGATTTGTTTTTCTAATTGTTTCGATTGTTCGTACTTGTTTTTATTTTATTTTAAAGAGAGAGAGAGAAAGGGGGGGGGGAACTGTCCTTAATCTTTATACACTTTGCCGCATTTGTCCAATTTTGAACGATATCCACGAACGTTAACGATAGTAGACTGCCTATTGAGGATGCAGATGGGTAATTAAATAATATCCTACATCAGGGAAGAGACAAACTGACGCGGAATAAAATAATAAAAAAAACCAGACAAAAAAGGCTTGTCGAAAATGTCAATATATATATAAGCCGGTTGAGGATTATTTAACATGCAGTCAGAATGAGATGTTGAGCGGCTCAGTGGTTACAACTTAAAGTGTCATTTTAATACTAACGGTAGCCTGACACTTGACAAGACGTGTAGTTATCTCTTACATCCTAAAGTTTCAGATTAAGTGAAAAAATATACCAAGCTCAAGAGTCATTGAAGTTAGTACCGCTCGGAAGCCAATCGTGTTGTTAAAGTACCTAAGTCTCTAACTCAATATCATCCAAATTCTTCAACATTGAAAACACGATTTTTTGTCAAATTAAATCAACATTGATGTTGTGATCTTACTGGAAAAAGATGGGCTTTTGATATCCAATATTTAAGACAAAAAAACATTTTACCATGTGTACACGAATCGTGCACAATAATGCGCTTCAGCCCCAGTTGCAACAAGAGACTCAAGGGTCATTATCCCATATGTGATAGAACTGGTTAAACACGTTTTTATTCATTCTATACCTTATAAAACATGGTAATGCAAGAACTTTTCCGTTTTTCTTTCGTGTTCTTATATCTAGTGGCAGTCAAATTTTTTTATGAATTGTCAGATATCCTCTCGCAATCTCACACAACAACTTTTGGTCTTCGAAAGAATTCTTAGTGAGCAGAAATAGAGCTGTGTATCTGTTTCACTCGTCAGTTACATAGAGGGATTACTACTCATCTATCGTAGCAATGCTCTCTGTGTTAAAACTATATTTGGAATTTGTTTAACCAGTTCTATTACATAGGTGATAATGACTGACACCAATAGTGTCCTTTAAAATGTATGTTTATAACCCAAAGATCCAGGTTCCTTTCAATACTCGCGCATTGGACTGTAGCTGCCCGGAATTAGGGCCCTTGATTATCCCCCAAAGTCGCCCGTTCTCTGTCCATCTTTTGCAAAATGTTGACGTATCTAGCATGGTCTGTGTCGACTTGATTTGTGAACTGTGCTATGAGTGAGTCGTTGCCGCTTTCTCTTCTTCGGATTGCAACTGTCAATGGTTCCTTCGACCAACGAGTACTCGGGTGGACCTCGGTTTTTGTACCATCCGGACAACTAAACGCCAGGTCCGCCGTCATTTACCACAGCCAACACTTCGATTGGACATCTTGGTAATTAAGCATAAAAGTCTTCAGAAACGCTGAAGTAACCTGCTGAATTCTGAAATTAAATCTAATTAAACGAGAATATAAGGTTTCTTTATACAAAATAACCGCGCGTTATTTATACGGTATATCCGTTTACAAATTTCTATTTTAGTCTTATTTACTCTTAAAATTAACTACACAGCACATATCTCAATCTTGTGCTACCTAATCACGGTTGATAAATGTTCTTTGTTAAGAACTCCGTATTTCAAATAACTGCAACATCTCCGAATTAAAATATTCTAAGATAATTGTTCTTAAAACTCATGAGGGGTGTTTGAGTTTACGTTTTCGACCAGGTTTGGTTGAATATTTATGATTTTTAGAGAGTTAACAGACGCGAATTATTACTGTCAATTCCTTTTACCAGGCCTAGTAAAAATCGAAAAGTTCAATCGCTTTCAGATGATTATGGCGTTTTGGGATCTTTTTGCGATTGGAATGTTTTTTTTTTAAAGTTTAAAGGCCACAAAATGCATGGATTGAGGTCATGGTAGAGAGAATTACTAGCAAACAAGTAAATTAAAGGAGCTAAATCTCTTAATTCTATATTGTCGATAATATTCGAAATTGAAAGCACGAATTGGAAATCAATATTGAAGCTGTTATCTTACCGTGAAAATATGGGATCCAATATTTAAGACACAATGAACAATTAATAATCAGTACACGATTCGTGAATCCAAGATTTCGGGCACCATTTGTAATGAACAAAGACAAAACCGCCCAATAAGACAATGTGGAAGTAATGAGTAATGGTTGACAAACGACAACCTAATAATTAAAAAAAACGTATAGAATGCTCGTGTATTTCACCGAAAATAGTTAAAATTACAATATTGTTTTTATCTAAAAAAAAATGAAAATAAAATCATTTTATATACATTTCATAATATTACATTAAATATGAGCTTTTAGAAACATTTTCATCTATTTTAAGGTGAACAAGAATAGAGCCCCCTCCCCCCTTTAATACAAACCTCAGTGTAACCCATCCTTTATGTCTTTAAATTTTAATTACTGGCATGAGTCCGTATTCAATCCTGTATCCTATTATATCTCTTTTAGTAGTAACAGATGCAATGTATGCGTACTATTTCCAAAGCCACGGATAACTTTGTATCGTACCGCATGTCATTGGAAGCGCGATACTAAGTTAGTAATCAATTAATCGATATGATGTTTAATGAATTGAGATCGTGATCTGAATAAAGATTTCCTTATTAATACTAAACTCAATAACTCGCACATATTTATCACTTAATTGGACAGAATTAAAATAAAAACCCAATAATCTATTGATGTTGATTGTGGCAGATTGAAATTTACACTTTATCAAGAGTGAACTGTCATCATGAACAGTCGAATAGTCAGGATGTAACTGTCTTATTACTGGATGACTGGGGCTAAACATATTCCCATTGGTTAGAGAAAAAGCCCTCGAACTGATTGAAATTTAAACTCTTTCCACCACGACACGTCATCATAAACAGTCGAATCGTTTGGTTGTAACTGACTTATTACTGGGGGATTGAGACTACTGTAGATCGAATTATGTTCATTTCAACGAGTACACGGACATTGATCTTTAATCCCATACGAACGACTGGATGCTCTTCCGTAACACGACGGGGGGGGGGGGGGGGGGCATAGCTCAGGGTGTAGATGTTGGCTCTCGGTGTTGGCCGAGGAAGTTCATCGCGATTTTCCCACTTGTCAGGGGTGTAGGACATAGTTCATGGAAAGGGACAACGTATAGTCGTTCGGATGGTACGGAAATCCGAAGTCACCTGTACACAGTGTCGTGCACGTAAAATAACCCTTGACAGCTTGAATTTGAAATAAGAGTAGGCCGAAACGCCGCGGTCTCGGCAAAATGTGCCCCACAGCCCACTGCATGGCTTATACCTCTCTTCATTAACCCAGTCAGTGCAGAAAAGTAGGACGTTAAACCCCATTTCATTTCATTTTTAACACGAGAATACAAGCCTAACAACAAGCAGCGAACCGATTGGAAGTATTTAAGTCTTTATGGACCCGATGGTGACGTAAAACAGGTCAATAAACCCCATTATATTTACTTCACGTAATCATTGTTCGGTCGGTAAATAAAGATGACTAAGTGCTCTATTACTTCACAGCTATTCTGGTTAAAATCCGTTTTTATGTATTTCGTGCCATTATCCAATTAACCCAAGGCATTGTTCGATGTCATCTGAGTGTAGTTTAATTTAAACGGATAAACGATTGAAACTACTTAAACAAACACTATGACGTAATAAAAAATAGGTTGATGAAGTAGAGTTTTGTATTATGAGATATCGGATCAATTATCTTATGAGAAATGAGGGAAAAATTGTGTAACTTTAATTTTTATACGCAACATTTAATAATGTCATCACCCATGCCCGTTCTTCCGTCTGTCCGTCAACAATTATTGTCTCATTGACGTGCTAAATCTCGATTTTTTGACTCACCCCAGTATGCAACACTGTCATTGTCAGCCCTAACCCGGGCTTAACAAATAACAAGGTTCTTCTTGTTCCTCCTTGACTTTCCAATCCGATTCCTTCAAATCGTGAGTCCAGTGCCGTTACCCGTAAACTCATGTCAGTTTCCAATCGTTTGAATATATTGATTGTATTTTTAGTACCGAGACTAAGAAAATCAGTATTATTGTTCTATATATTGAGCACCAACCGAGAAGAAATGTTCATGTTCTCTCGATGAGTTCGCGTCTATATTAAATAATCTTGCCTTATCCGGTCAGGAATTATTATTTGTTGGCGACTTTAACTGCCACGTTGACGACCCTAATAACGTTTTTGTGAACCGTTTTAGTAATCTGCTACAGCTGTATTCTCTACGTCAACATATTGTTGATCATACCCCTATCCGTGGCCATATTCTAGATCTAGTTATAACAAGAGAGAATGAATTCTCGCCTACAAATGTCACTGTCTCTGATGAGCTGATATCGGACCATTATTGCGTAATCTCGAAATCAGAAAACCTTTGGCCATTCGTAGAAATATATGTTTTAGAAAGATCAAAACTTTGGACAAAGATAAACCGAAACATGAAATCACGAATTCAGAATTATCTAAAATAATTATGTGAAATAAATAGAATTAACGATAAAGCTATCCATTATAACACTGTTCTTCAAAACATTATAGATACTGTTCTCCCATTACAAACTTAATCAGTTACGGCTCGTTCTGGACGGAACTGAATGGAAAATGAGAACGTCAATCTCTTAAAGATCGAACGAAACAACGCAGAGCGGGCATGGCGAAAATCTTGTCTACATGTTCATCGGGAAATATTAAAAAAAAAAAAAAACTCGTAGTGGTTTGAAAATTAAATTAGCAAGAGATATTTCTATTTACACAAAATAGAACCCAGTGAAAATGAGCAAAAATAATTTTATGGGGGTGTTAACTCGCTATTCGATTACAACAATGGTGTCATAAAACTTCCAACTGGTGATGTAACTGATTTAACTAATATATTTGCTACCTTCTTTTCTTAACATAAGCTGTAATCTAGAGGCCTTTTCACCTGTTGCAGATCATGAAATTGAAAAGGTAACCTGTTTATCAAACTTAAAGTCTTGCATCCTTGATCCGCTACCTACTTGGCTTCTAAAAGAATGCCCCGACTGTATAATCCCTTCAGTAACTCACTTTATCAACTGTGCTATATTTCCAGATGTTTTCAAGACTACAATCGCTGTTCCTTTAATTAAAAAGCCAACTCTCGACGCGAACCATTACAGGAACTATCGAACAGTTTCCAATCGTAGATTTATTTCTAAAATCCTTTGGAAATGCATAGCTTATAAACTAAACAATTTCTGACTCTACAACCTTCTTGAAGTATTTCAAAGAGCATATCGCAAGCATCACATCACAGAGACTGCCCTTGTTAATGACATTCTAAATTCACTAGACAATCATAATTGCGTTCTCCTTATATTGTTAGACCTGTCGGCCGCCTTTGATACCGTCGATCATAGAATTCTAATGTCTCGATTAATATATGATTTCGGTATATCTGGCTCTGCCATCAACCTTTTCAAATCCTATTTAACCGATGGAAAACAATCTATTGTTGCCAGTGGCAAATCATCTGAAGATGTTGGCCTTTTATACGGTGTCCCACAGGGGCTCTGTTTTGGTCCAATTCTGTTCAGCTTGTATACCTCGCCATTGGGTAAAATAATTAAAAAGTATAATATTATCCAGTATCATCTTTATGCAGATGATGATAAGCAGTTATATACTAGTATCTCGTTCAAACCAATTGTTAAAAATGGCTTTGTTTTAACTAAGTATATTTTAGAATCTTGTATCAAAGAATACGACAATGGATGTCAACCAATTTTTTAAGCTGAGCGATGATAAAACCGAGTATCTTTTAATTAGCTCACCAACAATTCAAGCCAAAATTTCAATCGGCGATGTTTCGGTGGAGCCAGTAAAAACTGCTAGAAACATTGGTGTAATGTTTGATAGTCTTATGTAAATAATGTCTGTAAATTATCATCTACGTAACATTAGCAAAATTCGCAATAATCGCTCCACCGACGCAATACAAACACTTATAAGTGCCTAATTAATTACCTCCAGACTGGACAGTTGCAACTCCTTATTGGTTGGGCTACCACGTCGCATTATTGATAAACTCCAGAAATTACAGAATTCAGCAGCCAGACTGATCATGCGCACACCTTTTAGTATCCGCAAGAGGTTTTTAATTGTTGAATTATTTTTAAATCTTCACCATATTATGTATTTTATAGATATTTATTTATTTATTTTTGTACTAATTTTATAGATATTTAGTTTCCTACTGTTTCTATAATTATTATTTTTATACTGATTTTATACTTTCTATACATGTATGTATAGTGAAGCGCACACGAGCACGTATGTGGAAGATAGCGCTATATAAGTGATGTATAATAATAAGTGATGTATTATGATAGTAATAATAATAATAACAATAATAATAATAATATTAATAATAATAGATAACTACAGAATATCGAACAATTTAATTCGCTTACGATCCTGGTGTTGGCTGAGACATTCATGTGGATTTTCCGGTGTGGTTCCCCCTTGTCGCCGGTGCATGACATAATACAGGGGAAAATGTATAGTCGTTCGAATGGGGCAAATAACCGAGATTCCTTGCACGCTTTCCCCCACAGCACACTCAATGGCGTAGCAGAACAAAAAGACGTTTTAACCCCATTTCATTTCATAAAACGTCGAGAAGCAATCGAGTATACTAGTGTTATGTTCAGATGATTTATTTTCCTGTCTCTCTTTTCTCGAGGTTAGTCCCGAAATGACCTAGTTTGTGTCCAGTGGACGTTAAATCCCATCTCTCTCTATCTCCCTCTCTCTCTCTTTCTATCTCTCTCTCTCTCTCTCGCCCTCTCTTCTCGGGACAGTAATGACGTCCAGACAATAAACAAAGCCGAGACCCAAGATTTTTTGTGATTTATATGTAACCTCGGAGTTATCGCCTCCTGGAGTGGTACATTTTATAGAATAATGAGTTTTGTGTGTGAGAGAGAGAGAGAGAGAGAGAGAGAGAGAGAGGGGGGGGGTAAATGGGGTTTAACGTCCACTCGACACCAAGGTCATTTCGGGACTAACATATGGTTTAATTTATTTCAATAATTCGCTTGCGCGTAGGGGTCTTTATCAGTGGGAGGAAACCGGAGTGCCTGGAGGAAACCCACGAGGTTGAGAAGGCGCCCCTATCTCCATGCCACATACGCTCACACCAGGGCTTGAAACCACAGCCGCAAGTCAGAGGTGGCCGGCCAGCTAGAGGTCGAAGCGCGGCACTCTAGACCACTACCCCCCCCCCCCCGAGTTTTGTGACGTGTCGTTAATCTTATTTCCGTTTAGTGTTTGTAATAAAGTTATGACTGTCCGGAATAAAAATGACGTCACTGAACAGAGTATGCATACTTAATTAAGAGACAGATAAACTATTATTTGCTTTGTTATAAATATGATTTCATACCACTGTTAAGGGCGCACAACGTGGCCATAAAAGTAATGATGTTTCTTTAGTATTTATCTCGCGGCTTAAATTAGTTAACTCAATATTTTCCATAAAATCTCAAATTAAAAATACGAAATAAAAATTAATATCGACTTATTTCATTCAATATTGATGTTGTCAATTTGCCGTGAAGATATGGGATTCTAATATCTATTATTTAAGACATAAGGAATATTTTAAAATCAGTACACGGTTCGTGTATTTCGGGCGCCATTTGTAATGAACAAAGAAAAACATATGACGACGATGCAGAAGTAAACAATAATCGCTGATTAACAAACGCTAAAATAATAATAAAAGAAATTTAGACTGTTTCACGGAAGATAATTTATTAGAAACTACAATCATTTTTTTTTAAATACATATAAATCACTTTATCTACATTCTACATACATATATCATTAATATTATGTGCTTTTAGAATTATTATTATCTTTTTTAAGGGTCAAAAGAATATAACAGATAAAACCCACGAGGTTGAACAGGCGACCCCAATCCTTGTCACGTACAACCGAGGAATCGAAACCACGCCAGCTGACTCAATGACAGACTGTATAATACAGCACACACATACTACCATTCCGCCATCTAACCACCCCGTTCCGATTTAAGGAAAAGGTGACTCAAATTTTAGCTGAAAACTATGCCGTACACACGATGGCCGTACCCAATTGGATACAGCTATGGTTATAATTAATCATTGGCAACCCGGAAGACATTTAGCTACTGGCTGATTTCAATTAATGGTTTTTGTAGTTGTTGAAAACAAATTATTTTTCACTAGTATAACCGACAGCTTTTTAAAGACAAATTATTCAAGAGTCCGGGTTCTTTAACGTTCACCTAACTGTTCCTCCGTTTTTCGCACTGTCTTCACGACTGGTCTATGCTATTGACAAAAGAAACCACTCCGAAAAATTCCGAAGTACTTTTACGGCCATTAACGGTATCGAATCCGAGACCCTAGGTTACCGAGCCAGCGCCTTACTAACGGACCCACCGCGGCCCCCACGGGTCAGCGAGCCAGCGCCTTACTAACTGCCCTCACGTGGTTCCACACCCCAGGTTAGTGGTCAGGCGCCTTACTAACTGAGCCTTTACGGTTCAACAATTTAAGGAGTATTATTAGGTTCATATAATATTTCAATTCGTACTGAGAGAAAATTTATTCGATGAAATGTTTGTTTCTAAAATACTAAACGGAAATTGCAATCGGCTTACCGTGTTTAGGAGTGGGGGTTAAAGTTAGGGCGAATGGTTACCGCTTACACGTTGTATCAAATTCTGTCATTAAGTTAACTGGCGTGGTTTCGATTCGCTGATTGTATGTGAAAATGAGAATGGCCACCTCTCCTACCTCGTGCGTTTACTCTGGTTCCCCCGATTTCCTCCCACTGCTAAATACCCCTACGTGCAAGCGAATTTTTAAAGAAGAACTGAACCATACGTTAGTCCCGAAATGACCTAGTTTGTGTAGACGTTAAACCCCATCCGTCTTTCTGTCTCTCTCTTATCGTGTCGATAACGGAACACAAAATCAGGTCAAATTAACGCACATTGTACATAATTGGTTTGATTGATGAGATGTTTCAATTAGTGATAGGAGCTGTATACTATTTAATGTTGGGGTTGGAAAGAGTAAGCGGAAGTAGGCTTGTTTGTTTACTACGTTTAATCTCCGTTTCGTCTTGCTGTGTGGACAGCGGAACACCAGATCAGTAACATCTCCAGTCAATCAGTTCAACCCTTTTACTGTTGCCCAACATCAAAGACATCTTATCCCTTTAATTGTAAGCAGCCTGATTGATAAGTCTATTTTATATGTGCTTTGTTGCGTTCTATCAAACTAACTTAGACTGTATGTTTACAGTTAGCTCCGTCTGAGAACAGACACTTAGCTTGTTGACCGACATTTTGAGTTCTAAATCGACGATTTTAGTGAAAAACACTAAATATACAAAAAGAAGTATTTATTCCGCTTCCATTTCATTAAATCAAAAGAGTTTATTTATCGTAGTGTGTGTGACAGGCGGGAAACGGGGTAGAACCGCATTACAAATAAGTATCCTTTTTTGGGATATGGAGGACATTCAGGACAGGGATCTGTTCTCGAAGTATGAAGTAGACTGATGTCTGTGCGCAGAATGGTGTTCTTTAGTATCACGACATTTTTACGTCCAATTCGTTTTTGAGAATAAATCTCTGTGCTGAATGGCCGCCATTTCCAAACATTAGTATTTTGTGTTTTTTTAATGCGGTTCTAATCCGTTCGACATCTATACATACAAAGACTCAATAACCATATTCGAGTTCATTAAATGGAAGCAGAATAAATACTTCTCAAAATTCTCCAAGTTTAATAAGTGATTTCGGCTAGTGATTTAAAATGGCGGTCAATTAGCTTAATGTTTGCTCTCAAGCCGAGTTAACTCTAAACAGGCAACCTAAGTTTAGTATGGATGTGTCAGTTTTAACCTCCATTATCTTGAGCTGGTAAAATGATGCTGAAAACCTTTTAACAAGAATCATTTGGAATTATTTAATATCACAAGGCCAAAATTTCTTTAAAGGGTAATAGCGTGCAATACTTAGCTTCTATTAGTTAAGGCATAATAATACGTGATAGATTCAATTACGAACAGTACCTGTCAATTATTTCACAGAAAATTGCCCTCCATATTATAAATGATAGGAAAAAAATGTACATGAGAGAAACTGTCAATTACATTATGTACAGACGTCAAAGAGTGTTAAGCTGCGCTTGTGCAATATTGAGAGAGAGAAGTTCATATTGAGGGAAAGAAAGAGAAAGAGAGAGAAAGGGATAGATGGTGTTTAATGTCCATTCGGCACAGACCAGGTCATTTCGGGACTAACCTATGGTATTAGGATCGCCTCGTGGGTTTTCTCCCACTGCTAAAGACCCAAACGCGCAAGCGAATTATTGAAATAAAAATTGAAACAAATGTTGTGTAGAGTGGACGTTTACCCCCACCCCCTTTACCTCTCTCAATTTCATACGCCTTAGATCCTATTTGTGTTGAAGCCTAAATTATCCCATAATCACAGAATTTTGATTATAACCAAACAAAGCATAATTTAGTCTTCCACACGGAGATGTGTCTGTAACTAAAATAAAAATGTTTCCGAAATAGATTTGTCTATTATTAAATCTCTAGATAGTGACTGGTAGTCAATGGCTAACGATAACTAAAGTCCAAACAACCCAGTCTATTTCTGTTCAAACTAACATCATTACTATAATCATATTATAATAGACAGGAAGAGTGGTAGACATATTTGTGCTCCATCTTGGTTTTTTTTTCTGTGTTTCTAGCTATTATTTATGTTTTTGAAACATTTGTTACTGTGGCCAATACGGGGGTCATACTCTAAATTACACGTCTGTTCCATGGAAATTACACTCGGGGTATCGTTATTTGGAATTTAACTGAACGAGCAAAGATCACAAAAATAGATTGGGACGCATTTTCATCAATTACATGTGTTTCAGTATTACCGTACATAAAGTACACGATCTTCACAATATCAGCTTAGTCGCCGGGAAGACATTCTTCACGGGGTCAATCACTTTGAATTGCACATGACGTCAGAATTTGTGGACTAAACCTAACCCCAAACCTAGAACGCGGTGCCTGTCAGTATCGCTAAAAAAACATCATCTCGTTTATGAACGCGAGATTTCATCAATTCACCATGGCCGGTGTTGTGATGAATGTCTCCTTTGTGCAAAATTTCACAATATCAAAATATGTAAAACCTGGGATTTATTAACTATCATTTATGCGCTGTAGGCTAATTAACACATCGGATATGCCACACTGAGAGGACATACCAAGATATTTACTTGTAATGTATTAACTATCATTTATTCGCTGCAGGCTAATCAACACACCGGATATGACGTTATGAGAGGAAATTGCAAGTCACTGCGGTGCTACTGATTTCCTTAAGAGCCAAAGCGTCAATTTGTTAATTAAACACGAAAGGGTTTGTTTACGCGGTTATGCATAGTTAAAACTATTTAAGGCTAGATAATAAATCAATGAATGAAATGGAGTTTAACGCCCTACGCCATGTAGTGTTTTATGGTGTAAATCTTGTCTCCGGGGAGCGGCGCTACACCTGCATTTATTTCGAATTCCAATTGTCATGGGTTCTTTTATGTACACGTCAATGTATACTTGGCGAACACTGGTTAAAGTGACAGCTTCTTACTCACTAAGCACTCGTGACTCGTAATGAACCAAAAAAAAAAAACCTGATGATCGTTCGAATTCAATGTACCCGGATGGATAAAAAGGAAAACAAATTAATTTAGCCCATTCCTACTCCAGCTGGAGGGTTGGGTGGCTGAATGGTTAGCATGCGCGCGCTGTATCATAAAGCCTATCATTTAGTCAACTGGTGTGGTTTCGAATCCCCGTTGTACGTGGCAAGGAGTAGGGTCGCCTGTACAACCTCGTGGATTTTTCCCGGGTCCTCTGGTTTCCTCCCACTGCTAAAGACCCCTACCCCTAAAATTAAAACCACATGTTAGTCCTAAAATGACCTAGTTTGTGTCGAGTGGACATTAAACCCCACTTCTCTCTCTTTCTCCTCTACTCCATCTCGGTCCAAAGTGGGAAATTGAAAACGTTACAATGCAATTGTATTTCGCCATCGAGAATTTGACCGTCAACTTTCATAACACAGGACCTTGTTGTCAAATCAAGATACTCGACATGCGAATAGAAATAACTTTGATAACTCGGTCCGAAATCCTAGCTACTCAACTGGTTATTATAGTTTTCTATTGTTCATCAATATCCAAACCGATTGTTGTGTTGCTGTTGTATTGAAACAAAATTGTACCATAACATGTCAGTGCCGATTCATTGTCTTCAAATCTTTCCTGCACCAAGAAATTTATACATACTCTATGAAGAACACCGGACACCATTTCTCAAAACCTATTGTACTTATAATTCAAGTTCAGCTAGGAGCTTTGATGTTTGTTTATTAAGTTTCCGTTTACATTTGAATTTTATGCTTATAGTATTAGCACGCCCAGAAAAAGGAGGCGCCCCGAGAAATGGCGCCTCCCACACCGCCCCCCAAAATAATTTGACAATCCTTCAATAATAAAATAATACAGTTGATTATGATCACACAGTAATGCTCTTATGGCACTGATCAGTCGGTCAGTTTTAAGGGCGCCCTTCAGTTTCGTGGAGGTTGTGGCACCCCACCTCTCTGCTGCACCCCCATTTAAAAAAGATCCTACATACGGCCCTGATATTATCCTCATTAGGCGTTAAATCGTCTCTCACAACATATAATTGGTGATGAATAGTCAATAATTGATAAACCTATCAGCACTAGAAAACATAATAATCGGATTCTGACTCATATAATTTAATACACGCCAGTCTGGTAAAATCGCTTGAGGTCAGATTAGATTAACTTCCTCATCAAATAACAGATACAATATTCACATATTAAATAATAGAGAAAAAGACCCAGTAAAGCGGCGGGGATATCTGTATGGTTATTTATTAAAATCTATCTTAAATATGAATTATTTAAGCGCTAAATCTGCCTATTACAGGTCTTTGGGCCTGGTTATTATATAAATTATTAATTAAACAAATAAACCATAATCAACTCTGGAAACTATCGGATGCCTGTGATATTTACTTACATGAAGTTGATTTGAATACGTTTTGTGGTAATTTGAATGAACATTCCAGTGTATTCTCTTTTAATTATCTATTTTTTAAAACTATTATAACTTTATCTAATCTTACCTTATGCCCTTTTTATCGATTTTTGTGGGGTTTAACGTCCACTCGACACAAACTAGGTCACTTCGGAACTAACACACGGCTCAATTTTATTTCAATAATTCGCTTGCGCGTAGATATCTTTAGCAGTGTGTGTGGGGGGGGGGGGCGGAGGACCCGGAGAAAACTCACGAGGCTAAGCAGGCGATCCTACTCCTTGTCACGTACAACTACTGAATCGAAACACGCCAGTTGACTCAACGACAGACATTTTGATGCAAAGCACACTTGGTAATTATCCCCCCCCCCCCGATTCGTGGTCATTTAGTAAAGCACCGGTTCATTACCCAAGATGTCTTAGATTCGATTCCAGTAATGGCTGAGTAAGTTCCCCGAGACAGAGTTGGTGAGCACGCAAGATAATCCTTGAGAGTTAAAATTCGACTAATAGCAAACTGTCTGGTTCGTACAGAAAAGTGGGATGAAATATAGTTTGTTATTTGAATTCTAGGTTTGTGCCTGACAAGGACTAGGGTCGCCTGACCAGTTTTGATATTCGCTGGAAGCATCTGATCTTACAGACTAGGACAAATTCATAGAGAACGTTGCCATCGTATCTGCCAGCATATTCTTATTTCGTTGCCTGGTAAAAATACATTACTGTAACCAGACAGAAATCATCCCGCGCTTAAAACCATTTATATAGTTGGAAATCAAGAATTTTTCATTTTTAATTTAGTCCATTAAAACAGAATACTACAATAAAAACTGCCAGATTGCAGTTCAGATCAGAAACAGATCTTCAATGTAATAAATGATCTTATAAATCGACAACGATACAATATCCTACATGAACACATCTCAACCATAGAGTTGTCTGATATTTGTCAATTACTTGAATGATAAATCCTAAAAATCAGAAAGATTACAAGTTTGCCCGACACAAAATACTTTCCTCTCTATGAAACCTAAATCATGTGAACTTGATACCCGTCGATCTCTTTCTGCCGATAATCACCTAAATTGTACATGCCCGTCTCCGCAATGGTGAGTTTCCGGAAAAAAAACCCTTTGAAAAGCCGACTTTAGATTCGGATATCTTCTAAAACAACAAATCCATAACCAATTTAAATGAAAAATGTATGTTAACTCAACTTAACCAACATGAAAATTAATAACCTCGATAACCTTCTTTAATTCACATAATATAAGAAATATCACTGAACCGAATCCGCCCTGATAAAGATCACTAACGATATTAATCTGGCTTTATATAGCAGCAGTGTAATCCTTCTTCTACTCGACCCAAATTCAGCATTCGACACATTAGATAGTGAAGCCCTACTTAATTATCTCTGGCAGGAGACTGGGCTCTGCGCTAGGAATTGATGTGGTCCATAAGCTATCTAACTTATCAAAATTCTACTGTAGATGTGAAAGGGAATATGTCATGATAAGTTTATGCGGTGTGCCACAGGGCTCTGTTTTGGGACTCACATGCTAAACCAATAACAAAAATAGCAGAGACACAAGGATTATCCTTACATTTGTTTGGCGATGACACACAGCCAATGTGTGCATCAGCCCTTTTACCATATTAACCATAATTCCCGCATACAGAAATATCTTTTAACTAAAATAAGTAAATTCGTGTGTATATCCCCAAAACTCCATCCCCTGCCTAGCTGTCTGCCAAAAAACCCGAGTTGTTTTAAATCACGGCTATATTTAAAACAGCTGTTAAATCAATGTGAAAACAACTCAAGAACCCTAAGATCATCAACGCCAAACTGTTAACTCCTTCTGTGAAATTAGAAGTAGGAAAACGAGCTTTCTCATTCTCAGTCCCCCTACCTTCGGAATAATTTTTCCAAATAATTACGAATGATCAAACCTATTTAACATTTAGTTCTTCATAGTCTTAGTTAATTGGAAGCACATTAAGAACTGTAGTGTAAACTTGCGCTATATCAATTTGTTATTATTATTATAAATAAACTATATCGTGATGTTCAATTCGTCATAGATATCAAAACACGGTATCGAGTTAGGCACCCTTTGTCGTGGCTTCCTAGCTGCGTCATCGCACTTCGTAAAAACGTTGAGGGGGCCAAAGGGTTCCATCCCTGACTATCCTGAAGCATGATCCGGTATCTTATTGGTCAAGTTATTTCTAATATAATTAAAGATGGTGACTATGACGTAACAAGTCGGTTGACAGAGGAACACGGATACAAATCATGGTTGTTTTGCGAGAAATGTCGTCCGATAGTGATTACCATCTTTCATTGGTAACGGAAATGTATTTTAATTATAAAGAATTGTCGACGGAAATTCTTTGAAGACGTTTTTTTAACCTTATTTAATGACAACTACAAAACATATTTGTTCGGTTTAGTATATTAAGTGTCTGGAAACGGATGTTTACATTGACAGAATTCGGTGAACTGTCCGCACTAACATTACAATACTACAATCATAATTATTTCTTTTTGCCTTCATTAAAGGGATTTTGTATAGATAATTACAGACGAACTGGTTAAAGGTATTTCTGTAACTGACAATAGTTTTAGCTATTCAGATATATTCTGTTAAGAATCACGACTGTAGTTACGCTACTGTGTGTTCTGTTATGTCTCTAAACTATTAATAACATTATTTCTATTCTCAGAAATTTTGTGATTAGAGTTTGATGTAAACTGTTTTAAAATATCAGCCATGATTTTTCAATCCTTAATAGCCTTAGATACTACGTCATTCTTAGGCGATGGTCCTGGCCAGGCCGTTTCATTTAAATGTTCGCCATTTTACAAAACTCTCGTTCTTACATTTTAAACATACATAAGCCAGAGCTATTTCTGCCAATTGTAAGTCTTTCTTTTGGGCTTAAATGTTATCCAAATTATTAACTTATCCAAAGTCTCGATGCCATCGCTAGCCTGTGATATTTACAGGATTTGAAAATCGATTCGCTGCTCAACTTTCAATCATGATTATATCATAAAATGGATAATCGAGACTATGTTTCTATCGTCTTGACAGGCGACCTTTCTTCTTGTCCCGTACAAATGGGGAATCAAAACCATGCCACTGGACTGAATGTTAGACCCTGTGATTAAACGCCCACGCGTTAAAACATTCTGAATTGGGTGATGAGAGTGGTTAGATATTAGATTGGGTCGATGAATGATGTGAGTTCTTCGTGGTTACATATTTAATTAATGGGGGGTTGGGATGGCCTAGTAGTCTAGCTGGCCGGCAACCTCTAGCTTGCGGCTGTTGTTTCGAGCCCTGGTGTGAGCGTATGTGGCATGGAGATAGTGGCGCCTTCTCAACCTCGTGGGTTTCCTCCGGGCACTCTGGTTTCCTCCCCTTGCTCAAGACCCTACGCGCAAGCGAATTATTGAAAAAAAATTAAACCATATGTTAGTAACGAAATGACCTACTTGTGTTGAGTGGACGTTAAACCCCATTTCTCTCTCTTTCTCTACATATTGAATTGGGATGAACCGATGTGTTATTTTGATTGCTGATGGGGTAAGCTCTTTAAGGTTCCGTTTTTGTTAAGAAAGATTAAGCGGAAGTCGTCACGTGTATTGACTTTAGTGTCGACAGTGGAACATAAAATCGGTTTTATTATTATCTTAACACCTATATTCGTCAAATGTTCAACTAGGACAGGTTGTCATCATCTTAAACTCAATGAAATCGACAAGTTTAGTTTTGACCGAAATCATACAGGGCATGTTATTTTCAGAAGAAAAAAACCCCAAGATGCTTCAATTTTCTAAACATTAGCAAGAGCATTTAACATCCGTTGCATGGCATTCATAGTGAATGATGTCCGCGTGGTAATGGGAGGAAATTACAGTTGTGTCATTCTTAACCGAAAACTAGTGAAATCAACACATTAATGATATACAGTCTAGAATTAACGTTGCCACAATAACTTGAGCAAGATGGAGCCGATGAGTGCGGTAATGTTAAACTTTGTCTTGAAGACTGTTTTCGCAATTTTGAATTTAACACTTGTACAACACTGCCACTTCATTAAAGATTGGAAATGACAGGAATACATGGAATAAAATAAAAATAGGTTGCGTTAATATCGGAGACTTCTATTTATAGATTGAAATCCCTGTCTGGTTAATCAATTTATATTTATAAATATAGACAGTGTTTACAGGGTTTCCTTGGTTCATACAATCTGTGTGAAGTAAACAAGTAGTTGAAAATATCCATGTATACGAATTGTTGTATGAGAGAGAGAGAGAGAGAGAGAGAGAGAGATGTTAGGGGGCTGTAACGTTGACTCGACACAAACTAGGTTATTTCGGGACTAACTTGGTTAATTTGTTTTCTATAATCCGCTTGCGTGTAGAGGTCTTTAACAGTGGGAGAAAGCCGGAGAACCCACGAGGCTTGAAAGGCGACCCTACTCCTTGTCACGTACAACCGAGAAATCGAGCACACGCCAGTTGACTCAATGACGGACCTTATGACAGACCTTATGGCACTCCCTCGTTCTACTACTCTCCTAATGAAAATGCAAAGGGCATAACCTCCCCACTGTTCTGCCTACTTGGCCAATGAAGACGGATACAGTAGTGATCTACAAGGGACATTTTGCCAGGACAGCGGCGCTATGACCTACTCTCATATCGAATTCTAACTGCCGATGTGTACTCGGGGACCTTAGTTTATCACCCCATTCGAACAACTATTCGGCGGGGACCACGCCGAAAAATTCCGATGAAATAATGAAGACAGGCATATGCCCTGCAGAAAAATAGGAGGTTAATCCCTAGTTCGATTTATTTTTACACGTTAATCTCATATAAATTATACTTGTCTGTTGGTAAAATAATTCTTTACGTTTTGTTAAAACCGTGATTGATTCCATTATGAAAGGTTCCATCAATGTCAAAAATGTGTGATTTAATGAGAAATATGTAATGTTTGGTGACATTAATGTCAAAGACTATACAAATCTGTCTAATATACTGTAATACTATTAGTGTATAACACAATATCATTTTGGTAGATAAAGGATTTGTTTACATCAGTTATCTAAAACAGCTTCGGTTACATACATACAACATGGACTAATCTACAACTAAACTTCTACAGGAACTAGTCTTCTACATAATATTACATTTACTATTCTGCCTCTCGTCCAAGCCTTTCTTCTCCCCCGGCTCTTCGCTTACTAACTGTCAGGGAACTCCTCAACATATACCCGTTGCACACATGGTCATATCTGCAATTGTTTCTTTTATCTCGTCACCTAAATCATAAATGATATCGCTGTGTTACAATACATAGTGCCTATTGCATTTCTTAATGTCATATTTAGAGAGTACTATATGGCATACATTATTTAGTAAGTGCAGTGGGGCTGAACCAAACATAATTTACACAAAGAGAAATCTACGGACAAGACACAGAAATCACAAACAAACGAACATATCAAATAAAGTAAATGAATTCGGTGGGCTAGCAGTTCGAATTCGATATAAGAGTAGGCCGCTGTTCGGGCAAAGTTTACCTCATGGGAACACTGTGTGGTGTATGCCCGTCTTCATTAGCCAAGTTCGTAACAGAACAGTAGGACGTTATTCTCCATTTTATTTCAGTTTTCAATTTGAAGCAAATTATTATTGAATAAAGCACCGTTTACATTAAGAAAATTTGCACACGTGCAAATCTTTTGCATATATTCAAAATTACTCATGTACGCAAAATCGCCTTTAGTTTGTATGTTTTCTATCCAAATCAAACAGTTTGTACAAGGGAAGGTATCTTTAAAGCCCCGTTTACATTACCAAATATTACACATATAATATGTGCATTTTTGCATATCTGTATTAATTACTCACGTATGCAAAAGAATATTTGCTAGGCGTTCGAATGTTATATAAGCATTCACAGTAATATCTTGAATACAGTGTTTAGATGCTAATTCCAGTATATTTGCATATATGCAAAAGTATTTAGGGTTAGTATTTGTGCAGATTGTGTCATATAAACGCTCAGCAATATTTGCATATGTGTATTTATCTGATAATGAGATATACACTCATATGCAAATATTGCTGAGCGTTTATATGACACAATCTGCACATAAACTTACCCTATATACTTTTGCATATATGCAAATATACTTATGCATCTGGTCAAGACTAGGTGCAAACCTGCAGTATTTATACACATGTATGCAAATGCGTTTACATGACGAAATTTGCATACATGAGTAATTTTGCATATATGCCAAAGATTTGCATATGTGCAAATTTCGTCATGTAAACGGGGCTTAAGATAGTTTTTTTTATGAAATTTGACAACAAAATGCCAAATATTTCAATGTGTTTATTCAAAATCAAACAGATTGTAAGTGGGACGGTATCGTCAAGATTGTTTATTAAATAGAAAATGCTAAAATAATGAGTTATTGAGCTTCTTGCAAGATAAATGTGTTTATCTCAAGGCTATATTTCACGTAGCCATACAATTGACAGATGACGTAGCTTAAATACTATTTATTATTTGCTCATCAATTGTTGATTTATCAGAAGACATACTACTCGAGTACACAAGCCTATGCTGTTCTCTGAATATCCAGACGTAAAAATGAATCAAAATCGATTTTATTATTACGAAGACTCGTAGAACATTTATCTCCCGACTTTATCTTTGGCGTTTGATAATTTGAACTGTGTAAAAGCCTGTAATTTCGTCTTTATCACTGGACTTAAATTGGATGGTAGCTAGTTTGATCATGATCGTAACGCTGAGAAAATACCTGACCTCTCCATTGATCCCATCTTTGCAGATCGTTAATGATTTGAGCGGTAGAATGAGCCGTGGTCTCAAATGCTAATATATAGTCTCGAACGGTTGTAATTATTGTATTAATGTAAATCCTTCACTTGGCTGTACATGATGAACCAGACGCCAACGTAAATAAAGTTAAAGATACACCCACATCGCTAAGGGATATTTATATATGTAACTCCTAAAATGGGAGCCAATGTGACTAAGTAGGTAAGACCACAGGAATCTGACCTTCTATCCGTATATATATGCATACACCATTTCGTACCAGACAATATATAATAAAAAAGAACAGATATGTTTTTTCTTCGTTTTCATTTGCATAAATACTCCCACAAAACGATATCGTAGCTAGTTGTTTCCAATATTTACATTATTTTCGACAATTTTCATTCTGTCCTCGACGCCATGACGGTCAGAGGTCACCGTATTTATGCAAATCAAAACGCCTGGATTGAAGAAAAAACATATCTGAGTGGATCGGCTGAGGTTTGATTGCCTGACATTACGAATTGTGGGAAAAAACGAGTTGAAGCGAGAGCAGGTAAAGACGAGTCTTGAAAAGGCTTTGCATTCCTGTTCTTTTTTATTATATATTGTCTGGTAAGACATGGTGTATGCATATCTATACGGATAGAAGGTCAGTTTCCTGTGGTAAGACGCTTGCTATCTCGCCTTGAAGTCGTGTGTTCGATCCCTGCATTGGCCGAGAAAGTTCTTTGGCATTTCCCGACGTGATATTCCTTAGTCTAGTCGATCGCATTGAACAAAAATCGAGGTACCGTGTAAACATTGGCGTGCAAGTAAAAGATCCCTTCGCAGTTGGAATTCATTATAAGAGAAGGGCATAGTGCCGCTGCCGGGCATAATTTCCCTCACAGCATACTGTACGGCGTATTCCCCTCTTTATTAGCTCATTTGGAGCAAAACAGTAGGACGTTAAATCTCATTTCAATTAACTCCAAATATGCCCTGTACTTCGTCTGATACCGGAGGGTGGGGGGTGGCCTAGTGGTCTAGAATGCCGCGCTTCGACCTCTAGCGAATTATTGAAATAAAATTAAACCATGTATTAGTCCCGAAATGACCTAGTTGTGTTGAGTGGACGTTAAACCCCATTTCCCTCTCTCTCTCGTCTGATATGGGTCACGGGAGGTGAGAATAGACAGCGGTAAGTTCATATGTTTTCTATTGAACCAATTAGCCTAAAAAGGTGAATGGCCTTCTCATATCGGTAATTCGTATTCTTTATGTATAGTTCGTTGTCAAGAACCACTCAGAATTCAAGGTCAGCGTGGGGGGATAAATGAACTAAAAGGGAAGAGGATAATTTAATAAGCATCACTAAGAATGTTGTTGTAGTATGGATGTAAATATGTCGTGTATCTTGGTATGGGTCGGCTTTCTCTAATTATACTTCTAATTCAAATATTGTTTTGCGCTCCTCTAACTGAGGTCGTACCGGTTCATCCCCATCAAGACCACTCTGTCACATTAAATCGACATGTAATGTGAGGCCTTGATACAAGTATTTTGGTGTACTTTTTACCGATTTAGAAAATCCAGAGAGAAAAATAAGGTTTAACGTCCACTAGACACAGACTAACACCTGGTTTAATTGCATTTCAATAATTCGCTTGCGCGTAAGAGTCTTTAGCAGTGGGAGGAAACGTGAGGATCCGGAGGAAACCAATCACAAAATGAAGGTGTTATATAGACGAGTCATCTTCTATTAGTTCTTGCTATTTTATTAACCCAGGGGGATGGGTGGGATGGCCTAGTGGTCTTAATTGCCGCGCTTCGACCTCTAGCTGGCCGACCACCTCTGGCTTGCGGCTGTGGTTTCGAGCCTTGGTGTGAGCGTATGTGGCGTGAAGATAGGGGCGCCTTCTCAACCTCGTGGATTTCCTCCGGGCACTCCGCTTCCTCCCACTGCTAAAGACCCCTACGCACAAGCGAATTATTGAAATAAAATTTAAAAAAAAAATATGTTAGTCCCGAAATTATAACCTAGTTGTGTTGAGTGGACGTTAAACCCATTTCTCTCTTTCTTATTAACCCAAGTTATGAGCCACGTGCTGAACAGTAGGACGTTAAACCCAATTTTATTTTATTGTTGGCTTTTATCAGTAGCACAGAGACTCAGCAGGTCATCAATAAATTAACCAATCGTGGTTCCTGGCTGCAAGACTGGAATTAGGGATGTCAGTTATATTTGGGAGATAAAGCAGCGCCCCATGATAGAAAATAAGGGACATAATGACATTTTCAGAATAAAGGGAAATAACCAAGCAACATATTTGACTGTACTCTTCTGCTTACATGCTTTACATCCAACTAAGTTACGAATTCGGACTATTCGTACAGTCCTCATGCATTGACCTCGCCACTCCTCTTAAATATATATATTAGTGAACAGATATTCGCCCGTGTATCTGTTATCACTCGTCAGTTTTAAAGAAGGATAACCGGTGTTTCCTTTTGTGTCCGTTACTTTTGTAGAAGCCTTCATTACACATATGTCGTAGTAATGATCTGTGTGTTAAAATTATATTTGGAACGTGTTGGATTAGTTGTATATAACCAACACCAATATTGTCCTTTAAATCCCATTTCTGTCTCTCTCTCTTCTTTCTATCTCCAGTTAATTAACCACCTACAGTTTCATTCCGTACCGACCAATCACACGCTAGCTTGGTCCACGCATAACTTCCTGGTATGATTTACTAATTGGTAACCTTGAAAAGGATTGAGGAACAGACTAGGCTTATATGACATTAATTATTTCAAACAATTAAAGGGACATTGCCACATTAGGTAACCATGGAATAGTGTATATCACGTCACCACTAGTGATCGGTAAAGCCCGTGGCCATCTTTTTGACGAAGAAATACTTTTTAAATACGGTAGGCCTATTTAAAAAAAATAGTAGTGCACAATCCAGTGAAACATGTGTTCAAACGGACTTGTAAGTAAAGGGGAGTTACTCATTGTTAACCCAGGGTTCAGGGATAGTGAATAGACGTTTTTGTTTCAATAAGAGAGAGATAAATAGGGTTAAACGTCCACTCGACACAAACTAGGTCATTTCGGGACTATCATATGGTGTAATTGCGCGTAGGGTTCTGTAGCAGTGGGAAGAAACCGGAGGACCCGGGGAAAACCCACGAGATTGGACAGGCGACTCTACTCCTTGCCACGTACAACCGGGGATTCGAAACCACACCAGTCGACTCAGTGACAGGCTTTGTGATATAAATATAAACGATGTAAAAACAAAATTATGATCGAATAATTGATGTCCAGTCCAAACCATTAGCATTTGTCTTAATACTAATTATAGTTGTTTCAAAAACGAATTTCCATATGCTTCAAACATAAATGAAGCTCTCTTAACCCTGTTTATAATAACGATAATCGATCGAGTGTTACTAAACTATAATCACGAACTACACGCAAACTTTAAAAAATATTGAAATCATCTTCATATGTAGTCAAGGATGCCACAGATATTAAACAGCTTCTTACTGGTGTTGATAATAGCCTTAAATTAACGTTCTTCTTAATCATTTCAGTATTAGCTTGTTTTAGTAGAGTTGGTTCACAATTTTAAACAAAATTCTTTTTGTTAATGATAAATTGACAAACGCTACGCACAACATAATGCGACTCATATCTGATACTGCGATGAACTGTCGCCAGAATTGGGAATTTATTTAAAAGAGCTAAACCGCTTATATTTGGGACCTACAAATTGACACAAAAGGGTCGCAACTCATATAATATTAATGTATATAAATTGATTTACATTCAATTGTTTCCGTTGTTACTCTTATTCCAAATCAGTTATGCTCTGTGACATTGAAGCGTCTGGTTATTTAGGTCTACACCGATGTACAATTAGTACAAAAAAAAAATCTAATATCAGCTCATACGACACTGCTTAATAAAACAATAGCCAAACCTTCTACCGGAAGTAACAAACAGTAAGTAGACTTCGCGCATGCGATGTAAACCACAAGTCACCGTCCAATGACAGATACTGCAGAGTCAGTTATCCATACGATCTATGGGCATGACTATGAAATATGTCTTGCCTCGTATTCAGACGGTTAAAACTTGGGTCTTCCTTGTTAGCGTTGTAGTCGCGGAGCCGGCATAACTAGGCGGCGAATAGTGTGCCCTAAAGCCACAAAATAACATTTGATGAATTTAACACGTAGCTGCTCACACAATTGCGAAACACAATATCCTGACTATATTATTTAAAGATGTTTTAATTCGGTGTCGATGATACTTGTGTAATGAAAGGGCTCCTTAACAACTCCATAGTGTTAACATAAACCAGATTACTACTTGAACCAAACCTACGTAATATGATTCTTTTTCCGTCTTTAGAAAGTTGACTCGTTTCTTGGACACGGAAATAAAATGTTGGTTAAACGTATTAAACATTATTCAAACCGTGTTGAGTCGACTAAGTCAACATCTGTGCCTATCTAAACTGCAGGTGAATTTATAACAGTCTATGTCTTTACGTGAGTTATAAATTAGTTGTTATTATCTTAAAAAAAATTGCGATTTGTTTCAAAATCAAACAAATTCGATGAGGTAAAAAAAAAAAATACATGCAAAAACTTACGCAAACTGATTAAAGTACAGGTCCTATTTCGTTTCGTTTTTTTAGTTCAAAATTACCTTTTATTTGATTTTACTGCACTGGAAGCTGGATGAGTTGTTATATTGCCGGCGGTTTATTTGAAGTGAGGGATTAGCCAATGAGACGGCCTGTTACGGCGACGTCTTGGTGTGCCATGCAAGATACTGTGGGTAAACCACTAAAAACGTCTACGCTGATTGATTATTCAATGTATGACGTCATAGGGCCAAAGGTCGATCGTACGACTCCTGTACCTTCCAGTACAATTTCTTAGATCTTAAAGATACATAATGGGATATCTTTAAAGAGAGTTGGCCATTCTTGCTACATTTAACAGTTCAAAAGTAGATGATGAAAGAAGAATATATTGAAAATTTCAGTCAAATTACTTTATTCTGAACATAGTTGTCATCGTTGTAATATTTTACTAGAAATGGTAGTAAAATTGGACTTCACCTTCGCCGATCGTTTGATCGACAGGCGTTCACTCCACCTACATAATCTCGATTGCCAAGTAAAGTTTTCATTTACATGCGGAATCACCCAAAAGCGGCCTCGCTAAGTACCCCCTATCATTTAGCCTCGATCTAACTGATGACGTAAACATGACAGTAAATAATCTCACCACGATGCGCCATATCAGATTTAATCAACCAGTGAAATCCTATTTAAATCCAAGCTGTAGCCGAGCCATCCATGGGTCTTCAGGGTTAATTTTGGGCTTGTTGTTTTAAAAAATATATATTTTCTATATCATCTGAAGCTTAAATTAAGACTTGCAATAATCAGATTTAGCTCTTGCATGATTTATCTTTAAGTAGTGTAGGCTATCGAAGGTATAAAGAAACACAACGAAATATATATCTGTATTAAATCACATTGAAATTTACCAGTACAACCCACACATAGCAACCAATCAGATTGACTAATGGGGCACAATGGCACACTTTGCGATTTTGTGACACCCCCCCCCCCCTCCCTACCGAAAAACAAAAGGTGTTTTCAATGCAGTTTTAAATACTATAATCATAATATGTTCAACCAGTGTCAAACACATACCATAGTTAATACGAGGTTAATTATCAAACATGTTGAAATCCACCGCTATACCCTGAACAATTCTTCTTATCGCGCCTCTGGAATTGCCCCGTGTTCTTTGGCGGATCCAGATTGGGTCGCTTCAATCTCGAGACAATTCTTCTTATCAGGCCGCTTTGGCTTAGTGAGTAAGGCGTTGTTTCGCTAATCTCGGGGTCCCGTGTTCGACCCCAATGGTGTTGGCGGAGGAAGTTCATTGAGCATTTCCGGCGTGGCTTTCTTTTGTCAGGTGTGCAGGGTGTTCAGACGGTACGTGCACGTAAAAGTACCCTTAACAGAATGAATTCGAAATAAGAGTAGGCTGTAGTGTCCGGGCCACTGTGTGGCGTATGCCCGTTTTCATAAGCCCAATCAGTAGGCCGTTAAACCCCATTTTATTTCATTTCTTATCATACACTCACTCTGCATCACTAACAAGGAGAGAAAAGACAGCAAAATCCCAAGGAACGTTCTCGGACAAGATCTGAACCACCTGGTTACTGAGCCAGCACCATACTGGCCTTGTCCTCGTAACTCCCCAATTCGACAGGATCCGCAAGCAGAACATCTTATAAATCCAACCAATCACGCCAAAAGCCCAAGCTCAACATTACGGGTGGCGGGGGCAAATGGTAAGCACGTGCTGTATCATAAGGTCTGTCATTGAGTCAACTGGCGGGGTTTCGATTCCCCGTTGGTACGTGACATGAATCAGGGTCGTCTGTCCAACCATGTGGGTTTCCCCGGGTCCTCCGGTTTTCACCCACTGCGAAAAAAACCTACGGGCAAGCTAATAATTGAAATAAAATTAAACCATATGTTAGTCCCGAAATTACCTAACATGTGTCTAGTCAACGTTAAACCTTTTTTGTCCCTCTCTCTCTCTGTTCGATTTTACCGACGTTAGCAATACCAAAATGTAATGTTTGTTCAATATCCAATCATTCGAATAAATAAACTGATTGTTTACTTTCAATTTGATAAAACTATTTATCTCATAATTTTCGTCTCTGCAAATATTTTTTAATGACTCCTATTTCATCATATTATAGTCAAAAAGCAAAATGTAAAATAATACGATTGCTATTTGATTAAGTGGTCGTTTGGGGCATTGAAGATACATTATGCAAGAGCTAATTCTGCCGGGTCTTTCTTTGGGCCTAAAATGTCAAATAAATTATTAAATAGACATTAATTAAAATTTGGGCATGAAATGTTTTCTAAAGTATTAATTAGACATTAATTAACTGATCCAGGCCTTAATCAACTTTGGATGGCATCAGATTGCTCCGATATTAAACAGATAAAAACGATTCAGTGATAAATCAAATATGGCGCGCCCAAACGTTGCGAGTCTTAGCTTTGATCAACCAGGACCGTGGTTGAAATTATTGCACAGGTCGGCCAAATCTTCAAATGCCAATATATCTTCGCTTGCAATAGAGTAATTTGAATGAAATTTTCAAATTATTCATTTTACATCATCTACTTTCGAACTATTATAGCAAATAGTAAATGAAATTTTGAAATATCAAAAACGAAACGAAATATGATCTGTGTTTTAATCAGAATTAGTATACAAGAATGGCTAGTTCGTATCTATATCTTGAATAATGTAACTTTAAAGTATGAACTCTCGATGGCATCGCTAGCCTGCGATATTAACTGCGTTTGAATACATTTTGTGATGGATGATTCAACGTCAAAATGGATAATCGAAACTGTTTTTAATCGTCCCGACTTTAGTATACAATGATGATCGAGGCTAGCCCTTAAATTCAATCGGTAATATCTCGGTTCATGGTGTAGCAATCGACGATAATGCACCTTTAATAAAACTGTCACAGCTATAACCTTTACGAACTAATTATTCTAACCTGATTGATCGACAATTTGTGGACTAGAGATCCTGATAGCAATAAAACCTCCATTGGGTCCGGTAAAAGATGATTAGACACCCTTTTTTAAAACGCGCACTGTGTTAACACTATTTGAGCGATTGACCTACAATTTAAAGTGAAGTTGCTAAACAGCCGTATTGTCATACTAAACATAGGCTGTCCGTCTACAGTTAGCTCCGCTTGAGAACAGACACTAAGCTAGTTGACCAACATTTTATGTCAGGATCGAATCGACGATTTTAGTCGAAAACGCTAAGTAAACTTCAAAAACTATGTTAAGTAGATATTCTGCTTCCATTTAATAAAATTGAAAAAAGTTTATTTAGTCTTTGTGTGTATGACAGATGTGAAACGGAGTAGAACCGCGTTACAAAACAGTATACTAGTTTTGGATATGGCGGGCATTAGTGCAGATATCTATTCTGTGTGCAGAATGCGGTATTGTACGACACGTGGAATGTTAATGATATTGGAGTAAAAATTTATTGAAATATTCCATTGTATACAGTTTATTCGATATTTCTGAACAATCCGATTAGTTCATTGGCCAATCACGCTATTTTACCGACATTTCGCCTAATAGTTTGGAAGCAGCTACGACGGGAGTGGCTTACTCTTCCGGACACCGGTTACCACTGTTTGTCGTGTATTTTTGTACACGGTGAACGGTCCATTAGCTGATTTTATTATTTTACCTGATTACATTGTTTTGCCTATACCGTTTGTAAATTGGAATACTACCGGTGTAGTTTGTCATTGATAGTCCATTGGCCAATCACGCTATTTTACCGAGATTTCGTCTAATAGTTTGGAGGCAGCTTTGGCGGGTGTGGCGCCAGGCAGGGTAAGCCTACTCTTCCGGACACCTGTTACCACCGCTTGTCGTGTATTTTGTACACGAGGAACAGTCCATTTGTTGATTACACTATTTTGCTTGAATATACTATTTTGCCTATAACGTTTTTTAGGACATCGAATTCTGTCTTATGGTTTGGATTGTTCGTACTTGATTTATGTTTTATTTTATTACTTATGTGGAATCGAATGGAATGAAATAGGGTTTAGCATGCAACTTCTGTTCTAGACCAATCTGACTTATGAAATGAAATGGGGTTTAACGTCCTGCTGTTATGATCAAAACTGTCTAGTCGTTTTGATGGGACATAAAATGTCACTTGTATACATTGGCATGCACGTAAAATATCCCTTGACAGTTGGAATTCGACAAAGAGTAGGCCGTAGCGCCGCCACCCTGGCAAACTCCCCCCATAACAAACTGTATGGCGTATGTCCGTCTTCATGAGCCCAGTTCAGAGTTAGTTGAAAAAGACGATAGTAATTTGTCGTTGATTTGAAGGGGGCTGAATGGTTAGCCTGTCATTTAGTCAACTGGCGTGGTTTCGAATCATCGACTGTACGTGACAAGGAGTAGGGTCGCCTGTCCAACCTTGGGGTTTTCTCCGGTTTACTCCCACTGCTAAAGACCCCTACGCGCAAGCGAATTATTGAAATAAAATTAAACCATATGTTAGTCTCGAAATGACCTAGTTTTTGTCGAGTGGTCGTTAAACCCCATCTCTCTCTCTGTATTAATATATCGACTAATATGACCAGACTATATAAATCCTTTAATTCACGTGAGGTGAAGGACGTTTTAAAGATCTCGTGATGAGAATGAATACTTAATGGAAGACGATAACTTATTATTCAGTCTGGGAAGAGAATGAATTAGAATACAAATGTCCGCGTAGTTGTTTTTCTAACGTCAAGATAATAAAATAGGTTTAAATGTCGTTCTGTTCTCCTCTGAACTGGGTTAATGAAGAGGAGATACATGGTACTATGCAAGAGCTAAATCTGCGTATCGCTGGTCTTCCTGTGGGCCTCAAATGTTGTCTAAATTATTAATTATACATTAATTAACTTATCTAGACCATAATCAACTCCCGGTGTCATCTGATATCTTCGATATTAAGTATATTAGAATGCTTCGGCCATATTTTGATTTAATTTAATATGGAGAAACGGGGCTAAGCTTCGAACAACCAGTACGCTGGTTGTAATTTATGCACACATCTTGTCAAATAAACCTTCAAATGCTCGCAATAGAGTAATGTGAATCAAATTTTCAATATTTTTTTTTGCATTATCTATTTTCGAACTATTATTGAGAATGCATAGAATATATGTTAATAGTGTGTTCAGTAAGAAATGAAATTGGGTTTAAGGTCTTTAACTATTCCGCTCCGACCGGGTTCACTAAGTACACAGACAGCTAAATAGGCTAATAGATGCAGTACAAGGTTACGTAAGTTATTTAACTTAGAGAAAATAAGAAATAAACAAGAAGCTTCAATAGTAACGTTAAGTGCTCTTTTGTGCCAACAAATCGGTTACTGTGCACACGGGACCTCGGTTTTTCGTTCCATCCGAACGACTAGTGTGTTCAGTAAGAAATGAAATGAAATGGGGTTTAACGTACTACTGTTCCGCTCCGACTGGGTTCACTAAGTACACGAACAGCTAAATAGGTTAATAGAGTACAAGGTTACGTAAGTTATTAAACTAGAGAAAGTAGGAAATAAACAAGCTTCACAATAGTTAGTAAGTGCTCTTTTGTGCCAACAAATCGGTTACAAAATTCATATTTTTCATCTATTTTGTGGATAGTTTGCTCATGTGTTATTCATCGCTAACACATAGTTATTAAATCCTTGGGTCTGTTTACTGGTTGGAATTTTAAGTTAATTTAATAATAGAATATTTAACACTGTTTTCTAGTATGAAGATGGATGGTCACCTTGTCAGACTCATCAATTACATTGCCAGCAACATACGGAAGCCGTAGCGCCAAAATATGATCTTAACGGATATGTTTTTGATTACAGACCTTGTCAAATTTGTACTTCCTCGTATAATATTAGGGATGATGAAGCTTTTAAGTTCCATGTACCAACAATTATCCCTACGAATTCCGGTGGTCGACATGACGGACACATTTCAATTATACATACGAATTCCGGTGTTCGACATGATAGACACATTTCACCAAATATTCCTACGCCGTCAACAGGGCAAAACTATTTTTTGTCTCCCCCCCCTCCCTTTTCTTTTTTGCCACTTTTGCATGGCGATTTTTGTTGACTTTTTGGAGAAGAATCGAAAAGGGTTTGAAAATACAACTTCTGTCAGGATTTGAGGCGGAAGGTTAGGTTGGTTTGAGAGGTTTGTTAGGTTGAAATGTAGGGCTGAAAAATGCATGTTTAATGATCTTTAATTCCAGTTTGTGTATCTGAAGTTTTCTGTGATGAACCGCATACGTGCTTTTACTTTAAACAATATTTTATTCAATAAACTGAAATTGATTGAACAACAGGCAAAGGCCTATATACGTGCTTTTGAGCAAGCGATTGTAACATGTTGCTCCATTCGTGATAGAAAGCGTTCTACCCTATGAAAATTTGAGAAAAACGTTAGAGCATGTCCAGGAGGCGAGAGTTAATATTAAAGTCAACAGAGAAGTCATTAGTGATCTGCGGCCTGATGTTACATACTGATCAGCAGTGAGTATTCGCAGGGCCGCTCATATCACTGGCAATTTGTTATATTTGACGAGTTCTGAAAGATGTAAGGAATTAGCCTATCGAACGGTCTGTTACAACGAGATTTAGGCGTGTTTTGCACGAAACTGTGGATACTCTGAAATGAAAATGAAATAAAATGGGGTTTAACGTTCTACTGTTTTGTTCCTACTGGGCTAATTAAGACGGCTGTGGATAATCCCCAGAAACATTAATGCAAATTCTATAACATTTTTGAAGTAACAGAAAAAGAATAATGGTGTTTGAACCATATCTGGAAAAAAATATGTCCTTTGTTAATGTAAATGCGATAAAATGATAAAAAGGCAGCACACTGCCAGGACCAGTCTACGGTGTGTAAACATTGCACAAGCTATCAAATGTGATGTGACGTCAGTTATAGAAGGCATATGATTATAATTCCACACTCGGCAAACCTCAGCAGATTCCAGTACAATTCATATAGCCTCGTCTGTATGACGGTAAGTGATATTTAACTACACCCATACAATTGCGATGCGGCACCGGTTTACTTATAAGGAAAACTTGACGCTTTTAGAAAGAAGTTCTCAAAATTGCTTCGTTCGAAACGTGTGTAGAATTTTTAGTGCAACGTTGTCATTGTTTAAAGAAAATCGGAGAAATAGCTTCAGACTTTGAAAGCTTTGTATAATAAAAATTCTTCAAAGTCGTTGTCATGTGCGGCGCCGTTGGTAATCCGGGAACTTAACGGTAGTTTCAATGGCGGACTTAGTCATACAGCTAGATGTAGAGTACTGGATGCTGGGGTTTGCCGGGTGTATGATACCACTGCTAAACGAACTAATAATGTTATTTACTTTAAAGAGACTTGATTATGATGTTTGGAATAGCCTGTGATGCTGCTTAGTTTGGTAATAGAGGATAAATAAAGAAAACACTGTCGATCTTGGATCATTATTATCATGAATGAAACCACAATGGCTCCTAACCCCATGCGGTGTTTCGTTTGATCAGACCTAATCGCACCTACATGAAAACACTGCTCGGTTGATCGTTGATATCCGTCAGAATTACAACCAATCCATTAAAACGTAAAAAATCTCAATCTGAATTTACCAGTTACCGTGTTAAAAAGGTTATGGCGCCCGGGCAAAATTATCCTCGTAGCGTCTTTATTAGCCTAGTCGGTGTAGAAAAGTAAGACGTTCAAGCCCATTTCATTTCATTTACAATAATTATCTGGAAAATTGTCTGTCCGAAAAAATTCCATACTAGATTTTTTTATGTTTCCCGATTCGGTAAAAATCCGCATTCATATTTACCACAAATGATTTTTGTCAGAAACGTTTTCTGTCACGTTTGGAATCGCGGGACGTGCGTTGGAAGCTTTTGCACAGAAAAGCAAGTCACAACTAATTGCCATGGGATAAACTGGTAACCAGAATGTCAGAATTAAATCTGTTTTTCAATGGAATTAATCCTGATAAGAATTCGATTCGTATCTCTCTGATTATATCTGTCTGATCTGTGAAACCCTCGGGTCACGTTAACATTTACAGGTCAAATATTTCAAATGAAATGGGGTTTCATGTTCTACAGTTTTGCTCCGACTGGATTAATGAAGACGGCAAATATTTCAATGTTATTTCTTTCATTTATAATGTCAGTCATATAACTAATCTGAACACAGATCCTATTTCGTATCGTTTTTTATAGTTCAAAACTTCGTTTAACTTGTCTTCAATACACTAGAATCTGGAAGACTTGTTATTGACGTTTTCTGAATGATGTAAGGGATTAGTTACGGCGAGCTTTATGCGTGTTTTGCACGAAATTGTGGGTAATCCATTAGAAAAATCAACGTTGATTGATTAATCAATGTATGTACGTGATAGGGTCAAAATCCGGTCGTACGACCCCCGACACGACCTTAGGAGGAAGAACCAGGACGCGAAAAGTCATGAATTAAACAGAAATCACGAAAATGACACCCGAGCCTATAGATTCATTTCGCAAGGCGTAGAAGAAAAAAAAAATCAAAACAGTCAACGCCCTGCAGTATTTCTAACGGCTCTATAACGAATTAGATCATTGGAACGTTCAATATGATAGACGCCAAGAAATGGTTTAGTGTAATCCTTGTATTAAATCACCAGTCTGAACTCTTGCGTTTACAGGGGTTATGTCCCTTTAAACTCCGTAAATAATCCTTTTTTTCATTAGTCCGTACACAACACATTTATAAAATCCAACCACTACTAGGCAAGTGGAGGCGACTAAAGTCATGAACAAGTGTACTTATCTGGAATTCACCCTCCACACGTGAAGCACAGTTTTGTTTTAAACAAAGGAGGATAGCCTCAGCCCTGTCCGATACTGCCTATCCCATAAATTCTTTGAATATATATGATAACTTTGCTGGATGAATTACCGTATCAGCAACAGTCAAAAACATCGAGCAAATTATGCTTCAAAGCCTCTCTTATTAAGTTCATTATCTGTATTGTGGTGAACGAACTATCGGATCATTTCCAAACTGTATTTATTTAACATATTATAAAGCCCACAAGAACTAATGACGTATTTGTCAAAATTAAAGAATACTAATAAAAGAATTTCCGTTTTATATAATTTCAGAAATGAAGTAGGCCTATTGTTAAAATAGAATTATATAACAAACGAACAGTTATCCATTATATATTTAACGACATAAATGTTCGGGACGAGAAAGAAAAGATTTAAATCTCATTAAAGACTATCGTCTTCTTAAAGCCCCAATACCACTCTTGTTGTAACTGAATAATGTGTCACAATCAATATTCTGGTCAACAAATTGTACTATTTTACAATATTCCAATTAATAAATGATACAAATTCCATCTTAACACACCTAATTTTAAAAATTGGAAAACTTCAACTACATGGTTTGAAAAGCTTTACGTAGCACTTTCAAATGCAACTTGGATTTGAACATAATTTCGAACCCTCTGGACAACTAAAATGAATGTAATGGATAATTTACACAACAGATAGGACACTTAAACATCTAGTAGTTAGAATAGAGCTTTAAAAAAATGCTGCACCTGTCAAGCCAGCAAGAGTGCACTGAAAAAAAACTTGTGTTGTCTCTGAACACAAGTTGTTTTGTTAGAACTAATCTACACAAATCTTGTGTTGTTTTTCATTGCAATAACACAAATTTGTGTAGATTTATAAAATCTTGTGTGCTTTGTTCATAATAATATGTATAGGCCTACCGTCAGCGATTTGTTTTCTTTTAAAAAGTCTGAATTCGGGAGTTTAAGAAAAGTTCCGAAAATTAGATGCTGTTCTTCACTGGAAGGGTGTGGTTACTAATTAATCAGACAATTGTCAGACAGACTTGAGACTTGAATGTTAATTGGTGTTAAACTGTCTGTATAGTTAAAATGACTGGCTGTCTTTTTTATTGGCCCAATAAACTGATGTAGATTAAAAGAATATATAGTGTACATGTGATTTTCAACACCCCGGTGTTTTCGAAAATTTACCCAATCTGCATGGAAATAAAATTACTAAAATTCTTACTAATATAATTGGTTGATGTAATCGAAATTGGACAGTATTGGTTAACTGAAAAGTATCCAATCAAATTAAATTGATCGTCCAGGTCTATCTCATAATCGATTTATTGAGATAATCGTTCTCCAAGTTAGAATTAAAGTTAATTAGAATTAAAGTTATTGTGCCCCAAAGCATCTATCAGTCAAACTGCTTGCCTCTGCTTAAACTAAGTAGAAAATGCTCATCTTCAAATTCCATCAAGACATTGACCTAATAAACACTCACACTATGTTTGAACATTTTAACTCAATTAGAATGAGAGTTATTCAGTTCCAAAGTCTCGACCAATCGAATTGCTTATCGCTCTGCTTACCCTGAGCAGAAAATGCTCATTATCGAACTTAGTCAAGGTATTGATGTAATGAAACTATACACCAAGTTTCACCACTCTCACTTAATTAGAACTAAAGTTATCGTGTCCCAAAGCATCAACCAATCAAATCGCTTATCTCTGTTACCCTAAGCGGGAAATGCTCATCTTCGAACTCCATCAAGGTATTGCCATAATAAACACCTACTCTAAGTTTTAACATTCTAGCTCAATTAGAACGAGGGTTATTGTGTTCCAAAAAGTGTGACAGACGGACGAACCCATTTTAATAGTCCCCTGCTTTCTTCGAAAGGCGGGAGTAATTAAGTAAATGTAGGTGGATGTCTGCGGTGAGTATAGTGCTACAAGCTGAAACGAATTAGAATATATTATTCTCCATAGAAACAGAATGTGAAACGCCGATATGTTTAACGAATTTCGGGTATATCCGTCTAGACCTATTAAAACACGTATTATATACAAAGTATATCTTAAAAAAGGGTTTCTAAATGTAATTGTCTACATTGACGGATGTTTGGTACGGATACAGAAGGTTTTTATGACACAGCGCGCACGTGCTAATCAGTTATGGTATAAAAGCCTGAGTCATATGTCTGCGATATCACTAAGTGGAAGCAGACGTTAAACACCAAACAGATAGAATAGATAGATCAAAAACACAATCTTTCTCCGTTTGACATTCCTTCGATTTAAAGAAGTTCATGGACATGGAGTCTCGGTATTTTCAACTGTATTTGACAAGACTGTGGAATGCTAAAGGTCTGGGAAACCTTTGTTTAATGTATAACCCCACTCATATGGCGGAAAAGAAAGCTTAACAGAAGAACTTAAAGGAGAATGCTAAAGTAAAAGTTTAATTTTATCATTTACTTAGTTCATTATGTAACACATTTCAGGTTTTTTTTTTTTTTAAGTTTTAATAACAAATAACGTTAAAAAAAGATAGTAAGCTGGCACTGCCAGGCAGGATACGCCCACATTTTCTAGAGATGGTTAGAGAACAAGCAAAACCGAAAGTGATTTTTCCTACAATCAAAGGCTATAATTCATTAAATTACAATTTGATATGCGGAAATATCGAAAAGAATCAAGATCTTTAGGCTATAAACATGCATTTCAAGTTTCATCAAAATCGAATCAAAATTGTGACCTATACTGGGTCCACAACCTTGATATACCATATTTTAACACTATTAGCGTACAAACGGCGGCCATTTTGTCTGACAATTATGGTCCGATTTCCCTGAAATTCAAACTCAACCTTCGGTATGGTGTAAGGGTGATAGAGTCAAGCGTTTTTTTCAATCGGATAATAATCGTAACCTCTAGAGGGACCATAGGCGATTTTTCGGGCAATCAGGGGCCATAATTCAGAAAGTTATGATCTGATATGTGCAAATAACGAAAGGAACCAAGATCTTTGGGTTATAACCATGCATTTTAAGTTTTATCAAAATTGAATCAAAATTGTGACCTATACTGAGTCCACAACCTTGATATACCATTTTATAACAGTATTCGCGTACATGCGGCGACCATTTTGTATGGCAATTTTGTTCTGAATTTTTCCGAATTTCAAACTCAACTATCCTTAGGGTGTAACGGTGATATAATCAAACGATTTTTTATATCGGATAATAATTGTGACCTCCAGAGGGACCACAGGATAAACAAAGACGATTTTGCGTATAATCAGGGGCCATAATTCAGGAAGTTATGATCCGATATGCGCAAATATCAAGAGGAACCAAAATCTTTGGGTTATAACCATGCATTTCAAGTTTCATCAAAATCGAATTAAAATTGTGACCTCTACAGGGTCCACAACCTTGATATACCATTTTTTAACAGTATTTGCGTACAAATGGCGGCCATTTTGTATGGCAATTTTGTTCTGAATTTTTCCGAAATTCAAACTCAACCTTCCTTAGGGTGTAACGGTGATATAATCAAACGATTTTTTAAATCAGATAATAATTGTGACCTCCAGAGGGACCACAAGCTAAACGAAGCGATTTTGCGTATAATCAGGGGCCATAATTCAGAAAGTTACGATCTGATATGCGCAAATATCAAAAGGAACCAAGATCTTTGGGTTATAACCATGCATTTCAAGTTTCATCAAAGTCGAATTAAAATTGTGATCTCTACAGGGTTCACAACCTTGATATACCATTTTTTTAAACAGTATTCGCGTACGAACGGCGGCCATTTTGTATGGTGATTTTGGTCTGTTTTTCTGAAATTTGAACTTAACCTTCCTTCATCCTCCTCGCAGTGTTCCGTTTGATTAGAGCTAATCTGACTACTCCCTGCTGGACTGAGTGGGTATTATTGTCACTAATTATGACTGGCCAGTGGTCCTATTACTGACCAATCACTGAATTCGTTACAAAGGTATTACCTTTAAAACAAGACGTTTAATTAGGACAACTGTGATTACGTAACGTTACGTCATGGCGGCACGGTTTTTTTATGCTATATTAACCAGCGCATAGCAGGATATTGCAGCAAAACTAATTGCGTGACAAACGAGGCTATCGGTATTGACTTAAAGTAAACACTACGGTATGGTAACGAACAGACTTTCAACGTTTTTAATAACTTAAATCTTTGTCCAAAATATTAAGGAAGACCCAAGATTAAACGACGGAATGTCATGTTACTGTACGTAAGTAGTAGATTTGATTGAACGAGAAAAATAGACACATTTACTTAAATGTCAAGAATCCGAAGCGAATCCAGCAATGGCCAGAGAGGGATTTCTCGGCCGTTGCTTCAGGAATATGCCTTCCTTAGGGTGTAACGGTGATATAATCGAACGGTTTTTCAAATCGAATAATAATTGTGACAGGTGATTTTTCTGACAATCAGGGGCCATAATTCAGGAATTTACGTTCCAATAGGCGCAAATATCGAAAGGAACCAAGATCTTTGGGTTATTAACATGCTTGTAAAGTTTCATAAAAATCGGCTCAAAATTGTGACCTCTATAGGGTCCACAAGCTAAAAACGTGATTTTACGTACAATCAGGGGCCATAATCCATGAAGTTTTGATCCGATACATGCCAATATCGAAAGCAGTCGTGAACTTTTGGGGAAACCTATATTTTAAGTTTCGTCAAAATCGGACAAGAATTGTGACCTGTAGAGAGTCCACAAACAATTGTGGACGGACGGACGGACGTCCAGACAGACAGGGGCGACGACATAATACGTCCACATGAAAATGTGGGCGTATAAAAACACTCTCGGATTTCCGCAATTACGGAAACACCCGACAATTAATGAGCTGAAGCTATATCACGTGACATGACGTAATAGTCGCTCTACGTTTAAATAGCAATCGATGTATATTTCAATAGGGTATCAGCAGGAAGTGACAGCTTATCAGACATTGATTTCGCCCAGAGTGTTCTTCCCTATCAGTACCGACGAATTAGAAATGCGAGGAACAACGGTGACGATGATAGTTCGGAACATTCTAGTTACAATAATAATAAATAAATAGGCACTAGAAATTAAAAACAGTGTAGACACACCTCTTGTCTTATCCTTCCTCCTATCACTAGCGAATCACTCAGTCCTTCGATTCGCAATGACTTTCGGCTTTATTGCGGCCCTATTAGTGTTCACGCTTCATCGGAAAAAATATATCAGATAAAAACTAATAATTATGGTATTATATGCCCTATACTAGATACGAGAACGTCGCTAAAAATGGGTCACATCGTCATCATACAGTGATACATGGTCCAGTAGGGCCTTCGCTCTAAACAAAAAAGCATTATCACGCTCATAATTTACAAAGTTGCATCGGACAAACTTCTTACATGATTTAGTACTATTTATGATCGACTGCAAAATCATCGAAATAGGCCTACGGAAGACGATTCGAAAGGGGGATAGTAATTAACAATAGTATTTAGGCTACCACTCTAGTGGTGTTTACATTTCGTTGCTATGGTTACACTCAGTCAGCAGACGGCTCGGCTGTCTCCCTAGATAGTCTATATTCCTTTGCTTCTTGTAATCAGTTTTGTTTTTGTTTCTGTGACGGTTGTAATGTGTGTCCTAAATGCATTTAATATACTTCAATCCTTTTATTGATTTGATTTAGTTTGAACTAGGCCTACTTCTGATACATTTAACTATGTGGTTACTTGTGTAGCTGAATTTATACAACAAAATACTTACATTCGTAATTCTTACAACATATAATAGATCATGACTCATGCTGACACTATATAATTATTTCTTTGGGTTGCATTCCCAGTTGTTTTCAAATATGAGTGAAGTCTGTGTTACCACAGGCCCGGGACTGTACAGCGCAGTGGACGCTTACGGCTAGCCCCCCGGATCCATTCGCTTTTTTTGAATTGTTTGTTTGTTGTTGTTTTTTGAGTATGGTGTCTTGTCCCTATGTTTGTCTTTTGTGTAAATCATATGTGGTGCAGTCCCCCTGCACTTACTATAAGAGGTTTCTATAGATAGATTTTAAAAGCTTGCCGGTTTTGCCATAGATAGAATGCACAGAGTTTTAACAGAAAGATAAAATAACTGTTATATCTTTATCGACATAATAAAGTTATCAAAATTGCACTGGTCACGTTCATAAGCTGATATAATTCGGAACAAGAATTTGAAAGAGAAGCGTGTTTTGTTGACATCGCCTCGTTAGTCGTTGATCGCTGTGTCCCGACTCAGACCTTTTCTGTGCGTTGTCTCGCTTGGAAATTAAAAAAAAAAATGACAGACGCTTCCCGATTTATTGTTGGTGCTATTAGTATATCCCCAAGCAACGCAATTGTCTATGTTTATGCACCCAGTTAGTCAAACTGACGGCATGTCGTGCTCAGTTTCAAAAGCCTTCTATAGGGAAATTCACTATTACGTCATTCACGAAAAAAATCAAAACGAGGCTGCAGATATGCATAAAGGTCAATCGGGTGTTTTTAGGTACATTTTTCCTTTGTAAAAATATTTAGAGTGACTTTTAAAATTTCGCAGGGTCAAAAATATTCTAATATTAATGTTATTTTTCATATTAAAAGAACTTTTTGCGTTAGTATTCTCCTTTAAGGAAATCTTTGGATGAGACTTTCGACCATACTCTCTAACGCACAGGGTAAAATCCAAATCTTAACTGTACAGATCGAAACATCAAATGTTGCAACCTGACAAGTGCTCGAAATATGTGATGCACCAGAACTAAATCAGTCGGATGTATTACGAGCTGATTTCAACAGAAACGTCAAAATACACTATGTGGGTCAAAATTATTGAAATTTCGATTTTTGAACTAATCTTTCAGAAAAAGTATATTCTTTTAATAAAATAGATAGTTTTGGTGAAATTATTAACAAATAAATAGAGAAAAAATGCAATTTTGTGGAGGCTGTGAAAAAAAGAACGATAAATGTATCGCTAATTGCGTAAAATGATCAAACTTTGCGGCGCTCGTATTTCCTACGCTTTCGGGATTTCCCTTTCATGTTGCCAATGGAAATGTCGATCGGGATCCCCTCTTTCCAAATATAGTAATATTATCGATGTCATAGACGTCTGGGTCCAATCAAAGCAGTTTTGGTAACCTCCTCCTCCACATGACGAATTGTCTTGTTGCTATGCAAGTAAACACAATAGTCGACTTTGATTGGTGGTATTGACCTTGCGCATGCGTAGAGTTCTTTCTACTTCTATTTATATTTTCCAACACGGCGAATGAAATAGCTAAGTTGTTGAATATTAATGCGGAAGATCGGTCTAATTTGTTATCGGATTATTTGTCGACGGAAGCTTGGGAAGACGATTTTTTTTCAGATAGATCCTCGAACGATTCTTTGGAATCAGACGAAGAGTTTAATCCCACCTTAACGGAGTTTGATTTGGCACAGAAGAGTGGTGACGTCTACCAACAATGTTCAGTTCAGTTTGCTCACGAGAACATTGACGAAGTTGAATGGGAAAAGGTTTCTAAATTTATGTAATTAACCTGGTTAATTTCTTCTGTTAATGAAATATCCGTAGCCAATATTAAATCCCCACGACGCGTTCTGAATCTTTACTGACCCCAAAGTCAGTTAATTTATTTAGGCCCCAACTAACTAAAAGTGTGAAAGGCCTTAGAGTTAGGCCCTAGTTTCTGGTCTGAACGTCGTCTGTCACATTACACTCAGTAAAAGCCTATGCCATTATTATTAGGCTATGCCTATTAATAGTATTGTTATTTGTATGGCACGGCTGGCTGAATGTATTTAAATTTTATATTTATATACAGACAATTAGGCCTAGATCATACACAAACTACGTGTTAATAATTTTTGATTAACATGGGTAATTTCTTCTGTTTATACGCTTTCTGGGTCTTTACTGACTTCAGTTTTCAATGTTCACAGGATATTATTTATTAGTACACTAGCCTTAAAAAAAAGGCCTGTGTCATTAGCCGTAGGCTATGCCTATGTTATTTGTAATGGAACGGCTGGCTGAATAAAGGCCTGCTAAATGAATGTATTCAGATAAATTTTATATACAATTATTACAATAGATCATACGAACTTTGATAATTTAGTGACGGTGAACCATGCTACCGATTTTTTCAGCCAGAATAGATGTTACGACGTAGAATGTGTATGAGAGTAATGACACCCAGTAAGTTAGGCCTATCAGGTTATCATTATCAATATCAACTAATTTTCTTTTCGAGTATAAATATAGGCCTTAAGGTTAAAAAATTAATTCAGAAAATGATTAGGCCTACAGACTACAGACCTCAAATTTCACATTTATTAGAATTAGATTCCAATTTATATTAGGCCCACAGAAATTTTTTTCCTTAGAAAAACATTCACTTTACTTCAGTTATCAAATAAACAAAATTTTATATAGGCCTGTTGTCAATTTTTTGCTGACGTGGTTTGCCCTTGTCAGTGATGCAGGCGGAGTGCCTGACAACTACAGCTGTCTAGTCATTTGGATGGTACAAAAAACCAAGGTCCCATGTACACATTGGCGTGCATGTAAAAGATTTCTTTGCAGTTCGAATTCGGTATAAGAGTAGGTCATAGTGCCATTGTCCAGGCAAAATTTGCCACATAGAACCCTGTAGAAAAGAATGCTACAAATGATAAGGCGTAAGCTTAGTGTATTTTGAAATTAATTATTTATATAAATATTTTAGGAGATCAGATGTTGGTCCTTTTAGGAAAGATTTCATGCTCCATATCTTTGACAGAAAGGACAATTTGGAAGAAAACCCGGGAACATCAGAAAACGTCGTACTGGCTGGAGGGAAAACAGATCTATCGTGACACCTTTAAGTTCCTACATGTACAAAGAAATACGATTCCGTAGACGTTACCCAAAACGAGACATTGAAAAGTATCAAGTCACTCTTACAAGATGTCAAATCTCTGGTAAAACGACAACCATAGGGAGGCAGACCACCATTAATTTCCCCATTGACTCAATGTCAATTCTGGCCTCTTTGCCCACCTCCAACTTTTCCCAAAATTTTCGTTGGGCTGAATGCTTTTCAATATAGACAGGAACAAATGGCTATATATTTGCACTAGAATTTGTATGAGGTTGACCACCGAAATTTTAAGATACACAAACTGGAAGAGCATACTAAAAGTTAAATGTAACTAGTTGCCGTACATATCACCATGCCAACCATCCTAAGTTGCCCAGTGTACTCATTCCGTATCAGTTATAATCCTTTCCAACTCTATTGTTGAAAATTTATATTCGTTATAATGTTTTATAAATCTAACAATTACCAGGAAAATTCGAAACGTATTGAAAGAATAGGACGGGTAATCTGTATTAAGAATGTTTTACCTTGCCCATTGCGTTCTCTGTGAGGAGAGAGTAAGAAACGTGTATACACCAGAATACACTTTTGGAGAGGGGTGCACAAGTCAGCCGCTATAAGAAATACTATACATATGGGTATCAATAATCCTAACTCTTACCAAATCCTAATAATAGATATCGGTGGACTAATGAACCCTAGCCCAATCCTAACAATAGATATCGGTGGACTAATGCACCCTAGCACTAACCCAGTCCTAACAATAGATATCGGTGGACTAATGAACCCTAGCACAACCCAATGCTAATAATAGATATCGGTGGACTTACGAACCCTAGCACTATAGTAGATATCGGTGGACCAATGAACCCCAACCCTAATAGATATCGGTGGATTAATGAACCCTAACCCAAATAATTGATATCGGTGAACTAATGAAACCGTGGATCTACCTTTGGGGAAAAACGCTATTTCTATAATTGTTGATGGTAAAACCATGTGTTGCCAGAATCACCGCATCCACCATCATATTATAAAGCATGCCACCGCCGAAAACAATTGTTAAGTCGAGAAAATATTCGAGGAGAACACAACTTCTTGAATGAGTAATATATGACCTTATGGGAAATAGACGGCCTTATACTTTTCGGTACAAAATCATTCTATGTCAGTCACAAATCCGATAGTGGTGCCTGTCACCGAATTCTGAGGCATATAGGTATACAGTTTTGGTTTCAAACATCAAAGACACTGTTTACTTGATTGACCATTCAAAGGGAAATAACTTGCATTTACTTTTGTATTCCCATATTATGGACTCCGACTAGTAATTATTTGCCCATTGACTTCAATGTTAAATGGGTGTAACATCACAGGCTGTAGCTTTTTGCTCAACATTTTTTTGGTTCCAATCTTTTTTGGCACAATGGGGACCACATTTGGGAATCTCCCCACCATAAACTTGTAGGGGGATTTGTTGTTGACTGGGGTGAAAATCTCACTTCCGATACATTTCATTGCTCCGCAGAAAGACATTTTACACCCTAATCCCTCCGCTTTAATATCACCAGTATTACCCATAACTGCGATAAAATTGCAAATTTGATCCCTTTTCTCCTATTCTAGACCAAAAAGTCAACCCAAAAATGCAGAATGAGAGGAGAAAAAAAATTAAGGGAAAAATTGTCTATTAATAACTCGCACTACATTCGTGAAAAAAAGGCAAATAATTACCGTATTTCCTCGAATACAACCCCGGCCTCGTATAGAACCCGGGGGTAAGGGGGTTTGAGATAAATACAACCCGGGTCTCTAATATAACCGGGGTCTAACGTAAAAACCGAATACTCCTGGTCAAAATTAATTGATGATCCTTGCACATGAAGAAGAATTGTCTCATGTCACGAACAGAGAGTTTAGCCTTCGAATTTGCAAGACCGACCCTGTCTGCTTGTTTTACTTGTCCAATTGTCACTCCTATAGAAGATTATGAAGCATTAATTCGGGTCTGAAAAAATACAACCCGGCTTCGATTATAACCCGGGCCTCGAATAGAACCAGGGGGTCGGGGGGTGCTGAACGAAATGGAACCCCGGGGTTGTATTCGAGGAAATACAGTACTAGTCTTTTTCCATATGGGCACAGATCACCGAAGATTGCCCCATGGACTTTGCGTTAATTCTCGTCTCTTAGTTCCGCTCTAACTTTCCCCCAAATTTTCGTTGGGTAGAAAGCTTTCTACCACATATGGAGCAACATGTGGCAAACTCTTGCCCAAATGGACGTATGAGGTTTTAATGAAAAACTTGAGATACTCAAGCTGGGAGTAGAGACAAGTAAACATGCAATTCCCGGCCCTACATTTCAACGTAACCAACCTCACAACTCGTGTATCCTTCCGCCTGAAAATTCACCAAAACCAGGCAGAAAATAAATTTTCAAACCCTTTTATTCGATTCTACACCAAAAGTCAACAAAAATCGCCATGCAAAAGGAGAGAAAGGGAGAGATAGACTAAAAATAACTCTGGTTCTTGTTTCGTGCGTAGAAATATTTGGTGATCTGTGTCAATATGTTATGTCGGTACGATAAAAACATAGTCTTGATTATCCACTTTTTGACTGAATCAGTAGCATTTGGATACGTTAATTAATGTCTAATTGTAGCCCATAATGGAAATTTCGTGGATTCTGATTGGTCGAATGAGTAAAGCAGATAGCAGTCCTCTAAATTTCCAGGGCGACTCACTGCGGATAAATATTTTCGGGGAACTAGACCTCAAAACTTTATTCTAGGATATCGTCGTGAACTTTTTCTTGTATGTCATCAACCATTGGTATATTGAAACTCATACCCTTAACCCACAAAGTTATGATATGCAATTTATTTCGAATCTAGTCACTGCCGGCGTTAAAAGTTATTAAAAAAGTAGATTTAATACGCTTACGATTTTTGTAGCCATCTTTAAAATTTTCGTAGAATGACCCCCCCCCCCTTTTCAAACAGACACAATTAACCAGTCGCTTAGTGAACCAAATTGAGCAAGAAATGTGTTAAAATCAGATATGTTTTCATGGCGTCAAAATTGTTTTATTTGGGCTTTTCCTCATTTAAACCAAAAAAAACCCGACCTTCAACAATCGCTAAAGAAAGAATCCCATTAAAAATGCTAAATATTTTGGGATACATTATCGATAAACACCTCCTGTTTAAATTTATCTGACTGTTATTGTCCATTTGATACCGCTTAAATTTTTTCATTACACGCACGATGTTGGCCTCTAATGATTTAAGCTGTATCAAAATTAATGACAATAACAGTCCGATAAATTCTAAACAGGGTATTTATCTCATAATTAATAATTCAGATAACATTCAGCCCTAAAGAAAGACCTGCATTAAGCTCTTGCATAATGTTAATTGCAGATTAGGATTTTGTCTCTTATGAATTAGGCAACACGATTTCTGCAGTTTTTAGGCAACGGCTGTTGCGGTCGTATGGAGCCGGGCTGGACCGTCTTCATGGCAGGAAAAGTCATGAATTTATTTTGTTTTCAATATTGAGACAATGCCAACATTAAAGTTGTATTACTATAAAGAGAAAACTACGTCTAAACATCTTTGGAGGCCAAGAAACCTGAAAACTATTGCCATCGTGTTCAAAGGGATACGCTGAGAACTGAGCATGGGATATTTTAAAGCTTAATTTAAATTAAATGGACTGAATTTTCTGTTATCAAATCCATTATACCATGGAGTTTCTCACGTGATACCAAATCAACTGGCCATTGGCACAAAGAGCCGAATACCTACAAAAAATGAATTGTCAACAAATGCCAGTTAATTACCGCTTTTCAAAACGCAACGAGGCTCAAGTCAAAATAGAGAAAAGGTGCCATATTGTATTGCCAACACGAACTACCCCTTTTCAATGTATGAGAAACATTGGTGAAAGGGGTTCACTAGTCCGCCGCTATATAAAAAAACACTATAAATATGGTTACCAATGAACCGAGCCGTAACACTTAACTCAACCCTAGTGATAGATATCAGTGGACTAACGAACACTAACCCAATCCTAATAATAGATATCGGTGGACCAATGAACCAGCGGACTTGTGAGCATTTCCCAGTGACGTAAACACTAACAGATAACAGTGTGCAGAAATTTTTGACTGCCATAGAAATACTCTCATCTCGCAGTTAAAAAAACTGAACTGACCTAGAGTTTTGCTAGATGAAAAACATGTAATCCCATCTCGCAGTTAAAAACTGAACTGACCGAGAGTTTCCTAGATGGTAGAACAGAAAGTCTGTAGATGGAAGCCTCGTTATCTGTAACATGTCGTTGACTTGACGTTATATTTAACTGAGGTGTAGGGGTCCGTTATCGGTTTAACGATGACATTAGTCGGCTGTCAGTAGAAGTTTACCTAGGGCCGTGATGGCTTTTATGATACAACTGAACGCTGCATTTATTAATCATGCTACTTTTAAAATACGAAATTGAGAGTGCAGGGAAAGGCAGTCAGAATTTGATGAAAATAGTTTACATCAGCGTACAGACAATTGATTTTATTGTAAACTTGATGAGGGAAAATTTAGAAAGACACACAAAGAGAGGTCATGGGCTTTCCGCTGAAAATCACGTGCTCATCACCTTGCGCTTTATAGTAAGTGGTAATTTTTTTTTTACAAGAAGTTGGTGACATAGTCGGGAGGCTCAGTGCGGGGGGTGTCCACCAAATGGGCACCAAAACAGACCCAACTTTTCTAGAGTAAACTTTTGCGTAGAATACGATGCCGAGTGTGGTAATCAGTCCGCCGTTGGGACGATTTCGGTCTGGTTTTGTGCCCATTTGGTGGACCCCCCGCACTGAGCCTCCGGTCTAACACTGTAGATGTTGATAAGAGCACAGTCGCTAGATGTGCTTTTAACGTTTGCAAGGCTCTGGTAGAAAAGAGAGGACAATGACAATATATTAAATGGCCGATCGGGGGTGAAGAAGTAGTGAAAATAAATCAGGGTTTATCTTAATTAGGCGGGTTTTCTAATGCAATCGGCTTCATCCATGGCACTTATATGCGGATTCAAGCACCGACAGTTGATGAAGCCTCCTATGTAAATATATGTAGGACAGGCTGGCACAGTATACATGTTCAGGCGGTGTGCGATCAGGAAGGCATTGTAACTTATTTCTAAACTACTAACCTTTGCTTTTTTAATTTGGGTGTTCTATAATTCATAACTCTTTAGTGGCATTAGTCTTTAGATTATAATCAACACTAGGATGAAATAAAGCCAAGTACGAACAATCCAAACCATAAGATAAAATTCGAAGTCCTAAAAACGCGGTATAGGCAAAATAGTGTTATCTTGCAATAGTGTAATCAGCATATGGACTGTTCACAGACTAACTGTTCGGTTGTGAGATGTAGCCTAACGTCATCAGAATACCAAAAAGACTAGACCGAGTTCAAATCCACAATGATGAAATAATGTTTAGCCCAAATAGTACAGTTCTTCATAATATTAGACCATGCATTTTTGAGAAATAATGATATAGACAAATTCAAGTTCAGACATGCGGAAAACATTCAGTACCAGATATAATTAAGGCGTAATGGTAGACCGAAGAATAGCTATGTATAGGAGGCTTACTGTCATGAACTTAAAAGATTATGAATGAAATAAGAAGAAATATTTTAATGAATTTTTAAAAAAAAAACAACCAAGTACCAGCAATCCAAACAATAAGACAGAATTCGAAGTTCCAAATAGTGTATTTAAGCAAAATAGTGTAATCAGCAAATGGACTGCTCCTCGTGTACAAAATACACGACAAGCAGTGGTAACAGGTGTCCGGAAGAGTAAGCTTACTTCATGCCCATGTATTAAAACGGGTTATTTCAATATTTAAACGATTTACGTGTTTTACAACTAACTTACAACCAAACAGACAGCTCGATTCAGTTTGACATCATCTAAGTCTGAATCAGAATGACTTTCCATTGATATTAGCATCAAATTCTCTGCATGGGCTTCCGATAAACGACTCCGAAGTTTACTTTTGATCCTGTTTCGACAACTAAACCCCCGTTCAGCAGGAACGCTCGTAATGGGTAGGACAAGTAAAATGGCTGCCAACTTGTCGAATTGGGGAAGCAATTCCTTCAGATCAGAAATGAACAAGGTACACACAGAAAAAAGATTTTCTGAACCAGAAGCGCGAATAACTGTTTTCATTTGGGAAAATTCTGCCTTTAATTTCAGACGACTTCTAATTGTACAATACCATATTGTCTAATAGATAATATATCATTTGGATAGTGAATTGGATTTAAACGTAAGTTCAGTGAGTTTACGACGGATAAATCTTCTTTAGGAAACGAGTGTTAAGGAGAAATCAAATTATTGAACCGCAGGGTTTTGAACAAATGTCGTCACACGATTTCTGTAACTGCCAGAGCCATCTAGTTCACCAGAAAATTGTTTCTCATATTGTCTTTTTAATTTCAAACTCTATTGATGATGTCGCCACAGGTTTTATTGTAGAGATAAAACATTTCCCTTTTGGAAAATAAGTGATAATGTGTCCAATATTGGTAGGACACCCAATCCATTTCAAGTCATACGCTTCAAGAAAGAAAACATATGTCCCAGTCTTACGCCTCAATCATGGACGTGATGTAATTTTATCATTGGACACCTCTTTTAATCTCAATTAATTCCCCCTTTTGGCTACCATATGTTTTATGTATTAATCAAGAATATAAAGATTACAATAATATCAAAGACATCTCTTTTCAATAGCAAACACAACAGGGCTACATTTACATTTGTTTAATCAAATAGATGTTTGTGGAATTGACATTTGCCGATAGATATTTTATAAAGATCTTACCATTTCTGCATACAATATTGAAAAACAGTTCTAATTCCAGGTGATCTTTGCTTTATTTATATATGTCCGTAGATATTTGAGTGGGTGCATATCAGTATAAAAGAGATCTGAAGACAAACCAAGCATATTTATGACCATTCCCGTAAATCCTGTTTACCTGAAATTTGCAGCATTTAAAGAGATTATTATTTGTTGTTTGTGAAAGATACAAGAACTTATAGCTGTTTAATGATTCCTATTTTCAGTTTGTGCAAAAGATCAACTTAATTAAAATATTTTCATTTAATATACTTTATTTATGCCAAGGCAAAAATATGCCAATATCACCTATTCTCACCAAATAGACCCAATTTAAAAACACTTGTAACAAAAATAAAAATTTAGAAATATTTGTTCTTAATGAGTTTTTTGTACGAAGGAATATGTACTGTGTAAAAGTGTGAAGTTTTAAAACTGGGTCACATATACTTATTAAGATACGAGTTTTCAAACATTATTCTCAAAATCGTCGGGCGTAAGCTACGTTACTAATAATAGCTTAATAAGATCAATATTTTGAAAGATTTATTCTTAATAATCGCCTTTGTCACTCTTTTATTTCAAGCATCAGATACGTTTTAAACCTCTGAAATATTCTAAGAAATTCTAAAAACATTTTGGTTTATAAATATTTTATTCATAATACACAAGAGCACATCGTGGAATTTTCATCAATAAATTGAAAACATTATGATATTACACAAACAGTATGCAGTGTAGCGGCATAACAATTTAATATTTTTTTAAACTGCCCCTGGATATATTCTTTTAATACTAAATAATATAAAAGACCAATATTCTCTTCAGATTCGTCAGAGAAACTTATACAGATGGTAACGTAAATTTCACCAAAGCGTAACGTATATTACGTAGAGTTAAAACGCTCCAAAATGTGAACAGAAACAAACTACTAATTCATATATTGAATGGACAGACTTGTCAAATTAAATTAATACAAATTTATTTTCAAAAAGTTGATTTTTAGAGATTTTAATAATGTAACGTAAATTACTAAATTCAATAATAAACGTAACAACAAACATTATTCGTTTTAACTGAAATTAATCTTTCAGTTTTAAGAACTCTTTAGAATTTTTATCATTTAAATGGAAACTTCGACCAGTTTTACCAATTGGAATGGGTTCATCCACAATAAGTAATATATTAGCAAAGTCAACCCATATTTCGTCAACAGACGATGGCCACTTGAAAGTTGGTTTATGGACATCAAGAGCCAAACATCTTCTCATAAACGAAATTAAGCAATCGTTTTCTTCAGGGTCCACTTCTTTTATGCTACCCAAGTGGATTTCATTTTCATAAATGACAGCAACCCACATACCAGAGGTAAATGTAATTGTTTTAGATAAAACTGTGGTACTTTGTACAACATTTGGTGTACCTTGTACAACATTTGGTGTACCCTGTACAACATTTGATGTACCCTGTACAACATTTGGTGTACCCTGTACAACATTTGGTGTACCTTGTACAACATTTGGTGTACCCTGTACAACATTCGGTGTACCCTGTACAACATTTGGTGTACCCTGTACAACATTTGGTGTACCTTGTACAACATTCGGTGTACCCTGTACAACATTTGGTGTACCCTGTACAGCATTTGGTGTACCTTGTACAACATTTGGTGTACTTTGTACAATACCTTCTACATTTATTTCAGATGCGTCGTCTTCTTTGATCTTACGTATAAAACAAGATTCAGAGAAATCGTGAAATTTCCCAGTAATACACAGTGAACAATAGCAAGAAGTAATTCGAGTACGTATTTTACCAACTGTGACGGCACTAATCCAGTGGAATGACATAGTGCCTTTGACAGGAATAATACCTTTATTCATTTCCATTATTTCGTTACGGGAATTTATGCAATCATCCAAAGGTACAAATATATAAAACGCACTGTTGTGGTATTTCTCACCCCAAAGATAAAAGTCCGTGGCGTCTTGGATTGTAACTTTTCCTTGTCTGATGGCAAGATCTGCCATTCTCTTAGCGGTTCCGCCAATGCCATCACATGGACCCTTCCCGTGCCCAGTTTCAAAATAATTCCAAATGGCTGAAAAACCAAAAAGATCTGTGTGTTTTGATATTAAGTAAAATGCAGTCTTATTTCTATATTGAGAACTTGGACTGTCCGTCCAATAATGAATGAATGAAATGTTTGGCAACCATTTTTTTATGTCTGCGATGAGTGACTTTAAAATGGTATAAATCATGCCTATATTGTGGCCAAGGTCATCAGATACGAAAACGTAATTCTTGTGGCATAACGTATCTTCTTTCATGAAGTATACGACAACTGGGTGAAGAGTAACGGCTGTGCTATTCCAATAAGCACTCTGTACTTCGTCATTAGAAGAGCAGGCAAAATTCTCTGCAAAATCCATTTGGACAAGAACGTGACCATCAGGTAGGTTTTCTTTCAGGCTTTTAATGGCAATATACTGTTGTTTAATTCGATCTGTATGACCGAGGAATTCCGATGTCTGCTCTAAAAATATTTTACCGAACTCTTCTTTTGTTATTTCTTTTTCAACTATTTTGGTTTTCTTTTTACCATCTATTTCTACCTTTTTCCATTGTTCATATTTTATGTTTTCTGTAGTTATTCCATTAATCAATTCTTGTGGGTTAATTGTATTGATTTGTCGAATGAGCTCATCTGGGTTTAAGGGAACATTAATGCCAGCAGAACGTAAACCTTTCAAACATAAGGCATAGTTCTGATGTTTTTGACAAAGGCATTGGTTTTTTGTTAAGTATTTTGTCAGAGTGATATGTTTAGGCCTTAGTCTACAAAACGTTGCAAATGACAATTTGCATGTACTTTCGGCATTAAACTTGAGATTAAGATATAACATGCTATCATTTAATATTCTTTTCTGTTTGTAGGTTGCTGTTTGTACCTTGGCTTTATCCGCTTTCCCCGGCATCATCCTGCTGTTGTCATCCCTCTCTAAGAAAGCCTGAATATCATCTTGCATTTTTTTTCGTTTTTCTACTAATTTACTTATTTTAGGAATTGTTTTTATTTCTTTTCCGCGGGAATGTAACCCCTTTCTGCAAAATCCTGTAGTTTTATTTAGTTTTCGTCTCAGTCTATATTTATCAATTAGTTTACCTGATATTATCTTTCTTATCACACTTTTCCCTTTTGTCCCATTTACCACTCTCGCCTCTCTAAGTTCTTCGCATAGGACATTTGATAATAATAGCCTTTCTCTTACTACTCTGGGTAATTTGCCTGGGCTTACTCCTTCATTTCTTAATTCCGATTCAAGGCGTTTTCTTGGTGTTAATACTGTTATTGGTTGCTGGATATTATGACTCTTGGACGTTGTTGTTGAATCCCTTTTAAATTTGTGATTTAATCTTTCATACCTTTTTGATACTCTTTTATACTTTTTCTTGATTCTGTCAATTTGTATTTTTAAGTTTGTAATCTCTCTTCTGGTTTTTGCAGTAGCGCGGCTTATACGTTTCCTCGTTCGCAATTTGGGATCTGGTAATTTCACGATTAGTCTATTTTCAGATGATATGCTCTGATTTGCAGGTGTGCTAGAATCGTATTCAGAAGTAAAATCTGATGTACTAATTTCACTTAAAATACTTTCATCTAGTTTTTTCTTCATTCTGTGCTCTCTCACCCATTTTCTTACATTTTCGCGCCTTTTCTTCAAATCTTTTATCGGCATCTCGGAAACGGGAACATAATAACCCTTTGTCCTTTGTCGTTCTTTTGCGAAATATATTTCACCTTCTTTGGCCTTCTTTCTTTCTCTATAGTCTCTTTGGATCTCAGCCCGTGTTTTACCCATCGATAATTAATATTCTGAAAAATATAAAAGAGTATAATCAGATGTTTAAACGCTGTAATCTACGTTACTGTATAGTAATTTACGTTACGCTTAATCTTCATGGCTTCATGATAAAATGAAAGTATTTACACCCTAAATAAAACAAGTAACTGATCATGTAACACTTAAACATACACAGGATAAGGGTCTTACATAGAAATAAAAATTAAATCCAATCACAATAATAATGAAATGTAATTTACGTTACCAATCCCGCTATCGAAATCATAATTACATATTATTTACTGTTTTGTTTTAAAAGTTGGGCGTTAAATTCCATGACATATCTATTTAATTTAGAATAAACCTTTTGCGAAAAACTTTTACTGGGCATCAGCTATTGAAGATCACAAACATTGAAAATTTAAAAACATTGTAAAGTAGGCCTACGTAGCCCAAAGCTTAAGGCCGTCAATTGAGAGCTAGCATGTTTGAATTTGATTCTTTTAATTTTATTGGGAAGCATATTATTATATTTTTTACATAATATTGAAATAAAATAGTTTTTAAAATTAAAAATTGAAATATCTTACCTTGAAAATTACAAAATTATAGGTTTATATAGATAAGTTTAACTCGTTGAAAAATAAGCTTAGTATAGCGTCTAGGGCGATTTAACCTTCACAGCGTTAAGGTTGAAAGGGGAGATAACTTTGCGCGAACAAAATGTAAGGTAGACGCGAATAACGTTGAATTACGTAAATAGTACGTAACGTAGATTACATCACGTAGATTACCGATTTCGCTTTTGTCACGTTTTCAAGAATATAAATAATAGAGGAATATAAATTGTATATGTAATCTTGACTGTTGGGTTAAGGCAACTAATCGAAGTGGTATTTGTATTCGAAACAACACTTGTAACTGTGTTATGACGGTAACGTAGCTTACACTCTTAACACGACGCTTTTAGCCAACCCGTACTAAGTTAGAATGTTCGATCATATTATCCAATGGGTGTAATGATGACCTTATCGTATGCTAATATAACTCTAATTCTACTGTTTAACGTTGTTTAAGAATAATCAATGTGCTATTTTGTTAATCTTAGACACTCTTATGTTTAGGTAACGTAGATTACCTATAATTGCGCGACATTAAATAAGTCGTGTGTATGTTTTTATTATCAACTTCTGTGCACGGGAAGCTTACCCGTTACCTAAACAACACTACATGCTGTATAGCTAGTAAAACAAACCTCCGTATATTCAATATTTTTTTTATATATCAAAGCAATCTGAAAACAATATCAAAAAACGACAGTCATTTTGGGATTTCATTTACACAAATAGACAAATCTTTTTGTCAGAAAATATATATGCGTGTGAGTTTTATTACTTTGAATAACTAGTAAATGTTATTATATTTCAAAATAATACAAAAATTCAATAGAACAAAAACATTTTATTGCTCAGTAACCGGACGACAGTAAATGCAGAGCACGGGGTCTATTACGTGAGAATAGGTGATATACGTAAGCTTATAAATTGATAAATTAGACTAATCGTGCTAATACATGTAAAAATGAATTTAGATATAAAAAATTGAAAAAAAAGTTATATACCGGTACCGCTCGATTCGCGGTAACATGATGGGATGATGTGAGTTATGGTGATAAACAAAATAATAATGTATATACAAAAAAATATAGAAATTGAAAATTAAAATTTATATTTTAAAAAGTTATTGATTTAAAAAGGAACGACTCTTCTCAAATACTTCAAAATTAGATGTTAATTGTTATACTCTTCTATGTTATACACAGTAAACCCAAAATAAAATCTAAAACCAACATCATAATTAGCATCACCTTCTACTACTCGACACTAATATTCTATCAGCAGGTCTTAGAGACAGCAAATAAGACATTGTTTCAATAAGAAATTCCATAATATACTGAATATTATGTGGTGTAAGAGGCTTCTTATAACCTTTTCCATAAGGTGAATGGCTATTCAAAAAATCAAATAGTCGTCCGATTACCCGAAATGACAGAGTTAATCAGATTATTCATTCTAAGTAAGTTTTATTTTACCTAAATAAATTCTATAGTATATAGTTGGTTCGCATAGTTTAAAACCCTGCACTCCAAGTTCCTCAGCCGTTTCCCATGCCCGGGCAACAGAACTAGACCATGTTTGCACTGTAATTGATACTCGATGAAAACGAATATTTTGCTTGAATACACTATTTTGCCTATAACGTTTTTTAGGGACTTCGAATTCTGTCTTATGGTTTGGATTGTTCGTACTTGGTTTTTATTTTTTTTACAAAGTTCCTGTGTCGTTTCCGATGCCCGGGTAACAGAACTAGACAATGTCTGCACTGCAATTGATACCCGAGGAAAAAAGAATATGAATTTACAATCTATTAATTAAATCCTATGTGTAGGGACTGGTAAATATGTTTTTGAGGCTACTTTTTGGTGTATATGGTCCAAAATTACTTACTTAAAAAATTCATTTATCATATGAATTTACAATCTAATAATTAAAACGTATGTTTAGGGATTGGTAAATATTACTTAATGATTTGAGGACTCAAAAATGTTTCTGAGACTACTTTTTGGTGATCTGATCCAAAATTATTTACTTAAAAAATGCATTTGTCATCTTGTCTAGAAGGACAGAGCTTCAATTTAGAAAAGTGTTTATGGTACATGTCCATTTGCAAACATTGTGGATTTGGGCAAGTTCTAATATTTCACTAGTTTATGGCAGATAAACTGATCCTCTAATAATGTCTAGATCTTTGGCAAAATTGCATGATAGAAATATGTTTTTCTCACTACTGGACTCAAAACTTACTTTCACTGTTTGTTGCTTAAATGATTAGCTGAAAGCCTGTTTCCCAAGTGGAGTCCTATCTCTTCTTTAACTTCATTCAGTTGCCTAATGTGATCTAATTTAATGGCACCCTTAGCAGACATAATAGTGCCATAGTGCATTTCTGATTAGTTGAATCATCTGGCAGGCATCCATTACAACCCATATTCTGTGTTTAATAACCCGCAATTGAAAAAAAAAATGGTTTAGGATCTTGCGTATGGCATTCGAAATAACATCCCATCAAATGACACATGCAGATATTGGATGCATGACCATCCAATGTTATTGAGTGGATGACAAAACTACACTCCGACATCTTCTCAATACATCCTTCAAGAAGCACAGCTTGCACTTCTGTCTGTAATCCTTTGCTTAAATAGTACGTCACAGGAGCTTTCCAATTGAATTTAATTCCCACTAACATAAATACCAGTCCCAGGTCAACAATCCCAACTAACTTACAAGCGTGACTGTCATAGGTGACCTGTTTTCGAATAGCCATTGCACCTAGCATTAAGCTGCAACTGCAATGAAGTTTACATGCTTTGAATTAATTTTGCTTTCATGATGAAGTAAAAAGTACATAAAATTAAACTTATATATTAAAAAGTTGACACCCAAAATACATACATTAAAGTGAAATTATCTATAAAAATCTTGATGAATTTAACACTGATGGCTTATTTATAAAATAAATGGATGATAATGAATGTTCCTGGCTGGTTTCGAACCTGCATTTTCCTTCCCTACAACACTGTTCAAGGATGTATTGCTATTATATTACATAAACTTTGCAAATAACCATCAGAATCATCCCTTCAGTTGACATTTCATTCCTGTAGCCCCCAAAGTTAAATGAAAAATCTTGGCTAATCAATTCAAAATTTGAATAGCATCAGATTTGAGGAGCAGTAACCTTAGTTATTTATGAAAGACGGAATTTGGTTTTGAATCCAGTCACATATTAAGTTTGTAAACTCTTGGTACTATATATCTGTATCATATCTGTAAACCGGTTAAACGCCGTGCTTTTTCTCAAGCCCAACAAACTGGAAATTTAGAAAATGAAATTTCCTCTCTTGCAAGTGTATATTATGCTAATAATTGCTATCTGCTATGTCAAACAATTTTGTCATTCGACCCCTTGCTTCCTCTTAGGTGACTGAAAAATTGGAGCCTTTCTTATAATGTCTATAGCAGGGATCCCATTTTTTTTCGTATTGGCAACTCTTAATTTGTGGATGAGATATAATGTGTTTGTGTGAATTTGTCTGCCTTGAGACTTCAGTACCGATCCTGTGGTTTCGACAATGAATGCCCTACTGAAAATTCTAGAGCAGTTTATTTTATGTTCATACTTTGCACAAAGTTTTCAGGAAACTTTATTTACAATACCGGCCGTTTCGAGTTCATAGTTTAACCTCGTTAAAATATGTTTAACGTTAAAATTGATACAGTCAAAGACTCCTTACGAAGGTTCAAATAGGCCCAAACGCACAATTGTCAACACATATCATTACAGTTTGGTCTGGGCCACTAAAATAGTTACCGAAAAGTTTTTCTTTGTGGTAATGCGTTAGAATTTGCACAGCTAAGTTTCTTGTAATGACGTATTACGCAAGCGTCTTGACACCTCGTCAGTTAAAAATCCGCGTAGCAGTTGGGTTTCGTCAAATCATATAATTATGCGGTAAGTCTTCACCTTTATTTCAATGGGAATTGATTTATTATATGCAGTACTGTTTTGAGTCAGTTTATGTTTAAATTAGGGGAGCTATAGGCCAGTAACTTTTTTGAAGTTATTTGACAAAAAAAAACTTGCGCAAAGGAACTGTGTAGGATGAACCCCTACTAGGGGCGGATCGAGGAATTTTGAAGTGGGGGGGGGGGGCAAATGGGGGGCATTGACCGCAGAGACGGGGCACACAACAAAAATTGGTAGGGGCGTGGTCTTTTATGAAAATTCAAGCCTTTTTGGTGTATTTTCAGAGCATTTGCTGTCTTATTTATTCAGTGTAAATCAATTTCAATTTATATATTCAAATTTATAGAGGCCTATTCTTAAAACGGTGTTTGTGTTTATATTTTTTAGTACAACAAATTATGACAACAGGTAGATATTGATAATTAAAACACGTTGTTTTATTTGACTTGTGTCTCACGAATTATATTATTATTACGGTGGAATAAGAATCAGGTTAGACAGAGTAAACAGACTCGATTTAAGGGTTTCAGAAATTTTCCTATCGACTTTTAAGGAGCAAAATCCTGAAAAATAGTAGCCGTCGGAAAGATACAAGAACAATGAGGTTGGCTGAAAAATGAAGTTATCTACCTTTGCATAAGAATAACTCGAACACCGTTCTAATATTAAAAGGGAAATAACTCGTATTATTTATGGCCAAAACATGTATGAGGTGCACCATGAAAAACATGAGAGACATAAGCAGGGCCCGATTCCTAGAAAATTCTTAAGCACGTTCTTGTGCTTAGATTTTAGTCGACTTTGCATTTGAGTAAACTTACCTTATTTTGTGTTCCCAGAAAATACTTAAGAACGGTCTTGTGCTTAGATTTTAAGTAGACGTCAATGTAAGCATAGGAACGTTATTATGCGTTCCAAGAAAAAACTTAAGCACAACTTTGTTCTTAAACATAGCCAATCGAAGCACAAGTCTCATTCCAAGCAAGGTATGGGGCTTGCTTATCAACCTTAAGTCTGTTTCTGCTTCAAAAAGATGGCTGACCGTAGTTATTCGACGGCATTTCCGACACCTTTTGATACCAAAGAGACAATTACAAGACAGAGAAAATCCTTCTCCAAAAGAAATTAAGAATGCTATAGAAAATTTCCCATCTGATCTAGTAGTACCTAGGCCTACCCTGAAACCAATTTTTTTATTTGCCAGTTAGTAAACAATAGCCTAGGCTACAAACACACATGCTACTTTAAGATCAGGCGCTCTCACAATTATTCAGTTAGTTTGAATGTGTCTACGGGGTTTTTTATCGTTTGGCACATTTTATAATTATGTGTATAGGGGACATGTCAAATGCATCTGAATCAGTGCTTCTCAACCGGGGTCCATGTGCATCCCCAGGGGTGAATTCGGAATGCTCGGGGGTGAAATTTGGAAAAAGGGGAATTGGGGGGGAATTTTGTGAAAAGGGGGGAATTTGCATGAATTGAGCTTTCGGACACCAGACCGGGAGCCATCAGCCAGAATGTTACCGACCACATACCTGCATAGCCATTGGTCAAAAACTAAATGACTGACTAGTTGTAAATCCATGGCATCTGTTTATTAATAAAATATGTGTTTGAAACGATACCTAATTGCCATGTTTCAATTTTTAGTACCGTAATTTGATGTTTAATAGTGGCGGGGGTGAATAGCGGAGAAAATATTTCTCAAGTGGGGAATTGTATCATAAAGGTTGAGAAGCACTGATCTAAATCAACCACAATGAAGCAGGCGACATATTTATGACGTAATTCGCATACCAAAGTTGTTTTTATGACGTTTAAGAGCACCGTAGTCTCAGTGTATGGTCAGCATTACATGTCACGATGTGCTTAGACTTATACTTGATTTGTGCTTACGCAGGGGCGGATCCAGGATTTAGCTGGAGGGGGTTCCAAAATAATAAGGGCACCCCATTTTCAACTAAGGGCAACGCATTTTCATCTAATACAGTATCTATGACCGGTGGGCGTCATAGGCGGGCTAGCCGGGAGTCTGGAGGGTGACCCACTTTAAGGGCGAAGCCCGAATTCTGAGCACCGCAGGTGCGAAGCATCCGCGGATGGACTGGGAGTCCTCCCCCAGAATTTTCTTTAAGATAAGACTCCATATATGCGATTTCCTGGCATCTGATCTTCAAATATTAAACACAACTCCCACCCTATTTTCAGTGTTTTTTGTCAGCAAAATCATCAGGAACAGATCGTAAGGAAAGGCACGTGGTTTGAATGAGGTAGTGATTTATGAAAGAAGGTTAAAAATTATTTTTCAAAGATGAGCGTGTTTTTTTTAGAATCTGGTCATGCTGATGCAGAAATCATGCTGCTCACAGAACTTTACCTGTCCCTTGGTAAGTGAACCCTTAGAATGCATATATATTCTAAGGGCTCGCTTACCAATGGACCGCTAGGTGACAGGTAGAATTATGGTAGGCAATAAATATCCATGATCGGTCAAATTTGGTTAGGTACACTGGTTGCTACGCGATAAAGTTCATAATGTGTTAGCTGGTCTGCTGGACGTTTGCCGTTTTCATTGAAATAGGAGATATCTGACCGAGCATTCGAATCATTTCTGTCATCTGCAAGATAAAACATTTAAATGTTGTTAAAATTCAACATTTACAAACAAATCCCAGAATTGGAAGCTGTCAAAATTCTATAGACCCATCTAAAAATAAAAAGAGTAATTCTATACACAGGTTTGGCATTTAAATTGTGCCCCTGAAATCGATGGGATCGACATAAAAGGGCGCTCTTTAAATAAATTCGCCATACAGTGCGCCCTCCAAATCCAAGAGTTTGACGTGAAAATGCCCTTTGAATCCTTTTGACGTAAAAATGGCGTTGAATGTGCCCTCCACATTCAAGGGTATTACATTAAAATGCCCTTTTTAATCATTTGGGTACAAAAAGTGCCCCTTTGATGTAAAGATGCCCCTATTTTATATCGATTTGGCAAAAAATGTGCCCCTTAGACCCATGATTTTCACATAAGAGTGCCCTATTTTAGGCCTTAATCTGCCCTCCAAATCACTAAGATTGAAGTGTGTAAATGCTCTTGTAATTGTACATTGGTGATATTAAATATCTAGCGACTGCTGCACAGACTACTCTCTTCACCTTAAAAAACGACAAATGCAGTAAAATTTTACACTTACCGAAACAAACAGCTGATTTTGGCACACTGAGTGGCTGTAGCAATTTTATCTTAATCCCTTTTCCTCTTGATACGATCGTGTCGCGGCATTTTAGATGCAAATACGAACAAAAACTACCGAAAAATTTTCATTTTGCCGTCTAGCAAGGGGGTCGCCATATGACGTTGACGTCTTCATTCACCGCGCGGCGTCGCGGCTTGCCGGCCCAAATATCTGCGAGTGAATTGAAGTCCGTTCGGAAAAGAGGGCACCGAAAAATCTCGAGGGGGTTCCGGAAGCCTCAGAACCCCCCTGGATCCGCCCCTGTTACGTAAGAATGGTCTTGAGAATTTTCTAGGAACGGTATTTTTATAAGATTACGTAAGTAAAAGTGAAGCATGACTTTGTGCTTACTTTAAGAATTTTCTAGGAACCGGGCCCTGGATGTAGAGACAAGTAAACATGCAATTTCCGGCCCTACATTTCAACGTAACCAACCCCACAACTCTTGTACCCTTTCGCATCATGCATATTCACCCAAATTTGGCAGAAAATGTATTTTCAAACCCTTTTTTCGATTCTACACTAAATAGTCAACAAAATTTGTCATGAAAAATGGAGAGAGTGAGACTAAAAATAACTTTGGCCCTTGTTTCATGGATGACGGCCCAGGAATATTTGGTGATCTGTGTCCTATATAGGGGTAAAACTTCAGGTATTACCAAAAAGTCTTGTATTTGCTTCCCATGTGTTCTGGCAACATGCCGTTGAAAGAGAGAGAGAGAGAGCGGGAAGTGGGGTTTAACGATAACTCGACAGAAACTAGGTCATTTCGGGACTAAAATATGGTTTAATTTTATTTCAATAATTCGCTTGTGCGTAGGGGTCTTTAGCAGTGGGAGGACCCAGAGAAAACCCACGAGGTTAGACAGGTTTCCCTACCGTGCAACCGGGGATTTGAAACCACGCCAGCCAATGAGATGCACGTGCTAACCATTCGCCTATCAAACCCCCCTGCCAGTGAAAGGAAATAAAAATCAAAGAATAACTGCAAAAATGATGACCCTTTAAAGCCCCAATACCACTCTTGTTGTAACTGAATAATATGCCCCAATCATTGTTCTGGTCAACAAATTGTACTATTTTACAATATCCCAATTAATTGATGAAACAAATTTCATAGTAACACACCGAATTTTAAAAATTGGAAAAATTCAACTACATGGTAACAACATGGTTTGAAAAGCTTTACGTAAACACTTTCAAATGCAACTTGGATTTAAACATGTTTCCGAACCGTCTGGACAAGTAAAATAGGATGTAATGGATAAAATACACAACAGGTAGGACTAGAATAAGGCTAATTTTTGTTCTGGACCTGTCAAGCCAGCAAGAGTGGTATTGTCCCTTTTAAGTATGCATGCTGCTTTATGTACAGTGGTGCATCTCCGGTCCATGGGCCTTTTGTGCTAACATTTAAAAATCTTTCTGAAATCTTCGTTTGGTAGAACGCGTTGTGTCACAGATGGAGCAACGTGTGAAAAACTCATGCCCAAAAGCATGTATGAGGTTCACCATGAAAAACTTGAGATACACAAGCTGGATGTAGAGACAAATTAACATACAATTTCCGGCCCAACATTTCAACGTAATCAACCTCACAACTCTTATATACGGAAGCCTATAACTACCATTCATAATTTCTACTTTACACTCAACATATTTATTAATTATTTAAAAATAATAACCATTTTCTGAAAATATTACAGAAACGTTTATCCATTTTATACAAAACTTGCCTGTGTGATAGAGAGTAAATTCTAAAATATTATTAGTGACGGCTGCATATTTTAAATAAAAAATAAATATGTTGAATATATATATGGATTGCATATAAGTATTGTTAAATATGTCTATCACACAGACATTTTTCTTAACGGGAATTGTGTGTATTCAAATGTGTCATGGAAGGCAGAGACTACAAGAACTTCCGAGACGAAAGTCGAAAAGTAGGAAATTAAGAAATAACTCGTTTTTTTCTAATTTTCGACTTTCGTGTTTTGAAGGGGCGAAAAGTAGAAATTATGAATGGTAGTTATTGGCTTCCATACTTCTATTCTTCAGCCGCAAAATCATGAATATTCACCAAAAACCTGGCAGAAAATGCTTTATCCACCCCTTTTTTTCGATTCTACACCAAACATTCAACAAAAATGGCCATTCAAAGGGAGGGAAAGGAAAAGAAAGACTAAAAATAACTTTGGCCCTTGTTTCGTGGGTGACGGCCCAGGAATATTTGGTGATGTGTGTCCATATAGAGACAGGTAGTGAACAGCCATGTTTTGATTTATGTTACTAAAAATAAAGTAATTAAAAAAGATTTTATTTCTAAAAAAATCTTTAACAATTTAAATTTATGATAACTGTAAACCTTCCATACATTTATATAAATTAGGTCTCTATAATTTGGTGGTAGCAGAAAATGTCGATAAACGTCAAATATCTTGTGACGTCATCATTTCCGATTTGGTAAAAATCCATGTATTGCAAACAATATTAAATTTCTATTTTTAAAAAATGAATTTAGTAGCGTCAATACGAAGTTATATTTTTAATGAAAACCATGACGTTGCTGGGGTAGTTGACGCCAACACCCAGTCGTACACTGTAGCTACGAAGTACTCCCATTTCGAAACGTCAGGTGATCATTAAATTTCTGCAAATCGTATACACGGGACCTTGGTCTTTCGTTCTAACCCAAAGGTTAGAGGCCCATCTCGACTACCGTGGACCAAAATATTAGGCAAAAAGTCAATTTATTACCAAATCACAATTCAGACAACTGTTTGCCAAACTCGCTATATATAGCTCTGTGTTGTTTGGAAGGAAATTTATAGCAACTGTAACCAAGTGCCATACGAATACATGTTAATTTATAACTATTGTCACAGACAATTATTTTGCCAAACGTAAACGAAGTGGCGATTTTTCACATATGTTTTCATTGTTTGTACGATTGAGAAAATGATGTCCCCGATGATGATCACACATTTTGATTATTTTTGAGTCTATTTCTCGGGGCGTGTGCGAGAAATAATTGTTCCATTTCCGCTGCTCGCATGCTTTTGAGTTTCTGTTAGTTCCTTCAGAGTGGGTAGCCGCTCGTCGTCTAGGAGATTTTCTGGGGGTAATATCTCCTTGTACTTTATCTGATCCTCTTGGAGAAAGGTATTTCCTAAATTCAGCCATGGTACGTTCGTGAGGCTCGGACCCCAGTGGTAGATGAGGTCTGGTTGGTACGTACTCCCATGCTATCGTCGATTCAACTCCAGTAGGGATACGAGGTACGTTAGGAATTTCTAAACGGGGCGAAACGTCCGACAGGTTCGTGCAACGAGTACGAACTGGTGTTGAACAAGTAACAGAATCACTGTAAGATCGAAATTTACGTACTTCTGTTGACATCTTTCAAAATCTGTATAAAACGAGTGATTCCGAACAACTACAACTTCCTGCAATTATGGCTCCAACTTGATGCGATCGTTTTTGTACACTCCCGAACCACCTTTTCGACAATAACAACTTGAAAGCTTCTTTTGAGTTTAAAGAAACATAATTTAGAGACTTCAAAAGTTTTAAACATAGATTGTCTTTATATAAGCTTACAATCCCAGTGTGTCTGGAATATTGCGACAGGTTTAGCTTTTTATGCAGAAAATACTAAATAATTTCAGACAAAAGAAAGGAAATGTTCCATCAGTTTTAATCCTCAAGTCAACTCCAAATCTCTTGTCTAAAACTCGACGATTAATCCAGCACATTTAATATCCGTTCTTATATAAAGAAAATATATCTCTCAAAATATTTACACTAATCCTTTATGAGATAAACCGTTATTAAACATCGATTTTAATGTCTGCAAGACTTTCGATAACAGCAATTGATCTTTTAAGAGAACATAAACAAGTTGTGATATATCGTATTCTGCTAATAAGACCCCTCTATCAACACATTCTATTTAAATGGATGTTATTCTTGTCTGAATTTATTGAATATCCGTGAAAACCAGAGTTCGGATCATAAAAATATAAATATCATGGTTTAGGTACAAATGATTAATTATATTGCGATACTTTACGCCCACTTCACAAATCACTTTAAGATAAATCGTAAACTAAGAAGAACGTTGATAAGAATTCAAACACTACGTCCAAACAATATCTTGAGCATTAGTTTTCCTTGTTTAAGGACAACAAGGGATTTCCAAAACATCCAGTTATACGAGTTTAAATTCAAAGAGTTCAAAGACGTTTCGGGTCTCAACCACTTACATGTCACAAGTATGGCAATAATATGATATTAAATCTTAAACCAAATATCTCTATGGCAATATTATGATATTAAATCTCAAATTAAATGTCTCTGTCGAAAACCGAATTAGGTATCGAGACGCACCTTTCAAGAAAGTCGTACGAGTATGTCCCTAATTATCAAAAAAACCGGTAAATAGGATTTTGGAAATCAGAAATTGTTCTTCTTCTTCGACAGAGCTGTGATTTTCTGTAATGTACGTGTGTTATATCTGATAACGATATTGATAGGAAATTACAATGGCTACCTTTATAGGTGAATTGTTTCAACAAAATATTTACTTTGGGTAAAGGTGTTATGTCCCTTTCACCTCGTGGTCACCTCTGTTAATTGACCACTGTCCACTTTAGTTCAATTATTTTCCATGTAGTAACAGCCAAAGTTATACATTTAGATAAAACTGTGTTTACTAAATAAACATGGTTATACATTTGACGTAGATATAACCGAAGGTCTAAACGTTAATCAGTTAAAAGACATATTAGATCGGAGAATGCTAGATCGAAGACGGTCCTTAGCATTTTATGACGTCATATGCGGATTATGGGTTAGGGTAAGGGTTAGGCTTGCCACAGGGTTGGGGCTAGCCCTGTCTACATCTCGAGACTCTGACGAAATCTGCAGGTCCCAGCCCAAATTTTTATCCCACAATCCACATATGAAGTCTTCGATCTAGCGTTCTCCTATTAAATCCGTGTGGTAGATACAATTGGTATGCTAATTGTCTTTCGATATTTCAAACTTTTGTTGGTATAAAGTGATGTTGAGAATATAATAGCGGTGAAGAGAACCAATAAAAATAGAAACGGACGACAACATTGATGACTAACCGGAGATCCGAGTTGCATCTGAATAAATATTCCTTTGTGATTTAGGGTCGCAGTTGGGTATTAGTGTAATGTCATACCCCCCCCCCCCCCCGTCCTTTTAAATTTGTATTTTATTGGGAATTGGAATAATAACAGGGAAATATTCTGGACACAAGGAACACGCCACCCGCGGGGAAATATGCAACTAGCTATCATTTAGTTCTCGAGCGATAGTTTCGTACGAAAAAAAAGACACACACAAGACATACAGCCTTGGATAGGGGAGTTATTCGCATTGCAGTGTTAATGGCAGAATATATTTTCCGGACCTAACCTTTCTCTTAACGAACAATTTAGCCAGGTTAATGACGTTTACTTAGAAGAAACCCATATAATGTAGGAAACCCTGTCTTATCCCGATTAATATTTACTTTACTCGAGTAAAGGGTAGGCTTTTATTTACAAACAGGCGTGCTAAACATAACGGAAGTTAGCCATGACAATAATATTGACACAAGCCAATAGCTCCTTGACATTACAGCATGACAATCTCCACGGTATTTATTATAAGTCTAGATGAAATCAAACATTACACAGTAATGACAAATTCCTACGCATCAGCTTTTTTTGCGTCAATTTTAGATCTTTCAACTAAACATTAAGGAGCTTTTAGTTCTCGTTAAAGTTAACCATTATTAGTTCATCGTCTTAAAAAATTGAAACCCAATGCACAAATATTCTGATTGGTGTTTTCTAGTTTGGTTTTTTTTTTAAATATAGGAAAGAACATTGATCTAAAATCTGATTGGAGGAATTTTTGTTATTTTTAAAACTTCCGGAATCATTAAGGAAATTGTGATGTTAAAGGACAATATTTGCGTCAACCATTTTCGACCCGGAATGCAAATGAAATAAAACGGGGTTTTACGTCCTACTGCAGTATGTTCAGAACTGGGTTAATGAAGACAGTCATACGCCAGTACGTCCTACTGCAGTATGTTCAGAACTGGGTTAATGAAGACAGTCATACGCCATACAGTCAGTCTGCTATAGGGGAACCACGCCGGATAATCTGGATAAACTTTCTCGGCAAATGCAGATCGAACACCCGACCTCCAGGCTAACGAGTCAGCGTCTTCCCCAATTAGCCACCGTGCCCCTCTCCACCCGGAACCTGGAATGCACATATAACAGACCCGCGCACACACATACACATTATGACTATAACAGAATGGGGAATAGTAATTTCATGTACTACTAGGACTATACTCCCATCTATTGTCAGGGGGTTGGATGGCCGAATGGTTAGCACTGTCAGGCGATTGGATGGCCGAATTGGTAGTACGTGCGCGCTGTATCATAATGCCTGCTATTGAGTCAATTGGTATGGTTTCGATTCCCCGGTTGTACGTGACAAGAAACTTGAATTATGTGTTAAAATCCCCAAACATTTCGATTCCTTGCGATATTGGCATGTATCGGACATAACTTCGTGGATTATAGCCCTGATTGTACTAATTATCGCATTTATTGCTTGTGGACCCTGGAGGTCACAATATTTATCTGAAATTGAACAAATCTAACATACATGTACATGTTTACAACCCAAAAGATCTCGATTCCTGTAGATATTGAAAGAGACTGTCCCTGTCCATCTCTTGCAAAATGTTGGCGTATCCTGCATGGCAACCGCTTGTTAAAATATTGTGTAATACACTTTAACAAAAAATGTATTTTAACCTTATTTGTAGAAGTGGTACCGGGGATGTATACTGTGTGATTTGGATTTGGAAAATGTCTGGAATAAGGAACACAATTATCAGGAATAAATGCAGCTTAGCATTGATCGGAAAGGGGCGCGGGGCCTCACGGAGCGCCATATTTGACATAGAAAGTAGTATATCATATAATACATTATTTTGTTTACTGCGTCAATACGAGTGCAACTGTAATATTATGTTCGTCCTACCCAATGTCAGAGAGAGAGAGGGGTTAACGTCCACGCGAAAACAATGAAAGTAGATCATATGACACAAATGACAGACTTCATCATGATCTGAGGAACGCACGTTAGATCACCCGACCCCCCCCCCCCCTGCCATCCTCACTGTTTTCGACAAATAACAAAATACAGGATATTGAGCAGGCCAATATACATATATTTAACTTAGTGTCGCGTATATCGGTTAATATATTCTGTCTGAGTTATGACGTTTTATGTGATTATGTCAATGTTTGTTTTCAATACTAGTATATTATACAGAGCTTGAACAAATTACATTTACTCAGATATAATTTAAAAGGGATTAACCCTCACCGACATTCTACTCGTATTTACATTTTTTATATACTTGATTTTGATCCCTCGATACACAACAATCTCTCTCAGATGTCCAGAAGAAATATTGTTATTATCGGAGTTAATCATAATAAATAGATATTGAGGTTTAAAGGTTATTTTAAGACGCTGTTCGGTTAATTTAATTTCTATGGTTATACGTGCCAGTCGATTATTTTACCTACTGTCAAAAATCACGAATGCTTTTTCTAGACTGTCGCTGGTATTCTTCAATAAAAGAGAAGTGAATAAATAAATAAATGAATGAAATTGGATTTTAAGTCCTACGTTTTTGATGGCCGAATGGTTAGCACGTGTATCATAAAGCCTGTCATTGAATCAACTGGCGTGGTTTCGAATCTCCGGTTGTACGTGACAAGGAGTGGGGTGGCCTTCCAACCTCGTGTGTTTTCCCCGGGTCCTCCGGTTTTCTCCCACTGCTAAAGACCCCTAAGCGAATTATAGAAATAAAGTTAAACAATAATGTTAGTCCTAAAATGACTTACATGTAGTTTGTGTCGAGTGGACATTAAACCCATCTCTCTCCCCTCTCTCTATCCCTCTCTCTCTCTCTCTCCTACGTTTCTGCTATAACATGCATGTCTTTCCAAACTGTATGAGTACGTTAAACAAGTATTTGGTTTTCGTCCCATTCGAACGACACATTTCTTAACCAGGCCATCCGTTCAGCACAAATGACAAAAAAGTTGGGTGTGTGTGAGTGCGTGTGTCTCAGTGAGTTACGATGGCTAGGTAAGTAAGACGTTGGTTCGCTAACCTGGAGGACCCGTGTTCGATCCATGCCGAGAAAGTTCATCGCAAGGGACACCGTACAGTCGTTTGGATTTGACGAAAAACATTGGTCTCGTGTTCATATTGGCGTGCAAGTAAAATAATTTTTGGCAGTATAAATTCGATATTAGAGTAGGCCATAAGCGTATGCCCGTCTTCATTAGTAGAGCCATGCAGAACTGTAGGACATTAAACCCCATTTCATTTTATATCTGTAGTACACGTAAGAAGACAATGGGTATTAGTCAAGATGAATACAATGTTTTATAACAAATTATATATATAAGAGTATACCTTAGAGTAGTAATCTTTAACTTTTCATATGAAATATATTTATATACATACATAAATAAATAAAACCAGCGGATACGCCCACATACAAGAGTTGGATAGAGAACAAGCTACAGTTTGTTTCCTACAATCAAGGGCCATAACTCACGAAGTTACAAATCGATATGCGCAAATTACTTATGGAACCAAGATATCATTATAAAAATGCATTTTAAATTACATCAAAATCAGGTTAAAATTGTGACCCCTGCAGGGCCCACAACCTTGATATACCATATTTTTACACTATTATCCTACAGTTTTGGTCCGATTTTCACGAAATTCGAACTCAACCTTCATTACGGTGTAACTGTTTCAAATCGGATAATAATTGTGACCTCTAGAGGGACCACAAGCTCAATTATGCGTAAAGTCGGGGTCCATGATTCAGGAAGTTACGATCCGATATGCACAAATATCGACGGTAACCACGATCTTTAGGTTATGAACATGCATTTATAGATTCATCAAAATCGAATTAAAATTGTGACTACCTTTACGTGCTCCTCAACCTTGATATACCATATTTTTTTTACGCTATTCGTGTACAAGCGTTTTATTTATCTGACTAAAATATAGTCATGTAGGAGAATTTAGCACGGGTAACGGAGTTTTGCACATACTCTTTATCAAAGTTTTGTTTTTTTTGCGTCTTCAAGGGTGAACTTGAATATTCCTGACGTTCTTCTTGGTTCTGAGACATTCAAGTAATTTGCCAATAGCGCAGGGAACCGGGCTTGAAACACCACAGCTTTTATAGGGGGCAGGGACAAATCGTTGGGGTGGATGGGGGATGAAAAATAAATTTGGTGCATTCACATGTTAAATAAAGTAGAAATATTGAATAATTTTCGTTGCATTAGAACATTAGTTTTAAACTTCACTCAATGTACGAATCTCAATCGTCCAGTTGTCTTTCATGACAAACATTGACCAATGTATCAATGAGCTCCCTATTCTCAATGAACTGACGGCACTAAAAACATAAAATAAATGGCGCCCAGCGGAGTTCAAATCATAGTCAAAATTACCAACGTAAAAGGGGCCGATTCGAAGCAACCATCAGACGTTAAAATGTGACCCCGGTTGTTGAACCAAAGTTGGCCCAGAGAACGAACTTGATATTTCCAATTTTAGAATCTCTCGGTCATGCAATGAAACGTTTGATCTTGTAGTCAACTCAAATTTGGGGGACCCTGGAAATATGTTCCACTTTGCCCTCCGTAGATCTGGGACTACTCGGAATTCTTCTCCACTACCGCCGCCGCCTCAACCCACGGCAATGTCCGTATCGCTTGATTACCACCACCTCTACCCACGCTAGTGCCCGTACCGCTTGACTACGACCGCCACAACCTACATTATATAGAATATTATCTAATATTACAGAGAACTGTGATAGTGAAACACACCTCGCGACAAATAATATATTGAACAGTTGACTGTAGTGTAAACAATCCTATCAAACATATAACTATCGGTGATTTATTGGATTGATCACACTGCTGATAATCTTTATTGATAAAGCTCTGGTTCAGATTGGGTACTATATGAGGGGGTGGTTTGTTGTTGTACTGGCTGACATTGTTGTTGTTTTGGAATGACAGGACCAAGACGTGTTTCTATTAAAATAGAAGGTCAAATGATTTGTTACCTTATTTGTGAATATTTCGCGATTTTTGATAAAGATTTATTTTGTAGAATTTCGAGGGTGTGTGTAAACACTTTTGATCGGATCAACGAATGGACTGTGGAGTGATATAACTATGAGTGTACTAAAAAGAAAAGAAGGGATTGGTTTGTTGTTGTGTTGGAATTCATCTTGTACCAAATGGCACTTGTGTGACGAGTTTCTTATTCCGTTTTATTTTCAAACGAAACAAATGGAAATAACGTTTGAATGTTCGTCAACAATTGTGACGATTCTCTTGTTTCATTTTATTCGTCAACAATTTTGATTTACACATGAATACAACTAACCAAGGCCCACGACAATCAAATGGGCGAGGGGTGTTGTCTCTCTCACTCACTTTTGACTCGAAAATTTTTGAAAGATACACGCTCTCTAACAGCGTCATTTGGCGTATGTATGGGCTAACTAGAGGTCACTTTGCTAAAACACAGAAACTGAGATTTAACAAAACAAATTATGACATACCAAATACATGTAGTCAGGGGCGGATTGAGGAATTGTTAAGAAAATCTGATACTTAAAATGCAGGATGCCATCATCGTCTCTAAATTACATAGGCATACATACAAATTTGATATTTTTAAAGAGAGAATCCAACACGCCATTTAGGGTAGGGCTCGGACCCCACAACCCCCCATCTGGATCTCCCTTGGAGTACATTTTAGTTTTGCTGGTGTAATACTAATCAGATGTACACGATTTTGACAGGATATCTTGTGCAAGTAAAACGATGGACAAAATCCGGGCTGTTATTGGTCGGAAATGGTCCGCAATTAGAACAATTATTGAAAAAAACATCGCGATTTTTAGTGCCTAACGAAACGAAGACGAAATAAAAGTTTGGATTTTGTTTTTAATTATCGGATATACCAGTCAGCCCACCTTGATCTATCGACAACCGCGTACACGATCACTGTTGGGTTGGTGAGCGCACTCACAATCATAACAGTTTTGCCCGCGGAACCTTGGTTTTGCGTCTCTGGTACACTTACTTTGTTCCTGACATGTCGGAGGAATTTTAGTTGGGAATTCGGTGCCCTCGCCGAAGATTGCCACGCGCCCTGGTCGGATTATTATTACCCTCTCGGACTTAAAATCTAAAAGCAGCTATTTGTATTAATGAGTTCTCTGTGGTACGATTTTAAACGTTAGCAAGGTGTCTGTACGTCCGACAAGTTGCTCAGGCGGTTAAAAATGGAATCGCAATTAACTAGAACTAGACATTGTTTTCTCTATTTGGCAAATCCTTGTGAAATAATTTCATATTCTGTTTTTGTAACATCAGTACCTTAATGTACACCTGGGATTCAGCGGAGTCATGAATAATTTTAAGATCGAAGATTCCACTCCGAGTCTATCACCCCAAGGCTGTTTTTCAATGATTTAACATGCCAGGCAAAACTTCCAAAATCCAAGAATACCAATGTATATTATGCCTCGAGGGTTTCCCTGCCAGCCGTATTACCATGAAACAAGCAATGTCCATTATCAACGGCCAATGTTTCCATTCTCACCTTTGCGATAATACTGCCGATTCGGTAGAATCATTATACGGGGAAAAAAATACTTTGTCTGATGGCAGTATCAACCGCCTTCGGTCAAAGATAATAACCACAAAAACAAATACAGACTCACAAAATTGTTCTTATTAAAACGCAAATCATATTTCGTTTCGTAATAATACGACACAATGCCAATGAAATCGGTTGGTTTGACATTTTATTAGTAAAAACAATATTCTTTTTTTAGTTCATGTTTTAAGTTAAAAACAAAATGATTGGCAGGATTTCATCATCTTGGACATTTGTGATTTCGAGGTTCTCCATGATCGGTAAAGAACATTATTTTTGATTTGACGTGAATTGGTTTTGGTATAGTTAATTAGGGATGTTGAAATCATGCTGTATACTAAATGCCAGACAAGTTTGTCAAATTATTTTTTTGCTGGCAGATTCTATTAAAATTTATTACAAAACTTTATCCAATTACTAGAACTCGTTAAAATATATTTTAAGCAGACTTGTTTGTCATGTAACTTAATTGGGGTGGGTGGGAGTATTCACCGATTGTAATTGTTGTCCATTTACCATTCCATCGAAGCCTAATTAAATCCTTTGATTATCTTCTGCCAACCCCCCTTTCTGCCCTCCATAAATCAAGCTGACAGAAAAGTAACATTTTTGCCCAGTGCTTGCCCCAAGGCTGTTTTTTCGAGAATTCTGTATTTTCTAATGAGATTGGTCATCTCTTCTTTCTATACCAAATTTGCCTTCTTTTATTGGAAATAACTAGCCTATAAATAATTCGTGTTAATCCAATTTAATATCCGGTGATTTGTGGGTTTTTTTAAGGTCGGCGTGAAAATTAGAACATGGTAGCTGTTTCTCGGTGCAGCAGAGTAGGATTTTAAACCCCATTTTATTTCATTAATTTCAACCCCATACAAAAAGTGTGACTCTGTTTGCGCAGAAAAATAGGACGTTAAGCCCCATTTCATTTCCATAGAGTAGTTATCGACAACTGCGAAGTTCTCTATTTCATGAAATGCGAAATCCAATATATGTTGGGTAACATAAATTCGATGTAATAATAACACGGAGGAGTTATGTTTGTGTGTTGGTTGCGTGATGTAACTAAGTCAGGTGCCCTTTAGCTACAATGGTGGTTACTACAATACCCCCATAGACTATAATATTACACTATACTGACGTCATTGTAAACTATGAATGGAAGAACGACCTATACAAATCTATGAATGAAATAGTTGCGTTGGTCGTTACTATTTTCAGTGTAAAAAATAAAATGTTTACAACACCTAAAGAATTTGTATGGTTATTGCATTTCGCTTTAAATGAAATGAAATGAAATTTATAAAAAAGTGCGATTGTGTTACGAAGTAGGTAACCCAATAGTATCCAAAATCTTCGACATTGACAACAAGAATTATTTGTCAATTTAAATCAACATTGATGTTGTGATCTTACCGGGAAAAGATGGCTTTCTGATATCCAATATTTTGAACAAAAAAAACATAATGTGTAAACCATAATGCTTTTCAGTGCCATTTATAACAGGGCAATATTTAATTCATTTGAAAAGATTAGGCAACACGCCAGGCTCAACAAAATCCTCAGAGTACAGTGAAATGAAATGGGGTTTAACTGAAATGAGATGGGGTTAAACAGAAATGAAATGGGGTTTAACAGAAATGAAATGGGGTTTAGAAGATATGAAATGAGGTTTAACTGAAACGAAATAGGGTTTAAATGAAATAAAATGGGGTTTAACTGAAATGACACAGGGTTTAAATGAAATGAAATGGTGTTTAAATGAAATGGGGTTTACGTATATTTTTTTTGCTCCATCGGCCATAATGAAGACGGGAAATGAAATGGGATTTCTACGCCCTGTTCTTCTGCACCAAGGATACCCAAGGATAAACGGAATACCTAAAAGGTGTGTAATCTATCGATCTGAAGTCATTATTATTTACACAACAAACATGGTAGGCTATAGTCAAACTATAATATTCACAAATATTGGATCTTCTCAAAGATCTTGAAAGTGAAGCACAAAAAGTTCTGTACAATGATAGCTTAAACAACTTGGCATTTTCTATCAAAATGAGAAGATTTTAATTCTCAAATCTGACAATTTTTGGTAGCAAACTGAAGGCTAATTGAAGATGGGCATACAGACTGTTATGAGTTAAATTTTTCTCGGACGGACACCAGCCCTACAGCCAACTCATGTTGAAACCTCATTAATAGTTATAATTACGTTAGTATCAATCAATTTGAATAGGGTTCGTAAGAGTTATTATGTTGGTTTATCTGTGTGAAAAACATCTATTTATTTTTTGTTACTTTCGCTGAACAACACAATCCTGATTAATATGTTAAAACAAATCAACTCCCCCACTTGACATTTGTCTATAGCGATTAGCATTTTAAAGTGGGGATATTACAATTTTAAAGAGCAAGTGAGACACTTTATGAAATAGAATGGTTTTAGCGTCCTTACCTAAACCAAAGGAGTTAATGAAAACAGACATCCGCTATTCTAGGTAGGCCTACTATTAGGGAACTTTTGATTGAGAAGGGGTGTTTCCATACTAAACTGATATTGTCTGTCTACAATTAGCTCCCACTTGAGAACAGACACAAAGCTAGTTGACCGCCATTTTAATTGTTAATTTGACGATTTTAGTCGAGGTCATCAAGTATACCTTTGTTAAGTATTTATTTTGCTTTTATTTATTAAAACTGAAATTGTTTATTAAGTCTTAGTGTGGAATTGGGTAGAACCACATTACAAAATAGTATGCTAAATTTTGGATATGGCGGCCATTCAGGGCAGAGATTCTAGATGTATATAGTTCTCTGTGTGCAGAAGGTGTTCGCCCAGTCTCTATCTAGTTCCAGAGGATTCTTTTACGTGCACACTTATCTAAATATGGATGGAACTCGGTGTTAGACAAGTCGCCATTTCCTATAAAACTGACAATGGGGAAACCAGTTCAAAAATAATGAGGATACTTTTTGGATCAGGAACTGGTTGCTAACCGTTAGTCATCTTAATTTTGTTGTTGTTCTTTCTGGGATGATCCTCTAATAAAAAAAACCTGAGGCTCCGTAAATTCAAATCCAGTCGACATGAAAATGGGCATGCCTGATCTTTAAACAATTCTACATCGACTTTGAGAATTAGATGTTTTAATTTCGTCCAACAACACGTTCAGTTCCTGGTCCATAGAACGATCGTTGGTTTTCTACCACAATCGGGATCCCCTGGTTAGTGCGACAATGTGTCTTCCACTCACACTTAAAGAAAACATGGAGCCGCATTGACTCAGTGAGTAAGACGTTGGCTAGTTAACACGGAGATCCCATATTCGGTTGTGGTTTTGACCGAGAACATGCATCCCAATTTTCCAACATCAGTGGCGCCTGGCAGGAAAAAAACATAGTCATTATTTTTTCCTTTCTTTTAAAAAAAAAAAATTTATTCAGAAACTGGGAGATTGGGGAACAGGCAAAGTCATTCGGATGACACAATGGCGTGCACGTTAAAAATCCATAAGCAGTTTGAATTCGATATAAGAGTAGGCCAAAATGACACTCCCAAGGTAAATATTCCGCATAGCACACTGTATGGCGTATATCCGCCTTCATTAGCTTAGTCGAAGCAGAACAGTAGGACGTTAAACCCCATTTCATTTATAGAATACAAGCTGACGTATAAAACATGGCCATATGTACCCATTTATCAAGGTTTAATATTTCTTAGTGTCGTGTATGACGTTTGATATATGAATAATTTTATATCTGATAGTGTTTTATATACTTGCACGACATGTGAAGATTGATCTTAGTCGACCTGTTTTACAATGATCGTGTTAGGGTTAGTTTCACAAAAAAATAATGATATTTGACGTCAATGACCCGTTTTTTTACAGAATGAATGAATGAAATGGGGTTTAACGTCCTACTATTATGCACCTTACCTGGGCTAATGGAAGACGGGCATACGCCATACAGTGTGCCATGCGAGACATTTTGCCCGGGAAGAGGCGCTACGGTCTACTTTTATATCGAATTCCAATTGCCAAGGGATCTTTTACGTGCACTCCAATGTGTACACAGGACCTCGATTTTTCGTCCCATCCGAACGACTAGGCAGCTGTTCTTGTCAGTCCCTCCTTCTCCATCACTGACAAGGGGAAATCACGCCGAAAAATGGAGATGAACTTTCTCGGCCAATGCAGGGTTCGAACAACCGACCTCCAGGCTAGCGAACCAGCGCCTTATCCACGGAACCGATGCGATGGTAAGTATATAATATAGGGAGCCGCCGTGACTCGATTCGTATTAAATGAATATGTGCTTGAGGGTTGACGGGCGTGTGTGTTAGGGGCGGGGGTGCAGGGTAATATTTTACTAAAATGAGGAAGCAGTTTGCGCAATGCGTCATGTCTGTATAGTACTTCTAGCTGTGCAAGGTTAATCTACGGCTATAGGGTGGGTGTAGTTAGGTTGTTGGACTCAAAAACAATTATTTTACGTGGCGTGGGTAGAGATGAATGTTCGGGGGCATCCAATCCCAAAACGAATGTGTAGTTAGTCATGCGGATAGTAAAAAAACAAGACAGACGCCCCGCGTACTGATTTGTAGTGAACGAATAAATGAAATAAAATGAAATGGGGTTTAACGTCCTACTGTTCTGCTCCGACCGGGTTAATGAAGGCGGGTATACGCCATACTGTGTGCTATGGGGAAATTTTGCCCGGACAGAGGCACTATGGCCTACTCATATTAAATTCCAACTGTCAAGGAATGTTTTACGTGCACGCCAATGTGTACACGGAACCACCGTTTTTGTACCATCCGAACAGCTGGACAGCTGTCCTTATTAGCCCCTAACCCCCGGTCTCTACCGGAAGTGCAAGTATAAGGCATATTTGAAGTTGTATTTCGAGGAAAGGTAGGCGGATCTGCCACTGCCTGTGGAAATACCCAAACCCCCTACCCGCACTGCACGCGTAACCATGGAAATATAAAATCACAATATATTAGTCTCAAATTGATCAAAGTACCGTGTTGACGAGACGTTAAACCAAATTCATTAATTTTATTATTAGTATACATCTGTCACACTGATGTAAACATTGCACGTGCATCGGGCCAATTATTGACGTGACGTGATGTGACATTGTGTGATGTGACGTCACGTGTTGAAGGCAGTCATCTTTTGCAGAGATATTAGAGGACTTTCGCAATCCTCTGTGAAACCGATTGTATACGTCTGTCTGTCGAAAGTAATCACTGACTTTTTAATGGATATCTGTGGTATTCAATCAGTAAATGGACCAGCCTGTTTTCCAATGCGTCATGGAAATATAATTCCACTTCAAACACCTGCTTCTTTAGAATTAAAAGTTACGTGGTCGGATAACTCTGAATGCCCTTTATTTTGGCATTACTGAATCAAATTAAACATTTTTAGCTTATGTTTTAATTATTTTCCTTTCTCTGGTGTGGCCAATTAGAGATACTTTGTAACTACATGTAAATGCCGTCTAATGCTTGAAAGGACTATTTCTGTCTGTATTCTTAGTGAGTTACGTTTATTATGTATGTTGTAATGATATAAGGCAATCAGTTCATTTTGTTTATTAAGTGTGGTTTAATGGTCGAGAGCGAGACATTAAGTAATATATTGAAACAACAATTACGCAATGTCTTAAGCTCGAGAGCATTAAACGACTTAAAATACAGACACTCCGCACGTGTGTTTACCGTGAAATACGTCATGCCAGTCTAATATTTTGATAATGTACGATTGGAAAGTTGCCCGTACATTATTTGAAATAATGGTACGCCAATATCAAAGGGTAAATATCACATCAGTTTTTTAAGGACTAGGAATTGGGAGGATGGTGGGTGGTAAAATACGCTGTAATATAATACACGTCATAAATAAAACCATACCATGACTGAACGGAGAATAAACACAAAAGCATGATGAATGGAAAATGAAATATTGTTTAAATGCTCATTTTCTGAACCAAAACGGCCGAGCAAGAGCGATGTACAAGGCCCATTTATTCAGTCAGATCTAATTGATAAGACCAACTTCAAGTTTGGTCAAAGGTCACGAGATGTAAACAGGGCTAGCTCAAACCCTAACCTAGCCCTAACGCTTACCCTAACCCTAACCCTACAATCTCGCCAACATTCACGTACCCTTACCTTATTTACATCTAAGCAATCTTGACCAAAATTGAGTTGCCTTAACAAATAGATCTATCCCAATTTATACTTCACTAAGCGAACTCGTACTAAAGTTCCATAATGGCAGAGTATACACAACTTCAGTAACCCCGTTGTGCAGAAAATTATTCTGAAATACTTTCTGTATTATTCAAGAGCTAAATTTATCTATTGCAGGTCTCTCTTTAGGCCTTAAGTATTAATTATATAAATTATTAATTAGACATGTATTAACTTACCAAGACCATAACCAACTCTCTGTGCAATCCGATGCTCTAGATTTTCAACAGATTTAAAAACGATTGACATTTAATGATAATAACGACAACGCTAGCAATGACAATCTCGACTTCCCTGTTCTGAAATCGACGATAACTCAGCTCAGAAATGTTCAACATATTTTTTCAAACTGTTATAGAGAGAACCGTCAGCTCTTTATCTAAATTGTACATTATGCCTCTTAAACTGAAATCTATGCAGAAAGGTAAGACGTTAAATCATGTTTTATTTCATTTCCACTGTGAATGAAATTACAAAGTGTATTTATGGTCCCAACCCCTGCCATTTTTAGTCAGTGTATATATAATACAGTCTAAAAACTTTATTTTTTAAAAAAAAATAAAGAAATCAATCGCCAATGATCGCACGCATTCGTCTACAACCTCGCGTGTACCCAGTTAACTTAAACTTGACTTAAATATAAATCTACTTTTCGTTTTACCCGTCTTCAATTAGCCCAGGTAAGGTTACTTAAGCGTAGGACGTTAAACCCCATTTCATTTATTACTTTTCGTTTCGTTTTTTTATACTAACGACATTTTGACCTATAAAAACGAAACGACAAGTTTTAATCAGATTGACCTATTCTAGAAAATTGATTCATTGGTTAAAATCATCAGATTGTTTGTGTATTTGTCCTCCAAATTGTTAGTTAATAGATTGCTATGATGACGGTTTGGAAGTACCTGGTTTGTTAATTAATATAAACCTTAGTGGGGAATTGATGTGTTGATACAGATAATGGCTAGATGCACAATAGACAATATAATTATCTGGTTTGATTCAAGGACAGCCACATATACAATAACACTCTCATTTTCAATAATAACACCATTAGCAACAACAATACATATTACTTCACTACTTATAGGAAGAATCGTAGTTTATTCCTATTAACCAACATTTTAACGTAAATTGTATGTTTTTAATGTAATCTGAGTGCAGAAAAATATAAATCCATATTCTAGCAATCGCTAATGTTTGCTGTTCTAATTGCAGTCCTACCACCCTGGGAATATCATATATTCAATAATTGATTTATAGTGAGAGGTGAACGAACACATTTTATGAAATTATACTAATGCAAAAACTTAACATCAAAGGGAAATAATAGTAATTGTAATATATATTTTATCGGTTCATGAAATCTGGTTGTATACAGAACCTCTATACAACTCATAAAATCGATTAAAATACGTTGGTCAAATTCGTATTGAATACATTATGTAGAACTAAATCTGCCTTTTGCCCAATCTGATTAAAATACAGATCTATATTTCGTTTTGTTTGATATACATTCGATGGCCTACACTGCATAGAGATCTGACCAGTTGTTTAGCGAGGTCGCGTCAGAGGATGTTTCAGCATGGATGTTTCTATTGGATTACCCACAGTTCTGTGCACCTCACGCCAAAAGCGCACCGCAACAGGCCGTTTCATTGGTTAATCCCTCACATCACCCACAACATTTCAATGATAATAACTGTTCCAGATCTGGGTGTAGTAAAGACAAGTAAAACAAAATTTGGAACTATAAAAAGCGAAACGACATGTGTTTTAATCAGATTGATATAAATTATTATCTAGACATGTATTCATATACTAAGCCTATTATGTATATAACCAACTTTTTAGGGCATCGGGTGACCGGGATTTAAGAATTTAACAATGAAATGGATATTCGAGACCGAGTTTCGATCGTCAAGTACTGTTGTTAAGATAATTAACGATCTACATTTTCAATATAGCCTACATGTATACATTTTTCATTATCTATTTCCAAACTAGTATAACAAGAACGGCCAGCTGTGTCTCAATCTTACATAATGCATTTAAATAAGAGCTTTTGCCCTATCACAGTGCATGATGCGGACACAGTTATGTGACACTATCAATCCGTTGGAAACCAACAAAGATACAACATATATGATCCGAGGGTGATCACCGTGGCTAAGTGGTTAACATGCTGGATCGATAGCCTGGAGGTCGAGTGTTCGATTCCTGCATTGGACGAGAAAGTTCATTCAGATTTTCAGGCGTGGTTTCCTCTTGTCAGTGATGCTTGGCGACAAGAACAGCTGTCTAGTCTAGTCGTTAGGATGGGACGAAACATCGAGGTCCCATGTACACATTGGCATGGACCTAAATATCCCTTGGAGGTTGGAATCCCCCATAGCAGACTGTATGGCGTATGTCCGTCTGTATTAGCCAATTCTAGGAGCAGAATAGTAGGACTTTAAACCCCATTGCATTTCATATGATTTGATAATAAAACCGGGGCTTAAACAAATTCATCCCCAGTCTGCAGATTCGCTGAAGTAAATGATTTACTGGAATCGCTTAGCTGTGTGGAATATTATTCAAAATTGATAAGTGATTGAGACCCGCATTGTAAATTCCCAATTCGAATCATGAATTACATAAAAAGACACGACTTGATGTTGGAGAGTATCTGAATAGCCAAGATTATCGATGATAACCTTTCTGCATAATATTTCTGCAGATTTTCATTTTGGAAAATGTGTAGGTGTATTGTTTACCGTTTCATATAGACAAGATACATCCTGGTGGACAAACCACAAATAGTTTCATGATGCCATTTTAAAACAACCTCGGTGTAATTTAAAAGTCAAACAAAAAAAAAGGACATCGAGTTAATAGCGTTGTTTACAACGACAACGGAGTCTCGTATTTCTAGGGGAAATAAGAGTCCTGTTTCTTTTATGAATCCCGGAGAGCAATTCACATTCTCATGAATAATTAACCGGTTTGTGGTTTCTCTATTACGTAACAAATCCAAATTACTTTGTTTGCAATATCAAATATTTTAAGACCATATTTTAAAAAAGCAATAGTCTCTGTTTCATGTAAATAGGAGGTACGTTTGTTTCATAGAAGGGGGCCACGGTGGCTAAATGGGTAAGACGCTGGCTCGCTAGCCTGGAGGTCGATCCCTGCATTAGCCAAGAAGGTTCTACCACGTTTTCCGGCGGGGTTTCCCCTTGTCAGTGATGCAGGACGTGGGGCCTAACAAATACAGTTGTCTAGTCCTTCGGATGGAACGAAAAACTGAGGTCCCTTGTACACATTGGCGTGGATGTAAAATATCCCTCGGCAGATGGAATGAGATATAAGAGTAGGTCGTAGCACCGCTGCCCGGATAACATTTCCCCAATAGCACACCGTATGGCACAGAACTGTAGGATGTTAAACCCATTTTATTTCATTCCGGTTTCCTCCCACTGCTAAAGAACCCTACGCGCAAACGAATTATTGAAATAAAATTAAACACCTATTGAAATATAATTGAACCGAAATTACTTAGTTTGTGTCGAGTGGACGTTACACCTCACCCCTACTCTTTCTCTCTCCACTGTAGATATGACAGTTATCACAAAAGTGATATCTACTGTAGAATGTGGTATTGGGTGATAATTATTGTATATCTTACTATCAGATTGATGTTTTATACTGGAACTCGCTCTTTATAGCCCAATAGCAGAAATCTAATAAACGAATACACGGTTTATCCACACCGAATACTCTCGGGTTGTAATAGGCTTGCATGGGACCCTGAATTAAAATGTCACAGAAGCTCGTGCATCAACAATGGGAAAGGAGGAATTGTCTGGTTATTGTCTACTAGGCAAAGACAACATCATGTATGTGTTTATGACATATAGATAAATTCATTTGGTGCAAACATATACAACATTATAAATAACAATTATAATTAAAATAATTATTTAAAACTAATTTAAGAGACGATTCAATAATAGTGCAGCCCTCACACACGTATTTAATCCGGCTGGGGAATACTCTCGCAGAAAATCAGATCCTTAATCTGAAAAACTCGTGGTTTCGTGAACTTGACCCCATTGCCCACTAACTTAGTTCGGACACATCGTAACATCTATCATTAGGGGTAGCGTGATATGTGGCACGATTCCGTGCGTCTCAAACACGCCGTTTTTAAACCTTTGATCAGAAAGCCAACAATGGAATTACAGTCTGAAAGAGATCTGCCAGTGTCCGATTTGACCTTCATATCTAAAGTTTTAGAAAAATTGCGAAAGAAGACCTTTAACGTGTAAATCAACAATATCTAGTGTATGAATTTCAATGGATGCACATATCTAAATATGGTACAAATACAGTCTTGCATCTATCACATATGTCGACAAAGGGGAAGTTTCAGCCCCCTACTCCCTCTTGGATTAGTCAACAACGATTCCTGGTACGGGTGAAAACTGATGTTGGTGTATAACCGGTACTTCTTTAAAGTGGTTTGATTTATACTTATCACAAAGAACTCAAATCCGTTGTGGCCAGTTCATTATGTTAAACTGTATTCCAATTTGGCGTCCCCATTTGTTAGGGCCCTTGCTGTTTACTAGGCCCACAAAGCAGGCTGGACAACTTGACTCTCGTTTCAGTCCGGTGTATTGGTGGGACACTTACGTCGAAATATGAAATGAAATTTTGCACTGATTTTGGCACAAGCCATTTAATGTGCTTTGGGGGAAGTTTTGCCCATGCCAGACAGTGCATCTACTGTCTACTCTCATTACAAATTCCAACTTTTATTTGCACGCCAATGTGTGGTTGGGACCCCTTTTTTCGCTTAACCTGAACCACTAGGCATTGTTCCCGCACCACGGACATAGGAAAACCACACCGGAAAATCCAAAGAACTTTCTGACCAAACCGTGAACCTGGTTAGCGAGTCAGCATACACCAAATAAAGATATTCGTCGATCAGGGAAGTTATAATTACACACGATTAGTTTGTAAATAGTGTCCAGTAAGAAGGGTAAGGTCGGTCAAAGGTCGATCGTCGTCATGAGAGAGAAAAATGGAGTTTAACGTCCACTCAACACAACTAGGTCATTTTGGGACCAACATACGGTTTTATTTTATTTCAATAATACGCTTCCACATAGGGGTCTTTAGCAGTGGGAGGAAACCGGAGTGCCCGGAAGAAACCAACGAGGTTGAGAAGGCGCCCCTATCTCCATGCCACATACACTCACACCAGGGCTTGAAACCACAGCCGCAAGCCAGAGGTGGCCGGTCAGCTAGAGGTCGAAGCGCGGCACTCTAGACCACTAGGCCATCCCAACCCCCGTCGTCGTCATACGACAGTTGCTATCTTTATTAGGACATACGACAGGACGTGTTATCTTTATTAGGACAATAAAACAAAGAATTTACTTACTAGTGTATATATAACATCTGATTAGGTATTAATTCGGGTATTTTCAGTAACCTGTTTACAGGAAATACAGAATTGAACACTTATAACTAGAATAGAGTAAACGTGGACCACATTCGTAGTTAGATCGTGACCAACAACTACCGTTCAGATGGTGACGTCATGTCATTACATTTCAGGACGTTAGGTATTATTTCCGGTGTTTTGAGTAATTTGTTTACAGGAAATACAGACAGAATTAAACATCTATAACTAGAAAAGAGTAAAGGTGGACCTCATTCGTGGTTAGATCGTGAACAACAACTTCCGTTCAGATTGTGACCTCGTGCCATTACATTTTAGAACGTTAGCAACGAATTTGAAATTTATTACGACCGCCGATCCTTATAATATTATAAATGTAATTTCCTGTCGTCGATACCATAATTGTAGTTTATGCGTGGGTTAGGGTTTGGTTTATCGTGACTGTTTTAAAGCGTATCTGGCCTTTTAGCTTGACTGTTGACCCGGACAAAACGTCTTGAACCTTCAATGATCCCTACTAGTTCTTTATATCGAAATAAAATTAAACCATATGTTGGTCCCGAAATGACCTAGTTTGTGTCAAGTGGGCGGATACTCTCTCTCTCTCACCCCTCTCTCTCAACCTCTCTCTCTCACACACACACACATACACTCGCAGTAGGTAAAGGAAAATAGACAACAATTATTACACACTGCGTACAGTCTTGTGCCTGTGTAACGTACAACTCTCGAGCACATCTGGGCTTTTATGATTCATACTACCAAAACCAACAACAAACATTTTCTTTGTCAGTTATAGTATGATCAATATACCGCATTTAAGCATTGGTTGGTTTCAGTGACCAACGAAAACCAAAGAGAGGTCAAACGTTTTATGATTGTATATATTGTAACACCTGGGGTGGCACGGGGGGGGGGGCAACTGCCCTCCTAATACTGAGTCGTGCCCCCCCTCCCAATATTACAAGAAAATTAGCCTTTACCGCAAAATTCACGCAGATCCCCATGCTAGTTGGCCCTCCCGAAAACATCTTTGCCCCCCCCCCAAAAAAAAACCAACAACTTCCTGGCTACGGGCCTGCCTGGGGTATGGTATTTTCCAGGAGGGTTTATGGGGCCTTCCTCGGGATATTACAGGACAAATACGACAACACCTACCCTTGATATCAGACTAACCAGACTCTTATCAGATTCCATATAAACAACATAAGTAGGATTTAAGGCCCAACTTTTCTGCACCAACCAGGCTAAAACGAGGATAACCCATAGTGTGGTGAAAGGCCTTTTTAGGGGGGGGGGGTCACTCAGAAAGCATGATTATGATACAGCCTTAAATGCAAAGAACATAAATAAGTTTTAAAATTTTTTATAGTCCATGTTACGTGGTGCGCAACTGTAAAATAATCTATATAGCAAACAGAGCAGAATATCACAAGGAAGAAAACATACATATGTCGTGTAAATACATCATAAAAAATATCCGAACATCCTTATTTAATTGGACATGTAATATTAAGCATGCCATTGACCGCTTCTGATCAATTTGTCTTGTTCTCCAAATTACAATAGGGACTATTTTGTCATATCATATTATATCAATTAATGGCTCGGTTTACAAATATTATGAAAGTGTGTCTCAGCGTGCCTTCGAGATACGCTGCATAAACCTAGTAAATTTACACACGCCGTTAATTGGTCCTTTGTTCTATTCAGAAACTCGAGACGTCTTTGATGCTGAGACGTTGCAACATCTAGATAATTACTGATCGTCAAGTTTCTTAATACGGACCGAAAAACATGTTTGTCCCTTTTCTCAATGGCTATCAGCGAATACTATGATAATATCGTCACCGATGTCAAATCTGACGGCGTGCCCTTTGGCGCCAAATTACTGAATCACACCGTGCGGGAATCATCAAACGTCCAGCAACGTTGGGATCACGTGTTAATCCCGCCTGTGGACATCAGAATTCAGAACAGCTGTAGATTTCGTTGGGATAAAAATAACTTGTGTTACATGACGTCATTTTAACACACTCCAGCGTACATTGCTTGTTAGGCTGTAGATCACTGTGTAGGCTACGTTACAAATAGGGTGCACCATCATGTGTAAACTAACTACGTCATTTTAGGGATACGTGTCAACAGTAAACGACGTATTTCTACAAATGTCTCGACGTTTGTTTTCACCGAGATTTGAAACATTGTGTAATACAACGGGTCCTGCCCATTATTGACCTTCAACTGGCGCTTTCGGTGCCATGGTGCCAATAATCTGACATGTTGACTCTGATATCATGATTTTCATATAAACAACTTTATTTTACCTGAGGGTAAGAGTCACCGAAAACAATAATTGTAAATAAAGAACCGAAACTGCGAGTACAAAAATCAAGGTTAACCCATGCAATACAAATAGTTTACATACGACAAAGTCGTAGAGACCTAATACTGTGATTTACCAAGTGTGATTTTGTTTTTTATAAACCATGATTTTTGGTCTCCCCTTTCTGCGTTGTTGGTCTGGAATGTACTGCAAATATTTTACATACGGTTAGATCGTAGAAAACCTAAAACTGCGATATAGCTAGGGTAAATTATTTTATGTAAACCATGTTTTTCGATCTCTCCTTTATGCATTGTTCAGACTTCACAGGACTTTTTTTTCTTATATTTCACATTTTTCTGTTTCTGGGACTAGCCCACAAAACCTGATTCAATCTCAGAAACGGTCCTATATTGGAACGATCGCATCGTGGGTCAATATGTTTATAAGAAACGAGCCGTTGTAAATATGATCTTTATTTACATGAGGAAGAATGATATATTATTTTGTCGTATGTGTATTACTATCGGGAAATGAAATGGATTTGAATACATTTTGCCAAGGATAATTTAACGAAACAATGGATAATTTAGACTCATTTTATTATTAGTTAGTAATTACGATCGATGCTGGCCTAAAATTGAATTGCTAATATTTCGGTTCAGTGAGAAGTAATTTCAACACATTCTGTTTTCGTTATCTATTATGTTTAACTTATTGCTAGAACTGGCGTGCACGGAAAAGATCCATTGGCCATAGTGCGGCTGCCCGGGCAAAATTTCCCTCATGGCACGCTGCAGGGCGTATGCCCGTATTCATTAGTTCAGTCGGGGAATACGACGTTAAACCCAAGTTCATTTCATGATTTATTCTAGAAATACCTAATCACTAGCTCCGAGCATAACATGCTTGCAGTCGTAGATTATTCTGCACATTTCTCGATATGTTGATTTGACTGATTTTATCATATCGAGGTTGAATCAGTACTGTGTGTGTTTACATACAACTGTGGAATGTTCTGGAATCATGGATAACACATCTATTTATATTTTATGTGGATAAGACGCTGACTCGATGGCCTGGAGAGCATGCGTTAGATCCCTGCATTGGCCGAGAAAGTTCATCTAGATTTTCCGGCGTGGTTACCTCTTGTCAGTGATGCAGGACAAGGACAGCTCTGTAGTCGTTCGAATGGTCCCGTGTACACATAGGCGTTTACGTAAATGATCCTTTGACAGTTGTAATATAAGAGTAGACCGTAAAGTGCCGCTGTCCGAGCAAAACTTTCCTCGTAGCACACTATATAGTGTATGCCCGTCTTCATTAGCCCCGTTCGGAGCAGAATAATAGGATGTTAAACCCCATTTCATTTCGTTTTAATTAAAATACTATACAACATTTTGCAAAACGGTGCTTATTCTTTATAAATCATCTGTTGTCCCCAGTATTAGCTGTCACATACGCTAAATGACTGGATAATGTTTCAAGTCTACTTCTAAAGTAGTGGTATCGCAGACGAGAATAGGTGACAAAGATGATTTTACCCATTTTTAACCAAATCGGCTCTGTCCGTTCCTCTTGATTTATTTTCGGGGCATCTCAAAAAAAGTTTAAGATTTCTTTCTGATATTTCTTACAGTCTGTCATTGAGTTACGTGACATGTTTTCGATTCCCCACTGGTCCCCCCCTCCCATCGGTTTCCTCCCACAACTAAAGAACCCTACACGTAAGCGAATTATTGAAATGAAATTGAACCAGATGTTTATCCCAAAATAACCGAATTTGTATCGAGATGACGTTATGCCCCCATTTCTCTCTGTCTTTTTTTCTCAAGAAGTTGAGTAGAATAACCAATTTTTCCTCGGGGGTTGGGTGGCCGAATGGTTAGCAAATAAGTGCTGTATCATACGGCCTGCAATTGAGTCAACGGGTGTGGTTTCGAATCCCCGGTTGTACGTGACAAGGCGTATGGTGGCTTGTCCAGCCTCGTGGGTTTTCTCCGGGTCCTACAGTTTCCTACCACTGCTAAAGACCCCTACGCCCAAGCGAATTATTGAAATAAAATGAAACCATATGTTAGTCTCGAATTGACCTAGTTTGTGTCGAGTGGACGTTAAACCCCCCCCCCTCTCTCTCTCTCTCTCTCTCTCTCTCTCTCTCTCTCTCTCTCTCTATCCCCCAATGTTAGCTACGAGAACGTACATAAAAACGTTGAGATATACTGATGTGTTTGTTTTTAGCTACGATTGGCACCCATCAGTTTGGCGTGGCAAAATCAATTTTTTTATTAATACATGTAACATCTTTAAATAAGATAAGTTTGTGCTATTATGACTAATTAAACCCACAGTGGTCAATATAGTGACACAACTATCGCCTAACTCTAAATATTCGCGTTTAAAGTTATGAAGTGGCGGTTTTGTTCGACATTGACCGATACCAACATTCTTTCATAATTACACTCATGTACGCATGCGCCACCACTACACATCCCTATAGTATACGCCCCCTTAAACATATCCTGACGGATACGATCAAGTCCAAAATTGCCTTTTTGTATAGATTTCTATGGCTGTTATATTTAGCCCCGCATTCATGATGACAGCCGTCAAAATTAGTCTTTTGAAAAGATGGCGGTCTTAGTAACGGCTTAACGCCTCGATTTTAAATACGACGATTTGTACCCGTTTCAGGTAAGATAAAGTCCTTAATTGTAGTTGTGTGTGGCGGAAATATTATAAATAACAATAATCAATCGTTGTTTCGATAAAAAAAAAAATGCTGTCAATTTTGTGTGATTTTAGCGGGAGTGATCCACGATGGGCATTGCAACGTTGGGGGTAATGGCATCAAAGCTTATCTCGAACCACGGAGGGTGAAGAGATAAGGTTCGTTATCAACCCCAATGTATACAAATCACACCTTTTACCGCGGGACTAGCGTTATAATTCTTTCAATTAGATATAATTATTATTTTATTTGTTTGCAATGTCTGTTTTCAGTCTTGTCCACAGGTTTATCTTGTAGATTTTTGTTTTGCGTGTAGTGCGGGTCCCCTCCTGGTGCAACCAGTAGGACGTTTAACCACATTCAATATCATAACGTATTCCCGAATTGGATAAGCGCAATATGGAGCTGAAGATCACGACGGATTATTTCTTCCATTCGTGTGCGTCTTCTTAGACACATATTTAAGTGCATTCAAACTGATACAAACTTGTATTAACCCCTCGTCATCCCAAAGTTCATTAACCCACCCAAAAAATGTAAACCTTCAGCCTAAAATTTTAACCCAATGACGTCAGACGGTTCTATTTTTATGATACAGTATTGGGTAATATGTGTAAAGATCTGGAACATGTCAAGTTATAATGACTATGGCGTGTGACCTGTCTTGTATAGGTTATATCATTGGTTAATGACCCGCTAACTAGAACGGATCAATGATCAAAGACATATGGTGTAACTGGAACCAGGACCTGTAACTAAGAGACTAATACAAAGGGTCACATTAGGTTATTCACATCAAGGCAGTCCAGGTGGCCAAGCGAGTAAGGCGCTGCTGACTCGCTAGAGTGGAGGTCGCGGGCTCAAATCCCGGCATTGGCCGAGAAAGTTTATCGGAATATTCCAGCGTGGTTTACCCATTGTAAGTACTGCAGGACCTTAAAAGTACAGCTGCCTAAGTGTTTCGGGGTGAAAAACCGAGGTCCCGTGTACACTTTGGTGTGCACGTAAAAGATCACCTGGCAGTTGAAATTAGATATTAGGAGTTGGCCCCAGCGCTGCTGTCTGGGCAAAATTTCCCTAATAGAACACTATTTGGCGTATGTCCGTCTTCATGAGCTCAGTCGGATCAGAAAAGTAGGACGTTTAAGTCCAATCCATTTCCTTTATTCACATCAAAATGTTATATAAGAGATCATTCTCTTTTATAATCAACTGTATATTTAGTGATTTAGCTATTCGCGTCTTCATTAGCCCAGGCGGGACAGAGCAGTAGGACATAAAACCCCGTTTCATGTCATTTATATTTAGGTATCTCCAAATACACTGGGGGGGGGGGGGGGGCTGGGGGGCCGAATGGTTAGCACGCGCACGCTGTATCATAAGGCCTGTCATTGAGTCAACAGCCGTGGTTTTGAATCTCCGGTTATACGTGTCAGGAAGTAGAATCGCCTGTCAAACCTCGTAGGTTTCCTCGGGGTCCTCCGGTCAACCCACTGCTAAAGACTCCTACGCGCAAGCGAATTACTGAAATACAATTAGACACTGTTTCCTGCAAGGCCCTCTGCCCTTCACCAAGGTGGGTGCACCGGGAAATCCCGAATAATTTTCTCGGCCAAAATGGGAATGAACCTGAGACCTCCTGTTGACTAGCCAGCTTTGTGCTTGTATAGCGCACTGCATACATTTCCATCGCAAATAATACGCATTAATCATTTTAAAGGGCATACCTCGTCATTCTAAAGTTATGCCGACACACGTTTTTGCCAGACAAAACATATTTACCGGGGGCCTGTTTCTCGATATTTTAACTGTAGATAAAATCCACATTTTAGTAGATACTTCGATTGGCTAAGCACTAAAATCAATCTAATATTATCCAATCAAAATACTAAAATTTGAATTTATCTTAGTTAAAATGTCTAGAAACAGGCCCTAGCAACGTAACTCTTATTAAAACTGTTTAGTATTTAATTATAGCGAACATTACATCTCTTCAAATCTGTATACAAAGCATAGTAATGGCAAACAGGGAAAAATGTTAACGCCTATTGACAACACGAGCAATCCAAACACATGATAGCTATGTGGCGTGCAATGTGCCCACCAGATTTTGCAGCCAGGGAAAACATATCGTCTGGGAACTTTAAAAAAATTCCAAGCTAATTGAAAATTACTAAATTGTAATGAAATTAAAGGCTTTCAAATCGTTCCAGAAAACATAGTAAGATCAATCCGTTTCAGGAAGCATAGTAATGGCAAACAGCATAGTACTGACAGAAAACAGAGAAATGTCAGTTGGTTCAAGAAAGCATAGTTGTGTCAAAATAGCATAGTAGTTGCAGAAAGCATATTTATGGCAAATCGTCAAAGAAACTATTGTAGTCTCAGAACAAGATCAATCTGACTAAAACACAGATCCAATTTAGTTTCGTTTTTATAGTTCAAAATTTCGTATTTACTTGTCTGTACTACACTTGGATCTGGAAGACTTGTTATTTAACTCTTGTTCTGCTTGACATGAGGGGTCAGCCAATCAAATGGTCTGTCGAATCGAGGGTTTGACCTTTTTTTGCGCGGAACTGTGGGTAGACATTATCAGCGATAGAAATCAAAACGAAGCAAAGTAGATGGCGGTCGCTAATTGGTTAATCGAATGACTGACATAATCCGCTCAAATGTCGCTTGCTTGGTACCTGACGTCATAGAACGTGAATTCCCACTATAACTTGTTAGATCTACATGTAGTGTACACCATCGAAAGTATAAAAAAATATAGAAATATAGATCTGTATTTTAAATAGATTTACAAAGAGATATAACGATTGCTATCTGTATGACGTCACATAGTATTGCTCGAAGAATTGATGGCCATGTGGCGTGCATAGAGCCCGCGACAAGCATATAAATAGAATGTTAATGGATAATTGGTCGGGCTAAAGCTATACTATAGTTTTGAAATTATATGAAACAATATGGGGTTTAACGTTCTACTGTTCTGCTCCGGACTAAAGCCTTTATTGACTTATTCAAACTTTATATAAAAAAAAGTACAACTTTTTAATTAGATAATTGTCAGTGAAATGAATCTAAGTGTTTATATTTATTATAAAGTAACTAGCAGTAAACAAAAATATTGTTTGAACCAAATGCTCTGTCAGCCCTCACAAATCAGGCAGAATTGACAGACAGGTCTCTTGATTATGTCCCATTTATCATCCCCTCTTTCACTAGAATTTGCCCCCAGCTATGACCTCAAATGACCCTCGGAGGATTGGGGGTAGGGATGGCGGCATTCGCCAGTCGCCACATTCACAAAAACCCTCGCTACGCCACTACTCGGGCGTTATTTTATGTTCTTTTATGACTTATTTTGTAGGGTGGGATTGTGGGTGGGTCCCTTGATTTGGACCCCCCCCCCTCCTTTATTCACGACTTCTAGCCCTGCTTCCTGTTTCATTTTAGATGGGGCCCTTAATTTGCCAATCCCTCGCCATTCACGGCTTCTAGGCCCCACCTCCTGGTTAATTGTATTTTAAGGCCCAAATTTGGGGATTGACATTGGTGAGAGAGAGAAATGGGGTTTAACGTCCGATCAACACAACTAGGTCATTTCGGGACGAAGATTGACATTGGTATTTACCAGAGCAATATAATATCAATGAACATTTCGTCCTGATTCATGCGATGCGAAATAAACAACAAAACCAAAACATATATCTGTCCTTCATTATCCCAGAAGAAGTTGGAAAGCGGGGCGTTAAACCTCACTTGAGAATAATAGTAATAAGGAGTCTTGTATTGGCGCTAAAATCCACACCACAAAAGGGGTATGCTCAAAGCGCCGACCGAACAACGAACACACACTATCACACAGCAACAAAATTCCACTAATTATAACGTTTGAAGAGACAGATCTTGAAGTTTGATCTAAACGAACTTAATGTTTTAGCACTCTTGAGTTTTAATGGCAAACTATTCCAAAGTGTTGCAAAGGCGTAGGATAATGACCGAGCACCAAATGTCTTTGAATTGTAAAATGGAGTCTCAGGTAGAAATTGATCAGAAGAGTTTTTGTAGATAGGTTGGAGCCATTTTGGACACTGATGAGTTATGCACGTGATCATTAGTCCAGTCAGTACAGAAGAAACTCATATTTATAAAATCCAAACCCTAAGTAGTAAACACACTAATGTGGCTCTTACCCGGGAGCCTCAATTTTTTTTTTTCAGAAACAAAAACACCAGAATACCACAAGCGGCACCGAAGCAATGCCATCACTGCACCAACACCAAAAAAAACCCATCTTCGAAATCCTATTTGTATATAAATCTAATTGTATTTTTATATAATAATTATCAGGAACCAAATTTTCATCATCCTAGCGGGATTTTACATTTCATTACATAACAATACATAACTTTCATCACGTGGGAGCCCACAAGATTTTATGATATCAACAAGGATCATAATTCTAAAAGTAATTAACGGAAAATATTTAATCTGATTAAATACGATTTTTTTACACTTTCAATGGCCGACAGTACATGAAGATCTGACACGTCAGGGGTCAAACGAGGGGCTTTTGACCCTATGATGTCGGACATTGATTTATCAATCAGCGTTGACGTTTCTAGTGGTTTAACCACGGTTCCGTGCATCCAAATGCCGTAACAGACCGTTTCATTGGCTAATCTATCAGATCAACCAGAACACCTCAATGATAACAACCCTTTCGGATCCTAGTGTAGAAAAGAAAATTTTGAACTATTTGTGCTTTAATCAGATTGGGAAATTATTGTAAAGCAATAAACGGAAATTGTTGCGATTTAATAACCACATTCGTTTTACCAGTTCGGATAACGCACAAACATTTTAAAGGGTCAATCCCGATAATGTTTTTGAGAACAAAATTCTATTATTTTGTGTTAAAATCCGTTAAGATCCCCTACCTTAGGGCCGAGCAACTAACTCAATATATGTAATACGTTTTCAAACAACTTAAACCCACAGTCTTCATCTTGAAATGGAGTCCGATGTCCCAAACTGTATTATGCGGTGATTTAATAAAACCAGACTTTTATTTTATAAAAATAATGTGTCGGTGAAATTTACCTTTTGTTATCCAGTACAGCACATGGACCATTCGCCATCTAGACCTCTAAAGGAACGGGGGTCGATTATCGGGTCACCCAACGAAAGAATTGACCGAAATCTTAAAAGGGTTGCGTGTCCGAAAAAGTTGTTTTAACGCTCACGTCAAAACGACTCAATATTTTGAGCTGAAATTTTTAGTCAGGGTATATACACTATTCTTCTATATTTTGGTGTTTAAATTTCATACAGACTCGGACCTTTATTTTTGAGGCTCTGTTCTATTCGGGACAGTCCCTTTAAAGAAATAGGGTGATAACGTGGGTCGATATTGGTTTCATAAGATTCTACAAAGTGATCGATGGCAATAATCTTAGCATTGTTATCACAAATGGCTAAACTTTAATAAGTTTATTCATAATATTTTAATTGAACATATTTTAGAAAAAAAATGTATTTTGTAGAGTGTAAATATGCGGGGGTGTATACAAATGAGAATTTGGAATCATCCGGTATCTGAAAATTAATGTTAACTAATGCGGGAATAATCTATAAATAAATAAAATATTCTATAAGTAACCACCTACATACGCGTTGTCTTATCTATAGCGCCATCAACAGAAAGAACGTCAGTAGATAATACCGTCACATCAAGATCAGGTTTCGCCAGGTGAGATATAGTACGTAGGATGAGTAGCAGGTATTGTGAAATAGACGTTTGAAATCTACGCGTGTTTATTGATCTTATTTGCATCCTTGTAATTAAAAGACACATCTGTTATTTGTCGTACTTTATTGATTGTTATTGACCATTTTATGAGAATTTACTGTAGCGTGATGTCATAAGATAGAGGGGGGGGGGAGATCGAGAGAGAGAGAGATGGAGAGAGGGAGAGAGAGAGAAATGGGTTTAACGTCCACTCAACACAAACTAGGTCATATCGGGACTGACATATGTTTTTTAAATTTTATTTTAATAATTCGCTTCCGCGTAGAGTCTTTAGTAGTGGGAGGAAACCGGAAGATTCGAAACTACGCCAGTTGACTCAATGACAGGCTGAATGATACAGCACGCACATTCTAACCATTCGGCCATCCACCCCCCCCCCCCTGTCATAAGAGAGAGAAATGAAATTAAATGGGGTTTAACGTCAAACTGTTCTGCTCCGAACTGGGCTAATGAAGACGGACATACGCCATACACTGTGCTAGGGAGGAGATTTTGGCCGGACAGCGGATCTACGACATACTCTTATATCAAATTCCAACTTTCAAGGGATCATTTACGTGCACGCCGATTTGTACACAATGATCGAACACCCAACCTCCAGACTAGTGAGCCACCGTCTACCCACTTAGCCATCGTGATTCCCCATCCATAAGAGAAAGAGAGAGAGAGAGAGAGAGAGAGAGAGAGAGAGAGAGAGAGAGAGAGAGAGAGAGACCAAAATACGTTTCTAATTTTTTTCAATAATTAGCTGGCGCGTAGGATTCTTTAAAAGATATTAGAGAATACCCACGTACAACCACGCTAGTTGACTCAAGGACAGGCTGTATGAAACAACGCGCACGGGCTTACCATTCGGTCATCAAACTGTCCTCAGTAAGACTTTGATTTACAAACCTGTAGTCGATACAGGTGTGGGCCGAGAAAGCTAATCTGGGGTCATTTCGGCACTAACATATGGTGCGTAGGAGTCTTTAGCATTGTGGGGAAAGCGAAGGACCGCACATACGATCAAGGAGGTTAGAGGTGTGTGGGGGGGGGGTCCTACCCGATTTTTATTAAACATTGATGCTAACTGGTTTTACTGTATGGCATAATCATATGGATTTTGGATCAAGGACGGAGGATAGCAGAGGGTCGTTGCTCTTAGGAAGTTTTTATCTCACCCAAATCAATTTTACTGAGTATCGAAATAGATAAAAATGGCGATCTCTAAATAGATACGCTATTTGCAACATTAAGTTTTTAATGGACGTTTAGGTGGAATGATCGGGAGGCTGTTGCTCTTATCTCAGTTTCGATTTGTTAAGAACTCGATATCTTATAAAATTGGTTTGGATTGCGATAACCTGGGCTATTAGAAAGAGATGGAGTACATTATAGATATCGAATTGCGCATGCGTATTCGTCTTGAGTTTTATAAAGATATTGGTTTCCGATCAGGAATCGGATACCGGTCGTTGTACTCGACCATTTTTAAATGTAAACTTATACAACGTTTTAGTAAATTGCATAAGCGTATATTAATGGTGGCGGGGAGGGGGCGAATATGTCTCCCCCCTCCCCCCATGATTTTGATCGCCAGGACAGATTTATATCCACATGAATGTCCCGTTCTGAAGGCTATAAAACCACTACCTTGGGTCTTGCAACAGTAACTAATCTTTACGATATCTTCCTCCTTAATTGAAGGTAGTCAATTTTACCATATCGTCATCATATTACCCCTAGTTACAGCTTTCATCAAAAGAACACTGGTAAACCGTTTTTGATTATTATTTTGGTTTGATAATAGAAGGTTCCGGGGTTAATCCGCCCCCCCCCCCCAAGTTATGACAAAATCCACGCCCTTGGTAAATTGTATATCGGTTTAAAATGGTTTCTGGTGCATGGAATTTGTTTTGAAAGATAGATAGAAATGGGGTTTAACGTCCGATTGAAACAAACTTGGTGATTGCTGGTCAAGCACATGGTTCAATTTCTGTTGATAACTTGCTTGCGCGAAGGGGTCTTTAGCAGTGGGAGGACACCGGAGGACACAGGGAAAGCCCATCATGTTGGACAGGCGACACCTGACAGAATGACATTACCTTATGATCCAGCGCGCACGCGTTGAACAATTCAAGCGAATTATGAAATATAATTAAACCATATCTTAATCCTGAAATGACCTAGTTGTGTTGAGTGGACGTTAAACCCCATTTTTCTCTCTCTCTCCGTTAAGCACCAATGAGAAGGGTAACCACGCCGGAAAAACCCGATGAACGTTTTCGGCCACGACACTAGTATTAAAATATTCAAATCATTAAAACGCACGAAAATAAATATTTTAGTTATAACTCGAAAATAAGGATTGTAAATAAATCAAAACGTTATTGTCATTTTATGCACTGTGCGGGTAACACTACTGGATGTTGTGATGGTGTTATTGACAATGTGGCAATAACAAAGGCTGATCTAGAATTTCAAAATATTTTGAAAATAAATTCCAGAAACAGAATCACTAAAATTAAATCAGACATTCATTTCCTTATTTTGGATGTTTTTTGATGTTATTATAATTCAATTTGTAACTGTACACTTCAAAACAAATCATCCAGCGTCACAAATTCTGTTGTGGGGAAATGATTTTTTTTTAATTTGAATATCCGATGATAAACAACATTATGGATAACATGTCTTGATTAACTATTAGACGTCACAAAAATAGCTGTATGAAATTCAGCATCCGGCTTTAAGTCACCCCCCATCTCACTCGTTCGAGACCATTATATAATCCCCTTTCTTAATACAGGATATACTAATTGCGTATGTATAAAGATAACATCCTTATTATTAGCTGATGTAATTATGAGCGTAGTGGGAGTTGCGGTGGTTCATCAGTAAGACAGGGAAAGAAATTGGGTTTAACTTCAATGCCCACTCGACACAAACAAGGTCATTACAGGACTAAGACATGGTTATATTACATTTCAATAATTCACTGGCACGTAGGGGTCTTTATAGCAATGAGAGGATACCGGGGGCCCAGGGGAAAACCAACAAGGTAGGACAGGCGACCCTATTCCTTGTCACGTACAACCGAGGAATCGAAACCACGATAGTTGACTTAATGACGCGCTAACCATTCGGCCACCCCCACCCTTTAGTGAGCAAGACGCTGGATCGCACACTACTCAATAGAAGGGGGGGGGGGGGTCAGTGAGTAAAATATTTGACTCGATAACCTCGAGGTCCTGTGTTAGATTGGATGTCGCGATTGGAGGTCCCGTGATAGATTGGATGTCGCGATTGGAGGTCCCGTGTTAAATTGGATGTCGCTATTGGGAGTCCCGTCTTAGATTCGATGTTGCTATTGGGAGTCCCGTCTTAGATTGGATGTCGCGATTGGAGGTCCCGTGTTAGATTTGATACCGCGATTGGAGGTCCCTTGTTAATTTGAATGTCGCGATTGGAGGTCCCGTGATCGATTGGATGTCGCGCTTGGAGGTCCCATGTTAGATTGGAAGTCCCGTGTTAGATCTTGGTATTGGCCGAGAAAGTTCATTTGGGTTTTCCTGTCTGGTTCCGTCTTGTGAGTTGTGCTGGTATAGTCATTCAGATGGACGAAAACTTTCTCGGCCCTTTATTGAACGATAAGTGTACATATTGTACAATCAAGCAGTCGATCATCGGGCATCAAAAGACATCTGAACGCCAAAGTTTATAATGGCCGACAATCGATTAATAACGTGGCTTCCGGTATTCTATTCGTTGTTATCATGAACCACTCTGACAGGGATCATCTCAACAAACAAGTTGTTTATTATAAATATTTAATATGGTATTGTATTTCTTATATTATTTGAACATTTGTCGTTTTTCTAAAACTAATAAGCCATTAGATCGGCCGAACTGCGTCATCGGATTAATGTATCGCGGGGTATACAGATTCATATTAGAGAAAATTAGAAAAAGTCACTTCAGCCAGTTATATAGAGGGAGAACTCGTATTTTCCTTCGGCGTTCGTCACTTCCGATTGTTGAAGCATTGTTTACGCATCTATCGTATGTTTAACCATAGTTCTATCACATGTGTGATAATGACTGGCACCAATATTGTATTTTGACTTGATTCAATCCATAATTGAACGATCATTAGAGAAGGCTGTTATCCCGACAATAATACATCTTTATAATACCTGCCAAATATACTATCAACAATAACGCAACATTCTCATAACATTATTATTAAATATATAACCAACAAAACAGATTAAGCATACATTATGCAAAAGCTAAATCTGCCTATTGTAGGTCTTTCTTTTGTCCTGAACTGTTATCTAAATTACTAATTAGACACTAATAAACTTATCCAGTAGACATGGTACAAGGGTTAATCAGCGAAATGGATGTATGAGATGTGTTGTTGACGTTTGGGAAAGTAGGACGAGGGGAAATGTGTAGGGAGTGAAGTGCTGTAAAGGGATAGTTAGATGTATTATGAATGGTTAGAGTGGCTGTGGTGTTACGGTGAAATACTATGCCGCCACCGTAACACCACAGCTTTATGATTTGTTAGACAGGAATGATGTAATAAGTCCGACAATAATAAATAACATAGGCCTATTTCTGATTTTATTGTCGTCTTTTCCCACTTGCACTGGTTGTACGCCATTTTGAAACAAGCTGACGAAGACAGCTCGGGCGGCGATTGTTCGACTCTGGGCTGCTCTGTCAGTATCTAACAAACGCATTTAGTTCGCGTACAACTTTTAAAAACCGAATGTCAGTATGGTATTTCTCACATAATTGGTTATCGCAAAAACAGAGTAAACTGAAAGCGAGTGATCTCGACTTAAAACTATAGTCTATAGCCTACTTACTACACTCGTCACTAGGCTTCCTATACATATTATAATATTCCATTTACACCCTTGTTAATTAACACACCGTATCTAGAGTTATAATCCGAATGTTATCGAGATCCGTAGGTATTTACCATTTTGCTAGATTTTTATAAGGCAAACGTATGTTTTAACCTTGACCTATTACTAAGTGATAAGCCTCCACCGCAAAAAGAGTTCTCGCCTTATATTATTAGTATAATGACTTCATCATGTGCGGCAGGTTAGTTTGCTTCTAAAATCATTGTTTTCAGTTCCAAAAAATACAAAAGTAATTTTCTACCAGGCAACCATGGTTCTATTCACCGAGACTAGATAATTTATCTCGGTGTAAGGATATTATCGCTACGGATAAGTTCATACACTGTTGAGAAAATAATTCCATTGGTTTGCTTAGCAACAAATCGAGCATGAATCAACTCTGTACTGAACATTTTGTGCGTGATATATACGAACTGTCTTCACACATTCGGTTTATAATTAGCGATACACAGGTACAGTGGCAAGTGTTCTACTTCACAGACTAATACATCAAAAGTACCTCCGCGCGAAATGTAAAAGAAAAAAGAAATAGTGCCCGTGTGCGTGCCAGTAATAGAAAAACTACGAGTTCACGCATAAAAATGCACGAACGTACCAGACGCGAGGTCATCCAGACTATAATCAACTCATAATAGTAATGCTAGCCTGCGATATTTACTGGATTAGGATCCGGTTTGCTGCTCAACTTTCATTTATGATTTAATCATGAAATGGATAATTGAGACTTTAGTAATGATGATCAATGCAAGGCCGAAAATTCAATCGGTGTAAGGACTTATTATTTTGTGTTTTGACCAATTTCTAACCCTTTAAGTGTAAATAATTTAATCAAATCATCGTGTCCATATTATAATATTCACTGTATTGGATGTTAAATCTGTAATTAACCACAAAAACATACAGTTCTGTAACGCATTATATTGTACCGGTAGTTTCAATTGATTGACCGTGTGATTTGCAATCTCAATCCAACTACCAAGAGAATAATAAAACTATAACACATACTTATGGAATAACAGCTACTTATTTATTTGAGCGACGTTTCGAAGAGTATTATATCAACGTTATGAAGCTAATACAAATGGAATGTCGAAATAACACTCTAGTTTGTTTTATACATTGTGTAACCAAAACCAATTAATCAAATACTCTTGTATTTTTTTAAACCAGAAATCTGATCAAAACAATACAATTCATTTTAAATAAAATAATGTGTGACCATAACACTTCATGTTATCGCCCCCGCTTACCTTATCTTCTTAAAGTAGCTAAGTCTCTAACTTAATATCATCCATATTCTTCTACATTGAAAACACGAATTATTTGTCAATTTAAATCAATATGGATATTGTGATCTTACCGGGAAAGATGGGGTTTTGATATCCAATATATAAGACAAAATAAACATTTCACCATTGCCATTGGTACACGAATCGTGTAATGCGCTTCAGCGCCGTTTGTCACAAGGGACTCGAAGAACAATGCTAGGTATATTTTACAAGTCATGTCAAACGGTGATTCATATTCTTATCTGGAGAGCATGCGCAATAAATACTATTGTTGTAGGTCGGAATACCCAGCCGCTAGAGATTGTCATTCGATTGAGACGCCCGATTTTGTGTCAGTTTCTAGGTTCCAAGGGGGGGATGGCCTAGTGGTCTAGAGTGCCACGCTTTGACCTCTAGCTGGCCGCTCAACTCTGGCTTGCGGCTGTGGTTTCGAGCCCTAGTGTGAGCGTATGTGACCTGGAGATAGGGGCGCCTTCTCGACCTCGTGGGTTTCCTCCGGGCACTCCGGTTTCCTCCCACTGCTAAAGACTCCTACGCGCACGCGAATTATTGAAATAAAAATTGAAAACCATACGTTAGTCCCAAAATGGCCTAGTTTGTATCGAGTGGACGTTAAACCCCATCTCTCTCTCTCTCTCTCTCTCGGTCCCAAATCAAAAATTAGCGATTTAGCTCCTTTAATTCAATATGTTACTAGAAACATGTTGAAAGGGATAAAAGTTTTATGGTTAGATCTGAACAATGTTACTAATTAATCATAATCAGATGAATGTGCTTTATCAGCAAATAATAGTTGTATAGAAGAGGAAGAGGTAATGCAAGGAATTAGATCTTCTTCATAATCAACCTTTTTTCAAATTCTCTTATTACGGATTGGAATGGGGTGAACGTTTCATCTACATTGTAACTCGGTTATTATGACACTAACTTACAATACGGCCATTGCTTGACAATATGTACCCGTAAGAGTATTGCAATGACATGGGGGTTAACTTCCGGGGTTGCTGCAACAATCCGGCTAATCAAATCGGACAGTCGCGGGCAATGACGTATATATATATATATACGTCATTGGTCGCGGGTATGTGCGGACAGTCGCGGCGTTTCCGTTTATACCCATCGTTGAAATCAAACTGTGGCTGATTCTTTACGTGTTAACGGAACCTCGATTTTCCGTCCAATAAAATGATAAAAATTTCGTTTGATTGGTATGATTAAGAGATTCCTATGTATAAATAGCCCCAACCACTCTTTCCGTGTGAAATCGGAAACATCATCCGTTTGTTTGTCACGCCTGCTTGGCTGCTTCCGGTATCACTATCGTCACGCGGAAACCATGCTAAGAAATTCCGAGGTACTTGCACCCTCAGAACCTGGATCGAACTCTTGGATAGGGAGCCACTGCCTTACCCACTAAACCTCCGTGATCCCGTTAGAGTATTGAAACTTTGCGTGAAATTAACTAAGGTGTAGTATAAACACCAAGCTGTGTAAAACGGCCTTTAAATGTCTGTAAAATGAATTAAATCGCGATAATAAAAATGAACATTACGAGTTTTCCCTTCCTCAATTGATATTCCTTTATCATAACAAATCTCAGCTTTCTTTTATGACCTCCTCCTCCATACATCACAGCTATAGTAAACACTAACAAAACAAGGTTTCATATCAAACATTTCAGTTGTAGTTATTTTCATTGACAACTTAACACCCCCTCATTTTGACATATAAACAACTGGAATCATAACGGGTCTAATATTTACTATTTGATATTATAATTATCCATGCTATATAATTACGAGAAAATCGGTGGGTTCAATGATTTATAATGGTATATTCGATATATTTAGGCGGACATTTATACTAGGATCATATATGGGGGGGGGGGGGGGGAATTAGGTTAAACGTTCATTCGGCACAGACTATGTCATTTCAGGACTAACATATGGTGTAATTTTATTTCAATAATTCGCTTGTGCGTAGTGGTCTTTCGTAGTGGGACGAAAACCGGAGGACCCGGTCAAAAAACCAACGGGGTTGGACAGGCCACGTACAACCGGGGATTCGAAACCACGCCAGTTGACTCAATGGCAGGCTTTATGATACAGCGCGCGGACGCTAGCAATTCAACCATTCAAGCCCCGGATCATATATGTATTCATGTATATAGACAAATTGTTTCGTTAGAGACTAGTTGCTCGGATTGGACGAAAACAAAGGTCCCGTGTACATACTGGCTTGCGCGTAAACGAACCCTTGACATTTTGAATTGGAAAGTAAAGGGCGGAAGTGTCGCTGTCCGGGCAAAATTCCCCCATAGCTCAATGCATGGCGTATATCCGACTTCATTAATTAGACCATCCCCGCTTGTACATCACAAGGAGCAGGGTTGTCAGGCCAACCTCGCAGGTTTTCTCCGCCTCTCCTGATTTATTCTTTTATTTTAATAAAATATGGCGGGCTAAAGCCATTAAAATTCTGAATATAGCTTTATTTCTAATTGATGATTTTTGTATGGTTTATTACTTATCTTTTTAAATGAATATGACAGGCTATTCTTTATCAGATTAGAAATACAAAGACATTTTCCTACATGTCGACTGATTTCTTAAATTGCTTTTTTTAAAAATGTGTATTAAAATAAAAGGCACCATTCTGCCCGAACCAGTCACACCATTAAGCCGATGATTGACGACAGTCATATTTAACATAGACAATAGAAGACTTTCGTAATTCTCTGTGAAACACATAGAAACGTACTGCAAAGAAAAAAAACCTAGCGACAGTTAAGCGCCCCTCGGTCGGGCGAATATAATTCTACGATATTAATGTGTGTGTGTGGGGGGGGGGCGTGTGCTGGTGTGAGGGGTAGAACTTGCGCGCTGTATCATAAGGTTTGGCATTGAGTCAACTATAAGCGTGGTTTCGATACCCCGGTTGTACGTGACAAGGAATAGGGTCGCCTGTGCAACATCGTGGGTTTTCTTTGGATACTCGGGTTTCTTCCCACTGCTAAAAAAACCTACGCACAAAGTGAAATATTGAAATAGAATTGAACAGTTTGTTACTCCCGAAATGACCTAGTGTTTTTCGAATGGACGTTAAACCCATCTCTTTCTCCAAAGGCGGATCCAGGGGGGGGCCTAGGGGCCCGGCCCCCCCTAAATAACAGTATAAAAAAAATATGCACCACAAATCACCACTGACATCCCGATTTTTTCAAAACAATTATCGGGGGACACCCACGGGCCCCCTTAACAGGATTTCCTTGGCCCGCCTCTGTCTCTACCCACCCCCCTCTCTCTCTCTCTCCCTCTCTCTCCCTCTTTCCGATATGATAAAACTCTAATCGGAAATCAGTAAGATCTGCTAGCTTACCGTCGTCGCTGTAGTATCAACAATATGTAAAAAAAACCCAGATATTTATAACCGTCTGCAAAAAGTGGAAGAAAACAAAATATGCTCAAATCCACAGAGGAAAAACAAAGATCACATTGCTATTCCCATTTTTTTAATATTCATGGGGATGACCGCTGGTTGTTTGCGGCGAAATAATAAAAAAAATACCCTCTAATATTCAGGGTCTTTTTTAATAACAAAAATATTACAAACATAAAACATGTTATGCTTGAAAAAATAACATGTTTTTTTTTTAATCACCAGCAACAAAGATAGTCAAATTTTATTAAAATATGCAAAATTAAAATATGAAAATCATCATTTCATTTCCGGAACAAACAAGTTTAAATTTGTATTTTAAAAGCGACACAAACAAGTTCAAATTGTATCAACAACGTACGTAGAGTTTCAATCTGTATACGCAATCCGCCTATAAAGTCCGTATGAAGGACTAATATGGACAAACAAAGTTATGGCTAGTTTTTGTATACATCATGTATTTCCTACATAAATAATTCCGAACTCTTGAATCATTTCGCAAGTATCGGGCATGCTCTCACCGAATTTAATTCCTTGACGTCATTGATGTCCACATCGGTGAGGTTACGTCTAAAATCCCACCTAAGATCAGGAGAACTCCCCTATATGATTGATTAATAAAAATAGGTCGGATTATTAATGTGTACGACTGAATTTGTATTACTGAGTGGCTTTTTCCTCACGGCTAGTACGGCAATAGAATAGAGAAAGATGTGACCCAATAATACCTTTTACATCGACGCACTTTCACGCGCAATGAGCGTAAATATCACATCATGTGACGAAGACGTCATCACAACAAGACTATATATTGGCGTGTTGAATGGCAGTTCGTCAGTTATCACTACTGATATTGTCAAGAACGTTATCAATAATTGACTAGGATCACTACACGAAAGGACTATATATACCAGTTAACAGCCATGCTGTTTTAACATAAATCTTTATGATTTATACAAGCCTAAGAAGTTTTTTGATTCGAATCCTGAAGCAGCAGTCCAACAAGACGAAATTTAACAAGAAAATCGACATGAGTTCCCGATGCCACAACTGTGAACAGAACTGTATCCACGAGCTGATTTATTCCAGCACCAAAGCGTTCCGGGATTTTAATAACAACCCTTCCAAATGCCCCGCTTGTATTTTGTTAAACAGCAAGCAGACGAAGAAGGTTCCAGGCGGCTCCGACACATTCCGACGAGCATTAGCAGAAACAGAAAACATGGAACATGTCAATAACAACCGATTTCCAGGAAATGAAGGTTCCCCAGTTTTATCCAAAGGTGGACTTAAAAAGCGGTTCAATGACTTTAAAGAAAGTTCTAAAAATGACTTTTTGGGGAAAATATCAGGAATTAAGGATAAATTCTGTGACAGTAAGAAATTGGATAAACACAGCAAAAGAACCGTGAGGTGGGCAGACGAGAAAAAGGGAATGAAATTAGTGACAGTCCATGTTCTTCGGCCAAGATTATCATTCGCCACCCAGGCTTCATCGCCCATTGTTCCACGGTCAATTCTTCGTGTCTGTTAAAACAAGACGATGATGTTGGGACCAGCATACCGATGTGCTTTCAAAAGACTAAAGGTCGAACAAAAACATTGCAAAAACGGATGAATACGCATTTCCTATCATTTTTGTGTGACTTAAGATACGCAGTGCTTTCCAGATATTATGTGTATTTATTATCATGACTTTAATGGGTGCTTTCAAATGACTTTACTATGAGAGAAGGATGATATTCCGTATTCTAGTAACTATAATCAAAATCAAAAATAACATTTAAAACTAAATTCATGAACTCAGATAGTAAAAGATTGTGAAATGTTTTCAAACTTTCGAAAATATCTACAAAACAGGCTCACAGCTTGTGAGTATTATTGTATTAATGGATTTAAATCCTTGGATAAAACATTTCCAGATTATTGAATTCCTGAATGATTGAAGAGTGAGATCTGTCGCTCAATGGTTGTGCATTTGTCAGTATTATTTACCATTATACATTATTCATTAATAATATTCATTTTTCATTATTCATTATTCATTATTCATTATACATTATTCATTATTCATTATTCATGACTCATATCATTGTTTTTATTTACATGTCATTCTACATATAAAGTATTTTTTTTATGTTATTCATATTTTTATTGCATATTCATACATTTTTAAAATATGAATTTTATAATAAAAACAAAATGAAGTTTATTTCTCTAGTTTGTTATGCTATTTCTTTGTTTATGCTTGGGTATATTCTGTGAGCGGGAGTTCTTTCTTAACACTTATAGCGCCACAGATTTGCGTAATGATATCTCTCCGTTTGTCCGGTGAGCGGGAGTTCTCAAAATGTAAGCCTCCCAGATTTGAGGGATGCAATCTCTCCGTTTGTATTCTTTCTTAAGACGTAAGCGTCACAGAATTGAGGGATGATATATCTTTGTTTGGGACTGGAGGAATAGAGGTATATTTTCTTTTAATAAAAGAGTTTAGAATCAACTGCAAGGATACAGTCGAAGTATGTTTCGAGAAATCAGAATTTCGAGAGAAGGGCGTTTTAATTAAGTGCTAATCGGACAACTTACATCCGTTTTCTTTTAGCATAATGATGATGTTAGTAATGGATTATTTGTGGAAGATCCTGTATCAAGCAAAATGTCAGATGGGAAGGGTATTATGTCACCTGGGCAGGTGTGGGCTTGGGTGGACGGGAAGGGATACATCTATGTTTTAGACTTATTCCAGCTGTATGGTGGGATCTTGCGTTGAAGCTGAACAACTAGATGTCAAACAAGTGAGGGTCGCTTTCAATACGGAAAGAAAAAAACAGAATAACTTCGAAGATTTTTTTCTGGATAGTCTTGTTAGGACTCCGGTGCTCGACATGACTAAACAACTAGACGTGCGTTAAGAATGCAAAAAAAAAAAAAAATTATATCAGTTCTGTTCCTGTTTTTAATAAAAGTCGATAAATTGTTTGCACAAATTATGGTTATTATTTGAGAAGAGATATGGCATTAGATAAGACACGTTCGTAGAAGAAGGGTAATGGATTTCCCTTATAACATTTAATACCGTTATAGTTCTAATACTGCGGACACGCAATTAAATAAATTTCAATAATCTATCTCATAATCCTTTAACTAGAAAATGAAATGGGGTTTAACTTCCACTCGACACAAACTAGGTCATTTCGGGGAAAACATATTATGCTTGTACGTAGGGGTCTAGGTGGAAACGAGAGGACCTGGAGAAAACCGACGAGGTTGGACAGGTGACCCTACTCTTGTCACGTACAACAGGGGAATGTAAACCACACCAGTTAACTCATTGACAGATCGTATGATACAACGCGCACGTGCTAACCATCCGGTCATCCAACCCACCACATATCGATAACTGTTCTTCCATAAATATGGCTAATAGCTTATCATCCTATTTCATAACGGACAAATGAATGCAACTATTTAAGACACTTTGTCTTGGCCTACTTATAGTCGATATCCGTATAAACCACGGGCCACGTGCTTCAATTCACATGTTTTCCAATTTGATTCCTGTTTTATTCATTTAATATCACGCAGTTTATATTTGATCAGACTGAATTTTACCCGAGTAAAGCAAAAACGAAATAAATAATGATATATAGTGGTCTAGAGTGCCGCGCTTCGACCTCTAGCTGACCAATCACCCCTGGCTTGCGACTGTGGTTTCGAGCCCTGGTGTGAGCGTATGTGGAATGGAGATAGGGGCGCCTTCTCAACCTCTTGGGTTTCCTCCGGGCACTCCGGTTTCCTTCCACTACTAAAGATCCCTACGCGCAAGCAAATTTTGAAATAAAATTAAAAACCATATGTTGGTCCCGAAATGACCTAGTTGTGTTGAGTGGACGTTAAACCCTATTTCTCTCTCACATGGAAAGAGTGGTTGAGGCTATTTACACATAATAGGAATCTCTTAATTTTGATCATTTAAGAGAGAGAGAGAAAGAAATGGGGTTTAACGTCGACTAGACACAAACTAGATCATTTTGGGATTAACATATGGTTTAATTCAATAATTCGCTTGCGCGTAGGGGTCTTTAGCATTGGGTGGACCGGGGGACCCGGAGAAACCCTTACGAGGTTGGACAGGCGATCCTACTCCTTTCCACGTACAACCGGGGATTCGAAGCCAATCCAGTTGAGTCAATGACAGGCTTTATGACACAGCGCGCGCACGCTGACCATTCAGCCATCCAGCCATCAAACCCCCCGATCATTTTATAACATCTAACCTAAATTACTATAGTTTTTATATCATGTCAAGAATAATCAATCATCTGTTAGCTCGATCAGAAATTGTGTTCGTAACCCTTCGTTTATTCTTTTTTTACATCTCAGGCCATTAATTGACAGCTCTTCGCGAAGAAGGGCATTAAATTCATTTATAGCTCGTCTAAAAGCAGACCTTGGAAAATAGCACGGGCGTCACGATATAGTTCACTTTAGTACTGTTTAGTCCGATCTACCTCCTCAATTATATTCTTGTTGTTTACCGCCGATTAAAAGAATTGATTAAGATTTTATAACCGTGCATCGCGTTTGAATTCCCAACATCAGAGACGAGTCCATGATAGGTTTAGAAAGGTCGGCTGAAATTAAACCCATCTTGAAACAAGCTGAAAACAAGTAGGCCCTATGCTTATTCTCCATCTAAACATTCAATATAATTAAACACTTTGTCTCTTGTCATGGGGGTTGGATGGCCGAATGGTTAGCGCGTGCTCGCTGTATCATACGGTCTGTCATTAAGTCAACTGGCGTGGTTTCGATTCCCCGGTTGTACGTGATTGACAAGAGGTAAGGTCGCCTGTCACCGGGTTCTCCGGTTTCCTCCCACTACTAAAGACTCCAACGCGCAAGCGAATTATTGAAATAAAATTGAGCAATATGTTAGTCCCGAAATGACCTAATGAACGTTTAACCCAATTTCTCTCGCCCCCTCCCTCCCTCTTGCACAACAGCCGCTTTTTGTTGAAACCCAGGGCAAGTGAAGGACAGGGCTGGCATCTCAAGCTTCTCTGTAAATAATTGTGAAGAGTCATCTTCTTGAGCCATGATTAAATAATTCCACCAGGGCAGCGGAATTTATATTCTTCTTATTATTTGAACTGCCCATATTTGACGGTTAGAACTGATTTAAAAAAAAAAAAAAAAATGTTAAATGAAACGTCCTACTTTTCTGCACTTCGATTCCGTCTACTCACCGTCGAATGTCAACTCCCAAAGGTTAATTTTATGTGCACGCCAACCTGTACACGACCTTGGTCGTTTGTGCCATTACGAAGGGCTACACCCTGTCACTTACCAGACCATTACAAGTAAAATATAGAATTCAGATGACATGAAATTGAGTTTTGAAACGTTCTACTGTTCTGCTTCTAAACTGGGCTCATGAAGAAGGGGATACACCAGAGAGTGTGCTATGAGGGAAATTTTGCCCGAACAGCGGCGCTACGGTCTACTCTTTTATCGAATTACACATGCCAAGGGATCTTTTACGTCCACACCAATGTGTACACGGTTTGTCGTCCAATCCGAACGACTAGACAGTTGACCTTGCCCGGCCTTCCGTCCTGCATCACTGACAATGAGAACTTTCTCGGCCAATGCAAGGGATCGAACACCTGACCCCCAGACTAGCGAGCCAGCGTCTTACCCACTTAGCCACCGTATGAACCTTCACAGTATGTATGAAATAAGGACCACGCCCTTATTGAACTTTGTGATTTGAAATCAAAGGTTGATGTTTAATTATGGATAAGACATTTATCTTTGTGTCTATATATATATCTGGATCTAGCACTGTACATCAATCATTAAAATACATTCCACTTCTACGATAGAAAACCTACTCGAAGACGTCACGCAATCGCAAGAATTGAAAATAGTTTATGACTTAATATACCCTTCAGCTGTGTGTCGTTATTTAAGTAATGAAAATACTTATTTACAAATATTTCTTTTGTTCTGTTTTAGCTGACAATAAAAATATTCAAATGAATAATTATGCAATTAGAATAAATGAATATTCTATTAGATAATCCCCCATTTGCTTAAACTAGAATTGTTATAACATGAAATTATATGTTTTAATGTGCATTATCATAACAGGTAATGACGTCATGGCTGTCTTGCCGTGGGCATTTCACTCCTCGAGTAGCGACGGTGCCGTGTCTTCGCTTATCAAACAAAATTAATGATGCCGGTTTACGTGCTGCAGGATTCTGAAATGGAAGTCGGTGTGACTTGATTGCTTCTTTTGTCTTTGCTTCCGGAGATCAATTTTTTTTTATAGATAACTACTACCTTAGGTTAGAGTATTTTAAAGACAAGTCACGATATTTTCATTAATGAGAAAATTAATGGAATAATTGTAGGCAATGATGGGATAAAAGTGTATTTTTCATTTTATTTATTTCCGGATATAATTTTCGATTTTAGTAGCTAATTAATTAATATCATGTACATTTAAAACGTGTTAATTACTTGTAGGGCTGAAAAACAAACTCAACAAAATTATTTTTACATACTAGTTAAATCTGCTAATATGTCTATTAAAGATGACTGTCTTCAACGCGTGCAATCACTTAACGCGGCGTCATGCATTGGCTCAATGACGCGCGAGTGTCTACATAAGACGTAACTGTTCCGGACAGAATGGCGCCTTTTACTCATTTGGGAGATGCTAATTGTAGGCCGGTTGGGGAGGTTCGCGTGTTTCCGGAGTCCAAAATGGCCGCTTTATATAAATGAGTATTTTGGGAAATACTAACCCGAACCCTAACCCTAACCCTTTTAAGAGGTGTAAAAGGTAAATTAGATCCAAGTTCAGTCTACTAAAAAGGGTTAGGGTTAGGATTTGGGTTAGTATTCCCCAAAAATCTCATTTATATAAAGCGGCCATTTTGAGCTCCGGAATCACGCGAACCTCCCCAACCGGCCTACAATTAGCATATCCCTACTCATTTTAATACCCATTTACACTAAATAGGAAAAATATTTTTTACCTACAAATTATACTGTAAACGTCTGTATTTATTTTTCTAATACATAAAATAAATGTTTTAGAATTTAATTTGTCGGTGGAAAAAAAGTTAATTATTGGGGAATCATTAAGTCGCATCGATGTCATCCTGATCAGTGTGACTAGCACCCTCCCCATCCCAAGTGTAACTAAATTTGGGATAATGTAATCAAATTTGTTGACTGAAAATGTTCATAGGGATTTTTCGTAGTGGTTTCTCCTTGCCAATAGTGCAGGGCAGAGGTCCTGGCTAGTAGTTCGGGTGGGGTAAAAAAAAACGAGGTCCCGTGTACACATTTGCGTGCACTTAAAAGATCCGTAGCACAGGACAAAATTTCCCTCGTGTAGTAAATTGCATATGCCCGTCTTCATCAATCCAGTCGGCACAGAACAGTAGGGCGTTAAACTCCATTTCCAAATGCAAAGGTTTAACTTGTGAAGCCAGATTTTTAACGCTGGTCTGATAAACGTCTAAAAATATCGGTTGAAACTCACAGATGAAAATAAAACACGTTCTAAACCAACAAAACCGATAGAAGCAGGGCCCTTGAGAGGAGAGAGAGAGAGAGAGAGAGAGAGAGAGAGAGAGAGAGAGAGAGAGATCGGGTTCAACGTCCACTCAATACAACTAGGTCATTTCGGGACTAACATATGGTTTTAATTTTATTTCAATAATTCGCTTGCGCGTAGGGGTCTCTAGCAGTGGGAGGAAACCGGAGTGCCCGGAGGAAACCCACGAGGTTGAGAAGGCGCCCCTATCTCCATGCCACATGGGCAGGGGTGAGACCGTGTTGTCCCTCCCCTCTCCTTTCGAACACTAGTCATATCTAGATTATTCAGTGGTTCAACCTCGTGGGTTACCTCCGGGCACTCCGGTTTTCCCCCACTGCTAAAGACCCTACGCGCAAGCGAATTATTGAAATAAAATTAAACCATATGTTAGTCCCGAAATGACCTAGTTGTGTTGAGTGGACGTTAAACCCCATTTCTCCCTCTCTCTTATTCAGTGGTACTATATATGTTCAGAGGAACCAAATATCTTTGTAAAAGGAACAATAAAAAAGCATGCATGCAAGTTTATCATTCGCACTAATGATATTTCAAAAAGTAAGTTCGACCAAGTCGATAGAAAGCCGAAAAGGTTGACTTAAAATCTAAAGTGTGAACCCAACTTTATGGGTCTCATATTGTAAGCTATCTGTTGTCGAGAAGTAAATTACTGCTGCTGCTGTAGTAGCAATTTTTAGTCGTCATAATTCTTATCTAGGCCTACGTCTGCAATTGATACACTATTCGAGGCTTTGAAGTATCAACTAAAGTTTGGATAATATCTTTAGTTAAGATTTCGAGAAACAGGTCCCTGTAACTGTTTTGTAGTCAAATGAGAACAAAACTATTTCAAAGGAAGGCCTTACGGTGTTCCACTACTCTGGCTTAAGCAAGACGGAAGACATCAGTACTGGAACCATTTCTACTGATGCTGGTGTCTGGGGTTAACGTCCAGTTCCACCGAGAGTGTTATCACGTGTTGTTATCGCAGACTAGAAGAACTCACTACTGCGTATTGTTTTCTGATATCTTAACCTAGGAGGCAATGATCTTAACTTTATTCTTGGAACCGCAAATAAAGGAAAACAAAATCCACGTGATGGTATCCAAATGACATTTCCAGGAGGAATAAATTATTTCAACATTTATATTTAGAGATAACAAATAATATCAATGCTTTTAAACACCTAATTGTACACGTTAACTTATTGACATCGGTGCACTCTCAGATATTGCACAAGGTTTTTTTTAATGAAGATCGTAATGATGCGATTAAGTCGGTCATGCCAGGACGAAAGACTAACTTTCTAGTTCAAGTTACAACAATCCAGCGGTCATTAAACAACTTTTCAACAACCCTTCACAACTGCTTCCTAAATCTTGAAATCCTGCCCTCGGGTCATTCGTACGGTTTTCATACAATCCCTTTTCATGAGAATGTCTTTAGGTTCCTTGTTTGCTTTGGGCGATCGTCCTGTCAATTGGTTCGATATATTACTCATTGCAGAAAGAGATTGCCTTTGACATTAATAAGACCCGATAACCTTTAATTAGACTAAATATCAGTGTTATATGTCTCCATTTTAGAAACAATTAGCCTTGAAAAACCATATCTAGGTTCGTTAGTTTCGTATTTAAAAACTGACCTTTTAGTTTATTAATGATGCAATTACAAAATATTGGAAAATTGTGTCAAGTAAATATTATGCTTTATGTATGTAAACTATATGACGCAATACAAACCTTGTGAAAGTAGTCTTTGACGAGGTGAGGGTGGGGTCGGGTAGGGGTGCATACGTTATAGAATATAGGTAAGTACTTCAACCTTGCAAAGTTGCACTGTGGGTTGTGGAGTCGAGGGGAGTTCTTCGTTTTGACTTTTTTTTTCGTGTAAAATAATTATTCACAAAGCATTTTATTCTTCGTCTTAACATTTTATGAAAAGATCATAAAAGACTGCTTTTTAAAAAATATTTTTTCGATAAATGTTGAATTTACGGCTTAAGGAGTCGTACACTTTTCAAGAACGTTGTCCTTGGATATCTGATTGCGCGGTAGCTGAAAGGAGGTTTTATTGAACAGAAATCATTATTATAAGGTTTTAAAATGTTTTGTCTAATTCGGCTGCTGATATTAAATAAGCAAAGTTATCTTGGCTTTGAACAAATTCGTGAATAAGGAGTAAAACGGCACCAGAAGCGAATTATTCTAAATGCTGACTCTTAAAATTATCTCTGAAATTTCGCATATAACGTCAAACACTAGTTATGTATAATTCCGTCTGTTCAACAGAGGAATCTGACACTAGTCTTCTGGCTTTCAAACACTCCTAGACAGCAACAGACAAAAATGTCATAATACTAATTGTATTTAACATTTTCAGAAACATTTGCGAACCCAAGCTTGTCTTCTGAGAGTATAACAATCCGCTTGTGAGAAGTTCCAAGACCAAACTGACGAGTAACAAATTTTTTATTATTTGAATATCAGTGGACACTTACTAAGAGATAATACTTCATGCTTGGAATCATCACTTCAGACGTCTCTAAGTTACAGTGTCTTTTAAATTGGCACAATGGTGTCACAGATCGGACTATCTATCTATCTATCTATCTATCATTCCAGTTGTAAGTTTTCGTTCAATACAGAAATAAAATACACAGAAAAGAAGAGAGAGAGAAAGGGGAGGGGGGGGGTAACGCCCACTCGCACAAACTACTAGGTCATTTCCGGACTAACATATGGATTGATATATATCCAAAAAATTCGCTCGCGAGTAGGGGTATTTAGCGGACACGGAGAAAAAACCCACGAGGTTGGACATACGAACCTCTTGGCACGTACAACCGAGGATTCGAAACCACGCCAGCTGACCCAATGACAGGCTTTATGACACAGAGCGCACGTGCTAACCATTCGGCCCTCCAACCCCCTACAGAAAAGATGTGTGGTTTTGCTATAAAAAATAAAATACCAGAATCTTTAAATGCAATATTTAGTGGTAAAATATAAAGAGGAATCGTTGGTGGAGTTGTGGATTGAACACATAACCTATTTTTGTTGCTCAAGGTCTATGAAGAGAGGTTTCGTAATATTACATAATTTATTCCCTCGTTACATCTTCTTCTTTCCTGGTGTTTCACTAATGGTCAAAGTTACCTTCAGGCTGGTGCTTGTAGATATGATATAACTGTGTTGTTGTTCAAGTAGAACCAGGTCTTCAGGCTAAGTCTATTTTCCTCTTGAAATTAACAACCTTCGGCTAATTTGTTTCTTTGTTCTTTCTGGTCTTGCCCAAAATATTGATCTAGGAATCTAATGAAACTTTATAGTACTGCGTTGTATGGTTAATTCCTTTGTTTGGGAAGTTCTGAAAGGTTATACGACTTAACAGGTGATCGGAAAACAAAGGTTATATCTATATTTAGTTGTCTTTAAAACAAATATTTCGACATATTTTGACAAACAAAGAACAATGGTACAGTAATATTGTTTTTAATTAATTATTAAGCAACCACTTCCAGGTTTGGTGTTAAGGTAACACATACTAAGAATTTCAACATTTGTCAAATACAAACGTTTCAAAACTCTTCTTCTTAAAGTACTTGGGGCCAAAATCACGCTACGTCACCGAGAGATCCACAAATCAATAGGCATTATTAGAGAATATCGCAATTACTGGAATGTAAATCTGATTATTACTAAATTAATTTGCATTTTCAACATTAGTGATCCAGGCCGGTTTTACAAGGTTTCTACTGTAGTGCCATGGATTGTACACGATCTTCTGCATGCATGTCATATTCCTGAAGCAATGGCCCGAGAACCCCCCTCTGCTGGATTGGCTTCTCATACTTGAGCTTTTGTGGTACAGTCTGAACAGGTTGTGGTTCTGCTGTTGAATGAGTGCAGCTATCATATGAACTCTTTGATCATCCATGGTGAAGAACAATCGATGATATTGAAGACCTAGAGCAGGAGGTATGTACACCACAGCTAGTCGACTCATACTGATGATTTCCTTCCCCTTTTTATATAAAATATCTGCTGTCCGCTAGGTGCGCTTCTTCATACTCTAGGCAAACTCCAGACATTCTTTAATATACCAGATACAAACTTTTTGTCCGTTTTGAAAACTTTATATATGAGATGCATACGCTTACGTCCTTTCTATTTCCGGGCTACTAACGATGTATAGACGGACCGTGTACCTTATCTTTCCTACCTCTTTCCGTTTTCAGCTGGAGCGGATGTGAGTTGCGAGGATGTCCAGAGGATGCAGAGAGGATACATTGGGCGTTTAACGGATGATAACGGATATGGAACGTTTGGTGCTCGTTTATGTCGCGCATTTACATCGTACACGGCAGAAAGCTCATCCGTTATAAAAGTTTTGTGCAGCTCAAAACTTTTTGCGCGGATGAAATCTAAGTGAACGGATGCTCGATGGATAGGGCGTATGAAACGCGTATGCGATGAGTACACAACGGATGCAGGACGTTTTCAAACGGAGGGCACGTTTTTCTCCCGTTTTACATCCTCTTTGCATCCGTAAATGCAGTGGGACAGGGCGTTCGCGTTAAAGTCATGATTGGGTGGGATTAGCTATACACAAAACGAAACACTGCGAGGAGTATGAATGCGGATACGTTCGGATATGTTTCGATACCGTCAAGACGATTGCTACGACTGACCCGAATAATCAGCTGGCGAATGTTTTACAATGGATTAAGCCGAGAAAGTAGCTAAGTCTCTAACTCAATATCATCCAAAGTCTTTTGACATTGAAAACGCGAATTATTGTCAATTTAAATCAACATTGATGTTGTGACCTTACCGGGAAAAATGGGCTTCTGATATTGCGTATACGTATTTCGAAGAAAACATAACTGATTAGAAATTAGAGTAAAAACAGATACGAATGAATGTAAATCAGTTCATACACATTCATATTATTACATTATAATATGCGTTGCGACCTATTTGTATCAATTGTAAATCCCAAATATTAGCGATTTAGAACCTTGTTGAAAGCTTTGTCTTTCGAGATATTTTGATACCATTTTCCTTTCACGAAACTAACACGTTTGTATTATACTTTTTGTATTATTAGTAGCCATTCGTATGTGAAAAGAGAATGGTAATCCTTTAGGAAGACGCAACTGTTCTTTTTACGGATTGTTTGTACCTAGAGTCAGTCTACAGCATTCTTCGACCCTTGGTCAGTTTTACAGCATTCCCCAACCCTTGCGTCAGTCTTACAGCATTCCCCAGCCCTTGGGGCAGTCCTTACAGCAAGGTACAATGTACACCAATGATCTAGTTTACAAAGTTAAAAGATTGTTGTAGAAAGAATTATTAAACACAATCTCAACAAACTTCAGTTTAATGTCAACCATTACCTGAAACTATTACTCGTTGACGCTGACGTAAAGCTGTCCCAGGCAAGACAAACGCCGATGAAGTGGTCTGAAGAAAATTAACCAAGGGCTTATTGAAAGCTTCGGATCAACTGTAAGACGAGACATTCGGCGAGTTGATATTTAAGTGACATAATTAACGTCTTCAGAGAAAAAAGCATGTTGCAACAAAAAATCTACGGATGTCATTAATGGATGTCTGGCTAATTGGCTATTTGAATAAAAGAAAAAAAAAAGATATATTTCATAAAGATCATTGCAAGGAAGTTAACTGGAGGGGTAGACCTCTCCTACAATCTTTATACGATAATGTTTTTTTTTATAAATTATAAGATCTTATCGAGGAGAATTACGACAATGGTTATTGGCTACGGGGTTCCTGGGACTATATAGACCATACATGTATAGTTACTATTTGAAGCTATTGGGGGTAACTCTTCGTGTGTAAATGGCATTTTTTAAAGATGCCGTTAGTGCTAATATAATAAAGGCACAATAACACCCTTGCTGGCTTGAAAGCTCCAGAAGATAAATAACAGCCTTATTCTAACTACTAGTGTCCTACCTGTTGTGTAAATTATCCATTACATCCTATTTTATTAATTGGAATATTGTAAATTAGTACAATTTGTTGACCGGAATAAAGATTGGGACATATTATTAAGTTACAACAAGAGTGGTATTGAGCCTTTAAAGTTGTCGATCCAGTTCTTGCATGTTCACGACTCCATTACGCTCAAATGTACTCAAATTAATTAAGAAAACAAAAAAGCAATTTTTTTACGTAACCCATACATTTCCTACTGGCTTTGGGGTTGTCTGAAAATCGAAAGTGTTCAATTCACTATAAATTTCTATCCTAATTTTATGAACAGAACACAAACATTTTCGGACTGATATTATTATTAGGGATCCAACTTTCACTGTTTGGTAGGTTGCAAGGGATACAAAACATATTCGTTATAATTTTAAAACAATTTTCTTGTTGAAATTTAATATTATAGGCCCTATCTTTAATTACTCAATGCCGTATAAGGATTTTATATATTCGTTATATAATGAGGCACAAGGGATGGAAACATTTGCGGGACACAAAATTTTTATGCAATGTATTTGTTAAATTTTTGCGATGATAATGGCAGTATATTAAACGAAATATAACATCATATACAGAAGGTTTGGGTTTGCGAGTCCACTTTTAAGCGAACAGTTTACGTCTCCGACTGGCATGGGAGCTTTAGAAAGTTAGATATTTCGTAATGCTTTGCTAGGTATCTGTGTAATCGTTAGTTTTGATATAGATGACCTTTGCAGTTACCTGGACCATTTTAATGATAAACCTTGGGAAACAGTGCCTTAAGGAATCCACCTACCCAACGGTGAGAATAGAGCTGGCTAGACTATCATCAATTTAGTGTTGCAGCATTATCCAAAGGCAGCCCTATTACTCGCTATGTTTCGCAATCATGGCCTTAATTAATCCAGATTTGCGTATGTTTTTGTCTTTTAAATATGCAGACTGTTCTCCGTTTAGCAATCAAATAAACATATTATTTTCTTCGCGGGAGGTGGTAGGCATTATCCATTTAAGCATTTCGTGGTTGTTGACTGGACATATAGAACGTTTAAAACCCTTGCATTTCCTCCGTGGTGCCTTCCGGGTAACTTTTCTTTTTCTTATCAGGACAGAGCGCGTTGATTCTGCAGACTATATTTAACAAACGTCAACAAGTAAAGGTTCCAATGGATAGCTTCTGTGGCCTTAATACTTCTGGCTGATGAAATGGGTTTAACGTCCTACTGTTCTGTTCCAAACTGGGCTAATGAAGACGGGCATACGCCAAGGGAAATTTTGCCGGACAGCGGCACTACGAATTTCAAATGCTAAGGAATCCTTTAAGGGTCCCAAGTTTTCCGTCCGACCCGAACCACTAGATAGCTGTCCTTATCAGGCCTTTCGTCCCGCGCAACCTTGTAAAATCACGATGAACTTTCGTGGCCAATGCAGGGATCGAACATGTCATAATTCACTTTTACTTACGTAAGAATCTTATAAATATACTGTTCCTAAGACCATTCTTACGTAAGCCCAGGTCAAGTACAAGTCTAAGCACATTGTGACTGGTAAAGCTTACCATACACTGAGACTACGATGCTTTTTAACGTCATAAAACAACTTTGGTATGCGAATTACGTCATAAATTTGTCGTCTGCTTCATTGTGGTTCATTTGGATGCGTTTGACATGTCCCCTATAGGGCCTACACATAATTATAAAATGTGCCAAAAGATATTAAAAAAAACGCAGACACATACAAACTAACTGAATAATTGTGAGAGCGCCTGATCTTAGAGTAGCCTGTGTGTTTGTAGCCAATTGTTTACTAATTGACAAATAAATGAATTTGTTTCTGGGTAGGCCTATAAGGCCCTAGATGCGAAATTTTCTATAGCATTCTTAATTTCTTTTCTCTGTCTTGTAATTGTCTCTTTGGTATCAAAAGGTGTCGGAAATGCCGTCGAATAAGTCTACGGTCAGCCATCTTTTTGAAGCAGAAACAGACTTAAGGTTGGTAAGCAAGCCCTATAGGCCTACCTTGCTTGGGACTTGTGCTTAGATTGGCTATGTTTAAGAACGAAGTTGTGCTTAAGTTTTTTCTTGGAACGCATAATATTGTTCTTGTGCTTACAATGAAGTCCACTTAAAATCTAAGCACAAGGCCGTTCTTAATAATTTTCTGGGAACACAAAATAAGTTAAGTTTACTTAAATGCAAAGTCAACTAAAATCTAAGCACAAGAACGTGCTTAAGAATTTTCTAGGAATCGGGCTGGTTGACGTGAGGGATTATCAAATGAAACGTTTTGTTGCAGCGAGTTCTTGGCGTGCGTTAAAGGAACTGTGGGTATCCTACCAGAAAGATCAACGCTGATTGGTTTATCAAATGTCTGACTGCACAGGCTATAAAGCAATCTAATTTACAGAGAATTACTTACGAATTATCTCTGTCACAGGTGACTGTCTTGAACACGTGCATTGACTTCACGTGGCGTCAGTCATTAGAGACTTTTGGCAAGCGTAAATGTCTGCCCCGTATCGCGTATTCGTATGGATTTTGCGTTTCACGTCACCAATGTGTCAATGTGTGGGTATTTATCATACGTGATACGACACAAGGATACGGCAGCACGTATCGAACAGCTTTTATACGGAAAAGATCCGTATAACAATTTCGTGTCTTTTTACAGTCTTTTTGCTACTTTTAGATGGTGAAATGTTGTATCTTGGCGTTTTTTATGAATCTTTGTTTACTCAACGGTATGTTTTTGATGTCATTTTAACAGTGATGGTTGATCTACATTCTAAATTTAGGGAGGCAGAACCAGGCAAATCTGAAAAGGATTTTTATTATGTGGTAAAATTACTGTCGAGTCGAAGTCGGAGATTTTTAATTTGTTTCGATAATTATTTTTTTTCAATAGCTCAGCGACTGTCGAGCGACTTCATCCCCTCCTCCGGGAAGCTGTACACTATAATAGGCACGTGACTAGTACTGATGGTGATCTTGGTAATATCTGCCATTACTTTAATAGAACTAAGCTCAGCTCATCGGCGCATACGTACGCGACGCAAAAATCTGCCAAAACTCTAAAACTACACTGACGCAACGTATCACGTATACGATAAGGATACGTGATACGGATGGTAAAAATCCCGCTTGCCAAAAGTCTCTATTGGCTCAACGGCTCGTGCGTTGTTTACATATCAACTAATGTTACTCATTTTAATACCCATTTACGCTAAATATGAAATATTTTTTAACTACAGATATCTCAAACGTCTTTATTTATTTTTCTTATACCTCAAAAAAATGTTTTAGAATTTATTTTGTCGGAGGAAAAAGTTTTAACTTAAAATATTTTGCCGAATTAAGACGCATAGATATCATCTTTATCAGTGATACTAGCGGCCAAGCGAATATTCACTGCGGGATCAGTTTGGCTATAAAGCCGCTCGTATGACCCTCACGCGACCTCCCACTACAACTGGTCAGATCTTCATGCAGTATAGGCCAATGAAAGGATAAAAAAACGATACGAAATAAAGATCTGTATTTTAATCAGATTGCAACGACAATGTCATGTAATACAATCTGAATCCTGCTATAATTGAGTTTATTTGAGTTATGATCGTTTGAAATCACGATTGACCGTAGTGTACTGTTAAATGCAGTTGAGAGAAGTGTGTCTCGAGCAATTATTCAATATAACAACAATCGTCTTGACAGAAAACATGGCCACCTTCTGTTCTGGTATTAGTGATGATAACAAACGAACCATAAAACATTGAAATAAAACGACAAATACAGCATCGTCACCTGTAAAAATTTGTGTATGACACGTGAGCTACTGGCAGTGGCGGGATCAGTTTGGCTATAAAGCCGCTCGTATGACCCTCACGCGACCTCCCACTACAACTGGTCAGATCTTCATGCAGTATAGGCCAATGAAAGGATAAAAAAACGATACGAAATAAAGATCTGTATTTTAATCAGATTGCAACGACAATGTCATGTAATACAATCTGAATCCTGCTATAATTGAGTTTGTTTGAGTTATGATCGTTTAAAATCACGATTGACCGTATTGTACTGTTAAACGCAGTTGAGAGGAGAAGTGTGTCTTGTGCAATTACTCAATATAACAACAATCGTCTTGACAGAAAACATGGCCACCTTCTGTTCTGGTATTAGTGATGATAACAAACGAACCATAAAACATTGAAATAAAACGACAAATACAGCATCGTCACCTGTAAAAATTTGTGTATGACACGTGAGCTACTGGCAGTGACGTGGCTCTTTGACGTCAGGGGCTGTAATTTTGGAGATTCTTTTACGGAAACGCTCAAAATGGGAAGAGAAGAAATATTTATCCAGTTATGTTTACCAGGATACTTAATTCGGAAACACGTTTGCGGACAAGCCTACTTCTGGCTTCCCGGCAATTTGATTAATATCGACTTCATTCACCTTAAAGAAATGAAATGGGGTTTAACGGCCTATTATAATTCTCGTTGTAGAAGGAGAGCGGGTATGCTATAGCGATACACATTCTACAAGTCATAATATTCAAACTATAGCGATACACATTCTACAAGTCATAATATCCAAAATAGAAATGATTTCATAAAAAGTTATTGAAATTTTGACAAGAACCGACAAGGGCTTTTATTTTGGTCAATTTCATGCTTGTCTTATCGGTCACATTTTGCTTTTATATGCGTTGGACGATATTAGCAAAAAAGCTTCTCGCGGCGATTAAACTCTAGACACATTAGCCGAATCTAAATTCGGCCGAATGGGTGGACACACCAGCCGAATGCTTCGCCCCATTCACCAGTCGATTGCATCACCTTTCACGTCACATGATTAAAAATGGCGGCGTCTATAGCTTCAAACAATCACGTGACTTCTGGATATGAGTGGTGATTGGCTAATGAATTCTACATTCGGCCGAATGCTTCGGCGAAATGGACACACCAGGCGAATAGAATTCGGGCGAATAAATATTCGGCCGAATATATCAAACCTGTTTGATTCGGGCGAATCATTCGGCCGAATGACAGTGGACACACTAGGCAAATTTCGACGCCGATTGATTCGGCTGAACGATTCGGCCGAATCATTTTGCTAGTGTGTCCACCGCTTTATTTAGTAGTTCTCTTAATCGCGACTACTGATCACTGGCGATGATAACATGTTGTGGACAGTTGGCTTATAATAAATTAAAGTTGACAATTTAACAACCTATGACATTATTATCACACTGGTTATAAATTATGTCAACTAACCTATTGCCTACTTGTTCCATATAATACAGTCTGTTTAAAAACCTATTTTTATATCTAATAGTGATACTTGCTCTAGATAATACAGTCTCTTTAAAAATAAAATCAAATCAAACTTTAAAGGAGCTAAATCGTTAATATCTGGGACCTAAAAATTCATATAATGTAAATGGAATGAAATGTTTTTTTTAAATGTCCTATTGTTCTGCTACGAACTGGAAAGAAAGAGAGAGGGGGAGAGAGAGGGGAGTTTAAGACCCACACTAATATTTTTGACCTAGAAATTAACACAAATGGTTTGCAACCCATGTAATAATGTAAATGAAATGAAATGGGGTTTAATGTCCTACTCCGAACTGAGACAATGAAGATGGCATGTAGTGTGCTATGAGGGAAATTGTTCCCGGAGAGTGGCAATACGGCCTACTCTTATATCGTATTCCAACTGTCAATGGATCTTTTACGTGCCATCCAAACGAATAGACAGATGTCAGCCCCTCCGATATAAATAATGTAATATGAATGTATATAAATTGATTTACATTCAATCGTTTCTGTTTTACTATAATTTCAAATCTGTTATGATCGACAACATGTATCAGAAATCTGAGTCAAATGGCAATGTCGAAGACTGAATGATGTCGAGTTACAGACTTAGCTACTTTAATATCTAATATGGATACTTGACATTAGCCCAATATAAACAACTTTGTAATTGATGTGGGTCATCATATTAGTACCATTACACTAATATGTTTTATAGCCCTTCACGACCTATAACAGTGGGCAGAGGCGGATCCAGCGGGGCCTAGGGGACGGGCCCCCTAAATAACAGTATAAAAAATAGATATGCGCCACAAATCACCACTAATACCCCGATTTTTTTCTCAAAATGTTCTCAGGGGACCCCCCGCCCCCCCCCCCCCCCGCTTACAGGATTTCCTGGGAGACGCCTCTGACAGTGGGTGACGAGGGAGGGGGTGTTGGTATGGCGCAACGCAAGCACAAGGTCAGTCATTGAGTCAAGTGGCGTGGATTTGATTCTCCGTGTGTACATTATGACAAGGACTAGCATCACCTTCCAAGTCTCATGGGTTTTTCCCAGGTCCTCCGGTTTCCCCCCACTGCTAAAGACCACTTGGGTGCAATTGAATTGTTGAAATAAAATTGAACCATGTATTATTATTCCCTGAAATGACCTCGTTTGTATCGGGGGTAGATGGCTGAATGGTTAGCGTGCGCGCTGTTTCATATAGCCTGTCATTGAGTCAACTGGCGTGGTTTCGAATTCCCGGTTGTACGTGACAAGAAGTAGGCTCGCCTGTCCGGCCTCGTGGGTTTTCTCCGGTTTCCTCCCACTGCTAAAGACCCCTTACGCGCAAGTGAATTATTAAAATAAAATTAAACCAGGTTAGTCCCGAAATGGCCTAGTTTGTGTGGAGTGGACGTTAACACTCTCTCTCCCTATGGACAGGACCTCAGTATTTACGCCTGCGCCACTGACAAGCGGAAACAAGTCTGCTCATGAGGCAATAGCTTCAGTACCTCTGTATTTTCCAGGGTGGCTCAGGAAGGCAAGCCTTGGATATTTTTTTCGTATGTTACGATTAGATTTACCAAGGTCTTGTGTACATGTTTGTGTGCACATAAAAGAACACTTCGCAGTTGGAACAGGAATTAAGGAGTAGGTTGTGGCTCTGCTGTCCGAGCCGGTAATATATCCTTCATAGCAAAAAGTGAGAGAGAGAGAGAGAGAGAGAGAGAGAAAAGGGGTATACTCCATGTCACGTATATGACAAGATCTTTATTAGATAAATATAGTTTACAATATAGTTTGCCGTGGATGTAGCCTACCAAATAATAGATATATATTCACGCCGGTATTGCTGAATGTTTTAAGGTCACAAGTATTTGTACATTATTAAATATAGTACATGTATTGTGATTGTTGTTTATTAATGTTTATGACAACTGGTGAACATGTTTTGAGATTGTGGTAATAAAGTTTTATTTATAAACATTTGATTTTATTGTTTATTTGTAAGATGTATAGTTGAGGTTGTGTATCCCCCCAATAAAATTTAGGAATATTTGACGGCTGCAAATATTTTTTTCTGCTATTGCAGACAGTGAACAAAGTAACTTCAAAGTGGTCTAAAATAGTCTAATTAATGTGGCTGACTTGAATTCCAATCAATCGTTTCCAGTCTTAGAAGACAGGACCGACAGGAGAAAATCTAACCGCAAACGCATTTTCCTGCTATTTCAGCCGGTTAACAATTACAAAACAACTTCAAAGTGGTCTAGTATAGCTTAATTAAGGTGGCTGACTCGAATTCCAATCAATCATTTACAGTCCTCGAAAACGGAACCGTTGAGAGAAAATTTTGAAAATTTTACTGCTGAAAACGCGTTTTCGAGCTATTTCAGCCGGTGAACAAAGCAACTTCAAAGTGGTCTAAAATGGTCTAATGAAGATGGCTGACTCAAATATCAATCAATCGTTTACTGTCCTCGAAGACGGGATCGTTAGAAGAAAAGTTTAAAAATTTAACTGCCGCAAACGCGTTTTCCTGCTATTTCAGCCGGTGAACAAGGTAACTACGAGTGGTCTTATAATATATAGCTAAATTAAGATGGCTGACTCGAATTCCAATCAATCGTTTACGGTCGACGAAGACGGGAGGGTTGCATAGGCGTACAGGAACGAACTTGTTCGGGGGGGGGGGCAGCAGATTACCCCGACAAAGAGCCGGACGGGGGGTATGGGCGGCCTCCCCCAGAAAATTTTGAAAACGAGTCGGCTGTAGACGCGTTTTCCAGGCATTTCGAATACTTTCTAGTAATTTGGAGTGGGTAATGAATTATGTCAGTTGCGGCATAAAAACTGGTGAAAAATTATCTTTAAAATACAAGCTCTATTAGTACGAAAACATGAACAAGTCGAACGATTTACTTTTGCCACAGTTTTCATTTTACAAGACTTCACATTTTGTATTCGGATATCGGTTGTATAGAAGACTTATATATACTTTATCTACTTTTAATATATGAATGACCATTTTAAAAGAGTTCAAATTTACAATCTATATATTCCATATAACGATTTACTTTTGCAACGTTTTTCATTATATGACAGTTCACATTTTTTAACTATATCTAAGATAGTGAGATCTAGAATAAAGATAGAAGACTTTATGAACTTGTAAAATTTATATACATGTACTTTTAATATATGAATGACCATTTTAGTTCAAGTTTATTTACACCTAGTGCACTATATTATACCAAAAGAAGCATAGGCGTAAAAGCTCGATGACAGTTAGGGGGCAGAATCCGAAATGCCCCCCCCCCCCAAAAAAAATCGGGTTTACAGACAGCAGCGAAAAGTTTATAATATTTCATGGCTGCATATTCAAAGTGGTCTAATATAGCCTAATTATGTGGCTGACTCGAATTCCAATCAATTGTTTAAAGTCCTCGAAGACAGGACCGTTAGAAGAAAATTTTCATACTATTTCAGCCGGTGAACAAAGCAACTTCAAAGTGGTCTAAAATAGTCTAATTAAGGTGGCTGACTCGAATTCCAATCAATCGTTTAGTCCTCGAAAACGGGACCGTTGGGAGAAAATTTTGAAAATTTAACAGCCGCGAACGCGTTCCCTGCTATTTCAGCCGGTGAACAAGGCAGCTCCAAAGTGATCGAATATAACCTTATTAAGGTGACTGACTCGAATTCCAATCAATTGTTTACAGTCCACGAAGACGGGACCGTAAGGAGAAAATTTTGAAAAATTCAACTGCCTGCTATTTCAGCCTGCGAATACAGCAACTTCAATTTGGCCCAATAAAGCCCACCGGGCTGACGCGAATTCCAAACAACCAATCAATCGTCGCGCGGTAGGATGCCTCACCCTTCCGGAGAAAAATCTGAAAATTGAATCACCGCAAATACGTTTTCTGCTATTCTAGCCCGTGTAAGCAACTCCAAAAGTATCCAATGGTTTTGTAACCGAAACCCCACCCACTCTGAATTCCAACCACCCAATCAGACTGTTGCATCTGCATTCAAAAATAATAATCGATGCCCGAAAAAATGTTAAACAAAGTAGAGTGGCTCCAGACAAAATGTTTTAATCCATAGTCAACTCAGTACAAATTCGTGATATTCAATTACAAGAAAAGTAAAATTAGTGTTTTATTGGGGCTCGATAACAGTTAGGGAAACAAAACTAGAAATGCCCGAACAATTTCGGGTTTAGGCTATAGACGGCGGCGCCGGTATTCTTTGAGAGACGAATGACCCCCCCCCCCCCCCAAGAAAATTTGGGATTATTTGACGGTCGCAAACGTGTTTTGCTGCTAGTTTCCTCTGTCGTTTTCCGGCCCGATGCCCGTTTTTCGGGCAATATACCTATTTTCGTGCAATACCGTTTTTTTGGGGCATACCTAACTATCATATGAGAGCTTCGATATACAGGAACACAGTACTCAAGAACGGTAGTGTATAATCCGAAGATCGAAGATCGCAGACCTGTATAATCCGAAGATCGCAGACCTCAACTATAATCCGCAGACCCCCTATACTATATTCCGCAGACCCCAACTATAATCCGCAGACCCCCTATACTATATTCCGCAGACCCCAACTATAATCCGCAGACCCCCTATACTATATTCCACAGACCCAACTATATTCCGCAGACCCCCTATACTATATTCCGCAGACCCCAACTATAATCCGCAGACCCCCTATACTATATTCCGCAAACCCCAACTATAATCCGCAGACCCCCTATACTATATTCCGCAGACCCCCTTTAAAGCTTCAATTTTTTTTAATTTTTCACACTTTCAGAACTCCTAATACAATGTTGCAAGGTCACAGTAATTTGACTTTATGTCCAAAGCTTTGAATTCGATTGATCTTTGACTTCAAAGGACTGACTCGGCATTACTATAACGAAAATTTCATCAGATGGTTCATATATTGCCCTTATTCACTGGGCTATATAGAATATTAGCCCCTTTCACACACTCTGTCCATGTATTACATAAATTAAATGATATATTCTTCAGTTGTAAATTTGATTCTCTTGAGAGAGGGTTTACAATATACACTACCTGATGTTTGAAGGAATCCAACAAAGAACACTCTTTTAAAACTCGACTTTTGTAGAATTCGCCTTCCCCGATAATTTTTTTTACAACAACAACGTTCTCGTCATGCGATGCTTTAAACACTGTGCCAAAGGCACCACTCCCAATTTCTTCTAAATTTGAAATGACTGTCTTTCCATTTAAAATTTACTAAGATTCTTATCCTCCTTTACAGAAATTCGGGCAGGTATTCTAAACATAAGAAGAAATATTGTAAACCCTCTGGAGTGGGTAGTAAATTATGTCAGTTGCGGCATAAAAACTGGTGAAAAATCATCTTTAAAATACAAACACTATTACTACGAAAACATGAACAAGTCCATCGCGAAGCACTCGACGGGGGGTTTGGGGGGCCTCCCCCAGAAAATTTTGAAAAGCAGACGGCCGTAGAAGCGTTTTCCAGGCATTTCGAATACTTTCTAGTAATTTGGAGTGGGTAGTAGCCTTAATTATGTCAGTTGCGGCATAAAAACTGGTGCAAAATCATCTTTAGAATGCAATTTAAAGTGTCCTTTGTCCATTATCTGTTGTTGGCAGGACGTACATTGTATTTTGCCGCCATGATCTTTCTTTCGGTTATTTGACTGTGACGCCATAGTAGATACGTTTCCTTCAATTTTCACGGCAGTACTGCAGAAAGTTTTCAAATCTTCAATACTGATTTTTGTACTTCTAAAGCATTAGTAATCTTCTATATGCTAGCAGTATTTAAATCAGTACTGAAAATAGTTTTGATTTTTTTTTTATCGAATTGATATTAAATATCAGCAATAGAAAGTGTACACTCATATCATTGGTGTTATATAAGCGGTGCGTCCGCCCTGACAACAAATTAAATATGGACTTTACTTCGATTCAATCCCAACAGTTTTGACAACAAACAGTTTTTTACAAATTCAGACAGTTTTCTCACCAAGTGTCCCTTGATTGTATAAACACGGTACCGCACACAACTAACTTGACAAAAAAAACGCGCGAGAAATTAATTCATAGAAATTGATTAGTTTAACAAAGTCATATAAAATTGAAAAGGAGATTAATGAGTTACTATAAGACGATGGGCAAAATTTACAATTATCTTGTACTGTAACCGAATCCATTAATCAATGGACGACACTTGTCATCCAATATACTGGAACACAGTACTCGGGAACTGAGAAAGGTCATGTGTACGTGCTAGTTTTATTCTGATGGCGTACGTGTTCTTCATTGACTAGCCTGCTTTCTTTACGCTTCCATATTATTAAAAATATTCAAAACCCGTCAGACGGCTCGACGCTTCCCGACAAACTGAGCATTTATTCCCGACAAGACCATAGCCATTCCCGACAAGGCCATATCCCTACCCCACCTCATTTTCAAAAACTCCTCGAATAATGACCGATCTCACAATTCTGAGCTCTTTTTAGATTTCTAAAAAATTTTCATGAAAATATTTGGGGGGGGGGGGGGCAGGGCCCCCCCCCCCCGCCTCGTACGCCTATGTCTGCGATCTTCGGATTATACAGGTCTGCGATCTTCGATCTTCGGATTATACACTACCCTCAAGAACTGAGAAAGGCCATGTGTACGTGCTAGTTCTTTTCAGATGGCGTACGTGTTCATCATTTACTAGCCTGCTTTCTTTCCGCTTCCATATTATTAAAAATATTCAAAACCCGACAGACGGCGCGACGCTTCCCGAAAAATTGAACATTCATTCCCGACAAGGCCATACCCCTACCCCACCCCATTTTCAAAAACTCCACGGATAATGACCGATCTCACAATTTTGAGCTCTTTACAAATTTTCTAATTTTTTCATGAAAATATTGGGGGGGGGGCAGGGCCCCCCGCCTGGTACGCCTATAGACGGTTGGTGAAAAACTTTGAGAATATTACTGCCGCAAACGCGTGTTCCTGATATTCCAGTCTGCGAATACAGCAACTACGATTGGTTCCAATATAGCCTACCTGACTGACCCGAATTCCAAACAACCAATCAATCGTCGCGCGGTATGGAGGCCTCACCATCCCGAAAAAAAATATGAAAATTAAATCACCGCACAGGTTTTCCTGCTGTTTTAGCCCATGTAAGCAACCCCAAAAGTATCCAATGGTTTTGTAACCGAAATCCCACTCTGAATTCCAAACATCCAATCAGACTGTTTGTTACATCTGTATTCACAAATAATAATCGATGCTAGTTTCCTCTGCTGTTTTCCGGCAGTATCTATTTTTGGGCAATACCATTTTTTCGGGCATACCATCATAAGAGATCTTAGTGCATATTTTCGGACATGCAGTGGACAAGAAAAAGTCGCGAAAATACGTTGTGGGAGATATGAATTTATATCGTCACTCTAATAATGGATTTTAGGAGAATCACACTTATTCATTGATCATATCATTAATGAATCATTCGTATACATTTTTCAACTTCGTATGGAATGTGTGTCATTGTAATGGTAATCTGTGTGATTAAATTATGAGTAAATGAAATGGAGTCCGGTGTCCCAAACTGTATTATGCTGTGATTTGATAAAAACAGACTTTTATTTTATAAAAATAATGTGTCCGTGAAATTTACCTTTTGTTATCAATTACAGCACATGGACCATTCACCGTGTAGACCTCTAAAGGAACGGGAAACAATTAACGGGTCACCCAACAAAAGAATTGACCCCAAATCTTAAAAGGGTTATGTGTCCGGTTAACCTGTTTTAAAGCTCACGTCCAAACGACTCAATATTTTAAGCTGAAATTTTGAGTCAGGGTATATACACCATTCTTCTATATTTTGGCGTTTAAATTTCATACATACTCTAACTTTTATTTTTGAGTCTCTGTTCTATTCGGGACTGTCCCTTTAAGTATTGTTTGATTATTGTAATGTTGATAATCGGGGGATGTGTAGAAATGTTTTGATTATTTGTTAAACATTGTGTTATGTTTTATAGGTGACCTGAGTCTGATTCCGATAATGTTAATATGTGCTACTGATAGTGTTACCTATATTTTACCTTGATCCTACTGTTCCAGTTTTTTTTCAGGTGATTAAAAGATCTCCATGAATAACTCATCAACCTTGTCATCTTCCTAAATGTGCTGCAGAGCAGAGAGTCAAATATTTAGTTTAGTGATTGCTGTGTGCGGTTTACCACCAATCTCATCAATGTAGAAATTATGTTATTCGTTGTGTGTTGTTTGAATCAGTGAAATGAACTTATTAGAGAATAATTGCATATAAATATATATATTATAGTTGTATTATCATATTGAAGTTATATAAACATATTTAAATTACACTGTGTTTTTGTTTATGTGAACTGTATGTGCATGACTGTCAATCTGCCCACAAACAGAACCAAAGGTCCAATTTTGTGACATTCCACACAAACTAGGCCATTTCTGGACAAATATAGGGTTCAATTTTATTTCAACAATTAACTTGCACGTAGGGGTCTTTAGAAGTTAGAGGAAACCGGAGGAACTGGAGAAAATCCATGAGGTTGGACAGACAATCCTATGTTACTGCCCGGTCGGAGCTACCCATATACAATATATTTCAGCCTCAGGAACGACAGCCCAAGTGTAGCTGCCAACCCTTAACACTACAGACAGACAGACAAACATATGAAATGAAAATGAAATGTGGTGTAACGTCCTACTGTTCTGCTCCGACTGGGCTAATGAAGATGGGCATACGCCATACAGTGTGCTATAAGAGATATTTTGCATGGGCAGCGGCACTATGTCCTTCTCTTATATCAAATTCCAACTGTCAAGGGATCTTTTACATGCCAATGAAGACAGGCATACACCATACAGTGTGCTATAAGAGAAATTTTGCATGGGCAGCGGCACTATGTCCTTCTCTTATATCAATTTCCAACTGTCAATGGATCTATTACGTGCACACCAATGTCTACACAACTTGGTTTTTCATCCCATCCAAACAACTAGATAGCTGTCGTTATCAGGCCCGACAGACAAACATACAACAGTGATATATATTAGTAAGTATAGATAGATCAACATTTAATTATTTCTTTACAAATAGATAATACCCATTACTGTTGAAGACAATTTAAGAATTCATTTTGTCAATGTTGAAATTAATTCTGAGTTGTATATACAATTATTTATAATTTCAATGTTTAAATATTAGCATTTCTGAGCTGGTTTCTGTGTTTAATTGGCTACTTTTTGATCTAATAACCCCATCTCTTCCTCGGTCATCATAAAATCATCATCTAATTCATCAATATTTGAATTTTGTGTCGGTGCAGTTGATTGGCTCTTATTTTGTGAAGGTGTGGTTTGTGAATTAGCGGGAACTCTTCGTACAACTTTGGGTGTTTTAGGAGTGGATTGAGATATTCCTGTAAATAAAGAAGAATTAGAATAATTATTCATACCTTTTTCACGAGAGAGAAATGGGGTTTAATGTCCACTAAACACAACTAGGTAATTTCTAGACTAACATATGGTTTAATTTTATTTCAATAACCTGCTGGTGCGTAGGGGTCTTTAGCAGTGGGAGGAAACCTGAGTGCCCGGAGGAAACCCACGAAGTTGAGAAGGCAACCCATTTTCCATGCCACATACATTCACACCAGGGCTCGAAACAACAGCCGGCCAGCTAGAGGTCGAAGCGAGGCACTCTAGACCACTAGGTCATTCCACCCACCCCTTTTTCACGAAGGCTAAATTCTCTCAAATCTCAGAGAAAAAGTAGTCCTTAGTTCCTGAATTCGGATTTTTAATGGGTTCGGATCCCAGCGTGAGGCGAGGGCTAATGAACTATCTGCCACCTTTCAGCTGAAACTTGCTACCTATAATTTCCTATCCTATTTTTTATTATTGGCAAGTTGTAAAAATTCAATTTGTATCCTGTGATGATACTCTCTTTAAAGTGTTCAGATCTTTGAACGTCTGGTTTTTCCTTGCGCAGGACTGAACTGAAAGTGACCACACATATATACACTCTGTGGCAGATGACCTGGCACTGCACAGGTTGTGCCTATAACTCACAAACAGGATGTGGTAAACCAATGCCACCTAGCCCTGCTACTCCCTGGTTTGAGCTATGTCTATATCAAATGTCAGCTCCGGACAAGCCCTAGTTGTATCCACCAACTCTTAACAGAGAGAGAGAGAGAAATGGGGTTTAACGTCCACTCGACACAAACTAGGTCATTTCTGGACTAGCATATGGTTTTAATTTTATTTCGATAACTCGCTTGTGCGTAGGGGTCTTTAGCAGTGGGAGGAAACTGGAGAACCCAGAGAAAACCCACAAGGTTGGACAGTCAACCCTACTGATTGTCACATACAAGACTGGATATAAGATTAGTTTGTGAATTAAGACAAGAAATAGATGATAGTGCTCTAGTAAGTAGGCCGTAAACCGGTTATTATTTCATCATTACTGAATGCATGTCAGTATTAAAACCTGCATTGAGATATAAGACCAATTATAACATAGCTACAGGATAAATACACATGTCATAATGTCAAACACAAAAGCCTACAGCAAATAATCTTTTCTATCATGAAAGAATAATGTGTCTTCATACAGGCCAATACTGTACATGAATGACAGCAGAAAAAAAAAACCAAGGCTAAAGTTCACAAAACATTCTTAGATTTAAGAATTAACTCAATATTGTTAGCCTTATTTTAAAGTTTCAATTTCAAATTTTCAAGTTATTTTTTTAAAATGTATTTAAAAAAAAAGCCTTAAAACAGATGATATCCATAAACAGTCCTACCTTGTTAAAGAATAATCCTATTAACGTTTGGAGATGGCTAATGCATTGGAGGCAATTGGAAAACAAGGGAGGTAATTGAGTTATTATTCCCTTTGTCAACGATTTTTAAGGGTGGGAAACAATGCCCATGGTCCTATAATAGTGAGTTAATAACCTATTGAGCAAGGACATAGAAAAAATTAAGTTTTGACTTTCTTAGAAAATATAAAATTGGCGCTTTAACTAAAATATAGCCGTTTTTAAAACTACTGTTGTTTAATTTTATATCGTCGATGCGCTTCCAAAATGCCGTATCTCGATTTTATCAATTTTTCAGGAGATACAAAAAACTAAATAAAAATGTACTGAATGGATGAATCGAGTTGTTGTTTTGATATGCTATATTACATGGGCTGCTGCTGATATCCGTGTATGTAAAAAATGTGTTATTTTTCCCATAACAGTGTAATACGACTTACGATATTTTGATGACAATGTCTAACAAAGTTCCTTGAGATACGATGGATCGTATCTATTTTCTGCTGAAAAGCTAGACATACGATATTTTGTAAAAACATATTTTGTTAGGCTCCACAACTCTTTCATATAGAAAGACGACTTCTTCCCTCACCAGACACTAGCAAAGTTCGTGTTAAAAGCTGATCATGTGTTTGTAGTATAAAGTAATGAATTGTCGTGTCGGTATTGTCCAGCGTAGCCCCCCCCCCCGCCAACATAACACTGTGCACAGCAGTGAATATTCGCTAGGCCGCTACAGCCACTGTTAAGGATGACATCGATGCGATTTAATGAGTCTCTCCAATATTAACTTTTTTCCTCTGATGAATTAAATTCTAAAAAAACCATTTTCTATGCATAAATATTTCCTATTAAGTGTAAATGGGTATTAAAATGAGTAAAAGGCACCATTCTGCCCGAACCAGTTACGTCTTATGTAAACAAAGCACGTGCCATTGAGCCAATGATTGACGCGCGTAATCAGATTGCAGTGTTGAAGATAGTCACCTTCTTTTACAGAGATATTAGAAGACTAGTAATTCTCTGTAAAACAGACCCACCCCCCCCCCCCCCCCCGTTAGTGGAGCAGGTCTGGGGGCAAGAAATGATCGCTAGTCATTCGGGTGGGACGTAAACCGAGGTCCTTATAAACGTTGAAGTGCACGTAAAAACACACTTGACAAATTTCTAATTAAGAGTAGCCTAACAATTTTATTCATTTTTCAAGGGGAGATTTTGAGACCCCAATTATAACAGTCACTAAGGGTTTAATTGAACGCATAATTTTTACAAAATATAACACACGAATACTTAACAATACTAAATTCTGCAATATAAAGAAGTTTTTTTTTTAAAACTCTTACATCAAATTACTTTTAACTGATAACTGGTAAACAGGTTTTAAAACCCTGAACAAACTGGTTATGGGTCCGTACTTTACATCATTACAGGAATTAACTTAATTTTCATGAGGTAAGTTATCATAAAAGGAATGATAATCCTTTGGTATAACAAATTTCAGCTGCTGTAAATGTTCAAACTTCTTCTTCTTGATAGGTAGTGAATCTGAGTGAAGATTAGGTACCTGATCCTGAGGAGTTGGTTCGCCAATCTTAGCCCGTCTAGGCATACCAGAAAAATCATCACCGTAATTCAACTTATATTCGATTAATCCATCTGGGCAATATTTAATAACGCGTAGGTCTGTCACAGCAGGATCACCAACTTTAGTTCCTGGTCTAATGGAGCTGTAATACTGTAGTATTGAAAAATCTTTAAAAAACTCATGAGACACAAAGTCTACCTGGTATGGCATTAAAACTCTAGCTTCTCTTATTTTATCAACATAATTCTGGGGTGAATAAATTGGTTTATTCTTGATTTTTCTTTCTATAACGCTATGAATAGAGTCACACTCCATTTGTGTATGACCGCGCTCCAGAATTTTTTGAACTATTGTTACATTATATTTAGTTGCTAGGCGTAACAGAGCTTTAGCCATTATAGCATTTCGATTTTGGTACGAACAGCCGTCGCTGTAGATTATGACTTCTTTAATACTTTCGTCAATAACGCTTTCAAGATAATCTGATAGACATGATGCGAAGGAATTGGCACTGAGATCACCCTCACTCTCATACCAGAAGTAGCACTTGACATCTTTACTGGCGACATCAAAAATGGTATAATTGTGGCATCCTAATTTGGTTTTGTAATAAAGCGCACTAGCCTCCAGTTTTGGACACATCAGCAAAGACTGCAAATCTAATGTAAGAACAATAAGCGATTTATCTTGCAATGCCCTCTCTTTATCCCGTTGTTTCTCTTCTCTAGCAGATTCTTTTTTCTGGATATGTTTTGTATAAACCTCTTCAGAAACATTTTTACATCATAAGCCGTGCAGATATCGCATTGATCTTTTTTTGGTGAAAACAAAGATAAATTTAGCTCATCAAAAATCCTGAAGAATAATTTTCAACCGCAAGCAGCTTTGTTGTTAGTTTCACAATATTCTTTGTAAACTTTATACAAATCAGCTCTGGTTGAAAAGATGGGTTCTAAGTACAGTTTAGTGCTTGATGACAGACAATAATGCGATGGTAATTTTGGAATTAAGTTAAGAAACGCCCTGGCGCTGTCGCCTTTTTCTTTTCCGTGAGTTGGTAGTTTCGGTTCTGGAGATTTAACAGGTATGCCGTTGTTGTTTATATCATCCAACCATTCATAAACCATTTTTTCCCCAATGCAAAGAGTAGATAAAAATGTTGATTTGCATACAAGTACCCGCTGGTCATTTACCTTTAAATAATATTTATATGTATTTTTTCTTCTACTGTCGCCGTTTGTTGTTCTCTCTTTTACGCCCACACTGTCAACAAGTCCAGATACATACAGTTTTTTTTCTTTCCAGGCCATGTGCTCCCAAAATCCTTTAAATATATTTTCTCTCACTTCTTCAGTTAAGGTGTGACACTTCCTCTGTCTCTTCCTGCACGTATCTGTACACTGGTTTGGTTTTAGAATTCTACCCTGCCTCTCATTACAGAATTTGTAGTGACCATCAACTTTTTTCAAACCCTTGTATTTCTTTCCTTCCATCCGCAGTCGTTTATTTTTAGTACTTTCCCATTCAAGGGGTGTTTGTTTTGGTCGTTTTTCACCAGGAACCTGCAAGTTTATTGCAGGGGGTCTATCCAGCAAGGTATCACTGTCGTCACTATCATCGTCTGTACTTGAATATTGTACCCAGTCAGGATCTCGAACTGAGTCATCCATATCAGTTTCTGTATATTTGCTGATATCCATATCCATATCTGATTTTACATAATTATTTTCGACATCGTTTAAAATCTCTACATTAGGTTGATCTTCCTCTATCGTATTATCTGGTACTAAATTAGAAAGTATGGAGTCTATCTCAATTTCTTGTATTTCCGACATACTTATTTCGCCTAGATCATTTATTTCGCCATGAATAACATTATCTGATGTGTGCGATAATTCATAATTTGTATGCCCGTCAACAGGTTCTTTGTCCTTGATGACATGCTGTATAAAATTTGGTTTAGGGATACTAGTATCTTGTGGTACATTTAGATTAGGCCTATAGTTGTCAGTATCAGTTTGTTTAAATAGTTCAATATCAGTAGCTTTTGTCTGTTTATATTTTTCGGTATCAGTTGGTTTACATATTTCAGTATTAGTTGCTTTTGTCGTTTTATATTTGTCAGCATCACTTGGTTTAGGCCTAAATATTACAGTTTCTTTTGTCTGTTTATAGTTGCCTGTATTGGTTGATGTGGGGTTGTTAATATCAGTTGGTTTTGTTGGTTTATTGTTGTCAAAATTCATGTCAGGTACCTCGTTTAATGTCGATAACAGTATTTTGGTAGTAGGTTTATTATTACTCCTTTCATTACTTTGACCGGATTTAGATTGAATCGACATTTGTAGTAACCTTCGTCCTCGGGAAAACGGCATCATTTTTGACCTTTCACACATTTTAAAGAGATCTTTTGATGAATCTTCCATGAAATTTAAATTATCTGAAAAAAATGAAGTTACGATTAATTAAAAATAATTGAAGTAAAAATATGAATGTAAAATATGTTCGTCTCAAAATCTCGTAAGTCGAAAAAATGCACCTAATAGGCTAACGTCTTCCGAATTCCAAAATATCGTATCTCATAATTTTTTTCAACAAGGGGCATGTTTTAAACTATTAATGCTACAAATTAAATCAAAAAGCATACTTATCACGCGGGGCATCGTATTTGATCAGATAAATCGAAGTAACGTGGTTACGATCCACTAAGGGACAAATTTGTACAACTAATTGGCTTCTATGAACTCAATAACTTATTTATATTGATTTCCATACGGTCAAATGGCGTCATTTGGTGTACATATCATACAATAATACAAATAAACACTATCTTCATTCATCAAACTAATATAATAATATGAAATACTTACATTAAATTTCATAATAAACAAGTCTAAGATTCCATCGTCTGCTTTATGACCTTGATGCCGAGATACGATGTTTTGAAGGACTCTTTTTGGAACCAATCGAAATAAGAGGATTAGTCACATGCAGTAAATCCCTATTTCTAATTGGACTAGGTTAACCGCCTTTTGTGAACACGTGCAATGGGCTCTGTAGATCTAAAAATAGCACAAAAGTGATTTTGGCAAAAATCAGAGTTACGACGTTTTGAAAGCCCAGCGACGATATATCATATACAAGTGCATAGTTTTATGATATTTCTCATTTACAGTGAATTGGAAGTTGAGTAAATTTTTAACTTAAATCTGAGAATGCTTTATGAACTCATGGCCAAAACTGACAATTCAGGGTTGTTTTTATCTGCATTTGACAAAATGCCTGTCATCACTTCCCTAGAGTTTTAACTTTGTGAAACGAAATGACATGGGTTTTACCTTCTAACTTTTCTGTATCAACTAGGCTAAGACCGACATGTACCATGCGCGCTTCTGAGGAAAAAATTAAGCCCAAACAGTAGTGTTACAGACTACTCTTATTTCAAATTTCAACTGTCATGTGCATGCCAACGTGTACACAGAGCCTCAGTTTTTTTTAATCATCCAAATATGCAAGATTAGCCCACATTTTGCAAGAGATGGACAATGATTTTTGGTACAATCAGGGGCCGATACATGCAAATATCAAAATCAACCCAGATTTTTGGGATATAAACATATATTTTAAGTTTCATCAAAACTGGATAAATATTGTGACATCTTAATTAAAGTGTCTATCAGCTAAGAACATGATTTTTCATTCAATCCTGGGTAATAATATGTAGTGTTGCAATCCGATACATGCCAATTTAAAAACAAACTATGATCTTTGGGAGATAAACTTATATTTGAAGTTCACAATGATTTATGTGGCACTAGACTTATTCTTCGATCCCCCCAAAAAAAACATTCGTTCGTCTGCGGGACCTTGTTCGCCTTCTGTAGAGAATACAAAAAAAATTGTTCAGTGTTTTTGTTTGTCGACATAAATGTTCCATAGTCTGCACTTTACCGCTTTCTACTTCAAATTTTAAAACCACAAAACATTATACCAGTATCTCTGTCCAATGAGAGAGAGATAGAAATTGGGTTTAACATGATTTAATTTTATTTCAATAATTGCTGGGTTTGGACAGACCACCTTCATCCTTGTCACGTACAAGCAGGAAATTGAAAGCAGACCTTATGATCTAATACACATGCTTTCATGGCCATCCAAAGTCCCCTCCATACCAAGTCTTTACCTTTATCTCCATTTAATCTTTTCTGACTTTCTTCAAAATATTGATTAGGATGCTGAAAGTTTGGTACATCCCCATCGCCAGTTACACCACCATGGATATATTCAAAATATTTAGAACAAGCTAACTGGTAATGACCTCTCTTTGTTGTTGTCATGACCTGTATTCAAATTTGTTTAAAAATTAGCCATTTAATATGTTAGTCAAAGAAATGAATTGGGGTTTAACATCCTACTGTTCTGCTCCGAACTGAGCTAATGAAGACGGGCATATGCCATACAGCGTGCTATGAGGCAAATTTTACGTGCATGACAATGTGCACATGGGACCTCGTTTTTATGTGCCATTCGATCAACTAGGCAGCTGTCTTTGTCAGACCCTCCGTCTTGCATCACTGGCAAGGGAGATCCACACCGGAAAATCTGGATAAACTATCTCAACGAATGCAGGGAGCCAGCGTCTTACCCACTTACATGTAGCCACCGTCACCCCCGTAAGTCAAAGAATTGATAATTTTATATATAAACAACCCAACAGTGAGGCTGCTTTCCCCGACCCCATGCCGATTATTTGTTTTTATTTTATAAAGCATCCAGTGATCACATTGATTATCACACAGTTTAAAGGGGCATTATAGAAAATTAGATAAAGGGATGGTGTTTAATAGTAGTTAAAAAATAGATACTAGTAATGTAAGGGGAATATGTTAAAATTTCAGCCAAATTACTTCACTCTGAACTGAGATAGGCTCGTTACAGTAACACTGTAGCCTCAATCAATCAATTATCACGATAATAAAAAAATTCTTGATTATCTGAACGGAGTTAGATCAGTTCAAAATCTAGACTATAAATAATACAATGACATAGAGAGTTGTATATTCTCTTGATAAGTTAATTAATGTCTAATTAATAATTTATTATAACATTTCGTGCAAAAATAAAGACCTGCAATAGAGAGATTTAGGTGTTGCATAATGTATGTTTAACTGGAGCAGAACTATTATCAAACTTAAAGAGCTAATCCCAATACTGCTTTATTTTGTGTTAAAATCCGTCAAGGGCCGAGCAACTACTTCAGTACTTATGATACGTTTTCAAACGACTTAAATCTGTCAGTCTTCATCTGGAATTTGAGACCGGTGCCTTAAGGTGTATTTTGTGGTATCTGGATTAAAACAAACATTTTTTTATAAAATTTGCCTTTCTACATGTATATCAAGTACGGCACATGGGTTATTCACTGTATAACCCTCTCAAGTAACAGTAATCGGTTATAAGGTCACCCAACAAAACAATTGACCCGAAATCTTAAAAGGGTTACATGTTTGGATAAGCAGTTTTGGCATTCACGTCCAAACGACTCAATATTTTGAATTGAGACACGGTAAATACACCATTCCCCTATATTTTGGCGTTTTATTTTCATACATTCTCAGACTTTTATTTTTGAGCCCCTGATTAATTAGGGATTGTCCCTTTAATCCAGGTATTGATGAATTGATGAGATGAAACTGTACACCAAGTTCCAGCTCTGTCACATAATTAAAATCTAAGTTGATGTGTTCCAAAGCATTGCCAAATCAAATTTCTTATCAGTGCTTATTGTCCGCTTATGACATCCAAGTTGGAGCAATGTCCACTTATGACACCCAAAGTGGAGGTTTAAGAAACTACAATGGTTTTTCCCTGAGCAATGTCCACTTATGACACCCAAGGTGTAGGTCACAGAAACTATGCTGAGCAGAAACTGATGTCAAATACTTACTTCTTCAATAGCATCCTTACTTAAACCAATAGTTCTTAATTTCTGTTTTAACATCTCTGCATCAGTATGACGAAAGGGACAACCTGAAAAAAAGACAAGAGGGGAATCATTTATTTATTTATTTAGTATGAGAGAAATCTCCAAAGGGTAGACTATCCTTCTTTGTTTTTAAAATATTTTTGGACATGTTTTGTATTTGATTCAGTCATGTTAAATTGTCTACCTATCAAGCAGACTTGACATCGCAACACTTGAATCAATGGCAAATCTAAAGATCTAAAGCATGTGTTAGGATCTAATGACCTAGCGAGCACGTGTTAGGCCACAAAACCACTCAACCTGGATAAAAACAAGCTTGAAATAATTAATCAATTATTGATCGTTAATCTGTGACATATAGGAGGATGGACAAGACGGACTTAGAAGATTAGATGTCTAAATAGAGAACAAGGATTATCATATAATCTTTAGTTATTGTCCATAAATAATGGTATTGTTAATCTGATGAAATTCACATCAGATTCAGCACAATGTTTAATCTTTTTTAGAAGAATGTTTAACTTTTTTTAGGATTCAATTAATCAAAATTCATTTTACTATTCATTTAAGAGATAGCCTATTTGTTCTTAAATATGTATTATGTAAGATTTAGCTAAAGAGTTGTCTGTTCGAGCTACCGTCTCTAATGAACGAACCATTATGGAATAAAGAAAAGGAAATGAAATGGGGTTTCAGCTATCCATGTCAGGACCTGACAAGGGGGAACCACACCGGAAAATCTGGTTCTCGGCCAATGCAGGAATCAAATACCCGACCTCCAGACTAGCGAGTCGCTTAACCACCGTGACCCTCTAATTTGAATAAAGCCATTTTTATCTGTTGGTAGAACTAAAGCAAAAACTTAAAATAATCTTATATAGATGACGAATGACGATTCATTTTTACAATAAAATGTTGAGTTCATTAGTTTGTAAGATAAGATCTACTGGCTGAGAAAAAAATCGGATCTTTTTGTTTCACGCAGACAGAATTAGAAAAGTCCTCATGTAATTTACTGTTATAGGTTAAGATGAATTCTGATACTAATGAGAGATTGTCGAACTGCTACCATCTTATAAACTGAGCAGATAGGTTTCTATTTCTGTATTGTCACCATAAAGCATGCCTTAAGCTTAGTAAAACTAAAAGCATCAAAGTACATTTACCTTCTATATAGTTACCGCCTTTTCTACAGAATCCTGTTCACGAAAATAGATGACAACTTATGCAAGGGGGCATACATGTATATTTATACGGTTTACTTTGAGTGAACTCAAAAAATAGCAAAGATTGTGCTATTTTCAATTGATGAATGAATTTCTCAGGTATTAATTTGTTAATGCCAGGTTATTTCAGAATGTGTTTCCACAAATAGATTTATATGATAAATTATGGAAAAATGCAAACAGATATACATATATGTCACAGTTTACTTGGAGAAAATCAAAAATAGCAAATGCAGTGGGTTTAATGTCCAAATATTCTAATAGGACTAATAAAGATGGGTTCAAAAATAGTACGGAAAACATGTGATATCTAAATCCTTAAAGCTACCATTTCATCTTTTAAAGTTTTAATTTTAAAATCTATTAAAATAAAGCCTTAAAATATGTGGTATCCATAAACAGTCCCACCTTGTTAAAGAATAATCCTATACTTCATTATTGCCAGTTGAGAAATTGGCAAAAATATCATTGCAACGTTTGAAGGTAGCTCAAATGCATGGAGGCAATGGGAAAACAAGTTAGGTAATTGTGTTATTATTCCTTGTGTCAAAGATTTTTATAGTTGGGAAATAATGCCCATGGTCGTATAATAGTGAGTTGATAGCCTATTGAGCAAAAAACATAGAAATAATTATGTTTTGATCGATGACTTTCTTAGAAATTATGAAATTCTCGCTTTAAAAATAAATTGTCCGATAAGTATTTATCAGGTGGTTATTTCCAATAAAAAGTATGTCAAATTTGGTATATATGGAAAGTAAAACACTCAATCTTACTAGAAAAACTCTATTATTAAACAGCAGAAAAAGAAGTTGATAGAAAATAATTAAGAATTTACATAGGCCTTAATATATATGAAAAATGGAGAGTAAGTAATGAAAAATACATTCTGAAATATGGACCCTCATTCAATGAATTAAGGTGAGAGTCATGGCTCCCAACAACAATGTATTTATAGTTTGATGGATCCCCTTGCTAAAACAAATTTTTGAGAGGGATTTGAAGCAATTTTTTGTCAGATTAATTAGTTCTAATACAGTTTGTACTTGAGGAAGTATATATTGTTCTACAATTTTTTCAGCCATTAATTAATTTGTGTTTTATGGGATCCATCAGATTACAATTTGCATTAAAATTTCATTAACAATATGATGTTCAAATATTTAAAAAAAAAAAAAAATTATCAGTTATTTCATGTATATATGTACCAGATTATTTCAGAATACAAGTAACAAAATCTTTTTTGTTTCAGTGTGTTAACACAAATAGCTAGACACACATTATGAATTATTAAAACGGATATTTATTCGCACAGTTTGAGATACAGTATGTTAAAAAAATAGCACTAAGCGCAGTAAAATAGTACCATGCGTTTCCTGACTAATAAACACAAATATCTACATAGATCATCATGCCATTTGGGACATTTTAATTTTTAATAGTTTTATATCCACCACTATCGGTAATTTATCTATATCAGCCGATATATTTCGCTCTCAATATCTGATGTTGGTAAAACGGAAAAGTGCCATATATCGGACCATCACTATTAAATAGACTATTTAAGAAATCTTTTTTCCTGCTGAAGTGTTAACACATATGCTAAATGATAGAATGTAATGTTTTTAGTCTGACTTGAAAATAGCACAGACCGTATGATTTTTAATTTCTGTAAGACTTCGTCAGCAATTAATCATGATGTCTAGTATCTCAACCAGATTATTTGAGAAATCTGCGTCACATTCTCAATACTAATATATCAAATATTCCTCTTGCTGCATTGTTTTAAATTTTCTACCTACATGTTATAAAATTATCATTAATTAATTCTATAACTAGTATAAGCGGATTTATAGTCCTCTAAAGATAATATTTCTGACTACCCACAATTAAACAAATGTATCATGTACACTATTTATAAATACCAATGTTTTTATTATAAATTGAAACTATTTGCAGCCCTGTTAATATATTTTTGGCTGTCATATCTATATGTTATCATTATTTTTATTGTAAACCATTAATTAGTGGGTATAAAAAATCTTTCCTAGACCAAAACACTAATTTTAGATCTATAATTGTTACTTCTGAGGAAAGGGCAACCAAACTGTTCTATTCAGAGAAAAGGTCACATTTGTTAGAACTATTTTTTGATGTGGATGACTTTTAGTACAGTCTACTCCAACCTGCCTTGGGACATCTCATTAGTAGCAGCTTTCAGCATATTTTCTCGTTACTGTTAATTAATATAGAAGAACTAGCAATAATTAAAACATGTTTACACCTCATGAAAGCTGGAATTAGATTTTTTTTTTAATTCTCTAGACATGATGATTTAATCTTTCAGTATTTATAGCCCAGTAAACCTGAGAAAAACATTTCATGTAGTTCCAGTAATCAAGAATGACTAATTCCTTGTATGGCATCTCTTCCTACGCAAGACCACGACCCATCTATTTTCATCTTTGATAACATCTGTAACAAAGGAACTATTATTTTAGAAATTTTTAATTTAATTAAAAAGAACTAATCATTATTTTGATAAAAAAAACAATCCTTACATCAACTACAGGCCATCAACTACAGACCCCCTTTCTTCAAATTCTATAAATTCGATACAGAACATTAATTTGGGAAAACATTTGAATCTACTTAAAACTTTATTTTGATTAAATGTAATAAAAAGGGCTTTGACTGGGCTAATGAAGACAGACATACACTGAGGGAAATTTTGCCCACGCAGCGGCGCTACAGCCCATTCTTATATCTAATTCCAACTGGCCCATCAGAACAACTAGACAGCTATTATTTTCAGTCTCTCCATCCTGCACCAGTGAGCAAGGGTAACTTTCACGGGCGCCACAAGGTACGAACCTGTGACCTCTAGGCTAGCGAGCCCGCATCTTACTCACTCAGCCACTGTGGTTACTAATATGATCAAAAAACCATTAGAATACAAAACCTATTCACATCAATCACACACCAAATACAATGTTTTCCCCTTTCCTAATTTTTTAGCCTAATTAAAAAGAACTATTATTATTTTGATTAAAAACCCATCAAATAGAACCTTCTGACATCGATCTCATGCCAAATGCCCCCCAATACCCTGTACTCCAAATTCGAGATTACATCAATTAAGGAAAAGATAAGAACTGTTTAATTTTGGAAAATTTTTAGTCTAATTAAAAAGAACTAAAAATTAATTTGATTAATAACCCATTAAATAAAATAAAACCCTTCTACAAATTTGATTGATGTAATATCAATATCAATTGTGGGACTAGATATCAATAATATTTCATTTACTTATTGCAAAATTTATGATGTCATTAAAAAACTGATGAGTGAACATGCGTTCCAGACTTATCATATACTTCATACGGCATCAGGATATCTAATTTGTTAATTGTTAAGAAAAAAAGCTTTATCGATTTTTATCTATTAAGGAAAATTGTGACATCCCACGTCATTACTGACATGACACATATTTAACTTTCTATTCACATCAAACATTATAGTGGAAGACATATAAAAATCAAAGCCACATATACAGTATACACAAGATTTTTTTTTTTTTTCAATAAACTATCTGATGTTTTATTTTTTTAAAATTGAATTGACATTTGACAAATATTTGATTTGAATGAATAATTATTTATATCAGTTAATCAGTTAAATTTCAAGGCTTTTTACTTTGTTTAAAAATAGAATTGTAAATAGACGTCATACACAATATGAAACAGGACGTTCCTCGACAAACCGTTTTGGTAAATATAATTTAAATATTAGTCTTCTTAGAGAATATTTTAAAGCTATGTGACATTATCAATTAGAGCAATGGTTGACAACTTTTTTTCACTAACAGACTCCTTAAACCATTTTACAAATGGCTTTTTATCAGGTACCTTTTTTCATGGACCCCAATTTTCTCTACCGAAGACCTTTCATTGGCTGACCCCCCCACCCCTGGGGAATTCGAGGAGAAACCAACACACCTGAACTATAGATTAATAGCGTTTCATATTCTGTATTTTATAAAATAACGGTATAAATTTTTATATAACTGACATGTTGCAGCATTGGTCTGTGTTCTTAGTTATTTTCAGAAATAGTGATTTTAAAAAAATATAATTGAGTATGGAAATTTTTCTGTTGTTTTTTGCTTTAACGTTAACATGGCACAATTTAGTAGTGGTGGGAGGCGACCAGAGGGTTAGACAGCGGTTTAAATTAAATAGAAATAATATATAATTTTACAATATGTGAAAATTCTATTGTCCAATCTTACCACACAAGCTATTTAAAATCATGGTTATTCCAGTCTATATATGCCCATTTGACTTGATGCAATTTGTCTAGCCTCGTCCCCCAAGTCTCTTATTACAACTGGGGCTGAAGCGCATTATGGTACACGATCCGTGTACCAATGTTAAAAAAAATATTTTATCGTGAATATCAGATATCAGAAGCTCATATTTTCCCGGTAAGTTTACATCATCAATGTTGATTTAAATAGACCAATAATTTGTGTTCTTGATGTCGAAAATTTTGGAGGATTTTGAGTTACGGACTTAGTTCCTTTAATTAGGCATCACAAAAATAGGAGTTAGATTATATTTTATTAAATCAAGTTTTCATTGTTAAAAGAAAAAAGCCAATGGAACGGTCTGTTTAATTGCCCAGTACACAAAGTTTGCACTGAATTATGGGAGACAAAAAGAAAAGAAAACACACGTGACACATAATTAGAGTATGGTAATCAAATTGCACCCCTATGTGACCCTGATGTTACTTCGTTAGTAAATCAGTAAGATCTATATGGGATGAAAGCCATGAAATGTATAAAAATTTCTATCTGTATTTTAATCTTCATTCATGCCGACGGGTTGATCATTAAGGATAACTATGAGAGGTTAACGTCACAAACTAGGTCATTTCGGGACAAACATATTTCAATAATTTGCTTGCGAGTAGGAGTTTTTAACAGTGGGAGGAAACTGGAGAAAACCCATGTGGTTGGACAGGCGACCCTACTCCTCGTCACGTACGACCGTGGAATCAAAACCATGCTAGTTGAATCAATGACAGACCTTATGATACAGTGAAATTGCTAAAACAGGTGGTAATTAAATATTGTTGATAAATGTAACATGTCTCTCTGTTATCGTTACAGATCAATTCTACTCGACAGCAGCGCTTTGAATTTAACACAATAACTTTGGGGTTCATGCAAAAGACAGAATATGCTCATCCTTTCATGAACACATGGTACCACTTTCCATTTTTATACGCCCACATTTTCATGTGGACGTATTATGTCGTCGCCCCTGTCCGTCTGTCCGTCCGTCCACAATTGTTTGTGGACTCTCTACAGGTCACAATTCTTTTCAGATTTTGACGAAACTTGAAATATAGGTTTATCCCCAAAAGATCTCGGCTGCTTTCGATATTGGCACGTATCGGATTAAAACTTTATGGATTATGGCCCCTGATTGTACGAAAAATCACGTTTTTAGCTTGTGGACCCTATAGAGGTCACAATTTTGAACCAATTTTGATAAAACTTGACATGCATGTTTATAACCCAAAGATCTTGGTTCCTTTCGATATTTGCGCCTATCGGAACGTAATTTCCTGAATTATGGCCCCTGATTGTCCGAAAAATCACCTATTTTAGCTCGTGGTACCTCTAGAGGTCACAATTGTTATCCGATTTGAAAAACCGTTCGATTATGTCACCGTTACACCCTAAGGAAGGTTGAGTTCAAATTTCGGAAAAATCGGACCAAAATTACTATACAAAATGGCCGCCGTTTGTAAGCGAATACTGTTAAAAAATGGTATATCAAGGTTGTGGACCCTGTAAAGATCACAATTTTAATTCGATTTAAGATGAAACTTAAAATTCATGGTTATAACCCAAAGATCTTGGTTCCTTTCGATATTTGCGCATATCGGATCGTAACTTTCTGAATTATTGCCCCTGATTATACGCAAAATCGTCTTTGTTTAGCTTGTGGTCCCTCTGGAGGTCACAATTATTATCTGATTAAAAAAATCGTTTGATTATATCACCGTTACGCCCTAAGGAAGGTTGAGTTCGAATTTCGGAAAAATTGGACCAAAATTGCCATACAAAATGGCCGCCATTCGTACGCGAAAACTGTTTAAAAAATGATATATCAAGGTTGTGGACCCAGTAGAGGTCACAATTTTAATTTTCGATTTTGAAATGCATGGTTATAACCCAAAGATCTTGGTTCCTTTCGATATTTGCGCATATCGGATCGTAACTTCCTGAATTATGGCCCCTGATTATACGCAAAATCGTCTTTGTTTAGCTTGTGGTCCTTCTGGAGGTCACAATTATTATCCGATTTAAAAAATCGTTTGATTATATCACCGTTACACCCTAAGGAGGGTTGAGTTCGAAATTCGATAAAATTCGGAACAAAATTGCCATACAAAATGGCCGCTGCGTGTACGCGAATACTGTTATAAAATGGTATATCAAGGTTGTGGACCAAGTAAAGGTCACAATTTTGATTCAATTTTGATGAAACTTGAAATGCATGGTTATAACCCAAAGATCTTGGTTCCTTTCGTTATTTGCACATATCAGATCATAACTTCCTGAATTATAGCCCCTGATTATCCGAATAATCGCCTATGGTCCCTCTGGAGGTCACGATTATTATCCGATTTAAAAAAACGCTTGACTCTATCACTATTCAAGGAAATCGGACCATAATTGCCAGACAAAATGGCCGCCGTTTGTACGCTAATAGTGTTAAAATATGGTATATCAAGGTTGTGGACCCAGTATAGGTCACAATTTTAATTCGATTTTGTTGAAACTTGAAATGCATGTTTATAACCTAAAGATCTTAATTCTTTTCGATATTTGCGCATATCAAATTGTAATTTAATGAATTATAGCCTTTGATTGTAGGAAATATCACTTTCGGTTTAGCTTGTTCTCTATCCATGTCTCGAAAATGTGGGCGTATCCTGCCTGGCAGTGCCAGCTTACTATCTTTTAAATTAAAGTCATGCAGCATATCCACTTGATGTTGTGTCATGATTTTGACCACTGGTTGGCCTTTAATTTTATTTTATACATACATTATACCAGAGTTAAATCTGCCTATTGCAGGTCTTTCTTCGGGTCTGAAATGTTATCTAAATTATTATTTGGCATTAATAAACTTATCTAGAGCACAATCAACTCTCAATGTCATTGCTAGCCTGTGATATTTACTGGATTAGAATCTGGTCTGCTACTGCTGATTAAATCAAAAATGGATAATCGAGACTATGTTTATTATCGTACTGACTTTTAGTAATGATGATGAGGCTAGGGCCAAAATTCAATAGCTAAATACATGTACTTGGTTCAGGGTGGAGCAATTTGACTGAAATGTTCAGCATATTCCCTTTACATTATGTAATTTTTTTACTATTTTAGTGAGAACTGTCAGCTGTTAATCTCCCATTATTTATCGTTAATAAGCTGGTGATGTACACTGATGACCTATTTCAGTGATTAGTGATTAGCTAGCTATTTCAAGCCAGTCCAATAACAATAGAAAGGTGTGGTAAAGCTTATGTCATAATAGGTGGTGTTAACACCTCTTTAGACTATATTTGAACAATCTGTATCATCTGGTGGTCATACAATTAATAGGTCTATTGTAATACAGATAATGAAACACGTGGGCTGACTCCATATGTGACAGGGGATTTAATGGAAGTCAGCTTGTAATTAAAGAGAGAGAGAGAGAGAAATGGGGGTTAACGTCCACTTGACACAAACTAGGTCATTTTGGGACTAACATGTGGTTTTAATTTTATTTCAATAATTCACTTCCACATAGGTGTTTTTAGCAGTGGAATGAAACCGGAGGACCCAGAGAAAACCCACAAGGATGGAAGGCGACCCTACTCATTGTCACGTACAACCTGGGAATGGAAACCACGCCAGTTGACTCAATGACAGGCTTTATGAAACAGCCTGCACATGCTAAAACTTCTGGTACAGATGTACTTGTGACTGAAACTGATTAAATAAAAACACTTTGCAGTAAACCTGAAGCTGGGGAAATCTTGTGCCCAATTTACACCATTATTGTTATTACAAAATGAATATGGTATAGCACCCCTTTCACTGATGTGTTCAAAAAATACATTTAAAAGTAAAAAACATCAAAAAGATAAAAATGCATTTAATTACTGAAATAAGAAAGAGATTTTGTAAAAAAACATGTACAACAAAGACAATAGAAAAATAGCGGTGATTAATTTTTTTTTTACGAGCCTTGAAAGTTTTAGTCAGAAATATTTTAGAGAACCTGACACATCTAATCTAGGAATGGTATCTACAATGTATATAAATCAATGTGATAATTGTTGTAAGGTGGAGTCACGTCAGAGGTCATACGATCTGCTTTTATTTTTAACCCTATGACTTCAGACATTGATTAATCAACCAGCGTTAACGTTTCTAGTGGTTAACCCACACCATGAACTCAACGTAATAGATCTTTTTATTGGGTAATCCCTTACATTAACCAGAACGCAGCTTACATAACAACTCTTCCAGATCCTGGTGTAGTAAAGACAAGTAAAAGGAAATTTTGAACTATCAAATCAAAACGAAATAGGATCTGTGTTTTAATCAGTTCGCTATATTAAAATATTTTGCATCAAATAAACCAACATAAAACTGTGAATGTTTTAGGCCATCAAATTTGCAAACCCCGCTTTGTCTGTACGTTCCACCTTCTCGGCCAACAATTTCTGTTTGACTGTTTAGTGTCTTAATTATGCAAGGTTCCCACTATCATCAGGGCATCATTTTTGACAGGCGTTTGCGCGTTCGCACCTGTCTGCGCCTGTAATCTTGAAAACACAAGCGCAGGTTATAGCTCCTGCTAAAAATTCTGACAGTTTTATCAAGAAAGTCGAGCTTCAAAAGTTAATAAAATATAATTGTATCCGAAAATCGTGAAGAGTAGTTTTGTTATGGTATTGAGACATTTGGGTTGAAGATTATTAGCTTGATTGTCAAGTTTCTCCATGACGTTTGCATTCATGATAGATTATTATTTATTAGTGATAGTATTACATTAATAATAAACGATGGATCGTTTTTAAATTAAATGCTTTCCGTGTTACGGCGTTAGTTTTGTGAGAGTTTTTGATTGTGAAATTTCAATAAACATAACATTATGAATTTCTGGTGTGGTCATATAGAAAGTGTCTGGATAATGTTAAGTTGATATCTATACGTTCCTTTCCCGCCTTTGGCATTGAGCTAGAGATTTATTCGAACGTCTGAGGTAGTGATTTCCGTTGTAAGCATAAGACCGGAAAATCGGGTACTAGACAACCAATATTGCCAATGGCATGTTCAATGAGCGTATTCGTCTGCTAGAATTTGGTTACAATCAATAGAAATAGATGGTTTAAAAAAAAGCTCTTGCGAGCGAATTTGCGGATGCTTTTTTATGTGCTCCCTGATAAGTTCAGAAGCTTTTTGTGACTCCTGCATGTTTTACAGAAATGATGCCCTGTATCATGAATCATGTTGGTCCTATCAGGTCTTATCAGGTATTGAGGTCAGTTGTAACAATCTTGTTGATAGTTAAAAACATTACAGATCGTATCTACGGTAGTAGATTGTTGAGTCAATAGGAACAATCCTATCCTAACACCCACAACAGTGGGCACACATCACATAACTGAGCCACTGAGGCTCCACTCAGAGAGAGGGAGAAATGGGGTTTGACATCCACTTGACAAAAACCAGGTCATTTCAGGACTAACATATGGTTAAATTTTATTTCAATAATTTGCTTGGGCATAAGTGTCTTTAGCAGTGGGAGGAAAACCTACTAGGTTGGACAGGTGGCTCTACTGATATATGTATAAAATATTTGTTTATCTTACCGTGACTGTCTCCTGGACCTGGTGCGTTTGACATTATAATCTTCATACAGCTATACGGTGTATAATCAGCTCGTTTACCCTCTTTACCATAATTATGACGTATATTATATGCATATTGTTTATCAAACTACAAAATAAATATTTAAAGGTAGGGTGCCAGGCAACAAAACAAATGAAACAAGGTTTAACATCATACGGTTCCATTCCGACTGGGCTAATGAAGACGGGCATACGCAAGGCTTCCCCCCTTCAAAATTTTCACTGCCGGTCATTTTTGATAACGCACCAAAACTATTCGAAGTAAATTAATATTTCATGTTTTTTATTCATGGTTGGGTATTGTGAATTGATTCTAAACCACTTTGTCACCATGGGGTACACAAAAAAAAAATATTGGAGTTAAATATGAAATATTAGTAAGGCTCAAGATAATTACTTATTAATAATTAAATATTCCATTTTGGCTAACGACATAGTTGAATTGGGCATAAAAAAATCATTTCAGTAGCTCAAACGTAATACACAACACAAACCTGGATAATTTTGGGTTGTAATACAATAACTTTGAAATGAAGATAAATATATAATTATCCACGGCATATGTCTCACATTTATTGGTTTTAGACCATCTCTTACGACAGCTGTCAGATCATAAATTATTCTACTATACTGTACAATATTGATACTTTCACAAGATTCTAATAATCAAGGGCAATAACTCTATAAGTAATTATTAGAGGGATATAATGCTGTAACATTTTTTGAATCCTGAAAAATTAACTATCAATGAGCAAAATATGAATTTATTCACCGATGACATTCCAAGAGTGACAAACAAACATGACTATCAAAATCATGTACCACATAAATCAGTTTGATTAGGCCAAAAAAATTGACCTGCGTTTCAGCATTATTTTACAGAACCTTACTCAGTTGTTAAAGCTAGAAATGGTATATATATATATAACTATATGTGGTATCAAATTAACCAGCATGACAACGTGAATGTTTTAGGCCATCAAATTAGGTTTCGGACAAATTTGGTGCATGTAAATTGGTCCTTACAATCTTATCCATTACAATGAAAACATTTCAAAGCAGAAGTAACAAACCTTGTCTCCATCTATCAATTTAACAAATTCTGTTTTCCAGAACTTCAAGGCTTCTTCTAACGACATTCCTATACCTTTGAGAAAGAGGCCATACTGCATACGACCTCCATGTTTTAAATGATGTTCTCTCTTTAAAACTTGATGTAAATGTTGCATACATAATGGTAATGATTTCTTGGATAGCTGAAATTTGTAAATAAATATATATTTAGTATGCAGAGAGGGAACTTTCCACGCGCAAAAACCCACCAAGAAATAAACAAAAAAATATATGATAAAGTGAATGGGTCTAGATGCTAGCTGTAAGTGATGTACTGTCCCTGACCTATAATGATACAAGGATCACAGTGGCTAAGTGAGTAAGACGCTAGGTCAGTAGCCAGGAGGTTGGGTGTTCGACCCCTGCATTGGCCGAGAATGTTCATCCAGACTTGCCGGTGTGGTTCCCCCTTGTCAGTGATGGAGGGCGTGACCTGGGACGAAAAACTGAGGTCCCAAGTACACATTTTTATGCACGTAAAAGATCCCTTGATAGTTGGAATTCAATATAAGAGTAGGCCCCTAGTGCCGCTGTTCGGGCAAAACTTCCCTCATAGCACACTGTATCGCGTATGCTCGCCCGTCTTCATTAGCCCAGTTCCCTGGGTATAGTTTAATTTAATGTTCAGATGAATTATGAAAATGTATCCCAAACATTATCTATAATAGACATTTCAAGATTCTAATTGAACAGATGGATAACGAACAATGGATAAAAAACAGCTGGGCTGGTAGAAAGGTTTTCATTCAAGAGCTTTGTGTAATAAAATGTAAAAAAGGGGGTCAGAATTGCCAAATATCCAAAATAAAGAGTTAACAATAATGTGCTCATGGGGTTACTCGAAATAAAGAGAGAGAGAAATGAGGTTTAACGTCCACTCCACACAATTAGGTGATTTTGGGACTAACATGGTTTAATCCTATTTCAATAATTTGCTTGTGCGCAGGAGTCTTTAGCAGTGGGAGGATAACTGTGGACCCATGAGGCTGGACAGCGACCCTACTCCTTGTCATGTACAACCAGGGATTCCAATGCAAACAAAGCCATACCATTCAGTTATCCAACCCCTACACATACTACAGAATTAATTAATCTTGAAAGAGGACACGAAACAATTACTAGAAATCAAGCATCATCCCAAAAAATTATTATTCAAAATAAAGTATTACCCACTCACAACGTCACTCAGAACAAACAATTAATTTAACATAATAACTTGAGCAAAACGTGTTGCTCACAACATCGCTAAGAATAAAGATTAATTTGACATAAAAACAAGATAAAAGTTACTCTTAATACAGATTAATAATACCTTATTATTAGATATAATAACGAAACATAGAGCTTAAAAGATTTTCAATTTATTTTGGGAAAATGAAATTAAAAACAACCAGCTTCGATAATTTACTTCTATTGCACACCCACAGTTATTTTACAATTAATTAGAAAGGGGCTTATTAAACATACATTACGCAAGAGCTAAATCTGCCTATTGCAGGTTTTTTTTATGCCTTAAATGTTAAATAAATTATTGATTAGACATTTATTAAGTTACCAAACAAGACCATAATCAACTCTCGATGCCATGGATGCTCAAAATTTTTAACAGATTGAAATATGATTGACAGTTAATGATTTTATTTCAATCGAAACTTTGGTTAACATTATTGTAACAACAGTAGCAATGACAATCAAGACTACAATGTTCTTTAAACTTCAAGCAGCAATAACTTTTTAACATATTCCCTTTTTGAACTATTACAGCAAAAATGATGAGCTCTTTATCTAGATCTTACATAATGCATCTTTAAATAATACTTGTTTTTTAAAAGTCAGATTATTTGGATTAAAGAATTGATTACTGACCACTTCAATCATATCTGCTGTAATCTGACCTGCAGACGGCTTTTTATTCGTATAATCTTGACCCAGATATCTCTTACTTAAACCACATAACATCGGCAATAAACGATCGTCTTCTTCTAGATGGGGTAAGGCTCTTGATGTTTGCTGAAAATAATAAAATAATCAACAATCCATCAAAAACTTTTAAGTGAAACATTAAGTAAAATATTGCTACTGCATGGGGAAAAATCTTTATACATCTTAAATTACGGATATTCCACAAGTGAATTTCCATGAAATCTTCACAGGAGTCCAGTATTTTTCGCTAACTTGAATCTTGAATTAATAATGCACGATTATTTGAAGTAATGGTTTGCCAGCATCTAAGGATAACATCACATATTCATTTTAAACATATTGTCTATTTATATGTTTTCTATCACATTGCTCAGAAATTTACCAAGACAGTGCTTCTGAGCTGCGGATAAGGCCCCCTTTAGTCCAATATCAAACTTGGAGCTTGGAATAACTAGAAATACATCCTTACCGGGACTCGGGTTTCTCCCTCATCCAGGTGCTTTATTCAAGAACATAAGACAACATCTAATTTTTTATGGCTTGTAGCAATATTTAATTAAAAAAATACAAAATATCAATGGTAGAAAATCTCATAATGAATGGAAAATTTATGGTTCAATATTTGTTTCAGAAATTAAACTTTCACAATATTGTGTGTGTGAGTTAGTTGTATTTTACGTCGGCTTCCGACGAGGGGATATCACAGACAAAAACAATATTGTAGTTTGCAAGGGATGAAAGATCCCTCAAATGATGGTCAGCGGCTTTAAATTCAAATGTAAATTCAAGTGGATATATAAAAAAACTTACAGATAAGGCTTTGGAGAGTTTAGCTCTATATACAGATAGTAATATAGATATCAAATCATCTCGTACAACATATGCATAACCTCCCTTTAAATATACTTTACGCGATTTTACCAAATCTAAGGCATCTGTGAAATAAACCTGAAAAAAATAAACACATTGAGGATAAATATCACCCAGGACATTGTTCTAAAAGAGTACATGTATGTCAAAGAGAACTGCACACAATCAACATAAACAAACAGAAACTCACGAGACAAACCCACGGACAATGTACACATAAACAATCAGAAAGTCACGAGACAAACCAACGGACATTGCACACATAAACAATCAGAAAGTCAAGAGACAAACCCACGGACATTGCACACATAAACTACCAGTAAGCCAGGAGACAAACCCACAGATAATATACACATAAACAAACAGAAACTCACGAGACAAACCCACGGACAAACCCCCAAGGACAACACACAGACATAAACCCATGAGACAAACCCCAAGGACAACACACACAACCAAACAGAAACCCAGGAGACAAACCTCAAGGACAACACACACATAACCAAACAGAAACCCAGGAGACAGATCCCATGGACAATGTACAAACAGAAACTCAGGAGACAAACCCCAAGACAACACACAAACATAAACCCAGGAGACAAACCCCATGGGCAACATACAAACAGAAACCCAGGAGACAAACCCCAAGGACAACACACATACAGAAAAACAGGAGACAAGAGCACAAAAATCGTAATTTCAGATTAACTTTCAGTTTTTAAAGATAATTATTATATTCGTAGCCAAACTAAGGGATATTGAAACTGGTTTCTCTTTTCCATTAATGTTTTGTTTCTGGAGAGTATAGCATCATCACGTAATTAATTATTAATGATATATTTATGAAACTTTTCATAGATATAGGAACATGAAGTATAATATTTGCGTCTTTTGTTAATCAGAAATTTACAGGATTTAAAGAAACATTCGACGCCAAAAAAAGGGATATTGAAATGGGTTCCTCTGCTCCGTTTCTGGAGAATAATATTTGCCTCTTTTGTTAACCAGAAATTTACAGGATTTAAAAATATTTTGTTTCCATGGAAACAAATTTTCTAACCTTAAAAAAATCAGCAGTAGAAACATGACCTGAACTAATAGAATAGGCTAATTCTCCACTAATCTTCTCTTTTTCTTCATTAGGTATCTAAAAAATACATTTCAATAATTAAATTGCACAAAAATCCATTAATCACAATGTTTGTACAAATCCAAATATTTTTAACAGGCTGATAATATTTATATAATATTACAAAAGATTGGTTGCCAGGCAACAAAACATATGCCCAGAGCAGCTAATGTAAATCGTCTGGGCAGTCAACAAGATGAAACATTTATAATACACTAAAATCTGATTTTTAAGAGTAACAACTCATTAAGTATTTATCATAAAATTGTTTGGGTTTTATAAAATTCTGCCCCATGCTGTTCAAGATATCAAAATTCATTGAAAATGAATATACTTGTTCGTGTCATTAAACTCTGTGTATCAATCTAAAGCCATAACTTTGGCAGTATCAAACTAAAGTCAATAACTTTAGCCTCAAGAGCATCCACAAATCAATAGGCTTCTCTGTCTCATGACCTTAATATAAACACCGTGTATAAATTTAAAATCAATCGGATTCGAACTTTAGCCTCTTTTGGAAGCCGGACTGACGGAGACTACGACAATATAGGACCACATTTAAATGTGGGTGTATAAAAACTAATTTGATCCAAATAGCAATAGTTTGATAAAATCCAAATAAAATCAGAGTCTCATTATATATTAAGGTAAATATTTCTAATTTGTTGAAAATTTTCTTTATTTAAAGATACATTATGGGAGATTAGTTAATGAGTTGGCAGTTCTCACTATAAGGAAATTTGCTGAGAAATGAACCTAGAAGTAAGCGCTCGAAAGTTTTGCATAGGAAAAAACATCATAGTCTCGATTATGCATAAATCGTTAAATCAAGAAGGAAACTTTTGCAGGAAATCAGATTATTATCCAACAGATATTGCGGGCTAGCGTTGCCATCGAGAGTTGATTATGGTCTGGATACGTTAATTAATATCTAATCAATAGTTTAGACACCCTTTCAGGCTAATGAAAGACCTACAATAGCTCTTGCATATTAATGTATGTTTAATCTTTGTTGAAATTATATGGCACACCTTAAGTCATACATATTATTTTCGACACATGGAATGTGAACGATTAAAAACCTGTCTCTGCTTGTGTGGAATGGACGCCATCAACATAGAGTTGGGCGATATGAAAATTTTTCATATCACAATATTTCTAAAATTATACCACCATACCTACACATATCGCGATATTTTACCATAACTACATAAAAACTAAAAAGAATAGAAATTAATTTTTGGTACTGGTTCAATGCCCTAAATCCCCTTAATATAAAAAAAAAGTGTTCTCTGGTTACTATAGGCCTACTTTAGTTATACAGTATTTACACACTGACTGAATGAAATGAGCGTGTGCTACTGTTGTTATGGTGACGATGCGGCATAAATAGTCTCGAATACCCCGTTAAAGTAATATAGTGATTATAAATGAGTCCTTATAATCCCAACTACGCAAAGCGGAAATGCTTGATGTTTACGATTTAAAGCAAAGTTGAGTTCAGGCTTCATATTTCGGTATTTAGTTCGTAATATCGGCGATATCATACACAGTTTTATCATGGTGATATACCGGTTTCGGATTTTTCCTACATTGTATCATCCGTTTTGAAATCCAAACCGGTGTTTTTGGTAATATCGAATTATCGCCCAAATCTACATCAACAGTAATTTTAGTTTGTGATAAATATAAACTTACTGGTGTATAATCAAGATTATTTAAAATTAGGAATTCTTCGCTACCCTGAATACTTTCATTTTGGAACCGGTATCGAAATAAATCCAATTCTTGTTGTAAAAACCAGCGACGCAGTTCCTCACTAAAATGAAAGATAATATAAATCATAATATACTTAAAACCTGAAGTTTTCAAAACTTTAACATTCAAGACACAAATAGTCTTTAACATCAAAGGTCGCTTGAAGAAAAGTTGCACAATACATATGTATTTATGTACATTGTATGTAGTATGTACAATAAATCAGACCTTGCAGATGGCCTTAATATTTAGACCTAACCATAAATGTTTATGACGTTAATGTTATCAATCACTAAATGCAACTCAAAGATTAACATCTTTAATAATATGCTTACATATATCTGTTTTCTAAAAGTTACTTTAATCCTAGTTCACAGATGATCAACTTATCATTGTAAATTAAAATATTGATAATGCGAATGTGTTTACTAGTTAAATGTCACTTCAAGATTACAATCTGTAATATGCTAACACATTATAGTGAATGAATGAAATGGGGTTTAACATCCTGTTTTCTAAAAGTTCTTTTAACCCTATTTCAAAGATGATCAATTTCTTCTCTCAACTGAAATCATTGATAATTTTTCTTTAATTCTTGATCTGATGACATAAAGTAAAGAACTTACGATCTACAATATGCTAATCGTAATATAAAGTGAGATATATGATCCAGTTTTCTTCCATAAATATCTTCTTCCGTTAAATTCTCCTTTCCTGATGTCTACAACATAAAATAATTGTTTTAAAGTAAATGAAATGAAATGGGTCTATGTCCTACAGTTCAGCTCCTAGACTGGGCTAATGAAGACTGGCATACATGTATGCCATATGGGAAATTTGGCCCAGACAACCGTGCTACGGCCTACTCTTATATCGAATTCCAACTGCCAAGGGATCTTTTATGTGCACTCTAATGTGTACACAGCTAGCTAGAGGACCTCGTTTATTGTCCCATCTGAACAACTAGGTAACTATCCTTGTCTGTGCTGCACCACTGCCAAAGCTGTTCTAGGAAGTAACAAAATAGATACCTGTACCATTTGCAACAAGGGATGCCTTCTTGAAATAACCATGATGATTTAAAGTGGGGGCGTATTTTTACGCCCGATCGAAACGACTTTTAAATTTGCTCAAAAAATATGCCTGTGTTACCCTTCAGAGCGACGATGATTCTGTACGCAGAACCATTCGCCCAATCAATCGCTCTTATCTAGCATGTTAAGATATTTACGGCCTAATATTTTACGCCGGCTTTCAAATTCGCTTGTCTGCCCGTGTCCAGCGTATTTTGTCGGGCGATTCCTTTATATAAGCCAATCATCGAAGTCGTTGTGGAGTCTCATAAAAAAAGAAGAATTTGTTACTCTTTGATGCAAAAGGCCTTGTCTTTTTGACATCATCATGTCTGAATACCAGGATCACGTGGCTAAAAAACGTGCCTTGACAGATATACATGTAGCAGGAAAATTGCTATGACTGGTAAAAAACGGATGAGGGGGTGGGAAAAGGTCATGGAAATATCAAAAACTTGGAGAAGTTTGATAGATCGCTACGTGTGCCCATTCGTTATCGGCTGGAAAAAATTGCTGGCGTATTTTAAACGCCGCGATTGGACGTGAAAATACGCTCGAATGTCCATACCTTAAGGCTATGAGACACTAATTTATACATGTTCTCACCTTTAAAATATTTCTCAATTTAGTTTTTCGTATTTCCTTATGAAGAAGATCATTATAAGCTTCTGAACCACGAATATGTTTAATACCTGCTGTCTCACATGCTTTTAGAACTAAATAATAAAATAAAGACATAAAGATAAATTAGGATACCATATGCAACCCTTTCACTATCACACCTCTATGTAAATGTAGTTAAAATTTGAGGTGCATCAGATGATAATTCTGTTTGAATAATAGGGATAGTTTAAACCATATTTTATTCAATAAGCTGAATTGGATTGTACAACAGGCAAAAGCCCATATAAGTTCTCTTCGGACATATAGAATAGTTAAATCTTATGTTTACCCACAAGGTTAGACAGGTAACCCTACTCCTTGTACAATAGTTAATAATTTTAGTTTGAACAATATTTTATTCAATAAGCTGAATTAGATTGAACAACAGGCAAAGGCCTATATTAGTTTTCTCAAGAAATATAAAATTGCTAAATCTTATGTTAACAATACAATGGCGGACATATGTACAGGCAGTTGGTTAAAAACATAATATACATAATTTGGTTGTAATTTTAAGTTTCAAATATTACAGTGTTAACATCTTATGCTGTCTTGTATGTATTTCAAATATGTTAGAATTGGTATTGTCTGGAAGGTGTAGATTATTATTGAGTTGATACCAGAAAATTTTCTGAACAGTGCCCCCTTTTGCTAAAGGGCTCATTCGATTCTTTTGGTTTATACCATTTTTTGAAGCCACCCATGTCTCCTTCAAGAATACATGTATATGAAAAATAATCGGTGAACTTTTTTTTAACCCTATGAATATCTTAACGCATGTGTGGTAGGTGTCTGATCCTTACCTTTCTTATTTTTGTTCAATTAGTAATTAGAAAATTTGGTAACACTAACTTATAAAATTTGGTAATCGAGAAATGATTGAAATTTTTAGATAGGAATGGTAACGGAATTACAGGTATAGTGTAAGTTGGGGGTATATTTTAATCTGTTGTATAAAGAATTGATCTAAAGAATATGATATAAATGGATGTTTAGGATGAAATAGATGTACTTCTTTGTTAAAAACCCAAATATCAAATAATTTCCATGTAAACAAAAACTAAAGCTGACATAAGTGCTTAAATTTTAAAAATTGCAGTAAAAAGTAAGAAAATAAGTTATGACTTTGACTTAATTTATTTTTGACTAAAGCATTTGCATATAATGAACTCGACCAGATTCATTTACTGGCATCATTTCTGAACTTAAATAACACAAAAATGGTTCATATACATCAGTTTTCTTTTTTGGCATTTTTTATTTTCTGCCATGGAATTGCCCTTTAGATGATCGACATTTCTCAGAATATAGATTTTCATAATCGAACATCAAATTCTCTGTCTGTAATTGATGTATTTCTGATCATAGTTAATCTATTTAATAGTAGTTTTTTTTACTTTATTGTTTTTCTAAACGTAGTGGATATATAACCGTATACGGTACCATATTTACTTACCCTATTGTACCGTACATCGCAATGACGTATATATACATCGTGTGTGATTGGTTAAATATCAACTTCCGTTCGACATGCGCAGTTGTGCAACACTTCCGTTCAACATGCGCAGTTGTGCGATTCTTGATATATTCCACAAGAACGGTAACTTCGTCTTTCAAGTTTGGCGCAGAAGCACGGTTTTACGGAAAAAAACGTAAACCACTGACAGTCTTAGTACTTAAATTAAAAACCAAAATCCACAGAAATGAGCCCTTGACCGAAATAGAATAATATTCTAAATGCTTTTCTACAATTTATATTTATTATTTTATTTTCTTTTAAAACTAATTCTCTGGGTTCTATCGTAAAAATCCAAGTATGGCTATTTCGTTCCTTTATAAGAAACAGAGAAAGTAGTAATGTTAGACAAAGAACGAATGGTGGTTAGGGTTAGGGTTTGGGTTAGGTTTTGGGGTAGGGTCATGGGTTAGGGTTAGGCATCATATTGTCAAAGCGAAAACTGCTGAAAACTGCTAAGTCCACGGATCAGAAAACTGCGCATGTCAAATAGAAGCGAAGGCGAAATAGAGTAAAGTGCCCTATCCGATACGGTTGAATATCCACTGCCTTTTCTAAATTTAGAAAATATTTTAAAGGGCCAGTCCTGATAACTTTTTGGGGAATAAAACTGCTTAATTTTGTGTTAAAATCATTTAAAACCCATTGTCTAAGGCCGATCAACCAGCCCAATTATTGTGATACGCTTGTTAATAACTTAAATCTGACAGTCTGCATCTGGAAATGGAGACCTTTGTATTATACAGTATCTGGATAAAACCAGACTTTTTTCTATAAAAATAATATGTAGGTAAAATTTACCTTTTGTTATCAAGTACAGTACATGGGTTATTCACTGTATAGACCTCTCAAGAAACGTAAATCGATTATCAGATCACCAAATGAAAGAAATGACCCGAAATCTTAAAATAAAAGGGTTACATGTCCGGATAAGCAGTGTTGACGTTCACGTCCAAACGGCTTAATATTTTCAGCTGAAATTTTCAGTAAATGTAAATACACCATGCTTTTATATTTTGGTCCATAAATTTCACAGATACTCGGACTTTAATTTTTCAGACTCTGTTCTTATCGGGATTGTCCCTTTAATTGTATTTTTTTTTTTGCTAAATTCATAGCAATTTACCTTCTACTTCATGACCTCATGAGTCAATATATTGTTAAAATTGATTTTCATTTTATTATATTCGTTATAGGTATCCAAGCCATTTGAGTTATTATTCAATTTTATTTAGATTCTAGTGTTCCTATATTCTCTATACTCTATGAGTACTATGACTCGATGAGTCGATCAAGTCTCTCACCTTTCAATCGCTCTACAGCAAACTCTTCAAATTCTTGTAGAGAAATCGTTTCAGTTGGTGGGACAGAATAAAACTGGAGGACATGTGGATATTGCTCTGCTCCATCAACTTTTTTCCTCTTATGGGATTTTACCCTTGTTCTAATGTCCATTTTTATGATTACTCTCAGAAATTGACAGAATTCCAGATAAATCTCCCGCCAAATTAAATGCGTCTAAAAACTGGATATGGATATCCGTCTCTATTTTCATGTAAAATTGAAGATAAAGGCGACTTTAATGATACAAATCAATGAAATTATATTGGATATTATGGGGTACTGTTTAGGATTTCTACAACAAGGATAAATAAAGCGATATTAAATAAATAAATCTTTAAAAGACAAGATCCAGATCTCCAAACATAAACAACCTAGCAGCTGTCTATTTACTTCCGGTTAAGTCATGTGATCAAAACAGACGAAATGGCGATTCCAAGTTTCGTTTTGGCAGCGGGGTGGATTCCGTTCGTTGTCATTTTAGTGGTAATTAAAGCTAATTATTAAAGTGCTAATCTAGTTGGGCTGATTATCGATGGACCCTTCTAATCGGTTATTTATAATTTGACAGAGAACGATGACCGTTAATAAACTACTTGATTTGATAATTGTTTAGTTTTTGCAACAAATAACAATGCCTTTTTTCCTTTTTTTGTCCGCAGGTTTATCTTGTAGATTTTTTTGTTTTTTGTTTTGCGTGTTGTGCAGTCCGTCTGCATTTACTATTAGTCGTCAAAAGGAAGGATTACATGGGGTTCATCGGGTGCAGGCTGTTTCGTAACCTGGCTGTTTCGTACCTAGTTCTTTCGTACCTCGTTTCGTACCTCAGATTGATTCGTACCTTTTCCTATGTGTTGTTGAAATAAAGTTGAAACATGGTTAGTACCTTTTCTAGGGTTGTTCAAAGAAAGTTGAAACACGATTTATACACGACGACTTAATAATATCCAACCACTACGGGAATTTTATACAAATGTCTGCAATATTTAAAAATATAGTTGGCAAAAAAAAAACCCAAAGCACCGCGATCTGCCTTTGTTGTTTATAATCTGGTGTTGATTACTGAACCCATTAAGCGAGTGAGTGATTATTAACTTCAAAGGGTCAGGCGGCACAAACGGTTGTATGTTGAATGTGTTCGGCATCACAAACGGTTGGCAATAAACAATATGTACTAAAGATTATAGTATAGTTTTGATATTTTGTTAAGCGTTTGGGCTGAGTAAGGCATTGAAGCATTCCCGCGTTCTGAGGAATTGTATCGCTCGTAAAAAGGCATCGCCAACTTCCCGCATTCAGTCCATGTATTATAAGGTCCGTGATATTATCATGTCTCCTATAAATGCGTGGCTGTTGACAGCTATTTCGCACCAAAAACAACAATTTAACACATTCACATTTCGTAGTATAGCCATGCCTAATATGGAAGGCGGCGAATCGACTATGACTCAATCGTGACAAGCTACCATACTCAAAAATGTTAATATAAACCTTCACACAGACATGATTTTGCATACTTTTAGTCATATTCCTGATAGCTCTAATCAAACGGAACACTGCGAGGAGGATGACTTTTAGTGTACTTCAGTGATACAGCAAGCATCCACTATTTCTATTCTTTATTGATACGAAGGTACGAAACAGCTCAAGTGAGGACGCTTAAGTTTAAGCACATGTAAAAGTTGAAATTTTCAAAGGTACGAACAAGCTTACGCGAGGTACGAATGAACTAAGTACGAAACAGCCAGGTTACGAAACAGCTGACATTCATTACATGTCATTTGGGACTCAAAAAAATATGACCGCGACATTTGGGACTTGGGTATACGACGTTTGGGACTTTGGTATACGTCATTTGGGACTCGGGTATATTTAGTAGTACTTCCATGTTTTTCTTACTTAAATAGTAAACGAGCTTGATTGAACGATCACTACTAATGAGTAATGTTTTTCGTGAAACAGGATAATTGCAATCAACACATTCTCGATGATTGACAACTCACGTTTTCCCTCACATTGGGATTATCGGTTAATCTGCTTTAATTATCCCGCTGTGGTCATTGCCATTTCTTATATTTTCCTGAGAAAAAGAACCCCATAATTGGTACACAATCAACACACGGTTGCCAATCTCGATGATTGTTAACTCGCGTTTTCCCTCATCCATCAAAACACAACGCTAAGTTTCTTTGCACATATCAGTTAATCTGCTTTAATTATCCCGCTGCGATCATTGCCATTTCTTATATTTTCCAGGAGAAAAAAACTTGCTTTGTACGCACAAATTAATCGATTGGTATTGCCTTCTACAAGCTTGTCGACGAATGCAAGTGAACGCGTAGCTTACGGATTATCGTTAACAATTTATAAGGGGGTTGTTTTTGTGTGTCATTTTCAATTAAATTCATCAGCATATTATTCGTTTTTAACAAAATTTAATTTATACAACTTTATGGGAAACAATGATTATCAAAGAACTGTAAGTGCAACTAATGTTTTATCGTTTGGTTGAGCCATTTACTAACCATGTGTAGTTCATGTTAATAAATATTTTCTTTCGTGTTTTGACTTGGTCTATTTCTAAAAAATTCATCAGCAACTTTTTTATATAAATACATGTAGTACAGATAGACAGGTACCAGCCGTGTTTTTCTTATCAAATCAATAGTAACAGACAGCTGATATTTATAAATAAAAGACAACTATAATGTTTTCATTTCTTTATTATTATTATTCATAATCTCAAATATGTCTTCGACCATCATCTAAAACAAAAAAAGATAAGTTATTACTTTTTCTACATAAATTCTTAAAGAGTCCCAACTGTCGTTTATATCCCCAAATGTCGTTTGTGTGGAGTCCCAAATGACGCCAGTCAAGTCCCAAACGTCGTCAACAGATTCCCAAATGTCGTTTATGTCGAGTCCCAAATGACGCGAGTCCCAAATGACGTGATACCAAAGGAAGTGCGTTACGAAACATTTACATTGTCATTATCATTGTTGAGTCTCTATGACTTTAGCCTCATTGTCATTTCTTATCATCATTCATTATCACATCATTTATTCATTAACAAGTAGAGATTTGTGTATGAAAATGATAATTTTGTCATGGTACATGTAGTTGTCAGGAAACTGTCAATTACTATTAGTTATTTAAAGGACCAAGTCTGTTTCTGACGTCAGAAATATAAGGCGTTTTGCAATTCCTGTTCAAACACATTTACGGCCAACAATAGCCTACCGTAATTGGTCTCCCCTAATTGTCGTATTTAACACAACGATTTTCCAAATCAATTATGCAAATCATCTAACTTGCTCGACTGCCAGATTGACGATTCGATTTCCAGGATTGCGTCCCCAACAAGGTACATGACGTGCACGACGTTAGTTCATTTTCTTTGGATTTCACGTTAAGATTTGAATATCAAGGACAATACTAATATGAATATGCGGCATTTGGGGAAGGCCAACTGGTACAACTTCTCGTTTTTATTTTTGGGCGGTGTCTTCAAGACCAGAATAAAGAAAAATGAATTTTTTAACTTTTTTCCTCAATTCTTCAGTCTTCAGCCATCTTTCGAGTCAACTTGTCGCGTTTATGAGAACTGATTGCAAATACCAACTCGAGACCTACGTCATGTAAAAACGAGATAGGTAATCGAAAGCGATTTGTTTTCTCGTAAAAAGGCCTATAATCTTGCTAATCAAATGCATGACAAATTCGGACCAAAAACCACTACTGCACTTATCTTTGTTTATTATTTCAAAAACCTGGGTCCGAATGGTCTTATTAAATTGATAACCCTGTTTGTTTTAATACATTTTTATACGCCCACATTTTCATGTGGACGTATTATGTCGTCGCCCCTGTCCGTCCGTCTGTCCACAATTGTTTGTGGACTCTCTACAGGTCACAATTCTTACCAGATTTTGACGAAACTTGAAATATAGGTTTATCCCCAAAAGACCTCGGCTGCTTTCAATAATGGCATGGATTATGGATTATGGCCTCTGATTGTACGAAAAATCATGTTTTTAGCTTGTGGACCCCATAGAGGTCACAATTTTGAACCGATTTTGATGAAACTTGACATGCATGTTTATAACCCAAAGATCTTAATTGCTTTCGATATTTACGGCTATCGGAAAGTAATATTTTGAATTATGGCACCTGATTGTCCGAAAAATCACGTATTTTAGCTTGTGGTCACTCTTGAGGTCACAATTATTATCCGATTTGAAAAACGTTTGAGTATATCACCTTTACACCCTAAGGAAGGTTGAGTTCGAATTTCTGAAAAATCAGACCAAAATGGCCATTCAAAACGGCCGCCGTTTGTACATGAATACTGTTAAAAAATGGTATATATCAAGGTTGTGGACCCTGTAGAGGTCCTAATTTTAATTCGATTTTGATGAAACTGGAAATGCATGGTTATAACCCAAAGATCTTGGTTCCTTTCGATACTTGCGCATATCGGATCGTAACTTCCTGAATTATGGACCCTGATTATCTGCAAAATCCCTTTTGGTCCTTCAGGAGATCACAATTATTATCTGATTTAAAAAATGTTTGATTCTATCAGTATCACCGTTATATCCTACACAAGGTTGAGTTCGAATTTCGCAAAAAACGGACCACAATTATTTTCCGATTTAAAAAATCGTTTGATAAGATCACCGTTATATCCTAAGGAAGGTTGAGTTCAAATTTCGGGAAAATTGGACCAAAATTGCCATACAAAATAGCCGCCGTTTGAACGCAATTACTGTCGAAAAATTATGTATCAACGTTGTGGACCCTGTAGAGGTCCCAATTTTAATTTGATTTTTATGAAACTTGAAATGCATGTTGATAACCCAAAGATCTTGGTTCCTTTCGGATTTGCGCATATCGGATCGTTACTTCCTGAATTATGGTCCCTGATTATATGCAAAATCGCCTTTGGTTAGCTTGTGGTCTGTCTGGAGGTCACAATTATTATCCGATTTAAAAAATCGTTTGATTATATCACTGTACAAGCTAAGGAAGGTTTCGTTCATATTTCGGGAAAATAGGACCAAAATTGCCATACCAAATGGCCGCCATTTGTACGTGAATGCTGTTTAAAAGTGGTGGACCCCATAGTGGTCACAATTTTGATTCGATTTTGATGAAACTTGAAATGTATGGTTATAACCCAAAGATCTTGGTTCCTTTTGTTATTTGCACATATCCAATCATAACTTCCTGAATTATGGCCCCTGATTGTCCGAAAAATCCCCTATGGTCCCTCTGGAGGTCACGATTATTATCCGATTGAAAAAAACCTTTGAATCTATCACCGTTACAATCTACTGAAGGTTGAGTTCGAATTTTGAGAAAATCGGACCATAGTTGCCAGGCAAAATGGCCGCCGTTTGTACACGAATAGTGTAAAAATATGGTATATCAAAGTTGTGGACCCTGTAGAGGTCACAATTTTAATTTCAATTTTTATGAAACTTGAAATGCATGTTTATAACCTAAAGATCTTGATCGATTCTTTTCGATATTTGCGCATATCTAATTGTAACTTAATGAATTATGGCCTTTGATGGATGGAGAAATCACTTTTGGTATCACTTGTTCTCTATCCATCTCTCGAAAATGTGGGCGTATCCTGCCTGGCAGTGCCAGCTTACTATCTTTTTTATACGCCCACATTTTCATGTGGACGTATTATGTCGTCGCCCCTGTCCGTCCGTCCACAATTGTTTGGGGACTCTCTACAGGTCACAATTCTTACCCGATTTCGACGAAACTTGAAATATAGGTTTATCTTCCAAAGATCTCGGCTGCTTTCGATATTGGCACGTATCGGATCAAAACTTCATGGATTATGGCCCCTGATTGTACGAAAAATCACGTTTTTAGCTTGTGGACCCTATAGAGGTCACAATTTTGAACCGATTTTGATGAAACTTGACATGCATGTTTATATCCCAAAGATCTTGGTTCCTTTCGATATTTGCGCCTATCGGAACGTAATTTCCTGAATTATGGCCCCTGATTGTCCGAAAAATCACCTATTTTAGCTCGTGGTACCTCTTGAGGTCACAATTATTATCCGATTTGAAAAACCGTTCGATTATATCACCGTTACACCCTAAGAAAGGTTGAGTTCAAATTTCGGAAAAATCGGACCAAAATTACCATACAAAATGGTCGCTGTTCGTACACGAATACTGTTAAAAAATGGTATATCCAGGTTGTGGACCCTGTAGGGATCACAATTTTAATTTGATTTTGATGAAACTTGAAATTCATGGTTATAACCCAAAGATCTTGGTTCCTTTCAATATTTGCGCATATCAGATCTTAACTTCCTGAATTATGGCCCCTAATTATACGCAAAATCGTCTTTAATTAGCTTGTTGTCCCTCTGGAGGTTACAATAATTATCCGATTTAAAAAATCGTTTGATTATATCACCGTTACACCCTAAGAAAGGTTGAGTTCGAATTTCGGTAAAATTGGACCAAAATTGCCATACAAAATGGCCGCCATTCATACGCGAATACTGTTAAAATATGGTATATCAAGGTTGTGGACCCTGTAGAGGTCACAATTTTAATTCGATTTTGATGAAACTTGAAATGCATGGTTATAACCCAAAGATCTTGGTTCCTTTTGATATTTGGGCATATCGGATTGTAACTTCCTGAATTATGGCCCCTGATTATATGCAAAATCGTCTTTGTTTAGCTTGTGGTCCCTCTAGCTATTTGGAGGTCACAATTATTATCCGATTTAAAAAATCGTTTGATTATATCACCTTTACACCCTAAGGATGGTTGACTTTGAATTTCGGAAAAATTTGTAACAAAATTGCCATACAAAATGGCCGCCGCATGTACAGTACGCGAATACTGTTATAAAAAGGTATATCAAGGTTGTGGACTCAGTATAGGTCACAATTTTGATTCAATTTTGATAAAACTTAAAATGCATGGTTATAACCCAAAGATCTTGGTCCCTTTCGTTATTTGCGCATATCATATCGTAGCTTTCTGAATTATGGCCCCTGATTGCCCGAAAAATTGCCTATGGTCCCTCTGGAGGTTATGATTATTATCCGATTGAAAAAAACCTTTGAATCTATCACCGTTACACCATACCGAAGGTTGAGTTTGAATTTCAGGGAAATCGGACCATAATTGCCAGACAAAATGGCCGCCGTTTGTACTCTAATAGTGTTAAAATATGGTATATCAAGGTTGTGGACCCAGTATAGGTCACAATTTTGATTCGATTTTGATGAAACTTTCGGTTTTGCTTGTTCTCTAACCATCTCTCGAAAATGTGGGCGTATCCTGCCTGGCAGTGCCAGCTTACTATCTTTTTGTTCTTGGGAAAAATTGGTTATTTTCTTACACTGATATGTTTGGTCCGAGTTGGTTACTGTCTTGTTTACCAAGGCACAGAATCCATGATGCACTATTCTATGCTTTGTTTACTGGATGATTGTGATTATACATCGTTAAGAGCATACAGGAATTTTGTATTAGAAAAACTGCTTGTTGCTGGTCTATTGCTGATATACGAGGCCTCAAAGTTCCCAAGTAATTTTTTGTCATGCTAACTTAAGTTCTGTACAAATTGGGCTAATGAAGGCAGGCTCTTGTATCCGTGTTTTAAGTATATTTATAATACATTTACGGCATAAAAATGGCAAGTACTACCTCATCAGTAGTTGGCTCACTAGCCTGGAGGTCGCATTGCATGAGAAAGTTCATCGGAAATTGTCCGATGTGATTTAACCTGTCAGTGGTGCAGAGGACAGAGGGCCTGACAAGGACAGCTGTTTTATCCTCTGGATGGGATGAAAAACAAAGATCCCATGCATGTGAAAGATCCTTTGGCAGTATAAGAGTAAACCATATTGCTTCCCTCAGAGCACACTGTAGCCGACTGTAGGGCGTATGCCCGTTTTCATGAGCCCTGTATAGGACCAGAACAGTAGGACGTTAAACTCCATTTCATTTCATCTGCTTACAAAGTATTCTTGTTTTTCAGTGTATCCTGCTATTTTCTGCTGCATATATTCGTTATTATATGAGCAAATATGACAGTGAATTATCATCAACTTTGGCATCCATATTTGCCCTGGCTATAGCCCTATTCACCACAGCTCTTATTCCAGTTGACATTTTCCTGGTTTCTTACATGAAAAATTCAAATGGAGAATATGAGGTTTGATTTTTTTTAATTGACTTCATACATATCAAGTTCGGGTAAAAACTAATAAAAGATACCATCTAATTTAACAATCTCTTATCTGATTCTTTTAAAAATATAGTTGCTCAACAAAGTTGTATCAAATTTAATATTGCTTAATGTCAATTAAAACCAATAAAGGATATACTATTTAATTCAGCAATCTCTGATTTGATTCTTTAAAAAAATTACCACACATCTAATTTAACAGTCTCTTTTTCTTTGACTATTTGAAAAGAAATTTAATACCGGTATATAATCTCAATAGTTTAAAGGACAATTTCATGAGTACCTGTATTTAATTTATTTTATATTTTTTTTAGGATTGGGCCAATAGTTCATCGGTTCGTAAAGATATAGAACGTTCGGTTCTCTATGCTTATCTCTGTAAGTACTGTCTTATTCCAAATTGTTTTCTTTGTAACGTATTGATATGTCAACCTCAAGATATTATAACTTGAATATCTGTGACTTGCTTGATGGAAACTAGCAGGGCTAGGATATAGGTTCAAGGGAGATAAATCTCTTAAGTGTTGTAAATGTCATGGAGAAAAAAAAGGCGTCATATACCTTTATGAAATTAAAGTATATATGTGGTGTCAGTTTTTTTGTGTATAGAAAGTGGCAGTCATGGTGAAGGTATTTTAAGGACCTAAACAATATAATATAGATACAGCTTCCTCGTTTAGTAAAAGTTTCTCGGAATTTTCCAGTTTAGTTTCGCTTGACAGGATGGAGGGCCTGGCAAGAACAGTGTTTAGTCGTTTGGATTAGACAGAGAACTGAGGACCAACGTACACACGGACATGCACATAAAAAAAACCTTGACAGTTTGAATTCAATATAAAAGCAGACCATGGGGCCCCTGTTCAGTCAAGATTTTTTTTTTGTTTATCTTGATGTGAATGGACTACTGCAAATTTTTAATTTTATTTTTTATTTTCAGCATTATATTGCTTGGTGGCTTTCTGTATTTTTATACTCCTGCCATTTATTTATTTCTTTTATGAAGAAAAAGATGAAGATTCAACCTGTAAATCAGTAAGGCATTATACATATTCTTACAACTCCTTTTTAAATCTAAGGGAAAATCTTTTTTTATTTTCAAAAACACTGAGCACAGTTGATCATTTGCGCTTTAGCTCAAAGTTCTCATTCCTTAATCCACGGCCCATGCTAATATGTACTCAGATGGATTATTTATTATTTAATTAATTAACAAAGTCAAAATACTAATGATGATAAACTCCTGGCTTGGATTCAATCAGATTTAAACTAGGCCCATCCGGTTTCTTCGCTAGCGATAAAAGATTGCAGCATCTGGTCATGGCTAGCAGCAGCATAGTTCAATGAAAGTTCAATTTTGTAAATATTCACTAGAATTGCAATTTGATTAAAACACAGATCTTATTTTAAAGAGTTGTTATACATTACCGGTGTTTTGATTGAAGTGATTGATTAGCCTATAAAACTGTCTGTTAAGACGCCTTCTTGGCTTGCTGTGCACGGAACTGAGTAAACCCCTGGAAATGTCATTGCTGATTGATTACCGGTAATCATATGGTTAAAAGCCGCTTGTACGACTTTTGCGTACAGCTTGTGAGATTCCATATGGTAGAGGCCATCGAAAGTAGAAAAATAAAAACGAAATATAGATCTGTATTTTATTCAGGTTGCCAGAATTGAAGCATTTTATAATCAAAATCCGTATTTAATATAGAATGAATAAATAATTTACTCTTTTATTATATAAAACATTGTGTACATATTTATGTAAAAAACTGTAATAAATTGAATTATTTTGACAGAGATGTTGTACTGCATTAAAATATCTGATAGTTTTTGTCATCTTCGCTGCTGTCCTGTGTTTTGTTGGGTAAAATATAATATTTTATATTTCTCGCTTAATGAATTAAAATTAGACTATACGTTGTTTTTATATCATATATTTGTAAACTACACTCGAATACCCAGTTGTACTTGGCAAGGAGTAGGATGGCCTGTTCAACCTCATGGGTTTTCTTCTGGTCCACCGGTTTCCTCTCACTGCAAGCGAATTATTGAAATAAAATTAAACCAGATGTTAGTCCCAAAATGACCTAGTGTTTAGTGGATGTTTAACCCCAATTTCCCTCTCTCTCTTTTTATGTAGAGTAGAAGGAAACTACAGTGATTCATTAAGTAAAAAACTGACTTACTAACCAGGAGTTCTCAGGTTTACTACCGGTATTGGCTGAGAAAGTTCCTTTGGATTTTCTGCCATGCTCTCTCATGCCAGTTGTGCAATGGTAGGCTGTAGTGCTGCTGTCCAGGCCCTTCTTTATTAGCCCAGTCAGTGCAGAAAAGTAGGGTGTTAAAGCCCGTAGAGTCGACCAAAAAGTAATATGTTAACCCCATTTTATTTCTAGCAAAATATCCAACTGGAAATAAAGAATTAAGCTTTATCAGATTGGTAGTTCATTTTTCAGAATGTATTTTTCATTACTTACTGTCCATTCATATACATATAAGACCTAACTAAATTTTATATTATTTTCTGTCTACTTTGTTTTCCGCCCTTTAATTGCAGAGTCTTTTGTTGTTGACACTCCTCAATTTTCCCAAAGCCGTCTAACCATTTAATCAAGAAATAACAACCACTCCAACAGTCAAGCTAGCACTCGATTGACTGGCAGACGACAGCGAGGTTTGCCAGTTAGTGATACCTGACATTTTGGCCCAGATTTGCCCATGGGTACTTTTTGGATAATCCAGTCTTTATCTAGTCAGATTGGAACAAATGTATCTTTAAGATATTTAGAAAAGGCTTAAGGGGTTTCTATATGCTTTTGACAGTTCTACAATCCAGTTTTTGCGAATAAATATTGTTTTAAGAAAAAACACTGAAGTCTTCGCAATTAAAAGTATATTGTGTTATTTTTATAGAGCTTTTGTTCCAACTAAATCCCCTCCTGGAGCCAACAGTACAGAATGGAAACAGATAGAAGCTTTAATAAATGATATGGGACATAATGGTAAGTATTAATTTGATGTCAGAGATAGCCGTGGCGATAGAGAGGCGGCTTCTCACCAATGCAACGAGGGTTCAATCCCAGCTCAGGGCAAGAACTTTAGCGTTGTAAGTGAGAGGGATTTTCGGTCTCCAGTCCGATCAGACAGGTTTCCCCCGAGTTCTTCGGTTTCTTCCTGCAGTAATGATCGAAATCATTCGCACAATCTGTGCCAAGGGCCAAATTGGAAAAAGGCCTCAGGCCTAATTTGCTACCCTTGTAAAATGACGCGATTATTATTATTATTAAACACATGATTAAAATAATAGAACATTCACAGACTTGAGCTAACTAATGTTAGAATTAATACCTATATCCTCTTTTGTGTACCAATGTGAGGGGGTTGGATTGCCGAATATTTAACATGTGCACCCTGTATCATAAAGCCTGTCAATGAGTCAACTGGAGTGGTTTCGATTCCCTGGTTGTACGCAACAACGTGTAGGGTCATCTGTCAAACCTCATGGGTTTTCTCAGGGTCCATTGGTTTTCTCCCACTACTAGGCCAAGACCCATACACGCAAGTGAATTATTGAAATAAAGTTGAACCACATGTTAGTCCCGAAATGACCTAGTTTGTATATGAATGTGTCTTTCAGGTGGTGAAGATGCTATATCATTTACTATCAGTGTATTAAGTCTGATTGGAATGTTCTCTTTGATACTCTATACCGTAAGTTTATTTTTGAATTTCAGTGAATTTAGTTAAAATTAGGAAAAGTCTTTGCAACATAGAGGGGGAGCCATGGTGGCTAAATTGGTAAGACGCTGGCTCGCTGCATTGGTCGAGAAAGTTCATCCAAATTTTCCTACGTGATTTCCCCTTGTCAGTGGTGCAGGAAAGGGGGGGGGCTGTCTAGCTGCTCAGATGGGATAAAAAAAAAATGAGGCCCTGTGTATACATTCTCAGTAAAATCATATTACGATATATTGATTTATTGAAATTGTTTTCCAGCCTAAAGAAAATTCTAAACAAAATTATTTTTGAAAGAATTATTTATGTACAATAGGAGCCTCAATCCAATTTCAAATGAAATGAAATATTGTTTGTATATCTAAAGGGGGCTGGATTGCCGAATGGTTAGCATGTGCGTGCTGTTATCATAAAGCCTGTCATTGAGTCAATTGGCGTGGTTTTGAATCCCCAGTTGTATGGAATGAATGGATGAATGAAATGGGGTTTAACGTCCTACGCTTAAGCACCTAACCTGGGCTAATTGAAGACAGGCATACACAGAGTGCTATGAGGGAAATTTTGCCAGGGCAGCAACTGAATTCCAACTGCCAAGGGTTCTTTTATGTGCACGCAAATGTGTCCACAGGACCTTGGTTTTTCGTCCCATCCAAATGACTAGGCAGCTGTCCTTGTCAGGCCCTCCTTCTGCATCACTGACAAGTGAAATCACGCCGGAAAATCGAGATGAACTATCTCGGCCAATGCGGGGGGGGGGGGGGGGACAAGGAATAGTGGCGCCTGTCCAACCTCAAGGGTTTTCTGCGGGTCGTTCGCTTTCCTCCAACTGCTAAAGACCCCTACGCGCAAGCGAATTATTAAATTAAAATTAAAACCATATGTTAGTCCCGAAATGACCTTGATTGTGTGGAATAGAGATTAAACCCAATTTCTCTCTCACACTCTCTGTATATCTAAAAATACGCTTGATATAGATACAGTACTGTACTTATATACTTCCTTGACTAATTGTATGATATTATTATAATTCAGGCATACGGGATGTCATCTCTACCTATTGGACTGATTAGAGGTCGCCTAGATGCCAAGAAAGAACGAATGGAAGTACAAGAGCAATGTGATTCAACTGGGGAGGAAATACGAAGAAAAAGGGTAAGTTAGGAAAGTTTTTATCCAACCTGGTGTGCGGGGGGGGGGGGGGTTCTACCATGTAGTGGTAGCTCAGTGAGCAGGGTGAAGGCTTTTTCCTAGTATTGGCAGCAGATGTGATCTGGATTTTTTTAGCGCAGAATACCTTATTAGTGATGTGGATCAGAGGGCATGACTTTGTAAATCATATAGGATGAAATACTCTAGTCCCTTTTAAAAATGTAATGCACGTCAAAGAACCTTTGAACATTTGAATTGAATTCAATTGCTGCTAGGGCAAAATGTCTCTCATAGCACACTGTATGGCTGCCAGGGCAAAATGTCTCTCATAGCACACTGTATGGCTTATGCTCGTCTCACATAGAATTAAATAAGTAAGCATTCATATTAGTTTTGTGTGTTAGTTCATGTTGAATATTATAACCTGTTGAGTTTTTGAATATCCTTTAATAATCTACAGAATCAGGGTCGTAAAAGATTGACGAAGCGTGATGAAACATCGGTTAAGAAACTAGAAGAATCTGAACATCTGATGGAGAGACGATTACGCCATCTTCTGGCTAAAGAGAATAGCTGTGTGAACAAGTGTTTGAAATGTCTTCGACCGTTTGAGATGGTTTTTGGAATCTTGATATCTCTGATGGGTCTATTGGTGTTTATTTCACTGTTGCTCAGCAAGTAAGATATAGTCATAGTTTATATAATACTTGTTACACTGCTGCTCAGCAAGGATGATATTGGTTCTTGTTTTGATTTGTTGGCCACAAGTTGACAAACGGACATTTCAAGCCCTGGACTGTAAATGCAATTTGTGACTCCAGTAAAATGTGAATTTTTCTTTTTTCCTGTTGTTTTCTTAGTAAATATTAACCTGGTTATGAATCCAGATACAAATCCTATCTTAACACCCAAATTGCAATATATTTTGTATCATGACTGCAGTTCCAGTACCCAGCACTAGTGGCACTAGTGCCTAGTGGTTTTGAACTACCACAATAAGGAGTTATCGGAGGGCTCTACCCATGGAATTCCTGCTGGTTAGTAGATTGTATCATACCTCATTCAAAATATCTGTTTAAAATTTTATACACCCATCCATCTATTATGATACTTCTGCCTTTTAATAAATGGAAAATGCCAAGTTGAAGAAATTTAGTTTTCAAACTGGTATTATTAATACATCTAATACTGTTAATATAACTTTGATAATAGTGATTCTTAAAACAAAACAGTGAAGGTTGTAATTGAACTCATTTTTAGTCCACTATGTGTAGTTTATTGGTCGAGGTGAGACATTAAGTAATATTTTGATAATGCATAAGTGCACTAGCAAGAAGCCTATATCTATATATTAGTATATTACGCAATGTCTTGCATAAGATGCAGCACATGCATTTCAATGAAATATGTCACATGGGTTCTATATTTCAACTAGTATAAATAATGTACACTTGAAATAATGGTACGCCAACATTATGACGTCACATCTGTATTTTGAAACCAGGCCCCAAGCTCACATAGCATTCTCAGACTTAAATTATGAATTTACTCGACTTTCAATCACTGTTTATGAGAAATATCTTTTTCATCCAGAGACATAAAACTTTTTACATTGTTTCTTATTTTGTAAAGGGCTATATTTTAGTTAAAATAAGGCAAACAATTCTCTTAAGTCTGAGAATGCTATGTGAACTCAGGGCCGTGTAACATGCTTGGGATAATAATAGAATATTGTTTTATATATTTCAGTATTGATAAAGCTATACACAGTGGAGGATATAAAATGGGTTATGCTCTACCTAAACGTCATCTACCAAATCCTATTGATATTGTACTCGTCTACAGTCAAAAAGTAATTATTACAAACTTAGAAATTAAAAACTTCAGATTTGATAATAACAAAATTATACATATTTTAGTTTTTTAACTTGATCGACCTACTACTAACAGTGTTAGCAATCCCAGATAATATTTTAACAGTTAGGATAGTGCTAGGTGAAATTAACGTAGCACAAAATACCTTTGGGAAGACATGTGACATAATCGATTATATGTGAAGGTCAGAGCCTGTCGAAGAATTTAAATTACCCTTTTTGAGGGCGGTCTGTCATTGAGCTAAGTAGCACGGTTTTGATCTCAAGATTGTATGTGACAAGGGTTGGGCTGCTGCTTTAACTTGTGGGTTTTTTTGGGATCCTCGGGACTCCTCTCTCTATTACAGATTGATACTCTCATAATGACCTTGCTTGTGTTATATAGTTTATAAAGCTCATTTCTCCCTCTCTCACCCTTATTAGAATTATTGATTCATATTGCAAATGTACCACAGTAGGCCTGAATGAGATGGTTGTTAATATTTTCAGGTATTTCCCCTGGATTATATACTCATGTGTGGTGTTGTTGTATATTTTGTATTCTGTTCGATGTCTGGTATCAGAAATATGGGAATCTGGTTCTTCTGGATCAGGGTAAGTTGTCTCTGTCTTATGTAATAATCTTATGTAATTATATTTTTATTCATAGATCAGAGCTCATGGATGAGCCATATATTTAGTCAGTAAATGTAAAACCGTCATTCATACACTGGGCTAAGGCCAGCATAAAAGTAAGATTTATGTAGACAGATTTGAAGCTAATTGAAATTAATATCAGTGGGGAATTGTTAAATACTGACTATTAACAAACCATCCTGCTCTGTTGAATTGAGACAATCAAAATCACTAAAATACAACATAAGTTATGACCTTACGTATCTTGTATATTTACCATGGTATCATGTGTTTTTACCATGGTATCATGTATATTTACCATAGTATCATTTATATTTACCATGGTATCATGTGTTTGTACCATAGTATCATTTATATTTACCATGGTATCATGTGTTTTTACCATAGTATCATTTATATTTACCATGGTATCATGTATATTTACCATGGTACATATGTCCCATAGTATATGTATATTTACCATAGTATCATTTATATTTACCATGGTATCATGTATATTTACCATGTCACCATGGTATATGCCCCATAGTATATGTATATTTACAGTATCATGTGTATTTACCATGGTATCATGTATAATGAATTGTTTAAGATATACATGTATAAGTTTGGAATAAGATGAAAAAGAGTTAATGTTTTATTTTAATGTCTATTTGAGATCTATAAGAGTCAAGTTTGAAAGTTTAATAATGTTGTTTTCGAATCCATATTTTACATTTGAGCAACAAAGTTTATTACTGTAATAGAAGTTGTATATTAATATATATTTTAGATATATAAGATTCGAGTAAGACGAACACGGCCACAAGGTTTATTAATGTTGTGTATGATTTTAATGTTCATAATACTGGCTATCAACATTATGTTATATGAACTGACACCACAATATTCATCATTTGGTAGTCAACATTACAGGGTAAGTTACTCTTGACACATTAACAAATTCCTTATAAAATGTTAATTTTTTTCCATAGACATGCATGTATACAAATTCGTTATAAAATGTTACATCTAAGTCATAACAGAATGGGGGGTTGGATAGCCGAATGGTTACCTCATGTGCGTTGCATCTTAAGGTCTGTCATAAGCCAACTGTCATGTTTTCGACTCCCGGGTTGTACATGATGAGGAGTAGGGTCACCTGTCCAATCTCGTGGGTTTTCTATGAGTCCTCCAGTTTCCTCCCACCGCTCAAGACCCCTATGCACAAGCGAAATAAATTTTAACCATATGTTAGTCCCAAATGACCTCTCTCTCTCTCTCTCTCTCTCCTCTCTCTCTCTCTCTCTCTCCCTCTCTCTCCCTGTTGTCATATGGCCAATTATAATTTTATTTTATCGGGTACCATAGCCAGTGCCAGTATATTATACAATTATTATATGTTACAGATTAATTCAACAAGTCCTCTAGAGCCATGTACAACAGCCGTATCAACAGGTAAATAACTCCATTTCTTTCAAATGTACTTTAGAAACAGATGTCTGTCCTGAATGTCGTGTAACTAGATTTGTGTCTGTTCTCAATAGCGCAAGAACTAGAGGTCGACTTTTAATTCTTTGAAAATATCTGACAATGACTAGAAATTGTATTGCCCTGTGGCTGAGCTAGACCAATCTTATTCAGTCTGTTTTGATGTATTTTTTGATTCATATTAGTTAAAATGTTGATTTTTTAATATATCTTTACAGAATATTGTACAGCTACACAGATGGTTGTCTTGTTGACCAGATTCTTCTATAAAATGTCGTTCTTTGGTGCCGCCTATTATTTCGGTACTTGGATTTTCTTGGGAGTAAGTTAAACTTTTAGTTCTATCAGAATAGATATTTAAAAATTCTTAGATTCAGTATAAAAACCAATCTGATTAAATTACATCCCACTTATACCTCGTTGCCAGTGGCAACCTTTGATAAATACAGGCTTAAAAGTATCCGTGTATCAAAAATGAACAGTACACTTTTTAAAAAGAGTACTGTTCATTCCCGACAAACGAACACTTCTACACCGTTTAAGATACCATTCAAGCAATAAGTAGCGGACGTTTAGTCCGGCCCAGATCGCAATGATAACGATAGCTCTATTCAAAGCAGCCCGAGAATCACACCAAACAAGTAGTCAAAATCACTGTAACAACACAAACCGGGTGGAACAAACTGGCAGTTCAAAAATATATACAATATTATTAAATTAAAATAAAAACATATTACAAAAATCAATTATTATACATATCAATTGGCATCTATTCCACAATTTGGTTTGATTTATATTAATATGCAAAACATATAAATTAGAATACTAAATAATTATATCAATTGTGAGGATAGAAGGCGCAGTTCTCTTGCTGGACCCTTCACAGGCATTCAAAATAAGCAGGATGAAAAAGAAACGCCTAGAAAGACATACACTTTATTACAAATAATTCGCTGATGCATACTTTCACCAGGAATGACCCACGTTTCGCATTTCCTTTACACTACATTTGATAATAATATTATTAATATCGCAGTCCTCTTCGCCATAGACAAGTTGTTTTGACGAGTGGTCTAAACAAACACGTGATAGTTTTACTCCCAGCGGTATACCAATACGCACGTGTAAATACTATTCAGGTCACCTCTCCACTGCGCAATCATTCTACCATGAAATGTAACGTGAGGCTCAAAAAGGGATAAATGAAAGAGCATTTGACACGTTTCGGTTGAAACGACTCGATAATAAATACTATTTTCACATTTTCCTTCACAATACTCGATAGAAATGTGATGTAAGTCAGTTATTAGCACCTTTCCTCGGTGTATCGGTGAATATCAGGACAGTTTTGGTCGGGGACCGCCTCGGCTTCGCCTCGGCTGAACCCCCGACCAAAACTGTCCTGATATTCACCGATACACCTCGGAAAGGGTGCTAATAACTACTACATACAGATATATTAATCAATTCGTTTTGTATACTTTCGATAGCATACACTACATAAAGATCTGACTAATTTTAGTGGAAGGTCGCATCAGGTGTCTTACAAGCATTGATTAATCAGACATTGATTAATCAATCAGCATTGACATTTCTGGTTGTTTACCAACAGTTTAGTGCACCTCAAGCCAAACAATCACCGTAATAGACACATTCATTGGCTAATCCCTCACATCATCCAGAACATGGTTTTATATAACAACTCTTCCAGATCCTAGTGTAGTAAAGACAAGTAAAACAAAACGAAATAGGATCTGTGGTTTTTTTATCAGATAGTATAAAAACAGATTTACATGTAAGTGAGTGGTCGTTTATTCATTGTCATAAAGTTTTGGGCTAAATGACCGGTCTGTCAAGCCTTTGATGCTTTTTTTCGCTCTTATTTTCTATTCTATAAGCATTTCTAGAGTAACTAGTAATAATTCTTTCATTATTGTCCTTCGTCTTTGGAAGAAAACAGGGAAATATTGAAACATGTTTGTCGGTCTGTCAAAAAAAGGAGACATAAAACAACCAATAGATCTGTCAAATTAAAGTAGAAGGTTCATACTTGGTGGAGATGTTCATTGATTGAGTTCGATAATAATAATTTTTCGCTTAGTTAAGCAGAGATAAGCCAGGATGATAATTTGGAATACTATATTAATAGCAAGAGTGATGGAATTTCTTAGTGTATAGCTTTGTTACATTAATATCTTGACTATGTGCAATACTTAGCATTTTCAGGTCAGATTGAGCATAGTGATAAGCAGCTTTATTGCTCAATATTTGATAAAAAGACACATTAAAGTGTGTCCTATTTATTTTGGGATTTAAGGGCATGGGAAATCTAGCCTTACTGTTATTTTTAAAATATTGTCCAAAATGGATAATTTGAAATTGACAATTATTTTGTTAAGGAAGTTGCTCTTTGGCTTGTGCTTTATTTAAACTACTATATATTTAATAGTATTAATGTATAATTATAGTGCGCTCAAACATCCATCCATTCACACATGTTCAACATACTACATTTAAGTCAATACACAAAAACACATACTTAAGTCACTTTAGTCCTACCTTATCAGGAGGGTCATTTTAGCTAAGCAGGTAAGATGTTGGCTCGCTAGCCTGGAGATCGGGTGTTTGATCCCTGCATTGGCCTAGAAAGTTCTTCCAGATTTTTCGGCATGGTTCTCCCTTGTCAGTGATGCAGGACGGAAGGCCTCACCAGGGCAACAGTCATGTTGTTTGGATTGGACGAAGAACCAAGGTCCATTGTACACATTGGCATGCACGTAAAAAATTCATTGACAGTTGGAATTCTATAGAAGAGTAGGCTGTAGTGCCGCTGTCCGTTCAAAATTTCCCTTATAGTACACTTTATGGCATATGCCTGTCTTCATTAACCCAGTATAGGAGCAGAACAGTATGACTTTAAACCCCATTTCATTTTAATTAGAACATGATCAGACAGATGGACACGTAAAATGGATGACGAATGTTCATGTTATATTTCAGGTGTTTTTGTTGGGTTTTATTGTCGCTGTAATTCGTGGACGTCGTTCATCAATCAGTGGTGATGTAGAAGACAGTGATTTTGAAGAAAGTGATGAAGAATTGATCAGTGGGTGATTTGTTGACAGCAACTGTTGATTACAAAGTTTTATATTTTCATTGAGATAACTTATTTGTATATATATCGTTGTTATAATGTAGACCTACTGAATCCATTGTATCATTCAATTGACTTGAGAAACCTAATAGAATCAGTTAGATCTGTTTCACATGTTACGGGATGTAAACATAGCTAGCACTAACCCAAACCCCAAGTCAAGACCTAACCTTACCCTAACCCACAATCCTTTGCAACAATTACATGCCCTAACCCTGTTCATATTTTGTGACTTTGGAGAAATCTGCACTTGGACATGTGAAATAGATCTAACCTAGTAGAATAATGGCATTAAAGCAAACAGTAAAATTACTGTTTGCTTTAAAGCCATTATTCCATAGATAGGGTGATCCCCACATATATTAGGCTTACCTGTTCATTCAATAAGTATGATCACCTTGTGAGCTAAATGACACTGATCAAATTTATTTTTTAATGAGATGCATCGGGCAAATGAAAACACTGCATCTTACTGACTACACATGATATTATTAAATATGCTGTTGTCTTGTTAACAAATGTCTAATTAATAGTTTATATAACAAAAGGCAAATTTAGCTCTTGCATAATGTATGTTTAATATCCATTTGATTTACAGCACTAGTTAGCAAATGTTTTTTTGCATGAAGTATGCTTGAATAATTTAATATGTTTGTACTGTTGTTTGCACTGAAGAAATATAGAAAATAAAAGACTTTATGGAATTAAAAATGATTTGCAAGATACAATTGTTATTAAAGGTAGTAATGGATATGTATTCTGTGATAATCACATGTTAAATAATAATACATTTAAATAAACACAAAATTCAAATTTGTCAAAATAATCCTTAGTTCGTAAGTTTTATAGTTTTTTTAAAATATATACTGGTAATTTTTTTTAAATTTGGTATATTTTCATCTAATTTTGTCAAATTTATTACTTTCTTACTGATGAAAAATTTGTTAATTATTTTACTTAATAATGAAAAACATGTTAATTATTTTACTTAATAATGAAAAACATGTTAATTATTTTACTTAATAATGAAAAAACATGTTAAATAATAATACATTTAATAGCCTAAAACACCCAAAATTCAAATTGGACAGAATAATCCTTTGTTTGTAAGTTCTATAGGTTTTTTTTAACATATAATCTTTTTTAAATTTGGTATATTTTCATCTGTAATTTTGTCAAATTTATTACTTTCTTACACATACAGAACTCTTTTCTGCCAAATTTATTCAAAATGCAAATTAAAACAGTACCTGTCTTAAAGGGAATCGAATAATTCTTTGTTCCTGAATTATAGGTAATTTATTAAAATATACAATTATTTATAAATTTTGTATAGTTTCATTTGTACTTAAAAATTTTCAAACTTTTCTACTTCTGGACTAACATATTTCTGTTGAATGTAATTGTGTAAAATACAAAATGTGTACTTTGTATATTATTAAATATGTATTATGCAAGTTATGATATATGTATTGTGTATATTATTATATACATTGTGCAAGTTATGATATATGTATTGTGTATATTATATACATTGTGTAAGTCAAGGGTATTGTGTGTATATTGATGTAAGTAATGATTAATGTAAATACTGGTAAACAATAAACTAACTTTATTGAGTCACATTAAAGTCATAAAATATGTAACTTAAAGCAGCTAAGTCTCTAATTCATAATCACCCAAAGTTCGACATTGAAAACACAGATTATTAGTCAATATAAATCGGCATTTAGTCCGGTCCTCAAATGCCAAATTATCACTGAACCCACTTTTGCCTGATATAGAATGTTTCTCGGTGGATTACTGTTGGGTAGGGTCCCCTTGATTTTTCCCAGGTGGGTGTGGTCGTGTCACCCTTGGGGAAAATTAAATATTCAAGATGGCGACCAAAAGTAGTGGGAAAAATACAAAAAAAAATCATTGTTCACCATCCTAGGTTGTGTAATATATCGTTTTATATGTTTTCGGGGTCGCTCAACACTAAATAGGGCATATTTTTAACATCCGACCAATATAATTCAAATGGCGGCCAAATAAGGCGACGGGGGGGTACAAGAATTTCATATTTCGCCCTACTAACTCGAATTCGGACATATTTTCAACATAAGACCCATCATGAAGGCGAAAAATAGAAGAAAAAAACAGTTCACACAGCTGGATTTATGATAAACCATTCCAGAAATTTCAATTTTAGCTAAAAATATAAGTAACAAAAAGGTACGATATGTAAATCATATGATTGATTAAAGCAATTTTAATATTAATGAACCACACTGTGTCATCTTCATCATCTTCTCCGTCTTCATCGTCACTGTCCTCTGTTCTAATCTTTACTGAGAGGGAATTGAAGCATTTGTATGAATTGGAACAGGAACAAAAATCAAAACATGATAATTCTGACTTTTTACAGCCACAACGGCCGCTTTGACATAGCGGCTCGGATTGAAAGCCGCATTTTATAACTTTTATCTGAACATCCGGTACCATCTGGTACCAATCTGAGCACTAGCGATTTTTTGTTCCTGTTCAAATTCGTACAAATAACAGAGGGGTTACGGTATTGATCCACGTATGAGAAAATAAAAACATTAGCAAATGATATTTAATTCTGTGTATTGAGTTTAATATTACAACTGCGCTGTGCACAAAGTCCAGCAGAACTATGGCAGAACCAGAAAATTGTATAAAAAGGTTTTGTATAACTGATTTTAGTAGCCATTCTAAAAGAGGACACCCATGGCTACTAAAATGTGACTTATAGTTTTAGCTAAAATTGAAATTTCGGGAATGATTTATTATAAATCCAGCTGCGCGAACATTTTTTTTTTCTCTATTTTCCGCCTTCATGATGGGTATTATGTTAAAAACATGTCCGAATTCGAGTAAGTAGGGCAAAATATGAAATTCCTGTACGATATATTACACGAACTAGGACGGTGAAAAATGATTTTTTGGGGTATTTTTCCTCAATCGTTGGCCGCCATCTTGAATATTTAATTTTCCCCAAGGGTGACATGACCACACCTACCCTGGAAAAATCAAGGGGACCCTACACAACAATAATCCATCGAGAAACATTATATATCAAACAAAAGTGGGTCCTCAGCCCTGGCGTCCGGACTAATTGATGTTGTGATCTCATCGGAAAAAGATGGGCTTATCTAACATTTAAAACAAAATCTACATTTTACCATTGGTATAGGAATTAGGTACCATAATGCGTTTCAGCACCATTTATAACAACCAAGTGACTCGAAGAACGAGGCTGGACATTCCACAAATCATACCAAATGGAAAGAGGATGCACAATTAACTGGAATAACCTGTGGTGCACGGCTTCTATGTATGTGCATCAGTCGGTCACATTTTGGCCAAATTATTCCCCCCCTCCCACCAAAAAAAAAAAAAAAAAATCGTTTCGAATGCCCCTGCCTGCATATGACAAAAAGAAATAGATATGCTACCTGTTTGAACTGATAAATCAGCCCAAAACAATAATATCTTTCTCATTGTCCATGTGAAAGACCTCGGATTTTGGAGCATCATTACCATTACCCTGCCCTTTTCTGTAGTATACATGTATACCCATGCCCTAACGATGATAGTTTTTCAACCTTAATATTAGTCTATTCATTTTTAACCGGCTCTCGTACTTATGATATGAAAATTGTGAATAATCAGGTATATGTCTCTTTCATTATCATGTATTTTAAAGGGTTTTAGGTTGGAATTTGGAATGCTAGAGGCGCTCTAAACAGCGTTCTCGGAATTGACAAATTCTCTAGAGGCCGGGGGGGGGTGATTTTCCTATGTTTTGGTACCCTTGCCCTCGCGTCGATCCATCGCCCCTGCAGTTTGATGAATAATTTCGACTGTGATTTTCAGTTAGCCTCTATGGCACAATACTAGATCTTTTCATCTGGAGAGTATTTTTTTTTACTTAAAGCTGAACTCCGGTTACAAAAATACCGAAATAATAAAATAAAAAAAAGTTAACGCCCCCAGGCGCCATACTTGTTTCAAAGTTATGAAATAAACATGGCGGAAATGGAGGCTTATGACGTGGAAAGGTAAGTCGCTCTCACTTCCTGTGTGTTTGTTGTCCGCAAGCTGTAGACATCCGGTTTTATTCTCACACACATTCACCGATTGCTCTATTTTTCCCCAACAGTATACGAAATTTAGCAACCAACAGCATCCTGGAGTTAGTTACTATGTGCCTTGATTCGACATTCTTCACCTGGGGTGACGACATATATTAGCAAGTCAATGGCTTGCCCATGGGCAGCCCCCTATCCCCCCTTATCTCTGAAATCTTCATGACTGAATTTGAAAATTGTGCCCTAAGATCCTCTCCCAATACTCCAATTCTTTGGCTTCGCAAAGTTGATGACACATCTGTTGTGCTTGATGAAAATGACGAACCTATGTTCCTGCTAGCACACCTAAATAAACAGCACCCTCGAATTAAATTTACTATCGAAACAGAAAAAGAAGACACCATGCATGTATGCCATTCTTAGATGTTCAAATCATAAAAACCAATATTCAAATGAAAACTAAAATATACCGCGAACCGACCCACACAGACCAATATATCAATTACAACTCAAGTCATCCCCATTATATCAAACAACCCCTTATATCAACCCTCGCACGCAGAGAAATTAACATTTGTGAACCCGAATTCATGCAGGAAGAACTGGATCATTTACGCCAAGTGTTTTGTAACCTGAATAATTATCCCCCCTTACTAGTGAATAAGCAGATCAATGAAACAATAAAATCCACCAGGACAGATTATCAAAAACCTGACAAATCCCCCATCAGAATAACCCTGCCCTTTTATGGGAATTTAATATACAGAGTTAGCAGCCTACTAAAGAAATCAAATATTGATACAACATTTTCGGCCCCGACCACCTTGAAACAGATATTAAAAGCCAACGGCAAGCTGCAACCGATTATCCCGACTCAACCCAAAGGTGTCGTCTACCAAGTGGTTTGTTCGTGCAATGTATCCTATATCGGAGAAACGAAACATCCTATTGAGAAAATGATACCGGAACATAGGTCTAAAGCCGCTACCAATAATTCAGCCATAGCGGAACATCTCCTGGTTCACCCACAACATAGAGTTAAATGGAATGAGGTCCAGATTCTAACCGCCAACCAACAGAACAAGAAAACCAGGAAGACCCTAGAAGCTTTTAATATTGAAAGACATTCCCCTGAACTCAATAGGGACTTGGGGCTCTACACCCCTAGGGCATATGATGATGTAATTAGGATGCATAACAAATTTTAACTTTTATCCGCCTTTGGATGTATTAAATTCACTCATTTCATTATACGTTTTTATATTATACATTCTCCACAACCTGTCCTTTATATAGATTTTTTAGTCTAATTGTTCTCTGTTTACTTAGTACATATTGTGTTTTGTTAGTTGGACTTATAATGCATACCTTGTTTAAGCCTAGGGATATGGCCTCACTATATACATGCCTATCTATACATGCCACCCTTTGAAGGGTTTCATAACTGTTAATACCCCCTTGATCATGTAGTATCATTGCCTATTATTGGCTATTACCTTGTTATGTTTGTTGTTTTTGTTAATTATCCTTTACAACTAAATTATTTCTATCACTGTTAATCTTAATCCATGTAGATGGTTTCTTATTCATGTCATATATATTAATCTTAATTATTATTAGTACTCGTACTGATAACACCTAATGCTCCAGAGCCCCTAAGCTATTGTCTAAATTTATCCTGAGATAAAGTAGGCTAGCAAAGACTCAAGAAAGACTCTCCAATTGACTTATAAGACTCTACAAGAATCTTCAGTCCCAAGGTTGTCTTTCTATTATTTAATTCTTATACCTAAATAAGGTATAAGTTTACTTTGTTTTTTTTAAATTTTTTTTTTGCTTAAACCATTTTCTTTTATTTTTTGACAGCTCTTTTTGGTTATTCTGTTTTATTTTCTACTTATTTTAATTTACATACTGTTTGCTCAGTTGAGATTATTTTACTTTGTTTTCTATCTTTTTTTTTCTAGTTCTAGTTTATTTGAGCTTATTTTTTTCCTTTTTTCATTTTTTACTTTCTTTTCTAGTTCTAGTTTATTTGAGTTTATTTTTTACTTTTTTTATAGATTATTTTACTTGGTATTTTATCTTTTTTTCTAGTTCTACTTTTCTAGTTTATTTGAGTTTATTTTTTTTTTCATTTTTTACTTTCTTTATAGGAATTCCTTTTTATATATATATACTTTTTGTGTATTCTATATCATTTTTCTTATTTTTTGCTCTTATTTAAACTTATTTTTATTTTTATTCTTGCTTGGTTAAATTATCGTTGTAAAGGCTTCAGTTCTAATTCTTTGTTAGGCAATCAGTGTCCAAGCGATCAGAGATTAGCTCAAGCGATTGAACTACGCTCAGATCAAAGGCGATATAAACAAAGGCTTAACCACCTTTGTTGAGTTAACGATCTCACGGCTGCTCTGTCTATTGACTTATACAAACATTAGGAACCTATAGTTAATTAGTATAATCAAATTTAATTAACTCGTGGATCTGTGTGGAAAGGGTCAGTAGCGTGATCAGGTGATCAATCCAAAACAATTACAATTGCATCTAGTATTGACTTATACAAACATTAATATCCTATAGTCAATTAGTATAACCAAAACTGATTAACTAGTGGATCTGTGTGGAAGAGGTCATAATCATCACTCTACTCTAGTACCAACTAGAATCATCTCTTGTTGATCCTTCTTTTTAATTTAGACTTTTTCGAAGCAGGAAAAGGGAAATGGAGTCCGTAGCTGAACTCAACATGTCGATGGTTGAGGCTTTTAATAGCAGTCCGGCACCATCGACCTTTCCGGTGACTAAAAAGAGGGAGGAGCAAGCCTTTGTCGTTCAGGTGAAGCCCGCCGAAGGCAAGTCCTTCGCAGGGATCAAGCTAACGGCGATAGGGAAGGAGATAAAGAAGAACTGGGGTATTATAGATATCCCAGACATCAGAGTAACTGTCCCCGGTCATGTCCGACTGGCTTTTAAATCACAGGAGGACATGGACAGGGCAGTGGACCAGGTATCCCTTCTCGGCACAGAAGTGAGGGTATCCCAGCCGTCAACCTTGTTAACTGAAAAGGTGGTGGTACACGGGATTCCCTCCGAATATGACGGAGAAGAGATCCTGGAAGATTTAAGAGACAGAGGATATGCGGTCAAGGAGGTATACCGGTTTAAGGTTGCTGAAGGAAAAAGCCAGGGAAGTGTCGCCCTGACTTTTAACAATAAAGCACCGGAAATACTAAAAGTAGTATATTTATCCAGAAGGACCCACGCCTACATCAACCGGGTAAGGCAATGTTCCAATTGTCAAAAACTGGGCCACACAGTCAAGTACTGCAAGGGAAAGACTGTGTGTGCCCAGTGCGGTGGGAGTCACGCGGTGGCCGAGTGCAGGGCGGGCATGCAAATAAAATGCTCGAACTGCAAGGGTGGTCACGCAGCGAACTCCCCCGAATGCCCCAAGATACAGAGCACCAAAGCTGCCCTAAAGATACAGGGGAAGGAGAAAGTGAGTTTCAGCGAGGCTGCACTCATTCTCAAAAAAAAGGAGCGTTCGATAAAAGATGTCAGGAATACGGCTCCGGTTAATAAACCAAGGACGGAGCCAATTCCATCGACATCGACGCCAGAAGAACCACCAAAGGCCCCCCGATCAGAACAACTACCAACTACAAAGACCCCAAAGAAAAAGAACAACCCAAAGAAAAAGGAACAAGCAAAAATGAAAGCTGATGAGACTCACTTTATTCCTAAATTCAAAACGGAAAGTGGTTTCATGAGCTTCATGATTGAACTCCTAAAGGTGGCAGTGTCCGACGAAGACAAAACTACAAAAACGGCAAGCCTCCTAGGCAAACTCCGTGCATATATGGTAAACGCAGACACCCTAATCACCCTTGTCAACTCGATCAACACAGTTAAAAAGAGATATAGAGATGACGACGAGGAAGACGAGAAGAATGATCAAGAGGTAAATCTCGCATTACGTAGGAGGATATCTCATGTCCGCCACTACAGTACTGGAGATATTTCCAGTTGCTCGTCGATGGTAAAACCAAAGGCGAACACTGGCGGTGTTTCTAGTTGCTTGTCAGTTGCAACACCAAAGGCGAACACCAATGAGGTACCTTCTATGGAAATCGAGACACCAGTAGATCAATAGAACTCCAACATTGAGGGGCATCCATCCGGACAGTCATCATGGCGGGCCAGGTTAAAGTTTTACAACTTAATGTGCTGAGCTGAGAAAATACATCACACGCAACCCCAAAGATGTAATATGCCTCCAAGAAACCAAGCTACTACCAACTTTGAAAGACGTCTACATACCCGGGTACACTTGTGAGAGAAGGGACAGACCAGGAAGTACGACACGTGGCGGCGGCATTGCCATCTATATCCGTGATAACCTAAATTATATTTCTGTTTCACTGGACGTAGACGGACCTCTAGAAGCAATGGGCATAGCCATCACATTGAGCAATAATACGAATTTGACAATAGTGAATGTCTATGTACCCCCAGATGTCACGAAAAAACCAGTTGACTTCCAGTCACTTCTCGATCAACTTTCACAGGGCGAATCAGTGTTTTGCGGAGATTTCAACGCAAAACACGTTCTGTGGGGTTCGCCGAGGAATGACTGTCGGGGGACTAGCCTATGCTCAATAATAGAAGCAAACAACCTATGCATGCTGAACGATGAGAGCTCAACTTTTGTCGGAGGAAATGCCCCACCTTCGCACCTAGATCTCACGTTCTGTACGCTTGGTCTGGCAAACCGCTGCGACTGGCAAGTACACGAAGATGAAACACTTGGCAGTGACCATCTCCTGATAGAATTCTGCATTCAGGCCGAAGCAACCAGGGAAGTCTATAACGGGAGACCCAATTGGATTATGAAAGAAGCTGATTGGGTTAAATTCCGTGTAGGCTGCCTTGAGTGGAAGGAAGAAGATATCATCGATACCAACATCGACGTGTACGCTACCAACGTTACGAGCTCTATTATAGGTGCTGCTAACGACTCCATTCCAAAGACTTCTGGTGGAAAACCAAGGACTAGAAAACCATGGTGGTCACCGGAATGTCAGAAGGCGGTCAACGATAGAAGGAAGGCCCTCCGCCTACGGAAACGCCACTACAATGAAGCCAACCACCAAAATTACCTTAAGTTGAAATACGCTGCAAGAGACACCATAAAAAAGGCACAAAGTGGGCACTGGATGACATTCTGTAATGCGTTGAATTAAAACACGCAAACGGGTGCCGTCTGGAAGAAGCTGAACGCCATGAACGGGAAACGCAGATCATTCAACATACCAAACCTTGAAGATGGAGATAAGTACGTTACGAACGGCAAGGAAAAGGTAGACCTACTAGCAAAAACTTTTGCTGACGCAAGCAGAGACGAAAACCAATCACCAGAGTTTCTGAAGAGGAAGGAAATCTTTTACTCGCAGCACCCTTCATTAGTAATTGAATCTAATGGAGTGGCTGAACCAATCAACCTACCCTTCTCTGAGGGAGAGTTAAATAAGGCTCTTTCCCTCAAGAAGGATAGTGCGGCTGGTGAGGACAAAGTAAAGTACTCCATGCTCAAACATCTACCAAGAAACGCCAAAACGATACTACTAAACTTCTTCAACACATCCTGGCTGTCAGGAGAGGTACCTAAAGAATGGCGAAAAGCAAACGTCATACCTCTACTGAAAGCTGGGAAAGAGAAGAACAAGGCAGAGTCATATCGACCAGTAAGTTTGACATCCACACTATGCAAAACCTTGGAAACAATGGTTAATATCCGATTACAGTTCTATCTGGAGAGCAACCGATTGATCGACGAAAATCAAAGTGGGTTCAGGAAAGGACGATCAACAATGGACCACTTGGTTAGACTACAGCAAGTCATGTCGCAGGCACTTCTCTCGGGAAACCTGTTATGTGCCGTGTTCGTAGATCTGACCAAGGCTTTCGATCTAGTTTGGTTAGACGGGCTGCTCTTCAAGTTAGGACGTATCGGTATAACGGGCATAATGTTTCGGTGGATTAAAAGCTTTCTGAGCGATAGAAGGATACAGGTGAATGTTGGCAGATTCCTGAGTGCCGAGCAAACATTAGAAAATGGCACGCCTCAGGGGTCTGTTATCAGTCCCACTCTCTTCAACATCATGATCAATGACATTCACAAATCGTCCTACCTCGATTCCAAAACTGACTTGGCTAAATTTGCCGATGACAGTACCATATGGAGAAATGGGACGAGCTTCTGTGAACTACAAAAGAATATGCAAAAAGCCTTAGACAAATTCATGACATGGGCAAACGACTGGGGATTTAAAGTCTCGGAGAAGAAAACAGTCGGCATGCTTGTGAGCAGGGATAGAGGGATAAACAGAATGACTCTGTGTATGAACGGGAAAACCATCGAGTTCAAAGACCAAACCAAGTTCCTTGGCGTAATCTTTGACCGACGGTTGACCTGGAAACCGCACATCGACTGGACTGTAGATAGATGCTCCAAAATCCTAAACTTAATGAGAAAATTAACGGGCAGTACGTGGGGCGCCAATAGAGTAACACTAATGATGGTATATCGTGCTCTAATACGTTCCGTATTAGACTACGGCTCTTTGGTCTTCATGAACTGTGCGCCAACACTCTTAAGCAAGCTTGACATCATCCAATACAAAGCTCTGTGTATTGCGACTGGCGTAGGGCTCGGGACTAGGCGAGAGGCACTACTACAAGAAGTCGGGGAGTTGCCCCTATCCCTAAGAAGAAAAAAACTGGCGACAAGGTATTGGGTCAAGATATCACAACTAGGTGAAAGATCCCCAACATTTGTCAGTCTACAAAAGACAAAATATGTAAGAGATCCCAAAAAGAAAACCTTCAGCCAGGGTATCAGAGAAACGATCAAGGAACTACGACTGGGGGAGCTCGTGATAAATAAACACGACCCTCCAGTTGTCGCCCCCTATACGCTCCCTATACCACTGGTCAATCTAGATCTACTACAGAAAACCGACAAGAAAAATAACCTCAGTGCTGCACGTGCTTTCTCTCTAGAACATTTGGAAGACAACTGGCCGTCTGATGACTGGGACCATGTGTACACGGATGGCTCACGCATTCCTGAAAGGGGCACCAGCTCGTTTGGAATATACCTGCCAAACGGGGAACAGGGAATAAGCAGGAAACTGCCCAATAACTGTTCGGTGTACACTGCAGAGCTTGTTGCCATTCGTGACGCTATTTCATGGATCTCCCATCAAAAGACCGGCAAGTTCGTCATTCCAAGCGATTCTCTGAGCAGTCTGATTTCAATCCAAAATGACAACTCGGAATCAAGACCAGAAGTCATTTTGGAAATCAGGCAGCTATATCAGAGGGTCCTAGAGAAGGGAAGCAAATTAGAGCTCGTGTGGATTCCATCACATGTCAACATTAAAGGAAACGAGGAGGCAGATCGACTCGCCAACGAGGGTCTCAAGGACACAGCTACACCCCGCCTCATAGACTACAGCACCACGGAAATCTACAGTATGGTCAAAAGACAGGTCAATTCAATCTGGGAATTAAATCTCGTTGAACTTAACACATACAGATTCCGACTGGATGACGAGATCTACACCAAGACAGCGACCAATCACCCTAGACGAGATATATGCAGACTCATATCGAAACTAAGGGTGAAAGAGCGGCTGCGAGACTACAAACACCAAGTCATCGTCTGTGAGTGCGGAGAAGAGTGTACCACCAACCATGTCCTGGTAGACTGCGAGGTTTACAAGGAAGAGAGACGGGACTTAGTGAGAATGATGGAGACCAATAACATACCATTCAACACTAAGAACCTACTCTTCCCTAGACCAGATCTGAAGCTACAAATCTTCGAAGAAATCCACACCCTAATGGACACAGTTGGACTATGTAAATAAGTGAAATAAGAAAGGGTCACGGCTGGATAAATTCTCCATACAACGTAGGATGGTTGAGTAAAAACGTCCTCACGAAGGAAGCCCAACCATCCTATACATTTATTTTAATTTATTCATTTTACTTTATCTTTACTTTACTTTTACTTAAATTTATTTTATTTTTATTTATTACCTCAATTTATTTTTTATTTTTTCTACTTATTTTTTATCTTAACTTATTCTATTTTTTTATACGACGTAGGGTGGGGAAGTAAAAACGTCCTCTCGAAGGAAGCCCAACCACTCTACAACTTTATTTTAATGGATTCATTTTAATGGATTCATTTTACTTTATCTTTACTTTACTTTTACTTTATTTTATTTTATTTTATTTTTATTTATTACCTTTAATTTAATTAACTAATAAATTTTAATTAATTCATTTTACTTTATCTTTACTTTTACTTTAATTTACTTTACTTTATTTTATTACCTTTAATTTATTTGACTACAACTTTATTATATTCTCTTTATTTATTTAATTCTATATTAGTTTAATTTACTACTAACATCTACTAAACTGGCGGGATAGTGGAGTAAGAAGGAGTCATGATCAGACGGGCTCGGCATCTAAACACTATTCTGCCAAAACAAATACCAGTGGGATAGTGGAGGAAGGGGAGGCCACGAGAAGACAGGCCTGGTACCTAAACACAAATCCCACAAAGAAGACATCTACCAATCCAGAAGAAGAGATCATCTACCAACGATGTGTTTTTATTAAATAAAGGGAAGAACTTCCCACTAAAACCTAATCCATGGCCTAAGGCCAAAATGGAAAGATTGCAAAATCATATTCTAAAAATCAGGAAGCAGCTTCGGCTCTCCTATGTCTTGTCTGTGATATCACTTAAGTGGAAGCAGACGTTAAACACCAAAAAGAAGAAGAAGAACTAAATTGTCAGGCAGCTATATCAGAGGGTCCTAGAGAAGGGAAGCAAATTAGAGCTCGTGTGGATTCCATCACATGTCAACATTAAAGGAAACGAGGAGGCAGATCGACTCGCCAACGAGGGTCTCAAGGACATAGCTACACCCCGCCTCATAGACTACAGCACCACGGAAATCTACAGTATGGTCAAAAGACAGGTCAATTCAATCTGGGAGTTAAATCTCGTTGAATTTGACACATACAGATTCCGACTGGATGATGAGATCTACACCAAGACAGCGACCAATCACCCTAGACGAGATATATGCAGACTCATATCGAAACTAAGGGTGAAAGAGCGGCTGCGAGACTACAAACACCAAGTCATCGTCTGTGAGTGCGGAGAAGAGTGTACCACCAACCATGTCTTGGTAGACTGCGAGGTTTACAAGGAAGAGAGACGGGACTTAGTGAGAATGATGGAGACCAATAACATACCATTCAACACTAAGAACCTACTCTTCCCTAGACCAGATCTGAAGCTACAAATCTTCGAAGAAATCCACACCCTAATGGACACAGTTGGACTAAGTAAATTAGTGAAATAAGAAAGGGTCACGGCTAGATAAATTCTCCATACAACGTAGGATGGTTGAGTAAAAACGTCCTCACGAAGGAAGCCCAACCATCCTATACATTTATTTTAATTTATTCATTTTACTTTATCTTTACTTTACTTAAATTTATTTTATTTTTATTTATTACCTTCAATTTATATTTTATTTTTTCTACTTATTTTATATCTTATCTTAACTTATTTAATTTTTTTTTATACGACGTAGGGTGGGGAAGTAAAAACGTCCCCTCGAAGGAAGCCCAACCACTCTACAACTTTATTTTAATTTATTCATTTTACTTTATCTTTACTTAACTTTACTTTTACTCTATTTTATTTTATTTTATTTTTTATTTATTACCTTTAATTTAATTAACTAATAAATTTTAATTAATTCATTTTACTTTATCTTTACTTTACTTTTACTTTAATTTACTTTATTTTATTATCTTTATTTTTTTTTTTGACTACAGCATTATTATACTCTGTTTGTTTATTTAATTTTATATTAGTTTAATTTACTACTAACATCTACTAAACTGGCGGGATAGTGGAGTAAGAGGGAGGCATGATCAGACGGGCTCGGCATCTAAACACTATTCTGCCAAAACAAATACCAGTGGGATAGTGGAGTAAGGGGAGACCACGAGAAGACAGGTCTGGCACCTAAAAACACAAATCCCACAAAGAAGACATCTACCAATCCAGAAACAGAAGAGATCATCTACCAACGATGTGTTTTTATTAAATAAAGGGAAGAACTTCCCACTAAAACCTAATACATGGCCTAAGGCCAAAATGGAAAGATCGCAAAATCATATTCTAAAAATCAGGAAGCAGCTACGGCTATCCTATGTCTTGTCTGTGATATCACTTAAGTGGAAGCAGACGTTAAACACCAAATGAAGAAGAAGACTAAATTGTCTGTGATATCACTTAAGTGGAAGCAGACGTTAAACACCAAAAGAAGAAGACTAAATTGTCATTTGTGCTTGGTAACGAATAAACTAGAATAAACTAGTGATCGTACCCCATAAAAACTGTGTTCTGTTATCCCATTATAAGTTAGCGATATTACTCTACGCAGATGACATAGTGCTTCTCGTGGATAACGAAAATAGCCTACAGCTGTTGCTTGACAAGGTTAATGATTGGGGCAACGTGAAGTTGGCACGTTATTCGGGATTCGGGATTCGAGATTCGCGAATCGCCAATCCCGAATACCGTGCTGGCTCGTTATTCGGGATTCGCCAATAACGAATAACGAGCCAGAACGTTATTCGGGATTCGGGATTCGGGATTCGGATTCGGGATTCGAGATTGGGGATTCGCCATTAAAACAGAACGACCTACGTTGCATCCGACCATTTCCTCTCTACCCCAGGGATGGGGTGGGGTGTGCTGGGGTGTGTGGATGGCCGAATGTCAAAGCATGTGCGCACTGTATCATTAAGCCTGTCATTGAGTCAACTGGCGTGGTTTCGAATCTCAGGTTGTACGTGACAAGGAGTAGGGTGGTATGTCTAACGTCGTGGGTTTTCTCCGGGTCACCTGGTTTCCTCCTACTGCTAAAGAGCCAGCCCGCAGGTTTCGGGATTCGAGGTTCGGGATTCGCAACTAAAACAGAAGGACCTACGTTTCATCCGACCATTTCCAATCTACCGCCGGGGTGGGGTGGGGGTTTGGGGTGTGAATGGCCGAATAGGCCTCAGGCCTAATTTGCTACCCTTTCAAAATGACGTGATTATTATTATTATTATCCAAGAACGTGCGCCCTATATCATTAAGCCTGTCATTTAGTCAACTGGTGTTGTTTCGAATCCCCGGTTGTACGTGACAAGGAGAGGGGGTCGTCTGTCTAACGTCGTGGGTTTTCTCCGGGTCCTCTGGTTTCCTCCTACTGCTAAAAACCCCACGACCAAGCGAAGTATTGAAAAAAAGTAAACTATATATTTGTCTCGAAATGACCTAATTTGTGTCGAGTGGCCGTTAAACCCCATCTCTCTCTCTCTCTCTCTCTACCCCCGACCGATTGTAGAGCGAAAAGGGTGTTGGCTGGTTTGTTGGCGTGAACGGGGCAGTCATCTCCAGTAATCACCTGTTGTATTGTCGAATCCCGAATCCCGAATCTCGAATCCCGAATAACGAGCCAGCACGTTATTCGGGATTCGGGATTCGGGATTCGGGATTCGAGATTCGCCACTAAAACAGAACGACCTACTTTGCATCCGACCGTTTCCTCTCTACCCCCGACCGTAGGGGTAAGTGGACGTTGGGTGTCCGACTAACAAGGAGACGACCTTCGTCGAGCGAATAGGGTGTTGGCTGGTTTGTTGCCGTGCACGGGGCAGTCCTCTCCTGAACCCACCTGTTGTATTGCCGAATCCCGAATCCCGAATAACGTGCTGGCTCGTTATTCGGGATTCGGGATTTGCCACTTAAACAGAACAACCTACGTTGTTGCATCCGACCATTTCCTCTCTACCCCGACCGTAGGCGTAAGTGGGTTTTGGATGACCGACTAACAAGGAGACGACCGTTTGTCGAGTGAATAGGGTTTTGGCTGGTCTGTTGACGTGCACGGGGCAGTCCTTACCAGCAATCACCTGTTGTATTGCCGAATCCCGAATCCCGTGCTGGCTCGTTATTCGGGATTCGCCATTAACGAATAACGAATAACGAGCCAGCACGTTATTCGGGATTCGGGATTCGCCACTGAAACAGAACGACCTACGTTTCATCCGACCATTTCTCCTCTACCCCCGGGGGTGGGGGTTGGGTAGTGGATGGCCGAATGTTCAAGCACGTGCGCTCTGTGTCATTAAGCCTGTCATTGAGTCAACTTGCGTGGTTTCGAATCCCCGTTTGTTCGTGACAATGAGTAGGGTCGCCTGTCCAACCTCTTGGGTTTTCTCCAGGATCTCCGGTTTCACCCATTGCTAATGATCCCTACGAGCAGGCGTACTATTGAAATAAAATTAAAACTATATGTTAGTCTCGAAATGACCTAATTTTTATCGAGTGACGTTAAACCCCATTTTTTTTCTCTCTCGAATAAGGTATTAGCTACTTCGTTGGCGTGCACCTGTTGTATTGACCAAATCTGAATCCCGAATCTCGAATCCCGAATCATGTGCTGGCTCGTTATTCGGGATTCGCCAAAAACGAATAACGAATAACGAGCCAGCACGTTATTCGGGATTCGGGAATCGGGATTTGGGATTCGCCACTAAAACTGAACGACCTACGGTCCATCCGACCATTTCCTCTCTACCCCCGGGGCGGGGGTGGGGTGGTGGTGTGGATGGCCGAATGTCAAGCACGTGCGCGCTGTATCATTAAGCCTGTCATTGAGTCAACTGGCGTGGTTTTGAATCCCCGGTTGTACGTGACAAGGAGAGGGGTCGTCTTTCTAACGTCGTGGGTTTTCTCCGGGTCATCTGGTTTCCTCCTACTGCTAAAGACCCCATGACCAAGCGAAGTATTGAAACGAATTAAACTATAGATTAGTTTCGAAATGACCTAATTTGTGTCGAGTTCTCTCTCCCTCTCGCTCTACCCCCGAGCGTAGGGGTAAGTGAACATTAGGTGACAGACTAACAAGGAGACGACCGTTTGTAGAGCGAAAAGGGTGTTGGCTGGTTTGTTGGCGTGCACGGGGCAGTCATCTCCAGTTATCACCTGTTGTATTGTCGAATCCCGAATCACGAATCTGAAATCCCGAACAACGAGCCAGCACGTTATTCGGGACTCGGGATTCGCCACTAAAACAGAACGACCTACTTTGCATCCGACCATTTCCTCTCTACCCCCGACCGTAAGGGGTAAGTGAACGTTGGGTGTCCGACTAACAAGGAGACGACCTTCGTCGAGCGAATAGTGTGTTGGCTGGTTTGTTCACGTGCACGGGGCAGTCCTCTCCTGAACCCACCTGTTGTATTGCCGAATACCGAATCCCGAATAACGTGCTGTCTCGTTATTCGGGATTCGGAATTCGCCACTAAAACATAACAACCTACGTTGTTGCACCTGACCATTTCCTCTCTACCCCGACCGCAGGTGTGTGTGGGTGTTGGGTGACCGACTAACAAGGAGACGACCGTTTGTCGAGTGAAAAGGGTTTTGGCTGGTTTGTTGACGTGCACGGGGCAGTCCTTACCAGCAATCACATGTTGTATTGCCGAATCCCGAATCCCGTGCTGGCTCGTTATTGGGGATTCGCCAATAACGAATAACGAGCCAGCACGTTACTCGGGATTCGGGATTCGGGATTCGAGGTTCGAGATTGGGGATTCGCCATTAAAACAGAACGACCTACGTTGCATCCGACCATTTCCTCTCTACCCCCGGGATGGGGTGGGTTGTGCTGGGGGTGTGGATGGCCGAATGTCAAAGCATGTGCGCACTGTATCATTAAGCCTGTCATTGAGTCAAGTGGCGTGTTTTCGAATCCCAGGTTGTACGTGACAAGGAATAGGGTGGTATGTCTGACGTCGTGGGTTTTCTCCGGGTCCCCTGGTTTCCTCATACTGCTAAAGAGCCAGCCCGCAGGTTTTTCGGGATTCGGGATTCGAGATTCGGGATTCGCAACTAAAACAGAAGGACCTACGTTGCATCCGACCATTTCCAATCTACCCCCAGGGTGGGGTGGGGGTTTGGGGTGTGAATGGCCGAATATCCAAGAACGTGCGCCCTATATCATTAAGCCTGTCATTTAGTCAACTGGTGTTGTTTGGAATCCCCGGTTGTACGTGACAAGGAGAGGGGATCGTCTGTCTAACGTCGTGGGTTTTCTTCGGGTCCTCTGGTTTCCTTCTACTGCTAAAAAACCCACGACCAAGCGAAGTATTGAAAAAAAGTAAACCATATATTTGTCTCGAAATGACCTAATTTGTGTCGAGTGGACGTTAAACCCCATCACTCTCGCTATGTACCCCCGACCGATTGTAGAGTGAAAAGGGTGTTGGCTGGTTTGTTGGTGTGCACGGGGCAGTCATCTCCAGTAATCACTTGTTGTATTGTCGAATCCCGAATCCCGAATCTCGAATCCCGAATAACGAGCCAGCACGTTATTCGGGATTCGGGATTCGAGATTCGCCACTAAAACAGAACGACCTAATTTGCATCCGACCATTTCCTCTCTACCCCCAACCGTAGGGGTAAGTGGACGTTGGGTGTCCGCTAACAAGGAGACGACGTTCGTCGAGCGAATAGGGTGTTGGCTGGTTTGTTGCCGTACACGGGGCAGTCCTCTCCTGAACCCACCTGTTGTATTGCCGAATCCCGAATCCCGAATAACGTGCTGGCTCGTTATTCGGGATTCGCGATTCGCCACTTAAACAGAACAACCTACGTTGTTGCATCCGACCATTTCCTCTCTACCCCGACCGTAGGTGTAAGTGGGTTTTGGGTGACGGACTAACAAGGAGACGACCGTTTGTCGATTAAAAAGGGTTTTTGCTGGTTTGTTGACGTGCACGGGGCAGTCCTTACCAGCAATCACCTGTTGTATTGCCGAATCCCGAATCCCGAATAACGTGCTGGCTCGTTATTCGGGATTCGGGATTCGCCACTAAAACAGAACGACCTACGTTTCATCCGACCATTTCTCCTCTACCCCCGGGGGTGGGGGTTGGGTAGTGGATGGCCGAATGTTCAAGCACGTGCGCGCTGTGTCATTTAGCCTGTCATTGAGTCAACTTGCGTGGTTACGAATCCCCGGTTGTACGTGACAATGAGTAGGGTCGACTGTCTAACATCTTGGGTTTTCTCCGGGTTCTCCGGTTTCACCCATTGCTAATGATCCCTACGAGCAGGCGTACTATTGAAATAAAATTAAAACTATATGTTAGTCTCGAAATGACCTAATTTTTATCGAGTGACGTTAAACCCAATTATTTTTCTCTCTCGAATAAGGTGTTGGCTGCTTTGTTGGAGTGCACGGGGCAGTCATCTCCAACAATAACCTGTTGTAATGACCAAATCTGAGTAGGGTCGTCTGTCAAACCTCGTGGGTTTTCTCCGGGTCCTCCGGTTTCCACCCATTTTTAATGACCCCTGCGAGCAAGCGTACTATTGAAATATATCATTAAGCCTATATCATTAAGCCTGTCGTTTAGTCAACTGGCGTTGTTTCGAATCCACGGTTGACGTGACAAGGAGAGGGGTTCGTCTGTCTAACGTCGTGGGTTTTCTCCGAGTCCTCTGGTTTCCTTCTACTGCTAAAGACCCCGGGGGTAGAGAGAAAATGGTCAGATGCAACGTAGGTCGTTCTATTTTAGTGGCAAATCGTGGATTTCGAATCCCGAATCCCGAATCCCGAAAAACTTACTGGCTCTTTAACAGTAGGAAGAAACCAGAGAACCCGGAGAAAACCCACGACGCTAGACAGACGACCCTACTCCCTGTCATGTACTACCGGGGATTCGAAACCACGCCAGTTGATTCAATGACAGGCTTAATGATACAGCGCGCACGTGCTTGGACATTCGGCGATCCACACCCCCACCCCAACCCAACCCCGGGCGTAGAGAGGAAATGGTCGGATGCAACGTAGGTCGTTCTGTTTTAGTGGCGAATCCCGAATCTCGAATCCCGAATCCCGAATCCCGAATAACGTGCTGGCTTGTTATTCGTTATTCGTTATTGGCGAATCCCGAATAACGAGCCAGCACGTGATTCGGGATTCGGGATTCGGGATTCAGATTCTTTCAATACAACAGGTGATTGTTGGAGATGACTGCCTCGTGCACGCCAACAAAGCAGCCAACACCTTATTCACGAGAGAAAAGAAATGGGGTTTAACGTCCACTCAACACAAACTAGGTCATTTCGAGACTAATACATAGTTTTAATTTTATTTCAATAGTACGCTTGCTCGTATGGGTCATTAACAATGGGTGGAAACCGGAGGACCCAGATAAAACACACGAGGTTTGACAGGCGACCCTACTCCTTCCCACGTACAACCGGAGATTCGAAACCACGTCAGTTGACTCAATGACAGGCTTAATGACACAGCGCGCACGTGCTTGAACATTCTGCAATCCAACACCCAACCTCCACCCCCGGGGGTAGAGAAGAAATGGTCGGATGAAACGTAGGTCGTTCTGTTTTAGTGGCGAATCCCGAATCCCGAATAACGTGCTGGCTCGTTATTCGTTATTCGTTATTGGCGAATCCCGAATAACGAGCCAGCACGGGATTCGACAATACAACAGGTGATTGCTGGTAAGCACTGCCCCGTGCACGTCAACAGACCAGCCAAAACCCTATTCACTCGACAAACGTTCGTCTCCTTGTTAGTCGGTCACCCAGCACCCACTTACACTAATTACGGTCGTAGTAGAGAGGAAATGGTCAGATGCAACAACGTAGGTTGTTCTGTTTTAGTGGCGAATCCCGAATCCCGAATAACGAGCCAGCACGTTATTCGGGATTCGGGATTCGGCAATTCAACAGGTGGGTTCAGGAGAGGACTGCCCCGTGCACGGCAACAAACCAGCCAACACCCTATTCGCTCGACGAAGGTCGTCTCCTTGTTAGTCGGACACCCAACGTTCACTTACCCCTACGGTTTGGGGTAGAGAGGAAATGGTCGGATGCAAAGTAGGTCGTTCTGTTTTAGTGGCGAATCCCGAATCCCGAATCCAGAATAACGTGCTGGCTCGTAATTCGTGATTCGGGATTCGACAATACAACAGGTGATTACTGGAGATGACTGTCCCGTGCACGCCAACAAACCAGACAAACCAGCCAACACCCTTTTCGCTCGACAAACGGTCGTCTCCTTGTTAGTCGGTCACCTAATATTCACTTACCCCTACGCTCGGGGGTAGAGAGAGAGAGAGAGAGAGAGAGAGAGAGAGATGGTCCACTCGACGATCCACAGACCCACCGACCCCTTCACATCCCGGGGGTAGATAGGAAATGGTCGGATGCAGCGTAGGTCGTCCTGTTTTAGTGGCAAATCCCGAATTCCGAATTTCGAATCCCGAATAACGTGCTGGCTCTTTAGCAGTAGGAAGAAACCAGATGACCCGGAGAAAACCCAAGACGTTAAACAGACGACCCTACTCCTTGTCACGTACAACCGGGGATTCAAAACCACGCCAGTTGACTCAATGACAGGCTTAATGATACAGCGCGCACGTGCTTGGACATTCGGACATCCACACCCCACCCCACCCCCACCCCGGGGGTAGAGAGGAAATGGTCGGATGCAACGCAGGTCTTTCTGTTTAAGTGGCGAATCCCGAATCTCGAATCCCGAATCCCCAATGGGCTGTTTAGCACTAGTAGGAAACCAGAGGACCCGGAGAAAACCCACGACGTTAGACAGACGACCCTACTACTTGTCACGTAAGACCGGGAATTCGAAACCATGCCAGTTGACTCAATGACAGGCTTAATGATACAGCGCGCACGTGCTTTGACATTCGGCCATCCACACCCCCAAAAACCATCCCCCACCCCAGCCCGAGGGTAGAGAGGAAATGGTCCGATGCAATGTAGGTCGTTCTGTTTAAGTTGCGAATCCCGAATCTCGAATCCCGAATGCCGAATCCCGAATAACGTGCTGGCTCGTTATTCGTTATTGGCGAATCCCGAATAACGGGCCAGCACGTGATTCGGGATTCAGGATTCGAGATTCAGATTTGGTAAATACAACAGGTGATTGTTGGAGACGACTTCTCCGTGCACGCCAACAAAGCAGCCAACACCTTATTCGAGAGAGAAAAAAATGGGGTTTAACGTCCACTCGACAAAAACTAGGTCCTTTTGAGATGGGGTTTAACGTCCACTCGACACAAATTATGTCATTTCGATACTAACATATAGATTATTTTTTTTGAATACGTCGCTTGGTTGTGGGGTCTTTAGCAGTATAAGGAAACCAGAGGACCCGGAGAAAACCCACGACATTAGACATACGACCCTTCTTCTTGTCACGTACAACCGGGGATTCGAAACCATGGCAGTTGACTCAATGGCAGGCGTAATGATACAGCGCACACCCCGGGGGTAGAGGATATGATCGGATGCAACGTAGGTCGTTCTGTTTTAGTGACGAATCCCGAATCTCCAATCCCGAATCTCCAATCCCGAATCCCGAATAACGTGCTGGCTCGTTATTCGTTATTGGCGAATCCCGAATAACGAGCCAGCACGGTATTCGTGATTCGCGAATCACGAATCCCGAATCCCGAATAACGTGCCAACTTCACGTTGCCAATGATTGGTGCATGGAATTGAAAGTCCTTATCAAGACATCAAAATCCTAATGCATTCACTCCAGGCCCTAACGGCAAACACGAAGAGGCTGGAAGAAATCAATACTGTTGAAAGTTACAAATATTTGCGTGTTATTTTTCAAGAACACTCTAAGTTTGATAACATAGCCAATACTCTAAGCACTGCTGCTGGGCGAGCCCTTGGTTCGGTTATATCAAAACTTTACACATTGGAAGAATTTGGTTTTAAAACCTTCACGAAATTATACGAGTTTTGTGTTGTACCTATTACCGACTATGGAGCTGTGTTATGGGGATATAAATCCCACAACTCTCTTGGAATGATACAAAACAGAAATATGCGATTTCTACTAGGGGTTCATCGATTCACTCCTTTTCTAGGAATGAGTGGCGATATTGGGTGGATGCCTTGCACACAAAGAAGATGGATTAAAAATTTTCAACTCTGGAATAGACTATTAAGTCTAGACGGCGATAGACTGACAAAGAAAGTGTTTGACAAACGCCCCCGCTGTGCTATCTCTAATAAAAACTGATGTGTTGATATGAAAGTCTTATTCGAGAAACTCAATCGGTCTGAAAACTATTCGCTGAATTATCGGCCCTTGCCACAAGAGGGAAGTGTCTCACCTGTTACTTTGTCTGAAACATTTTGAGTCGTCAAGTCAAGTTCACGATCTGCGTTAAAATTTTACAAACAGCCTTGAACGGGAAAGTAAACCCTTTTAATAATTTAATTTCTGGAGGCGTTTAAAGGAAATGGTGCACCTCGAAGAAATTTACCAATATTGTACCTGGTGTAAATATCGAAACTTTGAATGTGTTGTGGTTAGTGGTCTGAGCCCGACAGGAAACGGGACTACTTTGTCAAGATCACTACGCCTACAGATATATAAGCCGGAGGACACGGTTGAGTGAGCGTCAGAAGTTAAAAGGTATTGTTTGTTTGTTACAAGCATCTGAAGTGGGACTTCAGGGGAAAATCACATTAATTAGCGTCGCCCGATTAAAACATGTAGTTACGTTAATTGAAAAAAAGTTTTTTCTGTTAACGGGGATAAGTTATGGCGTATATTATTATTCATATTGTTGAATTTTCGATTAACATTATTGTGTATTATATCCGTGGTATATTAATCGTAGTATAAAGTTGTAGTGTGTATTGTTTAATCTTTGATTGACATTGCTGTGAATTATACACGTGGTTTACTAGTCGTAACCCACAGGTGGTGTGCATTGCACGTGCAGTCTAGCACGTGGATGCATTACACCGATATATCACTGGTGTCCAGTACACATAGAGAATCTCCTATGAGTGTTTTTTGATATCAAAAAATATCAACGAGTGTTGATATTTTTTGGTATCAAAAAACACGAGTTGGAGATTTTATTTATCACCCAATCCTTTCTTACATGCACAAATAAATAAATATAATTCTTTGGTATAGATTTCACTTTTATAGAACCTAATTACATTACAGCGTAGTGATACATCATTTTTTGAAAGCAGTTTAGCTATTGTATAGTCCTATATACTGACCCAGTTTTTTCCTTCAAGGTCAATTAAATAAAAGCAGTTTCCTTTTTTTATAAAAAAAAGTCACTCTTTACTTAAACAAAGTGGTTTCTTTAAAATAAAAGAAAGTAGTTCCTTTTTGATTGACCAATCAAATTTATGTAAAGCGATATCACCACTGTGTAGATATCACAGTAGATTATGTAATTTATCACACAAGCGATATCTACTGTCAAATGTATTATTGGGTGATAAATTTGTTTACACAATTATCTAGTGTTTAAAGGTGAATTAAATAATAGTATGTCGTTAAAAATAAATACCGCGACATTGTCGGAATTGTTGGATTTAGGCGTGAGTCCTATAGCGGCCGAAGTAATTATGGGTCGTCGACATGAACATGGTCAAGTAACCCAAGAGGAACTTATAGAAATTCCGGAGGTGATGAATTTGTCCGCTAGCATATTCATCAAGTTATCATGTGAAGATCCCGAGGTTGTTACTAACAATACAACCCGGTCGAATGCGGGTAGGTCTTTAGGACCCGAGCAGCAGACACGCAGGAATACGCCTGTTATCCCGAAATTTTTAAGCTACGATGGTCGATCTAATTGGCAAGCATTTGCAAATACATTTATGCGACTTGCAACTATAAATTCCCTTACGGATCAAAAAACTTGCGATAGTTTATGCTTTTGTTTAGAAGGCAAAGCAAGTGAATATTATTGTTTGATATCGGATAGGTATGCCCATCTGACATTGTTTGAGTTATTGGGTAAACTGGAAACACGTTTCGGAAATCATGATTTGCCTGAAACTTCCATGCTTTTGTTTGCTAACCTAAGACAGCATCGTGATGAATCTTTGAATGATTGGTCCGACCGCGTCTTGACGGTTGCTAATAAAGCTTTCTCCGATTGTACGGAAGCCCATATAGGAAGACAAGTGGTCTTGAAATTTTGTCAAAGTTGTTTTGATAAGGAAGCGGGACAGCATGTTTGCAATATGCGACCTCCGAATATAGAATCGGCTATTCAGTCAATTAAATGGTACTGGCATAATAGCATTGCCATATATGGGAATAACTCACGTGGTCCTAGTCGTGAATACGAATCACGTGGTCCTAGTCGAGAATACGAAGCACGTGTTCAGACTCTAGCTGCTTCTGCTAAAAATATGAAAACGCCAAATGAATCAAAAGATAATGATAGGATAGAAGCGTTAGAGAAATGTGTTGAAGATTTAAAAAGTAATTTCAATGAATTGTCTTTGACTATGAAAAGGGTAATAGACTCTATAGATCTTTTGAAATTTCGTTCAAGATCTCCTTCCAGAAATCGCTCTCCTTCTAGGGATCAAGTTATATGTTTCCATTATGGATAACCCGGTCATTACAAACAGGAGTGTCCGGAGTTGTATCCTCCTAGGCATAGTACACCTTTGTCGGGTAAAACAGATGCCGAGAAACACTTGGCTTTTGCGAAGGATTTAAACTAGAAAGGATCGAACGAACGGGCGAGCGTCCGGTCCCACCTAATTATGATTCGCATATATCCCTTTTTGACGAGACAATAAGCGACGCCCGTCTAAGCGATAGACATAAATGCAGGAGTGAGCTTCTTGATCCGGTTTGTGATACCACCGTAACCGTCGGTGCCATGTTTAAAAACACCGTTACCTCGGTGGTTGGTGTCAATACAGTTCCAGCTGATGCCGTTGATGATGGTGTCATAGGTATTATACCCGAAACTCCTGTGTTCGCGCCTGCGAGTATTTGTCGCGTCAATACTGATGCTATGTATAAAATAAAAGTGAAAATACAAGGAGAAAGCATGTTATCCGTTATAGATACTGGTAGTCAATGTACTTTTCTTAGCGAAGAAAAAACCGCCAAAAATTAGGGATGTTAAACTGTATACTGCTAGCCGCGAAATGGCTTTTCAAGGTTTTATAGTAGGACCCGCTGAGATAGATCTTGGATCTTTTCGAATGGAACTTGATCATTTGTATGTTGCTTCAATCGAAGATGATATGTTGCTAGGATTAGATTTTATGCGCGAGAATAAAGTCCGAATAGATATGTTAACGGACAAATTACAAATTGGCGATGATGTTTTCGACTTGATATATAGCGAGAATGATGAATGTAACGAACACGCTGATATTGCTGTAGTGAAACGAACCATTATACCACCGTTAACTGTAGCGCGTGTACGATGTACTTTAAGTAAAAACTTATCTCGATATGTTATAGAACCCATAAACCATCCTAATTTGTTGGTAGCTCGATCAGCTCATTCTCACATAGAAACGGAATTTCTGCGTATATGTTTAATTAATCCATCACAAGAAACGGTTATATTAGAGACTAATCAAGCTGTTGGCAAGGCAGTGGAATTTAATGATGATGACATCATCGAACCGTACGAGACGGGTGTAGAAAATAATAAAGATAATCCGCTAAAAATCCCGGAACATTTAAAAGATTTATATGACAGATCAAAAGAACTGTTAACTCCAGTTGATCAATTTAAATTGACTAAATTGCTCGCGGAATACCAGGATGTATTTTTCCAAGGATCAATTTGATTTAGGGAATTTTACCTTTCTTGAACACACTATAGAGACCAAAGATTCGAAACCAATTAGGCAAAACCTACGTAGAATCCCGGTTGTTTTCGCAGGGGAGGAAGAAGGGCATCTCAAAAACAAATTAAGACTCTAAAGTCCTTCAGCCGTCAAATTCTGACTGGGCTTCACCACCTGTATTAATCCGCAAAAAGACGGAACAGTGCGCTGTTACAGATCTATTCCCACTTCCAATTGTATCAGAATGTATTGAAGCTATAGGTGGAAATGAATGGTTTTCCAAATTAGATGCTAATTCGGCATATTGGCAAATTCCGCTTAAAAAGGAAGATAGGAAAAAAACGCATTCTGAACCAAGTACGGTTTATTTGAGTTTACGAAGATGGGATTTGGTTTATGTAACGCCGTTGCAACCTACTCTAGAGTTGTCCGTTCTATTTTAAATGGTTTGAATTGAAATATCGCATTAGCATTTCCGGACGATACGTTAGTAATGGGCGAAGATGTCGACAATCATTTAGAAAATCTAAAAAAGGTTTTGGATAGGTTTAGGCAATACCAAATAAAATTAAAGCCTAAGAAATTTATAAAGCATTTTGCCGAGAAAGCGTTTCCGTTATATCAAATTACTGGAAAGAAAGCATTTGTTTGGGGTCAGAACAACAGAGCGCTTTTGACAATTTGAAGCATTCCTTAGTTACGACACCGGTCTTAACTCTACCGAATACAACTGATCCATTTATTTTAGATTGCGACGCTAGCCTGAATTCTATAGGAGCCGAGTTGTCGCAAGTGCAGAATGGTCAGGAAAGGGTAATCGCCTACAGTAGTTTTTCCTTAACGTCTGAACAGAGCCGTTACTGCGCTACTCGTTTGGAATTGTTAGCGATAGTACGCTTTGCAAGACAGTTTAGGCATTACTTATTAGGCAAACCTTTCCGCATTCGTACGGATCATAATAGTTTGACTTGGTTGAGGAGCTAAGTCAATACGACATGACAATAGAGTATAGAAGAGCACAGAATCATCAAAATGCAGATGCGTTATTGTCACAATTGGTATGTTCATTTGATATGTTTAATTGTGACATGTTTTTTTTGGGTGGTTCAGGGTACATTATTAATTTAGTAGATGGTTGAAAGGAATATTTAATTCTTTTATAAACATCTTATAGGGTTTGTACAGGTTTTGGTAAATAAAGTTTAATTTTTTTCAATGTATATGTGTTGTTTTTTACAGAATGATTGTAGGCATGTTTTGACAAGTTAGGTAATAAGGATGTGAAGTAATGAATGTCTCTAGGTTGTGATGCATGTGCATGTGGTGCATAGTTTTGATTGGATGGGTGCCTGACTAAAAGTGTCTTGGTGTAGGAATTATAAAAATTTGTCAGAGAGGTTTGAGAAGTTACAGGTTAGACATCGCTGTAATCTCTACTTACATCAGAGAGATTTTAAAGGACCAGACATGACTGTTTTTCAATAACTATACAGTAACACCAATGACTGGCTTTAGATGAATAAACCCTGGTAAAGTAAATAAGATATATTTAAATGTGGTGAATCAGTTCCTGAATGAAATAACATTAAACTGGCAATGTCTAGGTGACCAATATTTTAATCCAGGGGTGACCTTGTGAGTGACCCGTAGTGTAGTTTAATCTTGGTGAACTTTACGAATCATGCGCCTATGTAGTCTTGGTGAATCTTTGTGAATTTTTAATACAAATAGTGAGTCTAGGTGAATCCTGCATTATATGGATCTGTGACACGTGGAGGTTGTGTGAATTTCAAACAATTTGTGTTCGGGTTTATGGTGTTTTAAAAACCTACGCAATTTGGGATGGTGGAATAAGACGGAAAACTAATGTGAATGCTAACCAGGAGGATTGGTTGAAATAAAGAAACAGAAAATTAGATGCCGGAATGAACTGTGACTTAATCATTAAATATTTGTAAAACAAACCTCTAAAATTTATATGTAAAATTGACTGTAATAATATACATATATTGAAAATTATCTGTTTAGTTGTGTTGTTTGTTGGTAATTGGGAAAAGGGGCAATTAAGTTAAAGAACCTGAGGTCACTTTGTGACAGTTATCCCGGATGACCTTGTCAGATCGACCTTGACCTGATTTCGATATTAGTATGAAAGTGACCGATTTGCGGTGGGTGCAAATACTGTCAAAGAGCCCATAAAAACTGGATAGATTTCGCAATAAATGTAGACGATGTTAGGCCTTTGTCGTTTAAAGGGGCGTCAAAGCAGAATATAACCGTAAATGAACCGGTTAACGAACCTGCTAGCATTCTAATTACCGACTGGCCCGAACAACCACGGGTAAACATAGTTATAATTGACGACAATAATGACGATGATAGTGAAGACTATCAGGGAACATCATTGAGTAATTTTTCTCCTGAATTAATAAAGGATAAACAGAGTAATGACATAGATTTGGGATTGTTAATAACCTGGTTAAAAACTGGGGTGGAACCCAAAGAAAGTGACTTGATGGTATCTAGTCCTACGGCTAAATATTACTGGATAAACCGTAACTTGTTTCTACTCGGTGATAATGGAATTCTTAGGGTAAAACAATTAAATAATTTACTCGATACTCTATTGGTAGTTCCAGAGGAGATAAAACTGGATGTTTGTCAGTTATGTCATGACATTCCCTTATCAGGTCTTCAAGGTAAAAGTAGAACGAAGAGTCGTATTAAACAACAGTTCTATTGGTACGGCATGACATAATATGTGCGCGCCTATGTAAATTCGTGTGCTACCTGTAATGTCAATAGGAAAAAGCATACGAAGGCTCGTTATACTTTAAATAAATACCATGCCTGAGCTCCAAAGGAAAGGGTACATCTCGACTTTTCTGGGCCCGTTGCCATTGACGCAGGCTGGGAATGAACACATGTTAATGATAGTTGACCAATTCACAAAGTGGGTCGAATGCATACCATTACCTTCGCAAACCGCGGAAATTACCGCCACGGCAGCGGTGAATGAGTTCTTTTATCGATTTGGGTGTCCTTTCCAGTTGTTTACGGATCAAGGGAGAAATTTCGAGAGTAACTTATTCTTTTCATTGTGCAAGGTGTTGCATATACATAAGAGTCGCACGACGCCATACCGGACCTCGGCAAATGGGCAAGTTGAAAGATATAATAGGACTTTGAGGGAGGCTGTTAAATGTTACGTAGACGGATGTCAGAAAACGTGGGATATCTTTCTGCAACAAATTGCAAGTGCATTACGGTCTAGCGTAAACCGTCAAACCGGTTTTACTAATAATAAGTTAATGTTGGGACGCGAAATAAACCACCCAGCTGATTTAATGTTTGGCGCACCGGGCGAAATTAGCAGTGATATAAACACCTATGTTGGAAAACTCGAACACAATATGAAAAAAGTACATGAAAGGGCTCGGAATAATTTAAACGCGAGCCAAGAACGCATGAGGCGAGATTTTGACCTACGTGCTAATGTTAATAAATACACGTGAGGTGATGTAGTGTATATTCTAGATACCGCAGCTAAGCAGGGTAAAAGTCGCAAACTGTCGCCGGCTTGGAAGGGCCCGGGTGTTATAACCAAAGTGATTACCCCCTATTTGTTTAAAGCAAAAACTCGTAAAAAAGAGAGTGTCATGAATCATGATAGATTAAAGTTATGTGCAGATCGGGAGTTTCCCGCATGGATTATGACATTTAAGAATAAACTTGATTCTGAGTCCCCGGTTCCGACGGGGAATGTAGAGACATATTGTAATTGTAAAGGTCCTGACGATGGCAGTCCAATGATCAGTTGCGATCAGTGCGATAAATGGTACCATTACCGTAGTTTTCGGAACCGCTCCGTCTGGAGGCACCGCTGTCGCGTGTGTCTTCGACAAGACATATGTACCATGAGTCCCCGTGGGTCCGCAGACAGGCGAGGGAGCAAAAGTGTCCAATAAATGGATGTCCGGTTCGTGACCGGAAAATCAAATTCCATGTCCAAAGGTGGCATTTGCCCTCGTATTTCCAGGGGGAATGGGACTGTTCCCCAGATGTGGTGGACAAGCGCATTGAGGCATTGTCTGCTCTGTGCAGAATCTTGTCTGAGAATCCGTTTACCATGTCCGTAAAATTTAATAGAGGGGCTTATTTACCCGACGGGTTCAGGCTTAGAAGTATGCACATGCCCACCTTACGGACCACTTGTGAGAGGGCTGGATGGTCCATTCCCGAAGGGGACCGATTCACCCTGCTACCCATCAAATCGCCCGCATGTCTCACCTATTGGAGGTGCATGTGCGTAATGTTAAAATTTTTAACTCCGTGTCAACGGGGAGATTTTATTGGGTTTTTGAACCCGTCCCCAGTTGGACGGAGTGACCTGTTTACGGGTGGGGAAGGGGTAGAGGATTGGGAAAGGGACATTATTGATATCAACTTGTCCTAAGTTGATATTGATATTGCTTGTCGTGAGGGGAGGGCTGGGTGTATATAAATAAAATTGTATATATTTTTGTTTGAAAGTGCGTAACTGTTACGGTGTATATAGAATACCGTCGCCTGGTTGTATGGTGTGTGAATGGATAATTTTATGTTTCTTTTTTCAGCCCGAGAGAGGCGAACCTCCCGAAGGAAAACGGAGGAGGAGTGTTGTGGTTAGTGGTCTGAGCCCGACAGGAAACGGGACTACTTTGTCAAGATCACTACGCCTACAGATATATAAACCGGAGGACACGGCTGAGTGATCGTCAGAAGTTAATATAGTTTAAAACAGAGAAGTTCAAAGGTAGTGTTTGTTTGTTACAAGCATCTGAAGTGGGACTTCAGGAGAAAATCACATTAAATGTAATACATGTAGATCAAAAACGGTTTGTGACTGACATAAATTTTGGTAATGAACAGACAGAGAAAATCTTTGATATAGATGCTAGAATGGAAGATTATCTAACACTAGTTCTCGCTGCTATTAAAGTGTTAGACATTAAAGTATCTGGATCTGAATCTAGAAGGTATAGTAATAGCATATTATGTTTAATTAGCATGCCGGTATTTGAACGAAGACGTTGATATGGGTCACGCACGTGTGACTTGTGTTTAACCGTGGTCGACTGATTAGGATATTTTGCCAACTCTAATAGGGCCCATACACGATCCAACATGTTTGATAAAACATGTTTGATCAAACATGTTTGAAAGCTTGACGTTGCCAATACACGTTCAAACTTGTTTGTCAAACATTAGTTTGTTCGTCAAACAGTCAAACATGTTGGATCGTGTATGGGCTTCATCAAACTTGTTTGTCCAACATATGAGGATGTTTTCAGTCGATCTTATCTATCCGCCTGCTTCTGAAAAAATAATGTTGGACAAACAAGTTTGATGAAGCCCATACACGGTCCAACATGTTTGACTGTTTGACGAAAAATATCAACAGAAATCAGATCCATCCAACATTTGACGTCAAACATTTCTGGCCATCAAATTTACACATACACGATCAAATATCAATCAAACATGTTGGATCGTGTATGGCGCCCTTTTAGCCAGACTGACTCTTGCACGACTTTTGGCCACGATTTTGTCATGCCCATTAGTGTCAACATTGGCACTTACTGGCACGACCAGTTTACGCATAGTTTTCGCATTGTTTACGCATTTTCCGCATTGGCACGACGAGTTTGCGCAAATCGGACGGTGTGGTAAAGACTCGAATCGTGCAAGTGTCAACCTGGCTTAACACGGTAATAAATATCTGTTTGTCTTTATTAGTAATTTTTGAGGAGCCTGTTCGGCTTTGTTGTTCTGCAATGTAATTATTACACGGAACGTCCACTGTGTCGACAAAGTATTAAAGTGAGAGTTTTCATTAATAACTTATCTGAGCTAGCTGTGTTCAACCTTGTTATTCAACGATCTAACATGGAACATAAAATAAGGTTGTCTTAATTTATTTCAACTGTGTCGGCAAGTAGCAAAGTGATTGTTTTCTTTAAATTATTTTGAGTGAACCTGCTCAGCCTTGTTGTTCCGCAATGTAACATGGGACATACACTAAGGTTGTTTTAATTTATTTCTGCTGTGTTGGCAAGTAGCAACGTGAATGTTTTCCTTTGATACTTTTAAGAGAGATTGTTCAGCCTATGTTCCGCAATCTAATATGGAACATACGCTAAGGTTGACTATCTTTTAAGGTTTATACGAGGGCTTTGCCCGTGCGCAAGCAAAGTTAAGGAGCTTACCTGCGTAGAAGCGTAACGCGAACGTTTTATTTAATAAATTTGGGCGAACCTGTTCAGCCTTGTTGTTCCGCAATATTACATGGGACATACACTAAGGTTGTTTTAATTTATTTCTGCTGTGTCGGCAAGTAGTAAAGGGAATGCTTTTCTTTAATAATTTTAAGTAAGACGGTTCAGCTTTGTTATTCCACAATCTAACATGGAACATACGCCAAGGTCAACATTTTTGAATATATAAGAGGGCTTAGTGCGCATACAACCGCGCAATAAAAAGTTAAAGGGGTTTTATTTGTGTGGAAGCAAATTAAGGGGGCTTTCCTGTGTGGAAGAAAATTAATGGGGGCTTACATGTGCGAAAGCAAAGTTGGAGAGCTTACTTTGGTCGGAGCATAGCTTAGATAGAAGCAAATTAAATGGGGCTTACCTGTGTGGAAGCAAGTGAAGGTACTTACCTGCGTGGAAGTAAATTAAGAGGCTTGCCTGCGTGGAAGCAAATTAAGACGCTTGCCTGTGTTGGAAGCAAAGTAAGTGGGCTTGCCTGTGTGGAAGCCAATCAATGTTCTTAGCTGTGGTGAAGCAAATTAAGAGGCTTGCATCCGTGGAAGCATAGTTTATTTGGCCTATCTGTGTGGAAGCTAATAAGAAGAGCGTACCTGGGAGAAGCAAAAAAAGAGACTTACCTATACGGAAGCAAAGGTTAGATTGCTTACGTAGGGGATTACCGGTGTGAAATCAAAGGGGGCAAAGCGTTTTGGGTTGTCGTCAATAATAGCCATATGTTCTTCTCTCCTTTTTATCTGCGGCATTCATATTTAGCAAGAATCATGAACGAAGATACTCCAAAATGGGAACAGAATGTTTAAAAGTTCATGGCCTTTGCCTACGAAATAATTGTCCGGGATTACCAAAAATGTGTTAATAAAATATGTGGTGGGGTGAAGTGTGTTATGGCGAAGTGAAGTCACAGTGTGTTATGGGAAGAAGTGGGTTAGTGGTGAAGTGAAGTGTGCTATGGGGCAAAGTGAAGTGTGTTGTGGGTCGACTTAGTATTGAATGTTAATAAAGTAAGTATTGTTGTCATTGTCTTAGTTTTGATATTCGTAAACGGATTCCGGAACGGAAGCACTGTGCCTACAATACTTACATCTATAGGCGAGTAGAATGCAGTGGTTTAAAGTCTTGTTTAAGAATTATCATAACCCCTCTTTCCAGATAGCCTACATGCCAAATAGGGGCTGGGCTGTGTCATTTGTCAGTAGTGTAACCCTCACAAGTAAGGTAAAACAACAAAAAAAATGTTTTGCCTATAGGACTCCTCGCGCAGTGGAAGCACTGTACCTACAATACTTACATCTACAGGCAAGACAGTAATTCAGAGGAATGTATACTTTTCCAATAAACTGATGATAAATATCAATGTAATAAAAATCAAATTGTGCACAAAATGTAGCAGAGTCATGGCATGTTAAATTAAGCATCTCTCCTAAACATAGAACCTATGCCGTCTTTAAAGATAGTAAGCTGGCACTGCCAGGCAGGATACGTCCACATTTTCGAGAGATGGATAGAGAACAGGCAATATCGAAAGTGATTTTTCCTACAATCAAAGGTCATAATTCATTAAGTTACAATTTGATGTGCGCAAATATTGACAAGAATCAAGATGGTTAGGTATTTAACATGCATTTCAAGTTTCATCAAAATCGAATTAAAATTGTGACCTCTACCGGGTCCACAACTTTGATATACCATATTTTGACACTATTCGCGTACAAGCGACGGCCATTTTATCTGGCAATTAAGGTCCGTTTTTCTCGAAATTCGAACTCAACCTTCTGTAGGATGTAACGGTGATACTGATAGAATCAAATCAGGGGTCATAATTCAGGAAGTTACTATCCGATATGCGCAAAAAACGACAGGAACCAAGATCTTTGGATTATAACCATGTATTTAAAGTTTCATCAAAATCGAATTAAAATTGTGACCTATACAGGGTCCACAGCCATGATATACCGTTTTGAACAGTATTCGTGTACAAACGGCGGCCATTTTTTAGTCCCCAAATGACCCAGTTTGTGTCGAGTGGACGTTAAACCCCATTTCTTTCTTTCTTTGGCGGCCATTTTGTATGGCAATTTTTGTCCGATTTTCCGGAATTTGAACTCAACCTTCCTTAGGGTGTAACGGTGATATAATCAAACGATTTTTCAAATCGAATAATAATCGTGACCTCCAGAGGGACCACAAGCTAAACAAAGGCAAGTTTTGCATATAATATCAGGGGCCATAATTTAGAAAGTTACGATCCGATATGCGCAAATATCAAAAGGAACCAAGATCTTTGTGTTATTACCATGCATTTAAAGTTTCATTAAAATCGAATTCAAATTGTGACCTCTACAGGGTCCACAACCTTGATATACCATTTTTTAACAGTATTTGCGTTCAAATGGCAGCTATTTTGTATGGCAAATTTCGTCCGAATTTCCTGATATTTGAACTCAACCTTCCTTAGGGTGTAACGGTGATATAATCAAACGATTTTTTTTCAATCGGATAATAATTGTGACCCCCTCTGGCGGCAATTTTGGTCCGATTTTTCCGAAATTTGAACTCAACTTTCCTTAGGGTATAATGGTGATATAATCGAACGATTTTTTAAATCGGGTAATAATTGTGACCTCCAGAGGGGACCACAAGCTAAACAAAGGCGATTATTTTGCGTATAATCGGGAGCCATAATTTAGGAAGTTACGATCCGATATGCGCAAATATCAAAAGGAACCAAGATCTTTGGATTATAACCAATCGGATAATAATTGTGACCCCCAGAGGGACCACAAGCTAAACAAATAATAATAATAATAATAATAATAAGGGTTCTTATAAAGCGCTAGACTCCAAACAGTATTGTTTGCTCAAAGCACTAACAATGGTAACAAAGTTAAAGTTAAAGTTACGGGAAAATAGTTATAAAAATGAACATTTAAACAAGTACGTTTTGAGTTTTTGTTTGAAGATGTTTAGAGATGGAGCAGTTCGTAAATGTAGTGGCAGAGAGTTCCATGTATGTGCTGAGTTATAGGCAAATGATCTGCATCCAAAGGTTTTCAGGTTATATGTAGGAACAGTTAATAAAAACTGAGAACTAGAACGGAGTGATCTAGATGGAGAGTATTTATGAACTAAATTACATAGATAGCCTGGTGCGGTGCCGTTTATACACTGGTAAGTTAGGGTTAGAACTTTAAAGTTTATTCTTTGTCGAACAAGGAGCCAGTGGAGTAACATGACAATCATTTTTGGAGATGGTGACAATTCTTGCAGCTGTGTTCTGGAGCTTTTGGAAGCGATGAAGGCTGTTACAATAATCTAGCCTGGAAATGACTAGAAATGACCTGGAAAACAAAGGCGATTTTGCGTATAATAAGGGGCCATAATTCAGGAAGTTACGATCCGATATGCGCAAATATCGAAAGGAACCAAAATCTTTGGGTTATAACCATGCATTTCAATATAATTAAAAATGGGAACTCTACAGGGTCCACAATCTTGATATACCATGTTTTAATGGTATTCGCGTACAGACGGCGGCCATTTTGTATAGTAATTTTGGTCTGATTTTTCCGAAATTCGAACTCAACCTTCCTGGGGGTGTAACGGTGATATAATCAACGGTTTTTCAAATCGGATAAAAATTGTGACCACGCAAAAAAAAAAAAAAATATCTCGAGCGCTCGAGATAGTTAAGTCGAGCGCTCGAAATACTTAGTTGAGCGCTCGAGATAATACAATCGGGCACATCTCAACCGAAGTCTAGGCTGTATAGGCGTAGGCTTATCAATAATAAACTTGCAGAATAAAGATCCATTTGTTCGTTTTTACAGCCCATCCAAAGCTATAGTGACGGAGCCCCCCCCCCCCCCCGCCACACACACACTTAATCTCTTAAGTCTGTCGCTAGAAACAATAGAATTTGTAGATTAAACGAGACTTACCTGTAAGTTAAAGTTTGATCGTAATTCTATGTTGCTAGCGACAGACTTAAGAGATTACGTACCCACCGCTAATTGCCCCTCCCTGTTTCTGATGGTGCGATGGTGGTCTCTTCTGCTATAATTCACTCTTTGAAGAATGAGTCATTGGCGGGCGCGTGACATCTCACGTAATCTTGTCTACTTCTACCAGGTAGTGTCCACGATCATGTTTGATCATTTTGACACGGTGTGGGTTGCGCATGGCCGGCTTGACGACGACTGTGCCAAATATCAAGGATGTACCATCGGCTCAGATCTCTACTGTAGCAATCACATGGGGTGTATATGCAGCAAAGCCAACAAGACCATAGGCTTCTTAAAAAGGAATCTCAACATCAGATTAAAGAGAGAGCATATATGACCCTTGTGGGGCCCTCAGTTAAGTATGCCAGCGCAGCTTGGGATCCCCACCTACAGGAAGAATCTATATGGTTCATCGTCGAGCCGCAAGATATGTCGTCAACAACTACACACAAACGGCTAGTGTAACAGACATAATAAGTCGTTTAGAATTGATTCCGCTGGACAACAAACGAAAACGAGCAAGGCTGATTATGCTTTATAAAATCCACAACAACCTCATTAACATCAAAACAGACAAGCTAATCCCACCAAATAGGACAAATAGAAACATGCACCCTCAAACTTTCAAAATTCTATCTGCCAGGAATGACTAGCAGAAATTATCCTTCTTCTGAAGAACTATAAGAGACTGGAATGCTCTATCACCAGACAGTCCACCCTCCGACACCCTAAAGATCTTCAAGTCCAGGGTGTCTGGTGCTCTGTGGGCTTCGACATAACGTTAGTTTTATCCGTTTTTTAAACTTTTTATCCCGTTTTTAACTCTTCGTCGTCAAGCCGGCCATGCGCAACCCACACCGTGTCAAAATGATCAAACATGATCGTGGACACTACCTGGTAGAAGTAGACAAGATTACGTGAGATGTCACGCGCCCGCCAATGACTCATTCTTCAAAGAGTGAATTATAGCAGAAGAGACCACCATCGCACCATCAGAAACAGGGAGGGGCAATTAGCGGTGGGTACGTAATCTCTTAAGTCTGTCGCTAGCAACATAGAATTACGATCAAACTTCAACTTACAGGTAAGTCTCGTTTAATCTACAAATTCTATTGTTTCTAGCGACAGACTTAAGAGATTAAGTGTGTGTGTGGCGGGGGGGGGGGGCTCCGTCACTATAGCTTTGGATGGGCTGTAAAAACGAACAAATGGATCTTTATTCTGTAAGTTTATTATTGATAAGCCTAAGCCTATACAGCCTAGACTTCGGTTGAGATGTGCCCGATTGTATTATCTCGAGCGCTCAACTAAGTATTTCGAGCGCTCGACTTAACTATCTCGAGCGCTCGAGATATTTTTTTTTTTTTTGCGTGGTCACAATTTTTATCCGATTTGAAAAACCGTTGATTATATCACCGTTACACCCCCAGGAAGGTTGAGTTCGAATTTCGGAAGAATCAGACCAAAATTACTATACAAAATGGCCGCCGTCTGTACGCGAATACCATTAAAACATGGTATATCAAGATTGTGGACCCTGTAGAGTTCCCATTTTTAATTTTATTTTGATCAAACTTGAAATGCATGGTTATAACCCACAGATTTTGGTTCCTTTCGATATTGGCGCATATCGGATCGTAACTCTCTGAATTATGGCCCCTTATTATACGCAAAATCGCCTTTGTTTTCCAGGTCATTTCTAGTCATTTCCAGGCTAGATTATTGTAACAGCCTTCATCGCTTCCAAAAGCTCCAGAACACAGCTGCAAGAATTGTCACCATCTCCAAAAATGATTGTCATGTTACTCCACTGGCTCCTTGTTCGACAAAGAATAAACTTTAAAGTTCTAACCCTAACTTACCAGTGTATAAACGGCACCGCACCAGGCTATCTATGTAATTTAGTTCATAAATACTCTCCATCTAGATCACTCCGTTCTAGTTCTCAGTTTTTATTAACTGTTCCTACATATAACCTGAAAACCTTTGGATGCAGATCATTTGCCTATAACGCAGCACATACATGGAACTCTCTGCCACTACATTTACGAACTGCTCCATCTCTAAACATCTTCAAACAAAAATTCAAAACGTACTTGTTTAAATTTTCATTTTTATAACTATTTTCCCGTAACTTTAACTTTAACTTTGTTACCATTGTTAGTGCTTTGAGCAAACAATACTGTTTGGAGTCTAGCGCTTTATAAGAACCCTTATTATTATTATTATTATTATTTGTTTAGCTTGTGGTCCCTCTGGGGGTCACAATTATTATCCGATTGAAAAAAAATCGTTTGATTATATCACCGTTACACCCTAAGGAAGGTTGAGTTCAAATATCAGGAAATTCGGACGAAATTTGCCATACAAAATAGCTGCCATTTGAACGCAAATACTGTTAAAAAATGGTATATCAAGGTTGTGGACCCTGTAGAGGTCACAATTTGAATTCGATTTTAATGAAACTTTAAATGTTTGGTTATAATCCAAAGATCTTGGTTCCTTATGATATTTGCGCATATCGGATCGTAACTTCCTATATTATGGCTCCCGATTATACGCAAAATAATCGCCTTTGTTTAGCTTGTGGTCCCCTCTGGAGGTCACAATTATTACCCGATTTAAAAAATCGTTTGATTATATCACCATTATACCCTAAGGAAAGTTGAGTTCAAATTTCGGAAAAATCGGACCAAAATTGCCGCCATTTGAACGCAAATACTGTTAAAAAATGGTATATCAAGGTTGTGGACCCTGTAGAGGTCACAATTTGAATTCGATTTTAATGAAACTTTAAATGCATGGTAATAACACAAAGATCTTAGTTCCTTTTGATATTTGCGCATCTTCTTCTTCTTCTTCCCTAAAAGACTCGGGTTCCAGTTGGAACGTAATTGAATCTGGATGAGATGCGTAGGTGCGATCGATAAAACGTGTTCGGTGCGGATAAAAGTAATCAGTGCAGTTAAAAGTAGTCGGTGCGGATAAAAGCTGGTTGTCGTTTAAAACTTGAAGTCACCTAGCCCGCGCTTGAACTTGGTCAAGGTGTCTGCTGCGGTTAGGTGGTGTGGCAGTTTGTTCCATAGGTTCACTGTCCTGGGGAAGAAGGAAGTCTGGTGTTGTGTCGAGAGGCATCTAGGCTGATGTAGTTTGCTGCTGCCTCTTGTACGACTATCGCCTTCCGAGATGTATTTTAGGCTGATGTCCGTGAGCTGGGTCCGGATCCGGTACATCATGATCACTGATGCCTTTTGTCTGCGTGTTTCGAGGGATTCCCACCCTAGGTCTGTAAGGAGGCGTGTGACGGCTCCTGGGGTCCTGTCTCGGTACTCGTGTTTGACAAATCTCGCCGCGCTTCGTTGTACCTTCTCTAGGGTGTTGATGTCTTTTTGAAGGTTAGGGGCCCATGCTGTTGAGGAGTACTCGAGTACTGGGCGTACGAGGGTGGTGTACATTGCCTCCTTTACGTGTGGGGTGCATTGCTGGAAGTTCCTCTTTATAAAGCCAAGGGTTCTGTTGGCTTTGGACGCGGTTGATTCAACGTGTCTTGTCCATTTAAGGTCTTCTGCGATGGTTACTCCAAGGTACTTGCTCGCTGTTTCGACATCTAGGGTGTCGTGGTGTAGTGAATATGGGAAGATGATCTTCTTTCTCCTTGTAGTTGGTGCTATGCGTATAACCAGGCACTTGGTGGCGTTGAATTTCATCTGCCAGGTTGTTTCCCAGTCCTCGAGTTTAGTGAGGTCTGTTTGTAGGGCCTGGGCGTCCGATTGAGATTTGATGACGCGGTATAGGATGCAATCATCCGCGAATAGCCTGGCATCAGATGAGCTGACATTTTCGGGCAGGTCGTTGATAAAGATCAAGAACAGGAGGGGGCCAAGGACTGTCCCTTGGGGGACGCCAGATAGCACATCTGCTTGATCGGAAGTTGTGCCTCCGACAACAACTCTCTGTTGGCGGTTCGTCAGGAATGACTTAATCCATTGTTTGGTTGTACCGCGTATGCCATAGTGGTCGATCTTTTGAAGTAGCCGCTGATGCGGTACCTTATCAAAAGCCTTGGCAAAGTCGAGAAGGATGACGTCTACCTGGTTGCCTTTTGCCATCTTGCTGGCTATCTCCTGGATGGTGACGAGGAGCTGTGTCTCGCAAGACCTTTTCTTCCGGAAACCATGTTGGCTGTCGTGAAGGATGCGGTGTTGGTCAAGATGGTCCATAATGGAGCTGTGCACTATGTGCTCTAAGATCTTACATATGATGGAGGTTAGGGAGACAGGCCTATAGTTAGCTGGCTGATGTTTCTCACCTTTCTTAAATATAGGCACAACTCTTGCATCCCTCCAGTCTCTCGGGGTTTGGCCCGAGTCCAGGGAGAGTTGGAATAGCCGAGTGAGGATTGGAGCGAGTTCTGTGGCTGCTGCTTTGAGGATGCGTGGTGGGATGTCATCCGGTCCTGCCGCTTTATGTTCTTTAAGACCTTGTAACAGCTTGAGGACACCTTTCTTATTGATTGATATCTTCTTCATGGCCTGGGTGTTAGAGGGACGTAATAGTGGGGTGTTGGTCGTGTCTTCTTGGGTGAAGACAGATGTGAATTGGTTGTTAAGAATCTCTGCCTTCGCCTTGTCATCGCTCTTTAGGAAGCCATCCTTGTTCTTTAAGGGGGCTACGCCTACAGTTTCTTGCCTTGTGCTATCGGATCGTAACTTTCTAAATTATGGCCCCTGATATTATATGCATAACTTGCCTTTGTTTAGCTTGTGGTCCCTCTGGAGGTCACGATTATTATTCGATTTGAAAAATCGTTTGATTATATCACCGTTACACCCTAAGGAAGGTTGAGTTCAAATTCCGGAAAATCGGACAAAAATTGCCATACAAAATGGCCGCCAAAGAAAGAAAGAAATGGGGTTTAACGTCCACTCGACACAAACTGGGTCATTTGGGGACTAAACAATGGCCGCCGTTTGTACACGAATACTGTTCAAAACGGTATATCATGACTGTGGACCCTGTATAGGTCACAATTTTAATTCGATTTTGATGAAACTTTAAATACATGGTTATAATCCAAAGATCTTGGTTCCTGTCGTTTTTTGCGCATATCGGATCGTAACTTCCTGAATTATGACCCCTGATTTGATTCTATCAGTATCACCGTTACATCCTACAGAAGGTTGAGTTCGAATTTCGAGAAAAACGGACCTTAATTGCCAGATAAAATGGCCGTCGCTTGTACGCGAATAGTGTCAAAATATGGTATATCAAAGTTGTGGACCCGGTAGAGGTCACAATTTTAATTCGATTTTGATGAAACTTGAAATGCATGTTAAATACCTAACCATCTTGATTCTTGTCAATATTTGCGCACATCAAATTGTAACTTAATGAATTATGACCTTTGATTGTAGGAAAAATCACTTTCGGTATTGCCTGTTCTCTATCCATCTCTCGAAAATGTGGACGTATCCTGCCTGGCAGTGCCAGCTTACTATCTTTAAAGACGGCATAGGTTCTATGTTTAGGAGAGATGCTTAATTTAACATGCCATGACTCTGCTACATTTTGTGCACAATTTGATTTTTATTACATTGATATTTATCATCAGTTTATTGGAAAAGTATACATTCCTCTGAATTACTGTCTTGCCTGTAGATGTAAGTATTGTAGGTACAGTGCTTCCACTGCGCGAGGAGTCCTATAGGCAAAACATTTTTTTTTTTGTTTTACCTTACTTGTGAGGGTTACACTACTGACAAATGACACAGCCCAGCCCCTATTTGGCATGTAGGCTATCTGGAAAGAGGGGTTATGATAATTCTTAAACAAGACTTTAAACCACTGCATTCTACTCGCCTATAGATGTAAGTATTGTAGGCACAGTGCTTCCGTTCCGGAATCCGTTTACGAATATCAAAACTAAGACAATGACAACAATACTAACTTTATTAACATTCAATACTAAGTCGACCCACAACACACTTCACTTTGCCCCATAGCACACTTCACTTCACCACTAACCCACTTCTTCCCATAACACACTGTGACTTCACTTCGCCATAACACACTTCACCCCACCACATATTTTATTAACACATTTTTGGTAATCCCGGACAATTATTTCGTAGGCAAAGGCCATGAACTTTTAAACATTCTGTTCCCATTTTGGAGTATCTTCGTTCATGATTCTTGCTAAATATGAATGCCGCAGATAAAAAGGAGAGAAGAACATATGGCTATTATTGACGACAACCCAAAACGCTTTGCCCCCTTTGATTTCACACCGGTAATCCCCTACGTAAGCAATCTAACCTTTGCTTCCGTATAGGTAAGTCTCTTTTTTTGCTTCTCCCAGGTACGCTCTTCTTATTAGCTTCCACACGGATAGGCCAAATAAACTATGCTTCCACGGATGCAAGCCTCTTAATTTGCTTCACCACAGCTAAGAACATTGATTGGCTTCCACACAGGCAAGCCCACTAACTTTGCTTCCAACACAGGCAAGCGTCTTAATTTGCTTCCACGCAGGCAAGCCTCTTAATTTACTTCCACGCAGGTAAGTACCTTCACTTGCTTCCACACAGGTAAGCCCCATTTAATTTGCTTCTATCTAAGCTATGCTCCGACCAAAGTAAGCTCTCCAACTTTGCTTTCGCACATGTAAGCCCTCATTAATTTTCTTCCACACAGGAAAGCCCCCTTAATTTGCTTCCAAACAAATAAAACCCCTTTAACTTTTTATTGCGCGGTTGTATGCGCATTAAGCCCTCTTATATATTCAAAAATGTTGACCTTGGCGTATGTACCATGTTAGATTGTGGAATAACATAGCTGAACCGTCTTACTTAAAATTATTAAAGAAAAGCATTCCCTTTACTACTTGCCGACACAGCAGAAATAAATTAAAACAACCTTAGTGTATGTCCCATGTTAGATTGCGGAACAACAAGGCTGAACAGGTTCGCCCAAATTTATTAAATAAAACGTTCGCGTTACGCTTCTACGCAGGTAAGCTCCTTAACTTTGCTTGCGCACGGGCAAAGCCCTCGTATATACTCAAAAAAAGTCAACCTTAGCGTATGTTCCATATTAGATTGCGGAACAACATGGCTGAACAATCTCTCTTAAAAGTATAAAAGGAAAACATTCACGTTGCTACTTGCCAACACAGCAGAAATAAATTAAAACAACCTTAGTGTATGTCCCATGTTACATTGCGGAAAAACAAGGCTGAGCTGGTTCACTCAAAATAATTTAAAGAAAACAATCACTTTGCTACTTGCCGACACAGTTGAAATAAATTAAGACAACCTTATTTTTTTGTTCCATGTTAGATTGTTGAACAACAAGGTTGAACACAACTAGCTCAGATAAGTTATTAATGAAAACTCTCACTTTAATACTTTGTCGACACAGTGGACGTTCCGTGTAATAATTACATTGCAGAACAACAAAGCCGAACAGGCTCCTCAAAAATTACTAATAAAGACAAACAGATATTTATTACCGTGTTAAGCCAGCTTGACACTTGCACGATTCCATGGTACGCATTGGCACGACTCGAGTCGGCACCACACCGTCCGATTTGCGCAAACTCGTCGTGCCAATGCGGAAAATGCGTAAACAATGCGAAAACTATGCGTAAACTGGTCGTGCCAGTAAGTGTCAACTTTGACACTGATGGGCATGACAAAATCGTGGCCAAAAGTCGTGCAAGAGTCAGCCTGGCTTAAGAGTTGGCAAAATATCCTAATCAGTCGACCACGGTTAAACACAAGTCACACGTGCGTGACCCATATCAACGTCTTCGTTCAAATACCGGCATGCTAATTAAACATAATATGCTATTGCTATACCTTCTAGATTCAGATCCAGATACTTTAATGTCTAACACTTTAATAGCAGCGAGAACTAGTGTTAGATAATCTTCCATTCTAGCATCTATATCAAAGATTTTCTCTGCCTGTTCATTACCAAAATTTATGTCAGTCACAAACCATTTTCGATCTACATGTATTACATTTAATGTGATTTTCTCCTGAAGTCCCACTTCAGATGCTTGTAACAAACAAACAATACCTTTGAACTTCTGTGTTTTAAACTATATAAACTTCTGACGCTCACTCAGCCGTGTCCTCCGGCTTATATATCTGTAGGCGTAGTGATCTTGACAAAGTAGTCCCGTTTCCTGTCGGGCTCAGACCACTAACCACAACACTCCTCCTCCGTTTTCCTTCGGGAGGTTCGCCTCTCTCGGGCTGAAAAAAGAAACATGAAATTATCCATTCACACACCATACAACCAGGCGACGGTATTCTATATACACCGTAACAGTTACGCACTTTCAAACAAAAATATATACAATTTTATTTATATACACCCAGCCTCCCCTCACGACAAGCAATATCAATATCAACGTAGAGCAAGTTGATATCAACAATGTCCCTTTCCCAATCCTCTACCCCTTCCGCACCCGAAAACAGGTCACTCCGTCCAACAGGGGACGGGTTCAAAAACCCAATAAAATCTCCCCGTTGACCCGGAGTTAAAAATTTTAACATTACGCACATGCACCTCCAATAGGTGAGACATGCGGACGATTTGATGGGTAGCAGGGTGAATCGGTCCCCTTCGGGAATGGACCATCCAGCCCTCTCACAAGTGGTCCGTAAGGTGGGCATGTGCATACTTCTAAGCCTGCACCCGTCGGGTAAATAAGCCCCTCTATTAAATTTTACGGACATGGTAAACGGATTCTCAGACAAGATTCTGCACAGAGCAGACAATGCCTCAATGCGCTTGTCCACCACACCTGGGGAACAGTCCCATTCCCCCTGGAAATACGAGGGCAAATGCCACCTTTGGACGTGGAATTTGATTTTCCGGTCACGAAGCGGACATCCATTTATTGGACAATTTTGCTCCCTCGCCTGTCTGCGGACCCGCGGGGACTCATGGTACATATGTCTTGCCGAAGACACACGCGACAGCGGTGCCTCCAGACGGAGCGGTTCCGAAAAGTACAGTGGCGCTAGGGACCGTCCATCACGGTGTCTCATCCACTCTGCTTGTTGCATAATATTGGCAGAGGCCTGCTGCCTCCACACGGCATAGGCTTGGTCTTTTGGCGTTTCAATCAGGAACCTTGAGGGGGTTCTCCACGAATTTGAATTATCTATACTGAAAAACAAAAGTATACCCTGCCAATACCGTAAAGGCAGTATTGTTATAATTATGTGTTCCCCAACCCATTCCCTTTTTACCCGCCGAAACGTACCGGGACCAGAAACCTAATTGCAATTAGGACACACATAGTCCCTATCTTCCCAGTCATCGTTCGGATCTATACCGACACAACGGTAAAGGTACCATTCATCGCACTGATCGTAACTGAGCATTGGACTGCCAACGTCAGGACCTTTACAAATACAATATGTCTCTACATTCCCCGTCGGAACCGGGGACTCAGAATCAAGTTTATTCTTAAATGTCATAATCCATGCGGGAAACTCCCGATCTGCACATAACTTTAATCTATCATGATTCATGACACTCTCTTTTTTACGAGTTTTTGCTTTAAACAAATAGGGGGTAATCACTGTGGTTATAACACCCGGGCCCTTCCAAGCCGGCGACAGTTTGCGACTTTTACCCTGCTTAGCTGCGGTATCTAGAATATACACTACATCACCTCACGTGTATTTATTAACATTAGCACGTAGGTCAAAATCTCGCCTCATGCGTTCTTGGCTCGCGTTTAAATTATTCCGAGCCCTTTCATGTACCTTTTTCATAGTTTGTTCGAGTTTTCCAACATAGGTGTTTATATCACCGATAATTTCGCCCGGTGCGCCAAACATTAAATCAGCTGGGTGGTTTATTTCGCGTTCCAACATTAACTTATTATTAGTAAAACCGGTTTGACGGTTTACGCTAGACCGTAATGCACTTGCAATTTGTGGCAGAAAGATATCCCACGTTTCCTGACATCCGTCTACGTAACATTTAACAGCCTCCATCAAAGTCCTATTATATCTTTCAACTTGCCCATTTGCCGAGGGCCGGTATGGCGTCGTGCGACTCTTATGTATATGCAACACCTTGCACAATGAAAGGAATAAGTTACTCTCGAAATTTCTCCCTTGATCCGTAAACAACTGGAAAGGACACCCAAATCGATAAAAGAACTCATTCACCGCTGCCTTGGCGGTAATTTCCGCGGTTTGCGAAGGTAATGGTATGCATTCGACCCACTTTGTGAATTGGTCAACTATCATTAATATGTGTTCATTCCCAGCCTGCGTCAATGGCAACGGGCCCAGAAAAGTCGAGATGTACCCTATCCATTGGAGCTCCAGCATGGTATTTATTTAAAGTATAACGAGCCTTCGTATGCTTTTTCTTATTGACATTACAGGTAGCACACGAATTTACATAGGCGCGCACATATTCTGTCATGCCGTACCAATAGAACTGTTGTTTAATACGACTCTTCGTTCTACTTATATCTTGAAGACCTGATAAGGGAATGTCATGACATAACTGACAAACATCCAGTTTTATCTCCTCTGGAACTACCAATAGAGTATCGAGTAAATTATTTAATTGTTTTACCCTAAGAATTCCATTATCACCGAGTAGAAACAAGTTACGGTTTATCCAGTAATATTTAGCCGTAGGACTAGATACCATCAAGTCACTTTCTTTGGGTTCCACCCCAGTTTTTAACCAGGTTATTAACAATCCAAATCTATGTCATTACTCTGTTTATCCTTTATTAATTCAGGAGAAAAATTACTCAATGATATTCCCTGATAGTCTTCACTATCATCGTCATTATTGTCGTCAATTGTAACTATGTTTACCCGTGGTTGTTCGGGCCAGTCGGTAATTAGAATGCTAGCAGGTTCGTTAACCGGTTCATTTACGGTTATATTCTGCTTTGACGCCCCTTTAAACGACAAAGGCCTAACATCGTCTACATTTATTGCGAAATCTATCCAGTTTTTATGGGCTCTTTGACAGTATTTGCACCCACCGCAAATCGGTCACTTTCATACTAATATCAAAATCAGGTCAAGGTCGATCTGACAAGGTCATCCGGGATAACTGTCACAAAGTGACATGTCACAAAGTGACCTCAGGTTCTTTAACTTAATTGCCCCTTTTCCCAATTACCAACAAACAACACAACTAAACAGATAAATTTCAATATATGTATATTATTACAGTCAATTTTACATATAAATTTTAGAGGTTTGTTTTACAAATATTTAATGAATAAGTCACAGTTCATTCCGGCATCTAATTTTCTGTTTCTTTATTTCAACCAATCCTCCTGGTTAGCATTCACATTAGTTTACCGTCTTATTCCACCATCCCAAATCGCGTAGGTTTTTAAAACACCATAAACCCGAACACAAATTGTTTGAAATTCACACAACCTCCACGTGTCACAGATCCATATAATGCAGGATTCACCTAGACTCACTATTTGTATTAAAAATTCACCAAGATTCACCAAGACTACATAGGCGCATGATTCGTAAAGTTAACCAAGATTAAACTACACTACGGGTCACTCACAAGGTCACCCCTGGATTAAAATATTGGTCACCTAGACATTGCCAGTTTAATGTTATTTCATTCAGGAACTGATTCACCACATTTAAATATATCTTATTTACTTTACCAGGGTTTATTCATCTAACGCCAGTCATTGGTGTTACTGTATAGTTATTGAAAAACAGTCATGTCTGGTCCTTTAAAATCTCTCTGATGTAAGTAGAGATTACAGCGATGTCTAACCTGTAACTTCTCAAACCTCTGACAAACTTTTCTAATTCCTACACCAAGAAACTTTTAGTCAGGCACCCATCCAATCAAAACTATGCACCACATGCACATGCATCACAACCCAGAGACATTCATTACTTCACATCCTTATTACCTAACTTGTCAAAACATGCCTACAATCATTCTGTAAAAAACAACACATATACATTGAAAAAACTTTATTAACCAAAACCTGTACAAACCCTATAAGATGTTTATAAAAGAATTAAATATTCCCTTTAACCATCTACTAAATTAATAATGTACCCTGAACCACCGAAAAAACCCATGTCACAATTAAACATATCAAATGAACATACCAATTGTGACATTACCCCCCAACCTAAGGGTAAACTTAAGAGAAGCGGTTTATCCAACTAACTATACGATCGACTCAAGTAATCAGCACCAATATTGTCTCTTCTTTCTATTTCACGTAAAAACGCTTTTTCGGACTCCGCAACTTCTCTTGCGCGATCAGCTCTTTCTGAATCACGCCTTTCTTTCTCAATTTGTAACTCATACTCACGATCCAATTTCTCTTGTTCTCGTCTCTCTTTCTCTCTCTCCAATGCACACTCTTTCTCCCTCTCTCTCTGTCTCTCAAGGTTAAACCTTTCCTCTTTAACAAATTCAAGTAAAGCCTCCCCTTTAAAACCAAAATCTTTGCCTATCTTAGTTATCTTTTCTAAATCCATAATCACCCACAAATCTTATCCAAAACCTAATCCTAAAACAGTCTTAAACACTAAACTTATTTGTCCACTGTGTCTCAGTCGTCATTGTGTTAGTTTACATATACAAAACATGCACATTTCAATATACATTACTAATGAATATAACATAAAATTAAATCTTAAATAGGCCTCTATTTCAAAATTAATCTTAAAGCGCTATACATGTATATACTATATCATACCAAGTACAATATCAGCAGTTAACAACTTTCTTAAATATCCCTAAATGTTTCTAAAGTGCACTTTCATTATGTTATTGGCAATTCGGAAAAGGGTTCGTTATAAATAAAAGCAATGGCAAGCTCGCCAAAATGTCACAAAGTGACCTCAGGTTCTTTAACTTAATTGCCCCTTTTCCCAATTACCAACAAATAACACAACTAAACAGATAATTTTCAATATATGTATATTATTACAGTCAATTTTACATATAAATTTTAGAGGTTTGTTTTACAAATATTTAATGATTAAGTCACAGTTCATTCCGGCATCTAATTTTCTGTTTCTTTATTTCAACCAATCCTCCTGGTTAGCATTCACATTAGTTTTCCGTCTTATTCCACCATCCCAAATCGCGTAGGTTTTTAAAACACCATAAACCCGAACACAAATTGTTTGAAATTCACACAACCTCCACGTGTCACAGATCCATATAATGCAGGATTCACCTAGACTCACTATTTGTATTAAAAATTCACCAAGATTCACCAAGACTACATAGGCGCATGATTCGTAAAGTTCACCAAGATTAAACTACACTACGGGTCACTCACAAGGTCACCCCTGGATTAAAATATTGGTCACCTAGACATTGCCAGTTTAATGTTATTTCATTCAGGAACTGATTCACCACATTTAAATATATCTTATTTACTTTACCAGGGTTTATTCATCTAACGCCAGTCATTGGTGTTACTGTATAGTTATTGAAAAACAGTCATGTCTGGTCCTTTAAAATCTCTCTGATGTAAGTAGAGATTACAGCGATGTCTAACCTGTAACTTCTCAAACCTCTCTGACAAACTTTTCTAATTCCTACACCAAGAAACTTTTAGCCAGGCACCCATCCAATCAAAACTATGCACCACATGCACATGCATCACAACCCAGAGACATTCATTACTTCACATCCTTATTACCTAACTTGTCAAAACATGCCTACAATCATTCTGTAAAAAACAACACATATACATTGAAAAAAATTAAACTTTATTAACCAAAACCTGTACAAACCCTATAAGATGTTTATAAAAGAATTAAATATTCCTTTCAACCATCTACTAAATTAATAATGTACCCTGAACCACCCAAAAAAAACATGTCACAATTAAACATATCAAATGAACATACCAATTGTGACAATAACGCATCTGCATTTTGATGATTTTGTGCTCTTCTATACTCTATTGTCATGTCGTATTGACTTAGCTCCTCAAGCCAAAGTGCTAACTGCCCAGTAGGTTGTTTAAATTTTAACAACCAAGTCAAACTATTATGATCCGTACGAATGCGGAAAGGTTTGCCTAATAAGTAATGCCTAAACTGTCTTGCAAAGCGTACTATCGCTAACAATTCCAAACGAGTAGCGCAGTAACGGCTCTGTTCAGACGTTAAGGAAAAACTACTGTAGGCGATTACCCTTTCCTGACCATTCTGCACTTGCGACAACTCACGTCCTATAGAATTCATGCTAGCGTCGCAATCTAAAATAAATGGATCAGTTGTATTCGGTAGAGTTAAGACCGGTGTCGTAACTAAGGAATGCTTCAAATTGTCAAAAGCGCTCTGTTGTTCTGACCCCAAACAAATGCTTTCTTTCCAGTAATTTGATATAACGGAAACGCTTTCTCGGCAAAATGCTTTATAAATTTCTTAGGCTTTAATTTTATTTGGTATTGCCTAAACCTATCCAAAACCTTTTTTAGATTTTCTAAATGATTGTCGACATCTTCGCCCATTACTAACGTATCGTCCAGAAATGCTAATGCGATATTCCAATTCAAACCATTTAAAATAAGACGGACAACTCTAGAGTAGGTTGCAACGGCGTTACATAAACCAAATCCCATCTTCGTAAACTCAAATAAACCGTACTTGGTTAAGAATGCGTTTTTTTCCTATCTTCCTTTTTAAGTAGACAAGTAGATTCTAACATACTTTGACAGCCATGGGGACGTTTCTTGATGTTCATGCTACCAAGCTAACGGATCATTTGCTGAAGATATATTATTGCCATCTTCAGACATCAACAACTCCTTTTGGAATTTCTCCCTATCCGATAATTCTGTTTTTCTTCCTCTTTTCTATTTGTTATAAAAGACCCGTGAGTGAACCACCACTATCATCAGTTTGAGACTTTCATTAACATCACCTTCACCATCTTTATTTTAAATCTTTTATGTTGCCCTTTCTGCTTCCCTATTATCTTCTTCAAACTTACTCAGAAGATTATTCTTAATTTCCTCTATCATATCAGTGATAAATAACCCTCTAAATCTTTGATCTAAATAGGAACATGTGGATATCATTAGTTTGGTAGTTTAGTTTAAACATATTTTATTGACAATGTCAAATGGATTGAGCACAAGTTGCACAAGTTTCAAAAACTTAGAAAAGCTATTTCCAGACATACGAATAATAGATAAAATTCAATACAAACAAGATTGCGAAATAGTACATACAATTATAAGTAATATAAGTAAAATCAGTTATCCACCAAAAAGAAAAAAAAGGTAATAATATATACTAAGAAGTAAGTAATATCATTAAGTTTATTTAAATCGTTTTGAAAGTTTGATAAATATTTGTGAACTTAAAGGGACAATAACACTCTTGCTGGCTTGACAGGTCCCGAAAAAAAAATCAGCCTTATTCTCACTACTAGATGTTTAAGTGTCCTACCTGTTGTGTAAATTATCCATTACAACCTATCTTGCCTGTCCAGAGGGTTCGAAAATATGTTTAAATCCAAGTTGCATTTGGAAGTGCTTACGTAAGGCTTTCCAAACCATGTTACGGCATGTAGTTGAATTTTTCCAATTTTTAAAATTAGGTGGGTTAGGATGAAATTTGTATCATTTATTAATTGGAATATTGTAAAATAGTACAATTTGTTGACCAGAATAAAGATTGGGACAAATTATTCAGTTACAAGAAGAGTGTTATTGGGGCTTTAAAGGAAAAGGTTTGTATTTATTTCAATTGACAATTGTGGATTGCTGCACAAACGGGTATCCATTTATCACAGAATAATTTGACAATGTATTGAATAGCTCTGCACGAATTAGATCATTCAAGTGACATTTAAGAAAATAGTATTCAGCATTTTCTATAAATTTGCCACAGTACATGTGGGGTCATTCACAACGTTTATGTCATACAAATCATTTTGCAACGAACTAGATCCATGCCGTATTCTAGTGTAAATAATATGTTCATGTCTGTTACCTTTACAGTAGTAAATTGAAGCATTGTGTATTGGTATTTTTTGTTTGTGTGGATTCATCTCTCTTTAGTAATAATTTCAAAATAGTTGTTTTTAAATTTCTTACAGGAGGTCCATCTTCGTCAGTCACCTTTATTATTGTACTGCTGAGATAGTATAGAACAAGTACTAAAGCGCTCACGGTTACAAACTGATTTCCACTAAATGTGTCTGTTAATTTGCTCAACTGAGCTAAAACACTGCCGGTGTCTTCGAGAAAAGTGATAACATTTGTATCCGGCATTACACGCAAATATTTTCGGTCTGTAAATTAAAAAGCATTTACAGGTTGATGTTGCGCTATGAATCGGTTGATCATATCACTTTTGGAGCCCCATCTTGTTGGTACATCATGAATTAATTTGTGCTGGGGAAACCCAAGTTAATTCTGTTGTGCCTTCAGACTCTGCTTTTCTTCCAACTTCTACTAAATACACCAACAGCAACCCTAACACAAGTCTAACAATTTTGTGAACACTATCAATTTTTAGCCCTTCATTTACGGCGAGATCAAGATTATTTCCAAAACAAGAGAACTGTTGTTTATCCAGGGCTGAAACATGTCCATTGTTTGAAACATTGTCTGTTGTACCACAAACTACATTTTCCAATAATAAATTCCATTTAGTCATGGACCCCGTTATACCATTATGACCTGCTGCAAGCGGTATAGCACCAAGATTAATTGATCTGACGCGCCATTCATTGTTCACAAAATGAATTGTTAACCCCATATACGGATCCATTGTGATGAATGTCCACTTGTCCATGATAAATGTAAATTTATGTACTGTACTCAATACATCCTTGGCTGCGGTTTCAACTCCATTATAAATTTGTGGTATCACATTTTCTTGAAAGTATGTCCTAGATGGCAACTGATATTTTTGATGCACCCTGTTCCATAAGGTTTCTGAAACCAGGCTTTTCAACTGTTCTAAAAAAATGTAACCATATCGTTGGCTATCCATTGCCCTATGGCCATTTGTATTGTTTTGGCAAGTTTACTATGGACATCCCATTCTGAAGCTTGTCGAAAGCCCCAGGAATGCCTGGTTGGTTTTTCGGGGGTATCGGTGATTTTGATGGAGTGCCTTGTTTGGTTAATACTGATTATTTTGTTTCTGTAAAGGTGTTTGGGGGATTTGTTTGTAAATGATGCCAACGATTTGACGTATTTCCGCCAGGCGTTTTAGTTTCTTTTGACCACCATTTGCACGTTGCCGTGTCCTTGTCATTTATGTTTTTCAAGCCAACATGTTCACACACCACAGAAGGTTTTCTTTTCGGTGCAAGGACCTGTGGTGAGGAACTATCATCAGAAACATTGCAGAAGCAATTTTATTCAAAAAATAAAGGAAAAGATCTCGTTCGTATCTATCGGCACTTGTTGAAATTTTATTTCTTCTCCATTTTTAAGCCAACATGTTCACACACCACAGAAGAGGTGTTCTTTTTCGGTGCAAGGACCTGTGGTGAGGAACTATCATCGGAAACATTGCAGAAGCAATTTTATTCAAAGAATAAAGGAAAAGATCTCGTTCGTATCTATCGGCACTTGTTGAAATTTTATATCTTCTGCATTTTCAAGCCAACATGTTCACACACCACAGAAGAGGTGTTCGCTTTCGGTGCAAGCAGCTGTGGTGTGAAACTATCATCGTAAACATTGCAGAATAAAGGAAAATATCTCGTTCGTATCTATCGGCACTTGTTGAAATTTTATTTCTTCTCCATTTTACGAGTATTTTGAACGGATTTTACGTGAATTATGATCTAAAATTTAAATATCGCGACATTTTTTAAATGATCGTGATAAAGGCGATATTTGAGATTCAGACGCGCTATATCGGCATCCCCGGGGCATCACTGCAACCTTATATACCTCACACTGCGGTTTACCTGTATGATATGCTTAAATTTCAGTAGAGATCGACGAAGATCAACTCGCTTATGTTGACGCAGTGCTCACAGGGTTAAAGGAAGCCAATCTGTCACGTGTTAGCTTACTGGGACATTATATCGATTCATCTGGTATTCATATGGAACAGAAGGTTACAGAGATACAGGATGACCCTAGGCTTACTTCAAAGACAGAATTACAAGCTTATTTATGGCTTCTTAATTTCTATCATCGTTTCCTTCCAAATGCTTCAACAGTCCTGAGACCACTTCATGAATTTTGAAGAAGGTTGTAAATGAAATAAAACTTAACCGGTGGTATTTGAACGGTCAAAAGAAATGTTGTTGAGTTCTACTTTCCCAATTCACTACGATCCAAGCAAACCCTTGACGACTAATAGTAGGATGAGGAAATGTAATAAACTAGGACTTTAACAATAGTTTCCTCCCTTAGTGGGGCGGATAAGTAACATTTTTTGTTCGAGATTTTATTGCAATAATTCGCATAGATGTCTTTATCAATGGGTGCAAATGGAATCGGAGGATCCGGAGAAAACCCACGAGGTTGGACAGGCGACCCTACTCTTTGTCGTGTACAACGGCAGAATGGAAACCACGCCAGATGTCCCAATGACAGACCTTTTTATCCAACCCCGGGATAATGACAGCATAATATACGCTATATAGTGTGCAATCAGGGTAACTGTGCCCAGACAGCGTTGCCACGACTCACTTTGATTTCGAATCCCAACTGGTAAGACTTATTTTACTTTCGCGTAAATGTGTACATTTACTGACAAGGGGAAACGACGTCGGAAAATCACGAGGAGCTCCCATGGAAACAAACCCGACCCAGCGTCTTACTGAATGAACCACCCAGGTTACATTTGCCATAGAGCAGTGTCACTGCATAACATATTATAGACTGTCTCACAAAATATAATTAAACTTAATGGCCCAATATAAATTGTAGAAAAACATTTTATTAACAATAGATATTGTAACTATAAATATTGTTTTATTGAAACAAAATATAAATAAATATAATGATATTGTAGTGATAAACATGTTATTAATTAATATAATATTGTACTAAAGTATTTATAAACTACTTATAAGAATATCACAGAAAACAATAACCAACTCTTAGTCATTACGTCATGATTTGATTTCATAAGCTGTCGTAAGAGTTGGATTAGGAATAAGTTTAAAGACAGGAAAAAATACAAAAGAAATTACATTGTATATACACGGAAGAGATTCCCATCCTAAGTGTTTAAACTGTCGATTTTAAGTCGACAAATCGGACAACATTAACATTCTAAATCATCTTATCGATTACCAGAAATTATTAAACCTATTAATCATATCGATTTACAAAAATCATCAGATTAATTTTATTTTTAAGAATCGCCTGATCAATAAAAAAAAAATCGTTATATCTAATAACAAAAACTATTTTTCAATATACAATTTTGGGGTTTTTTTTTATCGATTAACAAAAACTTTTTTTCAATTTATCTTTTCATGGGTTTTTTCTATGACCGCTAAATTTATTCTATCCAGTTACAGTCAAAAATCGATAGTTTAAGCATTTTAAGATCATCTAATTAAAAGACGAAAAAAGGTAGTTGCTTTAGTAAACAAGAGAAGGATTTATGTACGAAATTGTTGCGAAAAGAAAGGGTGGTTAAGTATATGTCACAATTATTTGATAATATCTAACAGAGTATAGGAATTTGGGTAGATTATGATCGATATACTAATACTTTAAGAGAGAATTGCCAGTACTGGTAGAACTAAAGTTACAAGACAAATCTGTACAAGGCCGGCATCAGCTGAAAAAGATAAAACAAATATATAATCAGAAACACAATAAACGCAATAATACTGATATCTTAATTCAACCATTAGTCTGAAATTGTTACAAAACGTACAAATTTGATATAAAGTAAATTGCACAGTATTAATCGATATTTCTTTCAAAATTTTTAGACAGGCAATATCAATTCTAATTATTCATACATTCATTCAAGATTATTCGAACATCAGTTAACATTTGATTTAAATGGAACTTACATGTTAGATGTGTTGTTATTGTAAAATCTACTGCACGTGTCCATCCGTCATAATCAGCCTGGCATCTAAATCTCTTACCTTCGTCAGTGCTAGCCAGAGGTATTGGCAGTGTGCTTACCGCATCTCCATATCCTACATTAGAGTTTAAGAGACTCAATAATTAGCTTGTTCTTAGGATATATATGTAGATTTAACCATACATTATAAGAGCACTGCAAAATTACTAGAAATGAGAGTGTAGACTTTTACATTAACAAAACAGATCTTGGCTGATATTTTGAGTAAATGCCGAACTTAAGTCTTCGTATGTTTTGTGAAACCAGCCACCGATTACAGACTTGACGTAGACTAACTTACCCATGGCATTAACATTACTAGTGGTATATGCATAGACATTGTATGGCATTTCATCTTTAAACCATGTTAACCTAGGAGGTGGGCGACCATAAGTAGCCCGACATGTCAGATTAGCTGTGGTACCGGGTATAGGCAGGGTACTCCAATATGCACTGATGTTAGTTGGTAAGGCTGTAAAAAAAATCACGTTTTCTTTAAAGCTTAATATAAGATCTTGGTAAAAGCTTTTTTTTCAAAACATCCAGTTGTAATATCCCGTTGATTTAAAGTGTAATGTAAAACGTGTCTACAAACGTTAAAGCTCTGGTATTTTCAGTTGTAAGAATCTGCCAAGTTTCAATGCTTTGAGAGGTATTACCCACTATGCTTCAAATAAACCAGATATTTCCACACAAAATATGGTTGTAAAGTTTCAGAACCTACCAACAGCAATCAGATAGCCTGATTTAGATATGGTTGGTCCACTTCCGGTATCTCCCGCTTCACAGATATATTCCCCTTCATCTTGTACTGTTATACTTGTAATGGTTAGATTATAATTGTTATTGGCACCACTAACTCTGTATCTGTTACTCTTCACGCTAACAGAATCAGCCGTTAACGTCTCCGTGTCTCCTGCCTGAAAATATAAAATATTTACAACCATAAACAAATTTAAGTAAGCAGGGGTTTTATATACATTCAGCTTGTCCAATTAGATACCGCCCAGACCATCCTTTGCTGATATGTAGGCGTTGTCCTATTCGTAACACATTATGATCTATTAATATGCTTGCTATACATGTAAGTATCCAATAGTTTGGGTTTTGAGATCATGCCATAAACACTATATATTATAGATTGTCGTTTGTTGCCAATTCAACTTGCGCTGACCCCGCCATAATACAGAAGATCCTCGAAATAACAAACCTCGAGACAATGACGTTTAACTATATATTACATGAGCAATTTGTTTTGGTTTTATTTGTTAGAATTACATTAGCTTATTTACCTTTCGCCATTTAACTTTATCCGTTCCTTTGTTAGATACCATGCATCCTAGAATAGCGTATGTCCCTACTGCAGCAGACGCGTTAGCTGGTGCTAATGTGATCAGAGTTGCTGATGATGTTCTAGCTGTAAAAAAAGTAATAAGATTGATCATGTTTGGGAAATATAGTTTAAACTTCTTTCACGAAGACCATCATAACTCATTACACAAATAAGGATATGAATTGAAGGATGTTTAATGAATATTTGGTGATCCTTGGCATGGCAACGTCAGCTGCAACACACAACTTGTTATGAATTTTCCATGGCTGATATGAATATTATAAATCGGGGTTAGGGAGATCAAACACAAATCAAAAATATATAATTTTAAATATCTATATTTGTGTTTACCTTGGAAGAGAGTCCAGCAGCAAATGATAATAACACCGATGGTCTTCATTGTTGTTTTATAATTCTACAACCCTGTTACTACTTCTTCTGATTCTAGCCCGTCTCTGAAGGAATCTGGATTAAACCCCATCCTTTTATAGGGGACAGAAACCCTGTTGTCAAAACAGAAGAATTATCTATTGCGACTAACAGACAGTTACCTGGGAATCTTGCCAGAATAACTGACGTTTTATTTACACATAAGATAAAGGAAATAGTAACATCCCTAATTAATTAGCCCTATTAATAAATACGTGTAGCTATAATTGGATTAGTTCATATGTTGGTCATATTTATACGTGAATAAATATTTGATAGTAAAGATGGGTTACATTGCATACTTTCAGCAATAGCAAAAAGACGGGTATTGAAATAAAATAAATTAAATGGAGTTTAACGTCCTACTGTTCTGCTCTCCCAATCTGATTAAAACACAGATCCTATTTCGTTTCGTTTTTTATACTTAAAAACTGCATTTTACTTGTCTACTACACTATTACACATAAGATAAAGGAAATAGTAACATCCCTAATTAATTAGCCCTATTAATAAATACGTGTAGCTATAATTGGATTAGTTCATATGTTGGTCATATTTATACGTAAATAAATATTTGATAGTAAAGATGGGTTACATTGCATACTTTCAGCAATAGCAAAATGACGGGTATTGAAATAAAATAAATTAAATGGAGTTTAACGTCCTACTGTTCTGCTCTCCCAATCTGATTAAAACACAGATCCTATTTCGTTTCGTTTTTTATACTTAAAAACTGCATTTTACTTGTCTACTACACTAGGATCTGGAAGATTTCTTATATAATATATGCACGGAACTGTTGGTAAGCTCTTAGAAACGTCAACGCTGATTGATTAATCAATGTCTGACGTCATAGGTCAAAGGCTGTCCGTACGACCCCTGACGCGACCTCCCCGTACAGCTGGTCAGGTATACATGTAGTGCAGGCCATCGAAAGTATAAAAAACGAAACGACATATAGATCTGTATTTTAATTAGACTAAGAAACTCGCTAGAATCATAAATATTCATATCCTTTGAAAAAAAAAATATAAAAGTAAATTTTGATATATTCACTTAATAGAAATTGGTATGATGGTATTCGGACAGGGAGTCATAGTGGCTCAGTGAGTGATACGTTGGCTCGCTAACCTGGAATTTCCGTGTTCGATCCTCGCGTTGGCTGGGAAAGTTCATCGGGATTTTCTTGCGTGGTTCTTCCTTGTCAGTGGTGTAAGACGAGGGGCCTTGCAAAGAGCAACGTAGAGTCTTTCGGGTGGGACTGAAGTTCAGATCATGTGACCAGTCGAAGCAGTACAGTATGACGTTAATCCCGCTTTCATAGAAAAATTACATTTTATTTTATTTCGGTATTTAAAGACAAAGAAATTCTGACACACGAACCCGAGACCTCGCCAACTCCCTTATCAGTATGTGCGCCTATAATTCAACAAATATTTAATACTAATACGAAGGGTTTAATTTGGTTTAATCTATTTCGTGCCATTACTAATTAGATATTTAATCTATATAATATGATTATATAGGAAAGGACAAAGAGTTTAAATACACGTGTTAATATTGACTTAACATTTTGTTTGTTATCCAGATTCTTGTGGGATGAGCTCATGGGTATTTTGCGTTTCGCCTTTCACACTAGCATTTGAATTAGAAGTTCGATACGATTGTAACCCAATCCCCTACAGCTTACATGTGTGGAGAGGTTCCTGATATTTTTAAATGACAATTAATGTTGTGATTATGGATAATAGTCTTGGAATTTGATTTTGAGAACATATTGATTTTAAAGACAGAAGAAAGAAAATGACGCCTATTTATCAGTCTGAGATAATAATAATATTTCTAATGGGTAATGATTAAAATGTGTTCTATTCTAAAGCCGCCAAAATAAAATGTGTATGAGAGGAATACTTGAGTCATGCCTTTGTGAAGTTTCGTTCTTTCAATCCCTTGAACAGGGCTCACAATGTAGAAGATATCAAAACTGTTGAATTATGTTGAATCAGAATAAAATATCATGTTAATAATTCAAAGAACTCCAATCTTATTGCTGAGAAAATAGTTCGAAACCCACAAACCACAAACGCTGCGTCCGAGGAATTCTAGTTCAAATTTTCAGAACCATTTGTCTGGATATAGTCAATAATATTTGTTTCTGTACAATGTTTGACATTTTATTGCAGTTTTATGGTTGTCGAAAGAACAATTCCAAATTAATAATTGTGGTCTTAACTTTGGATTGGAGATAGGTATCGGTGTTATGTCTTTCTCATTCTCTTTAAAAAAAAAGTTCAGAGTAATGCAATTTGGCTGAAATTTGCAGTATATTCTGTTTTCCATTATTTTTTTATACGCCCACATTTTCATGTGGACGTATTATGTCGTCGCCCCTGTCCGTCCGTCCGTCCGGATGTCCGTCCGGACGTCCGTCCGTCCGTCAGTCCACAATTGTTTGTGGACTCTCTACAGGTCACAATTCTTGTCCAATTTTGACGAAACTTAAAATATAGGTTTATCCCCAAAATATCTCGGCTGCTTTCGATATTGGCATGTATCGGATCAAAACTTCATGGATTATGGCCCCTGATTGTACGAAAAATCACGTTTTTAGCTTGTGGACCCTATAGAGGTCACAATTTTGAACCGATTTTGATGAAACTTTATATGCATGTTTATAACCCAAAGATCTTGGTTCCTGTCGATATTTGCACCTATCGGAACGTAAATTCCTGAATTATGGCCCCTGATTGTCCGAAAATTCACCTATTTTAGCTCGTGGTACCTCTGGAGGTTACAATTATTATCCGATTTGAAAAACCGTTCGATTATATTACCGTTACACCCTAAGGAAGGTTGAGTTCAAATTTCGGAAAAATCGGACCAAAATTACCATACAAAATGGTCGCCGTTCGTACGCAAATACTGTTAAAAAATAGTATATCAAGGTTGTGGACCCTGTAGAGATCACAATTTTAATTTGATTTTGATGAAACTTGAAATGCATGGTTATAACCCAAAGATCTTGGTTCCTTTCGATATTTGCGCATATCGGATCGTAACTTCCTGAATTATGGCCCCTGATTATACGCAAAATCGTCTTGGTTTAGCCTGTGGTCCCTCTGGAGGTTACATTAATTATCGTTTGATTATATCACCGTTACACCCTAAGGAAGGTTGAGTTTGAATTTCAGAAAAATGGGACCAAAATTGCCATACTAAATGGCCGCCATTCGTACGCAAATACTATTATAAAATGGTATATCAAGGTTGTGGATCCTGTAGAGGTCAAAATTTTAATTCGATTTTGATGAAACTTAAAATGCATGGTTATAACCCAAAGATCTTGGTTCCTTTCAATATTTGCGCATATCGGATCGTAACTTCCTGAATTATGGCCCCTGATTATACGCAAAATCGTCTTGGTTTAGCTTGTGGTCCCTCTGGAGGTTACAATAGTTAACCGATTTAAAAAATCGTTTGATAATATCACCGTTACACCCTAAGGAAGGTTGAGTTCAAATTTCGGAAAAATCGGACCAAAATTACCATACAAAATGGCTGCCGTTCGTACGCGAATACTGTTAAAAAATGGTATATCAAGGTTGTGGACCCTGTAGAGATCACAATTTTAATTCAATTTTGATGAAACTTGAAATGCACGGTTATAACCCAAAGATCTTGGTTCCTTTTGATATTTGCGCATATCTGATCGTAACTTCCTGAATTACAGCCCCTGATTATACGCAAAATCGTCTTTGTTTAGCTTGTGGTCCCTCTGGAGGTCACAATTATTATCTGATTTAAAAAATCGTTTGATTATATCCCCGTTACACCCTAAGGAAGGTTGAGTTCGAATTTCGGGAAAATTCGGAACAAAATTGCCATACAAAATGGCTGCCGTTTGTACGCAAATACTGTTAAAAAATGGTATATCAAGGTTGTGGATCCTGTAGAGGTCACAATTTTAATTCGATTTTGATGAAACTTAAAATGCATGGTTATAACCTAAAGATCTTGGTTCCTTTCAATATTTGTGCATATCGGATCGTAACTTCCTGAATTATGGCCCCTGATTATACGCAAAATCGTCTTGGTTTAGCTTGTGGTCCCTCTGGAGGTTACAATAATTAACCGATTTAAAAAATCGTTTGATTATATCACCGTTACACCCTAAGGAAGGTTGAGTTCAAATTTCGGAAAAATCGGACCAAAATTACCATACAAAATAGCCGCCGTTCGTACGCGAATACGTTAAAAAATGGTATATCAAGGTTGTGGACCCAGTATAGGTCACAATTTTAATTCGATTTTGATGAAACTTGAAATGCATGTTTATAACCTAAAGATCTTGATTCTTTTCGATATTTGCGCATATCAAATTGTAATTTAATGAATTATAGCCTTTGATTGTAGGAAAAATCACTTTCGATTTTGCTTGTTCTCTAACCAGTATAGGTCACAATTTTAATTCGATTTTGATGAAACTTGAAATGCATGTTTATAACCTAAAGATCTTGATTCTTTTCGATATTTGCGCATATCAAATTGTAATTTAATGAATTATAGCCTTTGATTGTAGGAAAAATCACTTTCGATTTTGCTTGTTCTCTAACCATCTCTCGAAAATGTGGGCGTATCCTGCCTGGCAGTGCCAGCTTACTATCTTTTTAACTTTTTTTAAATAATTAAAATTATTTAAGAATTGTCAGCTATTTATCTAATCTTACCTTATTTTACAGGTTTTGTTAACAGTTATGAACTATATAATAACGCATCAGTTTTAATAGGAAATGACGTCACTCTCAATTGTAGCATCATCTCTACAGACAGCGAACAACTTATTTTATGGGAGAAGGTAATTTTACAGGTTTATTGTACTTGTTGGTTGCTATGGATTCACATTGTCTGAAGATATTCTGAAGTAACCTATTTCTATTCCTCCTAATTTTAACGGTATACGGTTAATCGGGACTCTGTTTCTTGAAATCTGCAGATAAAATCAAGATTTTAGTAGACAAGCATTAAAATCGATCTAATATTATCCAATCAATGTACTAATTTTTTTATTTTAACTTGGTTAAAATTTCGTGAAACAGGCCCCATTAATTTAAGCAATGGCAAGCTTGGCGTGTGGTTTTGGGGATTACCATCAAATCTGATCAAATCACAAGCCCCGAAAATATATAAAGGGCCTGCTTGATTTATCCTGCGATAGGCGATTCGGTTTGCATACGGCGTACGCCGGCCAGGTCCCCGTATCAGTGTATATCAAGTGACCCGGCTGATAAAAAAAATGGCTTCGGATAATATAATAATATTTAATTGGTTACCTGACAAGTTTTAATAAAAACAGTATTCATGAAGTGACCGCAAAAATAAGCAGGAAGTTATTATTAGTAATATTACCTAAAAAACCAAACGACATAATATGTGAGCATTTGGTTTTACGAAGCTCCTATTCAACTTCAAAGCATTTGGTTAAATTTAAATGTTATAGATTATCCGATGCCATATTGTTTATCAGTCGGGTTACTTGATTTGCTTCCATTCGGCAAACCTCGAAAGATTAAAACGCATTAAATCTCGGCTGTATGACCATTTCCACCATATTTAAAAGGTTCCGAATGAAAAACGGCTGCCTCCATGGAGATTTCTTTCGAGAGTGTATTATATCAACAAGCGTCATGTTTGGCATTGGGTTTTGGGAATTACCAGGGATTTTTTTATCAAACCAGCAACCTTGAGACAATATCTCTGCTCATTTAGGTATATACACTCTACAAAGAGGCAATTAGGACTTTTTTTTGTAAAAGCAACACGTTTTCCTGTTTAAAGTAAACCGGTAGCCGCATCGCAAATGTATTGGCATATAACTTACTGTCATACAGCCGAGATTTGATGTAGGGTACCGGAATCTGTCGAGATTTGCCGAGTGGATTTGCCTCGATACGGTAACCTGACCGGCGGTCAAAATCAAGCAGATCCAATACCGGCTCATTGAGATGAATATATAGACTAGAGTAGGCCAAAGCGCCCCCTCCGGATACTCGCCTAAGGAATTTGAATCTAGTTCAAAGTTAATTTATATTGAAAATATTTTCGAATACTTTTATACAGGCCTACAATGCTATTATTAATTATCAATTTTGTAAGATTATAAAAAAAATATTTATAAAGGGTTGATATTTTCGGCATTTAACATTGTTAATATTATTCTTAATAGGTTGTTATTTTTGCCATTTATCATTGTTAACATTCTTAAAGGGTTGTTTTTTCGCCATTTAACAATGTTATTATTCTTAAAGGGTTGTTTCTTTCGCCATCTAACATGTTATTATTCTTAAAGGGTTGTTATTTTCGCCATTTAACATTGTTATAATTCTTAATCTTTTTAATTTAGATATATCCGGAAGAACAGTATCAATTATTAAGCTATAAAAGTAAAACAACTAACACGAGTAAATATAGTACTAATATTGATAATAATCTCTTAATAAGAGATGTACAGCTACGTGATGAGGGGTTTTATCAGTGTGAGAATCAACAAGAAAAATACAACATATCTTTATACGTATCAGGTAACTGTAATATTGTTTTTAGTTGTAATGTGTACGATAGCGTATACTACGATACTGTTTAAAGTCAAAGATCCCATTCGTTTCGGTTTTTATAGTTCAAAATTCCATTTTACTTGTCTTTATTACACTATATAGTGTATATGGTTATCGAAAGTATTAATAAAACAAAACGAATTTTAATCAGATTATAGGATTGGAATTTGCTATGGAACTGTTGGAAAGGGGTTTAGACTAAATAAATTATAATACCTAGCGCCTTGTGATAGGTAGGCTATATATTATCGGACAGAAATCGAGACTAAACTCCAATTGCTTTTGGCTTTGGATTGGAAGTTCTATTGGAAATTGATGTGAAACTGTTAACAAGAGGTTTAGTTTAAACAGTCTATGATAATACTGAACAGCATCTTGGCCGTCTCATCCGTCATTACTATTAAGTACATTACTATTTTATTGACAGTGCCAATGGAAGACTTGTCTTTAACGACAGATATCCAACCACCATATCCAAACAACCAACCCGTGGCTTTAGTTTGTCGTTCTACACACAGTCGACCTCCAGCAGATCTTATATGGTATAAAGGTGCTAAAAAGATTGCTTTATTTCCACCAAAAACACACAAGACAGTTACTGATAGAAATGGTAATTAGTTTTTAACAGTTTTGTTACTGACAAACCGCAGTCAGTATTTGGATTTAGTTATCATGTTGTATGGGCATCAAGAGGCGTACAACATGCTGTATTATGGGCAATCGAGGGCGCACAACATGCTGTATTATGGTCATGCAGGGTCGAACATGCATGCTGTTTTATGGTCATCCAGGGACGTACAACATGCTGTATTATGGTCATGCAGGGACGTACAGCATGCTGTATTATGGTCATCCAGGGACGCACAGCTGTATTATGGTCATAAAGGGATGTACAGTATGCTGTATTATTGTCATCCACGGACGTACAGCATGCTGTATTATGAGCATCCAGGGATGTACAGCCTGTTGTAATATGGGCATCTCAAATACAATGTTTAAAAACTCGCCCAGAGCCACGGTTGCTCAGTGGGCAAGACGTTGTTACATTAACACGGAGATTCCAGTGTTTGATCTCTGCGTTGGTCGAAAAAAAGCGATGTTAACGATTGACTTAAAGATATAACAGGACATGATAGGGGCACGACGATAACTACACATACGATTTCAACCGTAGCGCGAATCGCGATAGTGGGAACTTAGAATTAGACTTAGCCCTTCCGTGATCACGACGCTTCACACCAGATTTGAAAGAATCCATCAAAAACTGACTAGCCGACGAATGTAACATTAATACGACAAACATTTAAAAAACTTAAAAGTCCCTGTCTGTCGATTTCAGAATCATTTCGGCAAAGCAGAGTTAGTCCAAAACACAATGTTGCGGAACGCCGAATATTAACACGCTTCATACTCTCGGGAACATTAAATGTGAGAACAATAAAGGGGGAGGAACATAACGCGATAACCCTGTCCTGTCATGACACCAGTGTCCTAGAAATTTCTACTTAATGGTTTTCCTGTCGCGTTCGTCTTCTCGTATACTGGATAATTTATTTTACGTCATCGCGAGTTCTCTTTATGCTCCTCTCCGGATGATACTTGGGTATACGCCAGATCCACTTAATTAAGATGTATGATGTCGGATTTACCACTTAATTCGGCACCGAATTAATGCTTTAGGTCCGGAATGTGTCTTTATTTTATCAGTTTATATAATTGTTTCAGGTTTTGGTAATTCTGAGAGTATTTTATCAGTATTTATAAATGTTTCAGGTTTTGGTAATTCTGAGAGTATTTTATCAGTATTTGTAAATGTTTCAGGTTTTGGTAATTCTGAGAGTATTTTATCAGTATTTATAAACCGGGATGAGAAAGATATACCGTTTAGATGTGTGGCTAGTTTACCAGGCCAAATGTCAGTTCAAACAGTATTTTTATTTCCTTTTGTCATATGTAAGTAGTAGAAGATAATTTATTATATAAGATAAAAGTAGCTATGAGGACCTGGTTATCCCGGTTGTCATTGACTACATGTAGTTTCGTTTGTATTATGGACTCTTCTGACTGTTTGGATAAACTTTGTTGTTGCTGTTCCCCTTCCAACGAAGGTGATATCGCAGACAAGTCTTATTTTTCATTTTTATTATCTTAGCGGACACACAGGGATGCGAGGAAACTGGAGTACCCGGAATAAACCCACAAAATGTGACCGGCCAGCTAGGAGTCGAAGCCGGAACACACACACATACACGACTCACGTGACGATCTTTTTTATTTATACTATTCCGAAAAACCGGTGGGGTTTCCATGGTTACTAATTAATTGGATTACCGGGGTTGGTCCCTGACCAGCAGCTTACTTACATATACCCGAATGGTTGAAAAGAAGCCGCTCATTCAACAAAGACACATAACCGAATCACGCCCAGGCTACCCATTCAGTTAATACAACAGGAATCTTGCCCCGGCCCACAACAGAGAGACACATACTAGAAGCCTACCATTAAGGCATGCTGAATTACGTATTTTTTAACGTTGAAAAACCTAACTTCTTTATGGGATCAACGACAAATCTAAACTCCTCCTCGTTAAGGGGCCCAATCTGATAGTATACCACAGATCTATATTTCGGTTTGGTTTTTTTTTCTTTCGATGGCCTAAACTACATGAAGATATGACCGGTTGTAGTGGAAGGTCGCGTCAGAGGTCTTACAAGCGGCTTTTTGACACTATTTTGTCAGACATTAATGAATCAACTTGTGTTGGCGTTTCTATTGGTTTACCAACAGTTATGTGCACCGCACGCCAAAAACTCACCGTAAAAGACCGCTTCATTGGCTAATCCCTCACATTAACCAGAGCTTGCTTTATATAACAACATTTCAAGATCCTAGTGTTTTGAAAACAAGTAAAACGAAATTTTGAACAATAAAAAACGAAACGAAATAGGATCTGTGTTTTAATCAGATTGTTAAAATGACTTGATTCCGTTGATTCATTTTAATCTCACCTGTTTGAACTTAGTTTCTGCTGACTTTTTTAAAAAGAAATATAAACGAACTATTCAGGTTAGTGCTTACCAAGATGGACGGAATTTTATACAAAGGCGTCGCTGTTGATGTCCTGGTGCAAACTCTACAAAAGACACTCGACAATTTTGCAACACGGGTTACAAAACTAGATACCTATTTCGTCTCAATTGCTATTTTAATTATTTGTGAACAGGCCTGGATCCAGGATTTTTTCGAGGGGGTGGGGGTACATTGGAACAAAGGGAATTCATCAGGGTGCCGCATGCATTAGTGGTTTGGTGTATTCCCCAGATTCCTCGTCGCATTGCTTGGGCGGGGACAATGCGAAAATCATCTTTATATCATCTATTAAAGAGCAGATATGTGACTACAACACCCCCCTCCCTCCGATACGCGCCTGTGTAAATAAGTCCCACAGTTATAATATTTGATCTTGAGTTGTTTTGATTTTCCTTTTTTCAGCAATATCTTTCAAATGTTTATTTGATGTCTGGTTGCTTTTACTGACGGCAATAACCATCCTGTTTTTACACCAATAGAAAATAAAGAGTGTCGGCAAGTCGAGTATAAATGAAATAAAAAGTTTAAAAATTTATATTTAGAAAAACAACAAATTACTTGTCTTCGTTTTATTATGGAGAAGGTCCAAATGTCAATATGGGTAGCCTTTGAAACCTGCAGGGTCCAATGATATAAATTCCTAATTCAAAAATGTAAAGTAAATGCATTCGTATGCTCCAAATGACAAGCTCCATCTCAGACTGAGCTTTATTTGACGAGAGTGTCTAGTGGAAATATAGGTTGCCAGGCAACGAAACATTACGCACACAACAGCTAAATCGTCCTGGCCATCGACATTTAATGTGTAGGTAATGGGGGCATTTACGAGGCACTGATATAAAGTTTAGAGCCTTGATAGTTCAACAATGGCCACGATATATCGGCGGCCCAGATGGTTGAACCCAGACCAAATGAGGTTCCAGTATTTGACCATACAGCCGTCTACGCACTAATCTGTTTCAGCTTCTTTTGGGTGGGGTCCTGGTAATCCCAGTTTGACCCCAAATATGAGTTATATCCAGACATACTGATCGAAACTAGTTTTAAATGAAGGAATACATCTTACGGAACACAAAATTGCCAATATCAGGCGGTCTTAGGTCCTGTGATGACGTCAAGTAATACCCTTAATATTGACCCTTGGAGCTTGACAAAAAAGATTATATTACCAGTTGAAATTAATTTTAAATGAAAGTGTACATCCCAATTTGCCGAAAAGCTTGTGAGGAAAAGTACACAGTGGTTTACTTATTTCGTATAATGAGTTAAATAATATGTACCTGATCAGACATACTAATTGTGTAGCAATAATATTTTCAGTAAACTGATATTTGGAACCCCTAAATCAGTCAGGCGGTAATTGAAATATTGCTAGTCGGATGTGGACAATGTGGTTGACAAAGTAAACACTGCATGTGGGCGTGGCCTGCCTTTGTTTCCATACGCCGTACAATCGCTATGTTTGTTCTAAAAATTGAAAACAAGTATGGCGATTATGTAGGCCGGTAAAAAAAAGTATTTAATTATTTCTGTAGTTTTGAAATCGGAGTTCAGCTTTAAGATATGACGCTTTAGAATAAGGTTAGTCCGGTGGCTGAAGGGGGGCATTGCCACCCGAGCTGTGAATTTATGAGACCAAGTATTTCTAGACCAGTTTTTCGCGTAGATTCCGAATCTGGGTGGTGAACAGGCGTGTGAGGGGGCGTTTTCGAGATATGGGGGGTCTAATGTCTATGTATGGGTGTGTGTAGGTGGGTGGGGTGTGGCTGTCATTATGTGGACTTAATATATATTATTAAAACAAAAAATTCTATGATTGCAAATCTATAAATAAGTGTTTATGGTTCCCCTGGACAACTGTTTGATGTGTGGGTTGGGACAGCAGGTGTGCAGGGGGGGGGGGATACAATTGGAGGGAAATGATTTCACGTTGATTTAAATGATTCAAAATTGTCCTGAAAAGAGTTTTCTCTAGCTTTTCGTTCAGTACCAATATCGCCATTCAAAATATTAAATTATAATGGTATAATGTATCGCAGCAAAAGACTACTCAGGCAAGATGGTAATAAGAAAGGAAAGTCTTGTTATCTTTCATAACAATTAAAATTCCTCCAGAAGATCTTTTTTTTAGTGTCTTCTTAACCAGTAATTACGTCATCCCAGCTCTTGTTAGAATTTAGAATTTTTTGTTTTAATAATATATATTAGGTCCACATAATGACAGTCCCACCCCACCCTACACACACCCATACATAGACATTCGACCCCCCCATATCTCGAAAACGCCCCCTCACACGCCTGTTAACCACCCAGAAAACTGGTCTAGAAAAACTTGGTCTCATAAATTCACAGCTCGGGTGGCAATGCCCCCCCCCCTTCAGTCACCAGACTAGGTCGGGCTCTTTGAGCTGTAACACTATTAGTATTAGTGTATAACAGGAGATCGGTTTAGTAAATATAGGATTTATTTACATCAGGAACACATCTACATAATACAGCAATACAGGTACTTAAAGTATACGACAGGGACACAGCTACATAATATTAAATCTTCTGTTCTGTCTCTCTGCCAAGGCAGCGGCTGAACTCAGGTGAGTCCATACACCCGTCCAAGCCTTGCTTCTCCCCCGGCTCCTCGCTTACTGTCAGTGAACTACTCAATTATATACCATCGGGATAAAGATAAAAGACATAGTCATATCTGCAATTGTTTTCTGTCCCCCGCCTTTCGAAGAAAGCAGGGGACTATTAAAATGGGTTCGTCTGTCCGTCCGTCTGTCCCACTTTTTGGGACACAATCACTCTTTTTCTAATTGAGCAATTAATTAATATGTGTCATCTATTTATTTTGTAATTTCGGCGGGGGGACATCAGCCTCGCCGTTGGCCTGTTTTATCTCGCCACGGCGTGTGCATAATCATTTGAAGTCGTGTGGATCTTATACAAAGATCAGGTATAGCTTGTAATGGAAGATTTAATAAGATCGTGCCTTGACAAAAGTTTATATAGAGGTGAAAATCAAAATCATGTATTGTCAAAACTAGCAAAGTTCCATAAGTTCTATGCACCTAAATCATAAATATGATATCACTGTGTTACATCTAACGCGTTACACATGGGCAATTATTATTATATAGATGTATACAAAATTTCTTGCTCCCTACTTATGCGTCATTGAACCAATTCAGAAATAAGATGAAAGAAATGAAATGGGGTTTAACGTCCTAATTTGTGGCATCACTTTATAAATCGACCTTAAAATAATGACACAATGATCAGTATATTTACAAAAATTTTAATGGTATTTTGTAATTAGTTTAGTATATAATGATAGAGAATTAACAATTAATGAATATTACCTTTTATCACCCAAAAATACATTCCACAGTAGATATCGTCTGTGTGATAAATTTAATAATCTACTGCGATATCTCCCCAGGAGATATCGCTTTACATGAATTTGATTGGTCAATCAAAAAGGAACTACCTTTTTTTCTATTTTCAAAGAACAGTGAATTTTTTATTAAAAGTAAATCCTTTCTTATTAAAAAGGAACTATATTTATTTTATTGACATTGGTGGAACTACTGGGTCAATATAAAGGACTTTGCAATGGTTGAATTTGATGTATCACTACGCCATAATGTATTCAGGTTCATTTAAAGGGAAATCTATAGCAAAGAATTAATTTCTGCATGTAAGAAGGGATTGGGTGACAAATAAAATCTCGTCTTTTTTCATATCAAAAAAGACTCATAGGGGATTCTCTATAAAATCGATGGTACAAAGGCAAATTAAAAACATATAAATGTAAATATCTAACAAAACACTACCAAGAGACCGTCTCTTACACTCGACCATCAGTCTGGTGGTTAGCTCATCAAAACATAATACTATTCGTATCTAATTTTACAAAAAAAGATAGTAAGCTGGCACTGCCAGGCAGGATACGCCCACATTTTCGAGAGATGGATAGAGAACAAGGAAAACCGAAAGTGATTTTTCCTCCAATCAAAGGCTATAATTCATTAAATTACAATTTGATATGCGCAAATATCGAAAAGAATCAAGATCTTTAGGTTATAAACATGCATTTCAAGTTTCAACAAAATTGAATTAAAATTGTGACCTATACTGGGTCCACAACCTTGATATACCATTTTATAACAGTATTCGCGTACACACGGCGGCCATTTTGTATGGCAATTTTGTTCAGAATTTTTGCGAAATTCGAACTCAACCTTCCTTAGGGTGTAACGGTGATATAATCAAACGATTTTTTAAATCGGATAATAATTGTGACCTCCAGAGGGACCACAAGACAAACAAAGACGATTTTGTGTATAATCAGGGACCATAATTCAGGAAGTTACGATCCGATATGCGCAAATATCGAAAGGAACCAAGATCTTTGGGTTATAACCATGCATTTCAAGTTTCATCAAAATCGAATTAAAATTGTGACCTCTACAGGGTCCACAACCTTGATATACCATTTTTTAACAGTATTCGCGTACGAATGGCGGCCATTTTGTATGACAATTTTGGTCCAATTTTCCGAAATTGAAACTCAACCTTCCTTAGGGCGTAACAGTGATATAATCAAACGATTTTTTTAATCAGATAATAATTGTGACCTCCAGAGGGACCACAAGCTAAACAAAGGCGATTTTGCGTATAATCAGGGGCCATAATTCAGAAAGTTACGATCCAATATGCGCAAATATCGAAAGGAACCAAGATCTTTGGGTTATAACCATGCATTTCAAGTTTCATCAAAATCGAAATTAAAATTGTGACCTCTACAGGGTCCACAACCTTGATATACCATTTTTTAACCATATTCGCGTACGAATGTCGGCCATTTTGTATGGCAATTTTGGTCCAATTTTTCCGAAATTCGAACTCAACCTCCCTTAGGGTGTAACGGTGATATAAACAAACGATTTTTTAAATCGGATAATTATTGTAACCTCCAGAGGGACCACAAGCTAAACCAAGGTGATTTTGCGTATAATCAGGGGCCATAATTCAGGAAGTTACAATCCGATATGCGCAAATATCGAAAGGATCCAAGATCTTTGGGTTATAACCATGCATTTCAAGTTACATCAAAATCGAATTAAAATTGTGATCTATACAGGGTCCACAACCTTGATATACCATTTTTTAACAGTATTCGCGTACGAACGGCGGCCATTTTGTATGGTAATTTTGGTCCGATTGTTCTGAGATTTGAACTCAACCCTCCTTAGGGTGTAACGGTGATATAATCGAACGGTTTTTCAAATCGGATAATAATTGTCACCTCCAGAGGTACCACGAGCTAAAATAGGTGATTTTTCGGACAATCAGGGGCCATAATTCTGGAAATTACGTTCCGATAGGCGCAAATATCGAAAGGAACCAAGATCTTTGGGTTATAAACATGCATGTCAAGGTTCATCAAAATCGGTTCAAAATTGTGACCTCTATAGGGTCCACAAGCTAAAAACGTGATTTTTCGTACAATCAGGGGCCATAATCCATGAAGTTTTGATCCGATACATGCCAATATCGAAAGCAGCCGAGATCTTTTGGGGATAAACCTATATTTCAAGTTTCGTTAAAATCCGACAAGAATTGTGACCTGTAGAGAGTCCACAAACAATTGTGGACGGACGGACGTCCGGACGTCCGGACGTCCGGACGGACGGACGGACGGACGGACAGACGGACAGGGGCGACGACATAATACGTCCACATGAAAATGTGGGCGTATAAAAACAACAATTCACATTACTTTGAATCGAGGCTGTTTCATATGTCTATCAACTTGTCATTGTATTATATTATCAAACCCTAAACTATATATCAGTATATCGCACTTTGAATGCATACCCCAACCCTCCAATTGACGATACAGGATAAAGACCATGACCGTGACACGTTTCTAATAAAAAAGATAGTAAGCTGGCACTGCCAGGCAGGATACGCCCACATTTTCGAGAGATGGTTAGAGAACAAGCAAAATCGAAAGTGATTTTTCCTACAATCAAAGGCTATAATTCATTAAATTACAATTTGATATGCGCAAATATCAAAAGGAACCAAGATCTTTGGGTTATAACCGTGCATTTCAAGTTTCATCAAAATTGAATTAAAATTGTGATCTCTACAGGGTCCACAACCTTGATATACCATTTTTTAACAGTATTCGCGTACGAACGGCGGCCATTTAGTATGGCAATTTTGGTCCCATTTTTCTGAAATTCAAACTCAACCTTCCTTAGGGTGTAACGGTGATATAATCAAACAATTTTTTAAATCGGATAATTAATGTAACCTCCAGAGGGACCACAGGCTAAACCAAGACGATTTTGCGTATAATCAGGAGCCATAATTCAGGAAGTTACGATCCGATATGCGCAAATATCGAAAGGAACCAAGATCTTTGGGTTATAACCATGCATTTCAAGTTTCATCAAAATCGAATTAAAATTGTGATCTCTACAGGGTCCACAACCTTGATATACCATTTTTTAACAGTATTTGCTTACGAACGGCGGCCATTTTGTATGGTAATTTTGGTCCGATTTTTCCTAAATTTGAACTCAACCTTCCTTAGGGTGATATAATCGAACGGTTTTTCAAATCGGATAATAATTGTAACCTCCAGAGGTACCACGAGCTAAAATATGTGAATTTTCGGACAATCAGGGGCCATAATTCAGGAATTTACGTTCCAATAGGTGCAAATATCGAAAGGAACCAAGATCTTTGGGTTATAAACATGCATATAAAGTTTCATCAAAATCGGTTCAAAATTGTGACCTCTATAGGGTCCACAAGCTAAAAACGTGATTTTTCGTACAATCAGGGGCCATAATCCATGAAGTTTTGAGCCGATACATGCCAATATCGAAAGCAGCCGAGATATTTTGGGGATAAACCTATATTTTAAGTTTCGTCAAATCGGACAAGAATTGTGACCTGTAGAGAGTCCACAAACAATTGTGGACGGACGGACGGACGGACATCCGGACGGACAGGGGCGACGACATAATACGTCCACATGAAAATGTGCGCGTATAAAAAGTGTTGGGTTTTTTTTATAAAAAAAAAGGAAAAATTACGTAACTGAGCAGGGAAACCCCTATCTATACCGTCCCCTGTTTAGTTTGATTGTTCAGGTGAAGGTTTATCTGTTAGATATATATGATCAACTGGATCTAATATACCGCTATAATAAGCATCAAACGATTCTGCTTCTGCCGATGAAAAATTATTTTTCCAGTCTCCTATTTGCCCTGAAATAAATATTGAAAATTATAAGCGGTTGTTTTAGTCGCCCACCTTTCCACGTGGCTAAGTGGGTAAGGTGCTGGCTCGCTAGCCTGGAGGTCGGGTGTTCGATCCCTGCATTTGCCGAGAAAGTTCATCTCGATTTTCCGGCGTGGTTTCCCCTTGTCAGTGATGCAGACGGAGGGCCTGGCAAGGATAGCTGGCTATTCGTTCGGATGGGACGAAAACCGGAGGTCCCGTGTACACCTTGTCGTGCACATACAAGATCCCTTGGCAGTTGGAATTCAGTTGCTGCCCAGGCAAACATTTCCGTCATAGCACACTGTATGGCGTATGCCCGTCTTCAATTAGCCCAGGCTAGGTGCAGAGGCGTAGGACATAAAACCCCATTTCATTTCCTGCTTTTCTGTGCCGACGCCTTTCGAAGAAAGAAGGGGACTATTTCAAAAGTTCCGTTCATCTGTCGTTAAGACGGTTTTTGGGTACACAGCAGCTCTTCTTATGAGCTAGAATGTTCAAACTTGGTTTAGCCGTGTTTTAGGCAAATGTCTTAAATGTATTCAATGGTGGTCATTTTCTACCTAGGCGATACGAAAATAAGCAATCTGATTTGTGAATGTGACACTAATTAAGCGAAACTTGGTGCCTTGACTGACTTCGATAATGAACATTGTTTGCTCACATTAAGCAATGTGGTGAAGCATTTGATTAAACGAGACTATGGAAAGCAATAACTTGGTGTAATTTTCATTCAGCTAATACCGACTTCATTGGACTAGCAAGAGCAGAACAGTCGGACGTTAAACCCCATCAAAATTTCCTTTTATTCGGTGACGGTGTTGACTAAGTTCAATGATTAGCATTTTCCGCTAAGCAGAGAAAAGCCGTTTGATTGGTTGATTCTATGCCTTGTGTACGAGATTCGGGTGTACTGTATTACTATTAGACCTGTCAGAGATATCCGATCTCCGCAACTTGGAAACGCGCATCGAAAAAAAAAATTGACAACCATGCGACATACCATTTTTTCTGTTTTATTTTAGGACACTACATAAGTCACTTTTCAAAGCGTCAAACAAGGGAGATAATTGGTAGAGGTCAATAGGACCCTCACACTCCTTCCCCTGATGGCCAGGAAACTGATAAACTTGAATTTACATTCATTTAACTCCGTAACTCACAATCCTCCAAAATTTTCGACATTGGTCAATTTTAATCAACATTGATGATGTTAACTTACCGAGAGGGAAAATGAGCTTCTGCTATCCGATATTTAAGATAAAATAATTTTATTAACATTGGTACACGAATCATGTACCATAGTGCGTCTATCAGCATCAATTGTAATAAGGCAATGGGAGAACGAGGCTAAAATATCCCACAAGTCCATGCGATTGTTCATATCCTGGACGCGGATTCTACACAAATGCTGTAGTGAAGAAGTATTGTGCGTGATTCATTCCCAGCCTTTACACTTCCGGTATAGACTGGAATAACCAGACGCTATGAATTGCTCATCGATTGCGATAATCCGCGTATTTCGCCGAGCATAACTTTTGTGAAATTAGAATAATTGAATGGAAACAATTGAATGGAAATCAGGTATACACATTCGTATTACATTATTATATGCGTTGTTACCCATTTGTGTCAATTTCTAGGCCCAAAATGTTAGCGACTTAGCTCCTTTAACTAAAAATTGTGACAGAATTACACACGCAAACGGTTTCACCTTCATTCATCTTAACAAAATTTGGGAGCCAGTCTTTTCTCCTTATGTCGGATTAGACTGTTACTTTCCTTCGTCCATGAGCGTCCAGAGTATTTGGAACCCCGGAGCTCACTGATTTACATCGACCAGATTCCGATGTCACATCATCAGATTGATTTCGAACCTTGGCTGTAGAAGTATGACAATTAATCGCCAATGGATACAAAAGCTGCAACGGTCTCCTTAAGGTAGTAGGTCTTCCCTTTTTTTTGGGGGGGGGGGGGTTAGTTCGCATAACTGCTCCGCGCACAGTCATCCCCACTTGGTATAAGTTCGACTATTCTTCTTAGTTTCCACTAATTACTAGGTACATCTGCATGGTGAATAATGACTATATCGCCAACAGACACGGGTTCGTTGGTCTCACTCTTTCCAAGAGCTATTCTGATTTCCATCTCTTCCAAAACTGATTAAGAAGATCATTTAAATTCTTCATTCTCCTGGTTACATAATCCCGAGTAAAGATAAATCATAATGGGTAATAAACCACAAAGGTCTGGTAAGTTAAGTAGGGACGGCCAATAAATATATGATATGGTGTCAACGGTTCCTAGACATCCTCCGTAGTCTTGAGTTAAGTGCAGACTGAGCACTTCAAAGGTGATTTTAGCATTGCCAAGTACCCTCTTGGGACACCGTTTACTGATTGAATTAGACCCCACTAGGGAGTCTTCTCCAGGTTAAATCACCACTGGATACGATTGATCGCCAAATGATTAATAAGTTATTGTTTAGCCGCAGAAACAAAAGTTTTACAATTATCTGAGATAATTAGTTGGGGTACTCCTCTCCGTGAAGGAAATCGCTGGAAACACCATCCCCGGAACCAAATATTTTAATTTGTATTGAAGTATGTGAAATTGTTGGCAACCTGAGTGCATCATTGAGTCGTGTTGTTACATAAAAACATTGACTTCTGTCGTCTAAGATAAATCTGCAATCTGCAACTGACCTTAAATTGCCCAGCACAATTTGGGTACGGGTGCAACACTGGGCAGATGCTGATGTGGTGTTTGCGACTTCATTTGGGACATACTCTGTTCTGAGTACAACTAATGCCTTGGTGATCCTTCCTTAAGCACTAGAAGCATTTTTTAGAAGTCACCAAACACCCCCCCGCCCCCTGGCTTCAATGTTTGACAATAATTTGGTGAGGGTGATTCCTTAAAGTAGCATGTGTCGATCTTGGGTTAGAGGGAAACTTGTGTCTTTGGATTGATTTAAATCATTGAGGTTGTCTCATGACGTGATGTACTATTGTTATTCTGGGTTCTTTCCCTGGCTTCTAGCTCATGAAGAAGAATCTCCCAAATTTTCTCCAGATCCCAATCTTCATTCTTCACTTCTCTACTGATACAGACTTTGGTCTTTGAAGATAATTTGTATACCAAATGACTTTAAACTTCTTATATTTGCGTCTATCATATCGTGAATGTGTCGAGTTTCGAGTTGTTGATCAATAATGACATGACTTAGCTGTGTTTTTGAATCCTGGCATGAATTTATCGCCTGGCTTTATTTACCGTAACTGTTGCAGTGACCTTGAGTTTACATTTGAATATGTCGCGAATATTTAATTGTTGAACTATGGATTTTTAACAACTGTTGAGTTTCAGTGGTATTTTGGCGTTAATACTGTGTGAAATGTCAAGAGCGTGGTTCACCGATTCTGACATCCGTCTCGTTTGACCATGTCAGAGATATCCAATCTCCGAAGGCGCACCAAAAAACAACTTGACTACCATTTCTCTTTTCTTTTAGGACAATCAGAATTCACTTTTCAAAGAGTAAAACAATGAGATAATTGGGTCGAGACCTACTAAGCAAGCAATAGTGTCGGTCACCTAGAACCTTCCAGTGTTTAACACCGTTGACAATATTTGACGTAAAGCCCACTGCCCATGCGTAACCGGGAATTCTGTTTTTAATGTGGTTGATTATCCAATATCTTTGTCAAGTTTAAGTAAGAGATGCACCCTTTCCCACAATAAATCCCATAATTCTTGCATTATAATTAATTTTTAAAAATAGATAATATTATTGAACTGGCATGCAACCAAATGGATTATTTGAAATGACATCCTTAATTTTTATTATGGGCGTTACCATAGGACGAGTTACCCCCCCCCCCCCCCTTAGACGCTGTTAATGACAATGTAAAAGACCGGATAATCTAGCCAATGACTTAGTATTCTCAAATGTTTAACAACGAATCCAGACTAATATTCTCAGAATATTTTTCTGGGTGATAGAGACTAACTAAATTATATATTGTGTATTGTGTAAACCCTCCATTGTGTATTGTGCAGACCCTATATTGTATTTAGATTAACCTCTTATGTAAAACGATAAAAAATAGTGTACCAAGCTTAACCGCTACACAGTAAATCAATTATCTGTTTTGTCGTATTTACCTTTTCTATACATTATTTCTTTTCCACTTTTATATGCAGATATAAACCGGTGGGTAAGCGATTCCTTCTGTTGTTTCATTTTAGAAAATTCGGTGGCCAGGGCAATATCTTGAAACCTCTTTTCTGGACATTTAATATCCAGAAAATCAGCCATCTTTTTAATCTCCTCAACTGGTCTCTGAAAGACAGGGGAAGTCGTAATATGTAAGAGCTCACCAAAGATTATTTGCCACAGCCTTTTATTGTTGAGAAATACACATAAAGTTCCACAATGACCGCGTAGTGAATCCAAAATGAGAGTCGTGTTCCGAGGTAATTTCTTGATCGGTAAATATAACAGGTCTCTCTCGACTATTATTCTAGACATATTTAATTGACGGGTATACTATCTCCCTGATAATATATGTGTACTACATCGTTAACCCGTTCATCACGTGCATTTTGCATACCGATAGTTCATTGGTCTATCACGCTATTTTACCGAGATTTCGCCTAATAGATTTGATGCAGCTATGGCGGGTGTGGCGCGCCAGGCAGGGTAAGCTTACTCTTCCCAAGGACACCTGTTACCACTGTTCGTCGTGTATTTTGTTCATGGTGAACAGTCCATATGCTGATTACACTATTTTGCGATATTACACATTTTTGCCTATACCGTTTTTAGGACTTCGATTTTTGTCTAATGGTTTTGATTGTTCGTACTTGGTTTTATTATATTATTACACTAATAAGACATATTTTTAAACTAATAAAACAATCATATTTGTAGGCTAATAAAAACAATCATATTATTTGCATATTATTTGGCTTCTGTCGGCCATGCAATTGTGTATTTATAAAATGTCCTTTTTAAGTCAAGAAAAGAATTGATACGAAACTGGCGAACACTTACCGTTTTCAAGTCCTCATACCTAACTGTATGTATGGGGTAGTTTGGATTTTCAATTTTAAAATTATTCCAATGAAGAAAATGTCTATCCCAGGAGTTGAAGGGGACTAAAAAAAGACAAACATACTAAAAAAATTAAAAGCTGGTTTGTCAATCGTTTTGGGTCATCTTGTAGTTGTTAGTCCTATTCGGTTGGCTATATAATTTCCATTCGTCGTTTTTTTTTGGGGGGGGGGTAGAAATCATGGAATGAGCTTTTTTGTATGAAGGTTCTGAGCTTTAAAGACAAAACAACCTACTTACGATCCCCTCTTTTGAATAAGGAAATGAAGTCGCTGAAGGAACCCTCATACTCTAAGTCTTTTATTTCTCGCAGGTGGTTAAAATCAGAAACACAGACATCTTTTGGATTTCTTATAAGTAGAATTATTTTACATTTCAAATCTGTCAAATTGGTTGGTAATTCGTTAAGGTAGCGATGTGTGCACAGAGTTCTTGGTGATGGCAACTGATCCACCATTTGTGGACTCAGTGCTTCCATATGAGTTGCTTCCAAATTACTGGACATTAGCTCAGTTTGACCAGTGCGTAGCATAGACACAATTTCATACGTCCAATGAAGTCCTGTTAATGAAAAAAAACCAATGATATTGACGATAATGCATTTATAAACGTCAATCAGAAACTTGAAACCTGGATAAAACGTCGTCTAAATGACTACACCCAGAGCAAAAATCCTACCTCCTAGTCCAGTCAATTTTTGAATTTACCCCCAAAAAATTGCAAGAAAACGTTTTTATACATCTTTGCATTTATTTTGGTATATTTTTTTTTAAATCTCCAAAGATCACCAAATTCATAAAATCAAAGATGGCAGACATTTGCATAATGTACACGAAAACTCTAAATTGTTAGTTTAAGTCCTTATAAATGTATTATAAACCTATAAGTCAATGCCTTTGGGGTCATTCTTCGATTCGCCCCCTCCCCCCAATATGTTGGTGTGATGTTTTATTTTAACCCCATATTTACGGTTATAGTTAATCCTCCAGTTAATAGTACCACTAGTTCTGCCAACTCACAAAAAAGGGGGAATTGGCAGGCCTCGATATTCTGTTCGAGCTCTTATTCTCTCGTTCACAAGAATTTACTCTTGGTTAGTGAACTGAAATGTCAGAAAATTAGCTCAGTCCCAGATAATTAAAAGCTCAAGTTATACGTTGCTCAGTTATACGTTTTTCGCCGTGCTCAGTTATATTATGGCATTATTCTCCCACTCCTCTATTATATTCACGGTTATGGTGAACCGCCCAATTGGTACCACTGGTTCGTGGGTTGACAGACTGTAATGCACTGTCAACTCTCACAAAAAAATGTGAAATTGACAGGCAGATCACGAGATTCTGCACCATTGACTGTCATTTCTGATTCTCTCGGTAACAAAAATTTGCCCCCTATCAATGATCTCAAAAGCCGGAATATTGACTGAAATTATCAAAATGTCCTGCCTTTCAGGATACACACAGAGACAAAAGTGGGTCAGAAGACTCATTTGGGTGAGTATCCATAAAACGACTCACTTTTCGTTGACTAACTTGGGACTCGCTTGGGACACACATGGGACTCAAAAATAAGTATAAAGACTCATTTTTGTGACTCGCCCAAAAATCCATAAAACGACTCGTTAAGTGAGTCAAGTGACTCGTCTGGTAAAGTGAGTTCTTTGACTACTTTATTGAGTTAAGTGACACAACAGATGAGTAATGCGGCTATCTCTAGTGAGTCAAGAGACTATTAAAGTGAATCAATGCAAATAGATTAAAGTCAAATGACTAGCCTACACAACGAGTCAAATGACTCCACATAAGCCTGAATCCTATTAAAATTAAATTACAACTACAATTTCATTTATTTTTACTGATATTTTTTGCGGCATTGCACAAAGCTGGCAGAAAATATTGGTAGTTACTAAAAACAAATAAAATTCCAGTATAATGTCCCATTTGCCAACAACTTATGTCTGATGTATCAACCTCTGCATCAGTGAGATGATGTGTTTGTCTTTTGAACTAACCAACTGTTAGCCGAACAATCAAATAACATAACACTATATTTCTAAGCCTGTATGATCATTATAGTGTCCAAATAAAAGTTTAAAAATACCGAATATGTAAGTATTTTATTCTACCAACTTAAATATTATAAATAAAATACATTTATATTTAATTCGTAGAGATATAGTAAATGATCACTAAGAATCAGTTCAATGATCCCAAAACACATTAACATTTGAAAAGTCCGAGATATCTTTCGCATTTCCAATTCCATATGTTGTTTATTTATCCATGACATCACTTTCTTTGGTTCCTGCAAAGATACAAAAACAAATTTTCCAGACTAACATAAACTATTCAGTGTTTCAATCATATTTCTAAGTTTCAGCTGATTTTTTTAAATGGTTTAAATGTCAAATAACACTACACCGACCCCTTCGGATTTAGTGAAACTTACCATTTCAGTGGGACAAAGCATTTTCTTTATGTATTCTTGTAATAAAGTTGATCCTGCTTTACTGCAGTAGCATCCAGTAGGCCTTGAAAGAAAAGAAAAACAACACACTTACAAGTTTCAAATCTCGGGGGGGGGGTGTTCTAATCCATTTAAATTTTTGCCATTCGATGTCCAAAAGGGTTTATTATGGGGTTGTCACGTTAATAAACGCCTAAATAATAGTTTAAAATATAAGATTTGAAGCCAAAATAAAGACCTGCATTAGCCAGCTTTAACTCTTAAGTCTTAAATAATGCATCTTTAATGTTTAGTAGCCCGTTACTTAGACATACGAAATCCTACCATATTATTGACAACGTGTTTACTTATTTTCCTACTATTTTTGTAGAGTAGCTGCGACTCATTTATGAACTACATGGTGACTCGTTTTTGACTCAATCGTATTAGCCTAGTAACTAAACCTATGGGCCAATGGGCTGGTACTCAAGGCATATACTGACATTTCCTTGTTTAATTTATTCTAATACAATGCCGTTAAAGATTTCCAGATACATCACTAATTCAATAATAATCATTTCTTGATTTCACGAACGATTTAATAAATTTGAATTTTTAATGGATATCAAAATCAGAGGCCTATTTAATATTATGCCGCTTAAATGTATATAATAGTAAACAAAATATTGTATAAAGCTTTATCCTTAACATAAAAAACCCAAATGATTCACCTTTTACTGTAGATTCTTGTGGATGCATTGGATTTTCTTTTAGATCATTAAGCGTCCAGTCTTCAACAAACGGCCACCAAAAACTCTCACCCACAATTCTTTTCACCGGAAGGACTCACTCTTGACTCAATCTTGACCAGACCGTGACTCAATTTGGTCAAATTCATTACTGATTATTTAATAACTCGGAAGTGACTAGTTGGCGACTCTCATTGTCCATGCAAGTTTAAATGAACTGAGTCATGGCTGACCTGTTTGTCGCCAATCTGAGTCAAAAGATTCATCTTACTGAGGATTTTCTCATAACTCACCCAAACGAGTAAGCCTTACTCATTTTTGACCCAGTTTTTTCTCTCAGTGTACTCAGTGTTACAGCTACTGCCCCTAGCTATAGGGTTCACGAAAAATAATAAAATCAATTACAATCAAAATATGACATAAACGTTATGCCAACGGGAATAAAACTGCTTTCCGGCGAGATAACGATCGGCGAACTATAAAGGAATTCGGACCCTCTAAGTTCTACCCGGACACCTAGTATTAGAGCCAGTGTCTTGTTGACATTCATTGTCGGGTCGGATTATGGATGGTGTCGTATATTTCCCCACCCCACTCACAGCAACTTGACCTGCTACTGGCCTTACCTCATTCTTTTGTTTTAATTTTTCAAAACAATGAAGTCCTGTCCATGAAAAAAAATTGTTAATGGCGATAACATACTACTGGTTGAAGACAAATTACATTTATAAACGTAAATCAGAAACTTAAAACCTGGATGAATCGTCGTCTAAATGATTAACACCCAAATAAAGAAACTCTTGCTTAGTGTTTTAATTATTTAAAAGATAGTACTTCACCTGACTTGAGATACTCTGCTATAAATACGTCACCAACTCTTGCTTTTACCTCACACATACCACACCATGATTCAACCAAAAGTTTAGGGATGAATCTATCACCAATCTGCATTACCTTCATTACATTACCACTACTATCTATAGTTTCAACTGGTTTAGCTTCCATTGTTATATATAACTCTTCTTGGGAGTACAAATGTGGAAATTCCTGCCTAAAAAAGAAAGGAGGGGAAATACAATGTCACCTGGTTAGTTAAATCGGATTACGACGTGCATCTATAACACTATAGTTAGAATTTCTGTAAGGGGCTCTGTTTAATATATTGAAGTCGTCAGCTAGAACCACTGACAGCAAGAACTAGGCTAATAAGAATGTGTGTAGGGGTCTAAAGTCGGGCAATGACATCATGGTCTTATGGTCCCATGCTTTAGAAACGTTTTTAGCCATCTTCATAGATGCCAATATAAGTACCACCGTGTTGATATACAGGATACCGTCTGTGCAACTGACCAATCCGGTAAAGGTAGCATCGGATCGATTTCCAGGGGCTCAATAATGACTCACGCAAGTAACCCCCTTATAAGAAAGTGCGCGGTTGAATTTCCTTCGGATATCATTGAGACTTGGGTCCTAATGATCTCAGGACATGTCTATTGGACAATAACACCCCTCTAAATGCAAAACATGAAGTGTTTATCTCCTAAATAACACTCTTGCTGGCTTGACAGGTCCAGAAAAAAAAATAGCCTTATTCTAACTACAAGATGTTTAAGTGTCCTACCTGTTGTGTAAATTATCCATTACAACCTATCTTACTTGTCCAGAGGGTTCGAAAATATATTTAAATCCAAGTTGCATTTGAAAGTGCTTACGTAAGGCTTTTCAAACCATGTTACGGCATGTAGTTTAATTTTTCCAATTTTTAAAATTAGGTGTGTTAAGATGAAATTTGTATCATTTTTTAATTGAAATATTGTAAAATAGTATAATTTGTTGACCAGAATAAAGATTGGAACATATTATTCAGTTACAACAAGAGTGTTATTGGGGCTTTAAAGTAGAAGAAAACGAACAATATGACAGTACAGTTACCTTGACTTTTTAACAGTGCTATTTATTGTGTTAATCAGTGTATTCATGTTATTGTAGCATCCATATCAGTGTAATGATTTTTTAGAAGTAAGACTTGAATTATTTAATGGACAACTATACGTTTTTAGTAACTATAACTAGTATTTATTTAAACATTGTTCGCGACATGGAATTAAGCAACGGTGCTTATTTAAAGCATTACAAAGGGTCGAATATAACACTATAGGCCATACATACTTTGGAATTTAGCGGTTCTGTCAGGGGATCTGTTTCATATATTAAAGTCCTTAGCTAGAACCACTGACAGCAGGAACTAGGCTAATAAGAATGTGGTTAGGGGTCTAAAGTCGGACAGTGACATCATGGTCTTAGGATCCCATGCTTTAGAATCGTGTTTAGCCATCTTCATAGATGACCATATAAGTACCACCGTGTTGATATCCAGTAATTGATCTTAAACAACGTGAAGTCCCAGAAGTCCTAGACGATAATGTCACACGCATAGTGTCACACTTCCATAGTGAAGTATATGCAGCATGCCTGGGTATAATCGCTTCATCCTCAAACTGATTTTCGGTTCATTAATAAACTATCAAACTACAGCCATGGGGCTCCATACGATTGCGCCCCAGTCCCCAACTAAAACATAACACGCATCAAACATACTTAGGTGATTTGTACCTTCTACTGTTTCGGGATAAAACCAAATTTATATCAGGACAGTAAACCAAAGGTGCCGTCAAGGGGCAGACATAACGATTTTGATGGGGGGGGGGGATATTCAGCCAAAATATAACACGCATCAAACATACTTAGGTGTTTTGTACCTTCTACTGTTTCGGCATAAAACCAAATTTATACCAGGACAGTAAACCAAAGGTGCCGTCAAGGGGTAGACATAACGATTTTGATGGGGGGGGGGATGTTCAGCCAAAATGCCCATACCCCTAGTGACGCAATCAGGAGCTGAGCACCACGGGTGCGAATTTTCTAGGAGCCGTGCAGTAGCAGATATAGAAGTTGGGGATGATGGTGGCTCCAAATCTAGATAGTTTTGTAATTATATAGTTGTTTGCCAATTGTTGCCTCGCAGGAAAGCAGTTTTGTGTAAGGTGACATAAAGTTTATGTCATATATGACACTGACCAACCTGAGAAAAATTTGAAAAATTGAGTCAATATACTGGCATTTGAGGTCATTGCTGGAGAAAGTCTTGTGGCAAGAGGACCGGAAATGTGAGTAAATGGGGCAGAATCTCAAGATCTGCCTCTGTCAATTCCGCCTATTTTGCAAGAGTTGACATAACATTTGTATAGTCTGAAACCACACACACCAGTGGTTCTACTAATATAACCGTACAGTTCACTGTAACCAGTATAAGACAACATAGATAGAGGAGTGGAAGAATGATGTTATAATGGAATCGAGCGCCGATATGTGACTGGGCTTTTTTTTTTTGAGGACTAGGCCTTGGCGCACTTTATCTCAATGAGGCACTTACTTGGTCTCTGAAATGCCCTGGACTTTGGGGATAGATTTGGCAGAATTCGGATGGTCAGAAAGCACACCATTAGTTTATTTAGTCTGAGACCGACTATTTTATTTTCAAAACATGATAAGTTGATAAGATTTTGCGTGAGTAGCGTGACGTGTGCAGTGAACACTTATTTTGATACAGACTGCTCTTATTTTGCGACCAACTGCACTGATTTTAGGATCAACTGCACTGATTTTGCGACCGACTAGTATTTGGGATCTATTCTGCCCTAATTGTTTACCTCATTAATTAGCCGTGACTGACTGCAGTGACTGCACTTATTTTGAGGCCGATTATTTTTCTGCCTGTGGGAAACATTTTATCAAACATGATAAGTTTACAAGGTTATTTTATACTAACCGTGTGCGTGTGTAGCGTTACGTTTGAATCGAGCACGCATTTGGATACCGACTGCTCTTATTATGCGACCGACTGTATTGATTTTGCGACCAACACACCCCCCATTTACGCCCCTGAGTGCCGTCCCACAACATGTCGCCCTCTGCTACCTTAAACACCCTACGTGTTATTTGCATTTTCGCTAATATATAAAATTTCACATGGTTTATTCACGCCCAAAAGAATGGTTAATTTCATTCTGTAAACAAATTCGAAATACCAACGCTAGGTACCCCCTCCCCCAGCCTGGATTCAGTTCGATTTAAACTAGGGTCCGTCATCATTCGCCCAGCCGGGGCAGAACAGTATGACGTTACACTCCATTTTATTCATTTTAAACTAGGTAAATATGGTTTCTCCGCTACAAATAAAATATGATGGCGTCTTGTTACGATCCAGCGTTAGAGATCGATTAAATTTTATTTTATCATAACTTTGTAAACACTGAACGAAATTGAACAGATAAGACATTAAAATGTTGTTAATTTGCCAGGGATGCCTAATGCTACTCTATAAGGAACTAACGACTGTCGTACAGAGCTGCCTGGTAGAGCAGACTGCTAAGTTTACACACCCTATGTACTTCTGAATACAAGATACAAGGAACAAGTAAAATATCTGAACTGAATAGTCACCCACCCCAACAAACACTTAAATTATCAAGTCTAGCGTGTTATACTCACCCTATTATACGTGTAAGGTGTACAGACTACAGAATAAACTCTACGTTATATCACTTCGTTTGCTCCACATAAGTCAGTTTGACACAGAAAAAAAACAAAGCTAACAGCACACGGGCGATTTTCTTCGCCCTTCTGGGGTAATGAACAATTGTCAAACAACCAGCGTCGGGCCCGTAGCCAGCTCGCACCATTTGGTTGGGCTACAGAATTGATGGAGGGGTTGAGGATGTGGCCGGCTGAGAACGCTCCTAAAAATGATTATTGTTGGCGACATATTGGGGGTGGGAGGGGTGCTAATTCGATTTGTATTGCCTACGATCGCCCGTGTGTTCAAAGCTTAAGACTTTATACCCAAAATATTTCATGTCAACGTATGTACTTTTAAAATAGCACAGGGTAAGTATAAGGCCAATTAAGATAACGCGGAGGTTAAACTGTGGTCACCTGAACCTTTAATCTTTCAGCTGAATTAGGACATCGACACTGGACTTTAGTATTCACAATTATAATTAAATTATACTACGAAGATTTGTAACGTTTTTTAACACCGTATAGTTCTTGCCAAATTGTTTATTGGATAAAACGGAAACCTTTTTGTTGTAGCTGTTTATTAATTACCACACAAGTTGACTCAATGACAGGTCTTTATGATACAGCGCGGACGTGGTAACCATTCGGCCATCCACCCCTCTCCTCCATAAGCTAGTACGCATCATTCACAGTTAGTTTTTCAAAAGAAATCTCGCGGCTGTTTGGAAACCCCTGTCATCTTTGAGCAAGAATCAGTCTTACCCTGGTATTATTAGGACCGATAGTAACCTTAGGCTAATTTCTGTCTTATGTATTGTCTGGTGTGTCTATTGCAGATGAAAACAGTATTATTGTGACAATCGCAGATCACCAAAGGCGTTGCCACTCTATAGCGGCCCGGTGGGCTTTTCTCCTCTGAAAATCTTTTTTTCAATCGATATCTACAAGCGAAGACCAAAAATCGCCATATTGAATTCAATTGTATTAATATTATGTACATTTATACTGCGCACAGTTCCATGTTGAATTTGATTGTCGTTAAAGATTAAATTTATACCATATGGGCTATTAATAATTAGTTTATACAAGACATATTACCAGCCATTTTAACGGCAGAAAATGACTTATCAAAATAGCGCCATTGTGCCATTATGGATTCTTCAACTTCATTCAAACCCAGCACCATAGACAACCATGTTAATGCATGTTACAAGTCATATTAACGTAAAATCACCCAATTTGCATTCAATTTTGGCTGTCATGTAGAATTACTGATATATTGGGTTTTCTTAATTGTTGGTAATTCAGAGTGCGTTTTCTCAGTAGTACAGATGTTGGTAATTCAGAGTGTGTTTTCTCAGTAGTACAGATGCTTCATGAGTCGGTAATTCAGAGAATGTTATATCAGTAGTATCAATATTTCGCGTGTTTGTAATTCAGAGAGTGTTTTCTCAGTATGTATAGATGTTTCAGGTTTTAGTACATCAGATAAAATGGTATCGTTATTAAATATTCCAGATTTTTTTAAGGGCTCGGAGCGTGTGTTTATAGTCAGTATTTATATATTTTTGGAGGTTTTGTTAACTCTGAGAGTATTTTAAAAGTATGTATAATTGTTCCAGGTTTTGGAAATTCTGAGAGTATTTTATCAGTATTTGTATATTTGTTTCAGTTTTTGGTAATTCTAAGAGTATTTTATCAATATTTATAATTGTTTTAGGTAAATAATAATAATGTCGATTGCTAGAGCGTCAAATCCATCCATAAGCATGCTCAAAGCGCTTTAAAAGGAGTAAAACACATCAACGAATTTAGTCCGGGGGATATGATAGTTTAAACATGTAAGTTTCTAAATGTGATTTAAAACTTAATAGAGTTTTACAGTCACGGATTTTAATTGGCAAACTGTTCCAGGGTTTGGGTGCAGCAACACTGAAACTTATATCTCCAAATTGTTTCAATTTTGATAACGGAATGCATAAAAGGTTTTGATGTTGGGATCTCAAAGTACGGGTAGGCTGGTATATAGTTAATAGTTCTGAAAGATACAAGGGTGCAGTACGCTGTTGACGCTGGTTAGTCAAATTCTAGATCTTAAATTCAATACGTGCACGGATTGGGAGCCAATGCAGGGATTTCAAGACAGGGGTGATGTGTGATAATTTTTGTTCTAGTTATGATCCTGACCACTGTATTCTGAACTTTTTGTAGCGTATACAGTGTGGACTGAGTACTTCCAGCTACTAAACTGTTACAAAAGGCGAATTTTGAAAAGAACGAGAGATCGGACTAATGATTTAGCCCCACCATAGTGCATGGGCGCAGATCCCGATGGGGACACCGGGACGCGTCCCCACCAGTATTTTCAGTGAGGGGGACATGATATACTGTGTCCCAACCACTTATTTCCGATGTTTTGCTTACTGTTTATTTTTTTTAAATTGAAATGATTCCAGAGCTTTTATTGACATTTCAGAAAGTGTTGGTCCCAGGCACTTGAGGCCAGGGTCCATAAAGTTGTACAGCTGCACTGGTGGCCGATTTTCATTTAACAGGGAATATGTGATAATTCATATTATAACAGTAAATAATTAAAATATTCCGTAGGGATTATATTAATATGTATATCATGTAGGTTTGCATATCTGATACGCTGGATATTGAAGGGCTAAAACGTGTTGCCAATTTCCGTATTATACGGTAGACTTTATCTTTTAATATAAACAATTGGTATATTATTTTACAGGTATAAAAAAGGTGTTTCTGTTTTATTCAATAAACAATATTTTGCCAATTCGTGTGGATAGATATGGTGTTAAATGTGTTACAAATGAACAATTTGTATATTAATCTAGCTTTTTACAGCTACAAGAACATTTATGTTTAATCGAAAATTCTAATAAACAATTTGAAAGGAGAGTGATACAGCTGGTAGGCCATAATTAAATGTTGTTGACATTGAAAACGCGACTTATTGGTTAATTCAAATCATCAACATTGCAGTTGCTATATTACCGTGAAAAGATGGACTTTCGATATTCAATATTTAAGGCAATTGAACATTTTAAATTGGCACCCGATTCGTGTGCCAGAATGCTTTTGTATGAAAACATTCGATGAACGAGGCTAAACATATCCTCTGTAGGAGAATACTCAGTGCCCAGATAAGGCATGGGTCTGGTGGGCCCAGGCCCAGGGTCCCGCGGCTCATGTCAAAAAGACGAAAGTTTCATGGTAATCGATCTAGCGGCGCGAGGGTGGAGCCTGGGCTATCCTGCAACCTTCTGTGTGAAGTTCCACTTGGTGATTGGTCTAGACTTCTAGTGGAAACTGGCTAAGTCTGCATTGGTCATGGGCCCTTGCATCAACAGTGAAAAACGGACATATTTTGGCTAATGTCTGTCAGTATGATTGTTCGATTTAGTTGGTACAACAGAACTATAATGTTTAGGACCCTGTAACATTGGCACCTTCTGTCGTTACCTTGGTAACACACCGCTTAATCTACGACTGGTGAAAATGAATTGGATGTTGGCTCCTGAAATGAAATTTTAAAACTCTAGTTTGTGTTGACTTGGCGTCACCCTCTCTCTCTCTCTCTCTCTCTCTCTCTCTCTCTCTCTCTCTCTCTCTCTCTTATTTTCTTATCAGTATTACACAGTATTTTAAACTCAGTTTTATTTTAATGTTCTTATCAATTTTATTGTCATGACAAATTAATTATTTATCACGTCAAATTAATTTTTTGTACATTGCAACTTTTAATTTTAGTTATATTTTAATGTTCTTATCAATTTTATTGTCATGACAAATTAATTTTTCATCACGTCAAATTTATTTTTGAAACGGCTCTTGTCATTTTAATTGATTTTCTCTTCACGTTAAATTTAGTTTTTTTTTATTGATATTTATGTTGATAGGCGAGGATACATACATATTGTAGCGTTTTACAATAACTGCAACAAGTCGAATAAATTATAAAATGATAATATGACATATAAAATGAAATATAAAGTGACAGCCAATTAAACTATAAATTTACAAACAAATAAAATGACAAATAAAATAATAAAAATGAGCATGTAAATATATCACAGATAAATTAGCTAATTAAAAGCTATTTTAAAAGATTGGTCTTAAGCAGAAGTTTAAAATTGGGTGGGGATCACCACAATTACTCGACTATTGCGATTGTAGCACGAATCGTTCCTTAACAAATCTTGATACTAATAAACTTATTAAATCTATCATATATTTCCACATGAATTGAATATGTGGTTTTTCAGTGAGAGACATAAAAACAACGGGGTATGGCGTCCACTCGACACAAACTAGGTCATTTCTGGGCTGACACATGGTTCAATTTCATTTTGATAATTCGCTTGCACGTCGAGGTCTTTAATAGTGGAGGAAACCCGAAGGACCCGGATAAACCAAACGAGGTTGTACACGTACAACCGGGGAATAGAAATCACGCCATTTGTCTCAATGACAGACATTACGATATAGCGCGCTTGCGTTAACAATCCGGCCATCAAACCCCCGGGCCAAATCACAAACAGGAAGGGAGGGAAATGGGGTTTAACGTCGACTAGACTCAAACTAGATCATTTTGCGCGTGGGGGCCTTTAGCAGTGGGAGGAAACCTGAGTGCCCGGAGGAAACCCACGAGGTTGAGAAGGTGTCCCTATTTCCATGTCACATACGCTCAAACTAGGGCTCGAAACCACAGCAGCAAGCCAGAGGTGACCGGCCAATTAGAGGTCGAAGCGCGGCACTCTAGACCACTAGGCCATCCCAACCCCCCAAATCACAAACAAGACCAACTTTTTTCACTAAAGGTAAATTGACTGACACTATCTTTCTCTAACTGGAATAATGTTATAAGAATATAGAACCGTCATCACCCTTTCAGTGCTGTTTGTTTCTTCAATTAAATATTTAACCCTTCTGCGTATACAAGGGGTATTTTGGAAACCCACCACCATCCGGGCATATCCTTAACATTTGTTGGGAACTGATTAATAATTGTCTAGCGAGAATTTTATACATTGTCAGCTACAGGGGCGCCGGAACGACGCGAGGGCCAGGGTACCAAAACATAGGGAATGCCCCCCCCCCCCCAGCCTCTAGAAAATTTTGAATTTTGTCAATTCCGAGCATGCTGTTAAGAGCGCATTAAGCCTTCCAAATTTCAACCTAAAACCCTTTAAAATAAATGATAGTGAAAGAGACAAATACCTGAGTATTCACAATTTTCGTATTATGAGTGCGAGATCCGGTTAAAATGAATAGACTAGTAAAAAGGTTGAAAACTTTTATCGTTAGGGCATGGGTATACATGTATAATGTATACCCCAGAAAAGGGCAGGGTACCATTTGTATACCCTGGTACCCGGGTTCCGGCGCCCCTGGTCAGCTACTTTATGTCATTTGACAAGAAACTACGAGTATTACATTATCTGACAAAATAAACATTTTACCATTGGTACATGAATCGTGTAGCATAATGCGTTTCAGCCCCATTTGTAACAAGGGACTCCAAGAAGAGGCTAGACCTACTCCACAAATCATGTCAAACGATGATGTCATATTGCTGGGGATGGGTGGACCTTTTACAGTTTTTTGAATGTTTGTTACAAAATGGTGTCTAAATGATTTTGGGGAGGTTTTACCAATAACAAAATAGTTCAGAGAGCAATTTTTTAAAATTAAACACTTTATTGATTGGTTTTTGTCGATTAAAATATCTAAAACTAAAAGACAGAACACGCATATCCACTCTGCCCGTTTCCTTTCCCTTTGTCTTCTTTCTGGACGGCCAATGGACTGTCCCCACCACTATTTTTTGGCGATCTGCGCCCCTGCCATAGTGATGGTGTTTCGTATTCCGCTTATACGTCTCAGTTGAAAGTAGCATAATCTGCAGAGATGGTGGACCTGTCCTTCTAAAGTAAGAGATGAATCTAGAACTACGCCAAGATTTTTTAACATCATCAGAAACTGGGATGCTGGAACCTCCAATCGTTATACAAGTTTCCGATACATCACGTTGTTGCATTTTTGTTCCAAAAATGATCGCTTCAGTCTTATCATCGTTTAATTTTAATTTATTTGATGACATCCAAGATTTTATATCTTGAGAGCACAAGGATATGGTATTTATGGCATTAGTAATCTGATTTGTTTTGAAAGATGACATTAATTGTGTGTCATCAGCAGAAGGAAAATGGTTGATGCCGTGTTGACGGATGATTTCCGAAACACATGATAAGTACAGTAAAAAGACTACTGGACCAAAAATTGACCCCTTGGGCACTCCATATTTAAGTTCAGCTTGATTAGACTTTACATGATTTATTTGAACCTGGTGATGGCGGTTTTGAAGGTATGACATTGACCAAGAATGTGTAATTCCTGTTATGAGAAACTCGTTTCTGAGACGATCAGAAAGAATCTTGTGATCAACCGTGTCAGATGCTGCAGAAACATCAAATAGAATAGTGCCGTTATAGGACCACTATCCACAGAAGATCTGATGTCGTTTACAACTCTGACTAGGGTGGTTTCTGTACTGTGTGATGGACTGTAAGCGGACTGAAAATTATCCTAGAGATTGTTTGTTGTCAAATAGGAGAGTAATCTATTATTCACAGCTTTTTCGACAGTTTTGGATAAGAAAGATAGATTAGATACAGGTCGAAAATATTTCAGTATGTTTTTATCTAGATTATCCTTTTTTCAGTAGTGTTCGTACAATAGCTTGTTTTAGAACATTTGGGAATACACTATTTGAAAAACTGTCAGGTTTTGGTAATTCTGAGAGTATTTTATCAGTATTTATAAACCGGGATAAGAAAGATATACCGTATAGATAGTGGCTGATTTACCAGGTCAAACACCAGTTCAAACAGCATTTCTATTTCCTTTTATCATAATATGTAATAGTCCGACCCGTAATGTAATCCGTCAGCTTGGGGAAGAAATCGTGGAATAAATTTTAGTTTGTAGGTTTTGATGTTTAATGACAAAAAAACAATGTTGACATTTTTTCTGAGTAGGTCTTCATTGTATGGGTGTATGGGAGGCTATTATTTTAGGGTAGGTCTTTTGCTATAATATTCAAACTTATCTTTTTATTTCCACCGGATTTTATCGACATATCAACTGTGATTTGGCAATGTATCGTTATTGGCCCGGTACATAACTATATTTTAGACTTATTTCCATCACTCCATGAAGATATTTCCAAGATGGCGACTATTTTTGGTGGGAAAATCGGACGATGTGCTGATTTTGATTAAGTGGGAGTCTTTGGTGTCAATATGTTTTCGGAGTCACAGATTCCATTTCTAACGGTTACAACATTGTGTAAAATGGTCACATGTTCAACTAATTTGCATATGTTCAAGAAACGGCCAATTTTAGCCGGAAAAAAAGACGATGTGCTGATATTGATTAAGTAGTCTCCTTTGGTGTCAATATGTTTTCATTTCGGCCAGTAACATCTGTATAAAATGATCACAAATTCACATATTTTACATATTTAGAATACGACGTCCACTCAACACAAACTAATTATTGCAAGCTGTCGGTTAATAGCCCAATTCAAGGGGATTCGGGTCATGTACCAAAACAACAGTTTCAGGGGTTTGATGTCTCAATGGTTAGCACGTGCGCGCTGTTATATAAAGCCTGTCATTGAGTCAACTCACGTGGTTTTAAATCCCAGGTTGTACGTGACAAGGAGTAGGGATGCCTGTCAAACCTCGTGTGTTTTCTCTGGGTCCTCCGGTTGCCCCCCATTGCTAAAATTAAACCATATGTTAGTTCCGAAAACCTTATGATATATGTATTAAAATCAATACCCATATGGAAAGAATCCCCATGATGGATTATATTTTGATTTTGATTGTTGTTGAATATTAACACCACCGTGGCTATTCATTGTTAGTTATTGGAGGTGGATTGAACTTGGTAACCTTAAAATCCTGATTAAAGACATATAACAGGATGAGCCAACTCGCGTGGTTTCAAATCCAAGGTTGTACGTGACAATGAGTAGGGTCGTCTGTCCAACCCGTGGGTTTTCCCCACTGCTAAAGACCCCTACACACAAGCGAATTGTTGAAATAAAATGAAACCATTTGTGAGTCACGAAGTGACCTAGTTTGTGTCAAGTGGACGGTAAAAACCCATTTCTCTCTCAACAAGATCCTTTATGTGAACGGCAACGTATTAACAGAACACTCGACCTCCAGGCTAGCGCGCAAACGTCTCACCCACTTAGCCACCGTGAGTTCCCAATTATTTCGTGGCAGAGATTTTTTATCAAAATATAATTATATAAGAATGGAATCGTGGCATATCTTGTTAAAGCCGAGTTGGTGGCTTTTCGACGGCATTTTACGTCTATAAAATATCATTAATAAAAATTTTTAACTGAACATATTGTTGAAATATCCATAAAAAATGAAAATATTAATAACGTGCTTACGCTGTATACTTTAGAATAAATTAATTTTTTCACATGAAAGCTGTTGCCGTGTATTTTGGTTTTAAAATAGACGACAAACGCAATTCTATCTATTTGCTGTTGACTCGAGGTTGAAGATTCATCAAGATGTGTACTCTGTCGATTGTTTCCGTTGCTGTTGTGCTTGCTTCCATGTTGCCAAGCTCTACTGCGTGTAAGTATCACTGTTTCATAGTTCCTTTGATTTCTTTAAGATCATATTTATAATTGTCATAAAATAAAATTAGGGCATTTGGATATAGATGTATAATAAAGCAGTAGATATTTAGAATTTAAAAAATAACAATTTTTATGTGGCCGAATTCCGTAGTTTCCTGTGAACCTTAGGGATAAAATGATTTCTTCCCTTCTATAATGGACTTAATTCTGTTATTTTACGGGATAAACGGCGTAGCAATAAGTAATCGTATACATATATAATCATTACTAAAAATTAGCATCTTATAGTATTCATTTCAATTTATTAATCATAATAATGAAAAATCCTATTTTGTAAATTGTGGTATATTGTACATGTCATGTATATCTAATTTCCATTATTTATAAGATCTATAAAGTGTATTTTTATTCATCATACAGTAATCAGATTGTAAGTTTATTTCATAAATATGTAAAAATATATTTTAACGCTGCAAGTGTAAAGATTGTATTATTTGGAAATCAAGCCGGTTTGTCTCTACTATATAAAAAAATATCCATTTTTTATGTGTCCGAATTCCGTAGTTTTACACGTTTTTTCTGTTAATTGGTGACTTTTTGGGAGAAATTGCGTTAAAAGTGTGAATTTTTTTCTTTAAATTACTTGTTTTATGTATTTCTGTGGAATATTCAGTATTAAAAAGGGAATTTCCGTTAGATTTAGGGATAAAAGGTTTTATTCCCGTCTATAACGGACTTAATTATGTTATTGCATGGTATAAACCGTGGGATGACCCGAAAGTTCCGTAAAAATTTGGGATAAAATGGTTTTTTCCATTCTACAATGGACTTAATTTTGTTATACGGGATAAACGGTCAAATTTTAATGACAGGGGCCGGTTGCTCAAAGCTCCGTTATCTTTTAACGATCCGTTAACTTTAACGGAGAGAAAGAATGTTGCTGGAAATAAAGGCCTCTTAACATTCTGTGGTGCAAATTCTTACTACAGATTTATGCTAATATAAAAAAATTAAGTATTCTATAGTGTTTTCTGTAGTAAATTTAACGGAAAGTTAACAAACAACACGTTACCAAGATATGTCTGTTAAAGTTAACGGATCGTTAAAAGATAACGGAGCTTTGAGCGACCGGCCCCAGGAATTTACGGATCATTTTATAGTATTCATTTTAATTTATTAACCATAATATTATGAAGAATCATATTTTGTAAAGTTTGGTATATTAATTGTCATGTATATCGATTTTTCATTATTTATTAGATCTATAAATTGTACTGTCATTCATTATACGGTAAGCAAATTGTAGGTATTTTCATGAATGTGTAAAGATATGTTTCAACACTCCGTGAGTATAGGTTGTATTATCTGGTATAACCGGTTGGCCAGTGTAAGCCGGTTTGTCTAGAGTGAACGTACCTGCAAATTGATAGTACCGTAAACTTACACCTGAAATTCTCTTAATAGGTTCAATCACTGACGACTAGCGGTTTGTGATACCCTGCTGTCGATAAGGGGTATTGTTATATTAGCGGAAAGAAGTTACGTTTAAAGATTTCAGAGATAGCAGTTCGGGGACGTTAAATAAGCCATGTCACCCAAGCGGATAGAGTCAATGGTTAATTCAATGTTTTGTTTATCACTTCATGCTCAGGAAAGAAAAATTACTGGTTTTTTTTTCTGTATTTGAAAATGGAATTTATCTTAATTGAAGGAATTTATGTAAATTACAGTAAAACAAATACGGATAAAATGTTCCTGGTAATTTTTGTTTCGGGAACTTTTTCCGTTTTTTCACGGAGATTTTTGTTACAGTGTATGACAGAGTTTACATACCGCAAGCTTACACCTAAAAGCCACTAACCGGTCCAACCACTGACGAGTATTGGTTTGTGATACCTTGCTCTCTATTAGGATATTCTGTATGCTTATATGCGCGGAAAGAGGTTAGGCTTAAAGATTCTCTGCGATATCACTTCGGTGGGAGCGTACGTTAAGTAAAGCTTTTGCACGCACGCGTATATAGTCAATGGTTAATGCAATGCATTTTTATCACCTTTATGCCCATGCAGGAAACAAAATTTACCAGAATTTTTCTGTATTTGAAAATTGTATTTTAGTTAAAATCACAGGAAAGACAAATACGGATAAAATTTTCCTGGTAATGTTTTTTTTCCACAAATTTTACGTTTTTTTCACATAATATATTCTTGTTACAGAATACATGCACTTTTAAAAAGAAGACCAAGCTGATTAGGCAATGGAAACTTGTTAACAATTTGTGCATGGCCATTGGGCGCCGCCAATATCGTCGTTCTTTGACCTTTGTTTTCTCCTGCAGCTGCATGTTGATATAAATGTAATCCGTGAACATCCGTGTAGGCTAGTAAACGCCACACACAAACTGCATTATCAGATGTTGCGATAAACACGACTGAGAGAACTCACATGACGTAATCATTTGTGTAATCGAGAATAAATAAGTGTTTTTTTATTTACGATATTACTAATGTTATAATTATTTTACAGTGAGTGTATGTAACGTGACGGAATGTAGAGATCTAGGGGGAGAGTGTACCCGATACAAATGTGATATCGTTGCGAAGGATAAACGTAAGATAACCAGTCTTCTAGCAGCTATATTCATTACCAATACAGTTATTATCAGCCCAAATAACTATGGCCCGGAAATTCACTGATAGAATTAACATTCAATCTACAAAAAAAAAGATAGTCTTTGTCAGATTTTACATAATTAATTTATAAAATGGGTAGATAATTAGAGCTATATCGTAAATGAATTTTGTTTCACTAAAATCTGTTATTTGTCAATCTCTTATCCTGTAATGCTGTAAGAAAGCGTCACGTGACGATACGCTAATATGACATTCTATTTCAGATAAATATTGTAATAAGATTATTGATGGCATGCGTAACGACTGTTACCGTAGCGGTATGTTATTTATTTTACTAGCATATAATTTATATATATATATAGAGAGAGAAATGGGGTTTAACGTCCACTCGACATAAACTAGGTAATTTTGGGACTGACGTATGGTTTTCAATTTTTATTTCAATAATTCGCTTGCACGTAGGGGTGGGAGGTTGAAAAGGCGCCCCTATCTCTATAACACCTACACTCACACTAGGGCTAGAAACCACAGCCACAAGCCAGAGGTGACCGGCCAGCTAGAGGTCGAAGCGCGGCACTCTAGACCACTAGGCCATCCCAACCCCCAGCATATAATATTTTGTTGAGCTACCATCATATAACCAGTTCAAGTTGGCATGTTATGAATTATATGATCACATGAATGATGATATACACTGATTATTTAATATCTATGTAAAATCCCATAGATTCAAGTTTTTGTCTAGGGCTAGAGAAAATATTAATAAATAAGACACCTATTGTGTAATAGCGTCCACCAATCTAAAAGCTGAAATGTTTCAGGTAAAGAATGTGGAGATGGGTTGTGTACTTATAGATTTCCTTTCTATAGTGTATGTGCAAAGAACGTGTGCAGGAGTAAGTATAATATTGATATATGTTATTCAAAACGTATATTTCTACAGCCTAGAGGTCGATCCCTGCATTGGCCGAGAAAGTTCATCTCGTTTTTCCGGCGTGATTTCCCCTTGTCAGGAATGCAGAAGGAGGACCTGACAAGGACAGCTGCCTAGTCGTTCGGATGGAATGAGAAACCGAGGTCCCGTGTACACATTGGCGTGCACGTAAAAGAATCCTTGGCAGATGGAATTCAGTTGCAGCCCGGGCAAAATTTCCCTCATAGCACACTGTATAGCGTATGCCCGTCTTCAATTAGCATAGGTTAGGTGCTTATGCGTAGGACGTTAAACCCCATTTCATTCATTCATTCATTCTACAATTAATGATGTTCTACTTGAACATTTGTCTGCGCTTCGCAGGGTACACTTAATGCCTTAACAATAGGAACACGTGGTAACACTATCAAATATTGAATGATTTCTCAGGTTTTTGTAATACGTCAACCTGGTGATATTACACTTTTATATTATGAAAGTAATCTTTAAAAACACAATTCTATATTATAAATTCTATTTATTATAGTGGATAATTATAATAAATGTGAGTTTGCGGAACATGATGGCGGCCCCTGCAGTCTATTTGATTTAGATGGTACTTGTTCACGTGGTAGTTGTTACGGTAAATACGATTTATAATATAGACTGTCATTTATACAAATCTAAAGTATTTATAAATATATACTATTTCTAGAAATCTAACTCATTTCTATTAGTTTTTTATGAGTACAACTGTCGGGGATGTGATCATCAGTCACCATCTCATTCTGAACACATGAGACACGCTACCTGCGGAGAAGTTATCTCAGAGACATTCAATCGACATGATTTCATATGACGTGGTCTATACGTCGTGGGTCATGATGTCAATGCAATAACAATAACAATCATGGCTTCACTCTTCCTTATGTTTCTTTTGTAATATCCATGGGAGAATTTGAAAAATCAGGCTCTTTCCATAACCTGTCGGTAACACAGCTACACAGTCGTGACCTTCATAACGAGCATGTTACCCCTCCACTTGTTTTTCCTTCATATTTAAGTTTGTAACTCCTAACTTCGACTTTGACAATTTATAGCGTCCCGAAACTCTTCGCTCATGGGCGCTGACATCTTGGAACTTTTTGGGGCTTCGGTCGGGTCTATTTCAGATATACACAATCAATTATGTTAATGTTTTTAGCGTGGGGATTTACTAATAGTTAATTTATTTCAGTTCTAAACCAAACATTATATCTTTATGGCAATTTTAACAAAATAACCAAATTCTGGCTGGGATTACTGCGCAAATGGACATTTACTGTGTACGTGTGAAAAAAAAGCCATCTACTATTTAATTTTTGTCACGTTAGTTACGTACGTCTCCGTCTAAGTATTGGTCAATATTTCTTTCACCTGATCTATATTCAGAGAGATGGGGGTTGTTTGGTGTGGCCGAGTTGTCTAAGGCCATGTACCCATATTTCGTCCATCAACTGCCTAATCACCAACTCGTAATAATCGCCTAGTTGGAATAAAGGGCCTGTGGCCGGTTGCTCAAAACTTAGTTATTTTAATGACCCGTTAAACTCGAATGGACATGTCTTGGTAACATGTTGTTTGCGTTAAATTTACTACAGGAAACACTATAGAATCCTTTTTTTCCTTTAGAAATATTAGCATAAATCTGTAGGAAAAATTTGCACCACAGAATGTTCAGGGCCTTTATTTCCAGCAACAATTTCTCTCTCCGTTAAAGTTAACGGATCGTTAAAAGATAACGGATCTTTGAGCAACCGGTCCCAGATCATTACTGTTGAGGAAGTGTTATAACCTTGAACTGGCGTGGTTTCGAATTCCCGAGTAGGGTCGCCTGTTCATGCAACCTCTCGGGTTTTCTCTAAGACCCCTACGCAAAAACGAATTATTGAAATAAAATTGAACCACATGTTGGTCCCGAAATGACCTAGTTTGTGTCGAATGGACGTTACCCCCCTCTCTCTCTCTACACCAGTTGATAGATAGTTAGATATTTTTGTGTGTAATGATATACATTTTATATAACTTATTTTATAGCGTCATGTAGTAAAGACCGTAAGTGTGGGCGTTTTCCATGTATAGGTGGATACTGTGCAGGTAAATAATTCCAATTCTAGTTATAATCACCTATCAATATCACCTGATCTGTATATATAAAGATAAAAGATTCAATCACCCTGTGTCATGACAACTAACAATACGTTATGACTTGGGAGTATATTCAACTAACAATCTACCATGGTGTACTATAGGTTTACACTGTCTTTTTACAAACATGCATTATGTTAATGTTCTTGGTATCAGTCATAATGGCATCCTCGGTTACCCAGTGCATTCATTCCGTTCTACTCCACTATACCCTGGGTTAATCTATAGGGCTTCCACGATTCCAAATTGCTAGAATGTAGCTATACTGTACGAACCAATAAGAAAACAGTTTACAAACCAATCGTTTCGCCTTCGTTTTAATAAAGGTAGATAACCATTTCCATGTCCATTTACTGATTGATTTATGTAAGTAATGTATATATTAATAATTTATTTATATTCAATTGTATTATCAAAATCTGTAGTATGTGTTGTTGATTCCAAATATGTATAACATCTATATGTATCACTTCTGTTATCATTGTTACTATTCGTTCTTTGTTTGAAATAATAATAATAATATGCCGTTTTGTTATGTTTATTATTAATGAACGTATACTCGTTAATTTAAGCTCATCTTATCTTCGATATCACGTGTACATAATATTCGCGGAACGAACACACAATTCTCTACATGATTAAATGAACGTTTGGTCTTCAATAATAAAACATATAATTACGCTTTTAGAATAGGCCAATTCCTAACACTGTCATAAGAGAGTAACTTCCATTTGGGCAATTTCCTTTACAAATAACAGTTTATGGGATTGGTCGATAAAAATAGCACAAGCGTCAATAGTGGATAATTTGAAAACGTGTCTCCCCCATAGATATACCCAGGGTATAGTGGAGTAGAACGGAATGAATACACTGGGTAACCGAGGATGTCATAATGGGGGCATAATCCACTTCCCAGACATTTGGATAGGATTCGGAATGGCAGACATGTTGGAAATATAGACAGCATCCTGGTTAAAATGACGTAAACACACGCTATGTTCTTTGTGACTAAACTCATACATAAATTCTCTGGTCAACCCAGGAATTATTCGGCCATCTTACCAAGATGGCGTCGTCAAACTACAGTAAAACACCCGTTTCAATCCATTAAAATATTTAATTTACTTGTGTAACTCGTTTGTTGATACTATATATGAACCATGTTTTGTATTTTGTATTTTTCAGCACCTAAATGCGGAGAATCATTTTGCTCTAAGTAGTTGATGTTATATTTATCTGTATTTCATCTTAAAAAAAAAACCCAGATAAACCAAGTTCATTTAAGCGTGGTCTTAAAACTTATTTATTCAGCAGGCAACTTTTACCCTAACATTTTACTTTGTACCTTATAATAATTGTATGGCTTTTATAATTAATGTTTTAACTTAAATATTTCATTTTATCTCTCATCATTTTCATTTAATGTTTAACTTATATCCCATTTTCTAAAAAAATAATTATCATTTATATTATAGGTATCGTATACATTATATTTTATTTCATTTTGCGATTATGTCTATCACTTAACTTGTAAAACGTTTCGGAAATGAATTGTGTAGAACGCTATAGAAAAAAAAAGATTGAAAAATAAATAATTAGTTCTTTCTTTGTTGTTTATTTTGTTTACTTCGTGTTGTTCTTTTTATCCTTCATCCATTTTATCCCCCGTATACTTCGATAACTCGGAGGCGATGCGACGAGAAGAATAGAATTATAATCACGCACGTAACTAACGTGACGAAATTTATGGTAGCTGGCTTTTTTATTCGCACGTATCCAGTGAATGGCCATTTTGCTCAGCAATCCCAGCCAGAATTTGGCTATTTTTTTAAAATCGCGTTAAAGTTAAAAAAGATTTGTTTAGAACTGAAATAAATTTACTATTAGTCAATCCCCACTCTAAAAACATTAGCAGAATTCATTGTGTATATGTGAAATAGACCCGACCGAAGCACAAAATAGTGCCAATAATGCGGCCCCACGTGTGTCAAACGTCCGTTTAAACTTGCTAATTCTGTTAAAATCCCAATTTCTTCCGGGGAGTATTATTCATTCTCGAGTTTTGTCCGTGTTATTGCACAGACAACCCTGATATGACGCAGGTTTTCTGTTCGTCAAAGTCATTGTACTTTCGTTTGTTTGTTTACAAACTGACTTATGTGCGTTTACCTCGCGACCTGTGACGTTTAGATAACGCCATGTGGACATCATGGCTGTTCACTTTGTCAGAGTCACTTCTCTGCAGGAAGGGTGAGTCTGTCGTTCAGATTGTGGTAATCAGTGACAAATGTTGCAGATAGATCCAATAAAAGCAAAAACACACACTTCTTATCATCTAATTCTAGAAGTATATCATTGGATACCCTTGTTAGGACAGTTTCAGTACTATGGAATTGCTTATATGCACTTTGAAATGGCTCATCTAAGCAGTTGTCTTCTATATGGCTATTTAGTTAGATTGCAATTATTCTTTCAAGTAATTTTGAAATGAAAATAAGATTCGAAACTGGTTTAAAATTTTTAAAGATATTGGGGTCCAGATTCGACTAATACATCAGTGGAATGACATAATATGCTAACTTAAAAACATCAGGAATAACCCAGGAATTAATACTAGAGTTAATAATATCAACAATAATATGAATAATTTCATCTTTGTGAGTATATAAGTAGGTAAAGGGTCTAATGTACATGACTTGGTAACAATCATGTCTTTTACATTTGACCATCTTGAGTTTGGTAGATGATTCATCAAGACACAATATTATTTGTATATTTAATTTTACAAAAAATACAATTAACAATTTAAAACCAAATAATGAATTAATGAAAAAATAAATGATATATCTTTAAAATTATCATTTTATTATTATTCCAATAGAATATTACATACCCGATTCCATGTCAACTGCCATTTACCCCAACAGATAATTTCACAGAATAATGTTGTTCTAACAATATTGATAATTTTCCAAGTTTTTTTGTTTCACTGTTCAGGTGAAGCTTTATCTTATACTAATATATGATTAAATATAATCTAATATACCGTGAGTTTAGTTTGATTGTTCAGGTGTAGGTTTATCTGTTAGATATATATGATTAAATATAATCTAATATACCGTGAGTTAAGTTTGATTGTTCAGGTGTAGGTTTATCTGTTAGATATATATGATCAAATATAATCTAATATACCGTGAGTTAAGTTTGATTGTTTAGGTGAAGGTTTATCTGTTAGATATATATGATCAACTGGGTCTAATATACCGCTATAATAAGCATCAAACGATTCTGCTTCTGCTGATGAAAAATTATTTTTCCAGTCTCCTATTTGTCCTGGAATAAACATAGAAAATTATAAGCGGTTGTTTTTGTCGCCCGCCTTTCAAAGAAATGAAATATGGGGTTCAGCGTCCTATTTTTCTGCAAAAGCAGGCGACTATTTAATTAGTTTCGTCCATCTGTCGTTTCGACTCATTTTGGGGGACACACCATTACACATCTTCTTTTAACTGAGGTAGAATGTTCAGACTTGGTTTAGCTGTTGATTGGGCCAATGTCTTAACTGAAATCGATGATGGTCATTTTCGGCTTAGGTGAAGCAATTTGATTTATGAGTGTGATACTTATTAAGCGAAACTTGATGTCTTGACAGGACCATGGGAGTTCGTTAATAAACATTATTTGGTCGAGACTTTGGAAAACAATAACTGTCGTCTTCATGAGCCCAGCCGGAGCAGAACAGTTGGAAGTTAAACCCCATTTCATTTCATTCGGTGACTGTAATGACTCAGTTCAATGATTAGCTTTTTCCGCGAAGCAGATATAAGCCGTTTGATTGGATGGTTATATGGTGCAACGGATCGAATGAACTGTACTATTGCTATTAGACCTACTAAGCTTCTAAGTTCTATATTGTTTAGCCCCTTGTATTTACATAAATTGTCATGTGGAAAACTTATATTTTGAGCTATAAAAAGTATTGTACCAAGCTAAACTGTGACACAGTGAATCAATTATCTGTTTTGTCGTATTTACCTTTTCTATACATTATTTCTTTTCCACTTTTATATGTAGATATAAACCGATGGGTAAGCGATTCCTTCTGTTGTTTCATTTTAGAAAATTCGGTTGCCATAGCAATGTCTTCACAAATCTTTTCTGAACATTCAGTATTCAGAAAGTCAGCCATCTTTTTTATCTCCTCTATTGGTCTCTGAAAGAAAGAGGAAGTCGTGATATGTAAAAGCTCACAAAAGATTATTTGTCACAGCCTTTGTGATTGTTGAGACACAAACGTATAGTTCCAAAATGACCGCGCAGTGAATCCAAAATTGGGGTCCTGTTCCGGGACCGATTCTTACACAATCATATTTGTAAATTATTGTGTATTATTTTTAAAAGGTCCTTTCTAAGTCCAGGCGCGGATCCAGAGGGGGTTCCAGGGGGTCCGGCCCCCCTCCCCTGCTCAGGCATGGCTGAATCGGACCCACAAATTGCGAGTTTGTATACATTGAGTTGAGCAGGATGAATTTACATTCCAGAAATACGTCAGAATCCACCAAATTGAATCTAATTTGCCAATTTTTTTCTGGAGGTTGGCCTCAAAACCCCCCGTTAATTGGTTGAGCGCCTTCGGCGCTGGCGGCGGTGCAATTAGTTTAGCATCAAACATAGCCCCCCCCCCCCTGCGAGTAATCCTGGATCCGCGCCTGATGTCAAGAAGAGAAGTGGTATTAAACTGGCAAACACTTACCGTTTTCAAGTCTTCATACCTAACTGTGTGTATTGGGTAATTTGGATTGTCACATTTAAACTTCTTCCAGTGAAGAAAATGGCTATGCCACGAGTTGAAGGGGACTATAAATAAAAGGCAAACACAGTAAAAAAAAGCTGGATGGTCAATCAGTTTGGTCATCTTGTAGTTGTTAGTCCTATTCGGTTTGTTATATAATTTTCATCCGATGGCTTTTCGGGTAGAAATCGTTGATTAAGCTTTGTTTTGAAGGTTCTGGGGTTTAATGACAAAACAACAATATTGTCATCTTTCTGAGTAGGTATTCCTGGTATGGGAGGACATTATTTGAGGGTAACCACTTTGCGGTAATATTCCAACTTTATTTGTGGAGGCTTAAAATGGCATTGATAGTGATTCGTTGAAGTGTACAGGTTTAAGGAGTGATCAAGGGAGCTTTGCCCCGACCTCTCTGGAAGCTACAGTTCCCTCCCGAGACACATAAGAATGGGTATGTCACCACCATAAGACACATCCTTTCATACACACAGTGCGACAGTGCACAAATTGCCAAAATTTAATTTGGGGACACCAGGAAACCCGTTTGTGCCCATTGTTGTAGGTCGCGTTCCTAGCAGTAAGCAGAAGATTCAGTGAACGAAAGTTTATTTATGCATCCAAAGCAAAGAGTTGAAGAGCTTTGGTCGGAATAACATGGAAACAGTCTGGGAACTGAAACTGTATGATCTAGAGATTTACCAGCACATCCTACTTACGATCACCTCTTTTGAATAAGGAAATGAAGTCGCTGAAGGAACCCTCATACTCCAATTCTTTTATTTCTCGCATGAGGTTAAAATCAGAAACACAGACATCTTTTGGATTTCTTATCAGTAGAATTATTTTACATTTCAAATCTGTCAAATTATGTGGTAATTCAGCACGGTAGCGATGTGTACACAGAGTTCTTGGTGATGGCAACTGATCCACCATTTGTGGACTCAATGCTTCCATATGAGTTGCTTCCATAGTACTGGACATTAGCTCAGTTTGACCACTACGTAGCATAGACACGATTTCAAACGTCCAATGAAGTCCTGTTCATGAAATAAAAAAATGATAATGACGATAACATACCACTGGTTGAAGACAAAATACATTTATGAACTTGAAACAGAAACTTTAAACCTGGATAAATCGTCGACTAACTGAAAAAAAACCTAGCTTCTAGTCCAGTCATTTATGATTTTACCCCCAAAAAATCCCCTAAAAACATTTTTAGTTTAACCCCGTAAAATGTGTCGAAATGGTGTTTACCGAAGACTGAAACTTAAAAAAAAAGTTAATGCCTTTTGGGTCATTCTTCCATTTGACGATATAGCCAGTAATGTTACTGGTCCATAATAAGGGGGAAAATTAATAAAATCAAAGATGTAAATTATTGTTTTGCGGGTCATTCTTTCATTTTAGGATATACCCGGTGTTGTTCACTGGTTCCTTAAAGATGTAAAATCTGGTACAATCCAAGATGGCTGACACCTGCCTAACCAATGTACATCAAAAAACTAAACGGTTTGGGCTTTAAGACCCTATTAATGTATAATAGACATATAAATTAATGGTTTTATGGCCACTTTTTCATATGAGGTCATACCCTGTGGTGTTTACTGATACCTCTCGTTAACATAAATTTGCCCCATCAATGATCACAAATGGCGAAATATTGACTGAAATTGTCCAAATGTTCTCCCCTTCAAGTTAATCAGTTTTATAGTCACTGTCCCTAGGGTATACAAACAAATATTAAAATCAATAACAATCATAATATGACATAAACGTTATGCCAACTGGAATAAAACTGCATTCCGGCGAGATAACAATTGGCGAACAACTATAAAGGCAATAAGATCTAGGTTCTACCCGGACACCCAGTACTAAAGCCAGCGTCTTGTTGACATGCATTGTGGGTGGGGTAATGGGTGGTACCGTATATTGCCCCAATCCCCCATTCACAGCAACTCGACCTGCTTCTTGCCTTATCTTGAGCTTCTATGAAAGTATAACAGTAAATGTGATGCGGAATGATAACGGTTGTATAGCCGAGCAAACAGTGGTTGGCACTTATTTTAGCAAAGGTTTAACAGTTAATGAAAAGCACCCCACGTGTCTTATAATCATATAGACAGCTCACGCTTCAATCTAGGAGTATGGAGAACAAATTGGTGAAAAATATTTTTCACATTATGTTTCGTGCCTTGCTTCACTCATTTTCCAGGACATCTAGTCATTGAAGGTAGGTACCTCAAAACATGTGTCAGTAAGTTATGAAGTTGTACAGTTACGAATATACGTAAATTGGAGTTCGCTTCAACAAGTTTGTGGGTAGGAGAATCCCCAAAATGGTATAAGGTTCCACTTAAAACCACTGGACAAATCTTCAAATGAAAGAATGGCCCACAAACATTAATTTAGAGACTAAAATTGCTAATTTTTTTTAAAATGCAGAGTTACGCCCCTTTGTAAATTTGAAATCTGAGCAGTCTGTTTCTGAGGTAATGAAATCGCCGAAAATGGTATAAGAGAGTACCGGCCATACATAAAAACCATGCCATATAACAGTTTGACCCTGACAACCTAAAAACACGAAACATTACCCTCACAATTTCCGACTTTCCAGTACCCCAATCTTGGTCAACTTTTAGGATATCATTCATTGCACCCACAGCTACTAAAAACCACCACAGAACCTATTCTTGTAATTTTTTGAGGGTTGGCCCCCTTTTTTCCATAAATTGACTGGACTATTCAAAATAAGATACTTTACCTGACTTAAGATACTCCGCTATAAATACGTCATCAGTTCTCGCGTTTACGTCACCCATACCACACCATGTTTTAACCAAATCATTAGTGATGAATCTATCACCCATCTGCATAAGCTTCATTACATTACCACTACTATCTATAGTTTCAACTGATTTAGCTTCCATTGTGATGTTATATAACTCTTCTTAAGGAACAATTGTGGAAATTTCTGCCTTAAAAAGAAGGCAGGGGAATTACAATGTCACGTGTTTAGATAACTTGGATTGCTACTAGCATCTCCAATGGAGTATAAGCAACATCAGGGCCGGATTAACCTTGTGGGGGGCCTGGGACATACCAATTGTGTGGGGGCCCCATTGTTGTTTGGTCAAATTGCTCCTACTGATTGGGGATCGTACTAGCATGTACTCCACCCCCTTGAGGAATTTCTTTTTTAAATAAGGATAATTTTAAGTGCATCCGAGACAATTTAGACAACTCAAAAATATTTACTTTACTAACACCTTCGACCCAATGAGCTGCAAATGTGATTTCCATAATACCAAGTCAATGTGAAGGTTGTTTTGGCCATTTCTCATGTATTTTTTGACGATATGCACAGTAAAGAGAACTCAACACATTTTCTAACTGAGCATAGGTCAAATCAAGACATAAAATCAAAACAAAAGACAAGGAGAAAAAAGACGTAAAATTTAGACAGGTAAAATATTCAGGTTATACATTTGTCTGAACTACTATACTATGATAACGTTAATTTCCCGGGATTGGTTTAGCCCCAGCAATAACATTGCAGATAGAACCTCTAAGTTTAGTAATTTAGTTAATTTTAGGGCTTAACCGATCTCTGGACCCTCGAAAATCTGTTTGTACCTACCAGTCCCGAGATCCTCAATATCCCTTACTGCACAGGGCCCTAATACCGCGTCCGCAGCCCCGGTGCTGGTTGGCTCGGTCCGGAATAAAATATTAGTATGCCCCAGAATTGTGGGGGCTCCTAAATGTGAGAGGGGGGGCATTCATCCCCCCCCCCCCCCCTGTACTGAGCAACTTGCCTTGGTATAACCATTTCATCCTCAAATTTTAACTCCAGGTCTTCACAGGGTAGCTGTTGATAGCACGTGGTTTCGGTATTTAAATGAAACGCCAATAAATGAAGAATGTATGGACCAATGGTTTGCATAAAATTTAGCTACAAAATTAACCCTTTCGGCAATAATCGCTAGAATCGTTAAGGAATATCAGTGTTTAATATATGACCATTTATAATTTTTACCTCGAAATGTCACCCTGGTTATCCAGACCACTCACTATCGGACCGATAGACTGTTGTACAAACAGATTCGGGTCATTAATAAACTATCAAACTATAGTTCCTTTAGGAACTTCTCTGAGCGAACGATGTCTCGCTACACAGTTCCTCACGGACCTTATTATCAACTAGTATGAAAATAAAGCTTTACCCCATCTCGGTTCTAAGGCTATTTTAGATCCTTACCGTCTATTTTGCACCGTGAAACTTTTTTGATCACCAAAAGAAATCATTTCCTGACACAACCGAGACAAATTTATAATAATCCAACACTATTTTCGTGTAGAATTCGATGTTAGAAAAAGACCGGTCTGCGCTGACGTCAGTAAACAAACATGGCGGCCAGATTTGAACGATATTGTTTATCTTTTTCTAACGTCGAATTCTACATGAAAATAGTGTTGAATTATTATAAATTTGTGTCGGTTGTGTCAGGAAATGTTTTCTTTTGGCGATCAAAGAAGAATCACGGTGCAAAGTAGACGGTAAGGATCTAAAATAGCCTTAGAACCGAGATGGAGAAAAGCCTTATTTTCATACTAGTTGATAATAAGGCCCGTGAGGAACTGTGTAGCGAGACATCGTTCGCTCAGAGACAGTTCCTAAAGGAACTAATCAAACTACAGCCATGGTGGTTTATACGATTGCGTCCCGTCCCTGATTAAAACCGCAAACAACATAAAACGCGTCAAACATACTTAGTTGTTTTGTACCACATACGGTCCCGGCATAAAACCAACTTTATTCCAATGCAGTAAACCAAAGGTACCGTCCCACTAAATGCCGCCCTATACTACCTTAAAAGCTCCGTGCTTTATTTGCATTTTTGCTAAATTATCAGATTTCTAATGGTTTATATCAAGATATGCCAAGAATTTTTAATTTAATTCTGTAAACTAATTCAAAATACCAATGCTAGATAACCTCCAGTCTTGGATTCAGTTCGATTGAAACTATGCCCTGTCTTTATTAGCCAAACCGGAGTAGAACAGGAGGACGTTTAACTCCATTTCATTCATTTTTAACTAGGTCAATAAGGTTTCTCCGTTACAAATAAAATATGACGGCGTCTTATTACGTTCGAGCGTTAAAGATCGATTAAATTTCACTTTATTATAACTTTGTAAATTCTGAACGGAATTGGCAGATATGGCATTAAACTATTGTATTTCCGAGGGATTCCTATAGCCAGAAATGACGCATCGACCCTTTAAGTAAATACTACTCTATAAGGAACTAACGACTGTCGTACTGAGCTGCTAAAATGTAGGACTAACGACTGTCGTGCTGCTAGGTAGAGCAAACTGCTAAGTTTACACACCCTATATACATATACTACTAAATACAAGATACAAGGAACAAGTACAATATCTGGAAATTAAAACAATATTGAACTGAATAGTCACCCACCTCAACAAACCCTCAAATTATCAAATCTAGCTTTTTATACTCACCCTATTATACGTGTAGAATGTACAGAATACAGAATAAACTCTACGTTATATCACTTCGTTTGCTCCACACTAGTCAGTTTGACACAGAAAAAAAAAAATAAAGCTAACAACACACGGACAATTTTCATCGCTCTTCTGGAGTAATGAACAATTGTTAAGCAACCAATCAGCGACGGGCCCGTAGCCAACTTATACAATCTGGTGCGGCTACGGAATTTTTGGAGAGGCTGGGGATGTGGCCGACTGAGAACGTTCCTAGGAAATCATATTTTCTTTTGAATACAAGCAATTCACAGGCAAAGGTTTAATGTCCACTCGATAAAAATAAAGTCATTTCTAGACTAACATATTATGTTTAATTTTATTTCAATGATTCGCTTGCGCGTTGGGTCTTTAACGTGGGATGAAACCGGAGGATCCGCAAAGCATGCATGAGGTAAGAGGGGCGACCCTACTTATCACGGACAAGCTGGAAATCGAAGCCATTCTACTTGACTCAATGGCGGACCCTATGATATAAAGCAGAGGATGGCTTAGTAAGTAACAGTCAAAAATTGCCTGTGATCGCCCGTGTGTCCAAGGCTTAAGACTTTATACCCCAAATATAATATAGCAATTAGTGTTAGGCCAATAAAGATAACGCGGAGGTTAGACTGTGGTTAACTTACCCTTGCCACATTTAATCTTTCAGCTGAATTAGGACATCCTTTCATTTAATCATCGACACTGGACTGTAGTATTCACATTTATAATAAAATCATACTTCGCATTAATTCATTTGGCTATGGACAGCGTAACGTCGCTCAGGTGGGCCGACCAAGCGTAACGTCGCTCAGATGGGCCGAACAACCGAGGGTGCCTGGTACACATTTGCGTGCACGTAAGAAAATTCTTTGTCACTTGGAATTCGATATAAGAGAGGGCCGCTCCGCCCTGTCCAGCAATATTCCTGTAGTACACACTGCACGGCGTATGTCCGACTTCGTTAGCCTGGAACACAAGCGGTTGCCATGCAATATGCGCCCATATGTTGCAATAGATTGACGGATAACTGGTAAATCGATGGAGCTCATCCTCTCACTGTTCCAACGCTTCACATCGAATTTGAAAAATTCCTTAAATTTTCTGTCAAAGGCCCGAGGTTGGGGAGGGGGTAACTCTAGGACACAACATTGCGGAGCGCTGAATGTTGATAGGGTTCGTGCTGTATTGAAAACACTGCTTCACACCAGGTTGGAAAAAAAGATCTCTTAAAACCTGCAGTTGCTAAATGTACACAGGCCGATTATCAATAGGGTTTGTCCTGTCAATGCTTAAAACCAAATTTAAAGTAAATCTGCTACAACCACTAGCCTCTGTTGCGTTCATAAGGATTTCAGAAAAGGGGGTATAACTCCAGAACGCACATCAAAGTCATAATCAAACTCTTCTGTGATATTTAGTACCTAACATATATTTTAAGCTTCGCCTAAATTAGACCCGAATTGGGGGCTTTAAATTTGTTTAATAGACAGGAGCCATAACCAAAGAAGTGCCAACATTCAAGGGATGATTCTCTTCATTTAAATCCGGTATCGAGGGTATGCCACGGTGCTTCCGATTTCTTAAAACAATGCCTCGAGTGTTTAGAGAGTGTTGTTTTATCAGTAGTACAGATGCTTCGTGTGTTGGTAATTCAGAGAGTGTTTTATCAGTAATACAGATGTTTCGCATGTTGGTAATTCAGAGAGTGTTATAACAGTATACAGATGATTCGTGTGTTGGTGATTCAGAGAGTGTTTTATCAGTATACAGATGCTTCGCATGTTGGTAATTCAGAGAGTGTTATAACAGTATACAGATGTTTCAGGAGTCGGTAATTCAGAGAGTGTTATAACAGTGTACAGATGTTTCGCGTGTTGGTAATTCAGAGAGTGTTATAACAGTATACAGATGTTTCGCGTGTTGGTAATTCAGAGAGTGTTTCCTCAGCATGTATAGGTGTTTCAAGTTGTATTACTTCAGATGAAATTCTATCGTTATTAAATATTTTAGGTTTTATTAAGCCAGATATTAATAAATTAATATTTTGGGTTGGGAACGTTTTTTTTTATTTAATCAATATTAATAACTGTTTCAAGTTTTGGTAATTTATTTTTATCAGTATTTATAAATGTTTCAGGTTTTGGTCATTCTGAGAGTATTTTATCCGTATTTATAAATCCGGGTGAGCGTATAGATGTGTGGCTGGTATGTAAGTACTAGTATTATATTTGCCATATGTTTTATTATTTGAACGTGTTAAAAGGGCATGATTCTTCTGATTTCTTTATTTATTTCAATTTAATATTGTACAGAAAATGCCTTCTCATGTACCCCCCCCCCCACCCAAATCACACACTGCCTTCTGAAACCTTGTATTCTAATAGTTTATCCATTCTTTGATTCCATAAAATAAAAATCATTTCCCACCAAAGTTGGTTTGGGTCGTTTTTGATGCAGCATGGGCGTACCATTTGTTTATTGAACCCACAAACTTCGCCTCGAATCCGGGTGCTGGGAACTTTGCGGTGGTATAACTCGATAAGTCTACATAGAAAGTTAATGACATTTGGCATATGCATACCTTATGCATCTGTTCAGTTGGCGAAATAACGATATTGATGCCACCAAAGCTAGTTTAGACGTTATTGGGTGTATAGTGAGCCTACCCTAACCCGATTCCTCTCACATGTTTAGTATGTTTACGGTAATATATCTCGTCAACATAGGAAGTTTCTGCAATTTTGTATTCTAATAGTTTATCCTTTTCTTGATTCCATAAAATAAAAATCATTTTCCCACCAAAGTAGGTTTGGGTCGTGTTTGGTGCAGCATGGGCGTGCCATTTGTTTATCGAACCCACAAACTCCGCCTCGAATCCGGGTGCTGGATACTTTGCGGTGGTATAACTCGATAAGTCTACATAGAAAGTTAAGGACATTTGACATGTTGATGCCTTATGCACCTTTTCAGTTGGCGAAATACCGATATTGATGCCACCAAAGCTAGTTTAAAAGTTATTGGGTGTATAGTGAGCCTACTCTAACCCGATTCCCCCATATGTTTAGTATGTTTACGGTAATATATCTCGAAACGCCAATATAGGTGCCTTCTAATATTTTGTTTTCCAATAGTTTATCCATCTCTTGATTCCATGAAATAAAAATCATTTCCCCACCAAAGCCGGTTTGGGTCGTTGTTTGATGCAGCGTAGGCGTACCCGTTGTTTATTAAACCCACATACCCCGCCTCGAATCCGGGTGCTGGGAACTTTGCGGTTGTATAACTCGATAAGTCTACATAGAAAGTTAATGACATTTGGCATGTGCATACCTTATGCATCTGTTCAGTTGGCGAAATAAAGATATTGATGTCGCTAAAGCTAGTTTAGAAGTTATTGGGTAGGCTACATAGTGAGCCTACCAAAACCCGATTCTTCCGCATGTGTAGTATGTTTACGGTAATATATGTCGAAACGTCAACACATGAGCCTTCTGAAATTTTGTATTCTAATAGTTTATCCATCTCTTGATTCCATGAAATAAAAATAATTTTCCCACCAAAGCTGGTTTTGGTCGTTTTTGATACAGCATGGGCGTACCCTTTGTTTATTGAACCCACATACTCCGCCTCGAATCCGGGTGCTGGGAACTTTGCGGTGGTATAAATCGATAAGTCTACATAGAAGGTTAATGACATTTGGCATTTTGATGCCTTATGCACCTTTTTAGTTGGCGAAATAACGATATTGATGCCACCAAAGCTAGTTTAGAAGTAGTCCAGCTCTAGACGACAGACTTCGTATGCACTCGTCGGTCCCGGGTGATGGCCAGAAACCGAGCTGAAGCTCTCACCCGGATTCCAGCACCCGGATTCGAGATAAAGTTAGCAAACAAAATTCTCGCACCCGGATTCGAGATCAAGTTAGCACACATATTCCTAGCGCCAAGAAAACTCTACAAATAATTATCACGAAAATAATTGTTACCTTTGTATTTATTAGAAAATAAAACATAATAAAAGCAAAATATATATGCAATAGATCCCCGACCTCACCCCCGCCCCAAAATATAATATTACCGTAAACATACTAAAATATCGCACACTAGGCTAACTAGTCGAGCATGTAAAAAAGGGGTACGTCACTATGTACACAATAACTTCTAAACTAGCTTCGGCGGCATCAATATCTTTATTTCGCCAACTGGACAGATGCATAAGGTATGCACATGCCAAATATCATTAACTTTCTATGATGCCGTACTGAGTTATACCCCCGCAAAGTTACCACCACCTGGATTCGAGGCGGAGTATGTGGGTTCAATAAACAACGGGTACGCCTACGCTGCATCAAAAAACTACCCAAACCAACTTTGGTGGGAAAATGATTTTTATTTCACGGGATCAAGAGATGAATAAACTACTAGAATACAACATTTCAGAAGGCTCCTATGTTGACGTTTCGAGATATATTACCGTAAACATACTAAACATATGGGGGGAATCGGGTTAGGGTAGGCTCACTATGCACCCAATAACTTCTAAACTAGCTTCTGCGGCATCAATATCTTTATTTCGCCAACTGAACAGATGCATAAGGTATGCACATGCCAAATATCATTAACTTTCTATGGTGCCGTACCGAGTTATACCCCCACAAAGTTCCCAGCACCCGGATTCGAGGTGGAGTATATGGGTTCAATAAACAACGGGTAAGCCTACGCTGCATCAAAAAACGACCCAAACCAACTTTGGTGGGAAAATGATTTTTATTTCACGGGATCAAGAGATGAATAGACTACTAGAATACAACATTTCAGAAGGCTCCTACTTTGGCTTTTCAAAATATATTACCGTAAACATACTAAACATATGGGGGGAATCGGGTTAGGGTAGGCTCACTATGCACCCAATAACTTCTAAACTAGCTTCGGCGGCATCAATATCTTTATTTCGCCAACTGAACAGATGCATAAGGTATCCACATGCCAAATATCAATAACTTTCTATGGTCCCGTACCGGTTATACCCCGCAAAGTTCCCACCACCTGGATTCGAGGCGGAGTATGTGGGTTCAATAAACAACAGGTACGCCTACGCTGCATCGCAAAACTACCCAAACCAACTTTGGTGGGAAAATGATTTTTATTTCACGGGATCAAGGAATGAATAAACTACTCGAAAACAACATTTCAGAAGGCTCCTATGTTGATGTTTCCGGATATATTACCGTAAACATACTAAACATATCGGGGGGATCGGGTTAGGGTGGGCTCACTATGCACCCAATAACTTCTAAACTAACTTCGGCGGCATCAATATCTTTATTTCGCCAACTGGACAGTTGCAAAAGGTATGCACATGCCAAATATCATTAACTTTATATGGTGCCGTATCGAGTTATACCCCCGCAAAGTTCCCAGCACCCGGATTCGAGGTGGAGTATATGGGTTCAATAAACAACGGGTAAGCCTACGCTGCATCAAAAAACGACCCAAACCAACTTTGGTGGGAAAATGATTTTTATTTCACGGGATCAAGAGATGAATAGACTGTTGACGTTTCGAGATATATTACCGTAAACATACTAAACATATGGGGGGAATCGGGTTAGGGTAGGCTCACTATGCACCCAATAACTTCTAAACTAGCTTCGGCAGCATCAATATCTTTATTTCGCCAACTGAACAGATGCATAAGGTATGCACATGCCAAATATCATTAACTTTCTATGAATAAACTACTCGAAAACAACATTTCAGAAGGCTCCTATGTTGACGTTTCGAGATATATTACCGTAAACATACTAAACATATGGGGGGGAATCGGGTTAGGGTAGGCTCACTATGCACCAAATAACTTCTTAACTAGCTTCGGCGGCATCTATACCTTTATTTCGCCAACTGAACAGATGCATAAGGTATGCCACATACCATTTACGTTCTATGGTGCCGTACCGAGTTATACCCCCACAAAGTTCCCACCACCTGGATTCGAGGCGGAGTATATGGGTTCAATAAACAACGGGTAAGCCTACGCTGCATCAAAAAACGACCCAAACCAACTTTGGTGGGAAAATGATTTTTATTTCACGGGATCAAGAGATGAATAGACTACTAGAATACATTATTTCAGAAGGCTCCTATATTGGCTTTTCGAGATTTTTTACCGTAAACATACTAAACATATGGGGGGAATCGGGTTAGGGTAGGCTCACTATGCACCCAATAACTTCTAAACTAGCTTCGGCGGCATCAATATCTTTATTTCGCCAACTGAACAGATGCATAATGTATGCACATGCCAAATATCAATAACTTTCTATGGTGCCGTACCGAGTTATACCCCCGCAAAGTTCCCACCACCTGGATTCGAGGCGGTTCAATAAACAACGGGTAAGCCTACGCTGCATCAAAAAACGACCCAAACCAACTTTGGTGGGGAAATGATTTTTATTCCACGGGATCAAGAGATGAATAGACTACTAGAATACAACAATTCAGAAGGCACCTATGTTGGCTTTTCGAGATTTTTTACCGTAAACATACTAAACATATGGAGGGAATCGGGTTAGGGTAGGCTCACTATGCACCCAATAACTTCTAAACTAGCTTCGACGGCATCAATATCTTTATTTCGCCAACTAAACAGATGCATAAGGTATCCACATGCCAAATATCATTAACTTTCTATGATGCCGTACTGAGTTATACCCCCGCAAAGTCCCCACCACCCGAAAAACTAAAGCGAACCCTGATCTTAATAATAATAGGGACATTTAAAATGTATCTTTAGGTGGTCTAAGCACATAACTTTTACTTTGGAACGTCGAGAAAGATATTGCATAACAGAACCAAAACACTTCAAAACCTCTTTTAAAAACTGTCAAATCAAAATCCCTCCGAATTAGTTTTACAGCGAATGCTATACACAATGATACTAGTTGTCTGAAAAAAACAAGGAATAGTTTCATAGTTTGATTCCAGTCTGCAGGCCGCGTCACAAAGGCTGTCAAACATTTCCCCAGTAACATTTACCAATACGAAGTTTGTATACCGTGAGCTATTATGTGCAATGCATCTGTTGGTTTTATCTGTGTCTATATTCCGGCGAAATTCATGAAAACTCAAAAAAAATTTGCAAATATTTAATCTCGTGGTCAGATACGGGTTTTCCAGTCACAGTTGACGTCGGTTTTCTCAGATTGGGATACCTGAAAATCCACGCCGCCTGCAGGCTGGAGCCTAACCATAAAACTATTCAATTGTTTTTCGGACAACTAGTTTCATTTATATATAACGATCAATGTTAAACTAAATCGGGGAGATTTAAAGACTAAAGGTGAGTTTAGTAAGTTGACATTTTTATTGAAAGAGTGATAACTTTCGATCATTTTCCGCATATTTTCATGATATAAGAATGGTTGCGCATTAACTTTCAGTGAAAATGACCTCATTTGACCTTTGACCCTGAATATCTCGAAAACGTCCCAACGGCGGACTGATTACAACTCGGCATCGTATTCTACGCCAAATTTCTACTCTAGAAAAGTTGGGTCGGGTTTTGTGCCCATTTGGTGGACCCCCCCCCCCGCACTGAGCCTCCGGTCTAATATAGTTATTTTGATTATAAACATATTTAAACTAATTATTCTATCAAAAGTTTACTTTAAAACCTTCTGAAGTTGGGGGGGGGGGGTATAGCCGAATGGTTACCGCGTGTGCGCTGTATCATAAGGTATGTGATGTGATTGAGTAGGGTCGCCTTGTGGTTTTCCCCGGGTCTTCCGCCCCCCCCCCGCCACACACACACTCACACCTAAAGACTCCGAAGCACAAGCGAATTATTGAAATAAAACACAGAAACGGTCAAGGGTCGAGAAAGGTGAAAGGTTTAAAATAGTACTAACTTGTTCCTAAATGTGGTTATCTCTGTTGTTTGAATATGGCCTTCGTAGTCTTTAGGCATAATATAAAGGGTATCAGTTTGAAAATGTATAGCACTAAGTAGAAATCCTTGACCCTACGGGTCGTGCATAAGTCATTTAAGCATAGAATCAAATAATAATAATAAAAACGTATTTATTGTATTTTAAATATGTATTGCAATTTGTGTATAATAGATAAATCAATAATATAGTATTCATAAATATAAATAAACTAAATGAGTATTTTGGCAAGAAAACAATATTTAAATTGAATAAGAAGTAAGGGTTTTCATATTATGTCATTAATTACATATTATATACTATTATTACAGACATGTATTTAAAGTGTAAAATATGAATAAATTTAATACAAATAGAAAATTATAGGATGCAGTCATTGTTCAATTATTTGATTTATAATATTATGATAAACAGGTTTTCCTTTAGAGTATTAAACATATAATATAATATAAATTTGGAACAACGCGCGAATAAAACGGCAAACTTAATCTCTAATTGAATAAATGAACAGATCTATCTCTATTCATACTATTCAACTAGAGATATTGTGTAATATATAATAATGAATATGTTCAAGTTTAACATGTAAATAGATCTGTCTCTATCCACATCGTTTAACTTGAACATAATCAGTATATTGTAATGTCTGAAGTAAGAAATAAATTATAATTAAACGGAAATATGATATTAATCTCGATTTCAATAAATGAACAGATCTATCTCTATTCATGTTATCAAAATAGAGATTAATTGTAATAATATATGAATATGTTCAAGTTTAACATGTAAATAGATCTATCTCTATCCACATAGTTTGACTTGAACATAATCAGTATATTGTAATGTTTGAAATAAGAAAAAAATTATAATTAAACGGAAATATGATATTAATCTCGATTTCAATAAATGAACAGATCTATCTCTATTCATGTTATCAAAATAGAGATTAATTGTAATAATATATGAATATGTTCAAGTTTAACATGTAATTGTAAATAGATCTATCTCTATCCACATAGTTTGACTTGAACATAATCAGTATACTGTAGTGTTTGAAATTAGAAAAAAAATTGTCGGAAAAAATATTAATCTCTATTTGAATAAATGAACAGATCTATCTCTATTCATGTTATCAAAATAGAGATTAATTGTAATAATATATGATTATGTTCAAGTTTAACATGTAAATAGATCTATCTCTATCCACATAGTTTGACTTGAACATAATCAGCATAACTGAAATTAAACAATAACTGCATCCTATAAATAAATAAATAAATAAATAAATAAATAAAACATAAAAAATTACTCCTCTGTATTTTTAATACAGAGGAACTTTTTCAGTGTTCTTCTGATGCTTGTTTTCTCTGCAATATATGAATGAAAGTAGGCCTACAATACATCTCTTAGAACATTTAACGTATAATCTTCATAATATATGGGTTTTTTTCATTGAATATCCAGTTTTTATAATCATGACTCTATAGCAAAATTCGCTAGTGTGTACACGTTTTTACATTTGTAGCATTAAGGAGGAGACGACTTCGTCTTCACATTCAGGCTGATTGTGCATAAATTTAATCAAGGGATGTTTGAGCACAAAGACAATAACTCTTCGTAAGAATATCAATATAGTCCTTCCTTTCACCTAATGCTAAACAATTCCATTAGGATTATCAGCAGAACGTTGACGGCATATCAAGTTTCATTAAAACTGAGAATATACAGGGAAAAGAATTATACAATCCATGAAAATTATGTAGGAATCTGAAATAAAATGTTGAACATTATTGTAGCGATTTAGAATAAATTATGTGTGAAAATATTTCTACCTTTTTCTGATTTTATTCTCTTCACACTGTTGGTCGAAACCCCTTTCTTCAGACCGATTGCCTAAAATTAAATAACATTAGATTTTGATAGACAATTCTGACATGCACGTTGCTACATTGTGGTTTTAGATTTTAAGTCGGGAGAGACCATTCTGATACGTTTCTATTCAGGTTGTCGATTGCTTCATCAGAAACGATATGTGGGTGATATCAGGGTAGGACAATATGTTTTTGTTCATGGGTAAAAAACGAGATTTTAATTCAGTATATAATATGAAATCTTTCTGTCTGATTGAATTCATCTTTACAATGCCAAGGTATTGATATTTATATTTCTCAGTTTTTGTTGTTAAGACATGATTCTGGTTGAATAAATTACGTCACGGGTTATAGTAATCGGTTTGGGGTTAATATGCAACGAAATAAACTTACCATTAAAAACCGATTGAAAATGCTGACCTCTTTATCTATAAGAAAATAGATGCAATATGTATAACGTTTTATTGACGGTGAGAAAACTGTTAGATCTATAGTTTGACTTTACTGGATGCATATAAAGTCTTTTATTTTAGCATTCTTTTGCTGCTTTTATATGATATAAATGTCTTCAACTTCTAAGGTGGTTTTTTTTTATATTTATAAGTTAATAAGTCGACTTATTATAAAGAAAGGGGGTTGGATGGCTGAATCGTTAGCACATGCGCGCTGTATCATAAAGCCTGTCATTGCGTCATCTGGCGTGGTTTCGAATCCTCGGTTGTACGTGACAAGGAGTAGGTTCGTCTGTCCAACCTCGCGGGTTTTCTCTGAGTCCTCCCGTTTCCTCCTATTTCCAATGCTAAAGACTCCTACACGCAAGCGAATGTGTTTGTCCCAAAATGACCTAGTTTTTGTCGAGTGGACGTCAAACCCCATTTCTCTCTCTATTTTAAAGAAAACTTTAACAAACAGCTGAAGTGCAGTTTCCCCAAACATTTCTGTACTCTCAACTAGAAAAAAAGTACGTAAAGTTTTCCCGTATAAAATTTCTTTATGATATGATATAATATTTGATCTAAATTTATTGGGGTGGATTCCAGTAGATATTTTTCTAAGTTGGCAAATCATTTGTATTTATGTTTGTTATATTAATTTGACTTATTATAGTTTAATGTGGTTTAGTTTAACAAATGGAATTTACCAGGTGTAGACGTTTCCTCGACACCATCATCTTCTTTTGTTATTTCTGAATAAAAGCAATTTTATAAAAAAAAAAATCATCATGTCCAAACACTGAGCACAAACATACTAGTCATGAAATGGGGGTTAAGCGTCATATTTTTCTACGTCAGCCGGAATAATAAAGATGAACATAGACACCTAGGTATAATATATTCCTTAAAAATATAACACGTAACAAAAACTTATTAAGTCTGATTTATGATTTAAAAAAAAGTTCACTTACATAACAAACACAGTTGAATTTAATCGCATGTCATAAATATAATTGTATAATTAGTGTTTAAATATTCTGATAATTAACGGGATGGTCATTATATTTCACCTGCATAGTTCAAACATCAAAGTACGAAAACCTTTGACATGATGTGGTGTCAATCAGGAGTCAAATATGTCGGAAATATCGGATTCTTATTTTGTCATTTTAAACATTGGTTGCGTATCCTACATCTTAGTTCTGTGTATCATAATTTATTACCTATTTCGGATGATTCTTCATCCACATCTTTATCTTTATCTTCTAAATCCCCTCCTAATTCTTTTTCCTCATTTCCCTCCTCTGTCAACTCTACATTTTCTCCTTCTTCCCCTGTCCCTTCTTTTTCTGTTAATTCTTAAAATGTTGTATATAATATAATTATTAACATGTATAAATTTAAAGCTAAAATTAATTATTGTATAGCTAAAAAATATAATTATAGAGGGCTTGTCATCGAGTGGCGTGGTTTCGATTTCCCACTTGTACATGACAAGGAGTAGGGGCGCTTGAACAACGTCGTGGGTTTTCTCCCGATCCTTCGGTTTCCCCCCACAACCAAAGATCCCACGCTCAATCGAATTTTTGGAAGAAAATTGAACTATGCTTAGTTTGTGTCGTGTGGACGTTTAACCCTTCCTGTAATGGTTATTATTTTATATTTAAACGAATGCATTCCATCTTGAATTTATATTTAAATGTTGTTAAAGAAATAAATAGTTTTACACAGTACCAATAATAGAAAGATCATTATTATCTGTAAAAAGAAGAAATGAAACTGAATGTAATTGGTCACCTTTTCTACCGGCTAATTTTGTCTCTGAGACAATGGGATGGTCACCACATCCGATGGCCACATCAATATCTAAATCGCATAGTATTTCAGCCATCTATAAAACAGATTGCATAATTCAGTTAAAGTTATATTAATATGATTACAATAAATAACATGTTTTCGGCCTACAAAATAAGCAATGCGATGATTTAACGTTTTCTACTAGAAATTTACATGGCGAACACATGGACACATCACCGTAGTTTCTTGAAAGTCGTCTAAATGAGACGAAATATGTCAATGACAGAAAAAAGAACTGAAAGGATGATGTCGTAAAATTTGTGTTGACACTATGGCCATGCCAGATATTCTTTAAATCTACTTAAATTCTTTAATTTCACAAAATAGATAAAGAACTAGAGTAGAAGAAGGAATTGTTGTCGATTCAGTAATACTAATAGTGTCATAGGCATCAACGTAACAGTAACGGGCCTAATTTAAATATATTTCAGCGGCAAAGTACGCACATTGTGTATATGATACAAAATTATTAAAATATATACTCACGTTGTTGGGTTGGGATAGATTTTTAATAAATTAAAAATCGAGAAGTTGATGGCGGTGTTGAGGTTATCAAGGCGACACGCCGAATGCCTATTGTGACGTCACAGCGCTATACAATCTTTTGCGTGCTTTCGGTTTTTTGATGGCTTTTAAAGATGGGCGTAATATATGATAGAGTCTGTTATGTTTTTTTGGCCACATTTATTTAAAAGAGACATTTTATTAAAGGGACAATCCCGAATTAAACAGAGGCTCAAAAATAAAAGTCTGAGAATGTATGGAGATAAAACGCCAAAATATAGGGGAATGGTGTATTTACCTTGTCTCAAAATTTCAACTCAAAAATTGAGTCGTTTGAACGTGAACGCCAAAACTGCTTATCCGGACACGTAACCCTTTTAAGATGTTGGGTAAATTGTTTCGTTCGGTGACCTTATAACCGATTACGGTTACTTGAGAGGGTTGTGCAATGAATAACCCATGTGCCGTACTTGATAGAGAAAGGCAAATTTCAACTACACATTACGTTTATAATTAAAATGTTTGGATTAATCCAGATACCACAAAATACACCTTGAGGCATCGGTCTCAAATTCGAGTTGAAGACTGGCGGATTTAAGTCGTTTGAAAACGTCGTACTGTTTTGCTCCGAACTGGGATAATGAAGACGGACATACACCATACAGTGTGCTATGAGGAAAATCTTGCCTACTCTTATATCGAATTCCAACTGCCAAGGGATATTTTACGTGCACTCCAATTTGTACACGGGACCTCGGTTTTTCGTCCCATCCGAACGACTAGGCAGCTGTCCTTGGCAGGCCTCCTTCTGCATCACTGACAAGGGGAAATCGCGCCGGAAAATCGAGATAAACTTTCACGGCCAATGCAGGGATCGAACACTCGACCTCAAGGCTAGCGAACCAGCGCCTTATCCACTTAGCCACCGTGATCCCCAAAATAGTCTTATGGGATGCCCTTGGGTTATAGCCCCGTCTGCCCCTCTCTGCACGCTGCTGAGCATAATACAAACACAACGGGTCGAAAACCATGATATCATATATCAAACTGCCTGACTCTTATTAAAACTGGCCCTTAAAAGTGTCGAACTGTGGAGACTAGGCTAGACGGGAAGTCTGGGGGCTGTCCCCCTGGTAAATTTTGAAAAATGAACCCCAAATATGGGATTTGGTTGCATATCTGATTATAATCTCTGTCAAATAATATATCTCATAATGTATGCCAATATCCCGACCTGCAAGTAATTTACAACCATCAACCTGTGAAATTACCATATCGTCATATTATTAATCATTTTCCCACCAAAGTTGGTTTGGGTCGTTTTTTGATGCAGCGTAGGCTTACCCGTTGTTTATTGAACCCATATACTCCGCCTCGAATCCAGGTGGTGGGAACTTTGTGGGGGTATAACTCGGTACGGCACCATAGAAAGTAAATGATATGTGGCATGTGGATACCTTATGCATCTGTTTAGTTGGCGAAATAAAGATATTGATGCCGCCGAAGCTAGTTTAGAAGTTATTGGGTGCATAGTGAGCCTACCCTTACCCGATTCCCCCCATATGTTTAGTATGTTTACGGTAAAAAATCTCGAAAAGCCAACATAGGTGCCTTCTGAATTGTTGTATTCTAGTAGTCTATTCATCTCTTGATCCCGTGAAATAGAAATCATTTTCCCACCAAAGTTGGTTTGGGTCGCTTTTTGATGCAGCGTAGGCTTACCCGTTGTTTCTTGAACCCATATACTCAACCTCGAATCCGGGTGCTGGGAACTTTGCGGGGGTATAACTCGGTACGGCACCATAGAAAGTTAATGATATTTGGCATGTGCATACCTTATGCATCTGTTCAGTTGGCGAAATAAAGATATTGATGCCGCCGAAGCTAGTTGAGAAGTTATTGGGTGCATAGTGAGCCTACCCTAACCCGATTCCCCCCATATGTTTAGTATGTTTACGGTAATATATCTCGAAACATCAACATAGGAGCCTTCTGAAATGTTGTTTTCGAGTAGTTTATTCATTTCTTGATCCCGTGAAATAAAATCAGTTTCCCACTAAAGTTGGTTTGGGTAGTTATTCGATGCAGCGTAGGCGTACCCGTTGTTTATTGAACCCACAAACCCCGCCTCGAATCCGGGTGCTGGGAACTTTGTGGGGGTATAACTCGGTACGGCATCATAGAAAGTTAATGATATTTGGCATGTGCATACCTTATGCATCTGTTCAGTTGGCGAAATAATATTGATGCCGCCGAAGCTAGTTTAGAAGTTATTGGGTGCATAGTGAGCCTACCCTAACCCGATTCCCCCCATATGTTTAGTATGTTTACGGTAATATATCTCGAAACGTCAACATAGGAGCCTTCTGAAATGTTGTATTCTAGCAGTCTATTCATCTCTTGATCCCGTGAAATAAAAATCATTTTCCCACCAAAGTTGGTTTGGGTAGTTTTTTGATGCAGCGTAGGCGTACCCGTTGTTTATTGAACCCACATACTCCGCCTCGAATCCAGGTGGTGGTAACTTGGCGGGGGTATAACTCAGTACGGCATCATAGAAAGTTAATGATATTTGGCATGTGCATACCTTATGCATCTGTCCAGTTGGCGAAATAAAGATATTGATGCCGCCGAAGCTAGTTTAGAAGTTATTGTGTACATAGTGACGTACCCCTTTTTTACATGCTCGACTAGTTAGCCTAGTGTGCGATATTTTAGTATGTTTACGGTAATATTATATTTTGGGGCGGGGGTGAGGTCGGGGATCTATTGCATATATATTTTGCTTTTATTATGTTTTATTTTCTAATAAATACAAAGGTAACAATTATTTTCGTGATAATTATATGTAGAGTTTTCTTGGCGCTAGGAATATGTGTGCTAACTTGATCTCGAATCCGGGTGCTAGGTTATGGCTGCGAGAATTTTGTTTGCTAACTTTATCTCGAATCCGGGTGAGAGCTTCAGCTCGGTTGGCCAGAACATGATCTGATCTGATCTGTGAAACTGACCACAACACAAGAAAAAACACCCAATTAGAGGTCAGGAGATCGCTGACTACACTTTTTTAGAGCACTACACGATTTTTCAGAGCACGGTTTTCTTATTTCCGAAGCACTCATTTTTCATTTCGAGGCACGTTCGTGCTCCAAGGCACGTTATTTTAGGCCCTGGATAACGCAGAGGTTAGACTATGGTCTATGGAAGGACAGCGTTGCCAATATTATTTCATTGTTCACGGTGCAAACTGCAAATGTCAGTAGTTCAAAATACGTATTGTGAACATATTATGTAGGCCTACTTTTAAAATAGCACAGAGTAAGTGTTATATATAGGTCAAAAAAGATAACGCAGAGGTTAAGCTGTGGTCAACTGAACTTTGCCACATTTAATCTCATTCTCCACGCAAGTCTCGCTATCCAGTGTGGACTCCAAGGGGAAGACAACTCTGTTTGGGAGATTGATTTAATATGTCAGCTAAATTAGGACACTGGTCTGTAGTATTAGTATATTATTATACATGTATAATAAAGTCATACTACCCAATAAATCATTTGGCGAAGGACAGTGTTAGGTCGTTCACGTGGGCAGAATACCGTGGTCCCGTTTACACATTTATAAATTATAATTTGGCGTGTACTGAAGTAGAATACATAGCCAGGGGCCACGGAGCGGGCCCGATTTCGGGGGGGCTACTGACCATACCCCCCCCCCCCCATAACCTTTTTTTCGCTTTTTTGAGCTTTTGGCGACATTTTATTTTCACTATTAAAAATTATTACCGGGGCTAAAGCCCCCCTAGCCCCCCCGGCTCCGCGGCCCCTGTACATAGCAGTTGGGATTAATTGCTTCACTCTAAGCCGAGATGTTAGCTATTTAGTTTTAGACTAGTCGTCAATACTAATGTTGGTATAATAATAAACAACGTTTTTTTTATGCCAGTCTTCATTAGCCCAGTTTAGGAGCAGAACACTGGGGAGTTAAACCCCATTTCATTTCTATTCAGGTTGTGGGTTAATCATAATACATTATGAGAGCAGTCAATGCAAACCGGGCCATCATGACCGGGGGGGGGGGGGGGCTAGCAATAATGATTTCTTAGGAGCGTTTTTCGCTGGCTATGGGCCCGATGAAAACAATTTTAGTAACTAGCGAATTTCACCGATTGTTGAGGCGCTCTCTGGTAGGGTTATTTTTTCTGGCGCTGCCTACGTATGTTTCAACCAAGAATTGTAATACCCCTCTCCCTTAAGTAAAATCGGCCCGTACACTAATAGGAGTGGGGCAATACTGATGATATCAAGTGATAATCAAGCGCTTTTGGTAAAATTTAGGAGATCAGATGGATGGTAGCATAATCATACTTAAACTTGCCTAAGGTATGCTGAAATTTAAAAAATATCCTCCCGTCAGGAGGCAGACAAATTCCCTGCCAGGCCCGACGGATCAGGGGTGGGGGGCGGGGCTGGGCCGTCATAATTTGGCCGCCAGTACTCTTTTCACTAGGTTATTGCGGCCCCTAGACCCTGGCAAGGACCTAGGATCGGAGCCCCCCCCCTCCCAACACGAATTTCTTCCGCAGGCCCTGTCTGTTTTGGATGGTGAATCAAAATTTAATAATTTACCCCCCCCCCCCCCACAACAGGATGAACAGCATGCCATCATACTCACAGTGGGGATACTCAATTCACAGTCCAGAATTGACAGAATTGCAATCAAGTGACACAGAATTCAGTCCTGTCACAGTTCTGTCAGTCCCGACAGCTGAGATGGTGTGAGTAGAATTGTGACGTTTTTTAAGTAACAAATAAGATTCCGCTGTCATGATTGGTTGAGATATTTTTTATGCAGGCATATGTGTTGTACTCCAAAATTCTACTTTTCACTCGATTGAAACTTTTTTCTGAATTGAGAGAATTCAATTCCTGAAGGTTCAATCAAGTCTCCTAGCTCCCTGGTCAAGGATGGTGTAGCAAAACATTGTCGTCATAAACTGATACATTTATTCTGGATTCAAATACTGTTATAGGCAGGTCAATAATTATTATAACAATATATTCTTCAATAATGTAGACTTTATTATTATTAATTTCTTTTCTATATACAAGTCTGTAGCAATATTATTAGCACTTTTTTTTCTTTCATTTAACACAAACACACCATTTTTAAATTTTTAGTTTTGAAAACCTTACTTAACCCCTCTTGTCATGAAATAAATTTTTCTAATGTGTTTTATTCAATTCATTTAAGAGTTTTTATGGTTCTCCTTCCTTTACACTTTTATTATGAGATTTTTCAAGTTTATTATCCTAACCCAAGTTGTACCACATGAATTTTTAAATTCTTTGAATAAACAACCAACAGTTCGTTTTACAATTTATAATAAGAAATTTTTGAATAACCTGTGTAAAACTCTTGCTGAATTTACATTAATTATCGGAAAACACCAGTAACAGACAAATTACAAACTTCTGGTTTCACTCAAGCATATTATTAGGTTTTTCAGGACTGTTCTAAGATATAATTGATAAAATTTATTCAGATAAAATATATATTACACCCAAACCCATACTGGTGAAAATAATAACACAATATTGGTGCCATATGTATTGTGTTTTATTTCAACTTTGAGTCATCTTAATTTTATCTGAGAAAATTTTAGTTTCTAGAATATCAAGATGTAACATCATCTTAGTTGGCAACACGGGGCCCTGTTTCTCGAAATCCTAACCAAAGATAAAATCCAAATTTTAGTAGATTATTCAATTTTGATTGGCTAAGCACTAAAATCAATCTAATATTATCCAATCAATTACTAAAATTTGGATTTTATCTTAGTTAAAAAGGCCCCTGATTTCCATGTGATCTACAATCTGTTCATTCTAAAGCTCGTTTTCCCTCTTCATGTGGTCGCTCTGTCAGTATACCAATTTTATGCATGTTTAATATTCCCATGGGTCTTGCAAATGGAACGGTTAGTCCAGGCACTCTCCATTTCTCAACCTGACCCATTTTAATAAGCATGGCAGTTGTTCCCAAAAAAAAGCCAACGCCCCATCCAACTTTTTGGCAATGGTCTGAAATGAAAAAGGTGACAAAATAAAGCATGACGTTCATTTTAACTTCCTTTTTCACCATCTATGACCGGTTACCAGTTAAGATCATAAAAAATTGGATTTTTAGGGTGAAAAGGGCTATGACTATGCGAAAGTCTGGTGTTATATTTGGCCTAAGACCTTAATTAACCTAATGATTCAGAATTGATGGGAAGTCAGCTCCCTACGTGTAAATGCCGATCAACGCAGCTGTAGTGTAGTGTAACCAAAAAATAATCTATCCTAAAGCTGATATTTTTTTCTCAAAAACATTCGAGTTGTGGTCCGATGGAGAACTCTCTGATAAGAACCGATCACAAAGCTACGTTTGGGTCACATGATACAGCTCAGGGGTTTGTTTCACAAAATTTTAACTAAGATAAAATACAAATTTTAGTAATCTGATTGGATAATATTAGATTGATTTTAGTGTTATCCAATCAAAATTAAAGTATCTAGTAAAATTTGGATTTTACCTTTATAGTTAAGATGTAGAGAAACATGGCACTACACTCGCAGATGGGGTGAAAGTTTGAAAAATAAGCTGCATGTAAGGGAATGGAAGTGGGAAGATACCAGAGGTCTCAGAAAAACCCATCATGTTAGACAGGCAAACCTACTCTTTGTCACGTACAAGCGTTAACGATTCGGACACCCCCACCCCCATTGTCGCTAGAACAAAACCTCTCTTACGTGCAGGTGTCATTAGCAGTGGGAGGAAACCAGAAGTCTCAGTGAAAACCAACGAGATTGGACAGGCGAATCTACTCCTTGTCACGTACAAGCGGGGATTTGAAACCATTGATGTTACTTGACTCAATGATAGACCTTATGATCAAACATGCACGCATTAACGATTAGGTCACCCTATCCCCTATTGAAGCTAGAAAAAAGACCTGCAATAGGCAGATTTAGCTTTACATAATGCATCTATCAATTTCAGATCTACAATAAATTGTAACGACCCTACCCCTTGTCAAGTACAACCGAGGAATCGAAAGCAAGCCGGTTGACGAAATTAAATTTCTTATGATGCAACACGCACACTTCATTCATTCGACCATCCAATCCCCCATACAATATTGTACCCATGTACTTACATCTACCTCCAAATATACTACCAGAAGCTAATCCTGCTAAAAAGTGATTATACATATCATCTGTTTTACGCAGGTTACCAATAATACACAGGGCAGAGGCATACGTTGCGGCGGCCCCACCTTAAAAAGAGAGAAAATATTTCAATAATCTATCCTACAACAATTATGCATCTTCAACAACATGAGCCCAGCAAGAACTTATTTCATTACTTCTGTCTATCCAATTTTATCAATTAGTAATTTTTCTCCTAAACCGCTTGATGGATTTCAATGTTATTTGGTTGGTAAAGTATTGTTGGTGTTTATTCATAGTTGTTCAAATGAAGTTGCTCTGTCTCCACAGAAAGTCTGCAAGGGCATCTTTTAAAGGGGCAAATATAGGTGATATCAAAAAAATCTCCATCTTTAGTATGGATCAATCGATTACTTTGATATTGGACTTGACAGGAATGATTGTTAGAATCTTTGATGATTAAAAATTCAAGTTCATTCATAATATTCAAAGAAACAATGATATATGTTGCGGACATTGTGAAATCTTTGATGCATCTTAACTGATGGGTGACTGGCCTTTAGGCCTCTTGGTTTTATCTATAGTATAGAATGAATGAAATGGGGCTTAAGATCCAGCGCTTCTGCACCTAAACTGGGCTAATTGAAGACGGGCATACGCCATACAGTGTGCTATGAGGGAAATTTTGCCCTGGCAGCAACTGAATTCAAGCTGCCAAGGGATCTTTTACGTGCACACCAATGTAACACAAGACCTCTGTTTTTTGTACCACCCGAACGACTAGGCAGCTGCCCTTGTCAGGCCCTCCGTCAGCATCACTGACAAGGGGAAACCATGCCGGAAAAATGAGATGAACTTTCTCGGCCAATGCAGGGATCAAATACCCGACCTCTAGGCTAGCGAGCCAGCAACTTATCCACTTAGCCACAGATCCCTTTCTATAGTATAGAACTGTAAATTATGATATAAAATGCAATGGGGTTTAATGTCCTGTTTTTCTGCACCGACTTGGCTTATGAAGACGGACGTATGCCATGTGGTGTGCTATGAGGAAAATTTTGCCCGGATAGCAGAACTACTACCTTCATGTACTCCTGTATTAATTTCTAGCTGTAAATTATGACTGCAAGGGAAATTATTGATTACGTTGATATACCATGTGTACATCATGCTCACTTCATTATATGGAGAGAGAAATGGGGTTAAAGTCCACTTGGCACAAACTAGGTCATTTCAGGACTAACATATGGTTTAATTTTCTTTGAATGGTTTGCTTGTGCGTAGGGGTCTTTAGCAGTGGGAGGAAACAGGAAGACCTACAGAAAACCCATGAGGTTGGACAGGCGATCCAACTACTTGTCACGAACAACCAGGAATTGAAAGAGTCCTCCTTATTACATAGATGTATATGTGTAAGAAGAAATAATACCATACCTAATAAGCTAACATGATGTCCAAATCTTGTTGCACATACAAGAAATGTTGAAGGTTTTGTATACATTCCCAAATCTAAAAAAGTTGCATAGGCACCTGAAAAACAGTATTTGTATAAAATAGATAATTGTCAGGGAACAAAGCAGATGCTCACTGCATTTAAATTATATGGCAACCTAATCCATGTTCTGCAATTCTTTCATAGGCACTTAGATCTTTAGTAGGGTGAACCACACAGTAAAATGACAAGTTCCAAAGTGATTACACAGCAGATATGCCATGAGTGCATAAACCGCAGTAGGTTGTTTAGCCTACTAAAGATCTAAATAGCCATCGCATGTGGAATTTTCTACACATAAGTCATAAAAAATCTGAATAACAGTAATATTTAGGTTGTTAGTAGTATTAGCAGATTTAGAAAAATACCTTGTTTTGTTTCTTAATTTTGTTATTATCTATTTTGAAACTATTTTAGCAAGAACTGTCAGCTCTTTATCTATGTCAGGCGCACTTTACACTCCAATTCCAGATTGCCCCCGCGCATGCGCGAATATCTATCTAATTTCCGGTGATTAATCTGTGCGCGCGAAGTGGAGTTTGCACGGGCTATATAATGGATTACCTTAGGATGGTTGAGTAAAAACGTCCTCACGAAGGAAGCCCAACCATCCTATACATTTATTTTAATTTATTCATTTTACTTTATCTTTACTTTACTTTTACTTAAATTTATTTTATTTTAATTTATTACCTTTAATTTAATTAACTAATAAATTTTAATTAATTCATTTTACTTTATCTTTACTTTACTTTTACTTTAATTTACTTTATTTTATTACCTTTAATTTATTTGACTACAACTCTATTATACTCTCTTTTTTTAATTTTATATTAGTTTAATTTACTACTAACATCTACTAAACTGGCGGGATAGTGGAGTAAGAGGAAGTCATGATCAGACGGGCTCGGCATCTAAACACTATTCTGCCAAAACAAATACCAGTGGGATAGTGGAGTAAGGGGAGACCACAAGAAGACACGACTGGCACCTAAAAACACAAATCCCACATGGCGGAGGCTATACAATTTTGATGGCCATCTTTCGCAGGGTTTCTCTGTGCGGACAAGCCATCTCTTTCCTGATTAGCTTATTAGTAGGTTTTCAGAAAAGGTGATTGCTTGATTGATTTTCATGCCAATGCAATGGCTGCATTCTCATTCAGTGGTGTATAGCAAACGATTGACTCAGGCTCGACGGCCCTTTCCCTTGGCCAGAGGGCCCTTTTGTCTGCCTTAGGGCCCTCCCTATCTTGGGTACACTTTCATTTTTTGTCATCTGTGTTAGCATTTTTCTCCCGTTTTATTTTTCAACTTCTTTGATTTTTTTCGCGAGAAGGCTGGCGCCTCCAGCGCCTCAACTATAAAACGATTTTGACCAGCCTAATACTCACAGATTGCAAATAGTCACACAGTCAGCGACCGATTATGAGATACTGTAGACTTGAATTAGAAATCTTAATTTCCAAGCACACGCGCTTATTATGCAGTGATTTTAAAAATCATTACACTACAAAGTCGATAGGGGGCAGGTCATATAGTTACGTCTGACACATTCCTTACATCTCTTCAAACATCGAGGGTTAATTTGCGCTAGTAGAGCAATCTGCGCACTCAGCTTAATGCTCCCAGATTGCATTCTGAGCGCGCGAGGTGCAATCTGCACGCACGGGGTGCAATCTGCACGCGCGGGGTTCAATCTGCGCTACATGGCAGCGCAGATTGCAATCTGCACTAGGGGGTAAGATCGCGCCCAACATCTACATGTAAATCTGACATAAATCTCAACGAGGTTGAGTCTTGAGAAGGCACCCCTCACTCACTCGGGATCGAAACCACAGCCGCAAGCCAGAGGTGACCGTCCAGCTAGAATTCGAAGAACGGCACTCTAGACGGCAGTAGGCCATCCCAACCCCCTGATGTGGTTGATGATAGATCTCACAATAATCATATGATGATGATGATCTCGTATTTTTTGGCTTGCACAGTTTAGTTTTTAGTTATTATTTTTTTGTTACTGGTTCATTGTTAGTTCCTTCAAGAACTGTCTCTGAGCGAACGATGTCTCGCTAACAGTTCCTCACGGGCCTTATTATCAACTAGTATGAAAATAAAGCTTTACCCCATCTCGGTTCTAAGGCTATTTTAGATCCTTACCGTCTATTTTGCACCGTGAAACTTTTTTTATCACCAAAAGAAATCATTTCCTGACACAACCGAGACAAATTTATAATAAACCAACACTATTTTCGTGTAGAATTCGATGTTAGAAAAAGACCAGTCTGCGCTGACGTCAGTTAACAAACATGGCGGCCAGATTTGAACGATTTTGTTTATCTTTTTCTAACGTCGAATTCTACATGAAAATAGTGTTGAATTATTATAAATTTGTGTCGGTTGTGTCAGGAAATGTTTTCTTTTGGCGATCAAAGAAGAATCACGGTACAAAGTAGACGGTAAGGATCTAAAATAGCCTTAGAACCGAGATGGAGAAAAGCCTTATTTTCATACTAGTTGATAATAAGGCCCGTGAGGAACTGTTAGCGAGACATCGTTCGCTCAGAGACAGTTCATAAACTAAGGAACTACTGTTTGATTCATCCTAAATTTTAAACGGATTTTGTCGATTATGAACATACTACTGAATAATTGTTATTAAAACCTTACCTGTGTGTTTGTAATGAACTCCCGTTAAATAAAATTCATCGCACAACTAATTATCACAACAATGAACACAAGTTCTCTCGTGAAAAAGTAGACTATTTACTTGTAATTTCGACAGAGTAGAAATGTCAACAATGTCTCGTCACGTGTTGAACGAATCCAAACTACCTGGTTAACATTGACAGGTAGTTTGACAGCCACGTGCTGTAATCAAAACATACCGCGATCATTCTGATCAGGTGCGTTTGAGCGACGAAAAATATCAATTGAAGGCAAATACATAGGAGATTTATATGGAAACCATTGATCGTCAGTCTATCAAATTTTATTCGCAATGATCAATTATCATTGATTGGACGGATATTCTTAAAAATATGGTCATATATAAACTACAAATATATACTATTTTCTTTATGTTATAAATAAATTAACAAGGAACATGAGGCTAACCTCCGACGTCTCTGGGTGTATTTTCAATTTGATCGCATTCTCTCGATCGAATAGTAACCGCTTCCGTAATATCTTTAAGCGTGTTGCCGCTGCACTCAAAGTGCCTATTAGCTGGGTATATAATGCCACTAAGCCCGTAAGACCCCGTAAGAAGCGGAATACTAATTCCCGATTCGACAGTTTCGACCGAAGTGTGATCAGGGAAACTATCCATAGTTGTTTTTGTCGCCTGCGTATTCAAAGAAACATATCCCATCCGAGCCGCTATAATCAAATAATTAAAACAAAATATTTCAAAAGGTAAAGCTTTAAAATTTGTAGAGATTTTACTAGAGTAGAAGATGTAAAAGTAAAAGACGGTAACAAAATACAGGAATACGGGGAGTTATTTGCGAACGCTCAAACTCAAAGCCAATTGTCGTAAATGTACTTATTGTCGTAAAAGTACCCAGAGGCGTTTCGATTTTCTATGCTGACACCCCTACATACGAAATGAAATATACCACAAAGTGACGTAACCAGCTTCCATATTGGATTGGTGTTTGTCTTTGCTAAGTTTTTATTTCAATTTTTCACGAGAGAACTTGTGTTCATAGTTGTGATAATTAGTTGTGCGATGGATTTTATTTAACGGGAGTTCATTACAAACACACAGGTAAGATTCTAAAAACAATTATTCAGTAGTTTGTTCATAATCGACAAAATCCGTTTAAAACTTAGGATAAATCAAACAGTAGGCTAGTTCAATCATTGTTAGCACCAAAAAAAATAAATTATTATAACTGACAAGTACCTGCAACAACTCCATATTTAGTTAGATAATACGTTTTATTTAAGCAGTCACTGTTGGCCGGTTTTGTCCATGGGTTATAATAATTTCGAACCATGTTTAATAGATTTGTTTGTGCTTTTCTAAAATAAAACTCTTTCAATACTTTCTGGACACCATAACTTCCGGCAAAGACGGAAGGGCAACCTAAGGTCGTATACGCCAGTAACCGGTTTCGGTTGTTATCCGGAAATTGCCGAGTTCGTCGCTTCGTCCGAAATTTACCGAGATAATGTTCACGTGTACGTATTTCATTACATCACTTCCGTAATTCTAAAAATAAAATTCACAACATTTAGTGAAACCAGGCAGAATTTCATTGGATGCTTTAAGACAGGTAAATAATGACATGTTCGATGTTGAACTTCAATAATTAATTTAAATAATAGGTCTAGAACGCAGATATAGCCTACATTACTAAGGTAAACTACGATATTATTATCAGGAAAGCCAAACGAAAGGGTAACACTTTATTATATATTTATTTAATTTACTATTTAGTTACAAATAGCCGGAATCAGGTCGTTTCATCCCAAAACCCGTTCACCCTGGGCTGTGTCACCCGGGCTGTTTCATCCCGATTTCATCTCGGGCTGTTTCATCCCACATATAGGGTCGTTGAAGTACGTGATGATCTCTGAAATACACAATTAACATGATTAAAAAGAGTGGCAATTGTTGTTTTGTGATCAGTAGCTAGTTGAGCAGTAATCAATTAATTAAATTGGATGATCTCTGAAATACACAATTAACTAAAGAGTTAACTAAATGATATTTACTCAATCAATTATATGAATTTTAGCAACTCACCTTTACTGTGAAGGAAAATCCACTAGTGGTCACCAATTTCGCCTTTCCTCTCTTGGTCCCATTCTCTATTATTTCGAATTGAATTTCACGATTCTCTATAGTGGATGTATTCAGTTGATCTTCTGGTAAAGACCTGAAATATAAAGTATTTCAGTTAAATAGAGTATTTCAGTTAAATAAAGTAGTGGTAGTGGTAGCGGTAGTGGGGTTCCGTGGTTCAGTAAAGTGGTGCTCTTCCGATTCTTCTCTGTTGGGTGTCTGTGGTATACCAGTTGCTAAAGCTACTTCCCTAGTAACACACTCGGCGCAAGCAAAATAAAGTTCTTCTATTTTGCTTTCCCTGGCGGCCAAATAATCCTTGTTGGTGATGCCTAAACAATAAATATATCGGATTTACTATCAATAAATTAAAATAAATATATAAATTTTACTATCAATAATATATCATTTACTATTACTTTGATGCCTAAAAAACAACATATCGGATTTACTATCAATAAATTAAATAAATATATAAATTTTACTATCAATAATATTTCATTTACTATTACTATTACTATATTCGATTTACTGTCAATAATATTTCAAGCCAACTCACCTGTATTGCATGTGCGATGCTGCCAACGGTCAGAAATGTCACATGTCACGGCATGTTGACGGGGTCTTACTACGGAGGAACAGCGAATACATAGATCAGCCATGGTGTAAATCCAAAAGATGAATGATAATCTTCTTCTTCTTCTTTTTGGTGTTTAACGTCTGCTTCCACTTTCAAGTTCGATCATATTTATAGTCAGAAAACGCTCTAGATCAAAGTAATTATATTTATTTTGATTATATTGATCATTTATCTGGCTTCTTATTTAAAATGTGTAAATACAACTCAACTCTTGTTTCATGTTTTTATTACTAATCCATAACAATTAATTCGTGTTTATTTAATAATAAACAATGAAGTACATGTTTATTCAACAATAAGTAAGTGTTAAACAGTTTATTCGACAATAAGTACAACTCCGTTAATCAACTGCTACTATCATAACAAGGGGGATGAAACAGCCCGATATAAAATCAGGTATGGGATGAAACAGCCCGAGGTGAACGGGTCTTGGGATGAAACGACCCGCATCCCAAATAGTCTAGGCCTATCAGTCAAGAGTCGCGTTGAATCCAGTTGAGTAAGGTTTGGTAAAGTGACATTGTAGTTCCTTTATAATTAGCCAAAGTATCTAATAAGCTTTAAATATTATGTAGGCTATGTAGCCTACAGTGTATCATCAAAAGGCTGCCACATTGAAAACACGAATTATTTGTCAATTTAAATCAACATTGATGTTGTGATCTTCTGGTGACCTGATGAGCTTCTGATACTAGTTACTTTTTAAGTACCGGTAACGTAAATTGTATTAATTCAATACCTATTTACGTTATTGAGATAACTAGTAGGCTTCTGGATATCCAATATATATTTTACCATGATGCCATGTCCATTGCAATTGCCATTGGCACATAAATCGTGTAGGCTACCATAGTAATGATAATGCGTTTCCGCCCCATTTGTAACAACAAGGGCAAGGGACAAGAAAGAACGAGGCTAGACATACTCCACAAGTCATGGGCAATAGACAGGAATAACCTGACGCTAGAGACTGCAATTCAATTGAGATTTCTGGCTTATTTTGCCAAACATAACTAATTTGAAATTATAGTCAAAACGGAAACGATTAAATGTTAATCAGTTCATATATATTCAGATTACTTTGTAACAGGTGTTGTGACTGATTTGTATCAATTTCTAGGTCCAAGATATTAGCGATTTAATTTAATTTTAGGCCTTTAAAGGACCGAAGTCTGTAACTCAAAATCCTCCAAAATCTTCGACATCGAAAAACACAAATTATTGGTCAATTTAAATCAACATTGATGTTATGATCTTACCTGGAAATGGTAGGCCTCTGATATCCAATATATTTAAAACAAAATAAACATTTTACCATTGGTACACGAATCGTGTACCACAGTGCGTTGCCGCAACACTTGTAACAAGTGACCAGAAAGAACAAGGCTAGACATATATTCCACAACTCTTGTCAAACGATGAGGCCATACATGTATCTTACATGTATCTGGTGGGCATGCGCAGTAACCAGACACTAAAAATGTCTATTCGGTTGAGACTCATGTCGTATTTCGCTGGACATAATTGATTTGAAATTATAGTCAAAATGGAAACAATTTAATGTATATCAGTTTATATACAATCAGATTATATTATAATATGCGTTGCGACCCAATAGAGTCAATTTCTAGGTCCCAAATGATAGCAATTTAGCTCCTTTAAGCCTTAAAGTATAGGTACGGTCTCTGATTGGATGAAATCGACTTCAACCGATTAAAGACCGCTCCTAAAGGAATTAATCAAATGACAGGCAGCTTTTGCATCATGCTTTTGGCTTTATAAGCTTACAGTTCTTGCCTAGCGTGCGCTAGCGCTATATGTCACAAATTAGAACGTACAAAAATTTGTGATAATATGTAACACTCAGAGCGATAATCCAGGTAGGATTTTGAAGAAAGGTTAAAAATAATGTGCAGTGAACAATTAGGAGCAAAGTAATATTAATATGTTATCTTTTTACCTTCCATTTTCTTTTGCAGATTTTTGCCTTACATAAGAATTGAAAAATGGAGACAAGAAGTGTTTCTGACACTGTCAAAGGGATTATTTTTACATTAGCTTGTTTTGTACCATTGACATTAGGTGAGTTATTATTATCTAACAACAGCTAACAGAGTTTACAGACATCTGTAGGATCGTGATAAGTTCAAGACTCTTAAACCTTAACTAGAAGAGTTTTCGTAATATAAGCTTACAAAAAATCTTGATCATTTTTGCATAGCTTTAAGTTTCAATTTGAAGAAATTGCACAAAACCCTTAAAGTACGGTATTGAGAAATTTAGACGACTTGTTGCTACACTGCACATTCCCGTTTTCATAATGTTTTGTAGAGACTGGAGGTACTTCTCCGCCTCTCCGGTTAAGGAGTCTATAGGCTAGTAAACAAAGGTTCACAAAATAATCTGATCTATTATTATTGAATTCAATCTAATAATTGTGGAATTTGTTGTTTTTAGGTGGTTATCAACAAGATAGAGTTTTATTAACAGATGTTAAAACTTTAACATTACGACATGCTCTGATGACCAACGCCAGACGATCATCCCCGGTACCCCAGGTAAATTATCAGTTTTAAGATGGATTCGTTCGTTCATCTGTCAATGTCTGCTTCCACCTAGGGGGGTAAATTGTATGGCATCATTTGTTAATTAATTCGTTCCTGGTGTTTTTACATCCACTTCCACCAAGGGTGACATCGTAGACAAAAATTGTATGGAGTAGCCATTGTGTTTTATAGTACACCACAAAAAATCATTCATGTTGTCAATGGCCATCAGTCAATGATGATATAAAAAAAACTGACACTCCTGTCCATAAATTTCATCAGATTATTACATCATATTTACCCTTTTGTTGGATTTTGGTTTATTTTTATAAATAATACAAAGAAAGATGTCTCATATCTCGACAGTTTCTTTTGGTATTCATTTATATAATTAATGTCTGGTTGCATCATTTTAGTGTAATAGGAGTCAATTACAAATTACGATATGGTAAAAGATGAATCTCTAAGTAATACAAAATATATACGTGTACGTAACATGTATGGTTCAGCTCTCTTCAATATTTACAAACATATGTTTGTAAATATTGAAGAGAGCTGAACCATACATACTGTTCTGCGCCAAACTGGGCTAATGAACATCTGTCTTCTATTTCTAGTTAATCATTTTTCAACAATACACTGTTTTGGCCATTTTTTATTTGCAAGCTGTACAATTTAAATACATGCTTAAGTCTCTATGATTTATATTACTTTTTTAAAACATTAATTGTCATACAAAGCCATGAATCTTCAGAATTTCTTGACTTAAAAAAAAAGAGTGAGTTAAGATATATATTCAACACTGCCTCAGTTTTTGTGAATTTTTAAAAAAAAACACCATATCATCCACATTTACCGCATTAATATTTAAGCCATATTGCTACATGTACAGATAAGATTTGATAGTCCCAGCTGTTGTAATAAATATAATGTATTATATATTTTGTCTATTATTAGTATTACAATATTGACATCTATAATGCATGACTAAAACTTAATAAATATTGATTTTTTGTCAAGATTATGGGCAGCGAATATAATACAAAATCAACAGATTACTTACATTAAACTTATTATTCAAATTTAGCAGTTTTGTATGAGTCATTCAAGCGACAGTTGTTACTTAATGCTCCGGAGCCTTTAATTTAAACGTCACATGTCCAACCTTGTGGGTTTTCTCCGGTTTCCTTACCTCCTACTGCAGATTATTGAATTGAAATTGAACCATGTGTTAGCCAGAAATGACCTAGTTTGTGTTGAGTGATCTCATTTTTTCACTCCGCCCTTTAATTCAACGTAACTTAAACTGAATCATTTTTCGAATGCAGATGTTTCATTGGCTAGCAACTAGAATTTATTTCAGGAGTTAAACTCCCAGTCAATGAAAATTACTGCACTTTTGGAATATTTGGAGTGAACAGAAACTGGAGGATACAAAAAAAACAGTAGTGGGGCTGGGCAGGTTACCCTACTTCTACCACCCGGACCCATTTATTGTTTATTGTTTATATGACTTGATATATACATCTTGAATATAATGCTTGAGTGGCATTTAGCGTTTGTGCACAATAACAACACATCGATGATTACTGGCAATATTGAATACTTTCACTAGTTTCTTTAGGTATAGCATGACATTTCAACAAGTATTCTGTGACAGTTTTCAGGCACATATAATTGGCAAAATGTCACACAGTGGTCTTGTTAGCGTTTATTAGGTCTTTAATTTATTTACTTAGTATGTTTGTTCAGGCCCTGAGTTCACAATGCATTCTCAGCCTTAATTAAGTTGAGAATTTATTCAAAATGGTTGCTTGATTTTAACTAAAATACAGCCTTTTATAAAACCCTTGTTGTTTAAAAGTATCAAATATACAAATAAGAAACTATGTGAATAGTTTTGTGTTTCTCTGGATCAAGAGTATTTCTCATAAATGGTGATTTAAAGTTGAATAAATTCTTAACTTAGGTCTAAGAATGTTTTGTGAACTTGCACTTCCGCTCAGAGCAATATCACAAACAAAATGGTTCCTACAGAACTGTCCAGAAGAAACAATCATGTTGAGACTCAAAGGCTAGTCCAGTATAGGGTCATCTTCCTGAAGCAACGGCCGCGAGTTTAACATGTAGTGAAGGCGAAATCAAGCCTTCTATTGAAGATGGTATAGGGTAGGAATGCCAATGGGTGGATGGAAAAATAAATTTTCAGCCACCATTCCTATGGATTAAAGCACATATGTATACAAAGTCTAAAAATAGATTTATTGATTTGTGATGTTTGTTTGTAGTTGAAATGTGTTGGAGGTACAGCTGGTTGTCATGCGTTTGTACCACAAGTTGTACAGTGTTATAATAGAGGTTCCGATGGATACGATGTACAGGTAATATGATAAAACTTTTATTTTCTATTTACATTAGAAAGATGCTCGATTGTCATTCTCGTTGTCACAGTTCTGTCAGTCCTGCAAATGGAGACGGTATGGGTGGAATCATGACATAATTAAACGCGAGTACACGTATGTGTTTCAGCTATCATGATTGGTTGAGATATATTCTCAATACAGTCGGCGCAAATCCCCATTGTCACTATTTTGGGGTTTGACCGGATTCAATTCTGGAATGTTTAATTGAGCATACCCTAATTGTATATAATGCAAATGTTATCTTAGATAGTTTTAATATTTCTGACTATTAAATCATTAGATATATTATTATTGTTTACATGTATATACCAACAATGTTAACTTGATCATTCAATATGGTAGTATGGTTTATATTACTGACCGAGAAAGTTCCCCCAAGATATTTTCTGACATTTCACACTGCTATTTTGTTTTGTTTTTTTTATAGTGGGAATGTAAAACTGATATGGATAATGAATATAGATTTGGTCAGGTAGAAGTTACATGTGAAGGTTATGACTATCCTGATGATCCATTTGTATTAAAAGGCTCGTGTGGGGTAAGTTTCACTTCTCTTATCAATGTTCAGTTTAATTATGGATAACCTTTATAACAATCGCCATACCTTGGTTTATGCATATTCTGGTTATATTTGGCTGGTTTGTGACTCTAGGAGCCATGGCCTTAAAAATATATGTTCTGCCTAACCCGACCGACCAGCTAAAAACCACCTATTTTATTGCACTTTTCCGCAATCATTTTATTTTATCTCAGTTTAATATAATTTGTTTGTTTTTCAGTTGGAGTATTCTCTTGATTTAACAAAAGAAGGCCATCAAAAACAAGGGAGACAATCCAATCAATATTCTGGTCACCATAGTAATCAATATCATGATAACTCTAACAGCTATTACAAGTAAGTTAAAATGATATAGTTCTTGAAAATACATGTTCTGCAAAATTCTTGGTTTGTTCTGGACCAGTAAATGCTAAGATCAATGTGTCTATGATTACCTATATGTCGATCTGATTTCTGATTTTCTTGTCTGATGAGATACAAGAAGAAGCCTTTCACATTAAATGATGCCTTCTTGCATACAAACTTTGATTTAATGAGATACATGTATTTTGACTCAAAACATATTTTAAACTAATTTTTATCTATCAAAAGTTTGCTTCAAAACATTTTATTCCCAGAAAAACTACCCAGTGCCACAAGAATCTTTTTTACGAAGGCTTGTTTATTGTATGGCAATGTGTTGTATTTTTACGTTAGTCACTGTCTACCACAAATTCTAGGTCTCTCAATGTTCTCACAGGGTTGGATGGCCGAATCCTTAGAATGTGCAAGCTGTATCATAAAGCCTGTCATTGAGTCAACTGGTATGGTTTTGATACCTCGGTTATATGTGACAAGGAGTAAGGTCATCTGTCCAACCTCGTGGGTTTTCTCCAGGTCCTCCCCCCACTGCTAAAAAGCCCTACGTGCTGGCGAATTATTGAAATAATATTGAACCATGACCTAGTATGTGATGAGTGGACATTGTGCGCTCTCTCTCTCTCTCACTCTCTCTGTGTTCTCACAACTGTTAGGCATTAGATCATCACTTGAGGAAACAAGCTGCCTGTCCTGTGGGAACCTCGATTTACTAACACTAAGATGATACATGTAATAATACAGATGATGTTGGAGTCAAATTTTCCTGATTGCTTTCAGGAGATTTTCTTGAGTTCACACATATATGAATTATTAAGAGATTTATTCACATGACTATCCTATAACCAACTATATGATGGTGCACATTTAAACAGATGAAAAATCAATCGACATTTAATGATAGAGAAGTGAATCTGAATCTCAATATTAACAAGTAACGTTGCTGTGATTGTAATTGTAAACAATCTAAGTCAAAACTTCAAAAAGTGATAACGTTTTCAAAATAAAATAATTTAATTAGAGATAAAAAATGGGGGGAAAGTTAGACTTGTAAAATATATTTATATGAATATGGTGACATGTAATATATTTAGAAATAATATTTATCGTGGGTATCATTCTACCAGTATATACTGTGGCATGGTTTTCATCATGTCCTCCCTTCTCCCATCCACTGGCAAATAGCCTTACACTGCACAATAGAGTTATTTAAATAAAATTGAACCATATAACATGTGAGTCGTTGGTTCCGATATGATAAGAGTTTGTTTCAAGTGGAAATGAAACCCCATTTCTCTCCATTTAAAGATGGCTATACATTCTGTTATAGAATTAATTATTATAATATGTATTTGATGTGAATATTTCCTCTCATATTTTTCAGTAGTCACAGGAAATCCAAGTCATCTGGGTTTGGAGATTTGATATTTATCGCTGGTGTTGGTTTGGTCATCTACGCCATCTATAAAACGTGTATATCATCAAATAATCGGCAAGCTGGGTCAGATGATCAGTACCCTAGAGATCAAGGCTATCCAAGTTCTCAGAGCCCCCCTCCACCAGGATTTAGACCAGAATATATGCCAGGAAATGGTTAGTAAACGGTTGATATTATCTATGACAATCAATATCGGAACTATATTCAATGAATGACTTACCTTCTTTGAAATGAGGGGGGGGGGGTAGATTGCCAAATGGATAACATGTGCACGCTGCAAAGTTTGTCATTGAGTCAACTGGCATGGTTTGATTCCTCGATTGTTCATGACAAGGAGTAGGTCGCCTGTCTAACTTCATGGGTTTTTACTGGGTCCTTCTTTCCTCCCACTGCTAAAGACCCCTAGATGTAATCTAATTATTGAAATAAAATTGAACCATATGTTAGTCCCGAAAAACGTCCTAGTTTGTGTCGATCGAAATATAAACCCCATTTCCCTCTCTCTTTGAAATGACTCTCGACTTACAGACATAACATTTTTTTCTGATTTTCAATGTTAAATGCATTTTAGACTGGATTAATCCATGAAATTAAAGATCTTGTCCAAAAATTCAAATGATGATCTTACTAATTAGTTACTAATAATTTTTGTGTTTCCATGGAAACAAATTGGTCAAATTGATGACAGAATATTCTTGTTTGTATTTGTTATATTGTAAATTGTTTATTTCAGATAATTGCCATGATAGCTACAGCAACACCCATACAAGAACTAATGGAATGGGTGGAAGTGGGTTAGGTGGGGGATTAGGCGGTGGAGGAGGGGGATTCTGGACAGGTGCAATGACAGGTGGATTACTGGGTTACATGTTCGGAGGAAGAAATAATGGTGGCGGTGGTTACAGACGAGGTTATGGAACTGGGTATGGTAACACAGGATCATCATGGTTTGGTTCTGGATCAACTGGTTCAGGATGGGGTTCATCTGGTTCAGGATGGGGATCATCTGGTTCAGGATGGGGTTCAGGATCATCAGGGTTCAGTTCTGGAAGTTCAGGAACACGATCAGCGTCCGGGTTTGGTGGAACCAAAAGAAGATAATTTCAATGAAAATTAATTTCTTCAGATATTTAAAGAGATGCACCAGATTAAGTCTGAGCAAAATGTGACATTAATAGAAAAAAAAAACAATCTATGATTTAATTTAGTGCATTTAAAAATTTCAACCCACAATACATTTGTGATATTTATTGCGACCTTGTGCTTCATTTATATCAATATGATCAAAATACAGATCTTTATTACGTTTCGTTCTTTTATATTTTCGATGGCCTACACTACATGAAGTTATAGTGGAAGTTCACGTCAGGGGTCAAATTTTGAACTATACAGATGAAACAAAATAGTATCTGTGTTTTAATTAGATTGCATTTATCGTAGACGAGGCTGTTAAGTATTTTTTATCTGTTTTTAAAAACAAAAAATTCTTTTAATTGTTACTTTCTTTGTATATGCATGATAATTATGAAAACAAATCCCATGCCTTAAATTAGATGAATTGTGGTTTAACATCCTACTGTTCTGCTCCGAACTGGGCTAATGAAGACAAAATGAACCATATGTTAGTCCCAAAATGACCTAATTCATGTCGAGGTGGACATTTCACCCAATTTCCCTAGGGAAAAACTTTTTTGAAAGAATAATTATATTCCAAAGAATTGTGACCTGTTCAATTTAATAATCATTTACAGAAATTTGACTTGTTTTATTTTGTGTTATCAAGTAGAACTACTAGTGTAGTAATCATTATGTTTACATAATTTTTTGTTCGTTTTTGTCTGAATTTCTGTTAATATTGAAATCTGGAGATTATTATTTGTAATAATATGTTTTAGCCATAATTTGTTATGTAGATTGTCAGTTAGCGAAGCATACTACCAAAATTTGTTATTGTCTTTATTCTTAAAATAATAGGAATTTCCTTTAATAAATTTGAGATGAACAAAACAATTGAACTCTTAACTATGTATTTACATGTATTTGGTTGATAATCTCAGGGTTTGTCATCCTAGGATACATTTTAGGGATGCTCGATTGTCAGTCAGGAACGTTCAGAAATGACGGAATCACAATCGAGAGATGCAGAATTCAGTCCTGTCAGTCCCACCAATAGAGGTGGTGTGAATAGAATCGTGTTGTAATTAAACACAACGAATATGTTATTTTTTAGCTGTCATGGCTGGTTGAGATAGGTTATGGTCCCAAATCCCCATTGTCACTGGATTGTCACTATTTGTGAGTTTGATACAATTCAATCTGAAATGTTCAATCGAGCATCCCCTTTGTTTTGGTTGAAGAAATATACAAAGTCATGTATAATGTATTTAATACTCACAATAAATTTAACATCACTATTATTATTATTCATCATTAATGCCTTCTTTATTTATTGATATTATGGACTGGTAGTATTATTGTTGTTATTAATGAAATAAATCTTGCTTGTTTTAGTTTATTAATAAAATCATGCATGCTTGTTTTTGTTTAATGATGAGATCATACATGCTTGTTTTTGTTTTGTAAATAAATTTTCATTTGTTTCATTGTACAGTAAATCATATATTTTTAATAAACCTATAGAAAATTGCTCTTGTTCAAGTCTTGTGCATTTTATACATTATAGAAATTTTATGTCTCATCTCAGCAGTTGCAGGCAATTAATCAGACAATACCTTGTGTCTAAGTGAAAATTAGTCCAGTGATGGTTGCTCATTCTAAGTTTCTGCATCCAAAAATGGAATAAACTACCTCTAGACCTCCACGGAAGTCCAAAATTGGTCAATAAATAATTCTATATTTGGAAACTTCTATTTGAGGTACAAGATACTAGAGTCTAATATGCAGTGGGGAGCCATGTTGGCTAAGTGAGTAAGACGTTAGATGGAGGTTGCCGATATGATCCCGGTGTTGGCCGAGAAAACTCATTAGGATTTTCCGCCATGGTTTCACCTTGTCATTGGTGCAGGACTGAGGGCGCATGATCGCACGAAAAACCGACGTTCCGTGTGCACGTAAAGGGTCCCTTGGCATTTGGAAATCAGTATTAGTGACAGATTCTCAACTTTATTTGCCCAGTCGTACAGTAGTATGACGTTAAACCAAATTTCAAATCATTTCTAATGTGCAGTGAGCTAGTTTTGTGGATTGAGTGCTTTATTATTGTGCATATTAATATTATGATTTTTATGTACTATCGTATGCTAACAAAATTATGTTGCACTTCATCAGTACAAAGTTATAACACATCTTGTTAGCTATATCGGGGCTCAGTGAGTAACATGTTTGCTAGCTAACCTGGGTGTCCCACGTTCGATCCTGGTGTCGGCCGAGAAAGTTCATTGAGATTTTCTGCCATGGTTCAACCCTGTCGGTGGTGCAGGACGGAGAACCTGGTAAGGTATAGTTCTTTCGATGGTACAGAAAACCAAGGTCCTGTGTACACATTGGGTTGCATGTTGGTATTTGATATAAAAAGAGATAATTGTAGTGCCGCTGTCTAGACAATATTTCCCCTCACTGTTTGCCCTTCTTCATTAGTCCAGTTGGTATAAAACATTGGGCTATCCAGTCTTGTAATGCCACTTTGGATTTGTAGAAGATAGGTTTAGATTTTTGAAGATAACATAGAATACAGGAGTACAGTGCTGCACAACCTGCAGGCAGGTCGAAATCTTTAGATTAGCAGTTTTGTGACAAACAGGGGTTCTCTCCCCTTCAATATATGTTCTCAGATGCACCCCTTTTCAATGTGATCGACTGTCACTTGGCAACCTTTTGCTTATCAAATTATTTATGAAATTGATCAACTATAAAAAATAGATATTGTGGCTAAGAATTCTGTCTTTGAAGTTTAAGTTCTATGTAATCAATAGAAACAGTCGATCTGCGGTGCAACTGAATGTGAAATGATTTTCTGAGGTGAAGTTGACTTCACAATCTTTTAAATGTCTGCGTGAGAAATAAAATGGGGTTTTTACATCCTACTGTTCTGCTCCTAAACTGGGCTAATGAAGTCAGACATATGTCATGCACTCATACAGTGTGCTATAAGTGAAATTTTGCCTGGGACGCAAGCGCCAAGGGGTCTTTTACGTGCATGCCAATGTGTACAGGGGACCTTGTGTTTTTGTCCCATCTGAACAACTAGACAGCTGTCCTTGTCAGGCCCTCCGCCCTGCATTACTGACAAGGGGAAACCACACCGGAAAATCTGGATGGAATTTTTCAGTTAATGCAGGGATCGAACATCCGACCTCCAGGCTATCAATTCAGCATCTTACCCAGTTAGCCACCGTGATCCCCCGTCTGTGTGAGTGGCTAAAACGGTTTTGCTACAGCATGTGTGGACGCCTGATTTCTTATTGTCCCCGTCAAAGACTAGGCCCTCCCTCAAGCAGCGCTGACAATGGAAAACAAGGCTGTAAAATCCTTAGGAAATGTTATTAAGCCCAGAGCCTCCTTTTTAATTATACTTTCTCACAAAAGTATTTGTTTTGTGGTTATATCCAATATTGGTTATTATGGAAAGCAGATACACCCAATCTTACTTGAAAAATACTGGAGCTCCCACAGGACAAAAATGAGAGGGCGTGTCGTCTGCTTGAGTGACGTTAAAGGTTGCACGCATAGATTAAAGCTTCTTGGTTTGACCTTTGTGTATTGATATAATAATATATGTTGACAAACTTGATGTCGGGCAAGCGTTGAAAATGTGGGAGACTTCAACGTACAGCAGTTTCTGAGATAAAAACCTCCTAAAAGGACATGGACAGGGGATAATCCAAGTATTTACTAAGGCTTTGACATTTATGATACCCAGTAAATGGACAGGGATTCAAGACAACATCGTCTTTTATATGCACCCACTGCTAGAAACCACAACAGCCAAGTCACGTGACACAAACAGGACTTCTTTTAATAGATTTTTTTATAGCTTGCGATATTTTCCGGATAATACAATGTTTTGAGAGGGATTTGAAGCAAAGTTTTTATAGATTAATCACTTTGATGTTTTTAATCCAATCATATCATCAAATCACTCAGTTTCAATGTGGGAAGGTATCTTTAAGAGCTGCAATGCCATACTCTCTGAGACGCTATGAATTGAAATGGGGTTGAACATCCTACGGTTCTGCTCCGAACTGGGCTAATGAAGATGGGCATACTCCATACAGGCCTACTCTTATATCAATTCCAACTGTACATGCTCACAGGACCTCGGTTTTCCATCCCATCCAAACGACTAGACAGCTGTCCTTGTCAGGCCCTCCATCCTGCATCACTGACAAGGGAGAACTACGGCAGAAAATCTGGTATAACACCAAACTTGAGGCTAGCGAGCCAGCGTTTTTGCCCACTTAGCTACCGTGATCCCCCCTCCCCCTCCCCGGAGACTCTATGGTTCCCTCAAAAGCTTAATGCATTTTGAACATAACACCTTATATGGTTATTATTCAGACAGATAAGAAATGATTTAAATTAAAGCCGTTTGTTTATTTTCTATGAACAAAAATTATAACAGAACAAAACACTGATCATCATCATAATACAAGTTGACTTGACTTTAAACACACCTGATTATATAGGTCATATATATACACTTTATATCTATCTACATATACATATCTACAAATATCTCTATATCATATCCTCTATTCAATTGACTTATAATCCTACAATTATAAGGTCCATGCTTATAATAATATATGTGTTTTAATGGTCGACAGTGAGACATTACATAATATGTGACCCGCTGCCATGCAACCACACTCTTGTCGCACAACTTCTTTTTGTACTCTGGGCACAAAAGCATAAACTATATGCTTTCTTGTTGCTGTGAATGAGCTGAACTCAACTCCAAATGATACGATAAATTTTTTAAAAATTGAATTTTTTTAAAGCTTATTATATAGGCTGTGGACTATTCAAATATGGTGCCAGCTTTTTTTATATAAAAATGACCAACAGCCTGGTTTAGTGGGAGCAGCTCACATATGTGGATACAAATAAGTAATGCCTTGTTAAAGACCATTAAACAATTTAAAATACAGATACTCTCATGCAAGTGCATGTCAATGAAATCATAGCACGAGTCAAATATTTCATCTAGTATAAATAATGTACAATGGGCAAAAACTATTATAAGAAATTGTGGTGTGCCAACATCAAAAGATGACGTCACATCGGCCAATAGAATAAGTTCAAGTTAAATGACAGCTTGTTTTAAGTTTAACTGTCAAGATACCCAAATTTACAGTTTACGTCACTTGGTTTTAAATTCTATTAAGTCAGAATAAACATCTGTCATTGAGTCAGGTGGCGTGGGTTTGATTCCCCACTTGTATGTGGCAGAGGTACGTCACATGTACTCCAGGTTCTCCATTTTCATTCTACTGCTAAAGAGCAAGCTAATAAAATGAAATACAATTCAACCATATGTTAGTCCCCAAATGACCCAGTGGACGTTAAACCCCATTTCTCTCTGATCTCTCTATACCCAGATGTGTTTAATATCATAATATAATATCTTTACATTAAAATAATACATATTTTAGACTTTCAAGAACATCTATTAACATCCAAACTCTTAATATACCTCAATTACATTCTGCTTCACATGGTGTTAAGAAAAGAAAAAAAATATTATTGTGTCTGTAGCTCTATCTAGAGGTGTAATACTGAAATCTGTGACTTATATCGTTTTGCTGGATCCATTTACAGAAAATAAGAACAAGATGACCTGCGCAGAACTCCCACAATCACCACATTTTATGCTAACCATTTCCATGATTTCATTCATGAGAAAATATTAAGTTTCTACATAGGCATACATAATTCAATCATATCATTTGGTCAAAAACAATTGTTATTTTCATTTTGAAATAGAAATATTTCAATCAAGATAAAATATAATACATATACTGAAAATGTTAACAATTTTCATAAAACAGATTTCATAAACTTTGAAACTTGCCCCACGATGATTGATAGTCCTCATTTAGAAAACGTGTTCTGTGTGAAACTAAATTGAATATATTCTCACGTAATTATATATATACATGTCAGTGTACTTCATCCTTGTATCAACTGTTTTATGTAAATGTTCTCCGAGTGAAAGTCATTTGTATATCCTTTATCATGTTCCGTAAGCAACGACCGCAGGTTTTATTACATCTAACTGATGCTATATAGAGTAGACAGAAATTCCCGAACTTATAGCTAAGTTATTTACCTTCACCAAAGACAAGTGAACAGCAGAGTCCAATCAGAGGTTGTTACACAAACACACTCAAATCAAACAGTGTTTTCCACAGAAACCTTGATATTGAACAAACCTCAAACTATGCAATTCAATTATCACAGGTAGACAATTTAGCTAGCAAGCGCAAGACTTCGTATTCGCGATGATGGAGGAATCTGATAGGCTATCAAGCTGAGCTTGAAACCAATCGAAATTAGTGCCGATATATGCAGGGTACTATGTGAAGTGCTTGAATAATTATTTCTCAATCTTCTATATCAAGTGTTTCTTTGTACATTCACCTAACTCATTACCGAGAAGCAGAAAAATTCTACCATAATCTGTTTTGCACCCATTGCCTGGCTTCCATATTTACTTGTTACCATATAGACATCAATTTAAAACACTTTATACAAAAATAATATCTTCACTGTTTTTCTGCTTTTTTTTAATAAATAAATTGATTATCTTTGGTCTTGAAAGTTCTATTCTATAATGATGTACCGATGACATCATATACTATAAAAAGATTCTTCTTAGATCTGATGATGAGGTTATAGTGTTGCATTGTGGACATAATTTCTTGGCTCCCTGAAAAATATTAAATTAAATTGAGTTTTAAAACACAGTTACATAGTGAATCCCCTACAAGTTGTTTTTATATTAATAAAAAACAAAACAAGTCAATAATATAAAAAAAACAACAAGGCTTTTCCATCCTGTTTAAATGACCAATCAAATTCATGTAAAGGAGATATCGCTCAGTAAAATATGAAAGTTATCACACAAGTGATATCTATTGTAGAATGTGTTATTGGGTGATAATTTAATATTATCATTGATTTATAATGTACAGAAGACCCATTATAAAATTACAGGCTGTCTAACAATAATATCCAAGCCATATTTTGGCGTTGGCAGAGAAAGTTACTCAGGAATTTTAGCCTTCTTTCTTCTTATCATTGGTGCAGTACAGAGATCTTGAAAAAGAAAAATCCTCTAAACATTCGGATGGGATGAAAAATTGTTGACCTCAGTTATATTATCGAATCACGTTGACAGGCCCACCTTCCTTCTCCAACAACAAGGTGGAAACCAAGCTAAAAGTCCCTAATAACTTTCTCAGCCAACACCGTGATCAAACCCAGGCCCTCCTGGTCTGTGAGCCAGTGCCTTACTCACTGAACCACTGTGACTATTAACTATTTTAGTAGTAGATTCATCAGTTTGAATATCAGGTGTTGTACAAATCAATAACAAGTTGGTAGTGAGGAGTTGGAAGGTTTTATACTTACTAGAGTTTGAAGCCAACAAGATTCACAGTGTACATGCCAACATTGTATAGACGCTAATGGTTCTTTATAGGCATCCTGAAAAAACAAACATTCATAACACACTTTTATTGAAATGAAATGGGGTTAAACTACCTACTGTTTTGCTCCAACTAGGCTAATGAAGACGGGCATACGCCATACAGTGTGCTATGAAGGGTTTATTGCCGGGGCAGCGGCACTATGGCCTACTATTATATCAAATTCCAACTGCAAAGGGATCTTTTACGTGCTCAATATTTGATACAATCTTTTTTATTATGAAGATAAAGTTATTTCACACAAGCATGTATCAAGTAAATTTCAATCCTATTTTATCAAGATTTTGAATATATACTTTTTGAAAGTTGTGTTGTTGTGATCATCTTGCTAATTACATCCAGAAAAGAATTGGACTTACCATACAAATTAGACATTTTTGCTTATTTTTTTGGTCTTCTTTATCTTTCAGTTTTGCTTTCAAAGCTTCAATCAGTTCATGTGATGAACTAAAATTACTGAAAAGAAAATAAGATTTTACTTGAATGTTAGATAAACATATACATGGAACATACTATCTTATCTTTGTCGCTGTTAACAATTATTGACTTTTGTCTTATTCTACATGTAAGTTGCCAAGTTGAAACATTATGTCCATTGAGCAACATTATGTCCATTGAGCAACATTATGTCCATTGAGCAACATTATGTCCAATGAGCAACATTATGTCCAATGAGCAACATTATGTCCAATGAGCAACATTATGTCTAATGAGCAACATTATGTCCAATGAGCAACATTATGTCCAATGAGCAACATTATGTCCAATTAGGGACATTATGTCCAATGAGCAACATTATGTCCAATGAGCAACATTATGTCCAATGAGCAACATTATGTCCAATACTCCAATGAGAAATATTATGTCCAATGAGCAACACTATGTAAACAATCAATATTAGCTGATGTCCATTGAACAACTTGATGTCCAATGAGTAACATAATGTCCATTGAGCAACATAATGTCCAACAAGCAGCATAATGTCCAATGGCCAACATGAAAAACATGCAACATTAGTTCATGTCTAATGAGCAATGTTATGTCCAATGAGCAATGTAATGTCCAATGGGTAACGTAATGTCCAATGAGCAATATTATGCAAAACAAGCAACATTAGCTTATGTCCAATGTGCATGTAATGTCCAATGTGCATGTAGTGTCCATCGATCAATACAATGTCCAATGAGCAATATAATGTAAAATGAGCAATGTTATGTCCAACAAGCAGTGTAATGTCCAATAACAGCAATATAATGTCCAATAACAGCAACACAATGTCATATTTTCCTTAACTCATTTATATTGTTTTACATTTAATGACAACAAATAGAGAAGGTGATAAAAAGATTGTGTTTACCTATCAATATCATTATTATGATTAGATGTTGATAACTGATGATTTGATTTACATACACCTGTACTATTATAAACAGGTGCTTGGTCCATGTCTTTAGAACAATTCCTGAAAATAATAACAGCACATAGTTTGATAATGGTTTAAGAAGTGGAGTAACAGAGAGGTATCAAGTAGAAACATGTTAGGTTGCCTTTGTACTTGAAATAAATTGGAAGTAATTCCTAGGTCGAAGCGCGGCAATCTAGACCACCCCATATGTCACATACGCACTAGGGCTCGAAACCTAAGCCGTAAGCCAGAGGTGACCGGCAAGCTAGAGGTCGAAGTGCGGCACTCTAGACCACTAGGCCATCCCAACCCCCCTCATCAAAATAATACTTTGGTCATTTTGAAACTTTCTAATCTATGGGTTTATCTTCAGTTCCCCCGATTGAACATATATTTGTCCTAGTTGGTGCATAAAAGTAGGACGCTAAACCCAATTGTATTATAATTTTCTTTAAAAAACAGTTTCCTTTACACTTTTCAGAGTTTTTTTTCACTTTGAGAAGTCGGTAGTATTAAACTGTGAAAATGCCAACTTACCCTAATAACGCTCCTCTTAAAGCTAATCTCTCTTGATTCTCACTGGGTTCATCAGCTCGTAATGGTACAATATCGACTTCAGAGTATCTTCATATTGTTATGGAAACAAATATACACTGAGCGGTGACACTATGGGGGAATACTCCTAGTACCCTAGAGCTCAATACAGGGTCATCAAGAACAGCGCCAGACAGTCTTAACAAGTATAAAGTAATTTTTAAAATCAACTTACATTATTCTAAGCTGTAGTTATTTCGTGTTATAAAGGCAGAGATAGGTTGCCAGGCAAGGAAACAAATATACACTTACACAGGCCAAGATGAGTGGTGATACTGGAGTAATATTCCTAGTTTCATATAGCACCATTTATAATTGTAAGATATGGATATATTTCTCTACAAAGGGAAAAGTGGGTTGCCAGGAAAAGAAACACAACCTATTTAATTGATCAACCAGTTGAGTATTTAATGATATTTAATTACAAGGATACTGAGGAGTTCCATATTGTTCAGAATCATCAACATCTACATTTAAATCACCATCTTCATCTGATAGTTTACGACTACTACTCGTTAAAAATCCTGAACCTGAAAAATATATTTAACATTTCATCTAGGTTGCTTTGTATGAATTCAATTAAGTATTTGACTTTTGGTATAAATGAACTCATAAACATGCATAATAATAATACTGCAGGAAGAAACCGAAGAACTTGGGGGAAACCTGCCTGATCGGACGGGAGACCGAATATCCCTCTCACTTACAACGTTCTTGCTCTGAGCTGGGATTGAACCCTCGTTGCATTGATAAGAAGCCGCCTCTCTATCGCCACGGCTATCCGACCAGCTAAAATTGATGTATTTGACTTTTAGTATAAATGAACTCAGAAACATTATAAGTTTTGAACTTTTGGTATAACTGAACTCAGAACATGGAAAGAATATCGAACTAAAGTATAAATGAACACAGGAACTTGTATAAACTATTGGGCTTTCAGTGTAAATGAACTCAGAAAATGTAATAGACTTTAGGTACAAATGAGCTCCAAAACTGTACCATGAACTTATTGATATATAGTGGATTGTAAAAAAATTGTTAATTTGTAAGAATCTATATTTGGCATAAACGAGAGATAAATGGGGTTTAACATCCACTTGACACAAATTATGTCATTATGGGACCAGGATATGGTTAAATTTTATTTCAATAATTTGCTTGCACGTGGGGGTCTTTAGCAGTGGAAGGAAACAAGAGGACCCAGAGAAAACCCACGAGGTTGAACAGACGACCATACTCTTTGTTACATACAAATTGAGAATCGAAACCATGCCAGTTAAATCAATGACGACACTTACATCCTAACCCCTCTCTTGCAAAACAAAAAGTAAAGGGGAAATATTATACATACCAGCAAAGCCACCTTCTAGTAATGATGTAGCTCGTATTCGTGTTTGACCTGCCCATGTATATTCTTCATACTGTTCTCCATCACCCTCAACATCGACAGGTTCATCTTCTAAATCACCTCTCTATAATAAAACATCATGTATTACTACACTGGGTGGCATGTTAAATAGTACTGTATTCCATCACGTATTACTACACTGGGTGGCACCTTAAATAGTACTGTATTCCATCACGTATTACTACACTGGGTGGCATGTTAAATAGTACTGTATTCCATCACGTATTACTACACTGGGTGGCACGTTAAATAGTATAGGACTGTAGTCCATCACAGTTTAACTCTAGTTATGGATTTCATCCCTAGTGCACAAACTAATGTCAATTTTGTATTTCAAAAATTATAATTCATTATTAGAAATTATTCGGGACTGTTTTGTGTCATTTCGAGACGAACATCCGATGCATTCGGATTTTAACAATATGCTTGCACATAGGTGTTTAGACATGTACATCCTAGGGATCCAAAACAACGCTATTTGACACAATAAGAGAGAGAGAGACAGAGAGAGAGAGAGAGAGACAGAGAGAGAGAGAGAGAGAGAGAGAGAGTTTAACATCCTTTTGACACAAACTAGGTCATTTCGGGACTAACACATGGTTCAATTTTATTTCAAAAATTCCCTTGTGCACTGGGGTCTTTAGCAGTGGGGGAAACCAGAGCACCCAGAGAATACCCATGAGTTGGACACGAGACCCTTCTCCTTGTCACGTACAAGTGGGAAATCGATTGACCCAATGCTAGAACTGATCAAATGCAAATGCGATAACTATTAGCTCCCCCCGACCCACTCAATGACAAACCTTATGATCTAAATTACACATGTTACACTACTCGGTCACCCAACCCTCGTAGAAGTTAACAAGAAGTAAAGTGTACCGGATTGTCGACTTACTCGTTTAAGACAGAGTTCAACATGTGCATTGAGTTCATCTGATGTACCATTTAATTTCTCATTACATATAGGACACGATGTTTCCTTGACAACACCATCCTCACCAGGTTTCTTCTTACGGTTTCGACAGCGGGCTGAAATAAAACATAATACATGTACGTTTTAATATTGATAAATTGCTTGAACCTATAAAATGCTCAAAATAAGATTTAAAAACTTCATCATATTGACATTTTGGAACTAACATGGTTAAATTTTATTTTGTGTATTGGGGTTTTTAGCATTGGGGGGGGGGGGGGAACCAGAAGACCCAGAGAAAAAACAACTAGGTTGGAGAGGGGACCTGAGTTCTTGTTTACATACAAACAGAGAATCAGAGACTACGCCACTTGACTCAATGACAGACCTTGTGATTTCAAATGCATGTGTTAAAATTAAACCATCAGACAAACCAACCTACCTAGTTGTAAACAAAGGATTAGAGATGCTTAGTTCTAGCGATTAAATTGAACAAGTAAAATTAAACATACATTATGCAAGAGCTAAATCTGCCTGAAATTGTATCTCAATTATTATTAATTAGACATTAATTAATTTATCCAGACCATGTCAACGCTAGCCAACGATATTTGTTGGATTATGATTCGACTTGCTGCATAACTTTTTTTTATTATTAAATCATTAAATGGATAATCTAAACTATGCTTTTTATCGTACCGGCTTAAGTAATAATGATCACGGCTAGGCCAAAATTTTAATTATATGTGTGGTCTTTGTAAGTTATGACACAGTAATTTCTTCTATCAGTATTAAAACTAATAGATTTGAATTTTTCTTTCTGTTTCAACAAATTTATCATTTTAAATCAAATTTTGATAAGCAACTGATCTGTACAATTTGAGACATCAAGCAACGTTTGAAAGAATTATAAATTCATTGTGGTTGTCATGGTGAACAAAAGATGGAGGCTTAAAAAGCATCTGTTGTAGATCTTGTTCATGTATACATTACAAACTAGTTGGACATGTGACAATATGTAATTAATAACTCAAGACGAGAGAGTCCTGGTTTTTAGAATCTGTTTGTAACGAGACACTTGGTCGGATATATGTTATCGTCGTCCAGTTAATAATCCGAGCGTATTTGATAACTCGTTTTATTTTATGGTTTTCTGATATCCTAATTTACACCAACAAAGATGTCATTTTGAATTTGTCATTTCTCTATGACAAGTGGATCATGTTTTGGCAAGACAACAAAAAAAATGTGTGAAATGTTGAAAATTTTCTAATTTTGTTTTTTGGTTAAAGTGGCGGTGGTGGGTCTTTGTAGTCAGAACAGTTACTCCGCTTTTATCAACTCCTAAAGATATGTTATGGGAGATTAGATAAAGAGCTGGCAGTTCTTACTATAAAAGTTTAAAAACAAGATTACATAAAGATAATTTGCTAAAAATTTCAGTCAAATTGATCAATTATAAACCAAGAATTAAGCGATTAAAATTTCCGCCTATGATTTGGGAGAAAAACAAAGGACACAAAGAAAACAAATGAGGTTCGGCAAGCAACCCTATTTCTTGTCACATACAAGTCTGGGACTGGAACAACAACCACTTGACTCAATGACAAACTTCATGATCTACACTGCACCCAAATCACCCCCCTCCTCCGCACACCCCTCTCACTAGGAAACCATCAATGAACTTGCCAACTTTTTTGGTAAACATAAAAAAGGTGAGAGTACCCCTTTAATTGTCAAAGAAATTTGAGTCTGGATATACTTACAGCTTAAACGAGCTTGACGATTGCACCGAATGCGTAAATACGTCTGAAAAAGAAAAAGAAACAAATTAATCAATGATAATGCCTGATACAATAATATTCGTTCAACCAATTAGAACTTGCGACAAACGTTTTTGTCATCTCTATCAAGCTGGTCAATAAAAAGAACGTTCATTAAAATGGCACCAGTAATTATAAACAAATACAAACGAAGAGCTGTGTTTACCAATAGAAAAGAACAGTTTTACTTTGTAATTATCGCGAAAAAAAAGATGAAACAGTATCTATAAATAGCTGTATTAATTCCAATTAACTTTTTCTCTTTCAATAATTTTGTTATTGTCATGTTATTAAATGTTCGTGATTATGCAATGACCTTATATTTGAATACTGTCTGGTATTTTATTTTGGCTTTGTCTGTTTCTAAAAGATGGATACATAGTAAGAATCCCATGTTTAGAATACCAAATTTTGTCAACAAAAAATTATATTAAAAAGGTTAAAAATATAGGAGCTCCAATTCCGATCCTTTTCCAGACATTAATTATATTTTTACTAATTTAAACTAACAAAAAATATATGGGTCTCTTTTTCAAGACAATAGCTTTATTTATACCAATCTTATTAAAATATAGATCTATATTTCGATTTGTTTCGTTTTTTATACTTTCAACAGCCTACACTAGGATCTCATTTTTACGTCCCAATCGAACGACTACACAGCTGTGTTTGTCAAGCCCTCCATCTTGCCAAACTAACCATTCGTTTCAGCTATAAGTGGTGATAATAAATTATTTGAGTTCATGCCTTAATACTAATTTATAGGCATTTTAACCAGCTAGAAATGTAAATTTATCATAAAATGTAAATAAATTGTTCGTACCTCGAACCTGGCTTGTGAAATAACTTCTGGTGATGGGGAATCTTTACCTTTACGACAGCCAGATGGTGAAGGTAACGACTGAAATAAAATATTTAATCTTTGATTACTAGATTTACATTACAGAAAGTTTTACATACATGTACATTACAGAAAGTTTTACATACATGTACATCACACCAGTATAGTAAAACATTTATTTTTGTCAGAGATTTGTAAACAGTTAAGAAAGAGAGAGAGAACATCAAACTACTAGGTCGTTTTGTGACTAACATGGTTCAATTTGTTTTCAGTAAATTGCTTGCGAGTAGAGGTCTTTAGCAATAGAAAGAAATAAATAATTTGAAATAAATTCAATCTTAGCAATAGAAAGAAATAAATAATTTGAAATAATTTCAATCTTCAACAATTTTATGGTAAGAAATGGGTTCTCTGTCCTGACAATATATTACTTTGGTCTTTTTGAGACTGACATGTGGTCATTTTTATTTCTATGGTTATTGCGGCTCAGTGGCCAACAATGTTGTCATGGCCAGGCTTGAAAAATTCCAAAGGTTGCAATAAGTCACTGGTAATGTAGTTGGTAATAGTGAAAATGAAATCTCACCTTTCGACCTTGAGGAGTTGTATCTCGAGATTTTCTTCCACCCCTGAAGAAAACATTTCATATAATGTAATAAAAGATATAGACATTTTCAAAAGTCTCAAATGATGAATGTTTATTTTTGTGAAAAAAATAATTCATGGTTTACCATATATGTGTTTATAAACCACAAGGTATTGAAAAAACAAGGTTTATGTGAAAACCAAATATTTATTAAGTTACTTGTCTGTAATTGAGAGAATAAATGTAGCATTATTTCTGAACATCTAGCTTTATATTTCACATTATCATTGAGGGGCGAATCCAGGAATGTTAGTAGAAGGGTGTTTGCCATCAACTTCTCTAAATTACGTTGGCATACACACACACTGAGCGCTTTAAAGAGAGAAATCCAACACCCTGTTTGACTTCAATTTTAATTATGAATTAATAGGATTACATTGTGATTCAATTTCATTGATGCAAGGATTAATTGTGAGATTACATTATTTTGCACTTTTGAATGTCAATCCCATCTCACCATCTGTTTTTATGTAGCTGAGCAAGGTGGGGTTTGGACCCTCAACCTCCCTCTGGATCCGCCCCTGCCATTGTACTCGATTTCTCCATAATAAAAACAATCTGTCTATTTACAAATACATTTCAATTATTAACGTCTTTTCAGCCACAATTTTCAAATATAAAAGCCATTTTTTGGGGTTTCTTTCTTGCCATCACGAAAACGAGACAAATAACAAAATAATAAGACGTGTAGAAACTCCAGCTTATTCATTTGGAAAGAAAATTCTTTTGAAAAGTTTCAAACTGTGTGCATCAAGGGCAATGTAAATGGATTTAATCTGAGTTAATAAGTCTGCTTATTTGGATTTATAGAGCGAGTTCCATGTCTTATTTCTTAATTTACCGTTCTATTAGTTCTAATGTAGTGAAACATAATCCAATTAACTTTCTACAATGGCGGTAACACTGACTAATTGGCTCTTATAAACACTCTCAAGTGCTCTCAACCATTGCGTTAAATTCAGTTAACACCACTTGCCCAAATAAGCCGAGCGCAATGAGTACAGATCGAGGGCCATAGTTGGACGCTAATTATGATTAAGTGAGGAATTAATATTAAATCAGGGAGTGATTGGGTGTTAAAGATATCATATTCTCCTCGGTTTCCAATACATTTCATATTATTAAAGAACTTGCCACGAAAAGGGAGCGAGTGATGAAGTTAACTAGAAAGTATGGCCAAGCGAAAATCTAATCAATTAATTTATTATCCAGTTTAATCCATTTTGTTTTATGAAATCTTTCAAGGGCCTCGAATCATATAAATTAACAATTGTACACCAAGAACAATAACACAAGGAGCATTCAGTATCTTTAATATCAATTTTCTTCCTCGTCACCAAAACAAAAGAAATTGTTTAAAAATTACGGCCAAAGGCAACAGGGAAATCTATACCGAACTCTATGCAGTTATTGATGACTTAAATATTACTTAAAAGGAACCATTTTTAAAAAACCATTTCACAAGATCTAAAGTCTAAGATCATTATATTTGACCTGCACCCATAAAACCAGGCGCTTGTTGCACAACTTCATTTATACTATGAGCACAAAAGCATAAACTGTATGCCTTCTTGTTGCCGGGAATGTACTGAACTAAACTACAGATGATATGACAAATTTAAAAAGAATTGAATTTTTGGAAAACTTAGGCTGTGGACTATTCATGCTGCTGACTCTATTTTTTTTATTAAAATGACCAAGAGCCTGGTTTTGTGTGAGCAGCTTACATATTTAAGGGGTTGAAGAATTGTGAAACTTAGACTCTCTGAAAGGATTATCAGTCTAAAAATAGTTCAATTCTGTTCAATGTTTACAAAGATATGATAAAATGAAAATTTGTCAACAAGCAGAAATGAAATAAAACAGGGGATGGGGTTTTAATATTCTGCTCCGACTGGGCTAATGAAGTCGGGTCGACAAGCAGCATTGACTGAAGACAATTTAGGGGTGGGCAAGTGGAGGTCGAATTTTGGGAACGAGTGTTTTCTAAGGCTATTTTGACTGCTGAATCTGAATCTGGTGAAATTTTTGTTCTATGACGTCATTTTAGGCTGGTTCCGTGGTTTTTAAAGTTGAAAATTTACAGCACGGCATGTTTTACTTATAAACGTTTTCATGTTTAGCTCCTGATCGAACATAACCCCAAGGTTGTTCGCAGTTTTCGAAAGTGGTACGTCAGTGTCACCAATGGATAATTTTTCTGTTAATAGTCGATTAAGCTGAGTTTTTGAGCCAATCGGAAGTACTACAGTTTTATCATCATTCAGTTTTAGAAAATTGAGCTTTATCCATTGTCTGATTTCAGCAATACTGTGTTGAATTTTATTTATCTGGTTATATTCATTTTCTTTATTATCAGAAGAAGAAAATTAAAATTTTACTTTAAAGTTACATGTACATTATTCAAGAGTCTAAATTTGTCAAGATTTTAACTAGATAAGAATGATTCTGCCATGAAATGACTTAATTAAAAAATGGAAAAGCTGCAGTAAGTCTCAAATATACATGTACCAGTACCGTTGTCATGACAAAAAACTTTTTTTTTTGTAAAAGGAATAAGGATCAAAACTTTATGTCCACTATTGGTTACATGTATTTCTATAACAATCTCCTCTCATTGTAACTGCTCAGAACTTTCTACCAAGAGACAATAAAGGATTAAGAATGTATGAATAAAAGGCACTTGACTGTGTCGATAGTTGTTGAAGATTGGATTTTATCAACAACTTCTTGTCTGACAGATGGTTCGAACTGATAACATGCCCACTATATTTGATCACACACCACTCTTTTCATAATTTCTCTTCATTTTACTATCACTAACTTCACAACATAATTGCAATCAAGTTTTCCGAGAGTAATCAACTGTGCTTGACAAGTATTTAAATCACAATTAGTCACTGTTTCTTACCCCACTTGTCACTCCCATCCCAGTGATCCCCAATTGCCGAGCAAACATCTCTAACCCCGAGTAAATCGTAAATTATTCACCTCTATTTACCGATTTAGGATCAAATTAATTCCTTATCTTTATTTCTCTATTTATAAGTATATTTATAAAGTAGTGGATTCGGTCAGTATAAATTCATATTGGTCATAAAGACGGTTTTTAATCTAAATTAAGTTAAGAGAGTGGAATAATTTTTATTGTTATATTTACATGAAGTAGGTGAAAGTTTTATGATATTCAAGGGTTATTCACACTATAAACACTTATATGAGATGTAAAGTACACTTCTACTATTTTATTATAAAGTCTATATTAGATAAGAAGCTTCCTTCAAAAGACAGGTACAAATAAGTAAAATAAAAACAAAACATCCCCAATACATGTTTTGTACTTGTAGGACATTCAATTACGCTACTACTGCAGGCCCATTGCCATTGGAGCGAAATTCATATGGTGTGGGATGGCATAGGTCTCCAGTGTAGCAATTTTCAGGATTTTTTTTTAAATGAAATTTTAATTGAAAGGTCCTGAATGATTCCTTAATTATTAACCCCTTGATGAGGGCCCTGATTTTTTAGTGCCCACAACTCGAGCAAATAGTTCTCCTGTGGTGACTGTCACTTGTTCATGTCCAGATATCAGAGATAAAATGTCAGCAAAATGATTTCTGTTTGTGTAAAATTGAATATCATCAGTTCTTTATAAACTGATTTTAATAAATATTTTAAACATGAAACATTTAAGAACTGATTAAAATCTGCTATTTGCAGGACTTATTTTCTTTCTTCAAGCATTATACAGTATACGATACATTATCAGACATTAATTCTTCATTAAAATGGAAAATAGAGACTTGGTTTATTATCATAGTAATTGTACTTGACAATTCAAATTGAGCCTATTTACGCTTACTAAAATTTTTGATAATATCCACTTTTCACATTTTATTTTTAAGTTATTATAGAAAGAACAGTAAGCTCTTTATCTAAATCAAAGATATATTAAAAGTCAGAAGTTGAAATAAATGTCACAGGACCTGAGAATTGAGAACATGGAATGGGTGTTTAACGTCCTACTGTTTTTCTCCGACTGCTGTGCTTTGAATATAATCTAAAGTAACTTATTGTATTTACATCAATCAACCTACCTGCTGAGTTTTTCTAGTTTTTCAATCTCTAGGTTAAAATGGCTTTCCACATCTGAATGTCGTAAAGTGAGACCACAGATAGGACAGCATGGTGCCTGACCATCCAGTACACTCTTCTTTCTCTGTTCTAAAATACACAAATTAAATTATAAAATTATTATTGCATGTACCGTTAAGTTTTAAAATATATAGGATGAATCATAAATTTTAAAAATAATGAATTTTTATATATTAAAATTTTATAAAATAAAAAAAAGAATTTGTAAATTATTTCATAATTTCTTAAAATCATAGTATTAATTCAACCATCCATTCGTAAAATCATACACATAAAATCACAAATTCTTAATAATAAAATTTTAATAATAAATCATTCATTTTTAATTTTAAATTATAAATTTCTAATATTAAATTATACATTCTTAAAATTAAAATATACATTCTTAATATTAAATGATACATTCTTAATATTAAATCATACATTCCTAATATTAAATCATATATTTTTAATATTACACATTCTTAATATCATACATTCTCAGAATTATTCAAATATTCATACATGTTACATTATTTAAGAGTTAAATTTGCCTACTGCAGGTATTTTTTAGGTCTTAATCAATATCTACATTGTATATATCATTAATTAGATATTTATTAATATGAAAAGAACATAATCAACTCTTGTGCCATCGGCTAAGCCTTGAATATACACGTACATGTACCATACCATGGCAACTGAAGCTAATAATAAACTATGCACACATCTTGTCAAAACAACAAACAGTGATAACTTGGCTCAGAATACAGTAATTTGAATGACATTTTCAATACATTCATTTTGCAATATCTATTTTTGAACTATTATAGTAAGAGTGGACAATTCTTTATCTGCTCATATCTCGAATTCCAATTTTCAAGAGATCTTTTACATGCACACAAATTTGTACATAGGACCTCAGTTTTTCATAACATCCATATGACTTACCCCTTACTGAATTAGCCACTGTAAATGCCCCTCCCCCACCCATACTAGATAAGACAATATCTAATGATTAAATCTGCACTAAAATTGATTATATAACATCTAAATTGTTGGGAGACATGAAAAGATTTCATACTAAACTTATAGGTGGTACTGTCGTTTTTATATCTGTAGATAATGGGGAATTGCATTGAAATATTCAGTTTCAGTCTTATATCTTTGTAAATACTGATAGAAATCGAACGATTTTGCACTTCATTTTTTTTAAGTGTCCTGTCACTCTGCCCCACATACAAGTTCTACAAAAGACATTTTAATATGGTCATTCACACATCAAAATATTTCCAGTTTTAAAGAAAACTCAAGTAACATTTTTTTCATTTTTTAGAAAACCATAGAAATGTTAAGAAAAGTTTAGTTTGAAATAGAAATAGTCTGACTGTTATATTTATTGTTGGAAAATAAAGCTTGCCATGAATATTGGTAGAACTAAGCAGTATTTATATGTTTATTTATTAGCGTAAAATAAAGCTACGAGCTTTAAGGTAATATATGTATGAGATGGGCTTTAAACAACTTATCTCATCCAAATAAAACGAGGGGCAGATCGGTAGTTAAGATGGAAAAGGCTAAGAAATATGGTCATTATATACACGTTTATCACAGCAAGTAAATTAGGGTGAATACTCTCACGACAGATGCGGGAAGGGACGGGATTCAAGAGCTTAACAGGTATCGTGGGTATTCATAGGAAGATTACGCCAAATTGTGTGGCTCGGGTGAGTTATGACTGTCGATGGCAAGTCATAAATGCTGTCATTTTTGCCAAACAATCATCCCTCGGATATCCCTAATTGTTGTTAGCCGTTTGACTTTCTTGTCTGCGCTAGTCGTAAAGATATTAGTAACGTAATCTCGGCAATCTCATTGGCTGACATCAATCAAACAGGTTGATATAACAACATCAACTTGTAAATGAGACGTGTTGGAAACTGACAAGCGGCCATAACATCGTGAACTCGGGGGCAACACACTGAATAAAAACCCACGGTACTACTACAATCACAATTTGATCCTCGAGAGCTGACTAATATTCAGATGTTTCCATATCGGCTTTTATCATGCTAAATCGAAAACTCAAACATTGCATTTCTCTTTTTACAACTCAGCAATACTTTATTTTTTAAAATCAGAATTCATACACTTTCATAAATCTCTTGAATTTCTGCGGGTATGTTAACGACCGCAGCTCTGCAGCCAATTAATTTTTTCCTCACCCCAACGTCAAATGCTCTATTGAATTTCACCACACCATTTTGAAATAAGATTTTTTTTATTATGATGTATTTCTTTCCATGTATGGTATTCAATTGAAGGTAATATTCCAGCCCGCAGTAATTAAAATCCGCTCATCGAGTCATACTCCGCACACATATTACACCTCCCTGGCAACCAGATTAAACGACAGGCCACCCCCATTGTTACCGCGGGCTTCCTTTTAAACTTTATTGCTTTCCTGTTAACAAAAGAGTGACAGTTTAGGAAACTACTTCAAGAAAATCTTATTTGTCCTTCACGCGATGGTATTGTGATAAGTTTTAGTAGGATTTAAAGATCCATTGTTCGCCTGAATGGCCTTTCGCCAAAAAACTGGTGGATTTACTTTCAGAGTCGAGTGAGAAGTCTTTTTTAACCACTGATCACACAAACATAGTCCCAGGGTATATCATTAATCTCAATTATTTGTCAACTTGGTTGTCAATTTGTTCATATTCAAGTTTTCTTCTATACGCGACAGGAAAATAGAGTCTTTGAAAAGAGTTCTAACAATGCGTTCTTAATTTTGATCAGGCTTTGACAAACGTGTATAGAATTACTCCCTTAACTTATATACACGGATTAAACATAAATAAGATTATAAAATCACCAGAGACCCTTTACAGACGACACTTAATTAACTCACGTTTCTCTGCAGTTTTCTACCTGACTGAACTTAATATAATATAGTATATATTTATACACCGGTATAAATGTATATCAGACAGGCTAGTGTCCTCCACAAACCGTATTATCAATAACCATTTACACGGCTAGATGATGGTTAATTTAGCTTACTAAAGCATGGATAAGGACTTTTTAATTCGATAGTCACCATGTTTTGTGAGCTCGTAATTTACACAACAACTTTTCATATGAGTGTAAATAACCTTATGTAAAACATTTCATGATTCATATAGGAAACATTAAGGTTTCTAAAAAGATTAATGGCAATATAAAGACTTAGTGTAGGATTAAATATTTCAAATATCCAATTCACACTTAAAAATACTGTGGATTTTGTCTTAAAAATGAGTCATAACATTGAAAAGTTTTTTTCAAAAATTTTAACAATCCCATGCACAGCAATAAGTATGTAATACATCAAGTTTAGCTGTACATGTAAAAATAAGGTTTTGGTCCCAAAAAAAACTTACAAAAGGTATCTAAAATATCAGATTAAGATTGTATATAAAAAGTGTATTCATGACATTGCAGTTTCCTATCTTTTTGTCTTCTAACTCAAAGATTTTCACAACACATGGACATCAATGTTCAACACGCGTACGTTACAGATTCAAGTTCAGTGACATACATGTAAAATTATGATTGGGTTTAAATTTACATGTATTACTTTATTTCTTAACCTCAAATTGAAAATATATAAATTTGATTCAAGTTTTGGTTTGAACTTGATTTACTCCTTTAGTTCTAAACTCCAAAATCAAATCTTGAAAACATATAAATTTTATTTTTTTTAAAAATAGGGTCCTGTGCTTTTTTAAAACAATAAAACAATACACTGACAAGTTCCTATAAAATCATAAATAAATCTACTAAATTTTAACTGACAATAATTCTGATCAACATGAAATTTAAAGGGGCTGTATTTCAGATTACATTTGATGTAGTTAACATAAATTGTTACAAGTGAAGTAAAAATGTGTTGTTACAAGTGATGTTAAAATGTGTTTTTACAAGTGATGTTAGAATGTGTTTTTACAAGTGATGTTGAAATGTGTTTTTACAAGTGATGTTAAAATGAAATGATACAAGTGATGTTGAAATGTGTGTTTAGAAGTGATGTTGAAATGTGTGTTTAGAAGTGATGTTGAAATGAAATGATACAAGTGATGTTTAAATAAACTGATACAAGTGATGTTAAAATATATCGATACAGATCATGTAATTTTAATGGGTTGGATACAAGTGTTTTCAAAGTACAAATCAAACACCAAAATAAACATGTATGGAGATAGATAAATAAATGTAGCAGCTGTTTCACGGACAACAAGGGGGTAATAAAGATGGCACATCCTGAGGAGCTTTCTTGGTCAACACCGGGAGCAACAACTAGACCTTCTGAAAAGCAGCCTTCCCACTGAGCCACCGATGACTATACAAGTAGATGTACATGTTACTAAAAACATTCATATGTACAGTGCAAAAACAATTTCATTTACAAAGACATATGTGGGAGGTGCCCGTTAACTTTAAATAAGATTTGAATTTTGATCCAAGGTAATAACTTCTGAATGACACACGAGAATTAAATCATCTCGATGACTTGGAAAATTTTGGGTAGGTCAGTAAAATCACAAGTTAAACACGAACCAGTGATTACAGTCAATTGAAATAAAATTTTCAAGTATGTTTAAAGTGGATTTACACCTTGCCGAGATAAGCTATAAGATATTTGTTTGATCTTTGTAAACAAGTAAAATCTTTATATAGTTTTCTGCACAGGATTGAAATAATCGGATAATATAGCCGATACAACTATCGTACTTGTCATGTGTGAAACTTTTGTTGGCCAAAGTGAAACTTTTGTTGGCCAAAGATGTGCAGTCTTCTGAGCCTACAGAGGGCCTGGTAAGGGATAGCGTTTCAAATGGGAAATGAAATAAAATGCTGTTTATTTAACATCCTACTGTTTCAAATGTGACACATTGGCGCACATATAAAAGAACCCTTGGCAGTTGGAATTCGATATAAGAGAAGGCAAAATATCCCTCATAGCACAATGTATGGTGTATGCCCAACCCAGTTGGTGCAGAACGTTAGGACTTTGAAGCCTATTTCATTTCATTTCTTCTGACCATCACTCAAAACAAGCAAGAGAATTCACAATTCCAAAATAAAGATGTTTCGGTTTTTATTTTCATAACATCTAAGAGTCAGTATATTTCCGCTTTTAAATTATTCTGCAAGCAACACTCCCCCAAAAATAGAAAGTCAATTTAACAGGTGCTCCCAAACAATAAATACTCAAATACACATTCTGGAAGATTAGATAAAGCGCTGGCAGTTCTCACTACAATAGGTAAAAACTAGATAATGTAAGGGAATATTCTAAAAAAAAGTTGAGTAAATTCTTAACTTAAGTCTGAGAAGGCTTTATTTACTTGGGACCAGATAAATTACATTTTATTATACTCAAGAATTGCATGAATCTCCTGCTATAAGTGATTTGAACTTATATAGTTGGTTATATTTAAATTTACCAGTCGTAGATACTTAGTTTAATTTATAAAACAGATTACTGGGTATAGCAACAAGTCTCTGTGTCATTTTGTTATTAATCCCGATCGTGTCATATCTAGGATATCGCGAGGACAAGTCAATCCATGCATTAAAATATCAAGTTTATTCAATATTCAATAATGTGATAAGCGGATTTATAGCCTAAAGCCATAAAGCTGCAACTTGCATGGTGTAAAAACAGTTCAATAAATGTTTATAAATAATAAACATAATGTAATACACATTCAGGAATATTTGATTGATTCGTCTTCCCATGGTAGCTAAGTAAGACGCTGACTTGCTAAGCAGGGCAAGAGGTCTTAGGTTCAATCCAGGTGTTTTTTCTTTCCATGGTAGCTCAGTGAGTAAGGCGCTTAGTTGCTAACCAGAGCAGGAGGTCTTAGGTTCGATCCAGCCGAATTGTTTTTCTCATAATTGTAGTAGCACAGTGAGTATAGCAGGCAAAATTTTCCTCATGGCAAACTGTATGGCACATGCCTGTCTCCATTAGCCCAGTTCGAGCAAAACAGCATGACGCTAAACCCCCATTTCTGTTAGCAGAGGCGGATCCAGGGGGGGGGGGGGGGGCCCTAGGTGCCCGGGCCCCCACCTTAAATCCCTAAAAAACAGTATAAAAAAAATAGATATGCGCCACAAAACACCACTGACACCCCAATTTTTTCAAAAATTTTCTCAGGGCCCCCCCTAACTGGATTTCCTGGATCCGCCTCTGTCTGTTAGAACCATCCTTAAACACATGTGCCAACAAATTGTACACTTACATGTATCCTAAAATAGACATTAAGTGTATTACAAAATTTATGGACTTTATGGTGGGATTATATCAAAAACATTTTAAAATGTTGAATTTACAATGAGTTGTTCGTGTCAAGCATCAAAGAAATAAAGATGTTTTTATTTTATAGAGTGTTTATAACTGTTTTATAGATTTACATACTGATATACTTCATAAATACAACATCATAAAATAAAACTTTATAAAAAAAAAACTAACTTATAATTTAAAGCCTGGATATGTCGATAAAAAAGTATTGAATAGGGTTGATCTGTGATGTTTTATTTTAATTTTTGATGGCGTGAGTTTGTTTAATAATTTGTTTATTAGTCTTGTGATTTGCATTTTTGACCCACAGAGAATGAATGCCATTTAAGAATGATACGCATTTCTTTTCAGTTAACTATAGTTTGTCACAAACAATTCCAGGATATTTTTCAATGTCATGTCTCATGTGCATACTGCATACATGAACACAAGAATGCTTAAAAAATGTTTTAAAAGTCTACAACTCTGGGGCCTGTTTCACGAAATTTTAACAGATAAAATGCAAATATAGTAATTTGATTAGATTGACTTTAGTGTTTAGCCAATCAATATTAAAGTAGCTACTAAAATTTGGATTTTATCTTTAGTTAAGATTTTGAGAAACAGGGCCCTGATCTTTACCTACTTTAAAGATACATTATGCAAGACACAAATTTGCCTATTACCAGTCTTTCTTTAGGCCGTAAAGTTATATAAAGTATTAATTAGACAGAACTTTATTAACGTGTCAAGACCATATTCAACTCTTAATGCCATTGAATGGTTCTGATTTTGAACATCTCTAAGCATCTTTAAGCTCACAAAATCAGCAAAATGCGCACCATAGATTTTATGCATAAATAGGGGAGTAAATTATTTTCCAATAACGGTATGCAAAGATATTTCAAGTCTCTGTATTTAGACACCAGTCAAAAAATCAGCCAACAAATGTCATATCATGAAGAATTCTCTCAGATCAGATGCATGGCAGAATGTGATGGAAACAGCCATGAATTGTTTGTGATAGGTTTTTAATCCACCACCAGTGGAAGGTCAATAAAGGTGACACAATCCTGACATTTTCAAGCAGGCAGCCATCTTGATAAGGACCAACTTCTGTGAATTTTGTCACTTCAGCTCAAGATCTATTCTGCTGTCTGCCCGTGAGGATTTCTGTCACATGAATAAAATAAATGGAAAAATCATGAGCTAATCTCCACTTAATTACAAAATGTATGAAGGATGAAGAAGAAGGGAGGTTTTTATATTCAAATTATGCCACATCGTAAACCCATGTCAATAAAAACTATGAGATAACTGTGTGTATGCAACTTGAAATCACAAATTTTCATATTGCATGTCTTTTCAGAAAATTCTTCTTGAATATTCAATAAGATCTTTTATCCTTGCAGTAAACACAATCAGAAATTTGTGACAGACAATCTCAAAATGTGCAATACCAAATGTTACGCTAATATCTGATTGTCAGCCTTGTCTTTCATGCATTGTATTTTTTTACAACAAAGTTGGGGTTTTTTTATTTTTAAGCCGTCGATCGTCACAGATATGCTTTTTTGGGGAATATATATGTACGGTACATGTATGTAATTGTTCAATCCTTCCTAAAATTTTCTCAAAAAAATAATTCAACTTTTAATTAAACATGCATTATTCAAGAGCTAAATCTGCCTAGTGCAGGTCTTTATTTGGGCATGAAATGTTTTCTAAAGTATTAATTAGACATTAATTAACTGATCCAGGCCTTAATCAACTTTGGATGGCATCAGATTGCTCCGATATTAAACAGATTAAAACGTTTCAGCGGTAAATCAAATATGGCGCGTCTAGACGCTTCGAGTCGTAGCTTTGATCAACCAGGACCGTGGTTGAAATATTGCACAGGTCGGTCAAATCTTTAAATGCCTATTTCTTCGCTTGCAATAGAGTAATTTGAATGAAATTTTCAAATTATATATTCATTTTACATCATCTACTTTCGAACTAGTATAGCAAGAATGGCTAGTTCTTATCTATATCTTGAATAATGTAACTTTAAGAAAACAATACCATATGTTTCAGTTATATTTTTACAAATCTGATTGATACATTAACTGTTTGTGGTTTTTTTCATTACAAAGCCGTCAATCGACAGATGCATTTTTTGGGCCAATATTTAATTCTTTGTGGCTCATTATATGCTAAAATGTTCTCAAATAAATGATTAAACATTTAAATATGAAAATATATCATTGGTAGATAACCTTCTAATTGAATTCGATCAGATTAAACGGAGACCCATCTAAAATATTAATCCAACATTTATACTGGTGTGTTTAAAATAGTTGAAGAGGATGCCAAATGGGACTGACTTAAGACATTTTCAATTATCATATCATATCTTTATATTAAGGAACTTATTTGAACGGATATATTCTCTTTACAGATTCAACTTCAAAATCTTAACTTTCCCTTTAAATGCTTAATTTTTTTTCAGTGTTGTACAATTTTTAATTTTATTTATTTATTTATATATTTAATTTATTTATTCATTTTATTGTAAAGAAGCACATCTGGGCACTTATGTGAAAGAAAGGGCTATAAAAAGTTCCATAATAATAAGAAGAAGAATAATCACTCACAAAGATCCAATGTTTATTTGTTCACTTATATAATTACTTAAGTGTTTAAATAACATTTGACTACTGGACCAGCATTTTTTTTTAAATATTCTTTTCATAGGCTAATGGTTTATAAAGATATGTTTCTTCAAGCATGATCAGATTAAGGTCACCTCTGTTAGACTCTTTACTTATTCAAAAGTATTTGTAATGGACCGTAAATATCAAATAATAACCTTAAATGAAATAACTTAAATTGCCATGCCAAAATTTGTTCTGTATCGTCTTGCAAGTGTACCAGATAGTGGCAGATATTTTAAAATTTGTAGGCTTCCATAAAATCTTTCCTTCAGGAATTTTTAAATATACGTTTTTTGTAACAAAAATATTTTCCTAGTTGTGTGGATCTGTTTTCCAATTGAATATTAAATTGCGAAAATATATCGTTCAAATCCAAAACCTAATATATTGCATAGAAACAGCATGAATTGAACGGAATAGTTTCTTTTTTTTTTTCTATCTCCTTTTCTGAAAAATACATTTAATTTTGTATTATTGATATATACATGTACTGTACACCTACAAAAATGCGTATGAGCTCTATTATAAATAGATATATTGCATAGAAACAGCATGAATTGAACGGAATAGTTTCTTTTTTTTCTATCTCCTTTTCTGACAAATACATTTAATTTTGTATTACGGATATATACTGTACACCTACAAAAATGCGTATGAGCTCTATTATAAATGAAAATCTTTATTGAAAGATATATAAAATCTATTAAAAACTATTTTAGGAAATTGCTAAATTATATTTTGAAGACATTGAGCTGAAATTAAAAAAAAATGTATGAACATCTGTTGAAATTTACTAGTTTATTTTCCACACATCCTCATTCATTTTTAAACTCATTTAGTTCATTGTGGACTTATTTTACACTCTATGTCACAATGTACAATATCGACTTTGGCAGAACAGTATTGTGCAACATATTGTATGTAGTACAACCCATGGTATAACGTATGGGAGAGAGATGGAAAAATAAGATGTGGGTTTTGTATCAAATAAAAGAGTTGAAATACAAAACAAAGACAACAAAACATTTCCAATAATTAATGTTAGGCTACAACTACATGGATAAAAATTATAAAAGCTTACAACATTCTAAGGTAAAGAACTCTTAACAAAAGGGCACAGAATTGGTTTGTGCATGATCGATAGAGAAGTGGACAAGAGGTTTGGCATAGCAGGAAATACGTGGTTTGAAGTTCCACACATCCTAAAATTCTCTATAATACACCTGTTGCCTGCAATTCCTTTAAAAGGAAAGTGATTTATTTTTAAAAAAATAAAATTTATGTCAGTTTTTCAGGAAAAAGAAGAAATTTTTAGGCAAATTAAAGTATAATCTTCATACAATCAGCAAATGGAACTTCAACAGGCAAAACAGAAAACTCTGAATACTACCAGTACATGTAGATTGTACATTTATAAATATTTTGGCAAAATCATTAATTTTGAGAGAAAAATCATATTTCATTGCATTTGTGTCTAGTAATATGGACATACATGTACCCCCTTTCCAGTTCCCTCAAACATAAAGGCCCCCCATGGTGCGCTAACGATTGTGTACGGTCTCTTGAAGGGTACATTCCTTTTTTAACAACCATTCATGGTTAAGAAAATAAATATGTATATCATAGTCCTGTGAAAAGAAGACCTATGAAATAACCTCCTGCGAGGCATCTTAATCTATTAATAATAAGTGAGCCTAATCTTTATGATGGTATATAAACACATTACTCCCTATACCTGTATATAAAGTATGTACTATATTTTCATATAAATTAAAATAAAATTAACACTTTAACTACACACTTAAACAGGCCAGAGTGTAGACAAATATATTTCAAGGGTTAATTTTAAGGTTAAGGGGTTAATTATAAGGTTAAGGGGTTAATTTCTACTCAATAGATAAACCACTTATAACACCTCCTAGGATATACTGATGTTAAATTACCATTTCCACCAAGTGTAGGCCTAACACAGATCCATACTTTAATCATACCAATTGCTTTATTATAGATACATTATTCAAGAACTAAATTTATCTATTGCAGGTCTTTCTTTAATACATTTATTAACAATAACATGGCAAGACCATAATCAGCTCCCGATGCCATTGGATGCTCGATTCTAACTAGATTAGAAAGGTGTGGTCATTTAATGATCTAATTCTAAGCCTTGAATATATATGTACCGTGGGTACAATAATTATCAATGCACACATCTTTTAAAAACTACAAACAGTTATAACATGGCTCAAAATAAAGTTACTTGAATGAAAAATTCAATATATTCATTTTGCAATATCTATTTTTGAACTATTACAGCAAGAATGACCAGTTCTTATCTAAAGCTTTAAGTTTGTGACAGTAACTAGAACCCATTTTTTAGTTTGTATTTGTCATTAATCGCTGTCAATTTACCATCAATATCGAAGCCTAAATAATTCCCTACTGGAGATTTAATTCTCTCCATATTCTTACAACCATTGGGAATTCGATCAATGCATAGGAAGCACTCCTTTTACATGTATGTCACTCGAGGAGACAAGCTGCCTTTTAGACAATCTGATTAAAATACAGATCTACATTTCGTTTCGTTTTTTTATCCTTTCGATGGCCTACAGTCCTTGAAGATCTGAACAGCTGTTCTTTTTTTTTTGGGGGGGGGGGGCGGGGAAAGAGGTCATATGGATATTTGATTAACCAATCAGCATTATGTTTCTAGTGGATTACCCACAGTTCAGTGCACCTCACATCAAAAACCCACTGTAATAGACTGTTTCATTGGCTAATCCCTCACATCAACATGTCAATGATAAAAACTCTTCCAGATCCTAATATAAATGTAGTAAAGACAAGTAAAACAAAATTTTGAACTATCAAAACTGAAAAGAAATAGGATCTGTGTTTTAATTAGATTGCCTTTAAGAGACACCCTCACATTTCTGTCTTGTGCTTGGGCAATCCAGTATCTTTTTTTTTAGCAAGATTGGGTGTCTCTACTTTCCATACCACGATTGCCATACTCTTGTTGGAAATAATTTATGATGAATTATGAATACTTTCTTGGGAATGTTCATGTATCTTTGACTCTAAATGGCCATATTGATTTTAATCATTTTTAAATCAATACAATTTACTTGAATGAAAGTTTCTATTGATTTTATACTACCATCTTAAAGGGACAATAACACTCTTGCTGGCTTGACAGGTCCAGAATTTTTTTTTAGCCTTATTCTTACTACAAGATGTTTAAGTGTCCTACCTGTTGTGTAAATTATCCATTACAACCTATCTTACTTGTCCAGAGGGTTCGAAAATATGTTTAAATCCAAGTTGCATTTGAAAGTGCTTATGTAAGGCTTTTCAAACCATGTTACATCATGTAGTTGAATTTTTCCAATTAGGTGTGTTAAGATGAAATTTGTATCTTTTTTTTAATTGAAATATTGTAAAATAGTACAAATTGTTGACCAGAATAAAGATTGGAACATATTTTTCAGTTACAACAAGAGTGGTATTAGGGCTTTAATCTCTCTTGGAAACAAAATAGCAATAATAATTGTGTACTGTTACTGCTCCTTTTTTTGTACAAGCCAGTTAATTCTTCAAAAGGGTTGTTCATAGCATACTGGTAATTATGTAAGCAAGCATACATGTACATGTAGTCTTTACATTAAAACAAGTTCAATTATAAGAGAACATGAACTGCAATAAGATTTACACTCTGGCTAGTGTTATTTGGTAAAAGGTACTTTCTTTTACCTGTGAAATAATTATGAAAAATCTGTGTCTCAAATTTGATGTGTTAATTTGGTTTTTGACGTTGGAATCTGTCGACTGTCTGCATTCGCTAGTTTAAGACCACAGAACCAATGCTGCGTAGCCTACATGTATGTATAAACAATTTAGTCCAAAAACTGGGCATTATGGGAGATTAGATAAAAAGTTGACAGTTCTTGCAATAATAGTTTAGAAATAGCTAGGCCTAACGTAAACAGAATACGCTGAAAATTTCAAATTGCTCCACTCTGAAACAAGATTAATAGCTCTTGAATTTTAGGCTAGCCTCAGCCCTCGATTATCATTACTAAAGTTGATACGACAAAAATCAAAAACCAGGCTCCGAGTTAACAAAGTATTCTCAGACTTAAGTTGAGAATTTACTCAAAATTGTTTGCCTTATTTTAACTAAAATATAGCCCTTTATAAAACTTTTGTTTTTTTAATGTATGAAATACATCAATAAGAAACTATGTGCAAAGTTTTGTGTTTCTGGATCAAATATATTTTACATAAACAGTGATTGAAAGTTGAGTAAATGCTCAACTTAAGTCTGAGAATGCTTTGTGAACTTGGAGCCTGATTGATTATTCATTTTTACATTTACGGTATTTATCTTTCATAAAATGTATCCCAATTGTCCAATTCGCTAAATATAACAGGCTAGCAATGGCATTGAAAGCTGATTATTGTCTGGATAAGTTAATTTTTTTATTATTATTAACTTAGGTAACATTTTAGACTAAGCAAAATTAAATCATATACATGTACATATACATGTACATCTTATTAGAATAACATCTGATCAACTCAAGAATGTTTTTCACCAAACTTAAAAAATAGTTTAGTTCCTTTTAAAATTAAACGATACTCATTGACACTGGAATAATTCGTCAAATTGATCCACTCTTAACCGAGTATTTAGCGATTGAATTTTTGGTCTAGCCTCTATCATCATTACTAATGCATCGGTCAATAGGCATTTTGAACTACCTCCCCTCAAGCATCGACAGCTATTCGACGCCATGTTTTGCCAAAGGTGAATCTTGAACAAAATTGCTGAACACAAATAGACGTCAAATCTTCAACCAACATATATTTCAGTCTATATTGTACCGGTATTTTGAAAAATGTGTTGTTTTTTTCTGAAAACGGACGAACCTCTGTCTGTTATCGTTGTATATCACACAGGAAATTCCACCTGTATAATTGTAGACGTGATTGTTTTTATGATGTTTTTTGTGGTAATCTGGATAATCGTAACTACAAAATGGTGTATGATTTGTTGGTGAATGCTTGGGGGAGGTAGTTCCAGATGACTTTTGTGTGAATATTGAACTAATGTTTATTTTTGGACCTGCGTTAGAAAGTGAATCTTCAGTGAATGTGTCTTTGCTTCAAGTGCATTGCGGGGTGAATCTTGACCATAAAATATTGAGCTAAATGGCAAACGCTTGAGGGGTTACTTCAAGATTCCTATTGACCGGTGCATAAAAAAACAGTCTTGATTATCCATTTTAAGATTTAATCACCTATGAGGGTTGAGCAGCAGATTGGATTCCAATCCAGTAAATATCGCAGGCTAGCGATGACATCGAGATTTGATTATGGTCTGGATAAGTTAATTAATGTGTACTTGATAATTTAGATAATATTTCCGGCCTAAAGAAAGAACTACATGTACATGTATTGTCAAATTGGCAGATTTAGCTCTTGCTTAATGTATGTTTAAGGGACTTAAATAATGTCAACATGTACTGGTCTCGATCACATGAATGACAAATCATAAAATCAACTCAACTATAAAACTATAAAACTTTTACTTCCTGCACAATAAAACGTCTTTCAATCATGTACCCACAAAACAAATAAAGTATTTTCTAATAATTTTCTTGTCTTAAAGGCTTAAGGACAATTTTTATTTTTCTCTTTGCCATCCAGCATTTAAAAACATCTTTCGAATCAATTGTACACAAAATGATTTTTGACCACTAGTGAATTTTGTGTAGTTATTCTTAGTATGATTTTAATGGCTTCTAAAAAAAGTTACAGGTATTTTGTTAACAGGTATCTTTTTCAGTGGGAGAGGAGCATTTGACAGAAATTTCAGTCATGATGGGATGGAAGTAGCCTTAGTGCAAATTACATTTCAGATCAACAGAAATAGTTTATTTGTAAATTTTAAATATACAAAGCAAACTTGTGTTTAATACTAATAGTATGAAGTGGAAACTGTGGGTTAGCTAATATAAATTTTTGAGAGAAAATATTTATACATACTTCTTAACGACCTTCCTTCTGAATCAGGCGTCCCTCTATCATAAATGTCTCCATTTTCAGACAAATTTTCAGAATTGGTGTCATATCCGGCAGAACTAATACTGGAAGGTCTCTCGTCTTTTACTGTGCATGACGCTGAGGTTTTAATATCGGGAGAATTTGTTCTGGAGTCTGGCGAATCTATTCTATTATAAGAGCTAGTGCCTGCATCATCTAATTTAGTTTTTTTGGCAGGTGTAAAAGCTGACTGATACTCGGACATACCCTCCGAAGATTGTCCAAGAGGTCTAAACGCTCCACCCCCTTGTGATGAGATTAAATTTATTCCTCTTTCAAATGTTGGCCTGACAAATGGTGGCATGGGGGCATACAGTGGTGGGGCAAATGGATCTCCAGGTCTGTACATCGTAAACGGTGCTGTACCAAACGGACTTGATAAATCTTTATCCATACCCTGGCCGGAGTAGGGGTGCGGTAATCTGGGCGCTTCATGTCCATCTCCTGTTGGTGCCAAGACCATTAAATTTGGCACAAATGATGAGTTCTCCATTCCTGAATTTCCTGGAGGAGGAAAAAAAGGTTTAGGCCAAAAATTAAAACGAAACATTTTGGTAAAATCCAGGGCACTGGTCATCGCTAAACAACACAAAACATAAGTTGAATTAAGCAGAAACTTTATAATATTAACTTCTCTGTCCAAAATATTTCACAATCTGCCACTTATGCTAAAAAAAATGTAATTATTGTTCAAAATATAAATTGAAACTTTTTCATGCTAATTAATTTTCCTCGGTTATCCAATAATCAATCACAAAAATATTTTTCTCTGTATGAGTCACATCAATCGCTAACAGTCTACAACAATATTGTCTTTTTCCGCGAAGTATAAAAGTAATTTTTCTAACTAAATATTAACATCCAAAACAATTTGTCAGTTTGTATCAATATAACTAACAACCAACAAGAATTAAAAGCTTTATCGCTCAACACTTGGAGTCAATCACTGACAAGCGATACTTGTAGAATGTGACCAATAATAATATCCTGCTGGGAAATTTAGGAGGTGTTATCATTCTATGCCTTCGGGCATATATACTGATCCTAACCCTTAACGCTGTCACATGCTTGTAATGATTGTTTTTAGTGGTACATACTGGTTATTACACTTGGTTCTGCTCTAAAAATCAATTCATTTGCCCATCAGCCAATCAGTGACCGGCCTTCTATTGAAAGCTATCATGACGTCGTGGGGGTGAACCAAATATAAGAATAGATGAAATAAAAAATGACAAAGAAAAAACGCCAATTGAACACTTAAAACAGTGACAATTAACAAAAATATTAATTGGTAATTAAACTTTATTAATTAATCTGCTAAATTAACAACAAAACTTCCCCTATTAGTTGAGGATGGAGGCAGATGATAGCAGATTTCCTTGACCCAGTGTTTGTAAACAATCCCGCTAACTAGAAGTTGAGCGCAATATCGCCCGTTGTTTGACAGCGAATACTGCAAAATGTACAACGAGTTACATAAAAATAATAGTATGATCGGATTAATCAAGGCCATATTGGATTAATAATTAATCAATATGCAATTTCTTGATGGCGATGGTTGAGAATTTAAACGGATAGATCACCAAATACCTACTTGATACTACCAACTCTCTTCGGCATCCCTAGCCTCGATTTCATAAACGGGGAATCTCTTACGAATGCTGGGAAGCAGTATTCTCCGTGTTACTAAATATATCTTATTTGACCCGGTTAGAGGCAAAATGGGATTTTCAACTGTTAAACTGTATATTTTATCACTTTAAATTTATAAATTGTATTATCTATAATATTGATAATTGCAATAAATGAAAATAACGGTTACTGGTGAACATAAGCCGTAAAACTGTCGGTTATGCGCTCCGTCGGGGGGAGTCTCTATATTAGTCTATCATCTGTATGCTGAATCTGAAGGCAAAAGCAAACTAATAAATCATGATATTAATGATTCTTATTCTTTACCGGTCCTCTAGATTACTGTTTTTTAATTTAAAATTTTCCATTGTAAAACTGAAATTGGAACCCCCCAGGACACTTTTTTTATTTGCTATTTGATATGATTAATGACCTACGTGTAGGCTATAGTTGTTGATATTCGCGTAGGCGTATATATATGTAAGTAATCTATTCACTAATATTGTTAGCTTTATGATTTTGGCACCTAATAATGAGACCGGTTTACTATTTCGGTAGCTAATAAATACACAAAGATTTCGTTGTGTTTTTCTAGTCAGTGAATGACTAAGATAGACTGAAGAATGCACAATAAGAAAAAAACGTTAAATACAAATAATAATATTGAATATTAATAAACAAGGGAATATATACCATTATGATATCTTTTGTGTTGTTGGTTTATGAACGATTTATAGGCTTGATTTTAGACTAAATCTTTAGTATAGATTCATACAAAGGGAAATAATGCCATAAATAATATAGGTCTTATATATATATAAACTAATTCAGTATTGACAAGGGGTCCCCACTATTAACGTTCAAAAAAGAATATTCAGCAAGACCATATAGTTTCGATGGTAGATATCCCCTTGAACACAATATAGGTTTATAGCTCATGAACTATTATTCATTTTGCCTGCCACTTACACCTGTATCTTTTGTTTTGGCCATCGGTTTGGACCCACTGTATCGCTGCTTGCATTTTATCATTCTATAATAAAATGTATAACGGAACTAAACCTCTAAAATAAAAGAGAACACTAGACCGGAGACTGGTTTTTCGGGCGGAAGAAGAAAGAGAGAGAGAGTCGGGGGGGGGGGGGTCCACGGCAGTTGACGCAACGACAGACCGTATTCTGCAGTGCACACACGCTAAACATTCGTCCATCCGACGACGCAAGGGACATCTAGTGCCGTGTATTGGCAGTATGTTAAAGATCCCTTGACGGTTTGAAATCGAATTATGAGTGGCTCGTAACGCCAATGTCCGGACCAAATAGCACACTCTATGGTATATTATGGTCGTTTTCATTAGCCCGACTGCTTCACTGTGTGACCAGGCACATAATATTTATAATAAGGGACGACTATAGTTTCTTTAAAAAGGAAATCTTACACAACTGTTTGATATCGTAAATTATTATATTTTAAATGCGAAGTGCCGTAATCTTTCCATTGTTATTTCACATAAAACGTACATTTACCGTTATTACTTATATAATATAGTGTCGTTTGTCTTTTAGATTTCTATTTCGTTGTTATGTGTGGTCCGGTTCTTCTGCGCTTACTATTAATGTTACAGATTTTCACGTAACTGGTCGTTAGCCATGAACAAATCTGTGTGTATCATCATTGCCCGGTCCAACATATAGCATACGAAACTTGTCTGTCTACAATTAGCTTCGCTTGAGAACATACACGAAGCTAATTGACAGACAATTTAATTCCTATTTTGTCCGAGAATTTAATTCCTATTTTTGGCGATTTTAGTCGAAAACAGTCAGTATACTTTGAGAATATGGAATATTTATTCAGTTTCAATTTAAAGATACCCTATTCAATAGCTTCATTTGACTAATTGTAGATCTTTCTTTCGGCTTGTTTATTAACATTTAACATTTATTAACATGAGACGATAATCAACTCTCGGAGAGAGGAAGAAAGAGAGAGAGCGACAGGCCCGGATCCAGGATTTTTTCGAGGGGGGGGGGCATACATTGAAATAAATGGTAATCATTAGAGTGCCGCATGTATTAGTGGTTTGGTGTAGTCCCCAGAGCCTTTGTCGCATTGCCAGGGCAAAGACAATGCAAAAATCAGTTTATATCATCAATTAAAAAGCGGATACACCAATCTTGCTGGGCCTGAGGGGGGGGGGGGGGGCACGGCCCCCCTGCCCCCCCCCTCCCCTGGATCCGCGCCTGAGAGAGAGATGTGGTTTAACGCCCACTCGGAGAGAGAGATGTGGTTTAACGCCCACTCAGCACAAACAAGGTCATTTCGGGACTAACGCATGATTCTGGTTTCTTTCAATAATTTGCTTGCGCGTAATGGTCTTGAGCAGGAGGGCCCGGAGAAAACCCACGAGGTTGGACAGGCGACTCTACTTGTCACATAAAACAGGGGATTCGAAACAACGCCAGTTGAATCAATGACATATCTTATGATACAGCTCGCAAGTGCTACCCACCACCGACCCCAGGTATGGAGAATGACTGTGATACTGATACTTTTGGGTTGATAAAATACACTTTAAGTAACAGTAGAACGTTAAACCCCATTTCATTTCATTATATAGTTTAGAAACATCAGTTAAGGTGTTAAATGAATTTTGATGAATGTGTATCGTCTTCTCTAGGGTGTTGACAGGTTCATACCTCGAGTAAAGTTGGGTGTCTGAGGAGATTGCGTATTTTTCCACCGACAAAATATTTGGTGCTGGTTCGTAACATTACGGGAGATAAAAATACTTCTAAATTTGAGACTAAGATTCTGCCTATGGGTCCCTGAAACCATATAAAAAAAATCATCAAAATAAAAGGTAATCCAAGACCCAATTGACTAAACTTAAGGTTACCCTGAATAACATTAACAATAATCAATTGATCTGTGTAGATCACCGGAACGTATCTGTTCAAGTTGTCAAAATATTAATTGCCGATTATCAGGGAGAGAGAGAGAGAAAAAATGGGGTTTAACGTCCTCTCGACACAAACTAGGTCATTTCGGGACTAACATATGGTTTAATTGTTTTTCAATAATTCGCTTGCGCGTGGGGGTCTTTAGCAGTGAGGGGAAACCGGAGGACCCAGAGAAAACTCACGAGGTTGGACAGGCGATCCTACTCCTTGTCACGTACAACCGGGGATTCAAAACCACGCCGGTTAACCAAATGACAGGCTTTATGATGCAGCACGCACGTGCTAACCATTCGGCTACCCAATCCCCCTTAGCACGACAGGATTAAAGGTTGGCTGACTGGGTTGTAGTCATGGGTCTAAGTATTTAAGGGCACCACCCCAAGTTAGTTCTATAAAATGTTTTATTTAAAGCATATAATTTATTATTATATCATTGTATTTGTTATGTTGTAAATCTATCTACAAACTAACAATCAAATTGGATTTGTATGAGTAGGGCGGACAATAACCAGAATATGTTGCTTTTTCTCTGTTGATGCAAGGGCCCCTGTCTGTGACATTATCATCCAGGGGACCAATGCAAGCTTAATCCAGCTCGGTCAGTCTCCATCCCACCCTTTCACTTCTCTCTACATTTTTGACGACTTATCATTATGGTCAGGTACATTGTAGAGGGATATTAATTTCGATCAAAACTTCACGTAATTTAATTCCTATAACACGACCGAATTCCGCATGCGCGAAATAATATAATCGACCATGCAGGTGAATTCAAATAAACTCAATATTTAAACTCGTGGGGTTTCAGTGACATTATTTTAATATTTTTTTTTTCATTTTTCTCTTTTCGCCTAAAAATATTGATCGTGAGCCTAACGTGGTGTTTATTTTCATTCGGAACACACATACTCCCTAATATTTTATGAGTCATAATAAAACCATTAGATCACACCACTGACTAATTTATTCGTTATTCAAACGTCAAATACTAGATAATTAACTGATATTATTCTGTTCTATGAAGAAGTTCGATCAAACAAACTGTTGTCTGGCTTTCTTTTTTACCACCAGTAGTCAAAAGACATTCAAATATACTAGCGCTAGTCTAGTTTTCGAATGCTCTAGCACCATATTGTTGTTCGAGGACCCTCATGAATATTTTGTGAATAGGGTTTATTGCATTCTCATTATATCATTGAGTTAGGAACTGTTTAGAGGAGTTCGATATCAATGGTGTTGTGAACACAATGACAGACAAATCGCTCAATTTTACAAACAAACCCCGCATCTGGTCTTCACAGAATACTCCATAAATTTAGAAAATATATCCCTTAGTTGTCAGGCGGCTCAATGGACCGATTTCATAACAATTGTAGAGCCCTTCAGCCCCTTTGTTCATCCGATATTCCACCTTTGAAACGTGCGGATAAAAGTAGTTTTAAATTTTCTTAAAGTTAAATTGACACGAGTTTAAATCGGTTTCTTTCGCCCAATGATCATTGCATTATGTACGGAGGATCTGACTGACAGCGCCATTTATCATATAAGTTTAACAATAGCCAGCTTAGTCTAATAAATTTCACATTTTGTGTGTTTTGCCATGAAGAGTTTTAAAACGATTTACTGGCTAGGAACAAAGGTAGATCACGGAAGACTTGATTGTGAGGATTAGGGACGAGTGAGAGTGGCTTTGATTGTTATGTCGAAGGGTTTATAAGTTTTTGTTCAGGGGAACAGATTGGTGTAAGGTGTTTTGTCTTGAAAGTAGCCATCACCACCATCTTGCATTGTTCGTCTGTTACGGCGTTCTGTCATGGACTGTCAGGAAATTGAACAGGCGGGAAATTTCTCTTACCGTGACCATTTATACCATGAATGTGCGAGAGTCAGTATTTTGTTTATCTTGAAAAGACTTAATGATTTAGAAACGTAGCGAGAAAGTGGAAACACAATGGCGTCTGCACGTGTGTGTGACACGGTTGTTAATAACCTCCCCTTAGATAATAAGTTAATGTACGCTATAAACCCCTTGAAAATCATAGAAATAACGTTCCGGACATTGATCGGAACATTATTACCGGATATATCCATTTGAACAAATGATTTGGTCATTAAGTTGACAGATCGTCACACAATATGCAGTAGTGTTATTGGTAACATTTCTAAGATTAGCTGCCGGGGCATTGTATAGTCCGTATGACACTATTGTTTAATCCCTGACACATCTTAACGTTGCTCTTCTAGAAATGGACATTCCACGATTGAAAGAGCATCATTAAGCATTAAGTCTTGACAATTTTTCTATAGAGATCGTCACAGATTCATTAAGTTCTGTAAGTGATAATCTTGTCAAGTATGGATTGTATCTAAAACTCTCAATAGCTAATCACGTTGTTGGTCCGAACGGTGTCCATCTAAAATCGTAGGTATTGTGGGACGAAAATTTAAAAATTCTTTCTTTGATACATTTTCCTCGGTGCTTTTTGTGTATTTTCTTGAGCATTGAACAGAAAAACCCACCGAATTTTAACCCAGTTTATTTTTTTTTTCATATAAGATCATGCTGCATTTTATTTACCCGTGTTGTAAATTTTGAAGAAAGTTGTCATACATTTGAAATACCGTATAGTGGAGTGGAGTCCATTATTCGCTCTCTCTGTCTGTAATATAAAATCAACTAACGGGTTAATTTTGACCATATGTGAACGGTAATTCCCACCACTGTGTACAATATGCAGCCAATGCTGTAATGTGACAAAGTGAGAAATTAAAAACGGAACGGTGCTGTACAGCGCAGAGGACGCTTACGACTGGCACTCGGATTCACTTGATTTACACACACATTATGCAAGAGCTAAATTTGTCAACCGTGGGTCTTTCTTTAGGCCTGAAATGTTATCTAAATTACTAATTAGACATTAATTAATTCATCCAGACCATAATCAACTCTCGATGTCATCGCTAGCCTGCAATATTTATCGGATCGGAATCTAATCTGCTGCTCAACGCTCATTGATGACTAACTCAACAAATAAATAATCGAGACTGTTTTATCGTACCGACTTTAGTAATGATGATCGAGGTTAGGCCTAAAATTTAATTGCTATATTCTCGGTTCAGAGTGCATCAATTTGACTGCAATTTTCAGCAGATTATCTTTACACTTTATGGTTTGTTACTATTATAGTGAGAACTGCCAGCTCTTTATTTAATCCCCCCATAATATATTTTAATATTTGTTTGTACTGTCTATGTAGTTTGTGTCTTGGCTGTGCAAGTATGTATGTTGTTTTTCTTTTGGGGGGATGTGTTTTAGTTTGTGGGGGTACTTTTTTTTGAGGGGGGGGGTGTGCTTACAACTACCTCCCGGATCCATTCACTTTTTTTGATATGTTCGTTTGTTTGTGATTTCTACGTATTGTGAATTATCCATAGATTTGTTTTTGTGTAAATTATGTGTAGGTAGGAAAAATATTTAACGGAAGCATCTATATGGTCAAAGCGTTAAATAATGATTATTGTCTATTTTGATGGATTAGCTGATAAGATAATTTTATTGTAAAACGATTAATTGTTTAAGTGTTCGATTGTCGTAAAAAGCTTTACATATTGAAAGGATTCGTATCTGTTGATGATTTGTGCGATCAAGGGTGGTGTTACACTTACATAATCAGGTAATCAAGTATACCACCATTCTTGTTTAACAACCAATTAGATGAGTCATGGTTTACCTACCGATTTATACGATAGATGGCATTGATGTTGCTTTATTCAGGTTACTAACAATATATTGTTAATTGAAAGTTACTCGTTACGGTATCAATTCATCTCATATAGTGAACATTAGTGTCAGCTAACGGTAACGTCCTTTATTAAATATAGCACTTAGTGTACGAGAACGTCAAGTTTCACATCCACTTCAAAATTAAATTATCCATATCACACGAATAACATACGGATGCTAAATCGCGCATGTTATTTTTTAAGATTGCCAATGTTGAAATATACTGAAATAGCAATATCTAAGTTAACATGGTAATTTAAGATTATAGTTTTAAAAAAATGAAATAAAAAAATTAATAAATACCTAATAATAAAATGAAAGAAATAATATGGAGCTATGTTGAAATTTCAAAGTACAAAGTTGAAAGTTTACAAAATGCTGATTTCAAATTATAGAATAGCGCTATTTAGCTTTCGTAAATTACTAACATAAACTACCAAGACCACGGGCGGGGTTGGTGTAGATATCCAAATGATATTATTGAGTCAATTAGCGTGGATTTGGTTTCCAGGTTGTACATGACAGGGAGTAGGATCGCCAGTCCAGCCTCGTGAGGTTTTTCCGGGTCCTCCGGTTTCTAAAGACCACTGAGCACAAGCGAATTGTTGAAATAAAATTAAACCATTTAGTTCCGAAATGACAAAGTTTTTGCTGAATGGACTTTATCCCCACCCCGACCCCCTCTCCGTGTGAATATGATTATCAATAATATGTTTCTCTCTCTCTCTCTCTCTCTCTCTCTCACTCTGTCGCTCTCTCTAAACTACCAGTTCTTAATTTTCTTCATAATGCACACCTGCATCATATCAGTATTGTTATATACATGCAACAGTATACACTTTTATTATAGATAACTAATTAAAATAATAAACGTATTTTAGCAGTTCACACAAAGATTATTATAAACCTATTCAATTCAATATTTAGATTTATACAAAATAAAATATTCAATAAAAAAAATACATGTAGTTAGATATTTCCCATTTAATTAAAGATACATCATTGGAGATTCTATAAAGAGTTGACATTTCTCACTAAAATAGTTCAAAACTAGATCATGTAAAGGCATTTTGCTGGACCGAGAATTAAGCGATTGAATATAAATTGCATAGTCTTGATTATCCATTTCATAATTAAATTTTGAAGAAAAGTTATGCAGCAAATCGGATCATAATCCACTAAATGTCGCAGGCTAGCGATGCCACCGAGAGTTAATTATGGTCTGGACAAGTTGATTAATGTCTAATTAATAACTTAGATAACTTTTCAGGCCTAAAGAAAGACCTGCATTAGCTCTTGCCTAATGTATGTTTAAGACACCACACCTGAAAGTATGAATAATGACACAGAATATTGCCATTAATTTTTCGTATCGCCGAAAATATTGCAAAAAGGGACTGACAAGAAAAGATGGGTATATATAGATATGCATATTCAACACTATTATCCAAGATAATTTCATAGATAAATTGACAAAATTATGGATAAGTGAAATTAACAAAATAAAGTTGTTGTCGATGATTTGCAATATATTTTTAATCCTCCATAATTTTGTCATTTTTTTAAAAAAAATCATTTAAGTTTGCATATATATTTGCAATATTTTTGGCGATATTGACAAAAGAAACGCTCTTGTCGATGGTTTCTCTAGTTCTTTGTGAATGACAGAAACGTGCAGAACAACGCCGTGATTTCCAGTGAGCTTCGTCAAGTTGCGGTTATGAACGGAAAATTCCAGTAACAATCAACTTCTGTAGGACCTACAAGCAGTTATTTGCCCATTGACTTCAATGTGAAATGGCTTTAACATCACATCATGTAGCTTTCTGCCCAAAATTCCGTTAGTTCCAATCTTTAAAGTTTCATATTGGGGTCGCATTTGGCATTCTCCTCATCCTAGTTTTGTAGGGCTGACGACCGTTTAGATTTTTTGCAAGGAGATTTTAATGTTGACTTGGGTCAAAATCTCACTTCCGACGCAATAAATGTTTTGCACAAAGGCTATAATATTTTCAGTATACCTCTCAAAATGCCACGAAACGGCAAATTAGATCCCTTTTTTTCTAATTCTAGACCAAACATTCAACAAAATAAAAAAATACAAAAACAAATTAATGCAGGAAAAGGTAGAGAGAAAAAATGATGGGAAAAGATGACTATTAATATTTATAAATCTTGTATAAAATTATTACTAGTCCCAGTCCAGAAGAAAAACGAGAAGAGAAAGTGAACGGCAATTAAATCCGGTATGGTGCTAGCGCAGCGGGGTATATAATGCTTTTCAGCGTTGCATCTTGGCCCGTATATTTACCACCGCTACTCAGAGCATGTCAATTATGGTTATAAGGAGAGCATAAATATCTCCTCGATATCCATATTAACAGTAAACCACGTTTTAACGGAACATTTGTCATCCAATAAATCATCTTTTCTAATACCAGGTAATATCACGAGACATGCACGTGCTCCATCTCGCGCGCACCAGAATTAATATCATATTAATAACTAACTCGTGTATTATAATAAATATGAACGCATGTAAAACTAATTTCTGTGATCAAGAGGAATAGAAGAGTGCTTTTAATTCATGTATGTTTTTTTTTTAAATATTCACCTCGGCTCTATTCTATTCGAACAAAGGATGCCAGACTCGACTTTATATTATCTTGAAAATTCAACTAATCATTGTATATTTTATTGCTTTGATAACAGTGACAGCCATGTATGGACAAGTAATCTACATGTAATACAGTCATCAATAATTATGTTTAATATAACCTTATATGTTTCCTATAGAAAATCAGTTCATAAAAATAATATATAATGCAAATGCTTCACAAACTTAACATAATATCTATGTTTTCAGGCATTGCATGTGAAAATATAGAGCATTTGTCCAGAAAGTAATACTACTATAATTTATAGAAATTTTAAAATAAATTTAAAAATGTATAAACAAAAAACTTTAATAGGATTTATACTTAAATGAAATATAATATAATATAATACTATAATATAAATTATACTATAATATAAATTATACTATAATATAAATTATACTATAATATAAATTATAATATAATATAAATTATAATATACTATAATATAAATTATACATTATAATATAATATAAATTATAATATAATATAAATTATAATATAATATAAACTATAATATAATATAAACTATGATATAATATAAATTATAATATAATATAAATTATAATATAATATAAATTATAATATAATATAAATTATAATATAATATAAATTATAATATAATATAAATTATAATATAATATAAATTATAATATAATAAAAATTATAATATAATAATAATATAATATAAATTATAATATAATATAAATTATAATATAATATAAATTATAATATAATATAAATTATAATATAATATAAATTTTAATTTAAATAGAAATAAAATTGTTAAATGTTTGAATTTTAATACTGTTATTTGGAAGTGATACAGCATTAACATGAAGTCTCTTGATAAGAAACAACATATTAAGCTATCTAGGTGTATTAATCAAATATCGTTCTTTATCCACCCTGTCAGAGGTAGTCTTAGTTTTTATCATATTTTATTATATATCTATATAGTTAATCCTTTTTATTATTTATATACACGCTACTGATAATCTGGGGTTGTTTGTAATTCACGCGATCCATAATCCCCCCTAAATCCACCGTTTTTCACCTGATCGTCACAGGTGTGCGGGATTAGAGGAACTCCCGATAGATTCAATTCAATCGCTTTTAAAATTTCTTCCCTACTAAAATTTCCATCATAAAGAGAAATGAGTGACATTTATGGCATTCAAACATGGTGATATTTATTTAATGTCACGTGACCAGATAATTTATTCAATTCTGTGACATTTATTGGCTTTAGTTTTCGTTTTTTAATAAACACAAATTATGATTTAAATAGTTAAACCCCGCGTTCGAAACCTCGTAACTAAACTATTGACATTAAGTAAAGACTTGCACTTTAGATTTTATAAATAATTAGTTTCTGAATCCATTTAAATCTATCTTCAGTCATTTGTGTTGTTTAGGCCTAAAAGTGACCGGTTTTGTGTGAGTAATCTCTCTAAAAAGATTTATTCAATAAATAAAACATATAATAAATAAATTTGTGTTGTTAAGGCCTTAAAGTGACCTAACAATATTTATTCAATAAATAAGACTATAATAAATATACTAATGTATAATAATTATGGAATTCGAAAACAAAGCCGGCGCTTATAGAAATTCATCTTCCGTAAGAAATCGTTTACATTAATATGAATACACTGTTTGAGAGAGAGAATGAATGAATGAATGAAATGGGGTTTAACGTCCTACTATTATGCACTCAACCTGGGCTAATGGAAAGCGGGCATACGCCATAGTGTGCTATGAGGGAAATTTTTTCCCGGGCAGCGGCGCTACGGCCTACTCTTATATCGAATTCCAACTGCCAAGGGATCTTTTACGTGCACTCCAATGTGTACACGGGACCTCGGTTTTTCGTACCATCCGAACAACTGGGCAACTGTCTTTGTCAGACCCTCCTTCTGCATCACTGACAAAGGTAAATCACGCCGGAAAATCGAGATTTATGTTTTTTTTACGGCCAATGCAGGGATCGAACACCCGACCTCCAGGCTAGCGAACCGGCGTCTTATCCACTTAGCCACCGTGATCCCCTTGAGAGAGAGAGAGAGATAGGGGGAGGGGGGGGTAATGTCCACTCGACAAAAACTAGATAATTCGCTTGCAGGAGACCAGAGGACCCGAATAAAAAACACGGGGTTGAACAGGCGACCATATTATCGATAACTCTAGCTCAGAGCAACGAGGGGTGGGCGAGAAGTGTTCTCAGAGTGCTGTAAAATTGACGGACAAGTTATTACGGGCATAGAATATACCCCAAAGTTCAATGAGATTCATCGTTATAGGTTTATATGGTTGGCGAAACCCCGGCGAAACGATCATCTGATGTTCATTGTCAAATGACATTAAATGGGGTTTAACATTCTCTTCTCCGGCTCGGTTAATAATAGTTCCTTTATGAACTGTCTCTGAGCGAACGATGTCTCGCTAACAGTTCCTCACGGGCCTTATTATCAACTAGTATGAAAATAAGACTTTTCTCCATCTCGGTTCTAAGGCTATTTTAGATCCTTACCGTCTAATTTGCACCGTGAAACTTTTTTGATCACCAAAAGAAATCATTTCCTGGCACAACCGAGACAAATTTATAATAAACCAACACTATTTTCGTGTAGAATTCGATGTTAGAAAAAGACCGGTCTGCGCTGACGTCAGTTAACAAACATGGCGGCCAGATTTGAACGATTTTGTTTATCTTTTTCTAACGTCGAATTCTAAATGAAAATAGTGTTGAATTATTATAAATCTGTGTCGGTTGTGTCAGGAAATGTTTTCTTGTGGCGATCAAAGAAGAATCACGGTGCAAATGAGACGGTAAGGATCTTAAATAGCCTTAGAACCGAGACGGAGAAAAGCCTTATTTTCATACTAGTTGATAATAAGGCCCGTGAGGAACTGTTAGCGAGACTCGCTCAGAGACAGTTCATGAAGGAACTAGGTTAATAAAGACGTGTGTTTCTTGTGTGTTGCTTAACAACGCAATGGAATGGGGTTTGAATATGCTGTCAATACAGCCGGGAATTTTGAGACCCCACAAACGCCACTCCCGACACGTATGAGGCGGGTGTAAAAAATCCTAAATGTCCCCTCGGCGTGGATTTTTTGAACTCGCGATAATTTCGTCAAGAGTTCGCTTGAATTCCATGTATTGGCATTTCCATTTAGTTGTCATTAAAAAAAACTCAAGGGAACAACCTATGTCTCGTGTTTCGTCCCTTTCGCGATGAATCTTGACGCAATTTTTGAACACTATCAAATGTTTGAGAGAAACGTGTTTACGCCTATTAAAATTATATTTGAAATGGTCACATGAAAGTGGCCTAGTGTCCTTTCATCCCCACATTATAAAAATGGCAGACCACTCATTACCTGCTCGGTATCCACGAATTATCTCCTTCTGTAAGGGGTGGGGCGAATGGTTAGCACATGCGCGCTGTATCATAAGGTCTGTCATCGAGTCAACTGGCGTAGTTTTAATTCTCCAGTTGAATGTGACAAGAATTAGGGTCTGTCCAATTCCGTGGGTTCTCATGGTTTTCCGGTTTCGTCCCATTGCTAAAAAAAAAACCACGCGCAAGCGAATTATTGAAATAAAATTATACCATATTATAATCGCGAAATGACCTAGTTTGTGTCGAGTAGACGTTAAACCCCATCTGTCTCTCCCTTTCTCTCTCTGTTTTCTCTCGTGATTTGCTTATGTGAGTGAGATACAGTAACATATTTGGGGAGGGCGTCTGTCAGTAAAAAACGGTTTGTTGTAACTTAAGAAATTATCGCTGACGTTTGCTATTAATAAAAGGTATTTCTTCAATTGTGCTTCGGGTGTCACAACACAGCAGAAAATCCGGCACCAAATTCACACATACATATCGCCCAATTACTCTGTCAAATAAGACCGGAGTATAAAGTATCATGAAACGCTTGAGGGAGATATGGGGTCTGGTTACGTGCAATTCACGACTCTCCATTGTGATTTTGATGTGAGTTTATCAACACTGGGTATCTATTTCTCTACGATCACACCAATTGACATGATACCACCCACTTTAATTACACCTGTTTAGATATAGATGTATCTGTAAGTAAAAATACCTATATTTACACAAAAAATACAGGCTGTGTTCACTTGTCTCATCTTACAAATAAACGTACAGAAATTTGTCATCGGAATAGTTGGAGAAATTAGAGTCGAACATTGCCTGTGTCCGCCGAAAATACTCCAAAAATAAATGATTATTAAAGATAACAACTTCTTGAATATTGTCGTGCACGGCGGATGATAGAGGGAGAGGGAGAGAGAGGGAGAGAGAGGGAGAGAGAGAAATGAGGTTTAACGTCCACTCGACACAAACTATATATAGGTCGTTTTGGGATTAACGTATGGTTTTCAATTTTTATTTCAATAATTCGCTTGTGCGTAGGGGTCTTTAGCAGTGGGAGCAAACCGGAGTGCCACGAGGTTGAGAAGGCGCCCCTATCTCCATGTCACACACGTTCACACTAGGACTCGAAATCACAGCCGCAAGCCAGAGGTGACTGGCCAGCTAGAGGTCGAAGCGCGGCACTCTAGACCACTAGTCCATCCCAACCACCGGATGATTGAGGGAGGTGGCAGCGGGGGAGGGGCGGTTAATAATAAATCTATATTACCACGGTGACAGAAGTTAAATAACCATCATTTCATTTAATATTAAGTCAAGTGGCGTGGTTGCGACACCCTGCTTGTTATATATCCGTTTTTTGAACATAGTAATGTTAACGATCAAAGCAAAATGTATATTAAATACACAACTATCGATAAAAAATGAAGTATCGCATGATAGAGAGTGAGAGAGAGAGAGAGAGAGGGAGGAGATATGGGGTTTAACGTCCACTCGACACAAACTATGTCATTTCGGGACTAACATATGGTTCAATTTTATTTCAATAATTCCCTTGAGCGTATGGGTCTTTATCAGTGGGCAGAGCCGGGGGACCCGGAGAAAACCAACGAGGATGGACAGGCGATCATTTTCCTTGTCACATACAGTCGGGGAATAAAAACCACGCCAGTTGACCCCTATGATACAGCGCGCACACGCTAACCATTCGGCCATCAAATCCTCACGATGTCAACGAAAAATATGATATAAACGGAAAACGAATAAGTGAAAGGGAGTGTGCTTGCTCGTCGAATTGTCAATGATTATATTACGTACACGACAACGTGTAAGCTATACATGACTTTAATTTTTGGCCCATTTGAACGACTAGAATATGTCTTTGCCAGGCCTCTGTTTTTCACCCTCATGATAAGGGGAACCACGCAGGAAAATTCGTTGAACTTTGTAGGACAACACCGGGTTTGTACACGGGACCTCTAGGTCAACGAGCCAGCGTTTTACTCACTGAGCCACTGCGACTCCGATATCTAGAAAGTAAACCACCGTTTGTTATATAGGCTAGTCTAGACCACACATTGCGTGAATCCCACCCTATATTATGATAATACATGAATACTAGAAGAGAAGCTAATATCTCGACTATAAACACCAGTCATATTATAGAAGATCTATTAAAAATTACTCTGAACATTAACAAAGGCAGGGGAAACAAAATGCAGTAATAGTTATGTGGACTTCCCAATATATTAAAGGTTGGATCGAACAAAAAGTTAGTCTTAACTCCGGAGTAATTATCTGTCTTTATGATATACAACGTTATTGACCGACAAGTCGTTGGTTGTCCAGGGTGCTGAATACGGCTTTAAGTCCATTCAAAATTTTAGATCCGGACACATAATAAAATTGTATAGGCTTAGTATTATCTCTGTTCTCTCTTCTACACGAGTTAATCTCATGATAAAATAACTTAATGTACATAAATCATTCGGTAAACTCCTTCATATCAAAACAGCGTTTGACAAGGTTCTATGCCGCGCACTAATCCTCCTTTAACGACCATACACGGGGTTTTGTACCGTTTTTGAAATGTCCGCCGCTTTTCAACTTTAAAGGAGTTTTTCTTTGTGACAATGTGAAGTTAAATTTTTATGTCGTGACAAACTCAAGTAGTTTTAGTAAACATTTAGTATGTAAATTACTATAAATGTTGTTAAAATGGCCGACTAAATGGGTGTTGCTGTGCCATTATCATCGTCTTAATGACAGGTGACCCTCTTGTTACATTTGCAACAAAAACGCACCACTTCTACACGTGGTTGTTAACGAACCATTTTACTTGAGATTCGAAGTTAAAGTATCAACACAAAACTTGAGATAGATTTACTGTAGGCCATAAATTAATAAAATCTCTCGACGTCAACTTCAAAATGACAAAAATTTTAAAGATATTAAAACTGAAGAATTAAACGAAAACTGTAATTCTCTGTCCTTAGAAATTTGAAGATTAGAGTTGACATCGGAATTGTGCCCCGAACTGTATAAAATGTATTTATAATATATGAAATAAACTACATGTATGTGTCTATGGATAAACGTGTTTTTTTTATCTCCAATCTTTTCTATTTTCTAAGTGAAAATCTTTTCAGAGTCTTCTAGAAATACAGCAACATAGAACATATTAGTGACTGAATAGGTTTGTGATTTTGATTTTTTTTAAAAAAACCCACAAACAGTATCTTTGTCAGAACGTAATAAAATACATCATACTTTACCTTTCATATCGTACTCTTTGGTGGGCGGTTATTGAAGGGCATACAGAATTTAAAATGAGTGTATGCCTCAATCTGAAACATACTGAAGCAAGTGAATTAAATGAAGAATCTTAAATGTGTTGATACCCGGGTCGGTTTGACAAATTTAACTGGAATCTGATTAAAGTAAAATAAATAACTATTATGGGTGCTGATTATAATTATCTGGTGGGTTTTAATTGTAAAACACTACTACCATGCGCCATATGGTTCAATTCGTATCCATTAGTCGAATCTAAAGGTTTCCTGTTCGATCCGTGTAGTGTGGTAAATGAAAAAGTTCATCGGGATCTTCGGGCGTAGTTATCCCTTGTCAATGGTGCAGGACGGGTATGTGGCAAGGGACAATGTAAAGTCGTTCGGATAAGATAAAAAAAAACGATGTCACGTGTGTACACATTGGTGTGCACGTAAGAATTTGCCACCCGGGCAAAATGCCCCTCATAACACACTATATAGGGAACGCCAGTCTCGATTAGACCAGTCGGATCATAAAAGAGGACGTTAAACTCCATTGCGTTTCATTTCGTAGCCATTAGCTCATGTGTTATTTAGTGCGCACGAACACTACATATTTACTAAATGTGTGATAACATAATGTGCACTAAACCTATATAATGAGTATTAATTTGATGTGTTATTTTACTGAATTATACCGAATTCCAGACGAAATGGATTCTTTCACGTGAACCTGGATCTTTTTTCGTACAACCCGAAGGACTATACATTCTATCTGGGGTTTTAATTCAGTGTGGAACAATATGCCGTAATGCGCATCAACTATAAACTAATAAATGTGAGTTAATTTATGGAATGAATAATGGATATTGCATATTGTACTTTTTTGTTGTTTTGTTATTTGTTGCAGTATGCTCCAGGGGCCTGTTTCGCGAAATTTCAGTAATTTGATTGGATAATATTTAATTGATTTTAGTGCTTAGCTAATCAAAATTTGGATTTCATCTTTAATTGAGATTTCGAGAAACGGGGCCCTGGCCTAGCAGGAATTCCTTACTATTTGTGGACTTTTTGTATGCTCCTAGTTTATCAGAGGTTCCGTCTTACTCTCTGTGGAAAAAAAATTAGACTGTTTGTATTCTCATTTCTCATGTGAGACAGAGGATGGAGAAAGGGAGAGAGAGGGGGGGGGAGGAGAGATAGAATCGAAACGACGCCAGTTGACTCAACGACAGACCTTGTGATACAGAGCGCACGTGCCCCCCCCCCCCCCCCCCCCCTTTAGAAAAATATATAAAATATAACCCAAATCTTCCAGTTTCTATACTAGTCTGTCTCCATTCTGTCCAAAAGCTAGGTCAATTGATAAATATTCTGAGCCTAAATATTGAACCTTTTGTGTAGATAAAGATGTTTTAATGGGGTCAGCAGGCACTCTGTGACAAGCTGTGGTCAGTTCATATTGACCATCGCATCATTACTGAATTATAAACTGTCACAGGTGAACATCATAACAACTTCTATGGTTGTCACCTTTATACTAAAGTTGGATATAAAATTCTAAGAATATGATTTAATTTTATTTCATGGCGTGTATCAACGATCTATAATACAACGTACATGTATATAAATAAACAAACGAATTATATCCTTGAAATAAATGAAATGGGGTGTAACGTCCTACTGTTTTGTTCCGACTGGGCTAATGAAGGCGGGAATGTGCCATAGTGTGTGCCATAAAGGAAATTTGGCCCGGACAGCGTCGCTACGGCTTACTCTTATATCTTATTCCATCTGACAAGAGACCATTTACGTGCACGCCAATGTATACACGGGACCTCGTTTGACGACTAGATAGCTGTCCTTGTCAGGCCATGTATCCTGCACTGCTGACAAGGGGAAATGCCGATGACTCAGCCAACACTGAGAGCGAACCCGCGGCCTCCAAGCTAGCGAGACCGCGTCGTATTCACTTAACCACCGTGGCTCCATATCCTTCAATGACATTTAGAAGTAAAGGTATAATGGCACCACTTTATGGATTCATGCTTCGTAGTTTATCACATGCAATGTTTCAATGCTCTTTCTTACATGTGTCATTATCAAACAATGTTGCTTGTTCCTTGATAAAGATACATGTAAGTGTATTGAAACGTTGTATGTAATCGATAAAATTGTATTAATATGAACAAACGAATTGTCAAAACCAAACCTACAAATGGGAAATTCAGAATAAAATTCTATATACAGGATTGAACGCCTATCTGGCACGAAGCGTACACGTAAAAGATCCCTTGGCAGTTGGAATTCGATATAAGAGTAGGCCGTAGAGCTGCTGTCCGGGCAAAATTTCCCTCATAGCACACTGGATGGCGTATGCCCGTCTTCATAAGGCAAGGTCGGATCAGAACAGTATGACGTTAAACCCCATTTCATTTCATTTCATCTGACACGAAATTGTATTTGTCTCTGACAAAAGATGGAAATTTTATTTGAAAATTTGAAATTTTCTGCTACAAATTTGTATCATTCTCTGCGAAAACATGAAACTGTTCTTCCCTTGATTTGATCTCCTAGAATTAAATGAGGTAGAGTACATGGGCAACGACATTAAATATGGCGTCAACGTAGTCTATTGAATTGAAGACAAATTAATTGTGGTCTTAATCCTCTCTGTGGCGTTTCGAACAATATGATTTCTCCACCCAACATTTACGATCATTTTTGTTAGCAAGTTTGACTTTGAAATTCTGACAATGGCGGATTTAATCCACTGAACAAACTTTAGACTTTTATTGTAGTGATACACTAAACGTCAAAACTTTCCCCCATCAATGTCTGCAAATGGCGCGAATTGTTAGGAGGGAGTTTGACAGACGAGAATTTAAAGAGCTGTGTTGAGATGTGAAGTAAGCCGCGGTCTGAAGAGACTCCACTCTTTCTCCTCGATGATCGTCAGCCTATGAAGATTTAAAGAGAAAATGTCTTATTTTATCCTCCTCTGTCATGTTTCAAATGTCGACAGGATCTGAAGCAATGACAGAAGTCGTTTGGTAATTTGGCGGGAAATGTGACCAGGATCAGACGCCTTCAATCAAAATGGTGGAAATGATGATAATAAACACCTGTTGCGAAACGAATCGTTTTAACAAGTTGAATAATATACACATTTGTTTTCACATCCTTAATGCGTTATAGAGCTTTTTACAAGACACTGAATTGTACGGTATGGTATGCCTGGTCATTATTTTATTCTATAGCCAACAGAATCATACAGGCCATGAAACAAATAATCCATCAATCTGGAAATTCGAATGCTACGCAATCAGTGTGATGCACAGTAAGAGTTTAAGACAGGCTTTCATCTTGTCGTGAGAGTGGGGGATTGGGAGGGACCTCATTAGCAGTACAGCCTTGGGCTGCTTTATTTATCAAAATCTGGCAATGTGAGCCTGTTGTAGGCCTATTCAATCACAGATCTAAAATTCTTTATTGTGAATCAAACTCCAGGGATCTGATAAGACTAAACACTATTTCAAATAATATAGAATGGACAGGGGAGGGAGAGGGAGGGGAGGGGGTGTCGAATGGTCTACGCATGTTATGTCATTGAGTCAAGTGACGTGTACGTGATAGTTAGTAGGGTCGCCTTCCTAACATTGTGTGTAGGCTACAAGCGAACTGGAATAAACTTGTACCAAAGACCTATGTTAGTCTGGAAATTATCTAGTTAGGCAAATGATAACTGTCCGACTTATTTGGGAAACTCGGTGGACCAGGTGAGTAGGCATTGGATCCCGGTGAGTGTCGAGAAAGTTCATCAGTTGTTCAGAACATGGGCATGACAAAGGAACTACGTATAGTCGTTCGGATGGGACAAAAACCGATATTCTGTGTACACATTAGCGTTCACGTAAAAGATCCACGTGTCTTCATCTCTCCCACTTTAAAAGGCATTAACATATCTAGGACTGGGATATATCGAAAAACAACAACAACAACAAAACTCATTTATTATTACAATTATCTTATTATAATTGTTTTGAACCCATGTTAATTTTAATTTTATCATTATTAAAAATATATAAAACTGCTGTCGTGGAAACTCCGTTAAAGAAACGAATGAACGATATTTGATTAAAGAACCTTTAGTTGACCCCACTGGTCAATGGCTATTTAGCTTTTTTATTTCCCATAACGGTAGAACAAACATACTTATGATCAATTAAATATGAATAAATATATGTGGTCATATCTATTAATATTGTAGAACACGTGGTATTTTTCATTAAAATGAGCTCAACGTGAATCACATCACTTAAAACCTAATTTCTATCGACTTCATCATTTATTCTGGTTACAGAGCAAGACTTCGTGTAGCAAGGTAAATACCACACTGATCAGCGAGAGAGAGAGAGAGAGAGAGAGAGAGAGAGAGAGAGAGAGATAAATGGGGTTTAACGTCCACTCGACACAAACTAGGTCATTTTGGGACTAACATATAGTTAATTTTATTTCAATAGTTCGCTTGCGCGTAATATTCGCTATGCCGCTACAATCACTGGTAAGGAGAGAGAGGGGAGAGAGAGAGAGAGAGGGGGGGGGGGTTAACGTCCACTCGACACAATTTAACTAGGTCATTTCGGGACTAACATATGGTTAGGGGTCTTTAGCAGTGTGAGGAAACCGGAGGACCCGGAGAAAACCCACCACTGATAAGGATCACATCTATGAAAATAAAGATACAGGAACAAACAGCACAACAGAACGCATGGATAACAAAAGATAAAGAACACATAGCACGACAGACCACACATATAAGAAATGATAAAATAACACACTTACAGAACAAAGAATACGAGAAAATATATTAATATACATAAAAACAAAACACAAAGACTATATACATAATACATACAGAACAAATGATCAAAAACCCAACACACTTTATACATATAGAACTAACGAAAAAGCTTATACATGTAGCTATAAATATACAGAATGTATACTGAAGAAGAAAATACACACATAAGAATAATCACCCAGAATATACACAAAGCAAGAAAAACACATCATACAGAACAATAACTACTCAGAATATACCCAGAACAAGTGATACCAGAACAAACGTCACAGTTAGATTCATATCCCAAAAGAAATGAAATGGGCTTTATTTAATATCCTACTTTTCTGCTATGAGCTTATCTAAATTCTAACTACAACTGTCAAGGGTTCTTTTATACATACACGTTAATATTTTTTCTTCCATCCCAACGACTAGACAGCTGTCCTTGGCACGCCTCCGTCCAGCAACCACTGACAAGGGAAACCACGCTGGAAAATCCCGAGGAACTTTCTTGGCCAACACCGGTTATTACTCACTGAGTCACCGCGACTCCAGATGCCCAAAGAAAATATGGAGTTGAAACAATGTAAATGAAATCTTATATTATAAGTTAAATGAATTTATTTCCATTGGATAAGTTACGTTATGTGTATTTGTGTTTTTTTTTAAATATTATATACCGAGAGCAACTTTATTTATTATTTGTTTGTATGTACACAAGAACAGATGTACGGTCTTTCGTTGGGGTGAATGGCCGGATGAAGTAAACTGGCGTGATTTCGATTCCTAGGCTGTACGTGACAAGGAGTAGGGTCGCCTGTCAAACATCGCGGGATTTCTCCGGGTCCTCCTACTGCTAAAGACCCCTACGGGTAAGCGAATTATTGAAGTGGTATGAAACATATGGTTTGTCATAGAGGGTTCGATTACAAGTTTGTACGTAATATGGTCTAGTGTGTTGTCTGTCCAATCTCACATTATATTCTCTTTTCCCGAAATGACCAAGTTTGGGTCGAGTGGACGTTAAACCCCATTGAGTGGACGTTAAACCCATTTCTCTCTCTGGTCTTTCGTATTTATTTGTTGCCTTGTCTACGGAACAAGTAATATTACACATAACACTTCTTTTTCACACCCCCCCCCCCTCCAAAGCAAAAAAAAGGCAATCAATACCATCTGTCAACACTGTTCACTGAACTTGGTCTGTTAGTAAATATGTAAAATAATCATGAAAAGTTTTCCCAGTTATCGATGGATACAGAATCAAATTAAGTAAATTAAATTGCGTATGTATGTCGTTAATCGTCGCTTGTTATAAAATTAGACAGGTGCTTCGATCACATACTTTTAAAACATTCTACTTCTCTAAATAAACAACAATGTAATTAGTTGTCCTTTTAAATACAGCTTTTATATAGCCACGAAAAGAAGGCCAATTCATTCCATATTGAGCTCGTTTGTGGATAACAAAGCATGGTTATTGATTAGTATAGAAATCGAAAGTAGAGGGTATTGATCACTGTAATAATAAATATAGACAATACGGTAGAATATGTAGATTTGCGAATTGCATTTATTGGATTTAGTTGAATATTGAAGCTGGAAAATGACACTAAATATTGAATTTTATTTTTATATGCGGGTTTAGCAAATATCTGACAGTTATAGTGAAACAATGACCTTTAACGATTAACAGAGAATTAACGAGAGGGTCGCGTAAATTACACATTTTTAAAAAACGATCTTTTAATTCGAGTGTTTACTTTAGTTTAATTTATAAACACGGAGTTTAAAATGGAATTCGATAGGAGAATTCAGTATAACAGGCAGCATTAACAATCTATTTATCTTGCGATGAGCATTTTTATGCTTGAAAGAGAAAAAAAATGGGCATCAACAGTTCGGGTTCCCTCCAGGGACTGATTAGCGTAGTTGATCTTCGATCTAAAATATATAAAGACCAGTCACGTTTAATGAATCGTATTGTTGGAAGTTCCTGTCAATAGTTAACTTTGTTATGAAGCGAAGCAATTTCAACTCGCTGCCTTTAGAGGTGGGCATAACAGTTAATAATTGCAATAATATGCAATACCTCCAGAGCTTTGAATAATAGCAGAGAGAGAGAGAGAGAGAGAGGGAGAAAGAGAGAGAGAAATGGAGAGAGAGAGAAAGGGAGAGAGAGAGAGAGAGAGAGAGAGAGAGAGAGAGAGAGAGGGGTTCTAATAATTATTACTGACATCTGGTTAAATAGAATATTAAAAAAAATATTATAAACTGTCTTCGTAAATTGATATTTTGTAAGCGTCTAAATTCCTGACGTCCAGCGTTGAGGCTAAAACTATGAACATGGTGTAGCTTATTCATTCCACGTAAACTAGCATTGGGGTTCAACGCCCATTCGACACAAACTAGGTCATTTCGGGACTAGCAAATGTTTCAATTTTATTTTATTTGGGGGAAACCAGAGAACCAGGATAAAATCCACAGGCTTAGACAGTCGACCGTACACCTTATCACTCGACACCAAAGTGACCGATATTAAACTTCTTCCATGCCCTACCATATAATTTAACCCCATCGACCGGCGCGTGTCACAGTTTGGTTACTACAGATACGTTAGTAGGTGACTATATAATTGGAAAGAGTCGCGAAGGATACAGGGTCATGACAAGGGATACATCAGTTTATATCGGGCCCCTGACAGCAGCACAGACACCTATTCTTTTTTATTCTGCCCTGCCCACGTGATTCATTATTAGACGCCTCGCCATTTGGGGTTGACCTCATATGGAACGAATTGACTGACGTGGCGCCAATAAAACCAAGGGCGACCAACCAATGTCATTTGGTTTTATTGGGTGCCCATACTGATATGGACACGTTGGTCGTTGGCTTCGTATTGCGCCCAATGGAAAGCCGCCCCACCCCACCCTCTTGCTACGGGCCTGCATGGACGATTAGTACAATTTAAACTTTCCCGGTCAGACACATTAACGCGCGCCCGTAGCCAGCTCATAAAATTTGGTGAGGCTACGGAATTTTTAGGAGGGGCTGGGGATGTGGCCGGCTAAGAAAGCTCCTAAGAAATCATTATTGTTGGCGAAATATTTTGGGAGGGGGGTAATAATTCGATTTTTGGGGTTCGAGTAAAGACGGAAATGATTGAATGTAAATATATACATTTATATTACATTATTATATGCGTTGTGACCCATTTGTGTCAATTCCTAGATTCCAAATATTAGCGATTTAGCCCCTTTAATAAATAATTCAATTCGAATATAGTTATTATATTCGAATTGAACTTATTTCAACTTCGGTAAATTTGCACAATCCAAAACAAAAACAATACAGATAGTGCTTGTTAATTCCAAGTTATTTTTCTTTTAAAAAAAGAAGGATCAATTAGTTCGTGCCAATCACACTCACAAATACTGCATTTAATAAAGAAAAAGCCATCCAATTATAATGTAACGATTAACTATATTTCAATGGATTCATATAAATATAATACAATAGAAATTTCTTAATTAATTCCATCATTCCAATATTGAGTTTTATATCAAATGGCGGGAACAACATCACCTGGTTAATTTCTGTATTAGCAGAGTCAATGATGAGACAATTGCTTTTTATAAAGGAAAGATTAGCATGACGCCTAAGCAGCCATATTAGTATTGTGACATCATATAAAAAATCGAACTCCGTAATCGATGCGCAATTGTCTAAGGAACACGCATTACATATGCCACGTTGATCGTCCTTGAAATGGCGGAGCCTTGGGTTTTTTTTCCCGATGTTTAGGGATCAGTTACTTGTGAAAAATCTCCTGTGCACCAAATGTTGCTATTACGCTTATTAATTACCAGTCAATACCACGGATACAGTTGCGAGTCACAAAAACAAGCAAATGAGCTAAACCCAGTACTGTTTTTTATGGAGCACAGGGACACTGAATTTAACCTTTCTGTTGTCCGGTGATTGGTTGTGGTTGATATCGTATGAGGTAGTTGTTATGTGTCCATCAGATTTAGACTGGTTTGAATCGTCCTTGTTGTGGAAGACTGTGTATTGTTCCCCAGTTGGAAGAGACGCGGGTGCTATAGCTGGGAGATTACCCAAAGATCCCGAGTTGACGTCAGCACCAAGACTCCAGCTCCGGAACATCTCAGCTTCTCGCGCTGGACTGACACGACTGTTTTCCGCTGTTGGTGGGACGTGTCCATCGGCTGAATTTGTCGAGAAACTTTGTTGACGTGTGTTAGTACCCGTTCCTGGATGAGAAGCGTACTGCCGTTCACCAACACTTGAATATGGGCAATCCGGACTGAAGATGTCACTTGCACAGGAGCTTGTCGGATTGGACCGCGGTGCAGATGGATTGAATGAAGTGATGCTGCTTCCAACGTTAGGGAACATGGACGTGTTATCCGAATATTGGGAATTATTCTCGGATATATCAATGCTGCTTGTTGCTGTGAAGTTCAGTTTAGCATGGGAACCGTTGTAACAAGTGCTAGCAAGTGGATAAACGCTTATGGGCGTGTTGTTCAGTCTACTGGCATGGAATCTTGAAATACTGCTAGGAAGGCTCAATGTACCACTAGCACTATCAGTAAAGCTTGTTGTAGCAGATAGTGGGTTGCTGTGAATATTGTACTGTGATCTATTTTCAGGGAAAGTGTGGATGGACGAAAGATCTGCTCCATCAGTCAATGATGGAGGCGCTCGCCCTATCACAGGATAAATTGTGGACGGGAGGCTGATGTTGTCATGGACGTGTGTAGAGACAGCTGAATCTCCTCCTTGCAGGTTGCCGCTAAATGCTGACTGTCTGTCGTACTCTGTTGTAGGAGTTGTGTGATGTGGATAGAACGGAGACGTCTTCTCTATTTCATGCACCACCTTAGATTCCTCGTAGTATTGGTCATTTCCAATTTGGTTAGTTATAGGGTTCTCTATCCCATGAATGGGTTGCTTTTCGGAGATATTCTGCATTTCTGTGTCTTTTGATGATTGTGCAATCCACGTTAGGTGATAAGGGGCAAATCGTTCGTGCGAACTGAAGAACTTGGGTTTAATTTCTGTTACGGTTGTTTTAGAGTTTGAAGAATCAAGTTCGTCGATTGGGGAAAGAATTTGAGGTATGTTAGCGACTTTCCAGCCATCTTCATCCGGTGCTAATATCAAAGACGCCTTTCTTCCCAGGGGAACAATCTGTCCCTTTCCAAAAGTTGAAGCTCCCGTGGATCTGGCAGAAGTCGTAGATCTAGCGGACCCGCGATCTCGTTTAGAATTATTTTCAATGCCTTGTCTGTTGAATTCAGGATTTTGTCTGCTCGGGGAATATCTCTGCAAACGTCTTTTATCGCGCCAATTATGAAAAAGGAGGCAAGCTGCAACTGCTAACAGAAACAGTCCAATGATTGTAATGGGTGCTATGAATGCCCAGCTCACTACCCCAGAAGTGAAAGGTACTCGTTGAGATGTAGTTGTGGGCGGTAGGTAGGTAGGGATGCCAGCTAATTTTGAGAAATATTGGAAGGCTGTAAGGTTATGTCCCTTTAATACTTCTATCAGCCGTTTCTCAACATTGATCTGGGTATCGTGGAGCAAGCTTCTGTTTACATTAACTGAATCGTTTGTGTTCAAAGTTAAATTAGGAATCTGATCGATAACAGTTCCCAATGTTTTAGAAGTAATTCCAGGAACTGTTGAAGCCAGACTTGTCCAATTCATCATGTTTTAATAAATCCCATTTTAATCATGACTTCAGTCTTGTTTTATCCAGTATAGTTTATCAAATACGAATACGTAAGTCCATCACAAACAAACCAAGACACACTATCCCTCAAATTCTGAAAACAAACACACAGCATCAATTGACCCGGGTCTGCTTGAAAGAGTAAATCATGACGATAATATTGTTCCTTTAAAACTTCAAGAAAGTGGACACGTGACTATAAACATGCCCTTGATTCGAATATATAAAATGGCAATGTCTATTTTTGTTTTTTCCCCTTAGTTTTTGCCTTTGACAGTTAATGTCTTCCGATTTGTGCAGCTCACATCATTATTGATTCCCTTCCTTGTTATTGTCACCAGAAAACACAAGTAGTTGAACTATATCAAGTAAAAATCCTGTCACTTTTGAACAATATCTGAAATTTAAAAAAAAATCTTTTCAGCCTCCATTGTTGTTGTTGATACACTTTCAACCGGAAATGCTTCGACGAGTCCATTTCAAACTTTTCGAGAATGTCTGAAGAGGGAAATTTTAAATGTTTGTGGTTTAAAATTTATTCAAATATTAACCCAGACTGCTGATACTAAGGAGTTAGTTAAATGATGTGAGTACTGTATTCATAGACCGGATGGGGGAGTATGATGGAAAGGTATATTCCATCTCTCTCGAGAGAGAATAAAGTAGACTATTCCAAATACAAAGCACGTACATTAATGAGACTGGACATCGAACAGTTTGCAGACTATCCTTATATTTGTATTTCCAGACACAAGATCTGCCCTAGCGAGAAATAAAAATAAAATAAAATGGTGTTTAACGTCCTACTATTCTGCTCCGAACGGGCTAATCAAGAAATGGGCTAATCAAGACCAGGGCCCGATTCCTAGAAAATTCTTAAAGTAAGCACAAAGTCATGCTTCACTTTTACTTACGTAAGAATCTTACAAAAATACCGTCCCTAGAAAATTCTCAGGACCATTCTTACGTAAGCACAGGTCAAGTACAAGTCTAAGCACATTGTGACTGGTAATGCTTACCATACACTGAGACTATAAAAACAACTTTGGTATGCGAATTACGTCATAAATTTGTCGTCTGCTTCATTGTGGGTGATTTGGATGCATTTGAGATGTCCCCTATACACATAATTAAAAAAATGTGCCAAAAGATAAAAAAAACCCGCAGACACATACAAACTATCTGAATAATTAGAGCGCCTAAGTAGCCTGTGTGTTTGTAGCCTATTGTTTACTAATTGGCAAAAAAATAAATTGGTTTCAGGGTAGGCCCTATAGATAGGCCTAGATGCGAAATTTTCTATATGTGTAGCATTCTCAATTTCTTTGGGAGAAGCATTTTCTCTGTCTTGTAGGCCCTAATTGTCTCTTTGGGATCAAAAGGTGTCGGAAATGCCGTCGAATAACTCTACGACCAGCCATCTTTTTGAAGCAGAAACAGACTTAAGGATGGTAAGCAAACCCTATACCTTGCTTGGGGCTTTTGCTTAGATTGGCTATGTTTAAGAACGAAGTTGTGCTTAAGTTTTTTCTTGGAACACAAAATAACGTTCTTGTTCTTACAATGAAGTCTACTTAAAATCTAGGCACAAGACCGTTCTTAAGAACTTCCTGGGAACACAAAATCAGGTAAGTTTACTTAAATGCAAAGTCGACTAAAATCTAAGCACAAGAACGTGCTTAAGAATTTTCTAGGAATCGGGCCCAGCATACGCCAAGCAGTGGGCTATGAGAGATATTTTACCGGGCAGCGGCACATATGGCCTACTCTAGATCTTATATCGAATGGCAAGAAATCGTTTACGTACACGCCAATGTATACACGGGACCTCGGTTTTTCGTCTCAACCGAACGACTACACAGCCGTCCTTGCCAGCCCCCCCCCCCCCGTCCTTCACCACTGACAAAGAGAAACCACGTCGCCATATTGCATTAAAAAAACTCCTTCAAATCGATCGACATAAATTATTATATCAACATTTTAAAAATAGTCCCTGTAAGGATTTGGGGTACAATGTACAGGTAATTGAAAAACTTCCCGGTTCAGGGCACCTCGCCAATGGTAAAATTGACCCTGCTGTCACTAAAAAAAGAACTTATGCAGAGGAAACCTGGATTACCAAATTACAGACCATTTTTCCTTACGGTCTCAATGATCGATTCAAAAACACCGATTACAACAATCGCGATGAAAACACTTTGATTACCAGAAATTGTTACAAAAAACTTGACCATAATTTTCATAATAAAAAACGTTCCATAAAAAAGTCGAAATTTCAAAAAGACCCGGAAAGTATTTTGAATGAATTGTATTCTGTATGCCAATGCCATACTTCTGAAAAATTGTCCTGTGCTGCCTGTGTAATGAACTTAGCCCGACAAATTGTACACACTTTGAAAAAATCTACAGCTAAAAAACTCGGTGTCCTCATACAGGACATCATCCATTCTAATCAACTTAATGAACGCTTTCTTCCTCAATACTACGATGTTATTACCGATTTGATAAACAGTAAATTTTCACCCAATTATTCGATACAGCCTCATAAAGTGCATAAGAAAAAACCTGATGTGCTATGTAAAATCCTTTTCACGGATAAACATATACAAGACATTGGACTGAATAGAATCTTCAGAGACCGTTCAGTTATAAAATCTATACCAGGTACTATTCCTAAAATTTCACCTACAGTCGTATACAAATTTTTACCTCCTATCCGTAATAAAATATTTAACTACCATGAAACTATCGAAAACCTAAACGTACAAGAATTTATTGAAAATTACGATAATACTACATGTCAATGCACCAACTCTCCCTTTAAAGATACATTTCATGACCATATACTGACAGGAAACTTTGACATTATCGAAGATAAAAATCTTAGAAATCTCTTCAGATTGGGACCACAATTTCGGGAACAGCCAAATAGGACTAATTTTAAAAAATTACATAATGATCTCAAATCCCAAATTAGGAAATGCATTGTAGCCTGGTCTGATAAATTTCGTGCACCTCTTGCGTCTTTTGGAGAGTGGAAAAATGCTGTGTTTGATCTCTTGTCAAAAAGAATCAAATATATCAAACTTAAACCAAGACACCCGCCACCAGAGGTTCTAAAAAATGCATCTGCAGTTGAGTGTCTTACCACTCTCCAAGAGAGATTTGTTCTAACACCTGTCGATAAGGCCAGTAATAACATTGCCTTTATCTGTAAAAAGTACTATATTAAAAATATTCTGACTGAAGTTGGACTCTGGCCCAACACAAATAATGACACTTATAAATGCATTACGGATTTAACTAAACAAGATATCTTGCACAACCAATACTCTTTTAACAGGAGTAATAATATTAAAGACAATGTGAAAATAGATGCACTACCGTACATTTATTCGATACCCAAATTTCATAAAAACCCAGTAAAATTTAGATATATAATATCCTCCAGTGTTTGCCAGACAAAACCTCTAGCGCAGACCATCACCAAAGGCCTTAAATTATGCCAAACCCAACATGCAATTTGGTGCAAAACACTTCGAAATTACACTGGTATTAATAGTTTTTTCATTATTGATAAAAATAAACCTATAGTAGAGACTATAGATAAAATCAATAATAAAGATAATGCAAAAACAATAGAAACGTTCGATTTTTCTACTTTGTATACTATGCTCCAACATGCAGATCTTAAAAATAATTTGGATTGGTTTGTAGATAAAGCCTTTAATGGAGCTTTCGGAAAAGGCAGAAACTTGATGGCCATTTACTCTCAAGATGCTAGATGGATTATAAAACCTCGCAATGCCGAAACTGTAATTTTTGATAAAGAAAAATTTCAAAACATAATACATTTTCTCATTGACAATGCCATATTTGAGGTTGGGGATCAGATAATACAGCAAACTATTGGTTTACCAATGGGAACTGACCCCGCCCCATTTATGGCAAATGCACATTTACATAAATATGAATTCTATTTTCAGGACCATAAAAGAAAAACAGATTACAAAGTAGCTAAAAGTCTCAACTACACCTTCCGTTACATTGATGACATAACACCCATCAATGATAATGGAAATTTCAATAAATATAAAAGTGAAATATATCCCCCGGAACTAATATTAAATAAAGAAAATTCCGGCACCCAAATTGCATCTGTTCTTGACCTGGACATCAATATCATTAACAATAGATTTAATGTTGGTATTTTCGACAAAACGGACAAATTCGGTTTTGAAGTAGTAAAATATCCGTCAATTTATAGTAACATACCAGATACAACACTATATAATGTTTTCTATTCACAGGCATTACGATTTTTGACCGTATGTAACAACAAAGAACTGTTTCTTTCCCGAATAAAATCCCTGTTTTTTTAAATGCACTGCCAAAGGTGGTACACAGTTACGCATATTTAAAGAAATTTTGAAACTTCCGTTTCATCAATATACCAAGTTTAACATTTCTTATAAGTATATAACCGAGTACATATTGGATAATTATCCAATTTAATTTAGTTTAATTTGTATAGTTACGTAGCCATGTTTGGATTATCGCCCTTATTGTTATTATTTTATTACTTCATTAATACACTTACATTGTATGCTTTCTTCTACATTCCTGTTTTGCATTGCTTGTATGGGGTATTTAGTATTATGTTTTGTGCAATTATACAACTTAAAAATTCTAATTGGTTGTTTAAACTCATAGCTTTTAGCATTATTAAATCTTGATTATCGCCCTTTTTGTTAAGAAATTCTATTGACGTCATTTATAACATTACGACGTATTTACGTCACACCATTCAGTTAGCAGACGACTGCCTCCCGAGGCGGTCTACATTTTCTTCGCTTCATTGTGTTGGGTTGTTTGTGCGTTTTCTTGTACGAGTCAATATGTTCAATCTTGAGTGAAGTCTGAGTTGCTTCAGACCCGGGACTGTACAGCGCAGTGGACGCTTACGGCTAGCCCCCGGATCCATTCACTCTTTTTTGAAATGTTGTTTTATTGTTTGTTTCGTTTGCTGTTTCGGAGTATGATGTCTTGTCGTTGTATTTGTCCTTTTTGTAAATCATATGTGGCGCAGTCCCCCTGCACTAACTATTTGAACTTTCTATCTGGTGACCTTACCTTTTATTGACCTTTGCCTTTTCATGAACCTCATCGGCCCATCTCTACTAACAATTTATATCAAAATGCTCAGTCGTGAAGTATAACTACCGGTTTTATTAAAAGTTCAAAATGACAGGTTTTTCCCATTTTAACAGGTATTGAATCCTACTAAACTCAATAATGGTGTAACTTGATTGTTGACGTGACAAGACGTGACCTGACGTACCGAAACACGTCAGTGGCCTACTCTTTGGAGTTCTAGTTTTTAATAGAACCTAGAACAGATAAGACTTAAAATTGAGAAGGTCACATCAAACGCGCATCTTTAAATATCTACTCTTTCGGCAGCAAACGGAGGGGAAGGTTGGGCTTTTGCTAAATGGTATCGATCCACTACATTTTTTCAAAATTGTAAATGACTACTTTAGAACTAATCCTGGCACGATTATTATTAACTATTCAAGGGAGACTAATCTATATTGATATTAGGTGTCAGACTGGTAATTTTCTTAACACAGACTTTTAACATTACATCCATTTTTTGAACATTACGATGATCTTAATCTTTATAATCACAAAGATCCCATAATTTCACAATCTGATAAAACTATTGAAGGTGGTTTATTGTCTTGATGATTATTTTAAAGGAATTTATAAGTTATGACTTATTTTCCAGGTGAATTTTATATCACATCCCCAATTCATGTTGGTTTACTTCCAAAATGTCAACAAAAAGGGAGAAATAGACAAAGGTTTGACTTTTTAAAGCTTTGACGAACTACATTCTTCTATCATGAAATCGGGAAAATGAAATGAAATGGTGTTTAACGTCCTACTGTTCTGCTCTAACAGGGATACGGAAGGCGGGCAATTTTGAGGGAAATTTTGCCCAAGCAGCGGTACTATGGCCTACTATTATATTGAATTCCAAATGCCAAGGGATATTTTACGTGCACGCAAACATGTACACAGGACCTTGGTTTTTCGTCCATCTGAAAGACTAGACAGCTGTTCTTGTCAGGTCGTCTGTCCTGCCTGCACCACTGACAAGGGAAAAAAAATGTCAGAAAATCCAAATGAACTTTCTTGGCCAATGTAGGAATCAAACAAGCAACCTCCAGGGTAGTGAGCAAGCATCTTACCCACTTAGCCACCATGGCTCCCATGAAATCTGGGAAATAATGACCAGTCTTTAACCATAAAACAACCAATAACAAAAAATTTATACAAATAACCTTTTATTTAGAATTTGGCGAACAATGGCAATTAACAACATGAAACTAATATAGTTATTAAATAGTTTATTATATAATTTATATAAACTTTGTGTAAATCTAGCCAATAAATAACACATATCTATTCTTTTTACAATATCTACATATGATGAAAAGATCTTCAGTTTTATTAATTTAAAGCTGCTTATCATTATTTGAGGGATTTTGAGTCTCTTAAAAACAACCAGATTGTGAACGTTGAATTCTCTAAAATGGAATATCAGTGTAAAAATGGTTTAATTTTGTTCAGTATTTACCAAGATATGACGAATTGAAAATTTACCAACATTCAACATCCTGTGGACAAGATTACAAGCCAGGGCCACCTATAAGTGTCGGGTAAACTCATTTGATGGATTACTATTTAATCCAAGCCAGGAGATTATCTACTATTTGTAGTTTTGTTAAGTTTGTTATTAATTCGTCATGTTTCTTGCGAACTGTCGAATCCGATATATATTTAGGTATTGAGAAATTTATACTCTGTCGTTATCTCTGTGGCCATAAAATAATAATATTTATTTAAATTACGTACGTGTCCTGAGGTATATGTATGAAATAATACATCATAAATAAATATTGGTATTTGATGACCACAAAGAGAACAACAGAGTATACATTTCTCAAAACATAATTCTCAATACTTAGGTATATATCAGATTCGTCAGTTCGGGAGAGCTTAATCTGCCTATTGTAGGTCTTCCATAAGGCCTGAAATAGGCTTTAAACATTTATTAACTTATCCAGACCATAATCAACTCTTGATGGCATCAGATTTTAAATAGATTAGAACGGGTTCAGCCATATCCTGATTAATATCAAAATACAAATGATGATAAGCAGCTTTAAGCTAAACTGATAATAAACATCCAAAGGTAATCCCATTTTTGATTTCAAGAACATAGAAAATCTATAATTCAAGAACATGAATAAACTATAATTTCAAGAACATAGAAAATCTATCATTTCAAGAAAATGGAAAATCTATAATTTCAAGAACATGGAAAATCTATAATTTCAAGAACATAGAAAATCTATAATTTCAAGAACATGAGAAATCTATATTTCAAGAACATGGACAATCTATAATTTCAAGAACATGAGAAATCTATATTTCAAGAACATGAGAAATCTATATTTCAAGAACATGAGAAATCTATATTTCAAGAACATGAGAAATCTATATTTCAAGAACATGAGAAATCTATATTTAAAGAACATGAGAAATCTATATTTCTAGAACATGGACAATCTATAATTTCAAGAACATGAAAAATCTATATTTCAAGAACATAGAAAATCTATAATTTGAAGAACATGGAAAATCTATAATTTCAAGTACATGGACAATCTATAATTTCTAACAAACAGGTGAATTAGTCAGGGTAAAAATATGAAGTCCCAATAAAACATTTCTAGATTTAATATGTGAAACTGTACCAATGTGTTATTATTCTAGCTACAATTTGAATTTAAAATAATTATGTATGTATATTTTATATGAATAGGAGAGGTGCTTTATAAATATATTCAAGTGTAAATTAGTCTCTTATTATTATTATTATTATTACTATGTATTGCATAGCTCGACAAGAGATCAACAATAATATCTCCCTATCAATTGGATATAATTCTCAGAATAACAAATAACATCTGGTCAATATTTTACATTAATATGGACTTACTTTTCACAAAACACAACATCATAAAATATATCCCGACGACTTTTCACTGACATGTTTACAAATATTTATAGCCAATCTGATTAAAATACAGATCTATATTTCGTTTTGTTTTTTTATACTTTCGATGGCCTACAACACATGAAGATCTGACTGTCGTTAGGATAGGTCACATCAGAGGTCATAAAAGCGTCTTTTGACCCTATGACATCAGACATTTGATTAACTAATCAGCTGGATTACCCACAGTTTCTTGCAAAAACTATAAAAACAAACGAAATAGGATCTGTGTTTTAATCAGATTGATTCATAGCAGGAATACCAATTATCAACAATTATAAATAGGCCATAATGGAATACAATTACCTTATATTACTGACAAGCGTCTTGCAATACTCATATAAGTAGAGGGTGGCTCTATACAAGTGCTCAGTACAGTTTGCACATGAATTCTGAATAAGAAATTTACATATTTTGTTGGTTTGGGCGGGGGTGGGGGTTTCTATACAAAAAGTGGCACGCCGCCCACTCCCCATGTCATCCACACGGTAATTGTAAATGGAATAATTCATAGGCAGTTCTACAAAAGCTACATTTCGTCAAAAAGCCCTGTTGAGTCCTTGTTGAGATGTCATACCAAGGTAGTTTTTGCTATATAATATGTATCGGACACGGAACAATATTACATGATATTATGAATAATCTTATATACAGTTTACAATATAATAATAATTGTTGTAGAGAAAATATTTATCTCTTAATGTATGTACAGTATGTAATATAGCATAATAAATAACATTATCAACTGACTTCACAGACCAAACAAATAATAACAGCCTGTATTTTCTTCAAATCTATTTCTAAATCTAAATGCAGAAAGATTTGCAGATGAAATGAGGAGATAGGATGACCCCTCTACTTCACCAAATCAAAGATAAATTTCGAAATCAGTTATGATAAAAGGTAACAAACATAAGGACATCACAAAGAGAAAGCAATGAGTAAGTAAAGGATGATCAATCTACAAAAAGGGTTACAAACATAAGGACATCACAAAGAGTAAGCATTATTGGTTTTTACTGGCATGATATGATTTTAAGAAGATGGATATGATATGGTTGATCAATGAATAACAAATATTAACAAACCCATATTTTGAAATTTACTTTGATTTATCAAAGGGTCAGTCATCTTATTTTATAGAAAATCAGATAGCGATTAAATAACCATTGTGCCGAACAAAGTGGGGAAGGGAGGAATTAATTTTGAAATATTAAAGGTGATGTTTTAAAAACTAAATACACAGTCGTATAAATATATATAGATAGATAAGGGCGGTGGGTTTACACCCCTCAAAAACATCTTGAATCCACCATCATTGACAAGGAATGTAAGAATATTCAACTTGATAATTTTTGATTTAAAACAAAAATCTTTTAAATTATTCTATTATCTTTTGTCTTTAATTTTATTACTAGCAGGATACCAGGCTTCGTCTGGGGCCCAAATTCACACTGATAAAAACATTAAGGGGGTCATGCTTGTTAATTTGATTCCACAGATGTGGGGGTGGAGCACGGCAACCAAGTCTTATTTATCCGGGGCCCCAAGCCAGTTTGCCGGGGCCCAAATTCGATGGCCTAAAACATTCCAGGGTCATGCTGGTTTATTTGATACCACATAATGTGGGGGTGGATCTGGAAATACTCAACTAGCTAGCACCTGACATTTTTAACTTTGTTAAATACAAGAAAAAAAACCCCAAAATAAGACAAATATATGCCTGACAAAGTCTTTGACAGGTGCCTTATTTGCAGACTTGATATAAGTGTGCTGATTTAATAATCAAAGTCAAAACGATTAGAAATTCAAACAGAAAAAGGTAGTCTGGAAGTTAAAGATCTCTATTACAATTAATTACATGTCATTTATGTGTTTGTAAAAAAACCATTCATACCTTAAATAATGTACAACTAACTATTTATTAACATAGCAATAACAGACTTTAAGCCCGTTACTTATTTATAAGTAAAACCATTTTACAAAAGCCAACATATATATAACAGCTAGATTTCATGCTGGATGTCTAACAGTAATAACACAAGTGTTTAAAATCAGCTTCAGTACATGCGAGTCGACAAATTTGTAAGATTCTTGGCATTTTGATAAATTTAAAAATAAGGGAAAAAAAAGACGTTCGTTTTTTTTAAATGTTTGTTTTATAATGAATAAATCACGACTTTGTCCATATAAAATAACATGTGAGCGTTTGCAACATAATTTTATTTTGTATCCGACAGCTTGATGAAAGACAGTAGCATTAGAAAAGTTAAAGCTGTCCATCAATATTTGATTTTATACTTTATACATCATTTTATTTGGTGAAAAACTATGTAATATATACAACAACCTCAACAGAATAATCTCTGGTCTAGATCACACTGAAAGCTCTAAAGACAAAAATTGATGCATTGCTTAAGCTTAAAAACAATTTTATTGCTGCACACTTAAGTGAATTTGTTGGTCTTAACTCTAGGGGTACACTTGATTTAATGTTCAAAGAATTGATTTCTTACATCCTGTGCAAAAAGTCGAGTAAAGCCAACGAAGGGATGAGTTAATAAAATACAATATCATCTCAACCAATAATTATAGCTGATACAAGTTCCCATATTTCATTAAATCATGCTTCTACTCATAGAACTTTGAAAGGACAAAATTCCTGGTCATTTCATAGAAATTACAATCAAGAACAGCCGGAGTTTGCTATTTAAAAACTGAAAGAATTACCACTGATTTTATATTTTCCCTATAATCTTACATAATACATAAATAAATAAAATTTTCTCGTGCATAGCAGAAAATTTATCTAGGTTGTTCTCTTTTTTTATGGCACAATTATCTAAATCTAATATTAATAATAATAATTTAAACAGCAACTAATAATATCAATTCTTTTTCTCCCAAGACAAACAACAAATAAACGATAATACTTTTGTTCTTTACTGGCAAAAGTTGTTTAGAAAACATTGCGGATTTAATTATTGTGAATAACAAAGACACAAATTTGGCACATATAATTCAGATAATGTGAAGCTATATTTGAAAAGATGAAATGTTATCTCAAAAGCTTATTGCCTTTCCAAGAAATAGAAATAAGTCTTTTATTTATATCATAAAAGTTGAAAAAAGCGTTTGAAATTTGTTTTTGGATTAGAATGAAATGGGGTTTAACGTCCTACTGTTCTGATCCTAAGCTGGGCTAATGAAGATGGGAAATTTGGATTAGAAGCTGTGTATAAATCAAACCTGCTAAATGGGAAAATCAGTTAATAAAGTGTATTTTAATATTTCAAATATTGATGATTGAATAAACGTCAAGCTGCTTTACTACGCGATAACCAGCAATACAAGTTGTATCTTGTTGGGTTTTTTTTATGTGAGAATGAACAATTCTATAGTATGAATTAAACATAGTACAGTAATCCGCCAATCTGATTAAAATACAGATATATATATTTTGTTTGGTTTTTTTTTTATAACCTTTCGATGGCCTTCACTACATGAAGATATGACAGATTGTAGTGGAAGGTTGCATCAGGGGTCATATGATCGGCAAATCAATTAGTGCCGACGTCTCCAGTGGTTTACCCACAGTCCGTGCACCGCATGCCAAGAACATGCTGTATCAGACCATTTTATTGGCTAATCTCTCACATCAACCAGAACGCATGTTATATAACAACTCTTCCAGATCCTAGTGAAGATAAATAAAACAAAATTTTGAACTATACAAAACGAAACAAAATAGAATGTGTTTTAATAAGATTGCACTTACATCATATTGAAATTAAGATCAAATCTATCAATCATTAAATTGTCAATTGATGAATGAATGGTAAACGAAGTTTCACTGTACTAAGTGTGGTTTTTTTAAGCTACGTGTAACAAAATATTAAGTAGTGATAGGAATCTTTGATCTTGTACCTCCATCTTCTGTTTAAGGCTTGATGTCCATTAATTCATATCAGGTGGAAAATCTAATAAAAATAAGATAGGATAAGATGTTTATTGAATCAAAACGTCCATTAAGGACAGCATGCATACATATACACATAAGACATATTCAAATACAAATAATAATATTACATAGACAACTCAATACATTCAAACTACATGTATATCAAAACAAAGAGATTTCGATCAGCAACCACCAAAATTGATTTAGCCATTTTATCAAAGCATTTAAAGATATTTGAAAGGGTTGAAAATTTATCGACACAACTAGGCCATTTCGGTACAAACACATGGTTCAATTGTAGGGATCTTTGAAAGTAGCAGGACCCATATTTTTACATTTTGAAATTATTAACTAAAAAATTATTAACCCAATCAATTAAGTGGCCATTTATTTCTAGACTCTGAAGAGGTAAAAACTAACATGAAACCTCATTTACCTGAGTCTGTCGTCTCTGGATGAAGTCCTAATGCATTACTAAATTCTTCTAAACTATATGTTCCACTATTATCTTTATCATACAGTTTCATGGCATCACTGGACGGGATGCTACTTTCTTTCATGAAGCCTTGTAAATCGACTAATCTAACTGGCTGATCAGCGTTCCCTCCAGTCCATTGGCTATATTTAGTTTTTAAATCTGTAATGATGGTCATAATTATTTAAACAATGATATGACGTTAAATTGGTGTAGTGATATATCAATCCCGCCAATGACATTCAAATATGGGTTTACCTCAAGGGTTCTTTTACGTGTACCCCAACGTGTACACAGAAATTGCATTTTTAGTCTGATCCTAATGGCTAGACAATGTTACTAGTCAGATCCTCTATTCTGCACCACTGACATGGGAAATCACATGAAATATATACATAAGAGACTTAAAGGAGCATTATGGGAGTAATACGAGTTGACAGTTCTTGCTATAATAGTTAAAAGACTAAGTAACACAAAAAGAATATGCACTTAACGGATTAATCATCATTCAAAAAATGTATTCTAATCTGCTAACTATCGCAGGCTAACGATGGCATCAACAGTTGATTATAGTCTGGATAAGTCTATAAATCTTCTTTGTTTGGAATAAGGTAATTGAACATATTAAAACAAGGTAAAATTTTATGGATACACAATTACCGAGTTTAATACTAAGCGACGTTTCATCTGGGATACTCTAGTCGCTTAGTATTAAACTCAGTAATTGTGCATCCATAAAATTTTACCTTTTGTTAAGTTAATTAATAGCTCTTGCATAATGTATGTTTAAAGTAACAATGGTAGAGATTTAAAATGTCTTATTGTTACAATAAAATAATAATAATCGTTTTCTATAGCGCTGAAATGCTATAAAGAATGCAAACATTTCTGCTTTATATATCATTTGCATGCTTAACTCTAGTTATCAAGTGAAGACATCAAAGAAAAGTTTTTAATCTGTTTGATGTTGACATAGTAAATATGGCTGCACGAGCGATGAAAGTCGGCAAATATGCTGTAACAACAACTCGGTTTTAAGAATGGTCACACAGTACTGATTAAAAAATAAAACTTGGTTAATGAACGTGATTAAATGTCAAGCTTTTAATCTGTTTGATATTACAGCCCCCTCCTTTTCCTTGTTTACATTAACGATATTGTGGATGATATCAGATCCAACATACGCATCTTTGCTGATGATACCTCTCTTTTCCTCGTAATCGACAATCCTCTTCTTACTCAGCAAACTCTCAATGATGATATAAAACGAATCAGTAATTGGTCAATCAAATGGAAAGTAGATTTCAATCCTTCAAAAACTAAAAGCCTGACGTTTTCAAGGAAGCTGTCCGCATCAACATTCACTCTTTCATATAACAACTATGATATTACAGACGATTCTAGTCACAAACATCTGGGCGTTTTCTTTAATAATCGAGCTACTTGGGATACACATATCGACCATTTAACTAGCAAAATAAGTACCATGGTAAACTGTCTCCGGTCTCTCAAATACAGATTACAACGTAAAACTCTCGAGATACTATATAAATCCTATATTCTTCCAATATTTGACTATGCGGATGTCGTCTGGAACAATTGTACAAATGAAAAGTCTGAACAACTAGAAAAACTCCATCTAGATGCAATTCGAACAATCACTGGATTACCAAGGGGCACTTCTCACCAGGTACTACTTAAAGAATCTGGATTCACCTCTCTGTCCTCCAGGCGTCTTCAACACAAATTAGTAATTTTCTATAAGATAATAAATAAACACGTTCCGAATTCCCTCTCAAATCTTGTACCACCTCAAATTTCATCACATCAATCATATCAACTGAGAAACTCTGACAATATTAAACAAATAAATTGCAGAACCTCACACTATCAAAACTCCTTTTTTCCGTCAGTAATCAAAGATTGGAACAATCTTGCTAGCGACATACGAAACTCACGAACGCTATCACAATTTAAATCAAAGCTTAGGCAAAACAATTATGTACAGCTAGCACCCGAACTCTGTTGTATAGGCAATAGACAAAATCAAATTATTCACTGTAAATTAAGAAATCTCAAAAGTGATCTAAAATTTCACAAAATGCTAATGCATATAACAGATGACCCTCTTTGCCACGGTGGAAATGCTATAGAGGATTGTGAACACTTTTTCTTTCATTGCCCTAGATTTCTAAAAGCTAGAAAAGAAACAATTGATAAACTTCTGATGAAATACAAAAACAGCCAATCCTTACTCTTCGGGCAAAAAAGTAATACATATGATGAAAACGCTAAAATATTTAAAACTGTTCATAAATACTTGGATATTACAAAACGTTTTTCTTCGTAATCATTCAAAATTTTACATTTAAATGACGTCAGTGGGGCGAAAGTAACTTTATTATATGAAAGTATCCTTCTTTTATCTGTATTAAATGAAGTTTAAAATGTCATAATTACTGAATGATAACTTTACTTTCCCAACCGACATCAGCCTACTAACGATTTTAAGGATATGCGGTCCATTTAAATTAAATTGTATATGGTGAAGATGACAAACAAATAAAATAAAAATTTAAAAAACGTTTGTCGGTATGGTTTTGATAGCAGCACCCCCCCCCCCAATTCATATTCTTTTTTTTTCTTATTGTGTGTGACCTTAAAGGGACATTCGTACGTATTTGATCTAAAAAATAATTTTACTGAACGAAAGCAGAACAGAACACCAAAAAAAAAAAAGAAGAAAAAAATAAATAAAAAAAGGATAATATAATATGAAAATAAAACAATTCGACGTTAGCAAATAATCAATGATGTAGTCGTTAAACAAAAAAAACCAAAAAAATATTAATTTTAGTGTTCCTCCAGTGGGAATGTCCCTTTAAGAAATCCCAGATTATCATCTAAATTGTACATAATATGTTTTATATAATTACTACTTATGTTAATATTATGACAGCCAGTTGCAAATCTGTTAATGATCCATTTTAAGGAAGCGATTTTATATAAGCTGATAAAGCTTGTTATCGTATCCTATATCTATTATAAAAATTTTGTATATTTAAATGAATAAAATATTGTTTAAATAAAAATATACACAAGGATAATTGATTGGCCAACTGAACACTGTTAATTTGATTATACCCGACAGTTTACATCACGACACGCACAGAGATTCTTCGTAATCCGTGATTTTATGATTTAGCACAAAATATGCTATTTTTCCGGCATGCAAAATGACCTACGGGTCTGATCCGGTTTAGGTCATTTTCCAGAGCCATACGTCCCGACCAGCATATACGGCCGACATGGAACCCATGCGCTGAACATTCAGTCCATCTGACTGCTGTGTGGTGCTTTAAAGTCAAACTTACCTTTATAAGTAGTAATATTGGAAATTTTAATCAGTTTAGTAGAAGATTCTGAAAAAAAATAGTATATGTATATTACACTATTACATTGGCACACATACATGTACCCACAAACAAAAGACAATTTGGAAGAAAATAAGATAGATTCCAAAAGCATTTCTAATCAGAGGCTAAAACATCAGTTAATTTTTCTTGACTCATACAAACCAGGCCTAATTAATATGAAATTGTTTATAAAATAGTAAAATAAAACCAGCGGCTGCCAGGCAGGATACGCCCACATTTTCGAGAGATGGATAGAGAACAGGCAAAACCGAAAGTGATTTTTCCTACAATTAAAGGCCATAATTCATTAAGTTACAATTTGATATGCGCAAATATCGAAAAGTATCAAGATATTTAGGTTATAAAAACGCAATTTAAGTTTCATCAAAATAGAAATTAAAATTGTGACCTCTACAGGGTCCACAACCTTGAAATACCATTTTTTAACAGTATTCGCGTACAAACAGCAGCCATTTTGTATTGTAATTTTGGTCCTATTTTCCCGAAATTTGAACTCAACCTTCCTTAGCTTGTAAGGGTGATATAATCAAACGATTTTTTAAATCGGATAATAATTGTGACCTCCAGAGAGACCACAAGCTAAACAAAGGCGATTTTGCATATAATCAGGGGCATTAATTCAGGAAGTTACGATCCGATATGCGCATATATTAAAAGGACCCAAGATCTTTGGGTAATATCCATGCATTTCAAGTTTCGTCAAAATCGAATTAAAATTGGGACCTCTACAGGGTCGACGACCTTGATATACCATTTTTCAACAGTATTCGCATACGAACGGCAGCCATTTTGTATGGTAATTTTGGTCCAATTTTTCCGAAATTCGAATTCACCCTTCCTTCGGGTGTGACGGTGATATAATCAAACGATTTTTTAAATCGGATAATAATTGTGACCTCTAGAGGAACCACAAGCTAAACAAAGGCGATTTTGCGTATAATCAGGGTCCATAATTCAGGACGTTACGATCCGATATGCGCAAATATCGAAAGGAACCAAGATCTTTGGGTTATATCAATGCATTTCAAGTTTCATCAAAATCAAATTAAAATTGTGACCTCTACAGGGTCCACAACATTGATATACCATTTTAAACAGTATTCGCATACGATCGGTGGCCATTTTGTATAGTAATTTTGGTCCGATTTTTCCGAAATTTGAACTCAACCTTCCTTAGGGTGTAACGGTGATATATTCGAACGGTTTTACAAATCGGATAATAATTGTGACCTCCAGAAGTACCACGAGTTAAAATAGGTGATTTTTCGGACAATCAGGGGCCATAATTCATGAAATTACGTTCCGATAGGCGCAAATATCGAAAGGAACCAAGATCTTAGGGTTATAAACATGAATGTAAAATTTCATCAAAATCGGTTCAAAATTGTGACCTCTATAGGGTCCACAAGCTAAAAACATGATTTTCGTACAATCAGGGGCCATAATCCATGAAGTTTTGATCCGATACATGCCAATATCGAAAGCAGCCGAGATCTTTGGGGGATAAACCTATATTTCAAGTTTCGTCAAAATCGGGTAAGAATTGTGACCTGTAGAGAGTCCACAAACAATTGTGGACGGACGGACGGGGGCGACGACATAATACGTCCACATGAAAATGTGTGCGTATAAAAATGCTCATGCAGGTGTAAAAGAAAAATTGAGTTTGATGTCCATTCAACACACACTAACCCATTATATTGAACTAATATATGGTACAATTTTATTTCAATAATTCACTTGGAACAGTAGCATTGGTTAATAAGATGATAATGTTCTTGAACACTGCTTGAGGAATATGTCAAGCTATAGGGTATTAGGTGCAATCTTAAAATCCATGCTCTACAATTACAATAACAAGTCTTTTATAGAGCTGAAATTCCAACCTAGTGGCTCCAGTAGGTGCAAATTATAATGCCACTAGAAAGACATTAATTAAAATGGCAGTCGAAAGTATTTTGTTTAAAGCCTGTATATGTTTACTGTTTTGTGGTAGAATTCCAAATGTTGGGAATGGTCGTGGAAAACAGGTTTGTTCGCCACAGTTTGAGATAACTATTAGATATTGGAGTATCGTGTACCTGTTGTAAGTGATGGTATTGTGGTCGTAACTGGAGATGTTATAGGACTGGATGATGTTGCTGTGCTAAGACTAGAACTACTAGTAATATCTATAAATAACATAACATACAAGTACATTGACAATAACATAAACAACTAAAGAAATTAAAATAAAAGAAGATATGTATTTACAGTGTATCATGCAAACTATTCACAACGCCTACACACCATCTAAATAAAATTTGATCTTTATTTCATTTCAGTTTTCATTATTGTCACCTAGACTACAAGGAAATATAACTAGATCTATTTCATAAGGCTAACTTCAGGTTTAGTCAAAGGTCATGAGGTGTAAACAGCACTTATCCCACCCCTTACACTTTTCCTGACCCTAACCTACAATCTCGCTAACAATCATGTGCCCTAACCTTATTTACATCTCAGCGACCACAACACAATCTTGAGTTGACCTTAAGAAATAGATCTAGGCCTATTACTACTCCTGTTTCAATGGTATTAAACTGGAAATACACCCGAACTCAAGTCTATGGAATATAATAAATTAATGAGTAACGTTTCATCTAGCATCTAGGAATCTCTTGTCTTTATCAAGTTATTAATAAATTTTGGACAATTGGCAAATATAACAACCCTTTTCATTGGAAAAATTATTTTTAATACCCAATCAGCATTAGTTTAAGAAATAAATAGAACACAAAACAGTTGATGGATCTCATGGTGTAAATCGCTAATGCTGGTGCCAAAAATTGATTAGCCGGGGCTGTTAGTAGCTACGAGTAATGAGAGGATACGAGAGTTTGCTTTCGGGGAAAATGGGTTAAGACAAGAGAATCCTAGCTGCTCCGTAATAAATAGTAATTGTATTCCGTAGAATTCTGTGATGTGTAGTGAAATTCTCATCAAAGTTAGGCTATAAATAAAAAGTCAGTTTAACACAAAGTCAAATTTTAATTAGATAGCATGTAACTCTAACTTGTGATTTTAAATAAAGCTATAAAATATTCTAGCATGAAAATAAAACGAAATAAATTTAGTGAATACATAAAGGTATAAAGAAAATATAAAGGTATACTGTGGTTTCACTTAAAGATACATTATGTAAGATTTAGATAAAGAGCTGACAATTCTTGCTAGAATATACAGCTCAAATAAAGATCATGTAAAAGAAAATATTGAAAATTTTATTCAAATTACTTCATTCTGAGCCAAGTTATCACCGTTTGTAGTTTTGACAATTTTTTGCATTGTGGTAACCAGGGCACTGGTATATTGGAGATTTAGCCTCACTTTTCCATTTTCAAATTCAATTTTTAAATGGCTAACTGTCTAATCTAGTTAAAAAATCGAAGTATCTGATGCCATGGAGAGATGATTATGGTCTGGATAAGTTTAATAATGTGTAATTAATAGTTTATATAACATATCAGGCCTAAAGAAAGACCTGCAATAGGAAGATTTAGCTCTTGCATAATGTATGTTTAATCAATTACATATATTTCATACAATGGAAAATGCATCCAAAACATGAGGACGGTGACATCTTCAGAAATAGCTTTTTGGGTCACCCAACACCCCTGGCAAGTCAACATTTTTTTTAAAGATTATATGTTGTATTTGGTTAATCAACTCCTAAAAATCTGTTTAATTGTTATTTAGGACCTATCCCCATCCACCATTTTAAATTTTTTCACCAGATTAAGACTTTTATCAAACAAAATAATGTTTGGATGACTTATTCAAATAAAACTAATTTATGAAATCAAACATTTTGTACTCTGCCTTTGTGGTATTTACAGTAGTAACGATAGTAAAGGGGAGATAATTTTGTGTCACTTACTGTCTCTTGTACCCAGGTATTGTTTAATTCCTTCTACTGTTTTATCAACTATGTGTAGTTTATTTGTATTATCAGTTAATTTATTAAAAAGTTGATCAACTTCTCCGTTCATTTTAACAACAGTTACATTTAATCTCTGAAATTAAAACATAAAACAAATAAAGACATAATATCCCCTGACAGTGAAATCATACTTAGGCTATATAAAAATAGTATTTCGGTTCTTAGATTATCCCTAGTCACTTGAAAAGGGTAGCATGACCTGTTTTTATTTATAAAATATGAAAAATAAAAACAGTCTTTTCAATTATCACATGTAAATATTTTACCCCAGTCATAGAAAGTAACAAATTCTAACAAATTTGAAAAGAATCCAAAAATGTGCCATATTATGCTCATTTATAATTATCAGGTATGTAACCATGATAAAAGTAACTGTATTATAATTTCCTATAAAAAACAAGATTAATCTAGCACCTTGAAATAAGATGTGTAAGAGAAGTCATTTCGCCCATTAGTGATTATTTGACAAAAGTCAAATCTTGAAAAAATAAAAACCTATCTCCCTCTTCATGTGTCAATCATGTATAGATGAAAGTATTTTAATATAATTTTTGGGATTGTAACTTATCATAAAGATCGTTCCACTATAAGTATAACTAGTATAAAGCCAAATTTATTAGTATAAAGCCAAATTTATATTGGTTAAGTGATGGGGTCTTTGGCATTGGGGGGAGGAAAATGGAGGAAGAGAGAAAACCCTACTTCTCACCCAGTATAGATGTGGGATCATAACCAAGTCACTTGACTCAATGACAGACCTTATGACCTCAAGCGTTAAAGTTAAGTTACCTGTATAGATGATGATGTCTGTGTTTTCAGTTCATCTAAAGTATGGTTTATATTATAAAACATGGAATGATCTGTCTGTAGCTACAATCATAACAAATATCAAATTATTCAAACATATATCATACCAAATTATTTATACCATATACAATGATGCCACCACTGCGCAACAGGTACAGTCCTTACTGTCAAGATTGGATTAAGTGTGCATGGAGCCCTTGGTTGAAAATGTCAGAGAGCTCCTTGCATCAACAGTGCATTTCCCTTGGATGCCTTATTGTAGCTGCGAATATATCATGCCTCCCGTGTTGAACTCTACTGTAACATGATACAAATTGATGTTTTAGAAGTCAATTGGGGCGACTACCTGCAGCCCAGACAGACCCCCCCCCCCCCCGCACCCCTTTTATTCAGTCCTCCTTACTGTGGTATTAGGTATAATAACGTAATTACTTAAATAAATGGATAAAAATAAAATGCAAGGACAGTATAATATTGTATTGTATGTTACCTGTGAAAGGTAAGGGCAGTATACTATATTGTATTGTATGTTACCTGAGAAAGATTAGTCTGTAAATTGTAAATAAGTGCTGTAAGATTGGACAATGATACAACTAGACCTGTACCATTTATTTCTTTATCCTTTACCTGCAAAATATTAACATTAATCACCTGTAAATCAAATCAAATGGGGTGTAACATCTTAACAAGCTAATGAGGCTGGGCATACCCCATTGCAGTGTGCACCAAGAGACATTGTAAGTGTATTAAATCTGTACTTTTTTAATAATTGTGAACGCCGGCAGTGACTAGGTTCGAAATAAATTGCATATCATATTTGTCCAAACACCTGTGTGACTGTGTATATATATGCTGTGTAGCGTACGCATGCGGTTGCTATGCTTGTTTGAAACCTGTCATTTTGACAGTGTGATTTTATTTCTTCGAAAAAAAAACGGTGTATGAATCACTATGAAAATTAGTGTCTGTCCTATTGATATCAGTATCAGCCTGTCTTGAATATTTTTAAAAAATATATCACCATCAGGTATTTACGGTCCATATGGAGTTCAATAAGTTGTTGTATTTTTATTCACTTGTTGACCAGTCTGATTATGACAGAATGACCATAGCAACCATTATTGTCAGACCAACCTTCAAATGAAATTTAATTATTATCTTTCAAATACACCACTAACTTTGTTTTTTTGTGTGTTTCAGGTGTGTGTTTCAATAAACCAATGGTTGAATTTTATTGTTGATGACATACAAGAAAAAATCATGAGAAGATTTTCTAGAATAAAGTTTTGAGGTGTAGAATTGTTGGCCACTGCAAACAGAGACCTAGTTCCAAGAAAATATTCATTCAGAGTGAGTCGCCCAAGAAATTTAGAGGACTGTTATACTCATTCGACACCACTTTTCGACCAATCAGAATCCACGAAATTTCCATTTTGGGATACAATTTGCGTTCAAGCTAACATGTACAAATTCTACCAGATTAATCAATATTAAAAAATGTAAAAATTTGAGCTTACCACATCTTGTGCTTTAGTTTCAACAGCTGGTACTGAACTATCAGTGGCTTTAGAATTAATCTCTTGTATTAATTTTAAAGTGGAATTTTCTAATAAACTAACTTTTTGCTGTAAGAAATAAAAACTTAAATAAGTTGTATCTATCTACATTTACGAAGGCTCTCACTATATAAATTGAGTGTTTGGGCAATTCCATAAATGAACATTTAATGTACAATATACCTTTTGTGAATTACATTATTTTCAGTGCCAACACAAATTTGGAAAAAAACTGAGTGCACTGAAAAAGCGTTCCATTAACTCAGATAGAGAGATTATTTTCAGCATCTGCCATGATGGTCTTTTCATGTTAATAAATATCTAATTAATAGCAGCAAGTGGGATTTAAATCCAGTCAAAATCTGACACATAAGATGGCATTGAGGGTTGATTAAGGCCTTTTCATGCTATATCTAATTAATGGGTTATACAACATTCCAGAAAATAAATACCTACCGTTATAGTTGTGTTAAAATGATCATATTTCTGTAGTAGAGTAGTATTCATCTGATCTATGTCATGGCTTAAACTCTCAATTTGCTGAAAAATAAAAGGGTTCAAAACATCATCAAAATGTAAGTGTCCGATTCTATTTCAATCACAATAGCTTAATAAACTAGGAGAGTCACAATGGCTTGATGTGTGATCAAGTACAAATGTACATGTAACATTAATTCATTTAGGAAACAGAGAGAAAGAGATATTGGGTTTAATGTCCACTTGACAAAAACTAGGTCATTTCGGGACTAACATATGGTTCAATTTTATTTCAATAACTCGCTTGTGTGTAGTGGTCTTTACCAGGAGGAAACAGGAGTACCCGGAGTAAACCCACAAGGCTGGGCAGGCAGCCTACTTCTTTTCACTTACAAGCAAGGAATGGAAACCATGCTCAATGACAGACCTTATGATACAGCACACACGTGCTACCCCCACCCTACCCTACCATTAAGAAACAATTTTAATTTACCAATTATATCAAGGTATTAAAGTGTGTATTACCTGTTGTAAATGAGCAATTTCTGGTGTAGAACTTGGAGTTGATGTCATACTACTTTCACTTTTCTTGACATCACCTTTATTAGCCGTCTAAATACAATAATTAACAATAATTCCTCAAGGTCATTCAACTATATCTAGATTTAAAACTGGGTCATTATTTGACATAAAATTGACATCAACATTGTTAGCAAATTAAAAACCTAACATTCAAACAAATATAGATTATAGCACATTTATTTTTTGTTGGTAACGCAGGCATTTAAAAGACAATATATATTGATCAAGAGTAACAACAAATGATGTTATTATCAGAAATAATTAGAATTTAACTGGCTCCTTGTTTTTCTTATTTCTAATGGAAATAGTTGAAAGTTAGTTGTCTTCTTATGAACTATGTATCAATTAAAAATCAATCGGATGATAACTTTAGCCTTGACCAGTCACAGGCAATTGTTGATCAACGATTGCCAGAGGAGAGAGACAAAGAGTGAGAGCGAGTTGGGGTTTAACATCTACATAATAAACTAGGTCATTTCGAGATAAACATATTGTTCAATTGTATTTCACAATTCGCTTGTGCATAGGCTGTCTTTAGCAGTTAGAGGAAACCAGAGGATATAGAGAAAACCCACGAGGTTGGACAGGCCACCCTACTCCTGGTCATGTGCAACTGAGAAATTGAAACCATGCCAGTTAATTCAATGACAGACCTATGATGATGGTGTATAAAAATTATTAAATAGAATAAATCTTTCTATGGTTTAATCTTTTGAATATTTATATATTATATATGTAATTTGACAAGTAGACTTTTTACTAAAGTTGTAGAAGTGGGTGAAAGAATCCTCAGAAAAGTGCAGGTCAGTGTGGATCTCGGTGATACCTTAGGGGTTCAAAGGAAGCAATCTTTCTAAAATAAAATACCCTTGTAACGCACTTGACAAGACTTTTCTAGAATACTGGTAGATTAAATGACATACCTCTAAGCTCGTTAATCTTTTTATTATGTCATCTGTTTTGGCTGTAATATCTTTTTTCAAATTTTTTAAATCACTTCCATAGGTGGCCAATGTCTAAAACAAAATAACACAATCAATGATTGGAAGGAAATATGGGGTTTAGTGTATTTGTAAATATGTGACCAGCTCACAAAACCAGGCGCTTGTCAAACAACATTATTTTGTACTAAACACAAAAGCGTAAACTGTATGCCTTCTTGTTGCCGTGAGTGAGACGAACTCTACTCCTGATGATACAAGAAACTTAAAAAGAATTGCATTTTTGGAAAGCTTAGGCTATGGACTAAAAATGACCAAGAGCCTGGTTTTGTGGGAGCAGCTCATATATTATTCTCATTATTGGGAAGCGTTTATACCAAGGCTTCCATTTCGGCCGTATATGCCGGTCGGGACCTACGGCTCTGGAAAATGACCTACACCCGAGCAGACCCGTAGGTCATTTTGCATGCCGGAAAAATAGCATATTTTGTGCTAAATCATAAAATCCCGGGATACGAAGAATCTCCGTGCGTGTCGTGATGTTAACTGTCGGGTATAATCAAATTAACAGTGTTCAGTAGTCCGCGAATTGACACCACTGCCAATCAATTATCCTAGTGTATATTGCTGTACTCACAATCAACGGAGGATCAATATCAAACAGATTAAAAGCTTGACATTTAATCACGTTAATTAACCGAGTTTTATTTTTTAATCAGTACTGTGTGACCATTCTTAAAACCGAGCTGTTGTTACAGCATATTTGCCGACTTTCATCGCTCGTGCAACCATATTTACTACATGTATGTCAACATCAAACAGTTTAAAAACATTACTTTGATGTCTTCACTTGATAAGGCCAAAATGGAAAGATTGCAAAATCATATTCTAAAAATCAGGAAGCAGCTTCGGCTCTCCTATGTCTTGTCTGTGATATCACTTAAGTGGAAGCAGACGTTAAACACCAAAAAGAAGAAGAAGCATGCTTTATATCATTTCAAAATGTTGAAATTCCAAACCTCTCAGAATAACAATTGTCGTCAAATGCATCCAACCGCCTATTTTCAACATCGGCCCACGTGGAAGACAAATTCTGTCTTAAAATCTTGTCACAAACATTCCTGTGGTTAAGATTTAATATTCCTACACAAAAATGTATTGTCGGTTTTTTTTTTAATCCTTTTGTTTCCTTTATGTAACATCTGATTGTCGTTACTTTACTTGACACAATAAACTATTTACGCTGGCCGCCATTTTGATACACTGTGAATCAATCTTTACATGCTATCGAGTGCAAATACAAGAACGATCATCTTTGAGCTCCCCAAATATTGATACGAGTTAATAATATATTCATTAGTTTAAAAAGTATGTTAATTATTGTACATTGAATGACTTTTAATAATTTAAATGCATTAATCACTCGGAACTACTTTTCGCCGCGTATGGAGAAATAGTGATCAAGTCTAATTTGTCCCGTATACGAACAGGTTGATTAAAAGATCGTTGTTAGAAATATAACGCCAAGAATAGTTTTGTGATTGTTCCCAAAATTTTAGAAAGTCGGCTCTCGTAGAGCACACTGTCTCCAGTGACAATAACACGTCACATGAACACGAATATCGACTATTTAAAGATGTTATACCACAACAGTTCCATTTGAGATACCACGAGTATAGCCTATACGGGTGATGTTGTAAAAAAAGTAAGAAAATAGTGTACTTCCGAATGTTTCTTGTTGTTATATTTTTATATTATATAAATCAATAAATGATAATTGGTTACATGTGTTCCTTTATTAAGGGGATGGGTGGATATAAATGCCGACGTGAGATTAAATTTCTTTGTGACTGTCATTGACCCAATTAAACCCGAACGGCATTTCAATACCATGTTGTTTTATGGCTTCTTATTTTTTGCTAAAAATACCATCACTTTCTCCACGGGAAAAATGACCGGTTGTGAAAATTTTGAAGTGGAAGCCCTGGTTTATACAATAAAGGAATTTTTTTCTATGCAAGGTCAAAGAATTCATTGACTGTGACATCCTTTCTTTACATGTAGGGGATTAACTTCTGAGCCTTCTGCCTCAAAATTGTGAATATTAAAAAACAAAAATTGGCTGAAACATGTAAATACACACACTCTTTTTCTATTCCATTCTATTATATTCTAGAGAGAGAGAGAGAGTTACTACAAATAGATGGACTACCTTCCCTCTATTATAAAATCACTTTTTTTACATTGAAATATTAACAATTACTTACCTCAGCTAAAGTTTCTATCTGTGAAAGTTTTTCAAGATTTTTAATATTTTCTAAACTCTTCTGTAAATTACTGGATGTATCTATTAACGCCTTGTACTGAAAAATAATTCAACAATTTTGTGTAAATCATAAACCTGATAAAAGAAACATTCTCTACGGAAGTAAAGACTGTCTGATAATGTAAGAATCTAAGAGACTTGCCGATATCTCGCAAGTTCTATAATAACTCCCTGTATAATAGAATGAAATGAAATGGGGTTTAATGTCCTACTGTTCTGTTCCGACTGGGCTGATAAAGACGGGCATACGCCATGCAGTGTCCTATGAGGGAAATATGAGTAATACAACTTAATTATTTTAAAATATATAAAATGGAATGAGCTTCTTTACCTTGGAATCAAGAGTAGTTAGATTGGTGTGTAGTTTGGTATTTAGTAATTTATATGTTTCTAGTGATTTATTAACAGCTGATAAATCTGTCTGTAATTTGACCACATCACCTCCATCTTGTTTATTCTGAGACTCAACTGAAATAAAAACATTAAACATACAGTATGGAAGATTAGATAAAGAGCTTAAATTACCTAATTCAATGCAATATAGTAAATGTCATATTTTGCAATTATTATAAAAGTCATGGAGGTAGATAAGTTATAGTTATGTTAATGCCAAGACAAAATAAATATAAAACTATTAAAACAACATATAAAAAAGACAAACACAAGAAGAGGTTTACGGTATATGATATTTATTAAGAATCATATAATGTACATCCATTAAAAAAATTAATGTCCCCAAACCATGAATGATGCCATCATAATAGATAATATAAACCATACATGTACATCTAGTCATTTTTTCATTGTATATTGTATGATCTTCTTTATACAAATATTCCAATATAAATTTAAGTCTAACACAATTACTATTGAATTTTGAAGAATGTGTAAATACACATGTAAAATATTGATCTCCTCTACAGAAAGATATTTTTTTGTTCCCTTGTTTTATGCCAGACATGTGCTGCTATGTCTCTTTATAAATGTTTTCTGCATGTAGAGTATTGAATTCAAAATAGACTAATATACTGGTATATAATTATCTCTTTCACAGGATTCCAGCATTTCATAAGAATGCAATAATTGACAATTACCACATAATACCAGAATAATATAATGTACTGTGATCATCAGTTGTTTTATTAGAGCAATCAATATACATGTATATGGGAGTAAAGTCTAATAATAATTATAACCATAGAAATAAAACATAAATATCATTATATACATGCATGTATGAGGGTAAAATTAATATAAGTATTGACATTAAATACATTATGTAGGTGGCATAATATCTACATACTATAACTATGTAATTACCGGTATTTATCAATTAAAACTAAGTGGAAAGTTTTCTTATATTTCTCATTTCTATCTCAAATTGTGTAAATATTTTATCATAACTGATTTGGATAACTCTTTATATTCCGAAACACCCCATCAAGTTAAAGCTGTCTTTAAAATGTTCCTAACTAAATTCAAATTTCTTTTTTTGCAATTGCAACACCTACATTTACTGTACATAATGTAATGAAATGGGGTTTAACATCCTACTGTTTACTCCTGTCTGGGCATACACCATACTGCGTGCTTTGAGGGAAACTATGTCCTACTCATTATATTATAAAATTCCAACTACCAAGAGATCTTTTACGTGCACGCAAATGTATACACAGGACCTTGTTTTTCTTTTGTCACATCCAAATGACTAGACAGCAGTGGACAATTATAATTATTCTTTAAAACGTACATTAGAGTTACTCAAGAACTTACCGGTTAATAATCTTTCTCTAAGATTATCTAAATCTCTTTTTAATTCGAAATGCATCCATATCAGTCCCGCCGATGCTACAATACATGCAACTAACGTAATAAATGCAATCAGCACCAGACATGGTGAACACGTTCCACAACTTATAAATCTGAAATAAAGACAACACAATCATTAGTTCATCTAATATATTCGCAAATCTCAATTTCAAATAAATGTACTAATTTTCGCTTATTTATAAATGTACTATACTGAACTGAACCCAAGAATTTATTTAAACACACATTATGCAAAGGCTAAATCTGCCCATAGTGCAGGTCTTTCTATAGGAGCAAATTTGAATTATTACATGTTCATTAATTGATATAAGTGAAGGGTTGATAATCGTTTTGAATATTGGTAATTGGCTGATAAGTGGCCTATTAAAAGAAATCGGTATCGACCGATATGAGCCAAATTTGCTCATATTGGAGTTGGCGATATCTGTTCAAAACGACTTGGTAAATACCTTTAAAATAATATATTATCGGAGTTGTAAACAAATCATTATTTTGCTTGACCCGTGGTACACCTATATGGCCACAGGCATTGCTATTAGCGTACGGGTACAGACTAACTATGACATATCTACATAGATTACCATGCCATTCGAGGTATATCAATACGTAATACTTTAATATCCACCACTATCGGTAATTATCTGTATCGACTGATATGTTTGGCTGTCAATATCTGATATCCGTAAAACCTTTAGGTGCCATATCGGCCCATAGTCGCTATCATCCAAACAAATATTCTACGAATATTAGTCTGGATGGGTCCTATAAAATTTGACGGAAAGTCGGTCATTGTCTGGATTATCCAGTCTTTTAAGTTACCACGTACTGAATCTATCAAATCATCTCGCTTGTCAACAATGACACTCTCTAAAATTTTGTTTGTAAATTTCTATCGTCATGAATCAGACGTATGGCTTCTCACAATCTTCTTAATTCTTCATCACAATTCATGCTTTTTCCAACGTCTCTATTTTTTTTTTCTTATAATAGATGTGCCAAGTGAATTGTGGGATATATCTCAACCACGCTTTGTAAGTTCTAGCACTTACCGAGACACTAGCCAATAGAATCTAGCAAAATCGGCCCGGCTTCATAAGATCTATCACGTACCGAGACTTTAGCCAATAGGTTCCATTACCCATGCGTAACCGGGAGTTTGGTTTTAAATGGGGTAAATTATCCAGTAAATTTTCGTCAAAAATTGAGAACCGACCCAGACCCTCCGTACGTTGAAGACTAGGGGGTTCTGGGTGACCGAGACTAATCGGCCCATCACTAATTTATATCATTACAAAATTTATATAGCCCTTCTTTCACATGTACATGTAGGGGTGCTTTACAATGTTCCAATTAAAACAAAACAAAAATAAAATAGAAATAGAGATTATAAATTAATTACAGAAATTAGTTTCTGAATGTAAATGTGTTTTTAAATTCTTCTTTAATCTATAATCAGTATTACAAGATCTTAAAATAATTGGTAGTTTATTCCATAAAAGAAGTGCTTGAAGAGCAAATGAGCCTAGACCAAAAGTTAAATGTTTTCGAACAGCTCAGATTTAAAAGCAATTTATTATCTTGGTACATGTATAAATTTCTAAAACGTAGCCGACTTCTCAAAAAGTCAAAGGAATCCCATCTTTAAATAAAAAATGTTGATGAAAGAAGAATATAAAGAATACTAGCTTGTGTTTTGTGTAGAACACATCGACTGTGGTAATATTTCATGAATATTCTTAATTGTGTAAATATCTGACGCTTGACATTATCAGGTTTTATCACAGAACAGACAGAATGACATTTAGGTAATATGTTCCTGTCATTCTAGAAGAAAGTACTTTCTTGATTTGGTCAGAGCTTTCATAACAAAAGTACTTGCTTGAATGAATTCTTTAAATAAAAAATAAGTTCAACTACATATGTCTGGAGAGAGAGAGACAGAGAGAGTGCTTCTCAACACAAACCAGGTCATTTTGAGACAACATGTAACACATGTGGTACAATTTAATTTCAATAATTTGTCTGTAGCAATGGCAGAAAACCGGAGGACCCAGAGAAAACCCACAAAGTTAGGCAAGCATGGAAATGAAGCTGCCCCACATCACTCAATGACAGATCTTTTGATCTTATGCAATCAGCACATGCCATGGAGTGATGGAAGAGAATGTGAGTAGCAATTAGCCCCTGTACGGTGCTACATGTAGCTAGCTAACAATGTAATAAAATTATTCTAATTTTAAACACATTATATATGTTGTGCTAGTGGTTATTATTCAGAAAGTGCAGGTCAGGTTGATTGTATTAGTGTTCACAGTAAAGATCAATAATTCTTAATAAATAACATAATAGAAATAACTTCAAAACTATTGTGTTTTATCATAAAAAAAAACTTAATCAATAATTTAATCTGTCAGATGTTAACAACTACAACAACATAGCGTGTTTAATTCAATTAGACATTCTGTGTCAGATGGGGAAAAATACAATCAATCTTTAAAGTTTCTTTTTGTATGACTGTACCTCTAAACAGAATGTCTAGATACACTATTCTTGTCAGTCCAATTGTCAGTGCCAAAGTCGTTTAGAATCCAGGAAGGTGGCTTAGTGAACAGTGAGCTTAATCATGAATTGAGACGTCCCAGGTTGGATACTGGTGTTCGCTTAAAACATTCCTAAGCCTTTATTACCATTGTCAGTGTTGTAGGACAGAGGCCAGAGGGTCCGGTTAGGGAAAGTGTCTTTTCTTCAGGATGGGATATTCGATATACATACATGTACATGTAAAACCCATTGTTGTGTACTTAATAGAACGCTTGATAGCTGGAATTTGTAATGTGAGAGTAGGCTGAGCGCACCAGTTTCTGGGTCAAATTTCCCTTCCTACCACACTGTTCTTGAGGCCCGTATAAAATGGTTCAGCTGGTGTAAAACGGTAGGACGTTAAACCCCATTTTGACCAAACAGAATTATGTAGAAGGTATAACAATTAACCAGAAACTCAAATGACAAACATGAATAATGAGAGATCTCTGTCGTACTTTTCTATTTTTAGAAAAAAAACCGAACATTTTAATTTTCAGCATGACTACCGGGTACTTTATTATATTGTAAAGCATGATGAATAATATTAGGGTGTAGTGACATTAAGTATTACCTTGATGAGTGCAAACAAATCTCCACATGATTAAGGAAATACTCAACATGAAGTGTGTCATAACTTTTAAAAAGAGAATTCATTTTTGCTGATCATTAAATATGTGAATGGTCCTCAAGTTTTTGTCAGATCTAATTAGCCCACCTGATAAAAAGGAAATCAGGCTTAACAAATCCTAAATAACAAAGTTCAAAGCATGTTTGGAGAAAATGTAAATCTTGCAAGCTAATAAATAACAAAGTTCAAAGCATGTTTGGACTTAGAGAAAATGTAAATCTTACAAGCTAAAAAAACAATCAGCAAAAGATGAGTATTCACTGTCTCTGCATATTGACAGCCTGTTTCCATGACAACACTGAAGGAAAGACCTGCATTTAGTGATATGTCTATGGAATGAATGGATGAAATGGGGTTTAACGTCCAACTATTATGCACCTAGCCTGGGCTAATGGAAGACGCCATACAGTGTGCTATGAGGGAAATTTTTGCCCGTGCGGTGGCGCTACGGCCTACTCTTATATCGAATTCCAACTGCCAAGGGATCTTTTACATGCACTGCAATGTGTACACGGGACCATGGTTTTTTATCCTATCTTAACGACTAGGCAGCTGTCCTTGTCAGGCTTTCCTTCTGCCTCACTGACAAGGGGAAATCATACTGGAAAATCGAGATGAATTTCTCGGCCAATGCAGGGATTGAACATCCGACCTCCAGGCTTGCGAACCAGCGCCTTATCCACTTAGCCACTGTGATCCCCGATATGTCTATGGAAGCATGACATCTCTTGGCTATGGGTATTGAGTAGTCTGTTCCTGAATATGTCTTTTATAAATTTGATAACTACATGTAATGTTATGATTAAACATAGGAGATTAGATAAAAGAGCTGAAAGTTCTTGCTATAATAGTTACAAAATAGGTAATGTAAATATGCTGAAAAGTACAGCCCTGATCATCATTACTAAATTTGGGACGATACAAAAACAAAAGCTTGATAATCCATTTTCATGTTACCGGTAAATCATTCAGTTGACAAAGTGTATTCAAATCCAGTAAAGATCGAAGTCTAGTCTTGCATCGAGAGTTGATAATGGTCTAGATAAGTTAATTAATGTCTAATTAATAATTTAGATAACATACCAGGCCTAATGAAAGACCTACATGTACAAATGTAGCTCTTGCATAATGTATGTTAATGTTTAATGATAGTATTAGTATTACTACTGTTTAATATTCTTTAGTGTTTACATGTACGTATACATGTATATGGTCATAATATACTATAACTTGCATTTGTCTTAAACATGTGCAAATGAAAATATTTATGTAAAATAATTGATCTTTTTTATGGGTTATATTTTATATGATGTGATAGAGACACAGATGGTTGATGCACTAAAATTAACATAAAATCTGCGTTTTTCGAAATTTGGTCAGAGAAATCCCATGGTAGCTTCCTGTAAGTTCTCTCAGATCTCTCCCACAATGCACATTGTTTTCCAAATCGGGGATTCATGTATTACAAGTGTGTTCATTTTTAATTCAAGATAATGTTTAATAACAATATATAATGTCAATGACTCTAAGGAAGATATTTTAAAATGAATAATAATAAAAGACTTTTACCTGCAACCACCTTTCTTTCCAAATGGGCTAGAAAATTCTTCAATTTCTGAGGAATCGGAATCATTGGATCTCAGAAGTTCATGGCCACTTTTACTTTTTCGTCTGGGTAGTTTGCCATTGCTAACCAGGGCGTCCAGTTGTCGCCTTTTCTTCATCCTTTTACCAGGTTTAAAATCGACATCGACTTTAGTTGTCGGATCCAGCTTGATGGCTTTCACAAGTTACTCGTCGGCATCAAAAGAGAGAAGAAGACCGGATAGAATATCCTCTAAAACATCGCAAGAAGACCAAATTCCGTCATATCACAGAACCGGAAGTGGTAAAACGATGACGCGAGCGGCTAAAAAATCGATCGAAGTAAGTAAACCACTCGAACACGTTATCGATTGACTCGGTAATTAGTGAAAACCATCAATCTTCGTGTTACTTGTACACAGAATAATAACACTTGTTAGAAACGGCACCGGAATGTGTTGACTCAATCGAATTTCTCAATTTTATTATTTTGACAGGTGATAAATTAGAGTTCCCTCCCTTAGAGCACCTGCAAATATTTTACCGTAAACCTTCCTATAGTCGATCTTTTTTGTTGTTTTAACTTCAAAATGATAAATTAGCTTATATAATCACTCAAAGTTTTCATCAAGTCAACAGCAAAATTACACTTGATAATGCCAATTAAATTAAAGAGGTTGATAATGCCAATTAAATTAAAGAGGTTGATAATGCCAGTTGATAATGCCAATTAAATTAAAGAGGTTGATAATGCCAATTAAATTAAAGAGGTTGATAATGCCAATTAAAGAGGCATTGCTACTTTCACAATTTGAATAAAATATATCTACAATGTATTTAATTTGGAATATTTATCACATTTCATAATGAACTAGAAATAGAATAATTATCCTACATGTAGTTGGAGCAAAACAGTAGAATTTTAAACCCCATTCCATTTCAAAATGAAACAATTTATCTTGAAAATCCAAGAATATAGGGTCTACTGAAAGTTTTACATTATGACTAGATTTAAATTTCTTTTGAAAACAGCTAAATCATTTATAGGCCAATCTCATCAATGGCGCTTGGTTGATTCATGGTCCCATACACGTATTGTCAACAGACGAAGATCTGTTTCAGTCTACTCAGGACTACAATTTCTTGTTTTCCAATTCGTCCAAATTATTGAGCATTGGCTAAAAATATTATTAAAATTGGAAAAAAATCAGTTAATCTATTAAAAATCAAATTTCAATTAATGATTTCATTCAGGCAATAAAACCAATGAGAAAGTTTCTTTCTGTTTACACTTCCTAACAATTCAAAATGTCCATTTTGAAAAGCAGTATAATTTCCAACTGACTGCCATATTGATCGAGTTCTTCACATTGAAACGGAAAACAAAAACTGGTCATGAACGGGTGTAAAATGGCTCTCCTTAATCCTAGTAATTAAATAAGATTCATAACACCATGTCTCCCAATAATGACCTCGACTACTTAATTTATTTACGCTAACCGAACTGTAGGCCTACATACATGTACATGTACTTTAGGCTGTGCAGTTTATTCTCTGCATTAATTTAAAAAGGGATTATTATCGGCTGTGCCCTCTATCCATTACTGCCTGGCCCAATACACATCTAATAAAATGAAAATAAGGCTTTCCCCCACCTCAATTCTAAAGCTATTTTGGAATCCTTACCAGCTATTTTCCACTGTGGCAAGAAATGATTCCTTTTGGCAAACAAAGAATCACAGTGAAAAATAGCCTTTGAACCAGGGAAGGGGAAAATCTCTTAACGGAGGCGATAACAGACAGAGCCGATATGAATCTGATACTATTTAAGTAACTGTATTTAATGATGCATTTCACAACTAACATCTAATTAGTTTTTTAAATAGAATTTGAGAGTAGCCTATTTCCCTTAATAATAAGGGTATTATTTTCTAATTTGTACCAACATATACAATTTTATGTCTTACCCAAATCCAATTGATTTTTCAATTCTGTCACTTGTCTCATTAGCCAGACAGACAAAACACCAAGTACAGAAACAGAAGCCAACAGAAACAATACTACTACTATTTTTAAAAATGTCAGAACAGAACAGTGAGTATTGATGATTTCTTCTGATGGAGTTTTAAATGGCAGACCTCTATTCTTCCTATAAGAATAACAAAACATTATTTACAAATTGCAGTCAACAATCTTTTGACAACCATTCATTAGAATTACAATCAAGGGTCTACATGTTTTTAAAGACCACAAAATGTAATTTTTATTGTACCTTTTTAGTAAATTGTTATTGTTTCAAATCATGTACATGTATCTAATTAATATGGCTAACATTCGTGGGTTTTGTGATCCATGGTAACCTTTCCTATGGTTGTTACATGTATTCTATTATAAGCTTACATATTTGATTGATGGACTCCATGGAGAGAGAATTGGGGTTCAACACCCAAAGTATACAAATCACAAATTATGTAATTCCGAGACTAACATACATATATTTTACTAATTTTATTTCAAAAATTAACTGTGCATAGAGAGGTCTTTAGAAGTAGGAGGATCCTACGTCTTGCCATGCATAAGCCAAGGATCAAACAACGCCACTTGACTCAAAGCATACACATTAGACCACTCTGTTACTGCACTTCCTCTTTGATGGTACGTGAATGTATTAACAGTTAAAACAAGTTACCAGATCAGCTTATTGATCAATAGTAAGAAATGTGACTGACAACCAGGGCTCGACATTGCCGTCAGCTTCGGCGGCCATGGCCTCCAAATTATAGAATTTGGCCGCAGATTCGTGGCCGATTTTTAAAAATCCACGGCCATGTATGGCCGCTGATTAGTGCTTGGTGTCGACAGTTTTTTTTACTATCGATAAACAGCACTGAAATCAGATGTGTCTGTTTTTTCTGTAGGACTCGCGGATTCCCGAACGGGAGGAAATTTCTCACAGAAAAAATGGCCACATCTAGTTCACTTTCAAAGGGGAGGTAAATCCTTTACTACCGATTCATAAACAGATCTCACGATTGGCTGAATTTGACGGAAAACTTGTTGCAATGAGTACATGATGACTGTACCACAAAAAACCCACAGACCTGTACAAGGTTCTTTTCCATAACTATTATTTTATCCCATGGTTAGTATTAGTAAACATCTCTTGATGCGATTTTGACCATTCTCTGGCCAAGAGTAATATTTCATGCGTAGTGTCTTTAGCTTGAAATCGGAAGCCATTTGACTGAAAATTAGCCGACTTTCACTTCAGTTTCAATCCGCGATTTTGGATTACATTTTCAGTTAAATCTATTTAATAGCAATCGTCTTATGAATACTTTGATATTGACCTCAATATATGCAAATGAAATAATGTGACTAAATAATTAATGAAATATAAGCGCAAATGTTACCGTTTATCAACGGGAACACTTGCGGGAAAATACCGCTCTGGCGTCACGTTTCGGGGGATTTCCATACTAATCATTCTAAAAACGGTACGATAAAAATTATACCCCCCTCCCCTGCTGTAGTAAGGATGTATTAATTTTGTAAAAAAGTAATAAAAAGATCTACAATAAACAGATTTATAACATATTACATTATTCATGACTAGGCCTTGGATTTTCAATTTTTGGCCTTGGATCAAGGTTGCACTTTGGCCTTCGATTAGAAAAACGAATTTCGAGCCCTGCTGACAACAACTATATTATTGTGAGTTCTCTCAAATGTTTTTAGCTGTTCTGTTGATTGTAGCTTGTACGCAACTATCTATATAAAAAAGAAGTGTACAGCAGGTTTATAATACTTGCAATAGGAAAATTCTCTGGCAGTGAGTGACAGACTATGATGATTATTAAAAATTATTTAACCAAATCGGTAACATTTTCTTGGGAGCCACACACCAAGGTAATATTTGATAGTGTAGATCATCTGTTATTTAGTGTAGTAAGATCACAAGGAACATCGTTTGGTATTGATATACACAGTTGATCTCAAAATAATAGTATACATGAAGTATGAATTTAATGCCTGTCTGCTGGATCCTTGAATCTCACAATTTATTTCAATAATTTCCCTAGAATAAATTCATACAGTTAAATCAAAATAGAAATAAACGGTAGACAATATATTAAATAAAACTAGCCTATTACCTGAATCGAAGTTAATCATTTAATGATGCTTTGAACAGAGATAGATTTATAGATCTACACAATATATTAGGTGTTTACGGTACGGTAAATCAATACGTCAACATCTTCCGAAACTTAGTTTGCCTTTTCTAGACAACAATAGTTTATTTATGACATTTAAATTCAGTTGTTTTAAAATAAATATTATAACATTAATAATATAACTTTATCCAATAAAAAATATCAAAAAGCATGTGTACAAATTCCTTACTTTCTTGATTTTTTCGATTTGTTCAGTGGCGGAAGTTTCAGATCTGGGGGATCGCTGTCAGATTCTGAGTATAATAAGTTTACATAATCTTGATTTGTCGTTCTTCCGTTTTTCGGCTTCATTGTTACTATATAAACAATCACTTTAAACTAAGTTATGTACCGTTAATTATCGATTTTCACATTTTTATTATGAGACGAACTTTTAACGCATGATTTCTTCGCTGAGGAAGTTTTCGTTGTGACGTCTATTTCTTGGGATCATTCATTTAAGTTTTGAATTCTTTTTTTTTAAGAATTCATAAACTAGACATATGAATATTTTGTATCACTTCCGTTCACTATGCGCAATTTTGTCGCAATTATTTCAATAAATCATGGTCGGCTTTTAATGTAATACGTGATTTATTATATTTAGCATTCGGTTTTAACAGATTTCTCCAAATAAACGATTGCAGCGCCAAATCAGGAAAGACAATCCATATAAATTTCAATACGATTTTATAATCGCTGTCAAAGCATAACGGTGAAAGTATTTTTTATGTGAAAATAAAAAATTCAATCCATATACAGTATTTATTTTAATTTCTGAAATCGGCTCACAACGAATCACCCTCATGGTCACGGTACACTATGCACTTCTAGTAGCCTAGAATAGTAGTAGTAACGCATTTTCTTTTTATGCAGGTTGGTTTCACTAACAACAGAATAGCCATGTAATATAATAGATCAAAGAATAAGATTGCACGTACGTGTTCTACGTCAGTTGTTCAGACTGGCGCCTCAAATAGCTCAGTGTTAAAGAAAAGCATGCAGTGTCCACCTTACAACAGGTTTCATTGATGTATGATTTTTTAAAATAATTTATTAGTATAATATTACACAGTTTAGACCACAATGTGTTACGATTCGCATTTTTGAATTCTAAATTGATTCTTATACGGAATTCTTATATTTTGAGTTGTTTCGTTACAATTTCGTGTACGGAAATTAAGTCAACGAGGATTAGTTTTAAAATTAATTATGGTGCCAAAAAAATATCAATCTAATGAGTAATTTGTCTTATTTATCTAGGGGTTCCGGTCCGGCGCAATTTAGTGGATTACTGAGTAAATAAAGTAGGCCTATGTATTCACTTGTCGTTATATATTATTTTAATAATATCAATCTAATTTGTCTTATCTAATAGAAGGCTAAGTGCAGGAGGACCGCACTACACGCAAAACAAAAATCTAAAAGATAAACCTGCGGACAAGACAGAAAATTGACATTGGAAAAAATAAACAATTATCAAAACAAGTAAATGGATCCGGGGGCTAGCCGTAAGCGTCCACTACGCTGTACAGTCCCGGGCATGTTATGCGACAGGCTTCACTAAAATGATTTACAAAAAAGACGTAACAAAAATAATGCGACCGTTCTTGACAGTGGTCGTCTCTTCAATAGCTATTTATAGCTGATTATTGGGCGTAGAGTCCGTGATATATTTTGGCGATTGATAAAGATGTCCATATGTAATTGTAAAATAAATGATGTCGGACACCATAAACTAATCTTATCACAAACGTTCGAATAATTTATATTCAGATTTCATATCAAGTCAATTAAATATTGTCTAAACATTAAAGACACCAATTAACAAACAATACGAATATATTTTATTACAAAAACATCGGTGAACTAATGTAAAACCTTATATATAACGACAATTAAATGACAATACGAATATACAGCGGGGAACTACTGTAATCTTGTTCGTTACCGGTTATCACCAAAAATCAACGAGTAAAACTTATTTATTCCATACATTTAAATTGTGTAAAAGTCAAGTATTAGCTGTGGTGGACGACTTAACCATTAGTTGTTGATGACTAAACCATTAGTTGTGGACGACTTTATTGCTTGTAGACGAGTTGACTGACACCAAAAATCAACAAGTAAAAACTTATTTATTCCATACATTTAAATTGTGTACCAGTCAATTATTAACTGTGGTGGACGACTTAACCTTTAGTTCTGGAAGACTAAACCATTAGTTGTGGACGACTTTGCTTGTAGACGAGTTGACTCGAACACAAATAAGTCTTTAATATGTAGGTTTATAGCCTACCGATATTTAAAAAAACATTTTTAATTAAATTTTAATAACCTTGCTGGATCAAGTTATCCATTAACACATTTTTGACTGGCACTTTTGGGCAGACAGGGGTACGAGACAAACTTGACAAATCTTTGTGAATGTCTACTTCAAAGGTTAATATACATGGAACTGCTTTAGGTGTGTGGAAATAAAACCAATTAAACATTAGTTTCAAATTTAGATTTCTTACATCATTAGCTTGCATGAAGAGCGATGGAAGACAACTCTATTTTAGAGACTACAGAACAGGGTGGGTAATGCAATTTAAGAGGTTCCTGCAATGTGTCATGCATGCACTTTTTCAATATCAAATTGGCTGTTATTGAAAGGGTAATCTTGCAGAGATGTGAAAAAGTAGCAAATCGCTGATTTTAGTTGAGTCTTGAGTCTTAACAACGCCCAAGTCCCTCCAAGTCCCAAATTCATCAAATGAGTCAACAATATTTCAATTCTTCATGTAGCTCAAATCCTAGATGTGTGACTGGAGTTCACATACTTCAGCATGAGCATTAGCTTGCCACGTGCACCATTCCAATACAGATTTCAGGATCCATTGGTTAAAGAAAACAATAATTTGTAATTAATCATTTTATTTTATCATAAATTTATATTTCTATGTACAAATATTTTACAGTAACATATGCATCAACCTTTTTTTTTCTCCAATTTTATTTTTCACATAATTAACAAAAAAAGCTTAATAAAAAATAATTGTACTTTAGCCTAATGGCACACAACAGTACAAGCCAAGTGAAATGTCATGAGGATGAGTGCTGCTTTGGCGTTTGCTACTCACAATTTTCCAAGATCTAAAGCATATAAATTTCGAGATTGTTAAGATGAGCACTAAAATTAGATATTACATGTATAGTGTAATGACAGTAATTTACAATCTAAATCTTATTAATTAACAAATCAACAAATATTGTGTTTCAAAGTAAATAAAATTTTAATGTGAACTTTTACTGCCACCTTAATTCCTTTGTTCCGTCCAAATCTTAATGTCAATGCTATACACACAATAGTCCTTGGTGGAAGCCAAAGAATGAACCCTATTGTAATGGGCAATTTTACGGTAGAATTTTAACTTGGCGATACTGTCATTGTAGAAAAAGAAACAACCCCATTGAATATTTATCGAAAACACTTCCTGTTTTTCAAAAATGACCCAAGTTAAATTTAATAAATAGATCCAAGGAGGCCAACAACATCTACGTTGACAGAATGTTTGCACCATGCACAGATTTGGCTAAACTTCTCACTAAATCCCCCCCCCCCAACCTAAAAAAATAAATAAAAATACTTAAACATACATTAGAGCTAAATCTGCCCATTGTAGGTCTTTTTGAGGCCTGAAATGTTTTATAAACTATTAATTAGAAATTAATTATATATCCAGACTATAATCAACTCTGATGTCAACGTTTATAGCCTGCGATATTTGCTGGTAATGATCTAATTTGCTGCACAACTTTCCTTCTCGATTAAACGAATAATAAAGACTATGATTTTTTGTAATGATGATCACGCCTATGCGTACGTTCGATCGCTTATTTTTCGGTTCATGGTGGATCAATTTGACTGAATTGTTTTAGCAAATTGTTATCTTAAAAGAAATAATATGGGTTTCGATTGAAGGTCTGAAATATGTAAATATAGATGTAGTTGAAATTGAAATAAGTCTATGCTGTCATTAACCAGCCTTTTAACTAAAAATGCATATCAATTTAGAAGTTAGACAGGTTAAGCTCCTTTATATAAAATATCCTTTATGTACCTCAGGATTACATGTAATTTTTGTAGCTAACTAACTTGAAAACATGTGGGACGTTTTTTCAATTTGATACAGAAAGCTGTAAATTACCATAAAATATTTTGTTTTTACACATGATTTGAGTTATATGAACCGATACCGATACAGCTACTTAAAGGCAAACTTCTATAGAATATACTATGGTATTCAAGGAAGATATTATACATAGCCCATTCATACATTTGAATTAATCGTCGGGAAAACTTATTCTCTTGTTTAAAAGCTGCACAAAGTATTGGAAATTAAGAATACAAGTAAGTCAAAAAGTCTTAATTTAATTTCTCAGTGAAAGCACTACTGTCTTATTTATCTTGTATAAGAAACACTTTGAATTGATTCATCAAAGATTTCTGAAGATAGTCCATCAGGTATATTTGATAAGTCACAAACAAATGTCAATTAGACGTAGATTTAGTGAAACGAGCACGTTGCTATATTTCCAAACTCGGATCATTTCATATTTTTCATATGACTGGCTTTCATTAGAAATTTAATCACATAGTTCATGATAATTTAATGCCCTGCACATTTTTCTGAACATTGATCAAGTCCTTATCTTGCTTTAATTTTTCCTCATTAAATGCCACCTTGTTTGTCTTCTTTTCAAATCTTCTCGTCTATAAAAATATCAAAACAGAAACCTTTTAAGTTTTAAAAAAGTACAAAATTTATAAAAAGAGAAAAATATTTCTGTGATGACTGGCTTTCACAAATTTTGAAATGGCACATGAGGACGAAGTGACAGGACAACTGTCTCCATAAGTTATAAATTCTTATATTATCAAAATGACTCAAGTTTAATGCAATACATTGATATTCTTAAAGGGCCAAATCTGATAATATTTTGGAGAATAAAACTGCTTAATTTTGTGTTAAAATTTTAAAATCCTGTAAGGGCTGTGCTTTCCTTTAAAGTATATTTGGAATGTGTTTAACCTGCTCTATCGCATATGTGATAATGACTGGCACCAATATTGTCCTTTAAATGGTTATAATTTGTTAAATACAACATGAATCTTTATTTAGTGACGTCAAAGTCAATAAAAGAAACTAGGTCATTTCGTTACTAACACATGGTTTAATTATATTTCAATAATGCACTTGGCGCAGGGGTCTTTCGCAGTGGGAAGAAGCTGGAGGACCTGGAAAAAACCCATGAGATTGGAAAGGTAACCCTACTCCTTGTCACGTACAATCGGGGAATCAAAACCATGCCAGTTGACTCAATAACAGACCTTATAATCCAGTGTGCACATGCTAACCTTTCGGCCATCCAACCCCTCGACGAAGTCGAGTCTTTTTATATATATATGAATATTGTTGTAAAATAGTCAATATATTTGGAGGTATTGGAGCACTCAATCATTGGCCAATAGCTAATATTTGAAATTAGGATTTTAGCTCTCTCCTCCAATGAAATAGAGAGAGGGGGAGATGGGGGTTTAACCTCCACTCAACACAAACTAGGTCATTTCGGGACTAACATGTGGATTAATTTTATTTCAACAATTCGCTTGCACGTACAGGTCTTTAGCAGTAGGAGGAAAATGGAGGACCCGGAGAAAACCCATGAGGTTGGACAGGTGGCCCCACTCCTTGTCACGTACAACCACGCCAGTTGACTCAATGACAGGCCTTATGAAACAGCACGCACGTGTTAACCATTCGGTCATCCCCCCCCCCCCCAATGAAATAGCTACTTCCTTAAAATGTACAAAAGTCCTTACTTTTCTTTCTGCTTTAATGGCTTGTTTCCGCGTCTTTTTCTCTTCTAATGTTTCACCTTTAGGTCGATATGTACTTGCTGTATCAGCCCGACGCGATTCCCGCATTTCTTTCTCTATCTGTTTTCTTGTTAATCCTGGTAAACCAAGACTATCGACAGGAATACCCAAACGTGATGTTAATTTAATTTTACGTTCCTAAAATTAGTAAAATATTCATGATAAATACTTTTCGGCACAAACCGGATAATGAAGATATTTATACCAAAATTTCTTTTACCTGCCCCACAAATGTCTATACAGAGTATCAATTTTCTCGCCCCATCAAAATGATTAAGACCTTTCTTGCCTGGCCCTATGTCTTGTACCACCAACAAGAGAAAACCACTGAACACAACTAGGTCATTTTGGGACTGGAATCTCCTGGTAAGTGAGCCAGCATTATATTAAGTGAGACATTTATGATATATAACATGTTTATATGTCAGTTGGATCATAAAAGTCACAACAACCATTATTATCTTTATTACATGTTTTTAAATAATGAAAATCGAAGAGTTTCTTTACCTTATTATTGGGTTCCGAGATGAGCTTTGGATGGTTATATAAATTGGAATATGTACCTAGAAACAGAAATAATATTATTCACAGCAATTATTTATTGATTACTACAGAAATTATGACATACTGCCAAGCCTAGAACTGATATCTATTAATTGTGTCAGAATACTTACTGATGATTGATTCACAATTTTTGGTCACATTGCCGAAGACTAGAAACCATCTGATATCTATTAATTGAGTGAGAGAGAGAGAAATGAGGTTTAACGTCCACTCAACACAAACTAGGTAGTTTCGGGACAACATAGTTCAATTCTATTACAATAATTTGCCTGCACATCAGGGTCTTCAGCAGTGGGAGGAAACAGGACCTTACTCCTTGTCACATACAACTAGGAAATTAACACCAGTTGACTCAATGGCACATCTTCTGAAACAATGTGTATGCGCATAATTCGCCTCTTATCCCCTAATTGTGTGAGAATACTTACTAATAATTGATTCACAGTCCCATTTTTCTTTTGGTTCTTCTATGACCAGATCTATCATATCTTCATTACCAGATTCCACATCATCTTCCGTTATTTTAATCTCAGCTTCATCAATCACTTCCTTTAATTTTCTACATACACAAAAATTCAAAATGCAATGAAATAGGTCCCAAAGCCCTAATCACCTTCGTGGACAAGACATTACATTTCATTACTCTCCACAAAATTCTAGAGAACATAGCAAATGATTTGGTTACTTAGTTGTCAAAAATAACCTGAGCTTAAGATGCAATTAAAATTCTGGACTTGTCCTATTAGTCAATTAGTGACCAAAGGCTGATTGATCAGGCCAAACTTGGCTTAGCATGCAGTCCTAAAACAAACACAGGGCTCTTAATTTCTGTCAAATTCTTACATTCTTATTTTTGGGATTTAATTTGAGGAGAGGGATTATATAGGCTTTGCCTGTTTCCTAATCCTACTATTCAATAAAAAATATTGTTTAAAAAAAAAATGTGTTATAGGCAGAAAAACTAAACTGACCTAGATTTTTCTTTCTGCTCAGCTTTAAATTCCTTTAATATTTGTTTCATGAGAGCCCCTTTAGTTGATACATGGCCATCAATATCTTCTTCATCTAATGCACCAATCTCTTCATCATAATATTGTTCATAGAACTACAATTATAATAATATTAATATACAAATGTGACGTCATCCTTTGATATTGTTGTGACGATTTCAGTTGGATAGTGTCTGTATTTTAAGTTGTTTAATGGTGTTAAGCAAGACATTGCGTAATATATTGAAAGAACACAATTAATTAATTAATTAATTAATATGTCTCAACCATTAAATCACACATATTACTACAATTATATTGTTCATATTAGTACAATTGTATTGTTCATATTGCTACAATTATATTGGTATATTACTACATATATTTTGTTCATATGTACAATTATATAGTTCATAGAACTACAATTATTTTTTGCATATCACTACAAGTATATTGTTCATATATATATAATCAGCATAATTTATACCTTTTCGAACCTATCATCTAAAAGTGTTAACCCTTCATTCCTTCGAATCACTGATGATGTCATAGAATAATTTGTGAATCGTGATTTGGTTTCTTCCTTTTCAAATTCATCTCCTTCCTTGCTGTCATCATCATCACTGAACATGTCTGCCTCATCAGAAGCAATGTCAGAACCATCACCTTCATTAAACCTACATTAATGAAAGGAAAGTCATCAAAAAACACAGTTACCAAAGCAATCTTCGACTTAAGTTAAGAATTTATATAACTTCCAATCACTGTTTAGGAGAAATATCTTTGATCCAGAAACACAAGTTGCACATAGTTTCTTATTGATGTATTCAATAGATTAGAACAACAAAAGTTTTATAAAGGGCTCAAATAAGGTGAACAATTTAGAGTAAATTCTTTATCTTAAATCTGAGAATGCTGTGTGAGCATAGGGTCAGATTTTGAGTTTAACCAATTGACCACAGAGTCCCTGCATGTTCTGCAGCCTATACATGTACACTGTGTTACTATTATAGCAGTTGTCTAGACGACCCAACCTCTGTGCAATTCCCTGATATAGTGAACAACATTGCAATTTCCTGGACATTTGAATTCAAGGAGAAATCACAGATACATTTCAGCAAATGGAATACATGTACATGTCCAGTTCAAATATCAAAATGAAATCACAATTAAGTATTGACTGTTTTTTAACTATTCAAGTCCAAAAAAGTAAATATACCCTCTTCCTACAACCATCTCCTCTTCTCCTTCAACAGGGGCATTAGCCATTGTTATAAAATCATCGTCTAAAATATTCTCATCATCATCAAAGTCAAAATCATCATCTAATGCAGCTACTATATCAGGATCCCACTCCAATAACGGACCTTAATTAAAAAAAATGTACAGTATATTTATTTTATGATTGTACACAGAGACACCGGTAGTTATTAAAATGGTTCGGGTTGTAGGGAATCAAATAGAAACAATATTTTATGTAAATATGATTTACGCATTTAAAAAAAAAAGCCATTTAAAGGACATTAGGTAAGATTAGATAATGAAAAGAGTATATACTGAAAATTTCAGTCAAATTACTTCACTCTGAGTCTTGATATCGCCGATACCATGCCTAGACTCGATGTTGCAATAACAAACAAATTCTTGATTATCCAATTTTATGGTATCTACACTCACAACAAAAGTTATTAAATCAAATTATATCGCAGCCATGACAAAACAAGACAAATCTTCATACTACCTTTTCGAGGAGCAGCTTTATTCAGCAGTCCAGTTTTAGCTTCTAATGTTGAAGCAAACACTGAGGAGGGTAAACTAATATTTGGTTTATCTTGATTTTTTTCTTCTTCATTTTGTTCTTTACTGCCTTCACCCTGTTAAAATAGAGAATGAAAATTAGTTTTTTTATCAAATCCCCCCTAGCAATACAAGGTCTATTATCAAGGTCACTAGAAAACTCTGGGGCCAATCAAGTCACATGTTGAGCTTTCTACCCGATTTAAATTTATGTTCTATGGGAAAACCTACGAAACTTCTGATTCCTCTTTTATGTGGGATAAAAATAACTTTAAAGATAGTAAGCTGGCACTGCCAGGCAGGATACGCCCACATTTTCGAGAGATGGATAGAGAACAAGCAAAACCGAAAGTGATTTTTCCTACAATCAAAGGCTATAATTCATTAAGTTACAATTTGATATGCGCAAATATCGAAAAGTATCAAGATATTTAGGTTATAAACACGTAATTTAAGTTTCATCAAAATCGAAATTAAAATTGTGACCTCTTCAGGGTCCACAACCTTGAAATACCATTTTTTAACAGTATTCGCGTACAAACAGCAGCCATTTTGTATTGTAATTTTGGTCCTATTATCCCGAAATTTGAACTCAACTTTCCTCAGGGTGTAACGGTGATATATTCTAACGTTTTTTTAAATCGGATAATAATTGTGACCTCCAGAGGTACCACTAGCTAAAATAGGTGATTTTTCGGACAATCAGGGGCAATAATTTAGGAAATTACGTTTGATAGCTTGGAACGGTGATATAATCAAACGATTTTTTAAATCGGATAATAATTGTGACCTCCAGAGAGACCACAAGCTAAACAAAGTCGATTTTGCGTATAATCAGGGGCATTAATTCAGGAAGTTACGATCCGATATGCGCAAATATCAAAAGGACCCAAGATCTTTGGGTAATATCCATGCATTTCAAGTTTCGTCAAAATCGAATTAAAATTGGGAACTCTACAGGGTCGACGAGCTTGATATACCATTTTTCAACAGTATTTGCATACGAACGGCGGCCATTTTGTATGGTAATTTTGGTCCAATTTTTTCCGAAATTCGATCTCACCCTTCTTTAGGGTGTAATGGTGATATAATCAAACGATTTTTTAAATCAGATAATAATTGTGACCTCTAGAGGAACCACAAGCTAAACAAAGGCGATTTTGCATATAATCAGGGGCCATAATTCAGGACGTTACGATCTGATATGCCCAAAAATCGAAAGGAACCAAGATCTTTGGGTTATATCCATGCATATCAAGTTTCATCAAAATCAAATTAAAATTGGTACCTCTACAGGGTCCACAACATTGATATACCATTTTAAACAGTATTCGCGTACGATCGGCGGCCTTTTTGTATGGCAATTTTGGTCTGATTTTTCCGAAATTCAAACTCAACCTTCTTTAGGGTGTAACGGTGATATAATCAAACGATTTTTGAGATCAGATAATAATTGTAACCTCCAGAGGGACCACAAGCTAAACAAAGGCGATTTGCGTATAATCAGGGGCCATAATTCAGGAAGTTACGATCCGATATTCACCATGCATTTCAAGTTTCATCAAAATTGAATTAAAATTGTGACCTCTACAGGGTCCACAACCTTGATATACCATTTTTTAACAGTATTCGCGTACGAACAGCGGCCATTTTGTATGGTAATTTTGGCCCGATTTTTCCGAAATTTGAACTCAACATTCCTCAGGGTGTAACGGTGATATATTCGAACGTTTTTTTAAATCGGATAATAATTGTGACCTCCAGAGGTACCACAAGCTAAAATAGGTGATTTTTCGGACAATCAGGGGCAATAATTTAGGAAATTACGTTTTGATAGGCGCAAATATCGAAAGGAACCAAGATCCTAGGGTTATAAACATGAATGTAAAGTTTCATCAAAATCGGTTCAAAATTGTGACCTCTATAGGGTCCACAAGCTAAAAACATGATTTTTCGTACAATCAGGGGGCATAATCCATGAAGTTTTGATCCGATACATGCCAATATCAAAAGCAGCCGAGATCTTTGGGGAAAAACCTATATTTCAAGTTTCGTCAAAATCGGACAAGAATTGTGACCTGTAGAGAGTCCACAAACAATTGTGGATGTCCGGACGGACGGACGTCCGGACGGACAGGGGCGACGACATAATACGTCCACATGAAAATGTGGGCGTATAAAAATATATAATTTTAAGCAAAACATTGTTCACGAGTATGCGTTTATTTATGAAGAATTATAAGTAAAATAGCTTTGGAGAGAAGAGAGAGAGGTGGTTTAACCTACATTCGACACAGAAGAGAGAGAGGTGGTTTAACCTACAATCGACACAGACATCATTTTGGGACTAACATATGGTTCAATTTTATTCAACACTTCACTTGCATAGAGGTTTTTAGCAGTAGGAGGAAAATGAAGGACCAGATGAACCCATGAGGTTGGACAGGCGACTCTATAATCTATTCCTTGTCAAGTGCAAGCAGGGAGTCGAAACCTTGCCACTTGACTCAATGACAGTATTGACAGACCTTATGATCTAATGCACATGTGTTAACCATTTGATACCCCCTACCCTACATGCTCTAAAATAGTTTTGGCCTTAAGAAATACTTTACCTCTTTCTCAGCTGCTTCTTTATCTTTTTTCAAGTCAGATTTATGGATTCTAGTTCTTTCAACAGGTTCTAATTCACTAATTTCATTAGCATCACGTAAATGTTGTAAATAATTATATTCATCTTCATAAAATACACCAAACTTTCTTTCTTCTTCTTTTGTAGATTCCTAAAAAAAAAAACCCAAGTCATTATAGTCTTCTGGAGTCATATTGGAGTTCCAGTGTACATATTGGCATTCATGTAAAAGATCCCTTGGCAGTTGGAATTCAATCATAGCATACTGTATTGTGTATGCCTGTCTTCATTAGCCCAGGTTAGGGGCAGAACAGTAGGACGTTAAACCCCATTTCATATTGAAGTTCTTAGATATATAAAATGATATGGGCTTCTTAAAGTTGGCTACACCACATGAGCAAAATTTTGGCTTGACAGCATTGTTTCTGCCTAGCCTACTCTTTGTCAAATATCAACTGTAAATGGATCTTTCCCATAAATGTGGGTTCCCACACTAATGACTAGACACTGTTTCTTTCCAGGCTCTTCATTCCGCACCAGTGACAAGGGAAAATCACCCTTATATATCCTGGGGCACTTTCTTGGCCACCACAGGGATAACACATAGGACCTCCTGATTATACATCCAGCACCTAAAACACTGTGCCATTCTTTGACTGGCATTTCGTAATATGATATAAAGTACAAATTTATATACACAATAAAATTGGACCGTGTCCTAAATAAATCTGAGGTTAGGTCAGCTCTGTTTTCTTTCCTGCCTTTTAGTTTATATTATATTGATAGGATCTCTGAACATTTGAAGCGGGGGAAAACTACAGCTGGCATGAAAATATGAACAAATATTGAAAACCTAAACCTTTTTATCAATAGGAAGCAGAACATGTGATGTTGCACTGTCATTAGCAATCAGTGGATCTCTCTGACTTCTATGAACCAGGGTAAAAGTTACAGAGTTCTTCTTATCAATAAACTTCTTCTTCGGCTGAAAATAAAATAAAATTCATTATACTTTCAAATTTGTGTGTAAGATGATGTTTGAGAAACTCAAAAGGAGTCCATAGATTTACTCAAAACAACCTTGCTAGTGATTGTTATCCAAAAATTGTGTTTGTGTTTTTTCAATGTTAATTGTTAACCCATCACTAAATGCTTTATAAATAAAAGATCTGTCATTTTCTTAAAAGAGCACTGTATCATATATTTGTTTTTTAAAGTTTTATGTTGAGGTTAAGATCATCGGATCTTAAAAAATAAAAGGTTTAGGCCAAGAAGTGTCATGGATTTAACATTTAACTCAATGGGGAGAGGAATATTAGTCCAACTCCATAATCACTAGGATGATATAGACCAATCCCAAATTAAAGTCATGAAAATCAATGTTCATGGTCAACCTGAATTAATATTATTTAGTGTTAGGGATATGATCCATGGTAATCACATCAATCAACTATAAATGCAAGAAATTCTTCTGATCAGTGAATCTACACAGCAGTAAAGTGTTGCCCATTAAAATTGACAGCCCCCCCCCCCAATACATTTTTGACAAGGATTCAATAGGGCGGTGAGTGAATTCCCTTGACTCTTAAAACCTTTAGCCAAATTTTTAGCCCAATCAAGATTTTATTAGTCAATTCAAAAAGTTTTATCCAAATATTTTATATCATTTTTATTCATATGTTTGTTAATTAAAAATGAAAATAAATGTTTAATATGTACTTATATAGTACACAGGAATATTATTTTCATTCCTTGATTGTCCTGAATGAATGCAGATAGTTCAAAAGAATGCTTATATAGGATAGATTACTTCGCAGTCTCATGATTTAGTTAATCCTCATAACAGAAAAGGGCATTAATGTTTTATGTGACTCCCATTCTTGTGTTAAGGTTTTAATTTTAAATACCTGATCCTAACCCTAATAGAAAGTAGGAAGTTCCATATGGACGGCTAACCGCTAGTTTTTCGGTGTAAAGGTGATGGAAATAGAAAAGGGAGTTGGGTCAAACATGATTGCCCAGAAAAGACACAACGATTCTTTTTACGGCACCACTGATGAAATTTATGCTTTACGGTCCATCCATTTTTATAAGTATGAGGGCATTGAGGCCTTGAGGGCGAGCTAGGTTAAAAAGGCCTAATTTACATGGTCCACATGTTGATAAAGCCAACGAAGGGCTTGCGTCAAGAGATAACACTCTCACTCTCGGAAGTAGATTCTGAACTAACACTAACAGTACTTAGTCATAGGAAGGAAAAGGCAATCTATCCTTCTTATTTTGGGTTTACTAGTAAATAGTATATAAGTCGTTATTATTGTGCGTTTTATTTATTTTCTGCAAGCCATGAGTAAAGGAAACTCTTGTAGTGAAACGAATGTAAACAACGCAGTGCCACACAAAAGGGGCGTAACTGTGTTTTATAATCCCGATCTTCCAGTTGTTTTTTAGCCGTGGCTATTCTTACGACGAGGCGTAAGAATTATTTACGGGCTATTCTTACGACATGGTGGAAGTTCCTGTGGCGCATGCGCAAGTTACACAATGCTGGACTATTTTGCAGTTTGCAAGAGTGGGTGTCGTAAAAATAGGCAATATAGCACAGAGTAAGCTATAATAATAATCGCGTCATTTTACAAGGGTAGCAAATTAGGCCTGAGGCCTTTTTCCAATTTGGCCCTTTGCACAGATCGTGCGAATGATTTCGATCCTTACTGCAGGAAGAAACCGAAGAACTCGGGGAAAACCTGCCTGATCGGACGGGAGACCCGTCACCGAATATCCCTCTCACTTACAACGATAAAGTTCATGCCCTGAGCTGGGATTGAACCCTCGTTGCATTTGTGAGAAGCCGCCTCTCTATCGCCACGGCTATCCGACCAGCTCTTCTTTATCTGTACGACGGAGAAACACAGATAGGCTATATTTACGAAAACTACGGAAATAAAATAATTTGACTAGGCAGCTCTTTTTATGGAGTGGGGGGGGGGGGTAGCGTTTGGGCAAAAACAAGCAATCTTTTAATTTTGGCCTAAAGTGCTTACTACTACAAGTACAACGACAACAGTCATATTTATTATGTTTCCTTTTTTTAAAAAATAAAGTTCTTCAAGTTTTCTTTTCTTATTCAGTTTTCTTTTTTTTTGTTATATATATTTCTTCTTTTATATTTATTTATTATTTGCTATTGACTTTGATTTAAAGAAAAAAGAAAGAAATTAGACACATATTTAGGCCTTTATGAATAGCCTTTTTTAAAAGAAAAAAAATAATCACTAAGTTACACCCTGGCCTAGGCTTTTCTCCTCTAGAATTAAATGAAGAAGACAATGAGTTAAGGCTTAGCCTATAATAATATAGGCCTATATGTTTTTTTAAAGAATAAATTTGAACAGTGAATAAACAGTGAAAATACAGAATTGTAAAGTGTGAGAAGAAAATATGATATAGGCAGGACTATAAGGGTCTTTTAAGAAGAAAGTAGGATATAGTGATTATATTTCGTTCATTTTTATTTATTTCCCTTTTGTTTGTTTAAAAATCAGTGAAAAAAAGAAGAAATAAAAGAATCTAGACACATACAATATATACACATAGACCTTTAATTCTTTTTATTATATATGTGAATAGCCTATATCTTTTTTAAAAATAGACTTTAAAATTACTGATTATTCTGTCCAAAATACCAAAGAAATAACTAACTGGACAGCAAATCTTAGCTTTTCCCCCTCTAAAATTGACTTTGAAATCACAGAAAAGTAAAGACGAAATGGTATATAATGTAGGCCTATATATTTGTGAAAATTAAGATATAGGCCCATAAAATAGTTATATAAAGTAATCCTATATTTTATTTCGTGCTTTTATTCTCTCTGAAATTACCATTGAAAGAAAACATTGTAAATAGAAAAGAAGAAAATGTGATATAGGCCTATAATATAAGTAGTTATTTGTTTTAAATAATATGATATATGCCAATACTATAAGTATTTTGAAAAAAAATGATATAGGCCTTTGCGCCCTATCTAGGCCTATAATATATGATAGTGATATAAGTTGTTTTTTTTAAAACAAAAAATGGATAAAGGCCTATGCAATGACAGGTGTTTATTAACATAAATAAGACCCAACAAAAAAATAACTTATATATAGGCCTATATATCTTTAAACTTTTCTAAAATTACTAGAAATCGGACGCAAATATAGGCCTTTATGTTAAAAGCCTTTTTTAAAAAAAATAACTGAGCAATACATCATGATTTGTTTCCTTTAAAATTTACTGTGAAAGTAAAAGAAAAAGAAAAGAGGAAAATGGTGTAAGGCCTATATATTACTAAAGCATAAATTTGAAATACAGAATTTTAAATTGTAAAATATAGGTATGTATATTTTTAACAAAGACGAATTGTGCTATTTTCTTTGAAAATTGTAAAGGAGATAATGGGATATGGCCTATAATGAAAGTGGTGTTTTTAAAGAATATGACATAGGGCTATAACATTAGTAGTTTTTTTTAAAGAAAAAAATACGATATAGGTCGGTGCCGTGAAAGGTTTTTATTAAACAATATATTTGCAGTTTCCATAATTACAGTAGACTATGAAGAAAATATAGGCTACCACCTCCCTGAAAAAAATAACATCGATATCTTTAAACTTTTCCAAAATTACTAGAGAATAAAGACAACTGGGCATTTAATGTAAATCTTATTACATACCGGTATACATAGGATCTAGAATTACAGACTATGAAGATAATAATAATATATAATACTACATAAAATAACTTTTCTATATATCTTGATCTTTTTCTGCAGAATACTGAATAGTAAAAAAAGAAAATGGTATATTTATATAAAGACCCTAAAAGGTAAAAATAAAAGTAGAATATAGGTTTAGATGTATGTATAAAAAAAGCTATAAAATTACATATTAGGACAAAGAAGGGCACAAAAAAAATTAGCTGCACAGTATTTAAATTTGAATATTGTAATGCGCAATTGCAAAGACAAATTAATTGGTAGTGTAAATACTGCTTATACTTTTATTATTTTAGCACTGACCCTATATTATATGTCAATACCGTAGATACTATATGTACTTGTTTTCTACCAAAGGACACGACACACTTTTGGTATTCACAAATATTTAAAATATAGTAAATTCTGGACGAATACAACTTGCTGATTTCCAACCATTTTTAAAATCCAAAATTAAAAGTATAATTAAAAAAACAAGGGGTGGCATCTTACAGTTACATTTTCTTTTTCGTCAGATAATTTTATATTTTCCAAACAATGACTGATTTAGTACGTATTTTCAATGGTAGTGGTACAAAAGTCCATGCCTTACTCAAAAAACTAGTATTTATTATTTTCAATTATATATAGAAATTGATAAATTCAATGTTATAATCATAATCTGATTTACGGCAAAATGTATGCGGTTCGCTTCAAAACATAATGAGAATGTGCACTTTTAACTATTTAAGAATAAAATCCATGTTGTACCATTGTGAATTTATATTATATGAAAAAAAAAGCCAACAATGTTTTAGACAAAATAGAATAATGTTCTGTTGTTAATGTTTTCGTAAAATTAAAAATACATATAATATAGGCCTACATTATTATAGGCTAAGCCTTAAGTCATTGTCTTCTTTACTATTCAGTAAATGCACAGTTAATTCTAGGGCAAAAACGTCCAGGATGTAGTGATTATTATTTTAAAAAGGCTATTCATATATAGGCTACTCATAGGCCTAAATATGTGTCCAATGTCTTTCTTTTTTCTTTATATCAATAGGAAAAAAATAAATATAAAAGAAGAAATATTTATTACAAAAACAACTAAATAAGAAAAGAAAACCAGAAGAACTGTTTTTTTAAAAATACATAAATATGACTGTTGTATAGTACTAGTAGCCTTATATGGTAGGCCTAAACATACCGTACTACGTAGCTGCATGTTTGGCCTTAATAATTATGCTTACCATATAACGCCGATTTGTTTTCATTTGCTTTTATTTCACCCGTGGATTAATTTCTCCTTCCTCTATGATGTGAAAATTGTCATTAAAATAATAGGTCTGATTTACGCCTATTTAAAAACTTATAACGGTATTAATTATCGAAGTTTACCTTGCTTGAGGTAAATACGGTAGAATCCAATGTTTTAGGTGCGTTAACATGGGGAATTAGTACTTCCTGTGACTTCAAGCCACGTCTTTATCCTTCCCTTACATTAATATAACTTTTTAGTTTGAGATGTCCCCTTCTGGTACGTTGAGAGAGAGAGAGAGAGAGAGGAAACCTGTGCAAGTTGCACCATGTACTGCCTTAGTACTAGTAGTAGTCTAGTCATAAAAATAGCCCGATCTCGTCGTAAAAATAAAGCATTGCCTATCCTTACGAGATCGTGGTAAGAATAGGAGGCAGAATATTTTTTACGACGAGACATATAAATATATACTGTCAGTATATTTATCTATGGACGAGAACGAGATATCGTCGTAAAAATAAAGTATTGCCTATTCTTACGACACCCCGTCTTGCAAACTGCACAATAATTTAAGTCCAACATTGTGTAACTTGCGCATGCGCTACCGGAACTTCCACTATGTCGTAAGAATAGCCCATAAATAATTCTTACGCCTCGTCGTAAGAATAGCCACGGCGTTGTTTTTTTTTACTTTTAATTTTAATGCATAATATTGACTAATTTGTGACTGTAAGATTAAGATTAGGGTAATTAATGTACGGTACTAAAAATAAAAACTCAATCGACTCATAAAGTCCTCAGCTTTTACATTTATTAATTTTATTTAGGTCTATCATCACAATTTAATTAATTTGACAGGTTGATAGGATATGTCTTCCGAATTCGTCAAGGAAATTTATTATTTATCTTCCCTTTCCTTGATAATTTACATTAAAACTGTGCACTGCAATGGGTCTACGTCGGACCGTCGTCGGTGTCGGTGTCGATAATTGATTGAATCTGAACTGTGTCCATTCACTCATTCACTTCATTCATGATGACATCAATCAAATCAATCACGTTACATCACACTGAGTTTGGTAACTTACAAAACAATTACTAATGAATTACACAGAATCTACAACAAGGTTATGATCTTACCATTATGTTATGTTAAATAATTTTAATTAGAAGTAATCAACACAATTTTGATGAATATTTTTATCAAAACAAACCAACACGTGCGCCGGAAGTATATTAAAATTTTCTTTTGCAATGTTTTACGGACAAGATTTGGAATAGGAACAGAATCCATTAAAATTTTAAAAATCCCTATTTGTGAGAGAAAGGTACAGGCAAAGCCTTTCTGGGTATATGTACATGTATGCGTTGATGATTGAAAGACAGTGTCAACTCCTAAAACGTGTCAGGTAAAAAAATCGAAAAATGTATTTTAAAAACTGCATGAGTCAAAGTGGATTATTTAATATTTAATTAAGAAAAGATATCTCCCGACTTCGATTCATTCAGATTAAAAAAAAGCCCATCAAAATATTAAGCTACCGGTAAACTAATATATAATATGGCTCTAGCATAAAGTGTTAACCAGGGATGCCAAATCGCAAAATGTATTAACAAATTTCCAATTATTCATCATATCTTTGGGGGTTGGGATGGCCTATAGTGGTCTAGAGTCACGCTTCGAATTAGCTGGGCGGCCACCTCTGGCTTGCGGCTGTGCATGGTTTCGAACCCTGGTGTGAGCGTATGTAGCATGGAGATTGGGGCGCCTTCTCGACCTCGTGGGTTTCCTCCGGGCACTCCGGTTTCCTCCAACTGCTAAAGACCCCTACGCGCAAGCGAATTTTTGAAATAAAATTAAAACCATATTATTATGTTAGTCCCGAAATGACCTAGCTGTGTTGAGTGGACGTTAAACCCCATTTCTCTCTCATCATATCTTTGTTCTGTAATGGTGAATGGATTCCATGTTTTGTAAATATTTGGACTTATATTCTTTTAAGAGATTCAAATTTCACAGTATTGTAGTTTGCGTACAATGCTGAATCCCCCAAATGACACCCATAACCCTCATAATTATATTCTTTGGGACAATTCCGAAAACAATGGATTGTAGTCAATCCGTCAAGAATTTGCAAAATAGGCCTATTGCAGAATTGAAAGAAATTAAATTTGAAATGATTGGGTATTGCACGTAAATAAAATGGAAGACAAAACAATTTTTTTATGTAATATTGAAAATAAAAACACGGGAATAAATTATATGAATCAAAGGAAAAATGATGAATTGTAAACAATTTCGTTTCGTTTTTTGTGAAGTGAATCAAATTTGGTTTGGTCGAACTAGTCATGGCGAAAGTTGTTGATCCTGATGACGTTTACAAAGAATGTCAAATAAATATCAAGGATAACAACAAACATCCCGACGGAAAGTACTGGACGAGGTATATTTAACATTCCGTCATTGTCTCTTCTTTCGATAGTTTTAGTTTATATTTTTACTAGTTTTTGACACGCATTATAGTCAGGTTATGTTTTTAATTCGGTCAACCAACGAACCATGCCAATGATTGAAATAAGTCTAGAATGTCAATATGCAAAGTGACTCTCAACTCTCATCATAATAATCATTCATAGTCTCTAAATCTCAAGCACTGTCACTGAAGTTGTCGTCATGTATATTCTGAAATTTACCCTCCCTGCTATATACAGACCATGATGTGGTAAGCTAGTTCAGCTCTGAACGTCGGTCTCATTACACTCACCCTGAGCGTTCATGGACCGTCCCATTCAATCAATATCATTTTTACTGGGCAACTTTTCACTGCCAAACGATTGGGTGTCAATCCGTGTGGGCGCCTGTTCAATATAAAGGAACATCTTAGAGAGAAAAAAAGACCTTGCTGGTACTTCGCTAGAGACAGTATGAGCGACACAACACGCTGTTAAAAATACATCCCCTCCCATCGAGTCACGTTTACCCGCCATGGCAATCTTAACTGCAGGTCAACACCCATATTCAGGAATGTTGGTCATACAAGACGAAACGCAATGTACAGGCGTTACATTGTACTGGCTTTCACACGGATTGACACCCCGTCAGTTAGCAGTGAAAAGTTGTCCAGCAAAATTGACTGTTCTCCAATTTTTTTTCGACATTGATTGAATGGGACAATCCCTGAACGTTCAAGGCGAGTGTAATGAGACCAACGTTTAGAGCTGAACTAGTAGTAAGCATGTCCCATCTAGTTCGACTATCTAACAAATCACCCTGCTTGGGCTATACGATAGACCATGATCATTATGCATGTTCAATGTTCTGCTTAGTTTGAGTTATATTTATAACTGTATTATCTCTATAATTTATAAATAATATGAGGCTATTTGAACTTGTAATCCCAACATGAATAACTCTTACTTACATTGCACCTTTTCTGAAAACAGTGATACCGTACCCATCTTTCTTAGTCATTATTTAATGTCAAATTTTAAGATCGAGAAGAAAGCTTTCCGGAATTTTGATTGTATATTTCCGAGAACTCGTAAAAGTATCATTGATACATGGATGGTATGAAAAATATCTATTTGACTTCGTTTATAATGGGTTCTATTCTATTGTTCTTTTGAACAGTTTAAATTGAGATTAGTGATTCTGGTTTATATAAAATTTAATTTTATGGAAGCTACATGTACCCCACATACCCCACATCCAACAGACCAACTGTTTAGGAAAGTCTTTGTACACTATCTTATGATTTGGCTAAGTGGGTAAGACGCTGGCTCGCTAGCCTGGAGGTCGTGAGTTTCATCCATGCATTGGCGGAGAGTGTTCATTCAGATAAAATCTGGCGTGGTGCAGGATGGAGGGACTGACAAGGATCACCGCTGCCTGGGCAAAATTTTTCTCATAGCACACCTTCGGAGAAGAACAGTAGGATTAGGATGTTAAACTCCGTTTCATTTCTGATTTTGCCTTGTTTCTTTATAACTTGATATATTTATTCTACAAAATTATCAGATTTCACCATACAAATATAAAATTCTCTCTTAAAATATACATAAAACTTTGTGATACCATATTCCATGTTTTGTAATAATAACTAAAAGAAGCCTTTTTTTTGTTGACTTTTTACAGGATCGAGAAACGACAATGGGCTACTGGCTTATTCTTAGGCACTGCCATGCTCTACTCGTCCCGGACAATAATGCCTCTGGCTGTTGTGTCAGTGTCAGAAGAGATGGGGTGGGATAAAACTGAAGCAGTAAGATAATTTTTTTCAAAATAAATATCTTCTCTATTAAGAATTTATATTTTTTTGATTTAGTAGGCTGCATTGTAGATCTAAATTTCATTTCATATCAGTTGCATGTTCTGTCGAAGTCAAACTTCACTTTCAAACTGGCACTGAGCATCTATTTTATTGCCAAACGTAGAGAGTAGTAATTTTTATACGCCCACATTTTCATGTGGACGTATTATGTCGTCGCCCCTGTCCGTCCGGACGTCTGTCCACAATTGTTTGTGGACTCTCTACAGGTCACAATTCTTGTCCGATTTTGACAAAACTTGAAATATAGGTTTATCCCCAAAAGATCTCGGCTGCTTTCGATATTGGCATGTATCAGATCAAAACTTCATGGATTATGGCCCCTGATTGTATGAAAAATCATGTTTTTAGCTTGTGGACCCTATAGAGGTCACAATTTTGAACCAATTTGATGAAACTTGACATGCATGTTTATAACACAAAGGTCTTGGTTCCTTTCGATATTTGCGCCTACCGGAATGTAATTTCATGAATTTTGGCCCCTGATTGTCTGAAAAATCACCTATTTTAGCTTGTGGTCCCTCTGGAGGTCACAATTATTATCCGATTTGAAAAATCGTTTGATTATATCACCGTTACACCCGAAGGAAGGTTGAGTTCAATTATGGGGAAAATCGGACCAAAATTGCCATACAAAATGGCCGCCAATTGAACGCGAAAACTGTCAAAAAATGGTGTATAAAGGTTGTGGACCCTGTGGAGGTCAAAATTTTAATTGGTTTTGATGAAACTTGAAATGCAGGGTTATAACCCAAAGATCTTGGTTCCTTTCGATATTTACGCATATCGGATCGTAACTTCCTGAATTATGGCCCCTGATTATACGCAAAATCGCCTTTGGTTAGCTTGTGGTCCCTCTGGAGGTCACAATTATTATCCGATTTAAAAAATCGTTTGAATATATCACCGTTACAAGCTAAGAAAGGTTGAGTTCAAATTTCGAGAAAATAGGACCATTGCCATACAAAATGGTCGCCGTTTGTAGGCGAATGCTGTTAACAAGTGGTATATCAAGGTTGTGGACCCTGTAGAGGTCACAATTTTGATTCGATTTTGATGAAACTTGAAATGTATGGTTATAACCCAAAGATCTTGGTTCCTTTCTTTATTTGCACATATCCGATCATAACTTCCTGAATTATGGCCCCTGATTGTCCGAAAATCCACTATGGTCCCTCTGGAGGTCACGATTATTATCCGATTTAAAAAAAACGTTTGACTCTATCACCGTTAAACCCTACTGAAGGTTGAGTTCAAATTGGACCATAATTGCCAGACAAAATGGCAGCCGTTTGTACGCAAATAGTGTAAAAATATGGTTTATCAAAGTTGTGTACTCTGTAGAGGTCACAATTTTAATTTTGATTTTGATGAAACTTGAAATGCATGTTTATAACCTAAGTTCTTGATTCTTTTCGATATTTGCGCATATCAAATTGTAACTTAATGAATTATGGCCTTTCATGGATGGAAAAATCACTTTCGGTATCGCTTGTTCTCTATCCATCTCTCGAAAATGTGGATTGGATTGCCGAATTGTGTTAACCTGTGTGCACTGTATTATAATGCCTGTCTTTGAATCAACTGACATGGCTTTTATTCCCCGGTTGTACGTGATCAGGAGTAGGGTCACCTGTCCAACCTCGTTGGTTTTCTCTGAGTCCTCCGGTTTCCTCCCACTGCTAAAGACTCCTACGCGCAAGTGAATAATTGAAATAAAATTGAACCATATGTTATTCCCGAAATGGCCTAGTTTGTGTCGAGTGGACGTTATTTCTCTCTCTCTCATTAGAAATATAGAAGGAAAAAAAGGAAGGCTGGTAGCCATTTTGATTTCTTGTGTTTGAATTTGCAAATTTATGTAACGTTGTGAGTGTGAGACATTGGGGAAAAAAAATGGCCAAGATGCAGACAGGCATATATGTATTTTGTTTTTCTGTGTTTTTAAAATTAAAAATCTTTACAGGGAACTGTCTTGTCAGCGTTTTTCTGGGGTTACACAATGACGCAGTTCCTGGGTGGTTATTTGAGTGATCGTATTGGTGGAGATGTCGTTATACCGACAGCGGCATGTCTGTGGGGTCTAATAACATTTTGGACACCCCAATTAGCATACGCAGCCTCCGATAAACATTCAGCTTTGTATGTAGTAGTTTTAACTCGAGCTCTACAAGGAATATTTCAAGGTGAGATAATTTTTAAAAAAAAATTTATTCTGAATAAGATTTTATATATTTAGTTGGGGCCTTGTTCACAAATTCTTCAACTTATATATTTTAAGACAGGTGCCTTTGAATTGGATGTAAGTTAAAAAAACCTTGTTTTAAATTTAAGTTAGGACCTTTTCACAAATTCTTAAACTTAAAGGACCTAAGTCCGTAACTTAAAATGCTCCAAAATCGTCGACATCGAAAACATGGATTATTGGTCAATTTAAATCAACATTGATGATGTAAACTTAACAGGAAAAGATGAGCTTCTGATATCCGATATTTAAGATAAAATTTTTTTTTTAACATTGGTACATGAATCGTGTAGCATAATGCGCTTCAGCCCCAGTTGTATTGAGTGCTTGAGGGACAAGAGGCTAGACACATTGCACCAAGTCAAACAGAGTTATATAGACTGGAATAACTAGACGCTTGACTTTTGCACATGTTTGACATTGCTGGCTTATTTCGCCAAACATAACTGATTTGAAAATTGGAGTAAAAGCGCAAACCATGAAATGTAAATCAGTTTATATACATTCATATTACAGTATTATATGCGTTTCGAACTACTTTTGTGAATTTCTATGTCCCAAATGTTAGCGATTTAGCTCCTTTAAGTGATTTTAAGACTCCCTTTGTATTGGATAAAAGTTAAAACTTGTACGTGGTACTAGGATTTTAATGCTAAGACTATGAGAAAGCTGAATTTTTAAGATAGTTTAGTTGAAGTATTCATGAATGAGGTCACAGGTATATCTTATGGAATATGTTTGATTGAAAATATTGATGTATATTATATATGTAGGCATTTAGCAATGAATATATGTATGCATGGGCCCTGGTTCTGGTATGTGTCTTGTGTGAAATTTGTCATCTGGAAGTTTCTGTCTTTTATAATGTGTGGTGCCGTTATTCTGCACCTAGAGCCCTATTAAAAAAACAACTGTTGAATATTTCAATAAATCACCAAAATAATAGAATAGATACATGTATATATCTTATGTAATGTATTATTTTCATACAAATACACATAAAACACACATTATATCTTGTTGTGCATTAATACATATCTAAACATGTACCTAAAACACACATTATGTCTTGTTGTGGATTATCACAATAATTACATATCTAATATACATAAAACAAACATTACATCTTGTTGTGCATTATTACATATTAGTCTGATAATATACATGTACCTAAAACACATACATGTATCTTGTTGTGCATTATTATTAGTCTAATGTATCTTGTTGTGCATTATTATTAGTCTAATATACATGAAACGGACATGTCTAATTATCAGACTGATGTACTTGAATAAGTAACAGAATCTATTAGCATGATAATGTACACAAATACCAATTTCATGGCATTCATCATTGTAACATTGATATTGTTGACTAAGCAACAAATAACTGTTATAAATGAAAATATACGATACTAAAAGATCAAAGTTATTAGTTTCTATACATAATGTGTATTAGTTTGTTAAAATTGTTAGAAATCAGACAGTAGTCATTAAGTAGGTGTTAAAACTGGCCATTGAATGATACACACCACTATTGGCTGTATGTATAAAAAAACACAAAGAACTAAAAAATTAAATTAAGTGGCTTTGACTCACATGATTAGGTTAAGCAAGATTTTTATACAATAAGATTTTACCAAATATTTTAGAATTCTTTGTTTTTGCATGTATTGTGCACTGTCTAACATTTCTATCTTAGAATATTCTCTAGTTTATATTTCTTTGGCATGTTTGATTAATTTAGGCGTGCACATGCCAGCAACTACAAGTTTAATCAGTAAGCACGTTGATAAGTCTCGAGCAATTTATACATCTTTTGTCGTAACTGGTAATTATGTTGGGTAAGTGATGGTATTCTGTGCAGACTGAAAACTGCATGTTGGATGTTTTTAAAATACTGGACTAATGGTGTCTACACTTCATCGCTGATAATTAACTGATTGTCAAGGTTTGAAATTTACATTTGCTATGATTATTTCTAATGTATTTCAATGTACATGTATTTGGTTCAAGATTAATATTAGTTTATGTGTTCTTAATATTGTACGGGGTTGGATGGCCGAATGGTTAGCATGTGCGCGCAGTATCAGAAGGTCTTTTATTGAGTCCACTGACGTGGTTTCGATTCACCGGTTGTACATGACAAGGAGTAGGTTCACCTGTCCAATCTCCTGGGTTTTCTCCTGTTTCCCCAGTTTCCTCCCACTGCTTAAGACCTCTGTACACAAGCAAATTATTAAAATTGAACCATTTGTCAGTCCCGAAATGACCTAGTTTTGGGTCGTGTGGACAGTAAACCCCATTTCTCTCTCTACACTTTCTTTAGCTTATATTTTAAATTCTACAACCTTTTCAAGATTGCTTGTGAATGTAAATGTCACTGATCATTTTAAGGGCATTGAATCTATTGTAAACTGCAATAGTTAATTCTAATTAGATGTTAAATAATCAATTTAAGTACATTTTAGTGTGGAAAAATTAGATATTATCTTATAAATGCATGATTGGGATCAATGATTTTTAAAGGTTTTCAATTAAAATATACGGTCAATTGTAATAAAGTTTGACTTCACAATTCGCATATAGCTAAAATTAGAGTGCTCCATTGAACAACTCTTCTTATCTCACTCACCCCCACCCTATTCGATATTTTTTAAATTAGACATTCATTATATTATCAGCTATTAAGTGATGATTACCATGAATGCACTTTATACTTTATATATCACTCTGTATAATTTCTTTAACTGTACCAGGACTTTTATTTCATTCATATTTGTCAGTCATGACTGAATGGCACTGGAATTGACAGACTGGAGAATCTACCTATTAGTCAACAACATGCAATAAATTTAGACCGTTCAAAGAATTTCACAATAAATACAGCTAAATTAAGATTTTTTTCTACTTTTAAAGATTTAATTATTGATTTATTTATAATTCAAGAAGCCATGTTCTTCGATTGATTTCTTTGGTTAGTCTGAGATCAGTAATACGCTAAAACAATTAACTGGCTGACAAAATTCTGAAATGAAAGTCCATCAAATGTACACTCTTGGCTACATTGTATAAACAGTGGTTAAATAAGATGTTTCTCCTCCGGTGGTCATATTTCGGTTTGAGAACTAACTTTCAGTTCTGTTATTAAAGTATAGATTGAAGTCTACAGAAAATTGTTTTTTCTTTGATTGTTAAGATGTGAAATGATGCGGTGGTGACTTCAATTGATCTTGTTCTTCAGTAAGTCTGGCCTTACACGTACTGTTGGTGACTTCAATATAAGTCTTGCTCTACATGTGCTGTAACAAATCTTAATGTAATATGAATCATTATAGACCTTTACTGGAAGGGCAAAAATGACTGGTGTATCCTGACTAAACAGGGTAATATTTATTTAAGGCCTCACCCACCCAACACCCACTCTCATATTGTTTTACCACTGTGTGTACAAGGTAGTCTGGTCATATCAACGGTATTTCTTTCTGTAAAACATAAATACTGTTAATGACTCATTCTTTGTTTCATGGCAAGACCTGTTTTAAAACGAATAAAAATGAAATCTAATGATATTCAATAATAATAAATATCGATAACAAGTGTAACATATTGTAGCATTTGAATCAATTGTCAGTGTTATCATTCAATGTTATGGGACATTGGATTGTCTATTCACCTGTTATCAAATATATAGAATAGATCCAACATGAAGTATTGAAACATAGTATAGAATAAATTCTTTATACATCTAATTCTTATCTATTTGAAACAGAGTATAAAATGGGTTCTATATTTATCTAATTTCGGTTCATTTGAAACAAACTATAGAATACATGTACTATGATGTACATCTAGGTCCTAGATCCAATTGAAACAAAGAACAGTGAAACGTTAACATTATAAAATGTTCATCTTACTATTTCATTAAGAATTCTGAATTATTACTCATATTGAGTTAAGAACATCAGGAATTCTCCAATGCTTCTTTCAACTACACCTTTTATTAACAGTTTTAGAGAAGAGAACGCCAGGCCTGGAAATAATGGTTTTAGATGTACCTGACTAAATGTCAGGCTCTAATGAAATAGAACTTGACATTTTCAACTTAGTGCCGGACATGTATTAGTAATATCATTAAAAAAAGATAAATCCGTGCTGGACAAAATAACAGGCACCAGAATGTGACCAGATGTTTTGTGCCTGACATTGTCAGTGACAGGTGCGAAGGTGCCTTATTTCCAGGCTTGGATCTGAGAACACATTTTTGTGTGATTGCCGAGGATATTTTATTTCAAAATACATTAATTAACGATGTTCACTTGTTTATATTTACACATATTCCCCATAAACTCTGTTTTTCACAAGCGGTGTTCAATACTTTCTAATTCTACAAATATTTTAAAATGGATTAAATTTAACAATCTCTTGAAGTTTTAACCCTTTATACTCTGAACAACATTATGTCTATAGATGCTCCCAGGGTATAAATGGACCCCCAATTTCTTTGTTTAACATTATAAACCCTTAGGACCTGAGCAGACGAAAAAAACACTGCCACCCATTGCTCCAGCCAAGGGGCATCCAGTCCGATCTTTCGGCCACTCAGGTCCAAAGGGTTAAGTATGATCTGGGCAGTGTAGATCTTTTAGACCTAGCATGAACGACTTTGCTGCTTGTGGGCGTATTAAGGGGCCTGATAAAGCCTCCATCAGTCTTTATGATTTCATCACCTGATTATGTAGATTTGATTTGATAGATGGTGTGCTTGTGATAAGATTTGTGTTAGCTATCAGAAAGTTTTATTTATTTTATTTTTATCTGTGTTTTATGCATCTGCTGTTTTGTTTCAAAATTTGGCCATTTTGTACGTCTTTGTTTATAGAAATCTAGATATGTTTGGGGTTCGCACACTCCTTGAAACACCTTGAAAATCCTGGAAAAATTTAAACGTTATTTACATTTCTGGAAAAGTCCTCAAAAACCAGATTAATCCTTGAAACTCCTGGAAAATTATCATTTGTGGTTTCACTATATATTTTAAGATATAAAATTGAACGTAGTCATCGACTTTTTTTGAAAAGTTCAGGAGTTTGTCACAGTTAATCTTCTTCAAGCGGGAAAAAAATACATTATAAAGGAAAACTCTATACAGGTGCTCCTGGAATCTGGTAAATAACTCCTGGAAAACCCCTGGAATTTAAAGTGTTCTGAGTAGTGCACACCCTGCGGAAACAGTTAAAAAAAAATATACATTGTTTCGATAAATAGAGCCTTTTGTAAATAATGATACATCTATTTAGGGTTCCATTTTCCCAGTATGACAAGTCTTGTTTCAAGAAAAGTTACAGAATCTGAACGATCATCAACATTTGTTATGGTTTCAACTGGGGCTACATTCGGGTAAGGTGTTGGATAGGGGAGAAAGGATTTGTTATTAAATGCTAAACTTCTGATAACTAACAACAAATCTTTATGGGTATGAAACAGATCCCGTATTCACTGAGATCAGAATTATTCATGAGGGAGAAGTAATGTTGGAACCTAGCAACAGACATCCACATGAATCAATCCATATTGACAATTTAATTATCAAAAAACACATCTGATATGATAGTTCTTGCGGAAAAATTACCATGATATTTACTACTCTTCACTTCACTGATTGGCAGTGAAATAGATCTATCATGGAACATACCTGTCAGTCAATGTAAATAACAAAAAAATAGGTAATTAAAAGAATATAACCTTTAGAAACATTGAATAGGTTCAAATTGATAGTTAAGAATATAGACGTTTTTATTGACTTGCCAAATCGATTTGTTATTGAGTGGTGATGACATGTGACAGTATAGTCTATTTCAAAGTATTCTGATGAGTTAGTTAAATGCACCTATTGGCTGTAAAACAATTCTTGTGGCTTGACATAGTTGAAAATAAAACCATGTGATCACCGGGTCAAATCGATGATTTGTGGTAATTTGAATGAGATAGATGTTAAAGATGAAAATTTGATTGAATGAAAATCGCTTTTGCTAATCATTGGTCGATAAAAATGTCTTTTATTATAATTTGGAAAATGCTAAAAATTGTCGTAATCTATTTTAAAGAAAAAAATCTAGCTTTAATTATGTAGCAATATGAAATTGTTTTTTCAAACATTGTGCTATATTTGTACAAACCTGTTATTGTTTTCCTGATGCACATGAATACTATTATCTCTGTGAATATGGCACCTGTTTAAAGGGGATGTAGAAGTTATTCATTTTTTTAGATGCTTGAGTTAGATTATGTAATATATCCAATTCAGGTTTACATTATCCCAGTATGACCAGCTTAATCTCTCGTAAAGTTATGGAACGGGAACGCTCTTTTACATACAGCATCGTTGCAACTGGATCCCACTTTGGGTAAGAAGACAGTCGTTTAATATCTTATTGATCAAAATCCTTAAAATGGCTGTTCTGAAGCTTATTTGCATGATTCAGACAATCGGGACAGTGGGTGCACCTGATGAGTCAAGCACTGGTAGCTGCATAATCATTTTTCAACAAAACTAAGTTTATGCATGTAAGTTAAACATTGCCTTGATAAATCCAACTCATACAAGTCGAGTATCGGTAGCTGAAAATTAATTTTTTTACAAAAAGAATAATTGTGCATGTTAGTTAAAAAAAACAAAAGCCAATTCGTTTGATAGATAAATCTGTTTGATAATCCAGTGTCAAGCGATACAGCCACTAGACTCTAGACTAGAATATCCAAGATTCAAATCCTGGCATTGTCTTCTCAAGTCCAGTTCTCATTTATCAGGGCAGGGCTGTGTGCAGAAAATGAGCAAGGGGGAGGAGGAAGCACAGGGCCACACATGTGTATGGTGTTCTCCCCCCCCCCATCTCCCTGGAAAATTTTGAAAGTTTGAGATCAATTTCCTTACATCTAAAGCAAGTTTTGTGTAGATGAAAAACAGATTAGACAGAGAGTAGACAAATAACCTGCTGTCCGGACAAACTTTTCCTCTGCACACTATGCAGTCTGCTCGGTGTATTCCTACCTTTTATGAGCCCATTTGGTGCAGAAAAGTAGGACATTATTTGTTAAATCTCAATTCAATTCATATCGTTTAGATATTAATAAAAAATTAATAAAATGGGTTTGGTTTTTAATTCTTTTGATTCTAAACTTTTGGTGGTTAGGAAATTTCTGTTCTTCTTTATTTCAAAGTTGTTGTAAGTGTTAAAATTACTACAATAGATTATCGCTGTAGATGGCAGTGGTGATGTTGGTTGTATCTTTCGGGTTTTAGTGAATACTTTGTTTGCCGCGGAAGTCACTGTAGAAGGCAGTGGTGACACAGTTGTATGTTTTTAATAAAAATAAGAATGTGTTAAATCAGTATTATATCTACTGGTAATTAGAAATACCATATTTTTTCTGGGGTTTAAGTCAAACAAATATCCGCAGAATTCTGGCCTTCATCTTTAACCCCCAATTGACTTTATATATACATGTAGATTAAAGTAAAAAAAAATGAGATCCCGTAAAAATGATTCTGGGTACCCAACTGTTTAGTGACATCATCTGCTAAACAATAGCGATTGTACGGAAGAAGTAATATTAAAAACCCAAATTTTCAAAAGCGTATTAACTTAACTTAAAGCCAATAAATTTTATACCAAATTAATGTGAACTTAACACCAAGGAAATGTGTTCTGTATAATTTACGCTTCACTAGAAAATGCAAGTATGTAAAAGAGAGTTGCTAGTACAAAGGTAATAATAGTTAACATGTTTTCCGGCATCTTTTATCTTTGGACTCTTGGAGGGTATATTTTTGAGGGATTATTTTTTCTACTAATCACCACCATTCTACTAACATTTATAATCTTGATATCCAAAAAAATAATAAATTTGATTTAAAAATATAGTAAATTATTATTATTTATAGACTCAATAACGGTTTTAATTATTGTTGTCAGTAACGGTTTTAATTATTATTGTCAGTAATTGTTTAATTATGTAATTCAATGTGTATTAATTCAATAAAAAAACTGTTGAATATATAAATCAGCATTATATTTATTTAATTAACGTATTTTAGTGATTTTTTATAACAGACATTTAACATTGTTTTATTTTCTGTGTATTATATTTCAGAACATTATTAACAGGAAGTTTAGGATCGTTTTTATTAGATAGATATGGTTGGCAGATGCCATTTTATGTTATTGGTAAGTCTTGAGTCCGTTCAGTAGCAAAGAAGATATTTTTCAAATTCCTCAGCATGGCATTGACTTTGTTAAAATAGATAACTTTTTCAAGGCATCAGGACCTTCCTATCTTCATTAGCCCAGTAGGAAATTAGAAATTAAACCCCATTCCAATCACTTAAGGAATTTGATACCACCTCACATTTGCAATTGTCTTCGGAACAGAGAAGTAGGAATTTTTTAGGATGCTCAACTATGGATTATACCATCCTCCTCGCAGTGTTCCGTTTGATTAGAGCTAATCCCACTACTCCTTGCTGGACTGAGTGGGTATTATTGTCACTAATTATGACTGGTCAGTGGTCCTATTACTGACCAATCACTGACTTCGTTACAAAGGTATTACCTTTAAGACAGGACGTTTAATTAGGGCAACTTTGTTTACATAACAATACGTCATGACTACGTTTTTTTTATGCTATATTAACCAGCGCATAGCAGGATATTGCAGCAAAACTAATTGCGTGACAAACGAGGCTATCGGTATTGGCGTAAAGTAAACACTACTGTATGGTAACGAACAGACTTTCAACGTTTTTAATACCTTAAATCTTTGTCCAAAATATTAAGGAAGACCCAAGATTAAACGACGGACTGTCATGTTACTGTACATAAGTGGTAGATTTGAGGAACGAGAAGAATAGACACACTTACTTAAAAGTTCAAGAATCCAAAGCCAATCCAGCAATGGCCAGAGAGGGATTTCTTGGACCGTTGCTTCAGGAATATGGGATTATACATGCATGTATAACTATGGATATAAAAAACATGTTATTTATAGACAATGTTATGCAAAACTTAGGGCATAGTCCCTCTGGTTTCTGTCATTTTGTTTGGTTTTAATTTGTTTTTTTATCCAGGTTTTTAAGCATATATATGTATATACAAGCCTGGCGAAACAAATTTAAAAAATCCAAAAAAGCTCACTCTATGGCGTCTGCCAATCTTCATTAGCTTGGTTGACGCAGAGATGTAAGAATATGAAAAACCTATTGCACTTAATTTCATTTCGTTCTGATTTGACTATATACCACAGTTTGTGTAATGATTTTTGAAAGCATTCTACTCTTCTGCTCTGATAAAATGAAATGAAATTGGGTTTAACGTTCTACTGTTATGCACCTAACTTGGGCTAATGGAAGATGGGCATACAACATACAGTGGGCTATGAGCGAAATTTGGCCTGGGCAACAGCGCCACAGCCTCCTCTTACATCGAATTACAACTGCCAAGGGACCTTTTACGTGCACGTCAATGTGTACACGAGACATCAGTTTTCCGTCCCGTTCGAACGACTAGACAGCTGTCCTTGTCAGACCCTCCGTTCTGCATCACTGGCAAGAGGAAACCACGCCGGAAAATCAAGATAAACTTTGTAGGCCAATGCAGGGATCGAACATGGCATGTAAAGTTGTGTGAATGACTAAGATGTGATAAGTTTTTGAATTATATTTTCAGGGTCATGTAGTTTAATTTGGATGCTATGTGTTCGGTATTTTTTAATCAACAAACATCGTAAAAATTACCCAATGGTTCGAATGGATGATGCTCCATCACCACATAAGTTTAGAGGTCAACCAGCTGTACCCTGGGTTACTCTATTTACTAAACCTGCCTTCTGGTGAGTAAATTCTTACATTCTTTTTACATGGTAGGTGGTTGAGTGATCCAACGTATGTCATCATGTGTGGGGTTCGAGGGCTGAATGGTTAGCACGTGCGCGCTGTATCATAAAATCCGTCATTGAGTCAACTGGCGTGATTCCCAGTAAGGAGTAGAGTTGCCTGTCGTTTTCTCTCGTCCTACAGTTTCCTCCAACTGTTAAAGACCTCAATGTGCATGCGAATTATAGAAATAAAATTAAACCATATGTTAGTCCAGAAATGACCTAATTTGTGTTGAGTGGATGTTAAACCCTATTTCTCTCGCTCTCCCTATATCATAACCTCTTATTGAGTCAAGTGGCATGGTTTTAATCCCAAGCTTGTATGTGACAAGGAGTAAGGTCACCTGTCCAACGTTGGGGACCTCCATTTTTCTCCTACTGCTGAAGATTTTGGCATGCAACAAATTATTGAAATAAAATTGAACAAAATGTTAGTCCTGAAATTACCTGGTTCATGTCAAGTGGATGTGAAACCCCATTCCTCTGTATATATACTGTATATATCAGCGGCATGTAGTTCAATACATGTGAATATAATCACAACTCTTGTATGTATACAGTCTGCTATGAGGGAAATTTTTGCCCGGGCAGTGGCGCTACGGCCTACTCTTATATTGAATTCCAACTGCCAAGGGATCTTTTACGTGCACTCCAATGTGTACACGGGACCTCGGTTTTTGTCCCATCCGAACGACTAGGCAGCTGTCCTTGTCAGGCCCTCCTTCTGCATCACTGACAAGGGGAAATCACGCCGGAAAATCGAGATGAACTTTCTTGGCCTATGCAGGGATCGAAAAATCGACCTCCAGGCTAGCGAACCAGCGCCTTATCCACTTAGCCACCGTGATCCCCTGTATGGAAAGGAGAGAGAGAAATTTGGGGTTTAATGTCCACTCAACACAACTAGGTCATTTCGGGATTAACATAATAAGCGATTTAATTCAAATTTACACGCCCTCTAGAAGTTTGAGGTCATCATCTGATTGTATACTGTTATGTCAAAAGCAGTCGAGATTAAAAACAATAGGTGATAGATTATTTAGTATTCATACACCGAAAGTTTGGAATTCATTACCTTTTAACATCAGAAACTATTACAATTTTTAGGAAAAATATTAAAACTCATTTATTTAAAAGAGGTTTTAATTTATAATAAAAGTATTTTTCGAAGAAAGTGTATTTTAATCCAGATCGTGATATATAAATAGTCTTATTTTCTGATATTATATTATTTACAGTTTTATGTATAAGTCTATTAAACTTTATGTTAGTTTATTTTATTTCTGAATTATGTATTGTACTTTGTGTGTTGTATATTGTTCTTACTACTTACTTTGTAAAGCGCATTTGAGAACTATGAGAATTGTGCGCTTTATAAATGTTCTTAATAATAATAATAATAATATGGTTTAATTTTATTTCAATAATTCGCTTGCGAGTAGGGGTCTTTAGCAGTGGGAGGAAACCCACATACGCTCACACCAGGGCTTGAAACCACAGCTGCAAGCCAGAGGTGGCCAGCCAGCTTGAGGTCAAAGCGCGGCACTCTGGACCACTAGGCCCCCCGTATGGAAAGGAGCCATGGTGGCTAAGTGGGTGAGCTGCTGGGGGTTGCGTGTTCGATCCCTACATTAGCAGAGAAGGTTCATCTATTTTTTCCAGCGTGGTTTCCCCTTGTCAGTGACACAGGATGGATTGCCTGACAAGGGACAGCTGTCTAGTCGTTGATTGAGGTTGTCGAGGATGTATTGACGAATCAGAATTTTGTTTCCATAATAAATTGGGACTTCCTTGCAAGGATATCACCAATCTTACAATTATCTTCCCTACAAAAATCACTTTGTCTTTTGCAGGTCAATTATTATTGGTCATTTCTGTGAAAACAATGCATTTTATATTTTATTGTCATGGTTACCTACATATTTTCATGAAAATTTTCCACATGCCAGGGTAAGTGTCTTAAAAGCAAATATATTTACAATCTGATTAAAATACAGATCTATATTTAGTTTCGTTTTTTTTTTTTGTACTTTTGCTCGCCTCTTCTACATGAAGATCTGACCAATTGTAGTGGAAGGTCGCGTCCGAGGTCATACCAGCGGCCTTTAACCCTATTAGTAAGTGCAGGAGTACTGCATCACACGCAAAACAAAAAACTACAAGTTAAACCTACGGACAAGACAGAAAATAGACATTTCAAAAATAAACAATTATCAAATTAAGTGAATGAATCCGGGGCCCAGCCGTAAGCGTTCACTGCACTGTACAGTCCCGGGCCTGTTATGTGATTAACCAAACTCGCTGTATCAGACCGTTTCATTGTCAAATCCCTCACATCATCCATAATGCAGGTTATATAACAATTCCTACAGACCCTAGTGTAGTACAGGCAAGTAAAACAAAATTTTGAACTATAAAAAACGAAACGAAACAGGATCTGTGTTTTAATCAGAATGCATATATTTCATGTTTAGTTTGTCATTGAAGAAAGCCAACCCTGTATGTTTCTTTAACCAAGGGTGATACTAGAATAAATTTTTTGAGGGGGCATTTATTATACCTGACTCACAATTAAACATGACACAGTTACAGCACATGGAATATAAGTTATTTTGATATTTATTTCTATGCTTGTTAACCCTCTAGCACTTAGTTATAGCCCAAACCACCCCAACCAGAGCGTCTTGGACAACGGAGCTCAATGAGTTCAAGTCAGGTGCATCTAAATAAATGTTTTATATGTGCAGTACCAATTGCTAAAGGGTTAAAGACAAGAGAACCCTCGTAGAAAAATCCTCAATGAACAGCGTTATCTATATGAAAAGTTTTTTTAGATGAATATTGTGAAAGAAGAAGATTGAAAGCCATTGTGAGACCTGGTCACTCGTTCGTGTTATAGATAAATTTTCTGTAGGCCTATGCTTAATTGGTTTTTTTTTTGTTTCAGGGTTGGGTGTTTAATGTTGTACCATGGATTGTAACTATACCAAGCTCTATATTCAGTGGTTGGTTGGCTGATAAATTAATTACTAAAGGTACATAACTCCTATTATCCTAAAGAAAAAACCCAAACAAACCGTTGTACCGCACCACGAACAAGGGGGAAACCCATGTGAAAAACCGAACAGTTTTCCTGCACCACTGGCAAGGGGGGACCAATGTGGAAAATTCAAAGGAACTTTCTTGTCGATCACAGGGTTCAAACCCAGGAAGAGCCACTATTTAGTACAGAGTGGAGTCCCAAGTCAGTGATTTTAGTATCGAGTTGAGCCCCAAGTCAGTGACTTTAGTACCTAGAGTCACAAGTCAGTGACTTTAGTACCTAGGGTCACAAGTCAGTGACTTTACTACCTAGAGTCACAAGTCAGTGACTTTACTACCTAGAGTCATAAGTCAGTGACTTTACTACCTAGAGACATAAGTTGAGCTTGTGTTTAATTGTTCGACAGTAAGTGATAATTATTTTCTATATTTCAGGTTATTCTGTAACATTAGTTAGAAAATTAATGGAGGTTAGTGGCATTTTAATATTAACTAAAGAGAGAGAGAGAAAAACACATGAGGTTTGACAGGCAACCCTACTCCTTGTCATGTATAACCAGTGAATCGAAACTACTTCAGTTGACTCAATGACAGACCTTATGATACTACACGCGCACACGCTAACCATTCGGCCATCAACACACACGCACCTTAATATAAACTAAAAATTGTCTTAAAAATGTGTGTGCCAGGAACTTTTTTCTTGCTATTTTAAAAATCTGAAAGCCATCTTATAACCACTGTACGGAACCACCTGTTTTCCAAATGACCTTTGGGGATTTGGTGGCTGCATTGTCTAAAATATGAACTTTAGATCTTTACCATCAGAGGGGAGATTCTGTGTGTTTTACTCTGTTAGATTGGTCCAGCCTCATGGGATTCTCTGAGTCCTCTGGTGCCTCCTACTGCTAAAGATGCCTACACGCAAGGGAATTATTAAATAAAATTGAGTCATATGTTAGTCCCGAAATGACCTAGTTTGTGTTAAGTGGGAATTAAACCCTCTCTCTCTCTCTCTCTCTCTCTCTCTCTCTCTCTCTCCCTCTATCTCTCTGTTAGATTGGGTAGCACATACTATCTACTGGTGTTTGAATATTCATTCTGAGATCAGTTGATGAGCATCTGTAGCTGGCTCACTAACTAGGACTGTTGGCAGAGAAATTTCCTTCTAATTTTCCAGTCTTATTTTCCAGTCTTTTTTTACAGACCAGTCATCATTTTGATGGCAAGTTCTACTCATGTATGACTTGTATATGCATGTAAAAGAACCCTCATAGCACACTGCATGGCATATGGTTGGTTCAGAATAGTGGAATGTTACTCCCCATTTCATTTCATTTTTGAATTCAATGTATTTTTACCTTTTTTTTTACAGAGTGTTGCGTTACTAGGAACTTCATTTTTTTTAGTATTTATATCCTATACAACTACCTATATGGGATCATTAATTTGTATGGCTATAGCTATATCTTGTTGTGGTTTTCATAATAGTGGTATATTAGTTAATCCACAAGATATAGCTCCTAAACATGCTGGATCAGTATTTGGTACGTACAACATTTAACTTATATATATTTTAGTCTTTTCGAGGGTTTGATATACTTTAACCTTTTCAAGGGTGAGTTTGGGGATGGAGGGGGGCACAAGTGATCGAAACATGCTGGATCAGTGTTTGACAGTACAATATTCAACTTCTGTTCATGTATTTATTTGGGGGTCATTTGGGGTGGGTGGTCACAAATGGTTAATGTAGCCACTATAAGTCATAATTTGATGGATTGGATTTCACAATTTAAAATGTGGTCTTAAGTAATGGGTTTATTGGATCCCATATTTTAACGTGACAAGGTGTAGGGTTGCCCTGCCCGCCCATCCTAATGGGTTTTCTCTAGGTACCCCCTTTCCCCCAACAACTAAAGATTACCTGTGACATGTTTGTTCTAAAATGACCTAGTTGGTGTAGAGTGGATGCTAAACCCCAATATTCTCTATCTTGTTTACACATACACGGATAAACCCAAACATTTATTTCATGTTTGGGAACACAGAAAAACATTTTGTTAAAATGTCAAAAAAATACTCTCAAACAACTTCCTTAGTTAGAAAGAATGGAAATTATAATTATTTGTCATACTAAACTTAGGCTGACTGTATGTCTACAGTTAGCTCCGCCTAAGAACCAACGATTTTAGTCAAAAACTTCAAGGGTTTTTTAGAAGTATTTATTCTGGTTATTTAATCTTTGTGTAAATGTGTGCAGAATAATTATATATATGGTATATTAGATATCTGAGATAAACAGGTATATGATATTATATATTGTATATTATAGGTTTAATGAATATGGCAGGTGCAATACCAGGTATGATATTTGTAGTATGTTAGTCACAAAATGACAGTTTGTGTCAAGTGGATCCCTCTCTCTCTCTCTCTTTCTCTCTCTCTCTTTCTCTCTCTCTCTTTCTCTCTCTCTCTCTCTCTCTCTCTCTCTCTCTCTCTCTCTCTCTCTCTCTCATTCTAATTTGTAATGTCAGACCAGAAGGAAGTGTCATTAAATAGTTCACATACATTCCATTGAATTACTTGTACCCATTCATCTGTTGTTTATGGTTTTTGGGGTTGGATGGCCGAATGGTTAGCATGTGTGTGTGTTCTGTATCATAAAACATGTCATTGAGTCAACTGGCGTAGTTTAAAATCCCCGGTTGTACGTGACAAGGAGTAGGGTCGCCTTTTCAACATCGTGGGTTTTCTCCGGGTCCTCCGATTTCTTCCCACTGCTAAAGACCCCTACGCGCAAGCGAATAATTGAAATAAAACTCAACCATATGTTAAATTGTTAATCCCGAAATTACTTTTTGTGTCATGTGGATGTTAAACCCCATTTCTCTCTATCTCTCTCTGTTTATGGTTTGGATGTTATTGAGTTTTCACCTGTACAGTAAGACTTTAAATGGAGTTATCTCCTATTTTTCTGAGGTCCTAATTTTAAAATAATATGACATAATTCTACTGTATATGTTTTTTTTTTATTTTGTAGGTTTTGTTGGTGTATATATAGCAGGACATATTTTAGAGGCCACAAAGAGTTGGAGTGCGGTATTTAATCAGACAGCAGGGGTGTGTCTAGTGGGTTGGATTGTTTTCGTGCTGTTTGGAACTGGCAAAAAAATCATCTAAAAACCTTGTGTTTCAAATTAATTATGGAAGAACATTCAGCAACAAATTCAAAACACACTGCCATAATTTATTTGTGTTGGGCTGATATTAAAAAAAAACTTGTATATATTGGTTGCTTTTGTTTCATTCATAAAAGAAAAAAATGGAATCATGAACTTATTAGTTGTTTTATCATCCTGGGAGCCGGTGGAATAAAAAAAAAAAAAATGAAAACATTGTTGAACTGGTGCATAAACTTATGTGGAAGATTTTTGGAGGTTTTATTTTTATAAATTTCATTGCCTGTGATCGATGATGCATGTTGATTGTGATTTTTATTCTTAGTCAATCATCAAATCCGCCCAAATATTTCAACTATCATCTTTTTAATTGTGAATGGTAAACCTATGTGTGTAAAAGTGCAATCTAATTCAAACACAGATCATATTTCGTTTCGTTTTTTATAGTTCAAAATTTTGTTTTACTTGTCTTTACCACTCTAGGATGTTATATACCCTGCATTCTGGTTTATGTGAGGGATTACCCAATGAAACGGTTTGTTGCACAGAACTATGAGTATACTACTAGAAAGATCAACGCTGATTGGTAATCAAATGTCTGACATCGTAGGGTCAAAAGCTGCTTGTATGACTCCTGATGCGACCTCCCACTACATGTTATAGAGGAGATCAAAAGTATAGAAAAACAAAACCAAATATAAATCTGTATTTTAATCTGATTTGTGATAGAGAGGGAGTGTAAGAATTCTGTAATATATATATTGTACAATAGAACCTTGTTAATCCACACATTTGAGATCTCATAGAAATTGTCGAGATTCACAAAATACCGGATTACTGGAACATGTCCATTTCCTTCTCTTGCAACAATTTTGTGTTTGTTAACCTATAAAATAACGGTCCGCAAACTCCAACAACAGAAATCTATGTCTTTATTAGTTTTTTTGTATAATTTCTCTATCATTGTGGATTGATCACCAGTTCAAATGTTGATTGAGAAACTTGGCCATGGGAATTTATACTGTATGTGTCCTGAAACTTACCTTCCAAGGTAATGAAGCAAATTCCAGTGTACATTTTTCTTTAATATTCAATGGGAAAAACGAGGTTCCGATGTAATTTGAATGAGATTGTGGATAAAATTTAGTAAGAAAATGGTGTATTATTAACATGTATGTATATTTATTTGTATATAAGAAGATATGTTTAATTTGAATGACATAATAAATTATTTACTTATGTATTATATACATAATGTATGTACATTATATTAACTTACGTATCACGTACACAGGGACTGAAATATATTTTCTTCAAAATAATTAAAATATATTTTAATATCCACTAAAAAATGGCCTAAATCTGAAGAGGTGGGGCAGTGAATACCTGAATGGTTAGCGTGCGTGCTGCCTCATACGGTCTGTCATTAAGTCAGTTGACGTGGGTCAACTACCCGGCTGTACATGACAGGGAGTAGAATCGCCTGTCCAACCTCATGTGGTTTTCTCTGGGTCCTCCCGATTCCTCCCACTCCTAAAGACCCCTTGTTTGTGTAGAGTGGGCGTTAAACCCCATTTCTCTCTCGCTCTCTCTATAAATCTGTAGGAAAGGTGAATCAAGCTAGTCATTGTTTTGTCATCAAGTCATTTTGTATTCTTCACCATAATGAGAAGGGACTAGGGTAACCAAGGCTACCCATTTAATCCCTGTATATCGATATATACTGTAGGTACATTATATTATGTAGTATATTGTGGGAGTATTAGATTTAACATTAGACTATACATGGGTTTCTTTTTAATGTGTATGTTTTTAACAATAACGCTACAATAAGGTCTATCAACATCTTTAAGAAGTTTGTGGTCAATTGACCTGACCTGACTTTCCATCCAGATGTAGATATGTTGATAGATAGAAATATGTATTATAAATACTGTAGTTAATATATGTACATCACTTTGGGAACATGTAGATATTTACTTACAGATTGGGGCAGATAATTACAAGAAATATTATTCCTTTTATATCTGGAGATTTCTTTTCAAAATATTATAAAACCACACTTTTTTAAAATCTATATTACCGGTATATATACTGTATATAAAATTAAATAAATTTGAATAATGTATAGTAATACCAAAATATTATATTAATATAATTGTTGTGTATTAACCATTTTGGCTAACACAGAGTTATTGTCGGAGACTAAAAAACATGAAAAATAATTATACAAATTTAGCACTTGGACAACCCTGATTCTATGAAGTCTAAGGAGGAGTAGACTTGGGCTATTTCGAAAAATGAGCTACAAAACTAGAAGGATTGCTTTTCTCAATTTTTATTTTAGGGAAGTAGGGTAGTCAATATTTATATATCCCAGATTCTAAAGAGTTAAGATAAGTTGTAGCCGACAATTATAACTATTTCATTCTTCATATTTTCTGCTCTTATTTGTGTTTTAAACATGTATGTAAATTAATGACCAGTAACTTGGACAGCCATATTGTTTCAACGCTGTAGCAGTGCAATCATGTTGCTTGATATTCTCTTTGTATAATTTATTACGGAATTCCACCATAGAAAACATGGTAATACTGCATTTTTTCAAAGAGTCCCAACTCTAATACATGTTTCAAAGCGGGGTGAATCAAACCTATTCCTTTTATTATACATGGCCTTTTATTGGAACCAATATGGAGAGTATACTATGTGAATATGAATATATATTTTATAAAAATGTTAAAATGGTTTCAAAAGCTCAAATATATTGGTTGCTTATTTTAAAATAAAATATCTTAAATATGTCTTAGTTTGTTGTTCTCAGTGATTGGGTGGCCAAATGGTTTGATCAGAAGGTCTGTTATGAATCATCTGTCTTAGTTTCAATTTCCCGCCTGTACGATACAATGAGTAGGGTCACCTGTCTAACCTCGTGGGTTTCTCCGGGTCCTCCGTTTTTTTCCTATTGATCAAGACCCCTACGCCTACGCGCAAGCAAATTATTGAAATAAAATTGAACCAGATAGTATGTAAGGTCCTGCATTAGGCACGATATACATGTGCTTAATCCCCCCTTACAATTCACATATAACTGTATAGCAAACTCAAACAACCGGCTTCATTCCCGGAGTTTGTCGAGAAAGTTGCTCAGGATTTTCCAGCCTGGCGTACCCCTGTCTGAGGTGTAATATAGAGGGGTTCTGTTCGAGAGTAAAAGCGTCTAGTTGTCGGAATATGATGAAAAGGTGATCTCCAGCATCGCAAATCCAGCCATAGGTAAATATGTCAGTCTCAATATGACGGAATTGCTGTGTTGTCGACACGTTAAACTTTCTTTCCTTTCCACACAGTGCTGGATCTAGGGGAGGCAAAGTGGGACAAATGTCCCGGGCCCCCCACAATTCTGGCACATGCTAATATTTTATCCCGGGCGGAGCTAACCAGTACCTGGGCTGAGGGGGTGAGGATTGGGGCCCTAGGCAGTAAGGGATATTGTGGGCCACAGATCGGTTGGGCCCTAAAATTAACTAAATTACATAATTTAGAGGTTCTATCAATCAATAGATCCTAACCAGTTCCGGGGACCACATCCCTCGATGTGATTGCTGGGGCCCAACCAGTCCCGGGTAATGAACGTAATCATAGTATAGTATTTCAGACAACAGAGTTTAATATTTTATGTCATCTAAAATAATTTCACTAAAATAAAGTAAATGAAAACATCATGAGAGAAAGATTTAAAATACTCAAATTGTCAACGAGTTCTAAACGTCAATGAAATCGCTGCCTAAATTGTCTCAGATGCACTGAAATTAATCTTTATTTTAAACAAATAAACTCTGGAGAAAACACCACAGGCACTCAAGGGGGCGGAGTACACACTGGTACGATCCGCGGTCAGTACGAACAATTTGAAATGGGGCCCCGCACAGTTGGTATGTCCCGGGCCCCCCACCAGGTTAATCCGGCCCTGTTTCCACACACTGCTTTAATATTTATAATGTCAATCTATAAATTCAAGATATATTTTGTACGGTTTAGATAAAGGGCTGGCCATTCTTGCTATAGTAATAGTAGTTCAAATAAACATTATGGCTGTTGGAAGATGTATAGCGCAGATTGTTTATTGTAGTAGCAACCGTACCGGGCACTCGAGACTTACTTTCGTTTGTCCATTTTATTGTTAAATTTTTTAATCTAGCGGACGACCTAATCCATTTAAATCTCTGTCATCCGATTGTCTAGAGAGTGAAGATTATCATCTTATCGTATAAATAAAAATGTCTAAATAAGTTTATATAACATTTGAAGCCAGAACAAAGACATTAAATTGGCGAATTTAGCTCTTACATAACACATAGCGTAGTAATTTCCTCCCGAAAATAATTGTTTATATTACACTTGAAGCCAAAACAAAGACATTAAAACATTAAATTGGCAAAATTAACTCTAACATAATACCTCTTTAATAGTGTAGTAGGCTAATGTCCTTCCGAAAATAACCAGTTATAAATATAAGCTTCATCATTATGATTAAACAAATAAAGTCATTCAACCTGTTGTTATTGTGTTAGTCTCACACAGCGTATTATCAACGACATGAATTAATTATTAAATCTATTTTAATCTGTTAATGTTTGGTTTTTTTTTTAAATTCAACTGGTCACTTTTGTTGCACTTTTAATAAAAGGAAGAAATGCGGTAAAAATTTTAATTAAAAAAGAAAAATTGAATTTATAACAAATACAGGAAATTCAACTAAAATGCCTTTTGTTGTTAGAATGTGATTACAACAGGAAGATGTTATATTATATAATTAATGTAATTTGATGGTACATGTCGGAAAACATGTAGCCATGTTAGACAGGTATGTCATTTAAATCACTGATTCATGGTCAGTACAAAATAGATGTCATTGTTTGATATTACAATATTTTTAAAGATACATTCTGTGATAAAAGTTAAAGTTATACCTAATTTGATTTAACTATTATTTTGGATAATGTTATGCTTTAATATCTAGCCCAGGTCCCAATTTAGTTATTCGAGAAATTTGGGGAGTCCTTTGTAAACTGATATAGTAATGAAGTTGAATATCTAAAATGAAACGAAATAGGGTTTAGAGTCAGACCTTTCTCAATCAGATTAAAATCTATATTTCGTTTTGTGTTTTTTATACTTCCGATGGCATACGGTACACTAGTGGAAGGTCGTACGAGCGGCGTTTGCCCCTATGACATAAGACATTGATTAATCAATCAATCAGCGTGTGTCGCTTCTAGTGGCTTACCCACAGTAACGTGTATCGCACGCCAAAAAGTCGCCGTAACAGATGGTTTCTTTGCTATTCCAGAACGCCATCCAGAACGCAGATTATATAACACTCTTTCTTCACGATCCTAGTGTAGTACAGACGAAAAAAACGAAATTTTGAACTATAAAAACGTAACGGGCTAATTAAGATGGGTTCTGAATGGAATACCAGTCCAAAAATAGATTTGATATTTACAAAGAGATATCATTTTTGAAAATTCCAACATTCGGAATCTTCTGCAGACAAACTGGTGCCAATTCGATCCGGAAGAGTTCCGTGTGATTTTCCAGCGTGGTTTAGGACGGTGTATATCTAGTCATTCGGATGTTACGCATACAGAAGGATCGTGTATACGTTGGCATGGGCGTAATATAATCCTTGGCAGTTGGGAAATGAAATAAGTGTAGGAAATAACGTCGGTGCCCGGGTAAAATTTTCCCCATAGGACACTGTATATTATGTCCATCTTCATTAGTTCAGTTGGCGCCGAACAGTAGGACGTTAAAGGAGCTAAGTCTGTAACTCAATATTTTCCATAATGTTTGAAATTAAAAATACGAATTAGAATTCTATATTGATCGATATCAATCAATATTGATACTGTTATCTTGCCGTGAAGCTATATGATTCTAGTAACCAAAATTTAAGACACAACTAACATTTTATAATCAGTACACGAGTCGTGTACCCTACGGTATAGGGCGCCAATTTGTGATGAACCAATAAAATGTGGCAGTAATAAGTAAACGTTGATTCACAAACGAAAAAATGATAATTAAAAAAATGAGGGCGGGACATAATATATACCCCCCCCCCCATTTTAGTGTAATCATGCATCTCAAAATTCTATGCACTTTGGTAAAATTTCATACTATTTGAGAGAGAGAGAGAGAAGGAGAAAGACAAGGAGAGAGAGAGAGAGAGAGGGGAAGAGAGAGTTTAACGTCCACTCGCGCAAACTAGGACATTTATTTCACAATTCGCTTTCGCGTAGAGGTCTTTAGCAGTGGGGGGGGGGGGGAGGACCCAGAGAAAAAAACGAGGTTGGACAGGGGACCCTACTTCTTGTCACGTACAACCGCGCCAGTTGACTCAATGATAGAACTTATGATACAGCGCGAATTGAAATGAAAGGAAATGCGGTTTAACATCCTATTGTTCTGCTCCGGCTATGCTAATGAAACGACGAGAAGTCGAGATTGTGAAATGTCCACAATAGGCTTATACATATGCCATACATATACAGTGTTCTCTAGGGGATATTTTGCCCGGACAGCGGTGCTAAGGTCTACTCTTATATCGAATTCCAACTGCCATGGGATCTTTGACGTACACGCCAATGTGTACATGTAATCTTGGTTTTTCGTCCCATCCGAATGACTAGACAGCTGTCCTTGTCAGACATTCCGTCCTGCACCACTGACTAGGGGGAACCACACCGGAAAATCATGATATATATATGCCCGTATCCATTATCCCAGTCGGTGCATACAAGTATAACATTAAAAAACAAAATACCATTTCATTTCATTTTACACGTTGAACGACCTCAACTTTAAATTTCTGAATTCAGTTTAATTGCACTTTATTTTACACGTTGAACGACCTCCACTTTAAATTTCTGAATTCAGTTTAATTGCACTTCATTTGTTTGAAGGAAGACGCCTGACTCAAAGCTGTCTTATTAACACGCGTACAGTGTGGTGTGCTAGCTGGTAGGCTATATATACACGTACATAATAATTAACATATATATTTCATCAACATGTACGCTACAGACCATAACGTCAACGATGTAGTGAGGTGGATCAACCTTTGTCGATAACTATTTGATCAGGCTACAAACGGACTGTTTGATTAGAAACCTGTCAAGCAAGCAGACGATTTTTTTACGGAAAGGAACGGAAATTGACGAGAGTTAAAGAACAAACACGAAGTTCATACAGGCACGAGAAAAGAAAATAATTTTGGCAGAAAGACAAGTTTTGTTTTCAATTTGACCCGATCGGTTTAGAACAACACAGTGAGCTCTGCTCTGATAAAACGTGTCCTCATCTTTAATTAACGAATCGTGTGTTATTTTAAACGACTCATCACTCACTTGATGTTGTAGGCGCGGCCAATCCCAAGTTTGATGTGAATAAGTATTTCTGCTTTGGGTTATATCCACATAGTTGTGTGTACAGAGCTATGTTAGACCTCATGACGTGGGAAGAAATGGTCGACAGCCTCACCCAAGAGGGAAAGTTACAAAAAGCTGCAATCTTCGATTTACATGGCGAAAAATTAGCAGGAACTATGGGAATAAAACTCTCCAAAACAGAAGCACAGAGCCTTTTGACCTGCCTAAATGGAACAACCAATAATATTTTTGGATTGTTTATAGAGGGAGAACTCTACAGTTTTTTTCTCGTGGATGATCATACACTGATTGGAAAAACACAGAACACGATTTTCGTTGCCCAGAGGAGTAAAAATGTTCTTATTTGTGCTTTTTCCGGGATGAAATCCAACGTTTCTTGCCTGGGAGGGGTGAGAAATTTCGCTACTAAACTGGCACTGCAGTCCGGACCGGACACGGTCGTACCAAGCTTGATATAAAGTGGAATATTTCAATTTTATAGTTAATTTGTATATAATTTATTGTGGATATACTATGTTATTTGTCAATATATATATATATATATTGTACTGCTATCTTAATATGTGCAATGAATGTTTGCTTGGGAGTGGTGCAAAATTATACCTTGGATAGTGCACTGCAGTTCAAAGTTCAGAACGGACAATTTGTATACCAGGGGTTCGAGGCCATTTAAATTGTATATAGGCCTATTGTGTATTGTATATGTGAAATATTTAACGAATTTTGTGACAATGGTGTTAGGTTAAAAGGACAAACCGGGTACAGCGTTAAACTATTTCAACATGACCTCGATGTATAATCATAATATACGCGAGAGTCGACATTTCATGGTTCAACTGTTTTTGTTTAGTCAAGCGAATATGAGTAATTTGATGTCTTCAGCTTTCAAATCATCATCGTCAACTAGAGTGATCGATGACTTGTTGATCAACCTTGAAGATTAATATGCATTTATAGGAGCCGACGATGCCACAACCACGGCATTGCTTTGGAACTGATGAGCCACAATGATTAGGAACCGATAATGTCACAATGATAACTTTATTATTAAGAACCGTTAATACCACAATAACCACATTTATTAGGAACCGATCGTGTCACAGCATCTATAAGGAACCGATAATGCCACGACAACAGCATTTTTTTGGGGAGCCGATGGTGCCACAACACCATTTATTGGTAGCCGATGACGCCCACAACAACAGCATTTATTGGAAGCCGATGGTGCCACAACAACAATATTATTAGGAACCGATGGTGCCACATTAACAACATTTATTAGGAATTGATGGTGCCACAGCAACAATATTTATTAGGAACCGATGGTGCCACAGCAACAATATTTGTTAGGAACCGATGGTGCCACAGCAACAACTTTTATTATGATGTGGGACATTAATAAGTTATTATCATTTGCAGAATAGGTGTCTGTCAATTGTCATGTCGACTCATCATGGTCTTATACCAAATTTCAACTTCCATGATACTGTACAATTTTGTGGAATACAAGCGGGATAAAGACTTGCAACAGAAATGGCATTGGTATCATAACGATCAAGACGGACAGAAACCATGAATTGAAATGATAAACTAAATTTTGAAACCTTGATGAACTAAACCTTGTAACAATGATGAACTGAACTTTGAAACCATAATGAGCTAAATTTTGAAACCTCGAATTTGAATTTGATACAATGAAACCGCGAATTGGAATTTAGTACAAAAGAGAATAGACGTGTAATATTCGTTACAACAGAGATAATCCAGCTCAACAAAATAATATAACAATTATGGCTATGAGTGAACAAACGAAATATGTTTAGATTTCGTTGACCCGTGTCAAAATGGTCAACGCGTTATGAACTCTTAATTTTATATGTTGAATAACATTTCACTACTCTTGTATTTCAACCAAGATCAAATGGTCACAGTTTATACGGATTAATATCTTATATAATTTCCATTCGAGATTATGTTCACGATATATACAGTATTATTAATATTTATTGTTTATTAAAACTGAAACTAAGGATTATCATGGACCGTATATAGGTCCATGGGATTATTATAATATTCTTCTTAGTGGTATAATATTATAAGAAAATAACCCCTGACCTCACGTGCACCGTGCCACGTCATTATCAGCATGATGTCATTTGTCTGATGCCGACAATAACAAACTAACCTTAAAATATGTATATTTGTAATATTTTAGTACATTTAACGGTTATTTAATTTATATCACGTTTACTTTGAATTGTATATATTTTTTTTTTGTCTTTGTGTCAATACAAAGTCTTATAGTCTACTACTGGTGTTACTTTATTAATGAATTCAGCGACATGTTTTTGCCATTTGCAGTAAGTCGCTAATTTAGACGACACACACAATAAAGCTATTTTACCTGTGGACTCTACTCGGCATGTGGATTTTAGTCAGCGCTATTTATTTTTCGTTGGCGCTATACATGAATGTATATAGAAACAGTTTATTTATACGCCCTTGTCTCCAAACGATAAAACCGCATTTCCGTTTAAAGTGACAATAGGTCTCTCATATCATATGAGTAATTCGATGCACGCCAACACAGATGACTAATATCCCACGTGACCACACAGGTCTACAGTCACAAATTGGCAGTTACACCACTTCCTGGTCATCCAAGATTCGGGTGTATCATCCTATTTTTCTGCACAAACTGGGCTTATGCAGACGGGAATTGACCATGCAGTGTGCTTTCTGGACAATTTTACCCGGACAACAGCACTAACGCTTTCCAACTGTAGAGGGAACTTGAAATGATCAAGTATAGTTAGTCTAACAAGCAATGGCCAGAGAGGGATTTGTTTTTTGATGTAGGGGCCATCCATAAAATACGTACGCTTGAAGGGGGGAGGGGGGTCACGCCAAAAACGTACAGGTGCGTAAATTCAATGGCAAAAAATACGTACGGGGGGGGGGGTCTGAATTTTACCCATTTTGAGCGTAAGTACTTTATGGATGGCCCCGTAGCTGAACAGGGTTGGGTATGCTCCCCTCCCCTCTGGATCCGCACCTGATTCTGCCCTATAAACTTTCCTATCTCCACAAAAACATGAATACTGGATTATTTTATTTAATGGATATTGTAAATTAATGTACACGAATAGTTTTTGTTCTGATTAACACAGCGCCACTTTAACTGTGTAGCCAGACCTTTGATGGGGTACTTGATATTTTCATACTCCTGTGTCAGGTCATGTTAGCCCGCTCAAGTTTTGTTATTGCGTGCCAAATTGGATAGCTATACGGTAATTATTTTTTTTCGGGTCAAGTCGCATGTTAAAAGTTAGACAGGCATCCATTTATAATTTACCCCTTCTCATTTAACAGGCGGGGGTGTTGTGAGTGGTTAAACGCTTAGTTCATAAGGTCTATCATTGAGTCTAGTGGCGGAGTCATGATTTCCATGAATTCCAGTTTGTGTCTGTGTGTGTGTGTGTAACCAGGAGAGGGGCCGCCCATCCAGCCCAACCTAGTGGTGTTTAAACCAAACCCCTCGCTAATTACTATCAGTGTTTCCCCCTAATCTCAGTGCATCCTTATTTCTTGCTTATTTGACATCGGTGACCTTTTGAAATATTCAATGATTCAGCTGCGTTTCAACAAGAAATCGGCGATAGACAGCATCAGAAGTGGCTAAATTCAAAAGCCAGCCTCCTTTAACCTCTGGTGACCTTTGGACCTCGATAACTCCCCGACGCCCCCTCACCCCTTATCCCTCCGGTCTGTAATATTTTAATAACACGGTATTTTAATAATATATCAATCATTCATTTCATTTTATTAGATATGAAATATATTATGTTCATTGAAAATTTCATAAATCTATACAATCTGTTGTATATAGGATAGGCTACTCGGTTTGAGCTGACATTTTAAAATGCCAAAACCTTCTTTATTATAAATGTATATGTGTTGCCTTTCTTTATGTAATCAAATTTAATTTTCATAAATCTATACAATATGCTGTATATAAGATGATATTTTTAATAATATAGGTTTAACTTTATAGATTTATTATAACTTAATAATTTATTATTTATATAATATGTGTTGCTTTTCACTGTGTAAACCCAATTATTCATAATGATAACATGACGTCATGGTATCTTCAGTTCATCAAAACTTATTCTTGCTTCACACTTAGCAGAAAAGTTAGCAGAAATGCCACTGCCCGGGCAAAATGTCCCTCATCGCCCACGACATGGCGTATTTCCGCCTTCATTAGCAGGTTGGTGTAAAAAGGGGGGATGTTAACGTGTAATTCCATTTGCATTGTATTTCATTTCGTGTGGTAATTGGTGTTCGAGATATCCCAGTACATGTGACACTTGATGTTCTAGATATGTAATCCCACCCGCCCCAGTACATGGTTTATACAAACACCCAACTTATATCATTTATCTGTAGTATAGTTTTTTTTAGCACGGGGCTTGCCCACTTACCCGTATTCCAGTTGGAATCGCAACTTCTGGAAATGATAGATTAGTTCCCATATCGTTAATACGTTGTCATATACAGCCTTCTCTGAAAATAGAGATTGCCACCTAATACTGAGACTGTTTTAAACCTATTTTGCAATTAATTCGGATCAACTGTACGACGACCCTCGTGCTAATCAATGCCTTTGTTATGTATATTGCAGGTCTTTCTTTATTAATAAGACATTTTAACTATCTTACCCTGGCCATAATTAACTCTCCATACCATCGTTAGCCTGCGATATTTAGTGGATTTAAATTGAATTGTTAATATCTCGCTCTATTTGAAGCAATTTCCAGCATATTTCGTTTTCATTATCTATGTTTTAACTATCATAGCGAGAACTGTCAACTCCTTGTGTAATTTTATATAATGCCCATTTAAGGACTCAGCAGAGCAGACTTTTCCCGCGAAACTTGTGATGCCATTATTAATAACCTAGGAATTGTCATCCCTGTGAGATGATGGACAGAATCGAAATGTGTACACATTGGTGTGCACGTAAAAGAACCAGCGGCAGTTGTAATTTAATGAAGAGAGGGCCCAATGGTGTGATCGTCTGGTCTGATCTGATCTTTTTATGTCCGCTTCCACAATAGTGATTTGTCAGACAATGACCGCCTGGCGGATTATTTAGCTCAGTTCAGGGCCGGATTAACCTTGTGGGGCGCCCGGGACATACCAACAGTGGGGGCCCCCAATGTTGTCTGTTCAAATTGTTCATACTGACCGCGGATCGTACTAATATATACTTCGCCCCCTTGTGTGCCTGGGGTGTTTTCCTCCAGGATTTTTTTTTAAAATTAGGATTAATTTCAGTGCATCTGAAACAATTTAAACAGCGATTTTATTGAAGTTTTGAATTCGTTAACAATTTGAGTATTTTAAACATACCCTACCGCTCATGATGTTTTCATTTACTTTATTTTAGTGAAATTATTTTTGGTGACATAAAACATTAAACCCCGTTGTCTGTTAATTTCCCGGGACTGGTTGGGCCCCAACAATCACATTGCCGGATGGGGTCCCCGGAACTGGTTAGGACCGATTGATTGGTGGAACCTCTAAGCTATGTAATTTAGTTAATTTTAGGGCCTAACCGATCTCTGCCCCCCCCCCCCCCCCCTGAAATCTGTTGGTACCTACCAGTCCCGGGTCCCCCAATAGCCCTTAATGCCCAGTGCATCAATCCTCGCCTCTCAGCCTAGGTACACGTTAGCTCCGTCCGTGATAAAATTATAGTATGACCCAGAATTGTGGGGGGCCCCCTAAATGTGGGGGGCCCGGGACATTTGTCCCACTTTGCCTCCCCTAGATCCGGCACTGGCTCAGTTGGTGGTGAAAAGTAGGCCGTTAAACCCAGTTTCATTTCATTTTAAAAAATATCATAAATACAGTCTCATATTGAATACAATCAAGCATTTGTAGAGTACTTGTCATTAACACAGTCTGTTTAGTTTTACAAATCTTACCCATCGAGTATTTTAACGTCAATCTGAATTCAAGAACGACAACTCGTTTAATCACAGAAAGCAGATAGCAATTTAATAAATATCTTTGATAAATTCATATTTATTCTCATAATATAATTGACACAATCCTTCAATTGTAGTGTGTTTTTGAATAACAGAAACTTATGTCTTGTTTATTTCAAGATATATTTTAAATAAATGATATTTATATCTCTTTGCCCATCGTAGAACAATGTTAACGTTCGAAGGTATCCCTCTCAACTTCGTAATTACGGCATGACGACAATATATCGCCACATTTAAAGAAACATACGCCCACCGGCAGTTAGTCGGTGAATATTTGCAATCCACTGTAACGTGGGTTAATATTAATTTGAATATAAGCAGGAAAAACACTATACGCCATCTCCCATTGAACAAGTTTAGAGCTTAACTCCGATTTCAAAAATACAGTAATAATTAAATAAAAATAAGTTAACGCCCCCAAGCCTCCATACTTGTTTCAGATTTAAGAAATAAATATTGCTGACATGGAGGCTTATGACCTGGAAAGGTTAGCTGATCTCATTTTCAGTTTTTGTTTTGTCAGACAGTTGTGTACATCCGGTCTTATTCTCACACAGGTGATTTTATTTTGGTTGAAAATTTCAGGTAAGCGATGAGTAAAGCTTAGGCTATATTGTAGTAGACGCAGTTCATATAATTATTTACAGGCTTACCTGATCAGACATTGTGCAAATCTTCAATAATTTGGTATACTGATTGTTGGGGGAAAAATAGAGCAGACAGTTAAACGTGTTTCAGTGTTAAATAGAATGTTTTACTTCATAAATATTGAATTTAAATTTTGATTGTGGATTTTTCCATTATAAATATTATCTTGATTTATTGACATAATGTTTATATTGTAGAAGTCTGTTTAGTTTCTTAAACATTTTAAATATCTCCCGTCATGAAATAATTTAACGTAAATCGTAATTCAAGAACGACAACTCGTTTAACCACAGAACATTACAGATAAAAATTTAATGAATATCCTTCATAAATGCACACGTATTCTCCAATTGTATTTAAAACAGTCAAGCAATTGTAAAGGGTTTTTGAATAACTTAAATTTATGTTTTGTTTTTTTCAAGATATGTTTTAAAGACAATGATGATTATATTATCTATTTTTCCATTTTAGAACAATGTAAACGTTAAAGGGGCTAAATCGTTAACATTTTGGACCTAGAAATTGTCAAAAGTGGGTCTCAACGCATATAAAACTGTAATATGAATGTATATAAACTGATTTACATTCAATGGTTTGCTTTTTTACCAAATTTCAAATCAGTTACGTTCGGCGAAATAAGCCATGTAGTCTTAATCTTGTGCAAATTTCTATAGCGCCTGGTTAGTCCAGTCAATAAACGCCGTATGGTATGTTGCAATATGTCTAGCCTCGCTCCTTAAGTCTTTTATTAAAACTGGGGCCAAAGCACACTATGGTACACGACTCGTGTACAAATGTTAAACAAATTATTTTATCTAAAACATCGGATATCAGAAGCTTATCTTTTCCCGATAAGTTTACATCATCAATGTTGATTTAAAATGGCCAAAAATTTGTGTTTTCGATGTTAAAGATTTTAGAGGATTTTGAGTTACGGACTTAGGTCCTTTAAAAGGTGTCCCTCGAGACTTCGATTACGCGGTATGACGACAATATATTACCACATTTTTGTACGTCCCACAGCAGCTAAGTCTTGAAAAAGCAAAAAATATTTGAAATCCACTAAGTGGATTAAAAACCATTATATTTAATTTTTCTCAATTGACAGATCGATTCAGCTACTCACGTGACTTGATACGTGTAGTAACATCACGTGACGTGTTCGTTGAACCGTTAAATGTCATTTAAAAGAGGGCTCAGTCTCTAGCTCAATAATTTCCATAATATTCGAAATTAAAAACACAATTTGAATTTAACACTGGTACATTTCAATCAATATTTATGTTGCTATGTTGCCGTGAAAAGATGAGATTATAATATCCTAATATCCCATATTTAAGACACCGTGTACCATATCGTTTCGAAGGCAAACCAATGAACAAAGAAGGAACACATCCTAAATTACAGTAAGGCACTAGATAGACAGCTGTCCTTGTCAGTCCCTCCGCCCTGCATCACTGACACGGGAGAACCTAGCAGGAAAATATGGATGACCTTTCTAGGCCAATGCAGGGACCGAACATTCCTTTGTAAATTATTTGCAAAAAAATATGTGTAAACTAACATCCGACCTCCAGGCTAGCGAGCCAGCGTTTTACCTGAATTAGCCATTGTAAAGTGCAAATAATTTAATAAATATAATTCTATTTTACATCGATCTTTATAATTAAAATTTTAACGTGTATACAATATACGAAATGGATATAAGTAGACTATTCAATTAGAATGCTTCGTTAAACATGCATTATTCAAGAGCTAAATCTGCCTAGTGCAGGTCTTTATTTGGGAATGAAATGTTTTCTAAAGTATTAATTAGACATTAATTAACTGATCCAGGCCTTAATCAACTTTGGATGGCATCAGATTGCTCCAATATTAAACAGATTAAAACGTTTCAGTGATAAATCAAATATGGCGCGCCCAGACGCTTAGAGTCTTAGCTTTGATCAACCAGGACCGTGGTTGAAATTGCAGGACCTCACCTATGTATTCTCCAAAGTCCTCAGCCAAACTGTTTTTGCTGTCTGATATTATGAACTTTATGTAAACAACGATTCGCACGAGTAACAATATGAGAAAATCGATAAAATCGCCACTGCTACTATTTCAGAGAGTTGAAAGTATCAGGCAAGTCATTCGAGACGCCGAGTAACTCATTTGCAGCTGATAGCTGCGATTCTAATCCACTGCACCGATCACGTTTAATCGCCTAATGTCCGATTCCTAGTGAACGGTGCGTAAAATATTTCACAATAAAAGCATGCTCAAGTGCTAAATTGCAATTTTAATGCCCGATAAACATGTCGCGCTAAGGTGACTACCCATAGAGTAGCCCTATACTGAATGAATGAATGAAATGGGGTTTAACGTCCTACTGTTATGCACTTAACCTGAGCCAATTAAAGACGGGCATACGCCATACAGTGTGCTATGAGGGAAATTTTGCCCGGGCAGCGGCGCTACGGCCTACTCTTATATCGAATTCCAACTGCCAGGGGATCTTTAACGTGCACTCCAATGTGTACACGAGACCTCGGTTTTTCGTCCCATCCGAACGACTAGGCAACTGTCCTTGTCAGGCCCTCCTTCTGCATCACTGACAAGGGGAAATCACGTCTAAAAATCGAGATGAACTTTCACGGCCAATGCAGGGATCGAACACCCGACCTCCAGGCTAGCGAACCAGCGCCTTATCCACTTAGCCACCGTGATCCCCGTAGCCCTATACGCTGTTTATTACACCGATTTTAAATGTTTTAATAAAAGATTTATCAGTCAATTTAAAGGCCAAATAACACACTTGTTGTAACTGAATAATATGTCCCAATCATTATTCTGGTCAACAAATTGTACTATTTTACAATATTCCAATTAATTGATGATACAAATTTCATCTTAACACACCGAATTTAAAAAATTGGAAAAACTCAACTGCATGGTTTGAAAAGCCTTACGTAAACCTTTACAAATGTAACTTTCGAACCCTCTGGACAAGTAAAATAGGATGTAAAGGTTAATTTACACAAAAGGAGGGACACTTAACCATCTAGTAGTTAGAAAAAGGCTTTTTTCTGGACCTGTCAAGTCAGCAAGAGTGTTTTGTCCCTTTGAGGGAATCTCATTCCCAGAAAAAAGTTATGACAATAACAAATGATCGATGTCCGAAAACTGTCATGCAATGCAGAGTGATCTCAGACCATTAAGTCAATGGATTTCGGGACCTTTATCTTCCCGAACAAACTGAATTCAAGAACGACAACTCGTTTAATCACAGAAAATTACAGATAATAATTTAATGAATATCTTTGATAAATTCATATTTACTCTCATAATATATATAACACAATCAAGCAATTGTAGACTATTTTTAAATAACATAAACTTATGTATTGTTCATTTCAAGATATATTTTGAATACAATGATGATTATATCTATTTTGCCATCGTAGAACAATGTTAACGTTAGAAGGTATCCCTCTCAACTTAGATGTTACAGCATGACGACAATATATCGCCACATTTAAAGAAACATACGCCCACCGGCAGTTAGTCGGTGAATATTTGAAATCCACTTTAACGTGGATTAATATTAAATTGGAAAGAAAAAGAATATTGTACGCCCACACGCTGAGCACCTCATTTGTACATGAAAGCTGCGTTTCCACTGCATTGATCACGTTTAATCACCTATTTTCACAATAAAATCATGCCGAAGTGCTATGAATTTGGTTGGTCAACCAAAAAAGAACCACTTTTTTTATTTTCAAACAACAGTACTTTTTTAAAATTAAAAGAAACTTCTTTCTTATTAAAAAGGAACTATTTTTATTTAATTGACCTTGATGGAAACACTCGGTCAATATAAAGTACTTTGCAATGGTTAAATTGCTGTCAAAAAATTGATGTATCACTACGCCATAATGTATGCAGGTGCAGTAAAAGAATTATATTTATTTATTAATGCATGTAAGAAGGGATTGGGTAATTAATAAAATCCCCTACTCATCTTTTTTTTGACAAAAAAGATTCATAGGAAATTCTCTATTTATAACACTAATTTTAAATGTTTTATTCATCAGTCAATTTACGGCAATCTCGATTGAACCAAAAGTTATGACACAAACTCCGACAACAGTCAAATAATGCAGAGTGGCCTCGGACCAAATGGTCAATGGCTTTCCGGACCTTTATTTTGCCGAACAAACTGATTGCCCGTATTTGGGGGTTGAAGAGCAGGCGGGTGGGCGGGGGTTGGGGTGGGTTCCAAGTGGGTAACCTAAATACTAACTTCGTCTAAGTTCCAACGCCTTACTTCCATTTGATCACATAGCTTGTCATGTCTATATCCCTATTATGTATACTTAAACGCATTTTATTTCTTACCTACATACAGTAAATTGGCCATTTAAACGTGTTTAAGTGTTAAATAGAATGTTTTACTTCATAAACATTGAATTTAAATTTGGATTGTGGATTTTTCCATTATAAATATTATCTTGATTTTTTGACATGAAGTTTATATTGTAAAAGTCGGTTTAGTTCCTTAAACATTTTACAAATCTCCCGTCATGAAATAATTGAACGTTAATCGGAATCCAAGAACGACAACTAGTTTAACCACAGAAAAATTACAGATGACAATTTAATGAATATCTTTCATGAATAAATATTTATTCTCTAATTGTATTCAACACAATCAAGCACTTGTGTAATTTATATGAATAACTTATTAAACATGTGTATTGTTTATTTAAAAATATATTTTAAACACATGATGATTATATTTCTTTTCCCATCGTAAAACAATGTAAACTATAAGAAAGTGTCCCTCTAGACTTCGATTACGTGGTACGACGACAATATATTACCACATATTTGTACGTCCCACAGCAGCTAAAAAGTCTTGAAAAAGCAAAGAATATTTGAGATCCCCTTAGTGGACCAAAACCAAATAAATTGAATTTTTCCTATTTTGACACATCGATTCAGCTACTCACGTGACTCGATATGGGTTTAGTAACACCACGTGACGTGTTCGCTGAACCGTTAAATGTCATTTAATAGGGACTCAGTCTCAAGCTCAATAATTTCCATAATATTCGAAATTATAAACACAATTTGAATTGATCATTGGTCCATTTCACTCAATATTAATGTTGTTATTTTGCCGTGAATTAGATGAGATCATAATATCCTAATATCCAATATTTGAGACACTGTGTACCATAATTATCGTTTCGGGCGCAAACCAATGAACAAAGAAAAAACACATCCTAAATTACAAGAAGGCAGTAAATAGTAATGGCGGATTCACAAATGATAGAATAATAATAACAAACGTGAAAAATGGGCTAATTAGGCGAAAACGATTATCGAATATTAATGATAAGAAATTACATTTTTTTAAATTAAATATAAATAACTTTATTTTTCTATAACAATAGTACAATTTGGCATCTTTGAGAGAAAATAAATTCGAATTATCGTAAGAAATTACTCTAATAACTACAATTGAATAACTAGACAGCTTTCCTTGTCAGGCCCTCCGTCCTGCATCCCTTACACGGGGAACCTAGCTGGAAAATCTGGATGAACTTTCTCGGCCAATGCGAGGATCGAACATCCGACCTTATTCATCGGTCAATTTAAAGAAATTTTGATTTAAAAAAAATCATGACATAAAATATAAATGATGACCGAAAACTGTCGAACAATGCAGAGTGTATTATGACTAAATAGTCAATGGATTTCAGACACTTTATTTGGCCGACTAGAAGCCAAATATTTCCCAAAATTTATTATATTAAATTTCTTTTTTACTTTCCAAATTCTCCTCCATGAAAAAGATCTAAAATGTATTGAATACAATCACAGGCCACAAGTACTCTTTTCTCCAGGTTATTGCGGCCCTGGAAGGCCCCCATCCCCAATCAAGAATTGCTTCCGCCAACCCTGAATCAAGCAATTTGTTATTAACATTGTCTGTTTAGTTTTACAAATCTTACCCCCATCGAATATTTTAATCGGAATTCAAGAACGACAACTCGTTTAATCACAGAAAATAACAGATAACAATTTAAAAAATATTTTTTATACATTCACATTTATTCTCATAATATAATTAACACAATCTAGCAATTGTAGAGTGTTTTTGAATAACAGAAATGTATGTATTGTTTATTTCAAGGTATATTTTAAATACAATGATGATTATATCTATTTTGCCATCGTAGAACAATGTTAACGTTAGAACGTATTCCTCTCTATTCGAAGCTTCAGCATGACGACAATATATCGCCACATTTAAAGAAACATACGCCCACCGGCAGTTAGTCGGTGAATATTTGCAATCCACTATAACGTGGGTTAAAATTAACTTGAAAAGAATAACAAAAAAAAACTACTGTACGCCCACCCGCCGAGCACCTTATTTTTAGCTGATAGCTGCGATTCTAATCCACTGCATTGATCACGTTTAATCAGGGCCGGAATAAGCATGGGGCACAGCCCCCCCCCCCAGCCACCTCCTCTAGAAATGCCATCATTTCATAGCACTCGCATTTATCACCAGGGCTGGATTAACCATGGGGTACAGGCCCCAGGTCCCCCACATTAGGGGCCTCCCACAAAAAATCGCAGTCGCGTCCAGCCCCATCCTCCTAGAAATGTCATCATTTGATAGCACTCGCATGGATTGGTCCACTGAAAGTACGCCAGAATGCGCTAATTTTGTGGCAGAATTTTATTTTTTTCTGGGGAGGTAGGGGAAGCGCAGGTAATTTGAGCACATTAACAGAGTACCTGAATATTTATCATCCTACCAGGTCGATAGTCTTTAAAACCACACATAAAACGAAAACCATAAATATACTGTTCATTCCAGAAATTTTATTCTTCAATATTAACATTAACATATCAAAATGTGGGAAAATGTAAATTCATAAATATGCTCGAATTAGCATCATGTGTTGTTAAATTGAGCACACCTTGTATGGAATTTGAGCATGGGTGCTCCGGTTGGCCTAGTGGTTAAGATTCAAAGATGTTTGATGCTTCGACATATGTTTCTGGCAAGCCTAGTGGTGAAATTTTAATGTTTGATGGTTCGACAGATGTTTCCGAAAGAACTAGTGATGAAGACTGCATGATATTTGATGGTTCGACAGATGTGTGTAATGGCGGGTCTGTTGCAATTGATTTACTGGTTTGTGGTGCCATCGTAATGCTTTCAGCTGTTTGCGGTGCAGTTGGAATTTAATCAATGGTATTATAATAACGATTGTAGACCTACATGTATTATATCACATGAATCAATGGCGTGGGGGTGTATGGCATAGACCTATGGCTACACATGTAAGCCTACATTTTAAATGTTATGTATGTTTGTTGAGTTATCAACACCGCCGCTACCATCATCATCAATATCATCATCGTCATCATCATCATCGTCAATAATAAAAGTAAAAGGCCTGGATCAATAGATCTATGAATCATCATTATCACTGATGCTATTTTGAGCATGCATGCAGGACCTGCATTGCAGGTAAAATGAGCACCCTGCTCAAATTAGCAAAAAAGTGGATGCTCACATTACCAACACTGTGTCGGGTCAGTTCTAGGCTTACAAGCGCAGGAAGTTATGTCATTACAGTTTACAAGTACAACGCTGGATTCTATTACGAAAATAAATTTGATCACGTGACTATTTCTGCTGACTCCAGCCCAATCGTTTATTTTCATGACATGCAGAAATAGTCACGTGATCAAATTTATTTCCGTAATATGCATGGAGAAAATCTTGAGCAGAAAATCTCGAGTAGAAAATCTGAAGTTGAAAGTCAAATGTCAAAAATTGATTATTGAAAGTAGAAATTCTGTTGTTGAAAGTAGAATATTTACGACTTAAAGTTGAAAAGGTGGACGTATTAGGTTGAAAACCACGAGCGGTATATGTTTCCCACACGAAAATGACCATTTCGGATAAGAATATTCTCTTTTGACTTTTGATTTTCGACTTTTTACTCTAGATCGCATTTTGAACCCGATACCCCGCCATAGTTTCGGACTAGTTCTAGTTTAGAGGATAAGGAGTTTCTCATTTTGGTGTGCTTAACATCAAAATGAGAAATAGCGCTGCCGAAATTGACACACGTGAGTTGATTGTAGCTCGAAGTGGGTGGAAAACGCGTTTGTGACAGTCTTATTTTCAAAATCTTCGGGGGGAGGGGCTTCCAGACCCCCACCCCCACGTACACACACGCACAGTTCTACACTCAGTAACTCGGGCATTATATTCGCGTCCCCAACACTCTGCTGCACCCGCAATTTTACAATCCTACATACGGCCCTGTCCCCCTTGTGGAGCTTCGCGCCGTTGGCGCTCGCGGTCGGTGATCAGGCCCCCCCCCCACTTGTTCCAGGCCCCAGGGCCTCAACCATGGTTAATCCGGCGTTGCGTTTAATCACCAATTTTCACAGTGCTAAATTACGAATTCAATGGCAGAAAACGTGTCGCACTAGGAGCGAGCGTTGTGACTACTTCATAGACACAGGTACTTGCAGGGATTAAAATAAAACTTCTTACTACTGCTTGACTTTATATTGCAGTATAGAAAGGGTATTTCAGCAGCCATCTTAGTTTCCATGTCTTAAAACATTTCGTCTGCTAGCATTTCACAATACTCACTAGTTCTAACACTTCCCGTCGTTTTTATTGGCAACGAGACCTTATTTGATCATTATTCAGCTCACAGCGTTGTTAATTACAAACCAAAATCGAAGCGCTATCGCTTGCCGAAAATAACTTCAAGAGATCGGAAATAACACGAAATTAGGTCAAGTAGTAAGTAGTAAGAAATTTTATTTTAATCCCTTCAAATATATAGTGAAGCAGTAGTAAGAAGTTTTTTTTAATCCATTCAATACCTGTCTCCATAGACTAGTGTAACAATATCGCGTCTTCTTCGGACCCGGAGAGCAGGGCTAGAGATCCCCAGATCCTAAGTTAGACTCGTGTATCTTGTTACATAATTCTCTTAGCCTTGTGATCGTCTTTTCTTCTCTTTCACGTTGTGTACTTTTACTGGTCTCTTAAGACGTTCATCTTCTTAGTTATAACAAATGCCAGAGTTCGTTTTCACCTTTTATGTAGCATATATAGGTATATATACAAGCAAAGTACAGATTACAATTACAGTTACTACTAGCTAAACTCTTCCCAAACCTAGCTAGCTAGGCTAGCTAGGATATCTTAGATCGTACCCTTCTAACAACTAATCGAAGTCTGAACTAAAACTTTACAAATGGCATTTTTATAAAGAAACCTGTTAGCCACGCGTAACAGTGCGTGTTCATTAGCCTTGACTGACATAACTAACCAAACGATTGGTTATATTAACAACTGGCCTGATTCCTATCACGTGTAAATTGTTGAAAGTAGAACCAGGTATTTTTATGAGCTATTAGTAGTATTAGTGTTTTTTCATACCACAACACATCACTCAAACTCTAAGTTGAATTAAGTGTGTGTGAACGTACGAATTTGTCAAACCCATAGTTAATATAATATAATTGAATTTCATCTTAAACGTTAATCTTAGAAGCACAAAGTCTACTAAAAGTATTACATTCGTCCCTTTCTTTAAGACTTTTTGCTCAGTATTAGGTAAAAGATCCATTGAATCCTTCCCAATAACCATACCAACATCTGTAGAATAATAAAACTATTCATGAATGTAGCAGAAATCTAAAAATCAACATATATCACCTCCCCCACTAACAAGATTTATGCGAAATGAACAGGTAGGAGACTCCTAAAACTTATATGTGCTAAAACCTACAAGTATTCATGCATCAGGCAAATCTGAATGATTACTATACTATAAAAGAAAACTTTGAAAAACAAACACAAATAATCAACATCAAAAAATCAAAAGTCGCATGCAAAAAAAAAAAAATCTCCAAAAGTTCATCAATGTACTTCAAAGTCCTATGAAAATTCACTTTAATCTAAACCTAAACACAGAAAACACAAATTGTCTTTTTAAAATCTTGAAGTGTCCTAATTTCAAAGCACTATAACACATCACGTAATATTTTCAAAGTTCAGTTTCACATTAATGTTTGTATCAGGAACTCTCAATTTGGTAAACTGGTAAACCATATCTTCTTGGAGTTGTAGTGGTCATTCTCAGCTACATGTACCATAGTCTCAAGTTGAAAACTTTCTTCTTCTCTTCTTGAAGGACGATTGGTTTGTACAAGTTTATTCGTCAATCAAACATGTCATTGAAATCAGACCATAAACTAACTATTTCTAAATTATTTAAACTTTATTGTGCTATTAATCTATTATTATATTAATATATTATTCCGAAAACGTACTAGCAAATATTTCTCGTAATTAAAATTAAACTTTATTTAATTATTATAAACTTTGATGTGTCCCTTTAACTATAAATTTTCAAAGTCATTTTGACCTCTTGACCTTACTTTAGTAATCTACAATTTTATAATGTTCTAATTTTATAATTTCCGCTTGTGTTTTTAGAATTAACACCAAACAATTTCACTATTATTTTATAATCGCGTTTACTTTTGTTTTCGATTTCCTAGTGCTAGTTTATAATTCTCCTACGGTAATGTGACCTTTTTTTGACCTAATCATTTACAATTTTAACTGCAGTTTTTTATAAACATTACCCACTTTTACATAAACATTCCTACCTGACACTGACACAAGCTGAGCTCAAACTCATGACAATACCAGACTATAATTTATTTAGAATAAAATGTCAATCAAATATGGCCAGTAAACGAAAGACCTTCCATTTTATCCTACAGTACGAGGCCAAACCCCATGTTATTTAATTTATCCAAATCTTATTTAGAATCATGCTCCAAGCAAGTGACGTGCACTGCACTCCCTCAGAACACAAATCCACATTTATACAAACATGACAGACATAACCTATCTGTAAATACCCCAACAATAATATACCTAGCTGTGAATCATACATAGTACATTATATCTTAATATATATCATTCGATACAGTGACTATTACACACGTCATATTTACCCCGTCATATTTACACCGTATTAGAACCTATGGTATAAAAATATTCGACCTCATGTCAAATTACACCATCTAATCATGGCGTATTATTTATTTATTTCGGTTAACCAGGTATATAATAGCAAAATATATTAAACGTAGCCTATATATCACGTTCATAAGTAAAAAAATAATTACATAAAATTATATGCGTACCAAAATGTACCAAATATTCACTACACTTTTCTACAAAGTGTGCTATTCTTATCTTTACCACCTATCAAACTCGTATTAATGACTTTGTGATATTCACACAATTGAACGAGCCAAAAATCTTAGTTGTTTTTTTTTCAGGAAAACCATACCTACATCCCTAGATTTTAACCACATGGGATTTTAACATAACCTAATCCCTAAATTTGATTAAATGGGATCTTAACATAACCTAACTTTGTATTCAAAAGCTAAATTACCATAACATTGAAACCTGGACTAATGGTCTCAAAATTACCCTACTCTTACGTATCTACACGTAACCACATACATGGACAACACAAAAACACAAATTATAGCAATTCAACTTTGTATTCAAAAGTTGAATTACCCCATTTAGTCTTACTCGACTAAAACCCTAATTAATGAGACTTTGGACAAGGATCTCAAAAATTATATTATATACGAAACAAACGAAAAACACATTTTAACGAATTACAGTAGCGAGCACAGCCATCTTGAAAAATTAGAGTTAAACACTCAGAAAATCTTAGATCTGCCGCATAACCACTGCAATCCGGAGACAACATTAGTTCCTATTTTTTTTCCTTATACCGTTTCTTTATCCTTATGAATTTTTAACTATTTCAAAGAAAATTTTGTTTGTTTTAAAACCTACGCTCTAGAGACCTTCACTTTAAACATTTATTACTCGAATTAACTATAGGTCATGTCGACCTCGCAATATAATACCCTACCAGTATATTGTTTACTAAACCTATCACTCAAAATCAAAACTTATGAATGAATATTATTAATTCTCCTACAGTTAAATTTAACTATTTAGCTTCAAAATAGATTTTAAACCTAAACGAATATTATTTGGTCATTAAACAATTTGAACATATTTAATTTAACAAACAAAATGTATTTACCAAGATTTTTGGACTATCATCAGGTTTTTCGTATTTCCACCAAAATTTTCTCCGTCGCTGGATGAACAGATCTGGTTTTGTTTTATTCTCTGAACGCCTTCAAACACGTATTCTTCTTCTAAAGTGATTTCTTTTTTCTTCTAATCTTCTTCCAGGTTACTTGATCGTTATAGTCACTTGCACCAAATCAGATATGTAACAATACGACGTCTTCTTCGGACCCGGAGAGCAGGGCTAGAGATCCCCAGATCCTAAGTTAGACTCGTGTATCTTGTTACATAATTCTCTTAGCCTTGTGATCGTCTTTTCTTCTCTTTCACGTTGTGTACTTTTATTGGTCTCTTAAGACGTTCATCTTCTTAGTTATAACAAATGCCAGAGTTCGTTTTCACCTTTTATGTAGCATATATAGGTATATATACAAGCAAAGTACAGATTACAATTACAGTTACTACTAGCTAAACTCTTCCCAAACCTAGCTAGCTAGGCTAGCTAGGATATCTTAGATCGTACCCTTCTAACAACTAATCGAAGTCTGAACTAAAACTTTACAAATGGCATTTTTATAAAGAAACCTGTTAGCCACGCGTAACAGTGCGTGTTCATTAGCCTTGACTGACATAACTAACCAAACGATTGGTTATATTAACAACTGGCCTGATTCCTATCACGTGTAAATTGTTGAAAGTAGAACCAGGTATTTTTATGAGCTATTAGTAGTATTAGTGTTTTTTCATACCACAACACATCACTCAAACTCTAAGTTGAATTAAGTGTGTGTGAACGTACGAATTTGTCAAACCCATAGTTAATATAATATAATTGAATTTCATCTTAAACGTTAATCTTAGAAGCACAAAGTCTACTAAAAGTATTACACTAGCGCTATACATGTTTATAACACTAATTTTAAATGTTTTATTCATCAGTCAATTTAAGGAAATCTCGATTGAACAAAACGTTATGACACAAACAAACAAATAAACGATGTCCGACAACAGTCGAATAATGCAGAGTGATCTCAGAACAAAAAGTCAATGGATTTCGGGAACTTTATTTTGCCGAACAAAATGATTGCCCGTATTTGGGGGTTGAAGAGGGGGCGGGGATGGGGGGGGGATGTCTAAGTGGGTAAGCTAATATACTAACTTCGTCTAGCTTCTTACGCATAACTTACATATACATGTATATGTACGTATATATATATATATGTATGTATACATAATTATTATTGGTATTATTTAATTACCATATATTTTAAATACCAATTTTATTAGCCCACTTTGAATGCAGGTGCAATTGACTGATTGATTAAATATAGTTATATTTATATATTATATTGTAAATAGTGTACATGATTCCTTTGTTTTATTACGTTTTATGTTTAAATTTTAGGGAGAGTGATTATATAGGCTTTGCCTGTTTCCTAATCCTAATAATAAATAAAATATTGTTTAGAAAAAAAATATATAGCTTGGTATGTCTATATCCCTATTATGTATACTTAAACGCAAGTATTTCTTACCTTCTCGTTTAACCACAGAAAATTACAGATAACAATTTAACGTTAATCGGAATTCAAGAACGACAACTCGTTTAATCACAGAAAATTACAGATAACAATTTAATAAATATCTTTGATAAATGCATACATATTCTCCAAATGTATTTAACACAATCACGCAATTGTATAATATTTATGAATTACTTCAACTTGTGTATTGTTTATTTTAAAATATATTTGAAACACATGAGGATCGTATTTTTTTTCCCATCGTAGAACAATGTAAAATATAAGAAGTTATCCCTCTAGACTTCGATTACGTGTTACGACGACAATATATTACCACATATTTGTACGTCCCACAGCAGCTAAAAAGTCTTGAAAAAGCAAAGAATATTTGAAGTCCACTTAAGTGGATCAAAAACTAATAAATTTAAATGTTCTTTTTTTTTGACATATCGATTCAGATAATCACGTGACTCGATATGGGTAGTGACATCACGTGACGTGTTCGCTGAACCGTCAAATGTCGTTTAAAAGGGACTCAGTCTCTAGCTCAATAATTTCCATAATATTTGAAATTAAAAACACAATTTGAATTCAACATTGGTCCATTTCAATCAATATTGTTATGTTGCCGTGAAAAGTTGAGATCATAATATCCTAATATCCAATATTTGAGACACTGTGTATCATAATTATTGTTTCGGGCGCGAACCGATGAACAAAGAAAGACATATCCTAAAGTACAGTAGGGCAGTAAATACCTAACTGTTTCAATGACATTTAATAATTGGACTGGAGTATACAGGCCCAATTCTATGCAATACAATTAAATACTAATGGAGGATACACAAATGATAGAATAATAATAACCAAGTTGAAGAATGGGCTAATTAGGCGAAAACCTTTGTCGTTCAGTTTGGACTGTTTGCGTAAACGATTACAAATTACATATAAATCAATATATTTTTCTATAATAATAACAATAGTACAATTTTCCATCACAATTTTTAGAGGAAATAAATTCGAATTATCGTAAGAAATTACTCTTACAACTACCATTGAACGACTAGACAGCTTTGCTTGTCAGACCCTCTGTCCTGCCACTGGGGAACCTAGCTGGAAAATCTGGGACCGATCATACGACCGCCAGGCTAGCGAGCTAGCGTTTTATCCAATAAGCCATCGTATAAATCTATTTTTACATTGATTGTAAGTTGATAATTATAATGTAAACATATGTACAATATACAGAATGGATACACGTAGACTATTCAATTAGAATGCATCGTTAAATTGATGATTTGATAATTTAAATATACAATATACCGAATGCACAAATATATACTTAATAATTTAATAGGTCGAATGTAGCTTTTTACAGTAATATTGGTTGATACATACTACTTTCCCTTCATTAAAGTATTCCTGTGACAAAAGGAATGGTAGACAAATTTTGATAAATTAAGTAATTGTCATGTACCAACGTGCAAGTCTACAAAGAGATTATAAATTGACGTATTAATATACATGTAATGCCATTCTTGTTTTTACAAGAAAAAAAAATGCCATTCTTTTTGTCCAATATCCTGTAGTTTTCGGGGCCTATAGAACAATGCCGTTTGAGTTTGAGAACTATAAAGACATCCTGAATAAAAAACTGACTTCACCTGATGGCCTATGGTTTGGGACACTGGATATTTCTATATATTTCTAAATTACAGATTAATATTACATAAAATATCATGTTATAAAATAATATCATGTTATAAAATAATATCTTGTTATAAAATAATATTATGTTATAAAATAATAACATATATCTTTTAAAAATCGGGATCACCTTGTCAAAAATAAACTTGCATACTGGGGTTGTTATCACTAGAAAAAATACTAATACCTTTCTCTTTTATATACATTTTATCTTATGCCTTTCTCTAACAGTTCTATTAAATAATGGGATTCTGTCTCATTTTCTGAGCAGAATGGACATGATCGACAAATGAGTGGGGTTTGGGGATGACTGTATCTTAGTTTTTCGATAATTAGATCAGAGCTACCGCTGCGTTAGTCTCTATCATCCAGACAAATATTCTACGAATCTCCGTACGTTCTAGGTGACCGAGACTACCGCTGCGTATTAATAAAGTGGTCTTTGAAACATGGCGTGGGAGATCGTCAACTGATTAAACATAATGTTCGTGTTTCAAATCGATAAGTTCTCAATTTGTTGCCATTAGGGTTTTTGTTGTCATTCCATAACTTCTTATGTCTATATCAACAAAACTAACCATTACAACGTGGCTGTTATGCATAATTCCTTACCTACATACAGTAGGAGTTACGTGGCTAAGTGAGTAAGACGCTGGCTCGCTAGCCTGGAGGTCAGGTGTTCGAGAAATTCATTGGCCGAGCTAATTCATCCAGATTATCTGGCGTGGTTTCCCCTATTCAGTGATGCAGGACAAAGGGCCTGGCTAGGACAGTTGTCTAGTCGTTCGGATAGTACGAAAAACCGAGGTCCCGTGTACACATTGGCGTGTACGTAAAAGATCCCTTGGCAGTTGGAATTCATTATAAGAGTAGGCCCGGGCAAAATTTCCCTCATAGCACACTATATGGCATATGCCCGTCTTTATAAGCCCATTTTAGGAGCAGGATAGTAGGGCGTTAACCCCCATTTCATTTCATTTATACATACAGTAAATTGACCCTTTACACGTGTTAAGTGTTAAATAAAATGTATTACTTCTTTTGAATTTGGATTTTTCCATTTATTATTTTGACTTACTAACATAATGTTTATATTTACAAATCTTATAGTTTAATGTCGATCGGAATTCAAGAACGATAACTCGTTTGATTACAGGAAAGTACAGAGAACAATTTAATTAATATCTTTAATAAATTCATATTTATTCTTATTAAATATGTGACACATTAAGGGGAATGTAGACTGCTATTGAATAACATAAACATATGTACTGTGTATTTCAAAATATATTTTAAATACAATGATAATTATATCTCTTTTGCCATCGTTGAACAATGTAAACGCTACAAAGTATCCCTTTAGACTTCGTAGATATGTTATGGCGACAATATATACCCATATATTGTACGCCCTCAGCATAAAAATTGAAACAAGCAATCAAAAAAATATTTGAAATCCACTTGAGTGGATCAAACACAAGATAATTTTACACTTTAACGCAGGGTAGCGGAAATGGGTCAGTGACTTCGAAGACGCTGGCTAATCTACCCGGTGCAATTCGCGTGGTCCCGAATCCCCGGTTGTAGGTGACAAGGATAAGGGTCGCCTGTCCAATCTGTCATGGGTTTTCTCTCGGTACTCAAGTTTTATTGAATTAAAATTAAAACCATGTGTTAGTCCCGAAATGACCTAGTTTGTTTCGAGTGGGCTACTCGGAGATCACAGGTGCGGGGCTTAGAAAGTTCCTCGGCATTTTCCTTCCTGCATTCCCCTTCTCAAATTTGCAGGACGGACCTGTCAAGTTATTCAGATGAAATAGAAAACATATGTCCTCTGTACACCTTTGCGTTTGCGTAGAAGAGCCCTTGGCACCTCTGGCTTGCGGCTGTGGTTTCGAGCCCTGGTGTGAGCGTATGTGGCATGGAAATAGGGCCGCCTTCTCAACCTCGTGGGTTTCCTCCGGGCACTCCGGTTTCCTCCAACTGCTAAAGACCCTTACGCGCAAGCGAATTATTGAAATAAAATTAAAATCATATGATAGTCCCAAAATGACCTAGTTGTGTTGAGTGGACGTTAAACCCCATTTCTCTCTCTCTACAGCCGGCGAAGCGCAGCACCAGCAAGGTAAATCATAGCCAGGTATATAGCTCACCTGAATTCCATATGTATGTAGGAGACAAACATGTAGAAACAAATGATAATACCAGGAAACCATATCACGTTATAGCTTAGTGACTACTACATTTAATATTCACTAGTCAATTTTAAAGAAATTTTGATTTAAAAAAAATCATGATACAAAAAAAATCGATGACCGAAAACTGTCGAACAAAGCAGAGTGGCTTCAGACTAAATAGTCAATGGATTTCAGACACTAGAAGACAAATATTTGTAACTCTATCGTAGTGATGACAGAGATTTGTATATAAAGGATTTATTTACATCAGGTATCTAAAACAGCTTCGGTTACATACATTCAGCATGAATACAACAGCAATACATTATACTAGAACTATTACTACTACGACACGACCAAATCTACAAAATATAAAATCTACTAGTCTTCTACAGGAACACATCTACATAATACAACATTTACAATTCTGCCCCTCTGCCAAGGCAGCGGCTGGACTCAGGGGAGTCTATACACTCGTCCCAGTCTTTCTTCTCCCCCGGCTGCTTGCTTTTACCTGCCATTGAGCGCCTCAATATATACCCGTTGCACATATGGTCATTATCTGCAATTGTCTCTTTTATCTCGTCACGGCATGTGCATAATCATTTGAAGTCGTGTGGATCTTGTACACAGATCATGTATAGCTTGTAATGGACATATTGAATTAATTAGATTTAATGACATCGTGATGGGACAACAGTTTAATATGAGGTGAAAGTCAAAATCACTTTGTTACATATTTCCCAAAATTTATTTTATTATTTTTTTTTTACTTTCCAAATCTTCCCCCATGAAATATTTTTACGTTAATCGAAATTCAAGAACGACAACTCGATTATTCATAGAAGATTTTAGATAACAATTTTAAATATATATATATTCTAAATGCATATCTATTCTCATAATGTATTGAATACACTCAAGAAATTGTAGATTGTTTGTCATTAACACAGTCTGTTTAGTTTTACAAATCTTACCCCCCCCCATCGAACGTCAATCGAAATTCAAGAACGATAACTCGTTTAATGAAAGATAACTACAGATAACAATTTAAGAAATATTTTTCATAAATGCATATTTATTCTCATAATATACTTAACACAATCAAGCAATTGTAAATTGTTTTTAAATAACATAAACGTATGTATTGTTTATTTCAAGATATATTTTAAATACAATGATTATTATATCTCTTTTACCATCGTAGAACAATATTAACGTTAGAAGGTATCCCTCTCAACTTCGAAATTACAGCATGACGACAATATATCGCCACATTTAAAGAAACATACGCCCACCGGCAGTTAGTCGGTGAATATTTGCAATCCACTATAACGTGGGTTAATATTAAATTGAAAAGAAGAAAAAAAAATATTTCTACTCCACACAGCAGCTTAGTCGTAAAGCAAAGAATATTTAAAATCCATTTCATTGGATTCAAACACAAAGTAATAAAGATTTCGCCATTAAACAAAGGAATAGAGGTGGATCAGCGACTGACTCATTTTCCAGGATGTCACAGTTTCGCTCCCGGTGCTGGTCGAGAAATTATACTGTTCCAGGGGATTTACCTGTTTGGATTCCCCTTTTCACATTTGCAGGAACCATTAACAATTGGAAGGGTCTTCATGCAGATGTCCAAAGAGTAACCTCTGATGGCTTTTTAAATCTTATACTCTAAATTCTAATTACTACTATCATCTGATGGGATACCTCCAAATACTTACTTCATCTAGATTCGGCTATCATTCAATTAATAACTTCATCTAGCAGTATTATTTACTTGAGAACGACAATAGGAATTTGTTGAAACGTATAAGTGTGAAATAAACTCACTGATTGTTTTCCATATAAATGTGTTTTATTGTGGGAGACAAACATGTAGAAACAAAATGGTAATGCCCGAAAGACATATAGAAACAATGATAATGCCCGTAATCATGTCCAAACAATGATAATGCCAGGAAACCATATCACGCTAAGAGCTCAGTGACTACTATATAGAATAGCGCTATACACTCTTACTCAGATTTTTAAAATGTTTTATTCATCAGTCAATTTAAAGAAATTTTGATTCCAAAAAAATCATGACAGAAAAAATAATCGATGAAAACTGTCGAATAATGCAGAGTGACTTCAAACTAAATAGTCAATGGATTTCAGACACTTTAACTTGCCGACTAGAAGACAAATATTTCCCAAAATTCATTATATTATTATTTTTTTACTTTCCAAATCTTCCCCCATGAAATATTTTTACGTTAATCGGTTTTCAAGAACGACAACTCGATTATTCATAGAAGATTTTAGATAACAATTTTAAAAATATATATATTCTAAATGCATCTATTCTCATAATGTATTGAATACAAAATCAAGCAATTGCAGATTGTTTGTCATTAACACAGTATGCTTAGTTTTACAAATCTGACCCCCCGCCAACCCCATCCCCTATCGAACGTCAGTTGAAATTCAAGAACGACAACTACTTTAATTACAGATAACAATTTAATAAATATTTTTCATAAATGAATATTTATTCTCATAATATATTTAACACAATCTAGCATCTGTAAAGTGTTTTAAATAACATAAACTTATGTAATGTTTATTTTAAGATATATTTTAAATTTAATGATGATTATATCTCTTTTCCCATCGTAGAACAATGTAAAGGTTAAAAGGTATTCCTCTCAACTTCGAAATTTCAGTACGACGACAATATATCGCCACATTTAAAGAAACATACGCCCACCGGCAGTTAGTCGGTGAATATTTGCAATCCACTATAACGTGGGTTAATATTAAATTGAAAAGAAGAAACTAACAAAATTGTTCGCCCACACAACAGGTAATTGGATTAAAACAAAAAGATAATTCACAGGTTCGCTCCCGGTGCTGGTAGAGTTATATTGTTCCACGGGATTTGCGTGCGTGGATTCCCCTTTTCACATTTGCAGGACGGAGGGTCTACTGAGAAACTGTGTCTAGTCATTCGGATGGTATAGAAAATATAGTTCCCCTGTACATCTTTTTGTGTACGTTAAGAAACTATTGACAGTTGAAAGGGCCTCTGCGTGTACGTAAAGGAACCATTGACAGTTGGAAGGGTCTTAATGCTGCTGTCCAAAGAGTAACCTCTTATGGCTTTTTAAATCTTATACCCTAACTGCTTCTTTCATCATATTATGGGTTACCTCCAAATCTAGCTTCTTCTGTATATCCTCCAAATACTAACTTCATCTAGATTCTTATGTCTAAGTGTCAGAAAACTTTCCGTCTCGGCCGTCGACAGATAAAGCATGGCCAGATATAACATTATTTATGTGGCGCTGGAACGGAAATCCAGCCTGTGCCCACCTGAGTTCCAAGTGTTTGTAGAAGAAAAACATGTCGAAACAAATGATAATGCCCGTTAACATGTTGAAACAAATGATAAAGCCAGAAAAATATGTCGAAAGAATAATAATGCTCAAAAAACATGTCGACCAGTGCAAAGTGGCTTCAGAACAAAAAGTCCATTTATATACTGTTTGGAGCAGAAAAGTAGGACGTTTAACTTCATTTCAGTTCAATTTATTTCTATATTTATTCTTATACTGGGGGGGGGGGGGCTAGGGGTTCAACACGCGTTTGTGAGGCGTTTTTTTCGATTTCCAGAATGTACGCGACAAGCAGGGTCGCCTGTCCAACCTCGTGGGTTTTCTCAGGGCCTTCCGACCGATTCCCTCCCACTTCTAAAGACCACTATTGAAATAAAATTGAAAAATATGTTAGTACCAAAATGACCTGGTTTGTGTCGAGTAGCCGTTACCCCCCCCCCCTCTCTCTCTCTGGCCATGTAAATGTGTTAAATGAAATGCTGCTTTGAAGTTTAATTTGGATTTTGGATCTTTCCGTTATTAACTTTGATTTACTGATATAATGTTTATATTGAAACCGATTGTAGCAGGGCCGACTGAAGCAATTTGTGATTAGGAGGGGGGGGGGCTACAATCTCCAATCGAGGGTTCGTGGGGTTCTAGCCCCGAGGGGCGTAATGTGGTCTGCATCACCAGAGACGCTTTCCTGCTAATAAAATCACTGAAATTTTTGATTTCTTTTTTCTAAATCCCTTACCATGCAAACACAGTCGATGGGAGTCACAATTTGTATGCAATTTGTATGAAACTGACAATGATCTTAAAGATTTTTGTTCATTTCGACATGTAGAGCCGTCACTTCCTAAATGCAATAACCTGGCGGAAGGAGTACTTGCGGCACAATTAAAGGTCCATCCTTCACCCCCCCCCTACCACACCGGGCCTGGCTTATAGTCTGTTTAGTTTCTTAAACGTGTTACAAATAGTTTTGAATATTCTTAAGTTAATCGTAATTCAAGAACGATAACTCGTTTATGGCAGAAACTTATAAATAACAATTTAATAGATAACTGTCATAATTACATATTTATTATCATAATTTATGAAACACAATCAAGTAATTGTAGAATATCTTTGAATAACAGAAACTTATGTACTGTGTATATCAAGATATATTTTAGTTTCAATGATAAATATATCCCTTTTGCCATCGTAGAACAATGTAAACGTTAAAAAGTATACCTCTCAACCTTCGAATATTAATACTTTTCAAAACACTGTTTCTAAAACATACTTTGACAATTTTGACATACACTGTAGCTAAAAATTTTTAAAAAGCTATAAATCTTTGAAATCCACTTCGGTGGAATAAAAAAAGAATTATACCTGCACTACCCGCGGAACGGACATGGATCAGTGAGCTTGAGACGCTGGCTCACCTACCAGGGGGCGTTATCTTACTTATTATTTCAAACTTTACAACCTGCGTCTACCAACACTTTCCTAATTCCTGAATAGAATTTCTGTCGCCCTAACCATTAACTTCAATCTTTTATCGAGTAATTACTTGGCCCACAACTTCCTATTACTAGTTTCGTACTTTTCAATTATTACTGCATGACATTGATAACGTATCCTAACTTACTAATAATTTGAAATAATCTACAGTCCCATGATCTATTATAACTTCCTGGTTAAAATTTTAAATTATTACTGCATAACCAGGATAACGTATCCTAACTTTGTAATAACCTACAGTCCCAGGATCTAGTATAACTTCCTGATTATAATTTTAATCATTGCTTCTTAATTATTATCTTAATAATTAGTTTTCAATTATATAAAGCCGTGGTTCTCAACCTTATTTTGTCAACAGCACATCTTGGAACACATGAAAACATAGCAGCACAGCTGTCTAAATATATTTGAATTTTCGAAATAAAAACATGGCAAGTCAGACGACATACACCCGCAGACCGAGGCTAGTCATACATACATATAATGACTCAAACTAAATAAAGAAAAACACAGCTATGAACTTATCAATATCAATAGAAACACGTGACTACTCAAATTGTGATCACATGGTTTTTCGCATTTTCTTTATGTGCTGTTCAAAATGTCGCGGCACGCTTATAAAGATCTCGCAACACTCGACAAATCTCGACAGATTCCGGTACCCTACATCTAGACTCGGCTGTATGAAGAATTCCGCCATTTTGGAACTATTTTAAAGGACCCGGATAAAACAATGGCTGCCCCCATAGAGATTATATCAACAAACTAAAAAAATGGCTGCCCCCATAGAGATTATATCTAGAAAAGACGCCATTTTGGGACTTTTTTTGTAAAAGCGGCACGTTTTCCTGTTAAAGTAAATCGGCAGTTGATTAGCCGCATCGCAAATGTATAGTCGTAGGTACATAACACTTACTATCATACATCCGAGTCTAGATGTAGGTTACGGAGGGTACCGGGATCTGTCGAGGTTTGCCGAATGGATCTCGCAACATACATGTGCGTCACGGCACACTGGATGAGAATCACTAATCTAGAGATTACATATCAATGTATTGTTTAATATCATGTGGTAAATATTTATCCAGAACTTGAAAACTGTACGTCATCAATTCGCCCTGGCGTTCAATGTTCCTAAAATAGAACATAATTATTGTTAAATGTTGGAATAACATAGCGGGCAAAGATCACTGTGTCTCCTTAGCGCGGGGCATTGACAAGGGCCACTACACAAAAATGGCATTTTTAAAAAAAAAAACATGTCTCGACACTCTCTGTTCCTTTGAACACACAGCTTGTGTGTTTTTAATCAATTCTTCAATATGACCCACATCGCCAAGCTTTCGAGGCATATAAAGTAGGTCAGACAGGTTTAGGAGGTGTTATCGGATGGGTTTGGGGAGTGATCATACGGATCGAGGAGGGGGGGGGGTCAGATGGGTTGGAGAGTTGGGGAGGTGGTCCGTCGGTTTGGGACTGGGGTCGATCAGGGAAGTTGTGAAGAAGATCAGGCCGGTTGGGGAGGTGATCAACCGATTGGGGGAACGGGTGTGTTTGATCAGACGGGTTGTCTAGGTGTTCCGTCGGGTTGATAGTGTAGGTGATCAGGCGAGTTGTATGGATGTTAGGGTGATGATTTTGAGTGGTTCTGTATTAACGGTTTGGGTTAAGGTTGTCTGACCTTTGTAGGGTTGTCTGACCTTTGTAGGGTTGCCCTACCTTAGTGGTGCCTAATGCAGCACATGGGAATTCCACTACCTCCCCAACCTGCTAGAACATAGACTCTCTTAAATAAACACTATTCCAACCTGGCTATTCTATCAAAATTTTATCACCACCCCTCAACATACCCACATGAATCTGACCTTCTATCCGTGTATACACCATGTCGCACCAGACGTTATACATGTATAATAAAAAAAGAACAGGAATGCAATCCCATTTCAAGACTCGACTTTACTTGCTCTCGCTTCGACTCGGTTCTTCCAACAATTCGTAATGTCAGGCAATCAAACCTCTGTCAATTCACTCAGATATGTTTTTCGTCCACCCAGTGGCTTTGATGTGCATAAATACTCCCACATAACGATATCATAGCCAATTGTTTCCAATATTTATTTATTTTCGACCATTTTCATTTTGTCACCAACTCCATGAGCTGACGTCAAACAACATACCTCACACAAATTGGCACCAATTCGGCTAGCGACATATTCGACCGATCCAGATGGCGACCTGTTTGTTGGCAAACTATTCAGAACAAAAACAACAGTCGCCCAAACTTATTTATTTTTACCAACTTATGAAATCCAACGAAATACCATGAAAGTAGAATATGTTTTTATCTATTCTTTTGTTCGGAATAGGTTGCCAACGAATAGGTCGCTAGCCGAAAAAGTGCCGATTTGTGTTAGGCGTGTTGTTTGTCTCTATCATTCAGAAAAAAATATTCTACGAATCCGTCAAACTGATCCCGCAGTGAATATTCGCTTGACCGCTAGTATCAACGATAAAGATGACATCTATGCGTCTTAATTCGGCAAAATATTAACATTTTTCCTCCGACAAAATAAATTCTAAAACATTTCTTTGAAGTATAAGAAAAAAAAATAGGGACGTTTTAGTTATCTGTAGTTAAAAAAAATTCCTATTTAGTGTAAATGGGTATTAAAATGAGTAAAAGGCATCATTTTTCCGAAGCAGTCAGTGTTATGTAAACAACGCACGAGCCGTTGAGCCAATGACTGACGTCACGTGAAGTCAATGCACTTGTTAAAGACAGTCAGAGATAATTCGTAAGTAATTCTCTGTAAAACAGATTGCGAATCCGTATGTTGAAGACTAGGGGGTTCTGGGTGACCGCGACCAGTGTGCTGTGTGACTCCAGCGCATGGAGTTAGTGTGACATAATGGAAATGAGCGAAAATAACGTAAATATTGAAAACAATTGGCTATGATATCGTTTTTGTGGCAGTTTTTATACAAACCAAAGCGAAGTGATTGAAGACAAAACATATCTTAGTGAATCGACAGAGGTTTGATTGCCTGACATTACGAATTATTGTAAAAAACCGAGTCGAGAGCAGGTAAAGTCGAGTCTTGAATGGCAATGCATTGCGTTCTTTTTTTTATTTGAAATAGATGTGGGGTACGACAACACCCCCTTAATTAGTAAGATAGCTGGACAGGTTGGTACATTTGCGGGGGTACTGGATCAATAAATGATGCAGTCGGGGCGAAGTAGTAGAATAAAGAGTATTGAACACGAAACGTTGATTTATTAAAAGATCTTTAAAATCCACAAGTCTTTTCGTGACTCTGTTTGGCGGGGATTCTTTAATTTTATTCTTTTTTTATTATATGTTGTGCATGATACGACATGGGGTATGCACGGACATAAGGTTAGATTCCGGTTTTACACAGGCTAAGTCTCTTCCCCAATCCCATTCAGACATCCTGAATAAAATATTGTTTATAAAAATAAAAAATATAATCCAGTAACGCCCACTGTGTTTGAAATTTTGGCTTTTACATCTAATTAACGTTTAAATCTAACTTAGGACAAGGAAATAAAATTCATACTTAGGATAAGATGTTGTTGATTCTATTTTACAATTAGAGAAATATACACCAGTCTCTCCTTTATAAATTGGATCTGTAGCAGCTTTTATTGTTGTTGTAGCTCCTGCATATCCAGTACGAGTAAAAGCTAAAATATAACACTTGAGATGATTAAATTTGTGGTTGTATCATCGGCCAAAAATATACAATTTTACAAACATAAACCTCTGTAAAACTACCCATAAATAATACGTCCAACTGGCCCATGCATATCAACTGAACCTGTGATGAGTTCATTAACACATGGTCAACGATAATAACTATTATTACGTCTAATGTATATACGTCAAATCTGAAAGTGCATACAAAGAAAGAAAAAGGTGGGGGGGGGACGTACATACGACACAAACTAGGTCATTTCAGGACTAACACATGGTGGGATTTTATTTCAATTATTCGTTAAAATGAGCGCAGTAGTCTTTAGCAGTGGTCACATACAACTGGGAATCTAAACCACGCCTGTTGACCTAATGACATACCTTGTGATACAACGCGCACGCGCTAACCATTCGGCCGTCACACCTTCTCAAATCTGAGAGAGCATACACGCATAACATATAGTTGAAAGTAAATGATGACTTATAGTTCTATATTTCAACGGTTGGGACTATGGCGACTTGGAGTAATATCCTATGTTTTGGCGTAATCAGCCTCGGGTCGTATAAACCGGGATGACCCGTTTCATCTGTCAAAGGCGCCAAAAGACATTTTGTAAATCGTGGCCATCAAGAGGACATATTCTATATATTTGAATATTCTACATCTGATATATAAATCTAAATGATGCTATGAAAAAAACCCTGACAGCATTACGGGTAATTGAAATTTCAACAAAGCGTCCGTAATACCGAGGAGATCACCTGGCTAAGGGGGTTAGACGCTGGCTCGCTAGCCTACAGGTCGGGTGTTCGATCTCTGCATTGGCCGAGAAAGTTCATCCAGATTTTCCGGCGTGATTTCTCTTGTCAGTGATGCAAGACGGAGGCCCTGACAAGGACAGCTGTCTAGTCTTTCGGATGTGACGAATAACCGAGGACCCGTGTACACATATGAGTGCACGTAAAAGATCCCTTGGCAGTTGTAATTCGATATAAGAGTAGGCCGTAGCGCAGTTGCCAGGGCTAAAATTTCCCTCATAACACACTGTATGACATATGCCCATCTTCATTAGCCCAGTTTAGAAGCAGAACAGTAGGACGCTAAACTCCATTTCATTTCATTTCCGTAATACCGATTGATTTAAGATGGGGGCATACAGTTGATAGTAGAAACAGTTTCTATTTAGAAATATCTCCATCAATATTTATTTAAACCTATCATAATATATACATCTATCTTACCACTAAATACTCGGCCAAACGTATTTGTCTGGGTCATCTGAGTTTTCACAAAACCAGGATGAACACTTGTAATAGTAACCGACTTGTCTTTAACATGATTTGTTAACCAATACATTGATATGATCTAAAATGAATTATATAGATTGATAAATTATATGATAGATATTAACTAGGATAATTTAAACGTGGTATCTGAAAATTAATTGTATACTTTTAATCTGGCTAATTAAAACGTCGAATTTGAAACTTAATTATACAAATGTAGGAATAAATAAGAATCCTAAAATTGACACGGTAAAACGAAATTGAAATAAACGTCTCTAATCTATGCAGATAGATTGTAATAATACAATGAAGTGTTATGTCCAAATCATGTATATTATGTGTTTAACCGGGTATAATTCCGGTATGGATCTATGTAACATCGCGAGTAACATTTGGGTTTAGGGTAAAGGGAAATGCCCAAGTGAATTAATACTGTGGATGTCCGAGAATTATTTTTAAATTAAATGACGATAAAACAGAATTTCTTCTTTTGGGATCTAAATACCAATTACATAAACATGTACATTCTATATTATCCATTGTTATAGGTAATTGTGAGATTAACCCTACTACTTTTAGTCGAAATGATGGTGCATGATGGTGTGGAAGGAATGTGACAAAGTGATCTTGACGTTTAAACTCTCTATAACTTATGTTCGGACACGATCTCATTAAACATTTAGTTTATTCAATAATATGTTATTAACAAGCTACACATGATCCGTGTGTAACAGTGACACAACTTCAAAGAGAATGTATTAGTGGTCAGTGCATTATACCCTGATCTGACAATGAATTCGAAGGAAATATGCAGTGTAATTACAAACACCATAATTTAATAACAAACAATATCATATATGATTATCATTCATGTCCATCTTCTCTAATTTTAGACGCTTTATAAGCAGGCGTTTACTGACAGCAAGTCAAACTTGGAATAGAGTTCTTCCCGATGTATGTCTATTTTATGTTCTCAATAAAGGTCCATATAGTCCGATTAACAACCAATAACTAACTGCGTACTTATATCATTCGGCTTTAAACATACTTTCACCGTTTGTGATCACTTAAATCAATGTCCAAAATTTTAGGGAAGACTGCGGGGTTAAACGATGGGCGGTCATGCTGCTGTACTCGAGTGATAGATTTGATTGAACGGGACGCTCAAGTATCAGAAGCCAATCCAGCAATAGCGATAGAGGGATCTATCGGGCCATTGCGGAGCATCGTGGTTTTATATAAGCTTTACGTAGACATAGGAAATAAACGAAACAAACATGAAAAGTTTCTACTAAAATATGAAGAAATATACTAACCTGGAAAAGCTTACTATTAGAATAAGCAGACGTTGAGCCAAATGATTGTTGAAAATTTATATTGTTTATGTCCAATTTTCCCATTCTGTAGGCCAATGAAGATGTTTGGACAATTCTACAATCATCTCCAGATTGTTGTAAAAGTGGTAGAAAATGAAGTATAATAAGTAGATGTGACAAATAATTGGCTTGTAAAGTCGTTTCGTATCCGTCTTCAGTCATTTCTATAACATATATACACAAACAAATTTAACATGTTTTAAAAAAAGAAGCTTAATCAACTATTCATTGAAACCTAAAATAGGTGGAAATTGGTTAAAAACATTTATTAATGTTATACGAATACGTATTAAGTGATTTACGTTCAATGTTTATAATTTTCATTGTAATTTTCGTCGAAATGAGTAAGCAGTCCAAATTTAGTGTCACTCGCTCCCGCCAGGTAAGTACAGAATGCATCTGGAGCATGGTTTGACATTTCACTTACGCACTGGCGTTTTGCCTTGTGCATTAAAGTGTTCCAACCCTAAATGGTGCTCGAGAGTACACGGCGACGCAGAAGGGTTTTATAATTGTTTATTGTGTCTTAAAAGTTGGATATCAGGGGCCCATTTATCATGATAAGATAGAAACAAGGCCTACTCCTATATCGAATTCCAACTACCAAGGGATCTTTAACGTGCACGCCAATGTGTACAAGGGACCTGGGTTTTGTATCCCATCCGAACGACTGGACAGCTACATGGAATATAGTATCACATAATTTTATGCATATTTCAAGTGAGTACTTTATATTTGTATGGTGAAATCTGATAATTTTGTAGAAGAAATATATCAAGTTATAAAGAAGTTAGGCAACATCAGAAATCGAAATGAAGTGAAATGGGATTTAACGTCCTACTGTTCTTCTCCGAACTGGGCCAATTAAGATAAGCATACTTCATACAGTGTTCTATGAGGGAAATTTTGCCGGGGCAGTGGCTCTACGGCCTACTCTTATATTGAATTCCAACAGTCAAGGGATCTTTTACGTGTACACCAATATGAACAAGGGGTCTAAGTTTTCTGTCCCATCTGAACGACTAGATGGCTGTCCTTGTGAGGCCCTCCGCCCTGCATCACTGACAAGGGGAAACCACGTCGGAAACAAACAATTCGCAATGTCTAAGACTGCAGATAATATTGTGTTAGAGCTCAGAGCCCTTTATGAACACAGTTCTTATCAGAAATAATTCAGCTATGTCTGAATATTGTTAACATTGGCCAACTCTGTATAGGTACCTTTGGTGTTCATAATTATCCCAGCATTGCAAATCAAAACATGTAAAGGACAGTTCCTAGCTTTAAATTCTTCTATAAATTTCATAGTTTTCTCAAACGATGCTAAATCTAATTCCATCATTTCAAGATTTAATTTTCTTGGTTCTGTTCTGTCAGTTTTTGGTAATTTAGCCTGCTTTTCTTTAAATTCTTTCTCGTATTCTTCCTGCATCTGTTGTATCGCCTGCAAGCCAATAAACATAGCATGTAGCTTTTTGTGATACCAAATTGGAGATCGTCGACTCTGCGTTCTTACAGAGTGATGGACACATGCTATACGCTCGATCCTAAAACAATTGATAGAAATTTTATCTAATGAATCCATACACGATCAATAATTCCGTCAATATCATTTTTTGGTCATTTTTCAAAATGAATACCATGTTTACTCTTCCGAGGTTGACGATGGAATGAAAATATTGACAAATTATCCACACACGATCAATTGTGTCATTCAATTATTGACCATCCGCCAAAAAATTGATGAACCATCAATAATAGTCGAAATGATTTTAATCCGTCAATATATTGACGCAATGATGGTCATTGACAATATTTTACATCAATATAGCCCACACACGTTCAATAATATTGAATCAATATGTTGAGTCAATATATTGAGTCAATAATATTGACGGAATTATTGATCGTGTATGGACCCCATTAGGATTAAATTGGGAGGATTGGTCAATTTTTGACGGTACTTCTTTTTCTCGTTTAAAAACTCTGCAAATATATGACGGAACCACTTCAATTACATTTCGCTGCGTGAAACAATGCTTTGTTAGCAACCCAAAGGATTTGTGTCATCTTCAGTAATAATTATTAAAATTAAACTTACTGTATCAGCTTTACTTATATTTCTACAGGCTATAATAACATGGCCGCCCATTCTAGCGATTTCTTTAGCTGCGTTAAAACCAATACCTGTCATAATATATAGGACATAAATAACTAAATACGGGTTTATAGTAATATAACATAATGTACGATTTTTAGAATCAAAAGGCCCTTTCTGCTGTCACCAATGTATTATTCCTTTTCATACCAGGTTACTCGCGGTGGTTCGCTAACCTGGAGGTTCCGTGTGCAATGCTTGCGTTGGCTGAGAAATTTCATCGGAATTTTCCGGTGTGGTTCGTTCTGTCAGCGGTGCAGGACAGAGGGACGGACACGAGACGATGTATAGTCGTTTGGATGGGACTAAAACACATTGGTGTATTCGTAAAAGATCCATTGGTGGTTGGAATTCGATGTAAGAATATGCGGTTACGCCCCTGTCCGAGCTTGATATCCGTGGCGCATACCCGTCTTCATTAGAAATGTCGGAGAATAACGGTAGGACATTCGACCCCATTTCATTTCATACCAGTTGGGAAGAGGCGAGGTTCAACGTCCACTAGACACAAACTAGTTTATTTCGGGAACAAAATGGTTCAATTGTATTTCCATAATTCGCTTGCGCGTAGGGGTCTTTAGCAGTGGAAGGAAACCAGAGGTCCCCGAGAGAACCCACGAGGTTGACAGGCGACCCTACTCCTTGTCACGTACAACCGTGGAATCGAATTGAATTTAGTTTTTTTCATATCATCAAAGATAGAGAGAGAATATACATTATTATAATACATTCTACAGTAGATATCGCTTGAGTGATAAATGTCATAATGTACTCTTTGTATTTTCAAAGAACAGTTCAATTTTATTTATTAAAGTAACTTCTTATTTATTTAAAATGAACTACACTGTATTTCTATTGGATTGGCCTTGATGGAAAAACTGGGTCAAAAAAAATGACTTAGCTATTGTACGATTGTTGTAAAAAAAATGATGTATCACTACGCCATAATGTAACCAGGTTCTCTAAAATTGAAATCTATAGCATGCAAGAAAGGATTGAGTGTTATAAATAAAATCTCCTATGAGTCTTTTTTGATATAAAATAATATCAACACTCGTCGATAAAGTAAAAAAAAACACCCCTCTCTATATAATTTGTCGCATTCAACATGTCATCAGTGAAGAGGAATTTGTCCACTGATTCAAATAACTAATCTACTCACCTGAATTGCCACCTGTTACAATATAAGTTCTGTCAGGAGAGATTTCAACTTCTGGAAATGACAGAGTACTTCCCATCGTAAAGAATATAATAATTCCTTTTTATAGATTAACCTGGAAGCAGAAAGTCTTGTTATTATTTGATACAGTCACATTATTTCCACTATGTCTATGCCAATGTCCATTTCTTTATTTCTTGATTATACCTGGGAGGGGGTGGGGGGGTCTAGTGGTTTAACGCATGTACGTGAAATCACAAGGTCTCTCATTGAGTCAAGTGGCGTGGTTTCGATTCGTGGCTTGCACGTTTCAAGTTGTTGGGTTTTCTCAAGTTCATCCAGTTTCCTCCCACTGCTAAAGACCCATACGCGCAGGAGAATTATTGAAACAAAATTGAACCATATGTTAGTACCGAAATGACCTAGTTTGTGTCGAGTTAACGCTAAACCCCATTTCTCTCTCTCTAAATATATACCGTGTAGGAAATCCCACCAAGCTCTTACTCTGCTATATACACCAGTGTAATTAATTTCAACCAAATATCTCAAAGTCTAATTTTTAAGAAGAATCGATCCAGAAAGTTGCGATAACACAACGACAATAGAAACAACCATTCATAGCCTCATAGCCTGTATACCACAATGGATATGGCTTTGTATGGGTCATCACAAACGTGACAATACGACATCGGTCAACAAACGGGTTTGTAATAAACAACGGGGGGGGGGGTCGAATGGTTAGCCCGTGGGCGCTGTATCATAACGTCTGACGGTGAGTCAACTGGCAGGGTTTCGATTCCCCGGTTGTATGTGGCAAGGAGTAGGGTCGCCTGTCCAACCTCGTGGGTTTTCTCCGGGTCTACCGGTTTCCTCACACTGCTAACAACACCTGCTCGCTAGCGAACTATTGAAATAAAATTAAAACCATATGTTAATCCCGAAATGACCTAGTTTCTGTTGTGTAGAGGTTACCCCCTCCCCTCTCTCTCTCTTAATAATTAACACGATATAATAAGAACCTTGGTAATGCATAGATATACAATGTAATCTGTAGTTGATAATAATTTATCGACAGACCCATCCTCGGTAACCCAGTATACTCATTACGGAATGAGTACACTGTTGGGTAACCGAGGATGCGACAGACCACGTGATGTATTTATCAACGCAACTGAACTATGTCATGTATGTGATAAACATCACTTACCTTTCTATGCCATGCGTGTCATTACATAGTAGACATCCATATTAATTAGTGTAGTGGGTATCTTTCTATGGTCGTATATTTAATATATCATTTGAAATAACCTACAGTATTATATACAAATACCACATGAATTACACACCTTTTCTTGTCAATAGTTAGGTACTAACCTTACTCAGTCGAAGTGTATAGCAACTTTAAAGTCCACACGGCACTGTTTCTCAAGTCTACTAGTACTAAGTAAACTCCAATTCTTACATTAAGAAACAAGAAACATCTAATGAATTTAAACTCAAACCTTGAACTAATCTAAATCAAATATAAAAATATAATCGACTATTATTAGAAATTTCTTGGTGCATTTCATCAGACACGTAAAGTACTACTCACATAGAATCAGTCTTGCTGAACATAATATTATATCTTTCGTTATTAGCTTGTCCTATTTCTTGACTTTATGAAAGCTCGACAGGGACATCTTACTTCGAATCTTTATTTACGTCTAGTTCCGAAATGTTTTGTATTTTCTTTAATTGCGCAGCCTTAGTCTATTGATTCTACGATAGCCTGGTTTTATCTTACTTTATTATTTTTTTTAAACTATACAACCTGCGCCTACCAACACTTTCCTATTTCTTGAATAGAATTTATGTCGCGCTAACCATTAACGTTTAGCTTCTATCGAGTAATTTCTTGGTCAACAACTTCCTATTACTAGTTTCGTACTTTTCGATTCTTACTGCATAACACGGATAACGTATCCTATATATAACTTCCTGATTATAATTTTAATCATTACTTCTTAATTATTATCTTAATAATTAGTTTTCAATTATATCAAGCAGTGGTTCTCAACCTTATTTTGTCAACAGCACACCTTGGAACACGTGAAAACATACAGCAGCACACCCGTTTGTAGGAGACAAACATGTATAAACAAATGGTAATGCCCGTAATCATGTCGAAACAATGATAATGCCAGGAAACCGCTAAGAGCGTAGTGACTACTATATAGAATAGCGCTTTACACTCTTACACAGATTTTTAAAATGTTTTATCCATCAGTCAATTTAAAGACATTTTGATTAAAAAAAGATCATGACACAAAAAATAATCGATGTCCGAAAACTGTTGAATAATGCAGGGGGGCTTCAGTCCCAGAAAGTCAATGGATTTCGGGCACTTTAATTTGCCGACTAGAAGAAAAAAAAGGTTTCTTCCCCAAAATTATTTCCCGTATTTGGGGCTTTACTTCTTAAATATTGCATTTGAAGTTGGATTTTTACATGATTAATTTTGATTTACCAACAATAATGTTTATATTGAAACAAATTGTAGTCTGTTTAGTTTTACAAAGCTTCCCCATCGAGTATTTTAACGGCAATCGGAATTCAAGAACGACAACTCGTTTGATCATAGAAAATTACAGATAACAATTTAATAAATATCTTTGATAAATTCATATTTATTCTCATAATATATTTAACACAATCTAGCAACTGTACGGTGTTTTTGAATAAAATAAACTTATGTATTGTTTATTTCCAGATATATTTTAAATACAATGATGATTATATCTCTTTTCCCATCGTAGAACAATGTTAACGTTAGAACCTATCCCTCTCAACAATCTAACACGGCATGACGACAATATATCGCCACATTTAAAGAAACATACGCCCACCGGCAGTTAGTCGGTGAATATTTGCAATCCACTATAACGTGGGTTAATATTAACTTGAAAAGAAGAAGAAAAAGATTACTGTACGTCCACACACTGAGCACCTCATTTGTAGATGATAGCTGCATTGATCACGTTTAATCACCAAGAATCGATTTCCGAAAACGGTCATGTAATGCAGAGTAATCTCAGACCATTAAGTCAATGGATTTCGGGACCTTTATCGTCCCGAACAAACTGAATTCAAGAACGACAACTCGTTTAATCACAGAAAATTACAGATAACAATTTAATAAATATCTTTCATAAATTCATATTTATTCTCATAATATATTTAACACAATCTAGCAACTGTAGGGTGTTTTTGAATAACAGAAATTTTGAGTATTGTTTATTTCCAGATTTATTTTAAATACAATGATGATTATATCTATTTTCCCATCGTAGAACAATGTAAACGTTAGAAGGTATCCCTCTCAACTTATAACTTACAGCATGACGACAATATATCGCCACATTTAAAGAAACATACGCCCACCGGCAGTTAGTCGGTGAATATTTGCAATCCACTACAACGTTAGTTAATATTAACTTGAAAAGAAGAAATTTTGCACAAGGGAGGCGTTCGTCATAATAGTTACACTACCGGCCATGATAAATTGACGGAATCTCGCGTACATGAACTTGATGATGTTTTTAGCGACCCTGACAGGCACCGCGTGCTAGGGTAACCGGTTAGGGCAAATAGAGAAAACGGCGTAGGGATACTTTTATCTAATAGAATTAATTTTAACATTATTAAATTTGACTTTGATTTTTCTGGTCGCATGATTTTCTTAGACGTGTCCGTTGATAATATATCTTTTAGATTTCTAAATGTGTATGCTCCAGTTGATAGTACCGACAGACGGGAATTTTTTACATGTATTCATAAATTTTGTATAACATCACATGTTCTGATTTTGGGGGGTGATTTTAATTGTGTTTTAGACCTTGAGAAGGATAAAATAGGGGGAAACCCTTTTGCTATATTAAAAGGTCATGTGCAGTTGAGAAATCTTGTTGGTGATCTTAATTTAGTTGATGTATTCAGGTCGTTAAACCCTACGGGGGTCATTTCTACGTGGCGCGGGGCGGGGGTTTCATCACGATTAGATAGATTTTATATTTCTCAAAGATATTTACAGTTTGTTAATCGTCATCAAGTATTGCCTTGTTCAGCTTCTGATCACGATTTTGTCTTAATCAGTATTAATTTAAATTCTTCAGTTACTATTTGACCAGGGTTTTGGAAGTTGAATAATTCAATACTTGAGGATGATAATTTTATTCTTGAATTTAGATTGTTTTGGGAGATATATTATGATTCTGATGAGGTTATTTCTACATCATGGTGGGAACAATGTAAATTAGATATAAAGAATTTTATTATGTCATTTTGTAGGAATAAAAATAAGAATAATTGTATTTTACGTAGAGAATTAGAAAAACGTTTTTATCAGTTAGTTTCCGCTGAATCGTCCACTCCTGGTGAATATATTGATCAAATTAAGGCTGTTAAGAAAGAATTGTTAACTTTTAACTTAATTAAAGATAGAGGTCATATTATTAGAGCCAAGGCCCGATACTTAGATAACAACGAAACACCGTCAAAATACTTTTTAAATAAAGAAAGTAAACGCGCTAAAGATAAATATATTTCTAAATTTATTGATCCTACTTGTAATGAAACATTTACTGATTCCGAGAATCTAATTCGCATAGCCAGTGACTTTTATTCAAATTTATTCACTAAAGAGCCTATTGACCATGATATAATGAACGATTTTTTACACGATTTACCGACACTTGATGATGAGGAAAGCGAACTCTGTGATGGGTATATAACTCTGGAAGAAATTAGGACAAGCCTTAATAATTTTAAACATGATCGTAGTCCTGGTCTTGATGGTCTAAGTCGGGAGTTCTTTGCTAAATTTTTTGATATTTTTGGTCCTATTTTATTAGAACTTTATAATTCTTGTTATGATAATTTTTCTCTTTGTGAGTCTCAAAAACTTAGTGTTATCACTTTATTATGTAAAGACAGAAATCATGATTATGATATAAAATGTTGGAGACCAATATCTTTACTTAATGTAGATTTTAAGATTCTTTCTAAAATTATTCAACGAAGATTGAGCTGTGTTATCGGGGAAATCGTACATTTTGATCAAACTTGTTCTGTTCCTGACCGCCAAATCTCTGCTAATCTTCACTTGATACGGAACGTAATTGACTATTGTCAACAAAAACATTTGAATGTCGCATTTGTTAATCTAGATTCGGCGAAAGCTTTTGACCGGGTAGATCACGATTTCCTTTTCGCGTGTTTAAAACGATATAATTTTGGTGAATCTTTTATTAAGTGGGTGAAACTTTTATATACAGATGTATCAAGCTCAGTCCTCGTTACTGGTTTTATATCTAAATCTTTTAAAGTGACACGTTCTGTTAGACAGGGCTGTCCGTTATCACCACTATTATATGTTTTAGCGTTAGAACCTTTTTTGGTACGCCTTAGATCTGATCCATTTATTAAAGGCATTTCCCTTCCCGGTAATACCGGCGAGGCTCGTGTCACTGCTTATGCAGATGACGTCACTGGTATTTGCACAACAGCACTGAGTGTCCAACGGGTTTTAGATCTTTATGAACAGTACGGTCGAGGTTCGGGGGCCTGTTTGAATAAAAGTAAAACGAAGGTTTTAACTTTTGGTGAATTTGATATTTCGGATCAGGCCTATGGTGTATCCTGGGTAGATTCTCAGAAAGTATTGGGCGTTAAATTCGGGAATTCCATTACTGTCGATGATAATTTTAATAAGATTTTGAATTCTTTTATATATGTTACTTTTTATTATGGTGATAGAGATATGAGTATATTTGGTCGTGCTAATATTATAAAAGCTTTCGGTTTATCAAAACTTTGGCATGTTGGAAGTATAATCGACGTTCCGTATATATTAATTCATAAATTTAATTCAATAATGTTCAAATTTATATGGGGCAATAAACGTTTTGAATGTCTTAAACGTCTGGTTTTATACGGTAGTAAGCGGGAGGGGGGTTTGTCAGTGGTGCATAATTTATTAAAACTCCAATCTCTAAGACTTAAGCATATACATACTATTGTTAATGGTTGTAATTCTAATTTTAAGTATTTTGTTTTTTATTGGTTAGGTTTTACTCTCAAAAAAATTGACTCTTCCTTATTTACAAACAATATGCCACATGGTGATTCTGTACCAAGTTTCTATAAGAATTGTAAGGTAATTTTAGATAATTTCATTAAGCTGTATCCGGATTTTAATTGGCATGATCATACTTCATCTAAAGAATTTTATTATTTATTGCTGAAACCTATAGTTAAACAAAATTTTATAGTTAAAATCATGCCTCAGATTAATTTTCAAACTGTATTTTCTAATGTCCATTGTAATTTTGTTGATCCTCATGTAAGAAGTTTTGCTTGGCGTTTCGCGCATGATATTGTCCCTTGCATGTGGACACTTTTTACTCGTAAGCATTCTTTAGAGAAAAAATGTACGTTCTGCAATAATATTGAAACACTTGAACATTTATTTTATACATGTGGAGTCGTCTCCCCTATATGGGTAATTATTCATAATTGGATTGACAGTTTATCTTTAGGCTCTATTTCATTAACTTTTGAATTGATTCGATTTTTAACTTTTCCTAAAATGAATAAATTTATTTTTGATGTTATTTTATATATTGTTAATTTAGCAAAGGCTGTTATATGGCGTAATCGTCAGGACTGTAAATTTAAACATAAGTTGGTATCTAAGGAAACTATTATCTGTGATTTCTTAGAAAAATTAAGATTTAGAATAACTGTTGATAAATTTAGATTTACCCCAAGTAAATTTCACAAATATTGGCTTGATCCTGGTTTATTTTGTTTAATAGATAAAAATGGTAGTTTGTCATTTAGCTTTTGATAAATTCTTGACTTTTCAATTCAGACCAATTATTTTACTTCACATTGTGCTGTGTTTACTGTTTATATGTATCATTTTTGTATAAATGTTTATTGTTTTATATAAGTTGGTGTATATATGTTTTGGGTTTTTTGTTAACAGTTAATTTGTGTATTATAATTATGTGCATGTGTTTATATGTATCATTTTGTATAAATGTTTATTGTTTTATATAAGTTAGTGTATATATGTTTTGGTTTTTTGTTAACAGTTAATTTGTGTATTATAATTATGTGCATGTGTTTATATGTATCATTTTGTATAAATGTTTATTGTTTTATATAAGTTGGTGTATATATGTTTTGGGTTTTTGTTAACAGTTAATTCGTAACAATATTTTAACTTTATTCACTCCCCATCATCAATTTTTAACTTTTACCTTTGTACATGTTTACACTTTTTGTACATAGATGATGGGATTTTTGATATGATGTATAATATTTTTATTGAGTGAATAAAATCTTTATAAAAAAAAAAAAAAAAAAAAAAAAAAAAAAAATAAATTGACGGAATCTCGCGTACATGAACTTGATGATGGTTTATTTTTAGCGACCCTGACAGGCACCGCGTGCTAGGGTAACCGGTTAGGGTTAGGGTTTGGCTTGGGCCCAAAATTCTAACGTCGTGTGCAATTCAAAGTGATGAACCCTGTGAGGAATGTCTCCCCGACGACTAACTCGAAAAGAAGAAAAGTGGTCGCCATTTAACAGAGGCATGGAGATGGATCAGTGAATTTAAAGGCACTGACTCATTTATCCACCCAGAGCAATGTAAACAATAAAAGGTATTCCTTTCAACATATCTAGAGAATGAATGGAGGGGGGTTGGGGTTCCGTAGCGGTCTAGAGTGCCGCGCTTTGACCTCTAGCTGGCCGGTCACATCTGGCTTGCGGCTGTGGTTTCGTCCCCGGTCTGAGCGTATGTGGCATGGAGAAAGGTGGGACATTCTCAACCTCGTGGGTTTCCTCCGGTCCCTCCAGGATCCAGGAAAGACCCATGCGCAATCGCTAAGATAATAAAAATGAAAAAAAAGAGACTTCGGTGGGAGCAGACGTTAAACACCAAGAACAACACAACTAGAGAATGAATTACATATCAATATATTGTTTAACGTCATGAGGTAAATATTTATCTAGAACTTGAAAACTGTATTTCATCAACTCGTCCTGACGTTCAATGTTCCTGAAATAGAGAGAGAGAAAGATGGGATTTAACGTCCATTCGACACAAACTAGGTCATTTCGGGATTAACATTTGGTTTAATTTTATTTTAATAATTTGCTTGTGCGTAGGGGTCTTTAGTAGTGGGAGGAAACCAGAGAACCGGAAGAAACCCCACGCGGTTGTACAGGCGACGGATTGACGGGTTGGGGAGGTTATTAGATGGGTTTGGGAGGTGGTCATACGGATTGGGGTCGGGGGTGGGGGGTGTAATTGTCACATGGTTCGGGGAGTTGAGGAGGTGGTCCGTCGGTTGGGGGCTGGGGTGGATCAGGCGAGTTGTGATGATGATCAGGCCGGTTGGGGAGGTGATCAACGAATATGGGGAAGGGGTGTGTGTGATCAGGCGGGTTGTCTAGGTGTTCCGTCGGGTTAATAGTGTAGGTGTCCAGGCGAGTTATATGGATGATCAGGGCGGTTAGGGATGGGGGAGGGGTCAGATTGGTTTTGGTGGTGATCACATTGGTTGTCGGTTGGGGAGGTTATCAGACCAACTGTCGATTGAGGAGGCGATCTAACGAGTAAAGGAGGGAACAGGCGAGCTGGGGAGGCGATCAGAGACGGCTGGTGTCTGATGATGGGTATTCAGATAGGGTGTCGGTTGGGGATGTGATCAGACCACTTGTCGGTTGGGGGTGTGATCAGACCGGGGGTCGGTTGGGGAGGTGTTAGACCAATTGTCGGTTGGGGATGTGATCAGACCGGGGGTCGGTTGGGGAGGCGATCTGACGGGTTATGGGAAGAACTGGCGAGTTGGGGTGGTGATCACAGAAGGATATTATTTTTGTTTTTGTTTTTTTTGTTGCGGGGGGGGGGGGGGGGGTATGCCGCTAGGGGAGCTCATATGACAGGTTGGCGAGTTGATCAGGCCGGTTGGGGAAGTCATTTCCCAACGGAAAATTCATCTATGAGTCATTCTGTGTTTACAGTTAGGGTCAAGGTTAACTGACCTTTGTAGGGTTGCCTAACCTTAATTCTACTACCTCCTCAATCTGCCAGAACATAGACTCACCTAAATATACACTATCCCAAACTGGCAATTCTATCAAAATTTTATCACTATTCCCAAACATAATCCAGTAAAGCCCGGTGTGTTTGAAGTTTTGGCTTTTGCATCTAACAATTTACGTATAAATCATATTTAAACATACATTGAGCTAAATCTGCCTATAGCATGTCTTTATTTGGACCCGAAATGTTTTCTGAAGTATTAATTAGACATTAATTAACTGGTCCAGGTCTTAATCAACCCTGGATGGCATCAGATTTTTCCGATTTAAACAGATTAAAACGGTTCAGCGATACTTTGATTTAATCAATATGGCGGAACCCATAATGCCCCTTTAACATAAGAAAATAAAATTCATACTTAGGATAAGATGTTGTTGATTCTATTTTACAATTAGAGAAATATACACCAGTCTCTCCTTTATAAATTGGATCTGTAGCAGCTTTAATTGTTGTTGTAGCTCCTTCATAGCCATTGCGCTCAATAGCTAAAATAATAACACTTGAGATGATTAAATTTGTGGTTGTTTCATCGGCCATAAATATACAATTTTACAACTATATACCTCTGTAAAACTACCCAGAAATAATACGCATATCGATCGATCGAGAGATTGAGAGATCAAGAGAGAGAGAGGGAGAGAGAGAGAGAGGGGTGGGGGAGAGTTAACATCCACTCGACACAAACTTGGTCATTTCAGGATTCAGGATAAATACATGGTAGAATTTTATTTAAATAAATCGTTAAATTGCATCTTATATATAAATCTAGACGATGTTATGCAAATAAAACTGACGGCATTACGGATAATTGAAATTTCATCAAAGCGTCCGTATAACCGAGGGGATCACGTGGCTAAGTGGGTAAGACACTGGCTCGGGCGTTCAATCCCTGCATTGACCGAGAAAGTTCATGCCGATTTACCGGCGTGATTTCCCCTGGTCAGTGATGCAGGACGGAGGGTCTGACAAGGACAGCTGCCTAGTCATTCGGGTGATCAAAAAACCGATGTCCCGTGTCCACACTGAAGTGGACGTAAAAGATCTTTTGGCAGTTAGAAAGAGTAGGCCGTAGCGCCGTTGCCCAGGCAAAATTCCCTTCATAGCAAACGGTATGGCGTATGACCGTCTTCATTAGCCCAGTTTAGGAGCAGAACAGTAGGACGTTAAACTCCATTTCATTTCCGTAATACTGATTGATTTAAGATAGCGGCATACAGTTGGTAGTACAACCAGTTTCTTTTTTGAAATATTTCCATCAATATTAATCCAAATGTAACATATTTAGATCTATCTTACCACTAAATACTCGGCCAATAGTAGTTTGCTGGGTCATCTGAGTTTTCACAAAACCAGGATGAACACTTGTAATAGTAACCGACTTGTCTTTAACATGATTTGTTAACCAATACATTGATATGATCTAAAATGAATTATATAGATTGATAAATTATATGATAGATTATTAGGCTATTAACTAGGATAATTTAAACGTGGTATCTGAAAATTAATTGTATATTAGGTTATTAATCAGGATAATTTAAACGTCGAATCTGAAACTTAAAGTTACATTATTCAAGATATAGATAAGAACTAGCTATTCTTGCTATAGTAGTTCGAAAGCAGATGATGTAAAATGAATAATTTGAAAATCTCATTCAAATTACTCTATTGCAAGCGAAGATTTTGCCGACCTGTGCAATAATTTCAACCACGGTCCTGGTTGATCAAAGCTAAGACTCGAAGCGTCTAGGAGCGCCATATTTGATTTATCACTGAAACGTTTTGATCTGTTTAATATCGGAGCAATCTGATGCCACCCAAAGTTGATTAAGGGCTGGATCAGTTAATTAATGTCTATTTAATACTTTAGAAAACATTTCATGCCCAAAAAAAGACCTGCACTAGGCAGATTTAGCTCTCGAATAATGCATGTTTAATTGAAGATAATTAGCTTATTAATTGGGCTAATTAAAACAATGTATTTGAAAATAAAATATATAGATTTTATAATTATATTCTAAATCATAATAATATTGTGTTATTGATATTGATATAATAGATTTTTTATGAACCGGAAAGCAGATTGTGGTACTAAGGCACCAAAAAGGACCCATTACAACCGTCTTAAACACCAACGCCATTACTGTATTTTTGTTGCTGTTTTACTTAGAGTTTAACGTCCGCTCCAATCGAAGGTCATTTAATAATAATAATAATAATAATAATCACGTCATTTTACAAGGGTAGCAAATTAGGCCTGAGGCCTTTTTCCAATTTGGCCCTTGGCACAGATCGTTCATTTTTATTATCTTAGCGCACGCGCAGGGATCTTTCCTATGGGGTTGAGAAGGCACAGAACAACTAATTGCGTGATAAACGAGGCTATCAAACGGTTACAATGTAAAGAATACAGTTCGGAGACGAACAAGACTTCCGCCGTTTGTGATCACTTAAATCATTGTCAAAAGTTTTATGGAAGACCCCAGGTTAAGGGAAGGACTGTCATGTTGCTGTACTTAAGATAGATTTGATTGAACGGGAAGAAAGGAAAGACTCCCTTAAAAGCTCATGTATCAGAAGCCAATCCAGCAATGGTCAGAGAGGGAATTCTCGGGCAATTGCTTCAGGATTAAGGTTTTATATAAGCTTTACGTAGTTGTTCAATATCATTGTCGGAGACATAGGAAATAAACAAAGCAAACATGAAAAGTTTCTACTAAAATATGAAGACGGACACTAACCTGGAAAAGCTTACTATTAGAATAAGCAGCAGTTGTACCAAATGATTGTTGAAAATTTATATTGTTTATGTCCAATTTTCCCATTCTGTAGGCCATTGAAGATGTTTGGACAATTCTACAATCCTCTCCAGATTCTTGTAAAAGTGGTAGAAAATGAAGTATAATAAGCAGATGTGACAAATAATTGGCCTGTAAAGTCGTTTCGTATCCATCTTCAGTCATTTCTGTAACATAATATACACACCAAACAAATTTAATATTTCTGTAACATATACACACCAAACAAATTTAATGTTTTTAGCTAAATCCCTGTTCATAGGTGAAAATAGGTTAAACACACATATTGTGAAATGTAATACGAATGCGTATAAAGTAATTTCCCTTCAATATTTATAATTTACATTGTAATTTTCGTCAAAATAAGTAAGCAGTCAAAATCTTGTGTCACGCGGGAGCAAGGTTTAACATCTCACTTGCACACTGACGTTTTGCTGTGTGCATTAAGGTGTCCCATCACCCTGAATTGGGAGCTCAGAGAACACGGCGGCGCCGAATGATTTTAGAATAAAAATTGTTCATAGTGTCTTAAAAATGTTGGATATCAGGGGCCCATATTTTCACGGTAAAATAGAAACTCCAACAGAATAGACAAATAATTCGTAATGAATTGGGTTTAACGTCCTACTGTTCTTCTCCTAATCTGAGCTAATGAAGACGGGCATAGGACTACGCCTTACAGTGTGTTATGAGGACAGTTTTGCCCGGAAAGCGGCCCTACCGCCCACTTTTATATTGAATTCCAACAGATAAGGGGTCTTTTACGTGCACGCCAATGTGTACACAGGACTATGTTTTTCGTAACTTCCCAACGACTTGACAATTGTCATTATCAGGTCTTCGTCCTGCATCACTGAGAAGGGGAAACCACACCGGAAACAAATAATTCGTAATGTCTAAGACTGCAGATAATATCAGCACCCTTTAAGAACCCAGTTCTTATCAGACATAATGCAGTCATGTTTGAATATTGTTAACATTGTATAATTGTTTATTGGTACCTTTGGTTTTCATAATTATCCCAGCATTGCAAATCAAAACATGTAAAGGACAGTTCCTAGCTTTAAATTCTTCTATAAATTTCATAGTTTTCTCAAACGACGCTAAATCTAATTCCATCATTTCGAGATTTAGTTTTCTTGGTTCTGTTCTGTCAGATTCTGGTAATTTAGCCTGTTTTTCTTTAAATTCTTTCTCGTATTCCTCCTGCATCTGTTGTATAGCCTGCAAGTCAATAAATAGAGGCTTTGCCAAGGTTTTTTTTTTACTTTATCAACTAGTGTTGATATTTTCTGATATCAAAAAAGACGAGAAGGAGATTTTATTTATCATCCATTCCCTTCTTACATGCAGAAATAAATTATTATAATTCTTTGCTATAGATTTCACTTTTACTGAACCTGAATACATTATGGCGTAGTGATACATAAGTTTTTGACAGCAATTCAACCATTGCAAAGTCTTTTTGCCCCAGTGTAAATTAATTAAAAATGGTTCCTTTTTAATAAGAAAGAAGTTACTTTATTAAAAAAATGAAAATTGACCAATCAAATTCATGTAAAGCCATATCTCCTAAGGAGATATTGCAGTAGATTATGAAATTTATCACACAAGCTATATCTACTGTAGAATGTATTATTGGGTTATAAAAAATAGCATGCAGGTTTTTGTGATTGGAATACCGAACGGCAGATCGTCGACTCGGCGTTCTCAAAGAGTGATGGACACACGCAATACGCTCGACCCTAAAACAATTGATAGAAATTTTATCTAAGGACTAAATGGGTAGGATTTTTTTTAATAAGCAATATTTTATTCAGATTTGTATCTAAATAGGGATTAGGGGTAGGATTGGTAATTTTTCGGCGGTACTTCGTTTTCTCGTTTAAAACAATGCAAATATTTGACTGGACAACATCAATTCTATATCGCAGTGTGAAACAATGCTTGGTTAGCAACCTAAAGGAGTTTGTGTCATCTTCAGTAATAATTATTAAAACTAAACTTACTGTTTCAGCTTTATTCATATTTCTACAGGCTATAATAACATGGCCGCCCATTCTAGCAATTTCTTTAGCTGCGTTAAAACCAATACCTGTCATATATATTGAATGAATGAATGAATGAAATGGGGTTTAACGTCCTACGCTTAAGCACCGTACCTGGGCTAATTGAAGACGGGCATACGCCACAGTGTGCAATGAGGGAAATTTTGCCCGGGCAGCGGCGCTACGGCCTACTCTTATATCGAATTCCAACTGCCAAGGGATCTTTTACGTGCACTCCAATTTGTACACGGGACCTCGGTTTTTCGTCCCATCCGAACGACTAGGCAGCTGTCCTTGTCAGGCCCTCCTTCTGCATCACTGACAAGGGGAAATCACGCCGGAAAATCGAGATGAACATATATATTGAACATAAAAAACTAAATATAGGTTTATAAAAGTATAACATGTACAGTTGAATACGATTCTTAAAATCAAAAAGCCAATTCTACTGTCATCAATGTATCATTTCATTTCATACCAGGGTAGCCACGGTGGCTCGCTAACCTGAAGGTCCCGTATTCAATGCTTGTGTTAGCTGAAAAAGTTCATCGGAATTTCCCGGTTCTTCTCGACACAAACTAGGTCACTTCTGGAACATAATATATAGATATGGTGCATTTTTTTTTCAATAATTCGCTTGCGCATAGGGTGTGTTAGCAAGGGTCAGTGGGGGGGGGTCGGGTGGCCTGGAGAATACCCGCGAGGTTGGACAGGAGACCCTACTCCTTTTCACGTACAACCGAGGAATCGAAACCACGCCAGTTGACTCTTTTATTGAAATGAGTTTTTTTTTCATATCATCCAAGATAGAGAGAGAATATAACATTGCGTTATTCGTAAACAATTTAAAACATAATATAATTAAAGTTACATTATTTAAGATATAGATAAGAACTAGCCATTCTTGCTATACTAGTGCAGAAGTAGATGATGTAAAATGAATAATTTGAAAATTTCATTCAAATTACTCTGTTGCAAGCGAAGATATTGGCATTTGAAGATTTGGCCGACCTGTGCAATAATTTCAACCACGGTCCTGGTTGATCAAAGCTAAGACTCAAAGGGTCTGGGCGCGCCATATTTGATTTATCACTGAAACGTTTTAATCTGTTTAATATCGGAGCAATCTGATGCGATCCAAAGTTGATTAAGGCCTGGATCAGTTAATTAATGTCTACTTAATACTTTAGAAAACATTTCATGCCCAAATAAAGACCTGCACTAGGCAGATTTAGCTCTTGAATAATGCATGTTACATTCAACATGTCATTAGTGAGAAGTTATTTGTCCGCTGATTGTAATGTATATTTCGGATAATAGAATCTAACTCTTCAAATAAATGTTCTACCCACCAGAATTGCCACCTGTTACAATATAAGTTCTGTCAGGAGCGATTTCAACTTCTGGAAATGACAGGTTACTCCCCATCTTGAAGATTATAATATTTCCTATTTATAGATTAACCTTAAAGCAGAAAATATTGTTATTATTTGATACAGTCACACTATTTCCACTATGTCTATGCCAATGTCCATTTCCACTATGTCAATGTCCATTTCCACTATGTCAATGTCCATTTCCACTATGTCAATGTCCATTTCCACTATGTCAATGTCCATTTCCACTATGTCATTGTCCATTTCCACTATGTCAATGTCCATTTCCACTATGTCAATGTCAATTTCCACTATATCAATGTCCATTTCTTTATTTCTTTATTATACCGGTGGGGAGGGGGTGTAGTGGTTTAACGCATGCACGTGAAATCCCAGGGTCTGTCATTGAGTCAGGTTGCGATTCTCCGCTAAAACGCGAAAAAGAATTGAATTGCCTCTCCAAACTCGTGGGTTTTCCCACCGGTTCACCCTGTTTCCTATCACCGCTAAAGACCTCTACACGCAGACGAATTATTGATATAAAACTGAACCAATATGTTAGTACCGAAATGACATAGTTTGTGTCGAGTGGACGTTAAACCCCTTTTTGCCTCGCTCTCTATATCCCATAAAAACACTAGTTATCTTGGGTCAATAGTATTGTTAGTGTATCTTTGTATATATGTTATGATATAATTTTTGTTAAAGTAGTAATTGACCAATCTCCGAATTGATATCTCACTAATCTTTCAAGTTGTTTAACTGTTTGAGTTTATACTTAATGTAACGATATATATTACGTAATTATAGTTAACACGCAATTTTGCTATGTTCATATCTTCTTCTGTATTTAAACATTTGTTTCCTATGTGCAATTTTACATTATATCAAATATTATTATATAATCATTTTAACCCTAAGCTTGTATATATATTCTGAATTCTATTGTAACCTTAGTCTTGGTGACCGGCTCACCCTAGCGATACCTATCTCGTTATTGTGACCGTTAACCAGTTTTGGACACTCGTTATTAAAAGTACAATTTTTACTATTTATCCGAGTTTTCGTCGTAAGTGTTGGAATAAGCTACAACCCTCAGAAAGTAGCACTTCGGCAGTATTAAAATATGCATTTTAAAGTCATATCATTAAAAAACAATTGAAGATAGACCCTTCATGTAAATAGATGAAATAATCTAAATTTAATGCTATTTTCATAAATGTGAATTTTATACCAAAAATTAACTTAGACATTTCATTCAAAATTCATGTAGGCTATAGATCTTCTAATGGTCATTTTTGGAGTCGGCTGTTGTGAACTAAAAATAATTCATCACGAATGTCATTTAATTTAAGCTTATTTAAGTAAGCCTAACTAGGCCGAAGCCTACTTCTATCACGTTCTATGCCTAAAACAAAAACAAAATCTACACTACAGATAAAAACTGAATCACTGTCATGATGGTAATCCGTTATTAGGAGAACGTTGCCGTATAGGCCTAGACCAATCTCGAACCAGAAAAATTTTGGAGAAAAATTTCTCTGGTGACACTGGGTAGCCATTTTCCCGTAAGGGACTAATCACACGACTGTCACGTGACATGTATTTACTTTAAGTGTCTGGATGACCGAATCACTTAAAAATATACACACGCGTAGAAAAATAGATCTTTACGAAAACTTAAATTTTTACATTTAGGATTCACTTTTGTTATGTCAGCGAGTTGACTTTGACTCAAGAATCATTTCACAACAAACAAAACGACGATCCGACATCTTGTTTTCGGGAAAAAGACCCAAAAAAGATTGACCAATCAGAGGTCAGAATGGGCGGGGCTTACCTGTAAAAAAAGTTGAAGATAATGGACGGTCTTTGGCCCCAGAGGCCTCCGGCCCCGCAACTGACTCTGGGAACGAGATTGTGCCTAGACATATCACCGTTGTATTATAAATTTTCAAGTAGAAACAGTAAGATTTTCAAATGTCAAAATGTAAAACAGGAAGTAAACAAATAAACTTATTTGTGGACAAAAGTCACCGTGGGTATAGGTGTCGCCGTGAGTCAGTTATTAGATTAGTTATTTCAATAACGTAAATTGTATCGGCTCTGCTCTCAACTACGTTATTGTCAGCTCCTTGTGACAACAAGTATGAAAATAAGGCTTTTTTCCCACCTCGGTTCTTACTAGTTCTCAGGCTATTTTGTACGCATACAAAAACATAAATAATTTTCATTTGAATATGGCCGCCATGTTTAAACTAACGCTCAGCCAATATTCCAAATTTAGGAATGTCATTTTACATGAAAATAGTGTTGGATTTTTACAAATTTGTGTCGGATGTGGCAAGAAATGATTCCTTTTAGCGACCAAAGAAGAATCACGATGAAAAATAGACGATCAGGATTCCAAAATTGCCTTAGAACTGAGATACGGGAAAAGCCTTATTTTCATACTAGTTGTCAATAGTGGCTGATAGTAACGTAGTAGAGAGCAGAGCCGATACAATTTACGTTACTTAAAGTAACTATTATTAGATATACACTGTTAAATACGTGAATACTGCTAAGGAATTCCCCTATAAGCTCTTACTCTGCTATAAATACCGGTGTAATTAATTTCAACCAAATATCTCAAAGTCTAATTTTTAAGAATAGATCCAGAAAGCTGCGATAACACACCGACGATATAAACAACCATTGGTAGCCTATAAAACGTAATGAATATCGCTTTGTGTGGATCATCACGAACACGTTTATAATAAACAACATGATGATATAATAACTATGATAATGAACTAATTTAATTGCATTCATCTAATCTGTAGTTGATAAAAATAATCAACATAATAACTACATTCATCGACAGGCTATGTAGGCCTATTTATCAAGTTCACTGTTCAAACCTTCCTATGTCATGTACCGTGTCGTTATAAAGTAGACATCCATATAAATTAGTGTAGTAGGTATATTTCAAAGGTCGTATATTTAATATATCATTTGAAATAACCTACATTATTTTATACAAATAATACATGAATTACATACCCAATCCCGTCAATAGTTTGGTGCCAACCTTACTCAGTCGAAAGTGTATACGTATAGCACACACTGTGTCTGTAGTGTACTAAGTATAGCACGTTTCTGCTGAAGTAATCAAAGTCAAATATAAAAATATAATCTACTATCATTAAATAAGATTTCTCGATGTATTTTATCAGACACATAAGTACTACTCACGTATAATATAAACAGTGTTGCTGAACATAATATTGTATCCTTCTTTGTTAGCTTGACCTATTTCTTGACTTTATGAAAGCTCGACAGCGACACCTTACTTCGAATCTTTATATACATCTAGCTCCCAAATGTTTTGCATTTTCTTTAATTGCGCAGTCTCAGTCCTCCCTCTGTTTTGAATTGACGAAAGCCCGACTGGGACTTCTTGATTCTAATCTTTGTTTACTTTTAGCTCTACAGATAAGGGTGGGGGGGGGTGGGGGGGCTGAATTGTTTAGCATGTGCACCGTATCAAAAAGCCTGTCATTGAGCCAACTGGTGTGATCCCCGGCTGTACGTGACAAAGAGTATGGTCGCCTGTCCAGCCTCATGGGTTTCCTCCGGGTCCCCCGCCACTCCCAGTAAAGACCCATACGCGCAAGCGAATTATTGAACTAAAATAAAAACAATATGTTAGTCCCAAAATGACCTTGTGTGTGTCGAGTGGACGTTAAACTCCATTTTCTCCCCCTCTCTCTCTCTCTCTCTCTCTCTCTCTCTCTCTCTCTCTCTCACTCTAGATCACTAGATATACGTAATGTATTAAACGCATATTATTATAGAAGTTTGAAATACGACCCAATATTAATTGTTTTATACGTCGTGCTTATCCACACAGTATTACTTAATTCAGTAAACTAATGGATCATAATCCACTTAATTACACCCCATTTATATCTTTTTCATATTGTCTTATATGGGGACCCTTCACTTACCCCACATCGGTTAAGCTGGGCTTTGATTGAATCTACAGGTAGTTGGAAGTATTTACCAGGAACAATAATTCGAGTGACAAGTTAACACCAATGATTCCGTATCTGGGTGGTGAACAGGCGTGTGAGGGGGCGTTTTCGAGATATGGGGGGGGGGGGGCTAATGTCTATGTATGGGTGTGTGTAGGGGGTGGGGTGGACTTAATATATATTATTTCAAACAAAAAATTCTAGGATTTCAAATCTATAAATAAGTGTTTATGATGCCCCTGGACAACTGTTTGATATGTGGGGTGGGGAAACAGGTGTGCATGTGTGGAGTGTGGGGGAGGGGGTAAAATTGGAGGGAAATGATTTCACGTTGATTTAAATGATTCAAAATTGACCTGAAAAGTGTTTTCTCTAGCTTTTCGTTTAGTACCAATATCGTCATTAAAAATATAAAATTATAATGGTATAATGTATCGCAGCAAAAGACTACTCAGGCAAGATGGTAATAAGGAAAGAAAGTTTTGTTATCTCTCATCACAATTTAAATTCCTCCAGAAGATCTTTTTTCTAGTGTCTTCTTAACCAGTAATTACGTCATCCCAGCTCTTGTTAGAAAGTTGGGATTTTCTAGAAAAAGAAAGACAGATAGGCATTACCGCAATTTTGATAAAAAAATTTATCAAGATTAGTATTGAAAGTGTCAAGAATATCATAGAACTGACAACCAACCATAAGGACACCCAAATCTCTTACCTACTCCTCTCCGCATTGCAAATTGATGGAGGTGCTGAAACGGCTCTAGGACAATCCGATCCCGGACAATTGGTCCCCGGACAATTCGTCACCAGACAATTCGTACCCAGTGACAATTTGTTCCCGGACTATTTGTCCCCAAGGACAGTTCATCAGACAATTCGTATCCAAGGACAATTCGTTCCCAGACAATTCGCCCTCGGGTACGAATTGTCCTTCGGTATGAATTGTCCTTAGGTACGAATTGTCTTGTGAATTGTCCTTAGGGACAAATAGTCCTTGACGATATGTCCTAGGGTACGAATTGTCCTAGGGTACGAAATGTCCTTGGGTACGAATTGTCCGAGTACGAATTGTCATTGGGTACTTATTGTCTGGTGACGAATTGTCCAGGTACGAATTGTCATTGGGTACGAATTGTCTGGTGACGAATTGTCCGGTACGAATTGTCTGGGATCGAATTGTCCTAGAGCCATTTCAGCAGGGCGAATTGTCCGGGTACTAATTGTGACAATTAGTACCCGGACAATTCGCCCTATGGTACGAATTGTTCTTAGGTACGAATTGTCTGGTGAATTGTCCTCAGGGACAAATAGTCCGTGTACGATATGTCCTAGGGTATGAATTGTCCTAGGGTACGTATTGTCATTGGGTACTAATTGTCATTGGGTACTAATTTTCTGGTGACGAATTGTCCGGGTACGAATTGTCCGGGATCGGATTGTCCTAGAGCCGTTTCAGCACCTCCATCAATTTGCAATGCGGAGAGGAGTAGGTAAGAGATTTGGGTGTCCTCATGGTTGGTTGTCAGTTCTATGATATTCTTGACACTTTCAATACTAATCTTGATATTGCGGTTATGCCTATCTGTCTTTCTTTTTCAAGAAAATCCCAACTTTCTAACAAGAGCTGGGATGACGTAATTACTGGTTAAGAAGACACTAGAAAAAAAGATCTTCAGAAGGACTTTTAATTGTAATTAGAAATAACAAAACTTTCTTTCCTTATTACCATCTTGCCTGAGTAGTCTTTTCTGCGATACATTATAACATTATAATTTAATATTTTGAATGACGATATAGGTACTGAATGAAAAGCTAGAGAAAACACTTTTCAGGTCAATTTTGAGTCATTTAAATCAACGTGAAATCATTTTACCCCCCCCCCCCCCACACATGCACACCTGTCACCCCACACCACACATCAAACAGTTGTCCAGGGGCATCATAAACACGTATTTATAGATTTGCAATCCTAGAATTTTTTGTTTTAATAATATATATTTGGTCCACACAATGACAGCCCCACCCCACCCCCCTACACACACCCATACATAGACATTAGACCCCCCCCCCCATATCTCAAAAACGCCCCCTCACACGCCTGTTCACCACCCAGATTCGGAATCTACGCGAAAAACTGTGGTCTAGAAAAACTTGGTCTCATAAATTCACAGCTCGGGTGACAATGCCCCCCTTCAGCCACCGGACTATGTTCCTTTTATTCTGATTGTTAAGTTGATCGAGGCATTTGTCATCTACAGGGATACATGCGCACTAAACTTATTAAAACCTCTAAAAAGTTTTATTGTAGTCATAATGACTTGATTGATAAATATACATCTATTATTTTAGATATATTCAATTGACGGGTATACTATCTCCCTGATTATGTCTACTACATCGTTAACACTGTCCATAATGCGCAGTTTGCATAACGATGGCCAATCACAATATTTTACCGAGATTTCGTCTAATAGTTTGGATGCAGATATGGCGGGTGGGACATCAAACAGTATAAGCTTACTTCTGGGCACCTGTTACCACTGTTTGTCGTGTATTTTGCACACGGTGAACATGGTCTGATGGTTTGGATTGCTCGTAGGCTGTCTAGTCGTTCTGTTGGATGAAACAGGAGGTCCCGTGGACACATTGGCGTGCACGTAAAAGATCCCTTGGCAGTTGGAATTCGATATAAGAGTAGACCGTAGCGCCACTACCCGGGCACATTTTCCCAATAGCACACTGCATGGCGTAGGCATATGCCCGTCTTCATTATTCAATGTTGGGAGCAGAACAGTAGGAAGTTAAACGTCATTTCATTTCTAAACACACAATGTTAATGGTGTAGATTCATATAAGACACCCCTTTAAATGAAAAATTGGTTATTTCCAGAGAAATTATTTCTGACTTCGAATTGACCGTCAACCCTGGTTACCCATGACCTGCCGCTTGAACTGACAATATTGGAACATACTACTTTACCTAAAATACACTAAAAAATAGTAGATGCATTTCGTCCGTCTAATATAACAATGAACCTATATATGTGTACAATAAACTTAAAGTTTTTCTTACTGTTCAGTTATTTGCTTGTTATTTATTCTATGGCAGCATCGTGGGGACTTAATTCTTACTCTGTATTATTTCTAACTTAACTGACCCGGGAAAAAACACAGCCGACCGTACTCCTGCATTTACATATTATTGGATTTCGACCAGTCAATAGATTATTTAACAGTATTCAATGTTGTTTAATATCATGAAGTAAATATTTATCTATATAAGACATGTGGTAAAAATGATGTCGAGCACGAATTACATATCAAATTATTGTTTAACATCATGTGGTAAATATTTATCTATATAAAATAATAAATTACGTATATTGTTTAACATCATGTGGTAAAAATGATCTCGAGCACGAATTACATATCAATATATTGTTTAACATCATGTGGTAAATATTTATCTAGAACTTGAAAACTGTATTTCATCAACTCGTCCTGGCGTTCAACGTTCCTGGAATAGAAAATAATTATTGTTAAAATGTTGGAGAAAAGCAGCGAGTTGAGGAGCTGATCAGCCGAGTTGGGGAGGTGATTAGACGGGTTGGTGGGGGGAAGGGGTTAGACAAATTGGGGGGTGATCAAACCGGTTGGGGAAGTAATCAGATGAGTTTGGGGTGATCTCTGACGGGTTGGGTGGTGAATAGACGGCCGGGGAGGTGATTAGACGGCGAAGTGATCAGACGGGTTGGGGAAGTGGTTAGACGGGTAGGGTAAGTGATCAGATGAGTTTTGGAGGTGAACTCTAACGGGTTGGGTAGATAATCAGATGGGTTTGGAAAGTGAGCGGACCGGTGGGGGGAGGTGGGCAGACCGTTTGGGAAAGTAATCAGAGTTTAGGAAGTTGTCAAGAGGGATGGGAAGTGGTCAGATGAGTTTGGGAGGTTATCTGAAAGGTTCATCTATTGGGTATCTTGGTTTACAGTAAGGGTTAGAATTGCGCACCTTTGTGTTGCCCAACTTGGCATGTGGGGATTTACACGCCCACACCAAACCAGTCAGAACATAGATTCTGCCGAACTGATTCAAAAAAGATTAAGATCCACTCGGCACAAACTAGGTCATTGACGGACTAACATATGATTCCATTATATTTCAATGATAGAGGACTGTAGCAGTGGAAGAAAATTGGACAGGTGACCATACATCACGTTCAAGCGGGGAAATGAAACAACGCCACTAGTTAAATCATATTTAAGATAAGGAAATAAAATTCATACTTAGGATAAGATGTTGTTGATTCTATTTTACAATTAGAGAAATATACACCAGTCTCTCCTTTATAAATTGGATCTGTAGCAGCTTTTATTGTTGTTGTAGCTCCTTCAAACCCATTGCGAGAGAAAGCTAAAATGATAATGAACAAAAATATGTACATGTAACAGGTGTGGATTTCGAGTAACCCCTGTGTTAATCTATGTGGGGAGGGGGCACGTTTACAAGATACCCGACCTTGATGATTGTGATATTTTTATCGACCCATCTTATTAATCATAAATTGCAAACAATGTTGGAAAAGGGAAGTAACTTTCATCGGACAAGGTTAGGAGTCAGTCAGAAGGTAGCCTAAACTAGAGTGTTACCAATTATTCTAAAAGCGTATTCATTAACACTAAATTATGTCATATTATATAATTAAGATGGACGTTTATTAATATATTTAAATACAGATGTGGAGTGATCCTTTCATGTTGGCGTACCATTATTTCAAATAATCGTATGGGCGATGTGCCAAGTGTAACTAGTTGAAATATCGAACCTGATGTCATTGCAAAGCACGTGCAAATGTCTGTATTTTAAGTTGTTTAATGATGTCGAGCTTTTAAGAAATTGCGTAATATATTTGAAAAAAAAGGGCCTTGCGTTCCTCTTATTGTTACAATATATTACTTAGTGCCTCGTTCTCGACCACAAACAATACATATATATATATGTAGGTCCTAGAGTTTTGAGAAACGTTCGTTCCTGGCGTTATTGTGAATCAAATTGCCAATTTTAAGTTCAATGCTATTAAACAAACAGAATGAAACATTTCAAACAAAGAACGAATAGTAGTAATAATAAAAAAAACGTCAAACATATAGGTGTTCTATATTTTCGGAATCAGCGAAACATACATCAGTTTTTGATAATACAATTAAAAATAAATGAATTAGAAATATATGCATGCATATTGTTATCTACCCATATAAAAACGAACGGGACAAGACTGATTTGAAAACCGTTTTTTGATTGGCCCGTAGACTTTAGCTACAATTAAGGCCAGGGCAGATAATTTGAAATCGTGGAAACCCCATGGAACACTTGGATACCGTAGATGATGTTTCGACATTCCACAACCCGGACTCTATTAATCTTCGATATAAGCTGTTTTATTTGTCAAAGGTGCCAGTGGAAGTTTTAGAAAAGGTGGCCAACGAGGACAGATGTAATATGCATTATTCCACGTAAAATACAATTAAATGATTATGAAAATAAACTGACAACATTTACGGATAAATGAAATATTGACAAAGCGGGCGTTATATACCGATTGATTTAATATGGGGGCATACATTTTATTATACAGGCGGTGTCTAGAGTGCCGCGCTTCGACCTCTAGCTGGCCGGCCACCTCTGGCTTGCGGCTGTGGTTTCGACCCTGGTTTGAGCGTATGTGGCATAGAGATAGGGGCGCCTTTTCAAACTCGTGGGTTTCCCCCGGGCACTCCGGTTTCCTCCCACCGCTAAAGACCCCTACGCGCAAGCGATTTATTGAAATAAAATTAAAAACCATATGTTAGTCCCGAAATGACCTCGTTGTGTTGAGTGGACGTTAAACCCCATTTCTCTCTCTCTCTCTTTCTATTTTGAATTATCCCCATCAATGTTTATCCAAGCGTAGCATAATATATATAAATATCTCTTACCATTTAATGCTCGGGTCAACGCATTTCCATCAGTCATCTGAGTTTTCACAAAACCAGGATGAACACTTGTAATAGTAACTGACTTGTCTTTAACATGACGTGCTAACCAATACATTGATATGATCTAAAATAATTACAATGAGTTCTTTTAACCTGGATGCGTTGTCAACATTGCAGAAACATTTGCTAGATAATCCGGTCTTTTACATTATCATAGACAACGTCAAATACAAGATGTTTTTACCCCCATGAATTTAATTGAAGTATGTCATTTCAAAAAACCCATTTGATTGCATGTCAGTTCAGTATCTAACACTCTTAATTTTTTATTGTGAAATTTCTTAAAACAAGGCTCCACAAAACTGTTTGAATCACCCAAACGTTTTGGAGTTGATTATGTCCTTGCACGTGCACTATGCATTTTCAATGAACAGTTTTGGCACAAGGACGTAAGGCCATTTGGATGACATGTCGGTCTTGACGGTGCGACGTTAATCTTGGCATACCAGACCGTGGGCGGTTTTGAATTGAATTGGTTGCCTGGAAATGCTGCCATAGTCTCCCAATCACACTCTAGCTACAACCCATAGAAATAACTCGTTTTTTCCTAATCTCCTATTTTCGACTTTCGCCTTCTTACTGACATCAATAAATACAAAAATATGACTAAGTCGAAAATCGCCAAGACATTATACAAGCTAAAATGCAAGTCGAAAATAAGAAATTAGGAAAACAAATTTTTTCTTAATTTCCTATTTTCGCGTTGATTTTAGCTTGTATACCGTTTTGGCGAATTTCGACTTTCTACTTTTCGACATGGCGACTTTCGACTTTCTACTTTACGACTTTCGACTTTTCGACTTTCTACTTTTCTACTTTTCTACTTTCGACATTCGTGTTTTGAAGGGGCGAAAAGTAGAAATTATGAATTGTAGTTATAAGCTTCCATAATTCCCTGATCATATGAACTTTTCTTGTAAGAATTCCTTAACCATGAAGGTGTCCCTGTTATCATGTCTGCCAATGATCATAACAAGTATGTAAGTTTTATGTAGTTTGAAGATATCCCTTCGAAGGCAAACAAAATAAACGAAACATATATTAAAAGTTTCTACTAATATATGAAGAACGACACTCACCTGGAAAAGTTTACTATTAAAATAAGAACCGCTTGAGCTAAATGATTGTTGAAAATTTATATTGTTTATGTCCAATTTTCCATTCTGTAGGCCATTGAAGATGTTTGGACAATTCTACAATCCTCTCCAGATTTTTGTAAAAGTGGTAGAAAATGAAGTATAATAAGTAGATGTGACAAATAATTGGCTTGTAAACCAGTTTCATATCCATCTTCAGTCATTACTGTAACATACAAAACAAATTAAAATATATATATTTTAAAAACAAAACAGCATAGCTAAATATCTATTCTTTGGATCCTAAAAAAGTAAGCAATTGGTTCAAACATATTAATTAAATGTGAAAGTGCATAATCTGATTTTATTAATGAGTATGGTTTACAGTGTAATTGTCCTTCACTAGTTTAAATCATGCATAAATAGTTCACAAAGGTCGGATTATAACTGTTAACGTTTGAGCGTCCACAGAGGTCAGTAAAGTGAAACAAGGACCATAACTCTAAACGTAATGAACGGAAATGGCTGAATATCAATAGGCTTCTTCGTTGCACTAATTTAAATAAAAATTTCACAAAGATCGAATGTTAACTTATAGTGTTAGAGAGTTCACAAGATTCAATAAAGTGAAACAAGGGCCATAACTCTAGACATAATTAACCGAAATCATTGAAACTAAACAGACTTCTTTGTCTCACTAATGTGAACAACATATTTATCAATTTTAAAACAATCGGGTATATTCTTTGGTTTTAGATCGTTCACAAGAAATAGTGGTCGGACGGAGCCGACGGCAATGTACGTCAACATTACCATATGGACATATACACACGAGTGCCACCCACACGCGCCTGGTAAGTCCAGAATACATCGGAAATTACGGTTCGACGATACACACTGACGGGTCGCCTCGTACATCAAGACGTCACATTCGAGAGAATGGAATTAGAGTCACCGACTTATTACTTCAGAATTCTTCATTGTGTCCTAAATGTTGGATATCAGGGGCCCATATTTTCACGGTAAGATAACAACACCAATATTGGTACCTTTAGTTTGCACCGCTATGCCAGCATTGCAAATAAGACTATGTAAAGGACAGTTCCTAGCTTTAAATTCTTCTATAAATTTCATAGTTTTCTCAAACGACGCTAAATCTAATTCCATCTTTTCTATGTTTAATTTTCTTGGTTCTGTTCTGTCAGTTTCTGGTAATTTGGCCTGTTTTTCTTTAAATTCTTTCTCGTATTCCTCCTGCATCTGTTGTATCGCCTGAAAGTCAATAGAATATAACATGTAGGGTTTTGGAATGGAAAACACAACTGAGCATCGCTGATTCTGCGTTCTAACAGGGAGATAGCCACACGCAATTCACATTTTGATACAAATTTTTATCCAATTGTTGATTATACAAATCACTTCCAAATACAGTCTACAATTACCATAATTAAAAACATACTTACTGTTTCAGCTTTACTCATATTTCTACAGGCTATAATAACATGGCCGCCCATTCTAGCGATTTCTTTAGCCGCGTTAAAACCAATACCTGTCATATAAATATAGGACATAAATAACTAAATAAAAGTTTTTAGAAGTATAACATTACGATTCGTAAAATTAAAAAGCCCATTCATATCAGTAGGATAGCCAAGATATTGGTTCGTTCCCGTGTTTGACCCCTGCTTTGGCTTAGAAAGTTCATCAGGATTTTTCAGCGTAGTCCTCCCTTGCCATTTGTGGCAACATACAAGCTTTGACAAAAACACATTGCTGTGTACGTAAAATATCCCATGGCAGTTGGAATTCGTATTCGTTTAACGTTTAATACAAAACCAAGTACAAACAATCCAAACCATAAGACAAAATTCAAAGCTTAGATAACAAATGTGTCGATCTACTTAAAAATCAGTATAAAAGGAACAAGCTCTCGCGTATCGACATAGCTAAGAAACATACAGTGTATACAGTCCGTGAGCTGGTAATGTTGGAATATTAATGATTACATTCTAATTGTCGGCAGTTCGGAGAAAATGGTCCCCTAATTGTAACGTTTATCGTTCCGAATATTGCATGAGAAATTTGTTACTAGAATCTGATACTTCAAAAAAATGTTCTACCCACCTGAATTGCCACCTGTTACAATATAAGTTCTGTCAGGGGCGATTTCAACTTCTGGAAATGACAGGTTACTCCCCATCTTGACGATCAAAATAATTCCTATTTATAGATTAACCTGGAAACAAAAAATCTTGTTATTATATGATACAATCACATTTCACTATGTCCATTCTATAATTCTTAGTTGTTCGGACTGGACGAAAAACCGAGGTACTGTATACACATTGGTATGAGCCTAACAGAACCACTGACAGTTAGAATTCGAATAAATGCAGGCCGTAGTGTCTCTGTCCGGACAAAATTTCCCTGGCAGCATATTGTGTGACTTTTTCATGTCTTCGGAGCAGAACAGTCGGACGTTAAACTCCCTTTCGTTTCATTTCGTAACACCCAATAAAGCATTCTAGAGTAGATATCGCCCCTTAGGAGATATCGTTTTACACTAATTTGATTGGTCAGTCTAAAAGGAACTACTTTTTTTAATTTTCAAAGAACAGTTCGTTTTGGGTTAAAAGTAACTTCTTCTTTTTTTAAATTGAAAATGAACTACTGTTATTTCATTAGCCTTGATGCAAACACTGGGTCAATATAAAGGACTTTGCAATGGTTGAGTTGCTGTCAAAAAATCCATGTATTACTCATACTCCTCGCAGCGTTTCGTTTGATTAGAGGTAATTCCACTACACACTGCTATTTTGAGTGGATATTGTTGTTTTAAATTTTGATTGGTCAGTAGTCCGTCTACTGGCCAATCACTAGCTGCCCTACAAAAACTTTACATTTAAAACGAGTGCCAGTATTGGATCAAATATGTTTACATATCGTTACGTCATGGCTCACGATTTTATAATGACTAATTAACCAGGGCATAGAAGAATACTGCAGTAAAACTAATTGCGTGACAAACGAGGCTATCAAGACGAATAAAATGTAAACAATACCGTTTGGAAACGAACATACTTTCACGGTTTTTAATACCTTAAATCATTGTCCAAAGTTTTAGGAAAGACCCAGAATAAACGATGGGCTGTCATGTTGCTGCACTTAAGTGATAGCTTTCATGGAATGGAAAGAATAGACACATTCCCGCGTAAGTTCAAGAAACAGACGCCATTCCAGCAATGGCCAGAGAGGGATTTCTCGGGCCATTGCTTTAGGAATATGTGTATCGCTAGGCTAGGCTACACTCGGTGATAAATTTAAACCTCGTTTTTCTTTTTTAATTTATCAACTTGTGTTGATATTTTTTGACACCAAAAAAGACAAGTAGATATTTATTTATCACCCAATCCTTTCTTACATGCACAAATAAATAAATATAATTCTTATCTATAGATTTCACCTTTACTGAACCTAATTACATTTAAGCGTAGCCTAGTGCTACAAAAAAGACTCGTAGAAGATTATCTATGTATACCATATATTTACTGAATAGAAAACTTGTTTATAGATATATAGGTCGATAGCATACCTTTCCCCGTCGTATATTTAATATATCATTTAAGTATATTAAATCTGATATGATGAGGACAACGAATCAAAAAACTAATGTTGGTGTGGTGTCGATAGCCCCCCCCCCCCCGATTTATTTATTTTTCTTGTTTTCATTGTATGTGCTTTTAAAGGGACATTCGTACGTATCTGATATAGAAAAAATGTTTTGAACAGAAGCCACCGAAGCATAAATTGAACATGCTGGAGGAATAGAGCATCTAAAAATAACAGAAACAACTCAGATATAAATTTTAGTATTCCACCCATGGGAATGTCCCTTTAAGAAATCCTAAATGGTAAATATGTTTTATACTGTATATTAATTTGTGTTCATATTATGATTGTCAGTTGCAAAGATGTTAATATCAACTGATAAAGCTTGTTATCGTGTCCTATATTTATTATATACATTTCTGTAAATTTAAACGAATAAAATATAGGTTAAATACATATCATTTTAAATAGTTTTGTTACCCACCTTATTCAGTCGAATGTGTATATCAATCCACGAACACACAGTGTTTCTGTAGTCTACTAAGTAAACTTTGTTTCTGTTTTACATACACCAAGAAACAGCTCATGAATTTAACCTCAAACCTGGTCTAATCAAATATAAAAAATACAATCTACTATCATTAGAAATTTCTCGATGCATTTCATCACACTGTTTCTGTAGTGTATTAAGTATACTATACGCGTATCTAAGTAGCCTTGGTGAACATATTGTATTGACATGTCATGAAGTTGCACAGTAACTGACATTGTTGGTATTCCAAGTGGTCTTACTCCGTACCTAGTTTCTCACCCCGTTCCACTCCACTGACCCATAGGTTCATACATGGGAGGGTGATGTATTTTTTTTTATCTAACCTTGATGATTGTGCTATTTTTATCGACTATTGTAACATGCTTAAGAGTGAACCTCGCATTTTGATTGGTCAATTAGACGCTGTCTATTGGACAATAACGCCCCTCTGTTTAAAGTTTAACACTGATTTGAAACTATTTTTGATGTTGTGATAGATTTTATTGCTATCAGCCATTGTCACTTTGTCTTTCAGTTGAAAAAGTTCATCTCTGCCGTACTGCAGTGAGATACCTGTTGAAATGTTCTCACCCGTAATCAGCACACAGTTGGAGTAAAGTAAACTGTTAATTATAGAAATCCAAATCTTCATGCTCCACTAATCACTATTGCAGTCAATATAAATATATAATGTCAAATATTTCGAAATCAAAAATATTTTCAGCTAAAATAAATATCAACGCTGTTGCAGAAGGTTACGAAATTCGTGCGTATAAAAGTTAGAAGGTCTTGATCCTATAGATTATATGGACAATTTCAAAACAAAACAGAGCTCGTGTGGAGCTGCCTTCCGCGCTCACACACTCAAAAAACTCGTCGAAGATTCTCTATGTATATGGGCCTAAGCCTCAAAGCAAAAAGTAAAAAAAAGAAAAAGAAAAGGTAGTAAAAGAGGGGAGGTGAGGAAACAGGGAAAGGAAAGGAAAGAAAAGCAGAAAGATAGATTTCGTTGGAAGAAACAAATTCTACCACCTGGTGAAATTATGCATAAATTCATGAGTTTAACCTCAAGATGGTGACAGCATTATAAACCGACAATCTTTCTTGAGTCACTACCAGCTCTTGATAAGTCATTAAAACATGATAAATGGCCAAAAACTGGAATATTTTGTGAAAAAATAAAAAAAAATTCTGGGTTTCGATTTACTTTCACTTTCGATTTTGATGACTGGAGACCAAGCATATTGAATGAAAATTCAACTTTTTTCCGTAAGAAATCCAGATTTTTTTGGTCTGAGCTTATCAGGAATGCATCAAGATAATGATAACGAAATAGGGGTTCTCTGGACGTTATTTTTCAGTCAGTGAGCAGGGCAAAGTTAAACGTAGGTGGTTGAAGCCAAGATGATAGGCTTTAAAAAAATGTTATGGGGTCAAGGTCGTAAGTCAAGGTCAAATGTCCCAAAGGTCACCATATATCTCCATTCACTGCTCTGGCCTGAGGTGCTTGGACAACGTGTTTGCGGCTGTCTATTTTTCAAACTTTTCTGGGGGGAGAACCCCCCGGACCCCCCTCGAGCGATTTGCTCTTGGGCCTTGTCACAGGTATGGCAAGTGGGCCTTCGGCCCACCAGTCCGGCACTGTGTATACCATATATTTACCGAATAGAAAACTTGTTTATAGACATATAGGTCGATAGCATACCTTTCCCCGTCGTATGTTTAATATATCATTTAACTATATTAAATCTAATCAAAAAACATATGTTGGTGTGGTGTCGATAGTCCCCCCCCCCCCCCGATTTATTTATTTCTCTTGTTTTCTTTATAAATTGAACATGCTGGAGAAATAGAGCATCTAAAAATAACAGAAACAACTCAGATATAAATTTTAGTATTCCACCCATGGAAATGCCCCTTTAAGAAATCCTAAATGGTAAATATGTTTTATACTGTATATTAATTTGTGTTCATATTATGATTGTCAGTTGCAAAGATGTTAATATCAGCTGATAAAGCTTGTTATCGTATCCTATATTTATTATATAAATTTCTGTAAATTTAAATTAATAAAATATAGGTTAAATACATATCATTTTAAATAGTTTTGTTACCCACCTTACTCAGTCGAATGTGTATATCAATCCACGAATACACAATGTTTCTGTAGTCTACTAAGTAAACTTTGTTTCTGTTTTACATACACCAAGAAACAACTCATGAATTTAACCTCAAACCTGGTCTAATCAAATATAAAAAATACAATCTACTATCATTAGAAATTTCTCGATGCATTTCATCAGACTGTTTCTGTAGTGCATCAAGTATACTATTCCCTTATCTAAGTAGCCTTTGTGAGCATATTGTTTTGACAAGTCATGAAGATTGCTCAGTAACTGACATTGTTGGTATTCCAAGTGGTCTTACTCCGTTCCTAGTTTCTCACCCCGTTCCACTCCATTGACCCACAGGTTCATACACGTGGGTGACGTGTCCACATTATCTAACCTTGATGATTGTGCTATTTTTATCGACCAATAACGGGACAACGATTTGTCACGGGCGTCCCTGCCTATAATGTTCGAATGGCATTCATAAAAAAAAACATCTTTTCCATCAAACACAGGTTTTAAGACTTCTTTTATATTAGATTTCTTGCAAACATTTCAGATCATCGAGCAAACAACGAGGCTAACACTGGTTTGTAAACTGTTTTTTGATTGAATACGTGAATTACCATGCCTATGGGTGACCTTAGGATATAGATGAGTAGAACGGATTGGGACTACTGGGGATACCGAGGATAAAGTCCCCTTTATTTTAAACGTAAGAAAGCCCGACTGGGACTTTTTAATTCTGATCTTTATTTACTTTAAGCTCACCTAATAATACACTCTTCTTAATGAATGCTTATACTCGATATACTGCATTATGTATTAATTATTATATTAAGTGCGGACAAATAAGAGAGAATGTATTTTATATATTGTCATGAAGCCGCGGTGGCCCAGTGAGTAAGACGTTGGCTAGCTAATCTGGAGGTCCCGTGTTCAGTGGTGCTGGAAAACGGGTCTCACAAGGGACAACGTAAAGTCGTTCGGATGGGACGAACAGCCGAGTCCAGTGTACACAATCGCATGCATGCAAAGGATGTAGGAGTAGGCCGTAGCACCGCTGTTCGGGCAACATTACCCTCATAAAACACTGAATGGTGTATGCCCGTCGCCAATAGACTAGTTGGAGCAGGACGTTAAACACTATTTGATTTTTTTTTATATTATCAATATCTAGAATGTTCTGGAATAGTTAGTATTTGGGTTGTACAGATCAATATAGATCTGTATTTCATCTGTGGCAAGGTTTTGGGGCGTTTGTGTGGAACAAGATATTGGACTGGTACCACATTCCACAAGATTTTGATACAGTGTTTTGGGTTTGTGGTGTTTTTCTTACCGAAATAGTGAAATCTTGTGGAATGTGGTACCACATAGCCATATGGGCCTTCTGAGCAGAAATATTTAAAAGAGTTCCAGAATATATTAGAATTCGAAAAACAATTTAACACACAAAGGCTGTTGGTCAATACACTTGTCGCACTGGCTTGTAGTAAACAACATGGTATAAGAACTATGACAACGAGCTATTTTAAATGCATAGATCTAATCTTTAGTTGATAATAATTTTTCGACAGACCATGTCGATTGTGATATCTACATGTGATGTATTTATCAACACAATTGAACTATGTCATGTATGTAATAAACAGTAGACACATCCATATATTTATAAACACAACTATGTCAAGCATGCGATAAACAAGTATACATATCCATATAGTTACTGAGAGAGAGAGAGAGAGAGAGAGAGAGAGAGAGAGAGAGAGAGAGAGATAGGGTTTAACACAATTAGGTCATTTCTGGACTAACATATGGTTTAATTTTATTTCAATAATTCGCTTGCACGTAGGGGTCTTTAGCAGTGGGAGGAAACCGGAGTGCCCGGATGAAACCAACGAGGTTGAGAAGGCGCCCCTATCTCCATGCCACATACGCTCACACCAGGGCTCGAAACCACAGCCGCAAGCCAGAGGTGGCCGGCCAGCTAGAGGTCAAAGCGCGGCACTCTAGACCACTACCCCCCCCCACCATGCACGTACCTTTCTATCTTATGTGTGTCATTACGAAGTAGACATATCCATAATTAGTGTATAGGTATATTTCTAAGGTCGTATATTTAATATATCATTTGAGATAACCTACAGTGTTTTATACAAATAATACACGAGTTCCCGTCAATAGTTTGGTATCAACCTTACTCAGTCGAAAATGTATAGCGATTCATGTACACACTGCACCGTTTCTGCAGTTTACAAAGTGATTATGTTTCACATAGACTAAGAAACAGCTCACTAATTTAAATCCATACCTTAAACTAACCATTGTCAAATATGAAAATACAATCTACTATGAGAAATTTATCGATGCATTTCACCAGACACATAAGTACTACTCACGTATATACAGTCTTGCATGAAAATAAATCATAATATTGTATCTGTCTTTATTTGCTTGACCTATTTCTTGACTTTATGAAAGCTCGACAGGGACACCTTACTTCGAATCTTTATTTACTTCTAGCTCCCAAATGTTTTGTATTTTCTTTAATTGCGCAGTCTTAATCTTCCATCTGTTTTGAATTGACGAAAACCCGACTGGGACTTCTTAGTTCTAATCTTTGGTTACTTTTAGCTCTCCAGACTAGGGGGTTGATTGGCTCAATGGTTAGCATTTGCGCGCTGTCAACTGGCGTGGTTTCGAATCCCCGGTTGTACTTGACAAGGAGTAGGGTCGCCTGTCCAGCCTCGTGGGTTTTCTCCGGGTCCTCCGGTTACCTACCACTGCTAAAAAACCCTACGCGCAAGCGAATTTTTGAAATAAAATAAAAACCATATGCTGGTCCCAAAATGACCTTGTTTGTGTCGAGTGAATGTTAAACCCTATATCTCTATCCCCCTCTATCTCCCTCTCTCTCGTGCGCTCTCTCTCTCTATCTTTATCTCTCTAGATATAAGTAATGTATTAAACAAATATTATTATAGAAGTGAAAAAAGACCTAATAGTAAATGTTTTATACGTCGTACTAATCCCCACAGTATTACTTAATTAACTTTAAGCATTGAACCAATATTTGTTACATTAATTGTTAACCAAAAGAGTGAGTGAGAGAGAGAGAGAGAGAGAGAGAGAGAGAGAAATGAGTTCGGCCAGGAGAATTCATCGGGATATTCTGCGTTGGTCCCCTTTGTCAGTGGTGCAGACAAGCGACAAGGTACAGTCGTAGCAATGGTCTCTGTGTTAAAATTTTATTTGGAACGTATTTAACCAGTTCTATCACAATACGTATGTAATATTGTATCTACATACAGTAAATGTTTACAGTTGGAATTCGATATAGAAGAAGGTTGTAGTGCCGCTGTCCGGGCAAAATGTTCCTCCTAGCACACTGTATGGCGTATGCCCGTCTTCATTAGCCCAGTTCGGAGCAGGACTTAAACTTTATTTAATTTCATTTCGGTTCTTAACACTCAATAGAAATGGCGAAGATTTATTCAGATATTAGCTATACTGAAACTTATACATAAAGATAAGGATATAATGTCATATTCTGATGAATTTGTTTTAGACAATGATATGGAAACACTCAGCACGACTGGGGCCAATATTTTCAGTCGCATGTATGCTTCAAAGATGGAATTGAAACGTGAACGCTATGATAAGTATACAGATACCCAAAGCTTAAAACATTAAATTTAAAGGAACAATATCGATTCTATTAAAACAAAATCAATTTTATTAAGATAACACATTTTTATAACAAAATCAGAATGGTCTGAGTGGTCTTCAAAGAAAGCAATTGTATTTACAAATACTGGCACTTAAACTTATATTTGTTGGGATGAGTTGTCTTATATCTCGACCCACGTTTTAAAGTTGGGATGAGTTGTCTTTTATCTTAGGATGAGTTGTCTTATATTGGGATGAGTTGTCTTTCGGTTGAGTTGTCTCTCTTGGGATGAGTTGTCTTATATTGGGATGAGTTGTCTTTCAGTTAAGTTGTCTCCTGGATGAGTTGTCTTGAGATAAGTTGTCTTTGAGATGAGTTGTCTGTATACCGTCATGACCATGCGATTTCTCAGAGGTTAGCTCTTATTTAAATTTGAATAGATATATCGGGTAAAATGATTCCGAATTTTGTTTTCTCAGAAACGAGCATCTTTTGTTTTTACCATTTCGGAACACTTTTAGGGGTTAAACTTTAGCTATTGTTGTAAATAAGCAAAGCAAGTCTGAAACCAATTTTCGAATTTCGTTTTCTTGCAATTTAGACCTTATGGTTGAAACATAAGAATTTTCAAACGCATATTTAAGTTATATATAAGAGAAAACGAGAATCCATAGATCATTTCAAATTTTTGACATGTCCGGTATCGGGCAATTTTGTGGGAATCACTTTTCAACTTTTTTATGGCCTTAAAAGAAAAAAGAAACTGGGCCGAAATGACCACTAATGCATCTAAGTAGGGTTAAATGACTTAAAGAAAACCCAGCACCCCTTGTGCACTTAGGCTCGTCAAGAAAACTAGGCCAAACATGGTTGTTTCAAGTAGTAAGATCTCAACAAACTTCGATTTTTCAAAGGAGTAAGGCTATAATACTTGACCTAAACTTAGTTCTCACAAGACAGAAGGCAACGGGGTCATCATTCCAGGTGTTTCGCGAAGTTTTACTCATTTTAATTAAAATTTGAACTATGTCATGTATGTAAAAACAGTAGGCACAGCCATATAGTTATAAACACAACTGAACTATGTCATGCATTAATCAAAATTTGAAGAAATGACAAGCAATTTTCGGGTCGTAGTATTACCTGGAACAGACAGTAAGACGACAAACTGAAACTCGGCGTAGTGATGGACAGTGGTTATTATATGCACATTACGGAAAGTTAACATCAATCTGATTAAAAATAAATCAGCTATCTTCACTCAAAGTCGCAAATATAGACCTCCCGTAAAAACGACTTGGCCAATTATCGAAAACACTCTTAATCCCCTCAGTCCCTAGTGACGTCAAAGTGTACGAATGCATATTTGGAATGTTTATTCCTTAATTACCTATATACAGTCGGCGTGTGTATTCATTAACGCTTGACCGATTCCTTAATCCTTGACTACGGAATAATTTGTTTTACTGAATACCATTCAAAGAATAAAGAATAAATTTGTTTCGTAATTTAGAATTTGTTTTATAAAGCCGGTTGCTGTAGCCATATTCCCCACGTCTTTTTAATCAGAATAAGCACACCGTAACCAAAAATGTAGCTTACATGGGACCGGTTATCGTCCAGATTTTACGAAATAAACTAACCTTACCACCCAGAATCTAATACACGTATCCAGTTAATAGATTGCCGTCTATTAAATGCCGCCAAGATTTATCAAAAACCGCCCAGTTTGTGTGCTACCGTGTAGATTAAAAAACATCGTTTTGATATCGGTCGTCCACTTCACGACCGTTCAGTTTCTCGGGGTGATTTTAAAAATGAACACTACCGTTTAGATTTGAAGGAGTTTATTTTTAGACAAGACATTTATTTTCCCGGACGTTGTAGAGAAATGAACAGTGTTTAAAACATTTTACGTCAAATTACCACTTGGTCATCGTTTTATTCTTTCTCTTATTCATATCCCATTACCCCGTGCACCAACAACGATAATTAATTTTTCATTGGGTAGGACCATCTAAACGCGGAAAATTTACAGTAGCTATTGGCTAACAGCATGTGGGAAAGGCGGGGAAATAACACACGGGTTACGTATGACTGAAATGAAAGGTGAAAGCGAGGATTTCCCTTTCATGTCACGTGATTCCAATAAGAATTGAGAGAAATAATTTAGTGATTTGCATTGTTATGCTAGGCTACTTTAAAAATTACGACATAATTCGTATCAACAAATAATAACTTATAAACTTATAATATAGAACATAGTTTATTAATATTACTATAATCTCTACTTCATTCATTAATGCTTCGGCATTACACGAAGTTCATAATAAATGGAGTATATTTGTGATTGCGTAGGAACCGTGACCCAAATTTATTACTTCAAAAAGACGTTCTCCGAGGTAAAATAGTACCACGCGTTTAACGAATAATAAAGACAAATATCTACGTAGATCATCATGCAATTCGAGACATTTTAATGTGATTTACGGTGATTGACAGGTCGGAACCATGATATTAACAGATCAAAATATAAAATTGCACGCAGCAACATTTTCGACACGTTATACCTCAGACTCTGGCGCCTCAAATACTAGGTCAGTATTAAAGCAAAGCATACAGTGTCCACCTTACAACATATTTCATTGATTTATGATTTATTTTATAATGTAGGCTATTACACAGTGTAGACCACAATGTGTTACGATTCGCATTTTGGTATTCTAAATTGATTCTTATACGGAATTCTTAAATTTGGAACCTTTTAGTTCCATTTCGTGTACGGAAATTAAATCAACGATTAGTTTTTAAATTATTTATGATGCCGAAATAATATCAATCTAATTTGTCTTATCTAAAAGGGCTCCGGCGCAATTTAACTAATTACTGGGTAAATAAAGTATGTATTCACTTGTCGCTATATTATTTTAATTATAGTGCCGAAATAATATCAATCTAATTTGTCTTATCTAAAAGTGACCCCGGCGCTATTTATAGTTGATTATTTAATTATTAGGCGTTCAGTCCGTAATGTATTTTGGCGAGTGATTTAGATGGCAATATGTAGCCTACTTGTAAAATAAACCATGTCTGACATCATAAACTAATCTTATCACAAACATTTACCCATCGAATAATTTATATTCGGATTTCATATCAAGTCAATTAAATATTGTCTAAAGATTAAAAACATAATGCCAATTAACTAACAATACGAATATATTTTATTACAAAAAACATCGGTGAACTGATCTAATATCTAAAATCATATCGGCAATTAAATAACAATAAGATTATACAGCGAGGAACTAATCTCGTTTGGTACCGGTAATCACCAAAAATCAACGAGTAAAACTTATTTATTCCATTTAAATTTTAAATTGTGTACGATTCAAGTATTAGTTGTGGACGACTTAACCATTAGTTGTTGTGTACGACTCTATTCAAGTATTAAACCCAAGTATTAATTGTTTTGGACGACACCACCAATGCCTTGTGGACGACTTCGCTGTGGACGACTTCGCTTGTAGACGACTTGACTGGCACCCGGCCGGTATATGTTGCTGTCAATATCTGATATCGGTAAAACTTAATCTACACGGTAACACAAACTTGGCGGTTTTTAATGAATGCTGACGGCATTTAACACACTCTAGACGGCAATCTATTGACTGGACAAATGTATTAGATTCTGGATGGTAAAGGTAGTATCTTTGCTTTTTTCGTAATATCCGGACGATACCCGGTCCCTCATAGTGATAATTACGAGCTAATGATTACCGACAATACACACTTTTAACTGGTGGTGTTGTGTATACAGTGATATATTATACAGGCAGTGATATATTGGATAGATAATGTGTATACTATGTGTAGCGCCTGTGACGTCATCAGCCAATCAACCGGATTAAGGTCGTTTATGAAAATTTGAAAACCGTTTTTGGCTGTCCCATACTAAAACGTAAATAGCTCAGTTAATTTTAATCAGATTGATTTGAACTTTCCGTAATATGGATTTAGTAATCATTGTTTATTATATTATGTAGTAGGAAATTATGATCTTATGTGCTCTTTAACTAATGTATCTTTGAGGCGAAATCAAGCTTTCCATTGAAGATGGGGCACCTAAAATACACTAAAAGATAGTAGATGTATTTCTCGAGTCTAATATAACAATGAACATATTTATGTATACAATAAACTTACCGTTTTTCTTACTTTACAGGTATTGATACTATGGCAGCCTCGTGTGGACTTAATTCTTACTCTGTATTATTGTCCCCCACCTTTCGAATAAAGCAGGGGACTATTAAAATGGGTTCGTCCATCCGTCTGTACGCCTGTCCGCCCGTCTGTCACACTTTTTGGGACACAATAACTCTCGTTCTAATTGAGCTAGAATGTTAAAACTTAGTGTACATGTAGGTGTTTATTATGGCGATACCTTGATGGAGTTCGAAGATGAGCATTTTCCGCTTAGGGTAAGCAGAGATAAGCAATTTGATTGGTTGATGCTTTGGGACAGGATAACTTTAGTTCTAATTAAGTGAGAGTGATGAAACTTGGTGTGTAGTTTCATCTCATCAATACCTTGACTAAGTTCGATAATGAGCATTGTCTGCTCAGGGTAAGCAGAGCGATAAGCAATTTGATTGGTCGAGAGTTTGGAACTGAATAACTCTCATTCTAATTGAGTGAGAATGTTCAAACTTAGTGTGAGTGTTTATTAGGTCAGTGTCTTGATGGAATTTGAAGATGAGCATTTTCTGCTTAGTTTAAGCAGAGGCAAGCAATTTGATTGGTTGATGGTTTGGGGCACGATAACTTTAATTCTAATTAAGTGAAATAAAGAAACTTGGTGTGTAGTTTCATTACATCAATACCTTGACTGAGTTTGATAATGAGCATGTTCTGCTCTTGGTAAGATGGCTGATAAGCAATTTGATTGGTCGAGATTTTGGAACACAATAACTCTCATTCTAATTGAGTTAGAATGTTCACACTTGGCATAGGTGTCTATTTGGTGAATACCTTGATGGGGTTTGAAGGTGAACATTTTCTGCTTAGGGTAAGCAGAGATAAGCAATTTGATTGGTTGATGCTTATTAAGTTCTGATTAAGTGAGAGTGAGGACACTTGGTGTATAGCTTTAGCTTTATAACACCGATATATTGACCAAGTTCGATAATCAACTTTGTCTGCTGAGGGTAAGCAGAACGATAAGCAATCTGATTGGTTGATGCTTTGGGGCACGATAATTTTAGTCGAATGAAGGGATAGAAATGTAACTCAGAGTATAGATTCATTTTATCATTACCTTGACTAAGTTCAATGGTGCAAATTTTCTGCTTAGACTAAGGAACGATAAGCACTTTTATTGGTCAAGACTATGGAACATAACTCTTCTTTTAATTGAGGTAGAATTTTCAACTTGATGTAGATGATCATTAGGCGAATGTCTTGACTAAGTCAATAATTAATATTTTGAGCTAAAGCTAATATTTTGAAAAAAATAAATGTTCGATTAGTTAAAATGTGTCATCTTATTATTTTGGGATTTGGGCGGGGGACATCAGCCTCACTGTTGGCTTGTTTCTAACTATGGCAGCTCCATGGGGACTTAATTCTTACTCTGTATTATTTCTAACTATGGCAGCTCCGCGGGGACTTAATTCTTACTCTGTATTATTTCTAAATATGGCAGCTCCGTGGGGACTTAATTCTTACTCTGTATTATTTCTAACTTAACTGACCCGGAAAAAAACGCACGAGGTTGGGAACCCGACCGTACTCCTTGTCACGTAAACTGCTTTTACATATTGAATTTCGACCAGTCAATAAATTACATATCAATATATTGTTTAACATCATGAGGTAAATATCTATCTATATAAGACAATAAATTACATATATTATTTAATATCGTGTGGTAAATATTGATCTGGGCCGGTTGCTCAAAACTAAGTTATTTTAACGATCCGCTAAACTCAAACGGATAGTTATCTTGGTAACATGTCGTTTGTTAACGGTCCGTTAAATTTCTGTTTCTGGGAAGTCAATTCCAGTATTCATTAGCTAACGGATCCATTAAAGTTAACCCAAGAGAAGACTATTTGGCAATTGGCTGAATTTTTAAAACTTTAAATTCAATGTACATGTATAACAACTTTATAACAGATAACGGAGCCCAATACCTCAGTTAAATATACCGGCAAGTTAACGAAGATAATTTTAGTTTTAGCCGTATACCGACCATCTTTCGATGCTTATAGACTTATTTTATCAGATTGTGCATCCATAAAGGATCGACCCAGATGTTATGTTAAAATTGTATGATCTGCTAATGTTATAATTGTATGATCAACTTTTGTTTAAAATGTGTATGCTGTTCTAATGTTTTCTATGCTTATGTGTAAGCTTATCTATTCTTATCTGTTAACGTTAACGAGGCTTCCAGCAACAATCTTTCTGTCTGTTAAAATTAACGATCCATTATCTCGATGTTAACGGATCGTTTAACGGATCGTTAAAAGACAACATAGCTTTAAACAACCGACCTCTGGAGAATGAATTACATATCAATATATTGTTTAATATCATGTGGTAAATATTTATCTAGAACTTGAAAACTGTATTTCATCAACTGATCCTGACGTTCGATGTTCCTAAAATAGAAAAAAGAATATTGTTAAAATGCTGGAGAAAAGCAAAAAGCAGAGAGTTGCGGAGATGATCAGACGAGTTGGGGAGGGTGGTGGTGATCAGGCGGGTTGGGGAGGTGAGTAGACGGGGCGAGGAGGTGATTAGGCGGTTTGGCGAAGTGGTCAGAGTATCTGGGTTTACGGTATGAGATAGAGTTGCGCAACCATTGTGGTGCCCAACATAGCATGTGGGAATCAACACCCAACCAGTTAGAACCGATTAAAGCGAGATTAAAGTTCACTCGACAAAAATCGGGTCATTGCTGGACAAATATATGATTCCATTATATTTCAATAATCGGCTTGCGGGTAGAGATCTTTAACAGTGGGAGAAAACGGAAAGAACCCGCAGACAACCCATGAGGCTGAACAGCGTGGAATTGAAACAATGCCACTAGAATACCAAACCCAATTTAAGTTTAAATCATTTTTAAGATAAGAAAATAATATTCATACTTAGGATAAGATGTCGTTGATGTTATTTTGCAATTAGAGAAATATACACCAGTCTCTCCTTTATAAATTGGATCTGTAGCAGCTTTTATTGTTGTTGTAGCTCCTTCAAACCCATTGCGAGAGAAAGCTAAATTGATAATGAACAAAAATATGTACATGTAACCGGTGTCGATTTAGTGTAGGCCTTTTTTAAAATCTATGTGGGAGGGCCGCTTTTTCAAGATACCCGAACTGGATGATAGTGATATTTTATCGAACCGTCCCATAAATTGTTAATTGCAAAGAAAGTTGGCAAAGGGTAGTAACTTGACTTATTTACCAGTATACCCATCGATGAAGCGTTGAATTGTGTTCGGTAGAAATTCAAAACCAAACAACCGACCTCAACACCAGAATAAGTACGGATAGCATAATGCAGTTGTTACAACTGTGTATTAAATCCACATATTTCACATAGAAAGATGAAGTATTTGAACAAATCCGTGGATTACCAATGGGGTCACCAATAAGTTCGTCTATCACTGAAATCCCCAATGTAACCTAGCATTTGGCTCAGAAAAGGGGACGACGTGTTGGCTGTAATGAAGGAAGATGAAGACCACCAACTTCTACTCCACCACCTCAACTCCAACACCAAAGAATACAATTTACAGTTGAATGGTTTGAATTTTTCAAAAAAATATGATTCCTTTGCTTCTAATATAGATCGATGTTTTTGTTGTTTAATTGATATAACGGAAAGACATTAAAATTGCATTTGCCACAAACATCAAGGTGTCGGCTCAGGGGTATCATCCTGTATTATGGATTAAGAATATGGTGTCGATGGGGGTTCATTCGTAATCTAAGCATTTTTATGGTCTTTCCGATATATCTAACCTTACAGCCCAGACAAATTATTACTTATATAATGTAATCTGATTTACAAGTCATTGTTTTTTTTTACATGAAATGTAAAATTGTCCGTGATATTTATTGATGAACCTTCAATTATGATTAAACACGTTTTACACTTGTAAATTGTGGGTATGATTTCAGTTGATTCGAATTTTGATGAGATTAGTAATTTAGCCAGGCTTTGAGGTTGCTTTAAACTATTTATTATTTTTGTCTTATATACCATCCATAATCGGCCTATTTTTAAGAATATGGAGATGATTATTTATTATAGATTTACCATCTTCTCGTGATGGGTTGAAAGTAGTTACTTAAGCAACCACTTTGTGACTCTTTGTTTCACAAATCGTTTTGGGGCACCCTAATTTGCTCTGATCTAAACTTAAAGCTTTTCGAATGGCATATTAGTTTGCCGGGTATTTTTTAGAAACCCTTTAAGCTCATTAAGGCGTATTTGTTTGATATCCGATTGTGAAACTATGGTACACACACGTCTAGCTAAATTATACGGAATATTACGTTTGGTATGAGAAGGATGCCATGAATTAATATTGAGATACTAAGTTTTTAGAAAAAAACCCAAACAATTTCATCTTAGCTAGCGCTTTCACCCACTACGGGTATCGTCAGGCTTTTACTAATGAGGGAATATTTCCTTTTTGTGTGTGAAAAGGGAATATACCCTTTTATCTAGCTAGAAGGGTCTGCACCATTGTATCTCATCCAGAAACAAAGTTAGTTAAATTAAATGAACTGAAACTTTTTTTTCTTAAACAAAATTACCCATTTGAATTGGACCCAAAAGAATTAAGAATCCCTACAGATAGACTTACCATTAAAACACATAGAGAAGAAAATGTCTTAACACAAGTTTCAACTTATAACCAAACCCAAGAAAAGGCTAGGAATGTAATAAATAAACATAAATATTTATTAAGAAATAGTAAAAAAATGTTGGAAATATGGTTATAAATTCTTACAAACAACCCCCAAATTTACGACAAATACTTACGTCTTCAAAGTCACAGAATCAAGTCTCACAAAGTGTGGGCACAATAGGTGTAAAAAAACCTTGTGACAACATTATTGAAGGAAAACGGCAAAAAAACAATGGAAATGTACATTTTAAATTTAAACAATCTAAGATCTGAATTAGTAAAAATGTTTTATATTTGATAATATGTCATATAGGCAAAGCCGAATCCCAACTGAACATAAGGATGAACCTACAGATCCCACATTGCTAATCCCCAAAATAGAATGATTCCACTAAGTGAACACTTAGATACATGTGGAAAGGGAAGAATTTAGGATATTCCCCTTTTATAACCTCAACTGATCGGATAATAATTTGCTAGATAACAAGAACGGCATTTTACTAACATTAGCTGTTTTATTTGTCAAAGGCGCCAATACAAAATTTGAAAAAAATGGCCAACAAGGACAGGTATATTGTGCATTATTCCACATTTTATATGTAAAATTAAATGATTTTATGAAAATCAACTTACAACATATACGGATAAATAAAGTATTGACAAAGCGACCGTTATACCGATTGATTTAATATAGGGCAAACATTTCATAGTACAAACAATTTCTATTTTGAAATATCCCCATCAATGTTTATCTAAACGCAGTATATATAGATCTATCTTACCATTTAATGCACGAGCCAACGTACTTGCATCGGTCATCTGAGTTTTCACAAAACCAGGATGAACACTTGTAATAGAAACTGACTTGTCTTTAACATGACGTGCTAACCAATACATTGATATAATCTAAAAATAATTATATAGATTTATTTTAAAAACAATCTCGATAGACCCTACCAAGGTCTGCTTACTCGCCATCTTTTTTTTCACTACTAGCTTACATGTACGATAGTAATTATTTGCCCATTGACTTCAATGTTAAATGGCTCTAACATCACAGGATTTAGCTTTTTTTCGAAGTAAAAAGTAGATGATCTCTGTGTGCTGAATGCAAAAAGTGATTGTACAATATAAATCAATATGTATACAATTCCCTGATCATATGAACTCTTCTTGTATTTTGATTCCCTAATCATTGAGGTGTTATCATGTATGCCAATGATAATAACAGTTGTGTAAGTTTAATGTCGTTTGGAAATATCACTGTCGAAGACAAATCAAAAAAACGAAACATACATAAAAAGTTTCTACAAAAATATGAAGAAATACACTAACCTGGAAAAGCTTACTATTAGAATAAGCAGAATTTGAGCTAAATGATTGTTGAAAATTTATATTGTTTATGTCCAATTTCCCCATTCTGTAGGCCAATGAAGATGTTTGGACGATTCTACAATCCTCTCCAGATTTTTGTAAAAGTGGTAGAAAATGAAGTATAATAAGTAGATGTGACAAATAATTGGCTTGTAAATCCGTTTCGTATCCATCTTCAGTCAGTACTGTAAATGCAAAACATATTAATATTTAGAAAACACACACACAAAGCTCAATATCTAATCTTTGGACGAAAATAGAAAACAAATGGTTCAAACACTTAATAATCAAATGCAAGAGTGCATAAACGGACTTTATTATACGCCCATATTTTCATGTAGACGTATTATGCTGTCGCTCCGATTTTGACGAAACTTGAAATATAGGTTTATCCCCAAAAGATCTTGACTGCTTTCGATATTGGCATGTATCGGATCGGAACTCCTTGGATTATGGCCCCTGATTGTACTTAAAATCACGTTTTTGAAACGATTTTGATGAGACTTAACATGCATGTTTATAACCCAAATATCTTGTTTACTTTCGATAATTGCGCCCGTCGGAACGTAACTTCCTGAATTATGACCCCTTATTGCCCGAAAAATCTCATTTTTTTAGCTTGTGGTCTCTCTGGAGGTCACAATTATTATCCGATTTAACAAACCGTTTGACTATATCACCGTTACAACCTACAGAAGGTTGAGTTCGAATTTCGAGAAAATGGGATCATAATTGCCAGACAAAATGGCCGCCGTTTATTGACATACAAAATGGCCGCCGTTTGTACGTGAATACTGTTTAATAATAGTATATCAAGGTTGTGGACCCTGTAGAGGTCACAATTTTAATTCGATGTTGATGAAACTTGAAATGTATGTTTATAACCTAAAGATCTTGATGCTTTTCGATATTTGCGCATATCAAACTGTATTTCCATGAATTATGGCCTTTGATAGTAGGGAAAAGTTCACAATTATTATCAGAGGTCACAATTTTAAATTGATTTTGATGAAACTTGATATGCATGTTTATAACCCAAAGATCTTGATTCCTTTCGATATTTGCGCATATCAAATTGTAACTTAATGAATTATGGTCTTTGATTATAGGAACAATCACTTTCTGTATTGCTTGTTCTCTACCCATCTCTCGAAAATGTGGGCGTATCCTGCCTGGCAGTGCCAGCCTATCTTTTAAATGACTATGATTTACATTATAATTGTCAACCAGATAAATAAGCATATTGTGGTATAATTAGATATTTATGCTTTATGGGTAATAACATTTCACGAATATAAAAAAAAACAGTCTGACCTAGGGTTCTCTTCAAGAATCTGGTAATTTGAAACGCAATTCAGTTGTTTTCAATAATTGGAGAATAACACCAACATATACAACAACTATTGTTGTTCCCGATATATATCTGATTTGGATAGTTGCATTCAAACACACAACGTGAAGTACAAAAATACGTTACAACAGTTTCCATGCCAGACAAAGCAATAGACGATAGGGCTAATATTAAAGATGTGTAGCAGCTTACTGCTACAAAGACGGGTTCTCCGGCAACGGAACATACACCCACATCAGCTAAATCGTCCGGGCATTCGACAAGGCTTGTCGCATATTTTCACAAGGTTCTACAAACTGAAACAAGAGCCGTAACTAATAACTATGAAATTCATACAGATCGGATAATAACTTTGTCATTCGAACATTCACAAGGTTCACAAAGTAAAACAAGAGCCATAACTCTAGAAATAGTTGACGGCGATTTCTGAAATTCAATAGACCACCGTTTCAACAAAGTGAAACAATGGCCAGAACTCAACGGAAATTGCCAAAATTGAATAGGATTCTACGTTTTACTAATTTAAATCATGCATAAAGATCGAATGCTAACTTTTGGCGTTTAATCGTTCACAGAATTCAATAAAGTAAAACACGGACCATAACTCTAAATGTAATAAAGGAAAATTGCTTCTATTTAATAGGATTCTTAATAGCTCTTCGCGTTTAAGCGTTCACGGAGGTCAGTAAAGTGAAACAAGGACCATAACTCTAAACGTAATAAACGGAAATTGCTAAAATTCAATAGGTTTCTTCGTCGCACTAATTTAAATAGGGCATATAAATTTCACAAAGATCACCCACACGCGCCTGGTAAGTCCAGAACATATCGGGAGATACGGTTTGACGTTTTGCCTCCTGCAACAAGACATGATGAAATTAGAGTCGCGGACCAATTATTTCAGAATTGTTCATTGTGTCTTAAATGTTGGATATCAGGGGCCCATATTTTCATGGTAAGATAACAACACATGTATTGATACCTTTGGTTTTCATCCCTATGCCAGCGTTGCAAATCAAAACATGTAAAGGACAGTTCCTAGCTTTAAATTCTTCTATAAATTTCATAGTTTTCTCAAACGATGCTAAATCTAATTCCATCCTTTCTATGTTTAATTTTTGGGGTTTTGTTCTGTCAGTTTCTGGTAATTTAGCCTGTTTTTCTTTAAATTCTTTCTCGTATTCCTCCTGCATCTGTTGTATCGCCTGAAAATCAATAAAATATACCGTGTAGGGTTTTGAAATGGAACACACAACTGCGTTCTAACAAATGATACAAATTTCAGCCAATTGGGTGGGGGTGGTTGAATGTCCAAATGGTAGCAAGTGTGCTCTGTATCATAAGGTCTGTCATTTAGACGAATGGCGTGGTTTCGAATCCCCTGGTGTACGTGATAAGGACTATGATCGCCTGTCCAACCTCGTGGGGTTTCTCCAAGTTATTGAAATAGGGTTGAGCCATGTGTTCGTCCCTTTACCCCCCCCCTCTCTCTCTATCTCTCTCTCTATATATTTTTTAACCAATTGTTGATCTTGCAATTCTCTTCTAAATACAGTCTAACATAATTAAAACTAAACTTACTGTCTCAGCTTTACTCATATTTCTACAGGCTATAATAACATGGCCGCCCATTCTAGCAATTTCTTTAGCCGCGTTAAAACCAATACCTGTCATATATTAAACATAAATAAATAAATACAGAATTATGGAAGAATAACATGAACAGTTTAATACGATTCTTAAATTTTGAATTAAAAAGCCCATTCACACCAGTAGGATAGTCGCGGTGGCTCAGTGAGTAAGATATTGGTTCGGTAACCTGGAGTTCCCGTCTTTGATTCCTGCTTTGACTGAGAAAGTTCATTGGAATTTTCCCGCGTGGTCCCCACCGGCTCCGTGGGTAAGATGTTGGCTCGTTAACCAGAAGGTCCCGTGTTCGATCCCTGCTTTGGCTGAGAAAGTTCGTCAGGATTTTCCGGCGTGGTTTCCTCTTGCCATTTTTAGGACAGAGGGCCTGGCAAGAAACAACGCATAGTTTCTAAGGTTTGATTAAAACACATTGCTGTGGCAGTTGGAATTCGATTATTTTAGATATAGCAGAGAGTTATTTGTAACTGTTTAATACAATATAAATAAAACCAAGTACGAACAATCCAAACCATTAGACAATATTCGACGCCTAAAAAAACTGTATTGGCAAAATAGTTCAGTCAGCAATTGGACTGTTCACCGTGTACTAAATACACGAAAAAAAGCTGACCCTGTCTTGTGCCACACCAGCCATAGCTGCATCCAAACTATTAGACAAAATCTCGGTAAAATAGCGCAATTAGCCATTCGACTATCCGTATGGAAAAGAGACATGATATATTTACCAATCAAATCAATATGACGGCCATAAAACCTTTTAAAGGTTTTTGTAGGTTTAGTGGGGAAGTGTCCCTGTAGTTGATGCTTAGATAACAAATGCCTCGATCTACTTAAAAAATCAGAATAAAAGTTCTCGCGTATCGATCTAGCTGACAAACGACACATCTAAGCTTCAACTACAAGGATACTTGCTAACTAAACTTATTAAAATCTTTGAAAAGTTTTATGGTCGTCATATTGACTTGATTGGTAAATATAACATGTCACTCTCGACTATTTCTCTACACATATTTAATTGACATATAATATCTCCGTGATAATGTCTGTCTACTACATCGTTAACACGGTTCATCGCGTGCATATTGCATTCCGATTGCCATTGACCAATCACACTATTTTACCGAGATTTCGTCTAATAGTTTGGATGCAGCTTTGGTTGTGGGGCGCGCCAAGCAGGGTAAGCTTACCGTCCCGGACACCTGTTACTACTGTTTGTCGTGTATTTTGTACACGGTGACAAGTCTATATGTTGATTGCACTAGTTTGCCTGATTACACTATTTTGCCTATACCGTTTTTTTAGGACTTCGAATTTGGTTATTCGTACTTGGTTTTATTTTATTCAAGTTGTCGTCAGTTCGGATAAAAGTGTCCCTTAATTGTAACGTATATTATTGGTGCTCGAGACGATACCAAATATTGAATGATAAATTTGATATTAGAATCTAACACTTCAATAACTAATCTACTCACCTGAATTGCCACCTGTTACAATATAAGTTCTGCCAGGAGCGATTTCAACTTCTGGAAATGACAATTTACTCCCCATCTTGAAGATTTTAATATTTCCTATTTATAGATTAACCTGGAAGCAAAATCATCTTGTTATTATTGTTGGTGTGGTGTCAATACCCCCCCCCCCTTATTTATTTATTTGTCTTGTTTTCATTGTTTGTACATTCTTACGTATCTGATCTAAAAATAATATCATTGAACAGAAGCCATCAAAGCTTAAATTATAATCGTTAAATCAGATATAAATTTTAGTATCCCACCCATGAGAATGTCCCTTTAAGAAATCCCAAATTATCATATAAATTGTACATATTATGTTTTTGATATTGTGTATTTGTGTTAATATTATGATTATCGGCTGCAAATCTGATAAAGATCCATTTTAAGGAAGCGATTTTATATAAGCTGATAAAATTTGTCATCGTATCCTATATTTATTATATAAATTTCTGTAAATTTAAATGAATAAAATATAGGTTAAATACATATCATTTTAAATAGTTTTGTTACCCACCTTATTCAGTCGAATGTGTATATCAAATCACGAACACACAATGTTTCTGTAGTGTACTAAGTAAAAAATGATTCTGTTTTACATACACCAAGAAACAACTAATGAATTTAACCTCAAACCTGAACTAACCAAATATAAAAATATAATCTACTATCATTAGAAATGTCTCGATGCCTTTCATCAGACTGTTTCTGTGATGTTTTAAGTATAGCGTGTTTCTGTTTTATAAGTACTATTCCCTTATATAAGTACATGTGGCCTTGGTGAACATATTGATTTTACATTATACTGTCAATGCTTCTCGGCCTATTTTTTGACATCATGAAGATTGCACAGTCATCAACATTCTCGGTATTCCAAGTGGTCTTACTCCGTTCCTAGTTTCTCACCCCGTTCCACTCCACTGACCCACAGGTTCATACACGTGGGTGACGTATCCACATTATCTAACCTTGATGATTGTGCTATTTTTATCGACCAATAACAGGATACGCATGGTAGCACAGCGACTTACCACTGCCTATAATCTTTGAATGACATTGAAAATGAAATAAGGTTTAACGTCCTACTGTTCTGCTCCAAAACTGGGCTAATGAAGACGGGCATGCGCCATGCAGTGTGCTACGAGGGACCGTTTTCCCGGGCAGCGGCACAAAGGCCTACTCTTATATCGAATTCCAACTGCCAAGGGATCTTTTACGTGCGCACCAATGTGTACACGGAACCACGGTTTTTCATCCCAGCCGAACGACTAGACAGCTGTCCTTGTCAGGGCCTCCGTCACTGACAAGGGTAAATCACGCCGGAAAATCTGGATGAACTTTTTCGGCCAACGCAGAGATCGAACACCCGACCTTCTATGGATAACGTGGGGAGGGGGGCATATGGTTAGCACGTGCGTTCTGTATAATAAAGCCTGTCATTGATTCAACTGGCGTGGTTTCGAATCCCCGGTTGTATGTGACAAGGAATTGGGTTGCCTGTCCAGCCTCGTGGGTTTTCTCCGGGTCCTCCGGTTTCCTCCCACTGCTAAAGACCCCTACGCGCAAGCGAATTATTGAAATAAAATTGACCATATGTGTGTCACGAAATGACGAAATGACCTAGTTTGTGTCGAGTGAACGTTAAACCCCATTTCACTGTTGTGAACTGAAACAATAAGGCTAAGTTTGGTTTGTAAACCGTTTTTGATTGTTTCGTTCAATCAAGCTATACGATCAGGGGTAGATAACTTGAATACGTGAATTACTCTGTGGATGAACTCAGGAAACAGTGGAGTAGAATGGAATGGGACTACTGTGGATACCGAGGATGAGTCATCGTCTTCCCTTTATTTTAAACTTACGAAAGTCCGACTGGGATTTCTTAATTCTGGGATTTCTTAATTCTGGGATTTCTTAATTTATTTACTTTGAGCTCTCCAAATATATTACACTCTTCTTAATAAACGCTTATACTCGATATACTGCATTATGTACTAATTATTATATTAAGTGCGAATAAATTAGAGAGAAGGTATTTTATATATTGTCATGGAGCCGCGGTGGCCCAGTGAGTAAGGCAATGGCTAGTTAACCTGGAGGTCTCGTGTTCGATCCCATTATATATCGGGATTCTCCGGCGTAGATTCCTTTGTAAAGGGTGCAGGAACAACGTTCAGTCGTTCGGTAAGGACGAACAACCGTGGTCACGTGAAGGTAAAGGATCCCGTGGCAGTTCTAATTCGATATAAGTCTAGGCGGTAGCGCCACTGTCTGTCATTTCATTTCCTTTTATATTATCAATATCTAGAAATTTCTGGAATAGTTCGAGAATTATTTCCTCCGGCTGAATGTCCCAAAATCGTTTCATGGCCTAATAATATGGTCAGGGAGAAATATTGATGTGTATTTTGGAATAATTATCGTTAAGAGTGGCGGAGTTTCGCCTTGTCAGCGGTACAGGACACAGGGCCTCGCAAGGGACAATGTATAGTAGTTCGGATGAGACGAGGAAGCAAGTCCCGTTTACACATTCGCGTACACGCAGTTGGCAATTGGAATTCGATATAAGAGTAGGCCAAAACACACACTGTAAAAAATATCCATTTTTTCTGGCCGAATTCCGTAGTTTAACATCTTTTTTTCTATTAATCGATGGCTCTTTTTTTTTGGGGGGGGGGGGGTTCAAAGTGTGAGTTATTTCTTTAAATTACGTGTTTTATGTACTTCTGTGGAATAATCAGTATTGAACAGAAAATTTTCGTGAAGGGATAAAATGTTTTATTCCCTTCTATAATGGACTAAATTCAGTTTTTTTACGGAATAAACGGCGGAATGACCAGAAGGTTCTATGAAATTTAGGGATAAAATGTTTTATTCCATTCTATATAGTCTGTGGACTTTATTCTGTAATTTTACGGGATAAACGGTAGAATTACCAGGAATTTACGGATTCGTGTTGTTTGCAAATGCAACAATAAGTAATCGTCTACATATATAATCATTCCTAATAATTAACATGTTATAGTATTCATTTCAATTTATTATCAATTATCAATTTATCTAAATTCCATTATTTATAAGACCTATAAAGTGTATATTGTTATTCAGTTTTTTTACGGAATAAACGGCGGAATGACCAGAAAGTTCTATGAAATTTAGGGATAAAATGTTTTATTCCATTCTATATAGTCTGTGGACTTTATTCTGTAATTTTACGGGATAAACGGTAGAATTACCAGGAATTTACGGATTCGTGTTGTTTGCAAATGCAACAATAAGTAATCGTCTACATATATAATCATTCCTAATAATTAACATGTTATAGTATTCATTTCAATTTATTATCAATTATCAATTTATCTAAATTCCATTATTTATAAGACCTATAAAGTGTATATTGTTATTCATCATACGGTAATCAGATTATAAGTATTTTCATAAATGTATAAAAATATGTTTTAACGCTTTCTGTATTATCTGATAATCAAGGACACTTAAATCCGGATGTTATAACTGATTGGCCCGTATAAGCCCGTTTGTCCATGTGGCAGAGTTTATGCCTGTAAATTGATAGTACCGCAAGCCTACATCTGAAAGCCTTTAACCGGAATCACTGGCGGTTTGTGATACCTTCGATTAGGAAATTTCGCATTCTTTTATTAGCGAAGAAGTTTGCGTATAAAGATTGTCTGCTATTTCCTGCGATATCATTTCGGTGGAAGCGGAGGTTTAATAAAGCTATTTTACACATGCGTATAAAGTCAATGGTTTATTCAATGGAATTGTTATCACTTTCATGCCCAGGAAACAAAAATAATCAAGATTTTATTTTTATGAATTTGAAAATGAAATTTATATTAATTGAAGGGATTTCTGTAAATTACAGAAAAACAAATACGGATAAAATTTTCCTGGTAATTTTTGTTTCCGGATTGTTTTACGTTTTGTCACGGAAACAATATAGGAAACAAAAATTACCAGGATTTTATTTTTCTGTATTAGAAAATGGAATTTATGTTAATTGAAGGTATTTCTGTAAATTACTGGAACAACAAATACGGAAAAAAAATTCCTGGTATTTTTTGTTTCCGGAATTTTTCACGTTTCTTCACGGATATTTTTGTTACAGTGCAGCTGTTTGGGCAATATTTCCCTAATAGAACACTGTTTGACTAGTTGGAGTAGGACGTTAAACCCCATTTCATTTCATTTCGTTTTCTTTTTATATTATCAGCATCTGGAAATTTCGTGATGTTTAATATATCATTTGAATTAGTTTGGTACTTATGCACCTTACTCGAACGTGTATAGCAGGTTTCTGTAGTGTACAAAATAAAAGAAATAGCTAATGATTTGCTTGACCGATTTTTGGCTTTTATGAAACATATAGTCATAGTCTGCCCTCTATTTTGACCCCGAGTAATACTTCTTTATTCCGATCTTTATTTACATTAAGCTCTCCAAATATAATACATTCTTCTTAATAAACGCTTGCTTTCAATATACTGAATGATGTACGGATAAATATGACAGAAGGTATTTTATATATTGTCATGGAGCACCGGTGGCTCAGTTAGTAGACGTTGGCCAGCTAACCAGGGGGATCTGTGTTCGATCCTGGTGCTTATCGGGGTTTTCCGACAGCCCCCCCCCCCGCCATGGTGCAGCATAGAGGGCCTCGCAAGTGACAGAGTTGTTGGAGAGTTATATCCTCCGACTGAATATCCAAAAACCATTTCATGACCTAATACTGTCTGATTAAAACACAGATCCTATTTCGATTCGTTTTTATAGTTCAAAATTTCGTGTTACTTGTTTTGATTACACTAGGTCATCGAAAGTATAAAAAGAACGAAACGAAGTATAGATCTGTATTTTAATCAGGTTGGACCTAATATTGCCAGGGATTAATAATATTAATGTGTATGGTCAAATAATTAGAAGCCGTATGATTGGTAAAATCGTTAGGATTCGTAATTAATTCTTCTATTTCTATTGATTTTTATGCCTAGAATCGAAGAAGAGTGAAATTGCATTTTCTAGCAGGTTTTTATGAAAACATTGATAAGTTAAGGAAATTTAATTTAATTTCTTATTTCTTATACGCATTACATATGCAACTCAGGGGGTAAACAGACATAAGTTGGAAAAACACCTTCGAAAACCATGTCATAGCCTATAAATACCTTTAACTTAGCTTAGACAAAGACAGTTCGCGATGGTAAACCCACTTCCAAATTGTTCAGGTCAAAACAATATTATTTTATGCGACGAAATGGCATGGATTTAACATTGGAGGCAATAGAAAGAGAATTACCGGTCCAAATCCAAATTAATACATACTGTAGTTACTTCCCCTTTTATAGTACCTTCTATTACCCCCCCCCCCCCCTTCCAATCTAATTAAAATACAGATCTGTATTTCGCTTCGTTTTTATACTTTCGATGGCCTACACTACATGTAGATCTAAAAGGTTGTAGTGGGAATACACGTTGTATGAAGATGGTTTTAGTTGAGATTTTCTGCCAGGTTTTGGTTAATATATATAGGAGTTAGAGGGGGAAGTTAAGTCTACCGAAAAAAGGGATTTGATGGTCTGCCCCTAAAAACTCATATCAGAAGTTGTCTCCCCTTTACCACAGCATCTGTATCACACAGTTTTGGACATGAAATGAAATTAGGTTTAACGTCCTATTCTTCTGCTCTGACGGGGAATATGGTTTTGCAAAAATAAAATAATATTATTTGTGTTACTATTAAGAAATTGCAATATGACTGTTGTAAATTAATTGAATAAAATCAATGTTAAAGGTCAAAATCAAAGAGGGGACCTGGGAGGTCGAGTAGCCTAGCGCGTGCATAGTGGCGTGGTTTCGTTCCCGAGCTTGTTCTATCCGCATTATGGTTTTAGCTCCCATCGAATGAAAAGGCTGTATTCATAACATATGTTATGCAGCGTAGTAAAGTTGTCTTGAATAGGGCCTCTGATTTTAGTTACATATGAAAAATTATAATTGATTGAAAGGAGACAACCATTATGTATAGTTTAATGGTCGAGGGCGAGACATTAAGTAATATATTGTAACAACCAGAGGACCGTAGGTCCGAATGTTTTAACAACATATTACGCAATGTTTTAAGCTCGATAAAATACAGACACTCCGAACGTGCGTTTACAGTGAAATACGTCACTCGAGTCTATTATTTTGATAATGTACGATTAGAAAGCTGCCCGTACATTATTTGAAATAATGGTACGCCAACATCAAAGGGTGATGTCACATCTGTATTTTAAATCTGTTTATGAAATGATGTTACACAAATGAGAAATGGGGAAATAAAGCCGAGGTAACTGTACATAAATATTGGCCTGATCATCCAGGTAATAATTTTTAATCGTGGATGACAGAATTAATTTTAAGTTTACGCTTAGCATTCTTTGATAATAATTATAAAAATGATACTATTTTAAAATGAAAAAGAATCCCTGATTCTGATTCTGAAATGACCAATTCTGTCTTTTTTGAGGGATTGTTGATTTCTTGTGAAAGCTGGGGAGTTGGGTGACTAATAAATTACTAATAATTACTAATAATACATTTAAATAAAATTGAGCCATGTGATAGTCCCGAAATGACCTAGTGGAGTGGACGTCTATTTCAATCTTTAGCAGTACCCGGAAAGTTGACCCAACTCCTTGTCACGCACAACCCGGGATTAAAATCCACGCCGGTTGAATCAATGTCAGAAGATATGAAACAGCGCGAACGTGCTAACCATTCCGCCACCCAACTTTCCCTTTTCCGAAAATTAATATGCAAACGGCTTTATGATTTTAATTCTATTGGTTTAATTTATATTTCCAAGGAACAATGTATTATGTGTATGGATGGGGATATTGGCCAAGTTATACATGATTTTATTTCCTGCTTTAAGGGTAACAGGTCCACACAGAAGCCAGAAGCTTCATGGCTTGTTCATATATTCTGTATAATTCAATTTCTTCCAACACTAATTGTTTATATATGTGACTTCCAGTCTAAACACATTTAAATCATTTTCCTATGGTATTCTACGGGCACTTTACTCAGATTTTTATCAACTTCGACAGTAATCGACACATCCGGGCATGTTTCTTACTCCAGCGGCCGTTTCTGTCGTAACATTAATCACACGTCTTCATAATCTAAGCAACAACGTCACTAATTGGTGGTTTAAGAACCGGAAGAGTTATGTCACCTGTCGCGCGTGCTGTCAGGAATCCCGCGAGATCTCCAGGGGGCAGAAGTGGTGGAAGATCAAGGCAACAAGAGTTGTTTCTCTTTTATTGGACACTTGTTTATACATTACTTTATTCTTGGTAATATACCGTACTTGTTAGGGCAATATAACCAATAATGCCCGCACGTGCGCCAGTATTTGTTTCGAGATTAAAGATACAGACGGCGATTTGGCTCAGGGATATTTAGAACTGGCGGTAAAAGTCAACATTATTAAACCAATTTGTGGGTATACGTTACAAGCCTGAGGTTTTGTTAGTTTTGATGGCGAGGCTAACTTACATCAGAATATAAATACAATTTTAACAATTTAGGGTTTATATACAAACGTATGTTTCACACCAACTCTTGAAAATTAATCCCACCTAAAAAAATATCAGATTCTCACAATTGATTGTCCTATTTGCAAAATTTTATTGAACTCTCTGATCCACCTTGAAGCCAAATTGAGATTGATAATATTATTTATTATTGTGTACCCCCCCCCCCCCCAATACCTGAGCCCATAAAAATTTTATTATAATTATTATTTAATACATTTATATAGCGCATCTTTCACCGAAGTGTTCAGATGCGCGTAACAGAAACAAAGTAAAAATACAATTTACAATAAAAAGAGAAGTTCCTAAAAATACAATTTATAATAAAAAAGAAGTTCCTAAAAAATAAAAAGTAAAATGAGAGAGACAATGTAAAAATAATATAATGTGTAAAATCAGTTAAAAGCGTGTTTGAATAAATAAGTGTTCAAGTGCGATTTGTATTCAAAAGTAACGGCATAAAATGAAAAGGCTCTCTCGCCATAGGATGCTAGTCTGGCTTGAGGTTGTACTAACAGTATATCGTCACTAGACGACCTCATGTTTCTCATCGAAGTGCGGATTTGTATCAATTCAGATAAGTATGGAGGTGCGAAACCACGTGATTAAAAATATTTTAAAATCAATTCTGAATGATACAGGAAGCCAATGAAGGGTGCAAAAGAGTTATGTGCTCATGATAACCCACACCAGTGACCAGGCGTGCCACGACATTTTGCAGTTTTTGGAGTTTTGAAAGTAGGGAGTTCAAACAATCAAGACGTGAAATATAAAGAGATTGAATTAAGGTTATAGTGGCATCAACAGATAAATATTTACGTATTCTACTGATATTGCGCAGATTATAATAGCCATTCTTACAAATATTATTAACATGGTTTTCCATTGTAAAATGTGAATCAAAGATGGCTCTTATGTTTCTTGGGGTTAGTGATTGGGATATAACAGTTTTATTGAATCCTACTAAGGTCCGGCAAGTTTAAAGACATTTGCTGGACTTTACCTTCAGTCTATGTACGACCATTCCCCTAAAGTTTCCGTTATCTTGGTCGCTATGCATAAAAGTCATGCTCTTTCCAAAATATGCTCCAAATGGCCTCCGCGGTGTTGGAGACAAAGTTACATTCGTCGCACAAAATTGTGAATTACTCGGAACACATTACTTTTTGGGAATATTCTATAAATCCTAACAAGAGTTTTACTGATTTCACAAAAAAATTAATATACATATGTATAACTTATTTTCATTTTCGGCCACCATTTGCCATATTTCGGGTGTTTTTAATAACAGAACTATTTTTTCGGATGGAAGATTCTATCCTATGCCACATTCTAAAAGGGGATAATATTTACTATATCTCTCCTCATTCCATTTAAATTTAATCGCCCGAATGGTACAAAAAGTAGGTACCGTGTACGCATTCGCGCGCACGTAAAAAAAAACCCATTGACATAAGAGAAGGTCTTAAATCCTCTGTCCAGGCACAAATTCCCTCTTAGAACACTGTATGGCATAAGACCAGTCGGTACAGAACAGTAATACGTTAAACCTAATTTCATTTCACTTCGATTTAAAGGGCCAATCCCGATAATATTTTATAGAATAAAACTGCTTAATTGTGTTTAAAAATCCCCCAAAATCATTTACCTATACGGACCGATACGTTTAAATAACTTAAACCCGCCAGTCTTCATCTGGAAATGGAGACCGATGTTCAAAGTTTATTATGCCCTGTCTGGAAAGAACCAGACTTTTATTTTTCAAAATAATGTATAGGTAAAATTTACCTTTCGTTATTAAGTACAGCACGTGGGTCATTTACTGTATCTCTAAAGGAGAGAAATGGGGGTTAACGTCCTACTGTTCTGCGCCGACTTGGCTAATGACGACGGGGTGAACAGAACTGCATTGCGACGATGTATGACCACAAAATCTTACGTGGGCGTGTAAAACTCCACGCTAATCTATGAAGGTGATTGAGCGCTATGTACTTCCAAGATAATATTAAAGTACGTGTGTATTAAATAAACTAATTACGAAATTGAATAAAATAATATTACACGCATTTGTGTATTAAACATTACTCTTTTTTTAACGTATTGTACGATTTGCCCCCCTGTCAGCCGATTGTGTAGGTCATTGAGTAAAAAGCTCGGTGCGAACAAAGCAAGCGCACCCAAAGATACCGAATATAACACTGGATCCATTAGGAACTTTTGTTATTTGTCATATCTTCATATGTACCTATTTGAAATAGATATAATACTTATCAAGCTTCAACTAAAAGCGCCCATTGACAGACTTTTACTTAACAATGCAGTATACATTTAAGTCAGAAAAAAATGGTCTATTAGTCTGCGTCGTTCCCGACTCAAAGTATACATTTTAACTCGGTCCACAATGCAATGTTTATTTTTGTGTTTCAAACCGAGTCGCAAAGGGGTCGCCAAATGGCTGTAAATGGATCTGTGATAGCGAAGCGGGGAATGGATCGAGAAGGCACGTATTTACTTGGCGGGACTATTATAGGGGTGTCGGGGCTACGTGAAGGAAACATATCTACTCTAACCATTATAGGGTGTTTAGTCTGTTGTCTGTTACTGGCCCCTATTTTATTTACAATAACCAACGAGCACTGGACAAACACGTCATGGCGCTTCAACGTCTGCTCTTTCGCGCTTTTTAAAAAGGGTTCGTAACAACAAACGTGACATCTTGATACAAGCCGCAGCTTAGTAGCCAAATAATTTACTCTCTCGCATATTTCGTAGCAAATATTGATATCATTTAGATCGACTTTAGTTACAGTTGAGTTTCTTGATACTGTAGTCACTCGAAGTAAAAAGCCAGCCTTGTCACGTTATGGTGTAAGGAGACCGTGGCCATTGTTCTTCAACTTTTCTTCACAAAGCCGCCATATTTGTACAACGTTAAATCGCTTTCTGACTCGGCACGCTCCGATCACGAGACCCATGACGGCTTTAGTCCTTGCTACCTGAACAAAAAGGGTCTTGCCAGGATAAAAGTTAAGATCCCTTTTCAGTGGGGTAAAAGGGCTATTATTTGAAATAGGGCGATGGTCAGTCGCAGAGCAAATGGAATACATGACGTCATTTATTAGATTGGTAATATTTATTGTATGACGGTCCAGGTTATCACGTACAAGAAACGTCTGGGGGTTTTCTTTTGTTAATAGAGCGCTCAAAGTATTGCAATAAATGGAAAAATATGTCTTAGATACATATCACATCCAAAATATAAACGATTTCATAACGTATCTTTCCTGTTTGTCACCATTTGCAATATTTGGGGTGTTTTTAATAATAGAGCGATTTTGTCGATTCTATCTGCCACTTTCTAACAGGTGATTTAATATATACCTCTCCTTTTTGCGATTGAGGGAGTTGGTGCCCAAACAGTTTAACGTGTGCGCGTTAGATCATAGGGTCTGTTATTAAGTCAAGTGGCGGTCGTATCATGTTTCTACATTAATGGACAAAACAAGTGGGTTGTTTGTACGATTAACTCACCAACGGGTTCCGAGTGGGATCGTTTTAAATTTAACATGGGGTGCCAAATGAGCAACCATACCCCATTTTATGTTGTACTTAAATCGGCGGAGTCTGGACTAAACCGCGGATCCCACGAGTGTATCGGTAGTAGGGTGGCGTAAGGGTGGCGTTTGTGTAGCTTTTTGTGGCAACTAACGTACTACTTAATTGCGTTATGCAAAAAAAAAATAAATATATAAATGGATTTAAATAAAGAAATAAAGAAATAAAGAAATAAAGAAAGAAATAAAGAAAGAAAAAAAATGCTGCGATACCAGGTTGACGCTATGGTTGCTTCATCTGATGGTACCTAGGAGTCACCTTAAAAGACGTCAGGGGAGGAATGCACGTCACCCCAAGATCCAAAAAAAAATGTGTAGGCCTAAAATGAAAAAAAATGGGGGTTAACGTCCTACTTTTATGCACCTATCGGGCTAGTGAAGATGACCATACGTTACACAGTGTGCTACGAGGGAAATTTTGTCCAGACATCGGGTTTCGTCCTATCCCGACTATCCGTAGGAAGAGAGAGAACCATGCCAAAAAATCCCGGGATTGAACCTTGGACCTCTGGGTCACTGAGTCATCGTGGTCCAAAAAGAAAAAAATATTTCCGACATTTAATCAGGATGAGTAACCAAGAAAAAATGATTTTTCGTGAAAAACAAAACATAATTTTCACAAATAAAATAATTATTTCCGACATTTAATAAGGATATCCATTTAACCAGGAAAATATGGCGTGAAAA